>OY728151.1:1614903356-1616328346 GCA_963277665.1 Viscum album
TTCAGAATTTACGCCTTGGTGCTAGTCGCCAGCCCCTGGCCTATGGGAGGTTGGTTTGGGGTAGTCACGGCATGGGTTCCGATGATGGATTGTGACAACCACATTTTTTGTTCCATGGTTCAATTATCAATTAAATCACCAAGTCAATTCAATCCATTTTTACATTCCTAAATTCTCAAATTTATGAAATCAATCCTGAAGTGAATCTAGAATATCAAAAACTCACATTCACTTATCATAAAAACAAGACTATGGGAGATCGATTTAGACCATCTACATTATTTTATTGACAAAAGTTACCCCAAAACGAAATCCCCAAAATTATGAGCGTCACACCATTTTTGATCAAGTTCCGGATCAAAATACCTAAAGCCATAATTAAGATAAAAGGCATTGAGATCTTGGAAATCCAGATCTAAATTCACAATCCAAGATATAGATCTCAACCCAAAGGTTTAGATCCACAAAAATGGTGAAGATACTCCCTGAAAGGACCAAGTAAATATAATAGGAAGAATGGATGAATCATTGGGATGAAATCGAAATACCGAGAGGAGATTGGATCTTCAATGACGGATTTTAATCTTGAATAACGGTGTTTATATCACCTTGGAATCTCTTTGAGAGGCTTTGGAAACACCTAGAATTCATCTAGCCTGAGCCAAAGTCAAAAATATGGAAGTCCTGGGGGTTTAGGATTTTTTAAAAAGGATTTTTGGAATTAAAATCCCACGTGTATGGTTTCTTGGGAAAAGGCACATGGTTAGGGAAAACTGTGAACCAACCGTGTGAACCCCTCTGTCTAGTTTTTCATGGATGGAACTGTTTGGTCACACAGTTTGTCAAACAGTGTGCAAACGATGCTAACCTCTCTATCCAGTTTCACATTCTTAGCATGGTTTGATCACATGGGTTTTCAAACCATGCAAAAACTGTACACAACCCACAATCCTTTAGTTTTCCTTAAATGTTCAACCAAACACCCAACAAGCCACTACTCCATGATAATGGGACTTAAAATATTAAAAAATAACCTGAGATGAATTTATAAAAGGTTGGGATCTTACAATCTCCCCACCTTATAATATCTCGTCCTCGAGCCGCACTACTGAAATTCTATACGATTCCAATCCAATAATATTTGGCCATTGAGCCCTCATTTCTACTTCACATTCCCTCTTTTCCTCTAGAACACATCCATGTTTCTATAACACAAGAACTAATGGTACACTCTTCCCCCATAACACCTTCTCACTGCGAACAACACATGTATCAGATGCTCCTCAGAGGACACATCATTCTTGGGGCCATCCGCTTCCACATCTATCTCATTAAATGGGTTCAGGTGATACTAATATGTTTTGGAATCATGGAAACAATCATGCGAAGAACTATATTTCTATGTAAGTGCTAATCGGTACGTCACCTGCCTGATTCTCTCTAGCACCTCAAACCGTCCCACAAACATGGGCACTAACTGGCCCTGCCTCTATATCATGCAGTGTTCAAGTCTAGGAGACACCCGAAGTAATACACGATCACCCTCTGTAAAATCTAGGGGTTTTCTCCACCTATCAACTTATGACTTCTACCTACCTTTAGCTGTATCCATTTTTTTCGAATCACCTGAACCTGCTCTGATGTCTCTTGAATGAGACTCGGGCCCAAAAGCTCTGACTAACCCACCTCTAACCAACATAGTGGTGATATAAAAGTTCTACCATAACATTCCTCATATGTTTCCATCTGCATAGTTTCCTGATAATTGTTGTTATAGGAGAACTCCACTAATGCCAAGTGATTTTCCAAAGAACCACCAAATTCATGCACACATGCTCTCAACATATCCTCTAACATCTTTATGGTATGATCTGATTGACCATCTATTTATGGGTTGAAGGACGAACTAAACAGAACCGATGAACAGACCGCCTTCTGTAAAACCTTCCATAAGCATGACATAATGCATAAATTACAATCTCAAACTATAGTCCATGGAACCCCATGCAAACGAACTAGCTGTATCGCAAACAATTCTTCCAACTGCTCTAATATAAAGGATTCCCTAATAGGAAATAAGTGTGATACCTTCATTATTAGATCCACAATAACCCAAATAGAATCATTTTTCCTAGCACTACATGGAATTCCTACAACAAAATCCATATTCATGTCTTCCCACATCCATTTAGGAATAGTTAACGGCTTCAATATGCCCCATAATTTTTGATGCTCTGCTATCACCTGCTGAAAGGTGAAACATCTTGTTACGAACCCCATTATCTACTTTTTCATGCATTTCCACCAAAACTATTGTCGAATGTCATGATAAATTTTTGTAACCCCAGGATTTAGTTCCCACCTTGAATCACGAAATTCTTTCATGAGTTCCTCTCGAACACTCATAGGAACAACAACCTTATTTTCCACATATATGATATCATCCTAAACTATTTTCCAATATAATGTTTTCTCTCCACCATCAAGGCATTCCCTCATGGATAAGAACTCTGGATCCTCATACTTCCTATCCCTGATCCATCTCAAGAGTGTATAATCCATTGTTATAGAAACCGGAGCCTTCCTCTCTTCACTCTCATGAACAACCACATGCATTTCCACTAGTAAATTCATCATCTTCCTCTCTTCACTTCCCACATGTACCGACTGAGACATAGTTTTTCTCCTCAAGGCATCATCCACAATATTCCCCTTCCTAGGAGTATATTCTTGTTCAAAATCAAAGGAATTCATATACTCTGCCCATCTTCTTTTCCAGAGATTCAAGTCACAATATGAAAAGATATAATTAAAGCTTTTATGATCTGTAAAAACTATAAATTTTTTACCTAAAAGATAGTGTTTCCAACACATAGGAGCATAAACCAGTACTGCCAACTCAAGTTATTTTGTAGTGTAATTCCGTTCACGTGGCCTCAATTGCGGTGGCCTATAAGAAATGAATCTATCCCCTTGCATCAACACATCTCTAAGTCTGACCCTAGAAGTGTCACAATAAACTGTGTACTCTTCACTTGAATTAGGTAATAAAAAAATCGGTGTCAATGTCAAGGTCTTTTTTATGTCCAACAATGCATTCTTGCATTCTTTTGTCCAAAAAAACATTATCCCTTTCTTTGACAAACTAGTAATCGGTTCATCCATTTGGGAAAAGTCCGGGATAATCCTCCATTAATAACCACATAATCCCAAAAATCATTGAAAATCAAAATCAATCACGGGATGCTCCTAAGAAACTACCACCTGCACTTTTTCTAGGTCTACTACCGCACCTTCTTCTGAGATAATGTTCCCAAAAAAGTGTGTTGTGTCAGTCCAAAACTGACATTTAGATAGCATGGTGTATAAATGATTCTCTCTCAGTGTACCTACGATGATGTAAAGATATTGAGCATGATCATAATGAGACATAGAGTGCACTATGATGTCTTCCCCAAACACCACCACAAACTGATCTAACTATAGATGATATATCCTGTTCATTAAGGACATAAATACTACTGGAGAATTAGTCCACCAAAATGGCATTACGAAAAACTCATAAAGTCTATACCTATGTCTGAATGTATTTCTTGTTATATCAGAGGAATGAATTCTCACCTGATGATACCTTGATCTCATATCAATCATTGAGAACAAACTAGCCCCCTTTAGCTGGTCAAATAGATCATTGATTCATGGAAGAGGCTATCATTTCTTCACATTAATTTTATTCATCTTTCGGTAGTCGACACACAAGTGTAATTTCATGTTGGAGTTCTATGCAAACAAATCTGATGATCCCCAAGGAGAAGTACTTGGATGGATAAACCATTTTATCCTCCAACTCCTCTAATTGTGTTTTGTACTCTTGATGAATAGTCGATACCATTATGTACGATGGAATAGATAACCTCTCAAACCCCTACATGTGTGCAATAGTGATTTCCACATCTCTCTCAGGTGGAAACCTAGAAAATTATTCAGGAAAGACATCCTAAAATAGCTCTAATACTGGGGGATGGAAATTTTTCCTACCACTCCATTCATCCATTGAAAGACTAGAAACCTTGGCCATGAGCTCTCCCAGTTGCTGAGTAATTGGCCCAACTCTTACTACATGGATATCCCTTTCTCCACGATGGATATAATGGTCACCCTTAAGAGATAAAAAGGTCACTCTTAGGAAGTAACAATCTATGTGGGTATATTATGCGACTATCTAGTCCATACCCATAATCAGATCAAAGCGCGTTATATCGAGGACATAGATATCCCAAAGGAAACAATACTCTCTGATATCTAGTGAACATACCATGTAGTAACAGATAACCCTAGTCTGTGTTCCCAACGGTGTATCGATATGCATCCCCCATTTTAAGGACTCCACTTCCCAGCTGAAGAAATTAACAAGATTTGTAGATATAAAGGAATGAGAGTCACCAGTATCAAACAAGGAAGTAACTAATGTAGAAGAAACTTGAATTGTACCTCTCACTATCTATGGACCTACCTAACTCTCCACAAGTGTAGGGTGCACTGCATGTAACTATCCTACCCCTATTCCCTGTGGTGTCATATTACTCCCCTGAGTAGCACCACTCTACTGGTACGGGTGCTCATACCCTGTATAACAACACCCAAGTCCTCTAATTCCACTTCTAGTAGAACTCCACCTGCTAGACCTGTATGGTGTAGAAGAGCCTCTTCCCACACTCTGACTCTGTGTAGCTGATCCCTCAGCCCCAGCATGCTGCTGCTTCTTGAAAAACATATGTAGGTGTCCCATCTTTCTAAAAAATGGTACACCACTGGTGGTCAAGGAGAATGTGTATGATAGTGTCTCATCCTACCACACTAGTGGAAAAGAACATTAGAAAGATCTAGGGTAACCATTCCTCCTTACATTCCACCTTACATTCCTCTAACCTGACTATGATTATTTTGATGGAACTTCCTGCACTCAGAAGGGCCACTCCAAAATAATCTTGCTACTTGTCTAGTACTGGAAGCCTCTTTTACGTTCCCCTCTTAATTGAGAGCCTGATTAACCACTTATAAAGATTTATTCATCCAGAAGTCATTCTGATATGACTTAATTTCACACATAAGTCCCTCTTGAAATAATTTATCCGAAGATGTCTCATCAGCTACCAATGCTGGGGAAAAACTCTATAAACATATGAAATGTTCAGTGTACTCCATTATAGACATTCTCCCTTATGTCAGATTCATAAGCTCTGAATCCTTCTCTTTCCTCAGTGTGTCTGGATTGAAGTATTCCAAGAACTTCTCCAAAATATCCTTCAATAACATATTATTAGTCTGTCTAGATCATACATGAATGTCCCGCCAGCACTTCCCTGAACCTGATATCATATAAGTAGCCAACTTGACCCTCATCTCAACTGGAGTCTCCAAATGGTCATGTATCATCTCTATGGATTCAATCCCGAAATCAGCTCCCTCGGGTCCACCCTCTCTAGTAAAAGTTGGAGGGTTCTGTAGCTGAAACTTTCTTGTCAACATAGACAATGTTTTCATAACCCTCCCTAGTTTGATATCAATTGATTGTATGAAATGAGAAAATTTCTCTTGAAACTGTTCCCCTTCTTCCTCATCATGCACCAATGGTGCCTCATGCTCCCTATTTGAATGTTCATTCTGGGCCATAACCTTCAGTCTTTCCCTCAACAAACATCGTGGAGGCATATCTCTACAAATCCAAACAAACTTCATAGGCCTCACAACACAAAATTATAACATTTACATAAGAGTAGAATCTAAAAAAAACAAGTTTTAACATGACCCTTTCCCCCTTTTTCTTACCAAGCATTCAACACCGAGGCCTTATCACTACCCTTAACCATCCTACTCATAGGTCTTGGTTAATGAGGGTATAATCATTATAATTAATTAATCCATCCATTAATTAATGAAATTATTTCAAATTAATTAATTCAACAATGAATTTATTTCTCACACTAATTTCATCAATCAAGGTTCTTATTAGACACCCATTTATTCTCATTTTTCAACATTTTTTGAATATTCAATCAAGGAAAAAATAGTTCACTTTTAACAACTTACCCATAACCCATTTTCATATGATTTCCTAAAATGATTCATGTCACAACAACCCTGTGTTCCAAGAATGATTCATGCAGACTCCGCTATCTTTCCTCTTTAGGCAATGAATCAAAATTCAAAATTTTTAAAAACAAATATCACATCACACCCCAAGTGTGTCACCCAAGGTGAAATAATATTCAATTGTAATAAAAAACATAAATCAAAAAAATCCCACCCTCGGTACTCATATTTTCACTCATACATGGGTTTCCTACTCCCATGCATGAGATCATTAGAAAGCCTCAACTCTTCCAAGTATCCTGTCTACCATTCCAAAAAATAGTAATCCAATAGAAGAACAAAGTAAAGAAAACTCCTCTAATACCACTTTGTGGCATCCCAACCCAGGATCCACTGAATGGTGCCTCGATCCGGTTGGCCACAAGCCCTCATGTGCACCCACTATACACAACAGGGTGCCGACTAGTAGTGAGTTTCTGGTAAGTTATTCTTGGTCAGAAAATAACCTCTATTATCAGAATAAAACACCAGTGGAATAAAATAAAAATAACCAAGTACATAAGTGTATAAATAACAAGAACAATACCATGACCTATGACGGTAAAAACTAGAAAATAAAATACTCAACTGAAAGGTAAAACAAGCTATGACAATGAAAGTTCCAAGTGTCTCCAAAGAAACAAAATGAAAGACACAACGACTCCAAAATGGGTCCTAAAATGCATTTGGTTCCCTCTCCCATGCTCCAATCCCAAAAAAACCTATCCCAGGGAATTTCCCGTATCCTGTCCTCCAACTAAAATGTATGCTCTGGTGGCAATCAGGTAGACCGAATAGGGTGTGATTACAACTCAGTAGGCCACCACCAACAGTGTTTAAAACGTGTCGAGTAAAAGCATAGTGAAAGCAGTTTTATGAAGCAAAAAATAAAATGAAACATTTAAACAGTTATCACCTAGTAATTTAATATTTAATCAACACATTAGGCCAATTTCAATTAATGTATCCCCTTAGGATCATTATTCATTATCATTAATTATTTTGTGTTGGTCTCCATGCCTAGCACCCAAATTCTCAGTTGAATCATCATTCATTATTATCATTATGCATTTGGTTTAGGTCATCATTAATAGAACCAGAAATATCATTAAGTGTAGTTCATCATTCCTAGAACTTCTTTTCTCAATCAGTGTAGGTCGTCATGCCTAACACCCCATAATGTGAAGATTGGATAATTTTTGGGGAGGAATGATATATCCAAGTCCCATATTCTAATTGGTCTAGGATGTCATGCCTAACACCATAAAATCTCATCCATTTAATCACTCTTAATGTCATAAAAATTTTCAACATTATTCATTTACTAATCCAAAGATTAGTTGAACATTTCAAAGTCCATTAGTTAATTCAACAATTAACGAGGCATAAAACCCATTAATTAATTCGTCAATTAATAAATCAATCTACATAATTATATTTCAATAATTAATTCTTCACAATTAATTATCTAAATAAAAACGCAACAATTCATAATTAATTCTCAAATTTAGTTATCTTAGATCACATCCTCACACATAATTAATTCCCACAATAAATTATCTTACAAAGCCAAACATATTTTCATAATTCATTCCTCCCAATTAATAATCTAATCAAAATAAAATCAATATATTAATTTCAATATCTCAAAATTACAATATCTCAACCCATATTGAAACTCCAAAATATTCATTTAGTCAACCACCTATCATTTGTTTCCTGGTTCAATTATCAATTGAATCACCAAAGCAATTCAATCCAATTTCACATTCATAAATACTCCAATTTCGGAAATCAGTCATCAAGTGAATCTTGAATATCATAAACTCACATTCAATTATCATAAAACACAACTATTGGTGTTTTATTTAGACCACCTACCTTAGTTTATTGATGGATGTTAACCAAATGGAAATCCCCAAAAAGCTAAGGGGCACAATGTCGTCCATCAGGATCCAGATCTAAATCCCTAAAGCCAAAATTAAGATCAGAGGAATGAAGATCATGAGAATTTAGATCATGATTCACAATAATATATATAGATCTCATCCCATAGGTTTAGATCCATGTAAATGTTTAATTCCATCAAGGAAAAGACCTAGAATATATCTGATAAATAATGGAAGAAGCATCGGGATGAAATCCACATACCGAGAGGAGAGAGGATCATTAATCCGAGCATTAAATCTCGAAGAACGGTGTTCATATCACCTTGTAATCTCTAAAGGGGATTTGGAAACACCTATAATTCATCAAGCCTGAGAGAAGGTCAAATATATTGAAGTCACGGGGGTTCAGGTGGTTTTAAACGGAATTTTGAAATTTTAATCCCATGTGGATGATTTCCTTTGAAGAGGCGCATAGTTAGGGAAAACCGTGCACCAACTGTATTGACACCTATATCCAGTTTTTCATAGATGTCACATTTTTTCACATGGTTTTTCAATCTATGCGCAAATCGTGTGGAACTCTCTGTCCAATTTTGCAAGCTTTCCACGGTTTAGTTACACGGTTTGTCACACTATGCCCAAACTATACATACCTCAATGTATTTTAGATTTACATAAAGTTCAGCCAAACTCACCCCAATCCACTACTCCAAGTTTATGGTACTTAAAATCTACAAAAATTATCCGAAAATGAACCTGAGATGACTCCATAAAATTTATGAATCTTAAACATGCGGTGGATCTTCCATTATTGGAAAGAATATTTTTTCTCCTTAAAAATGGAACTTGCATGTACTTAAAGGTAGATAGTATAACATAGAACTATTTAATTCATGTAGTTGACCATATTTGGTGTTTATCCAGCTTGGTGCTACAGATGTTATGACTAAGGTTCGTGGATTATTGGTTAGAGCGCAATCACTCGATGCATGATTGATTGTATTATTTGGAGAAAATTTAATTTTCCATTATGTAATACAATTACATATAGATGTTCAGATATTTTTAAGATGTTTTGTGGGGTCATATTCAGTTTATATTTAGACCATACATATGATTCTTGGTCCATGCATTGAATTCTTGACCACGGATCTAGTGAAGGGATAAGGACCATTGTTTGATAGCTGAAAAGATTGTGGCTTGGACTCAGATGTTACGTTATGACAAACTCCAAACTATTTCTACTACATATATTGACATTTCCTTTTTTTGATACTTGGTTTTTCCTTCCACATCAAGGGTCCTAGTTTCATACCTATATGACTTTTGATTTTTTTTTTATAAAATTATTATAGAATATCTTATTTATTATATACTATTATGTTGTGTTATTATGGTTTTATTAATATAGAGGGTATTGTGTCCCCTCTAACAAAATTCAAACCCATGCCGATAGTCATCAGCCTCCTGCACATGTTATGATGTGCATGTGGGCATGTAGACTCTAGATATGATTTGATGATTCCAGTTATAGAATCAAATAGTGTTATCAAAATCACGAGTTTCATTTCCTTCTTTTCTTTTGGGGTTATAGTAGAAAGAAGATAGTATATGTGGAACACAGGTAGGGGAGCATCAATATGTCTGGACAACTCATGTGTAATAATCCTATAAGTTTCCAATGATGGATTTATTGTTATAGTAATATTGTATTTTCTTATGTTCATGCATCAAGATTAGGAACATTGGATCACATTCCATATATATATATACCTATTCATTGATGCATTAAATTCATTGATTTGAGCTATCTATTTGGGGTCAACCGGTAATCTATGTTGAGTAATATATATTTCTTCTTATCTATTTTAATATATATGGTTTTCCCTATAGTTAGTAGAACATGACCATACTGTTATATTTATTATAACTATATGGTTGCGATTGACCTTCTTGTATAAAAGACTATATTTGAGCCTTAGGTATAACAATGACGGTTATACCATATATATGAAAATCTTATTTGATTGGTCTTATTATTGTAAATACTTTTGTGTCCCTCATAATAGCATAAATTTTTCTTGTAATAAATGTGTTATAGGAATCCTAAATGTTCAGTTCTAATTTCCAAAAAATGTTTCCTATTAGATTCCACATTGATCATTTAATGGGGAATATAGAAGTTCCACCACTAGATAGGAAAACGGATGAACATAAGAATTATCCTTCATCTTATCCAATGTTTCATTTATTTAAATTACCCCATATTAGAGTGATGTGGTTTATTCCTACTCATGGGTGAGGGAAGAAGAAGATGATGTTTGATTATGTTAGAGAAATTCAACTCCTACAATAGATAGTTTTCTAGAGAAATGTTACTCCTCAAGATGTTAAATAGTATATTTATATTAAATAGGGAATATTTTTCCTTTTAGATACTCTTAGAGATAGTAAAGACATGTTTTTCGCTTTATTTTTCAACAATCCACCAAAAGGAGGTGGGGCCACTTTGAACAAGCAATCAAACATTATAGTATTACATGTGAATCCATCAAGGTGTTATTATTTGAGTATATAATCCTATAAAAACTACGGTTATACTAAGATCTAGTATTTAAATAACTTCATCAAGGTGTGAGTATAGATTCTACATTCATACATCTTTTCATATCACTATAATGATTTTCTCATCTCTGTGATCGGAATATGGTGTAGGAGGATAGGAAGTTTGAGATTGTCCATCTGTCATGACCCATCCCCCAGGGCCCATGTCGTAACTACCCCAAGCCCGCCTTCCATAGGCCAGGGGCTGGCGACTAGCACCAAAGGTGTAAATCCCAACAAACAGGGAAGGCATTGCCATTAAGAAAGTAATCAAACACAAATCAGAGTACAAGCAGAAGCAAACACTAAGTAAAACTGAAAACAAAAGTAGTGCTGAAAGTAAAGGGGCTGTAAATACAAGCCCAACTGTAAAGTACAGCTACAACTGAAAAAAAGTACAACAGAAAAAGACAACAGCTTGAAGAAGGGAATCAGCTCATGGGTCGTCCTCCTCGGATCCTACCTGAATAGTAGGTACAGATAGCACAGCTCCTGGATCTTCCACCACGGATCCTACCTTAAGGGTATGTACAGATAGTGCAGCTCCTGGATCGTCCACCACAGATCCTACATGAAGGGTAGGTACATATATCCTCCACAACACTCTTGCCCGTCAACCTCCTCCAATTATCTTCTCGCCATTAAGTCCACCTCCTAATACAGACTCGTCGTGAGGTCCACCTCTGGGTATCATCCAGTCTTCGAACACTCGGCCTCCATCAGCACTTCTCATCGTCTGCAACCAACACAACGAGGTGCGGGCATAGCCCGTGTAGGGGTGAGTATAATGATACTCAGTAGGGACCCCGAGACCCTCAAGGTCTCAATAAATCCAACATGGATAACCACAAAGAAGATCTCAACAAATAACCTCTACTTAGGTATATGCCCATACATATGCCTATGTTATCAAGTAACTCATCTCAATAATGAGGAAACACAAAGATTTTGAAATCAATGGATAACCACTAACCAGGTATATGCCCATACATATACCTAAGTTATCAAGTGACCAATCTCAATCATGAGGTAAAAACAAAGGTCCTAGAATCAGCTCAAACCAGGATTTTTATTATTGAAACCGTAAATGCTGAAGAGCCTCGTCTCTGGTGTGTACAGTGATCCTGTCACGACTCCGAGGTACTGCTCACTAACCTAAGACTGCTGAGTTACTCCTATTGTCGAGTACCGTGGGTCAGCCACCCAAACACAGTAGTGCTTCCCGCAGGGGTATGCCACCCAAACACAGTAGCTTATCCCCCCTAATAGCCCGCAGAGGTACTCTCCGAACGAGTACCGCGGGTCAGCACCAAGACTGAGTGGTGCTCCGTCCGTCATGGGTCTACACCCAAACAAATAAGTGCTCTGTCCACTGGGCTAGTCGACTCACTCCAAGTCGAGTCGGTCAAGCAGTCGTCAGGTCTCAGCCAGCTACATAGTATCCGTAATTCGTACGCTCATCTCCAGGAGGGTCCGCTCCACGAGCTACAGGTCGATAGTCCAAGTATCTCAAAGACCCAAAAAAGAAGTATCTCAATGGACCACCTCGCCATAGGGGTCTCAACGCAACAGACGGCACGTCAATCAGACGTCTGGTCCGTGAGTTACTAGCCTTTTCGTCCCAATGGCCCGGTTAGTTTCGTGTGCGAACCAACCCGACCATATCTCAACTATACCCCAAACTCTCATAGGGTAATCTCATAGGGACCGTTTCTCAATGTGAACTGCAACGCTGCTGACGGTTCGTCAAATAGACGTCCGGTCTTAAATTTATCAGTTTTTATGTTCCAAGGGCCCAATTGGATTTTGGGTACAAACCAACCCGGCCACTATCCATCTGCAACCAAAACCCAGGCGAAGTATACCAAAAGTTCTATCTCATCAAGAATAATCCAAAAAAAGTTGACGGCACATCAATCGGATGTCCGGAGCTCAAGATATAAGCGTTTCCGCTCTGAGGGCCCGGTTGGTTTCGTATTCGATCCAACCCGGCCGTACTCAATGTTCTCTAAAACCTTGAGTGTAATATACCGAAACGACCATATCGATTCATGGATCGCATCGCAGCTGATAGTGCGTCGATCTGAGGTCCGTAGCACATGTTATGGGAAAAAGACCGTAAGAGGTCTGAAAATGGGGTTTTCGGGCCCGGACCGACCCGACCCGAGACCCCCTGTGTCGGCCCAAACTGGGTCGACCCGAACCGGGTTTGGGTCCGACCCGCTTGGGCGCAGCCCGACCCGGCATGGGAAGCCCGACCAAGCGCACTGGCGGTCCGCCAGCCAGCTCGGTGTAACCGAGCTGGGCGGTCGGGGGGGCTTCCCCCCTATTCAAATAAATGCGGCCCCACATGGGGGGTCGCTGCTGGTCAGCCATCTGGGGGTTACGAACCCCCGATTCCTCCCCTGACTGGCCGGCCCGCTCCGGCCGGCCGGCTGCTGCTTCCATGGGACCGGCTGGTCTCGTCCCCCTGCTACGACGCAGGCGGCCAGAAACCGGCCTTCGCTCCTTGCTCCTCTGCGGCCGAAGGCCATGGCCCTGGTCCGTCCGGTGCGGCGCGCCTGCGCCGCGCCCCTCCACTGCGGCCACGCTCCGGCCACGGTGTTTTCGTGATTCTCCAGCACAGCATGACAGAGACGTGCATCCTTGCCGCATGATCCCACGCAGAGCCGTTGCACCTGGTCACTTTCCTTCGAACCGCAACAACACAAAGATAAGGGAGGAGGGTCAGCCGTGTTTGTGCAGTCCGGCCCCTCCCGTTAATTGATAGAAAGTGGTCCAATTTGTAATAAGGAATGACGACAGAAGATTTCACGTATAACAACAACAATAAATCCCCTACCTCGAGACGTGTTCATTGGCGTCGGAAGGTGACGTCTTCGTTTGCGAATTCCCCATGGCGGTGTCTCCTCCCTTGATGGAGATCCATGGAGCGTTATTCGTCGAATGTCATGGAAGCCCCATCATCGCCGGAGTGTACCCGAAGATGTGACGTTCCCCTCTTATCACGAAGTGATGTATAGATGACGCGTTCTAATTCTTCGTCGGAGGGTTGGAAAACGAAGCTTCTCTTATTTCATCAGAGGTTCCCCCACCATATTATTTTCAAAACAATTATTGCATTAGCCTTCTCCCATTTAAAGACAATCCACCCTTTTCAAATTAAACCAAGAATCAACTCATTAATTATGTGCGTAGTCTAGCTTTAATGGAGGATAGTTACACAAGTTAAAGAGGATTTATCTTATTAAAAGAAGGGGAAATTAATGGGGGAGTTAGAGGAGGTTTAGGGAATGTGAAGGGTTGGGGCTCGTGTGGGCCCCACCTCTCAAGGTTAGTTAATAAACAATGGGTCCCACCCCTAACTCCCTTACTTAGCTTATAACTACTTAAGAGAGGGATAAAGTGTTGTGATACAACACTTAATTCACTCAATAAGAAATGAAAATATAATTGTAAACAATTATATTTTTATCCCTTAATTTTTTTTAAACAACTCCTCCCTAGAAAACAAAACTCCAGAAAGGGTCTTCTTAAGCAATTACCGGTGCTGTGGTTTTATCGGTGCCGTCAGATTTCAATTCCGAGCAACGGTTAAAAAGTCATAAAAACACGCTCGTTCGTTCACTGAACTTACCCAAGCTAAACTTTGGAAAATTATTTTGGGCACACCGGGCCTCAGAATCAGGCACCGTCATAAAATGCGTTCATGTAAAATTCCAAATAAATTTAGAAAAAAAATTCCTTGAAATTTCGAGGTCTTTACATTACTCCCACCTCAGGGATTTACGTCCCCATAAAGATTTAACACAATCTCGGGATACTAAAGTGGTACTGAGCACGCATCTGAGCCTTTCGCTCCCATGTGCCCACCTGGAAGTTCTCGTGCTGCCAACAAAAGTGAACAATAGGAATAGACTGTCCTCATAGGACCCACTCCTACCGATCCTCAACCTCTACTGGAACCCCGCAAAAGTCACCCCATCACCAATGTCGCCCCATCATCGAAGTCCTACTTCCTGAGGTCAATGATGTGTGAAGAGTCGTGAATGTATCTCCTTAGTTGAGATACGTGTATGTCTTCATGCACCTGGTGCAACTGCGGTGGATGGGTCAGACAGTAATCCACCTCGCCTACCCTGCTGAGGACCTAAAAAAAGTCCGCTGAACCTCGGAGATTACTTGCCGCCTTGGATAAATCTCTGTAAAACTCATCGAGGTGAGACCCGTATAAGGTTGTGACCGTCATCATCGAACTCTAGAGGTATCTCTTTCCTGATTAGAACTGAAACTCAAAACTCCTGCTGCCACGAGGTGTAAGGTTGACCGACTCAAGAGTGATCGGCTGCACCCTCCTATGCATGAGTTTATCTTGTGCTGCCTGGGGTTTCCTTTTCTCCAACCAAGGAGAACCCATCCGAACATTGTAGGTAAACCACAACCTATTTTCCTAAGACAGTCAATATGATCATGAAATGTGAATCCAATCCATACTGAGACCAACGTCGTAAGGCCTCGACACAGCCACCAAGAGATTACAACCGAAACTCTCGCCTCGTGGGTCAGACCACACTGTCGGCGTAAGTGTGATTATCAAGTCTCCTTCCAAGTTATCTCTAGACATGAGGGTAACGTCAATGGCTTAACCGGAAACTCTAGGTCTGGGACAAGATTCGTGGAAGAAAAGAATGATTTGTATCAACGTCTGTTACTACGGAAACTTGTAGTGGACACAGACTGTCCCTCAAATCATTCTTAGAGCCATTGGGTCACATTCCTTGACCGTATGAAGCTACTCTCTTCCCCTTCCCTCCAGCTCCCTAAGCCTGGAGGGAACAACAAAGGCGGGTGGTTGTAACATGTTGATATGTACACCACCTCATGCTGCTCTCCAAGCTCTGCCTCCACATCTGCTACTCTGCAGATTTATCTGTCCTTAACATTTCCTCTTTTTGAAACAGTCACACGCCCATGTATCTGAGACTAGAACCAGTTCACTACGTTCCAACTTATAACATTCTCTAGATGTATTCATTCAGCCAAAGAAAATTCAACCACAAGGTTATCTCTGGCACCCTAATGTGAGTAGGAATGAATAGAGGAAAATTTGATGGCACATATATCCTTAAACACACCACGCTCTGAGGTCCGAGCTCTATAGAACCGATCGAATCGTATTCATCGAGTACCTGGATTGTTCGGTACGCCTCGATGAATTCTTAGCTACCGACACGTCGTCCTTCAAAAGCTGTAAAAGCTCTAGAAAACTCTCAGCCACTTCCTTAAGCCAGTCCTCAGCCACCTATGAGTCGGTCTCACCTCGGAACTTTAGGGTATCTGATGTTGGAACACGTGTGAGGTAGTAAGACTACATGTGTCACCTACCGGTACCTCCGGTTGTAACTACTGACCAACAGGTAGTGATGTATAGCTGACACACTACCCGAAGGCACTATCTCAGGGATCGGTCCATGTACCGAAGCCTCATCACTATGCGGACCATCCTCATGGTCACTCACTAGAAAACACTAGTAGCCATGTCTACCGTCCACTCCACTGGTGTCTCGGCTAGGCGGAAAACTCTAGCAATCACCTCTAGCCAGTCCTCTGCTGTCTGGGAATCTTCTACGCCATGTAACCACGGAGGCCTCTACTGCTAGAACTCATGCAACACGCTCTTCCAGCGTGCACCGTCCACTAGTATGACTAGTGGAATCTGTAGGCCAACAGGTGGTGGTGTAGCTGGTACACCAACCGAGGGTGCCAAAATAGTAAAAAGGGCCCCGCACCAGAGCCTCGCCGCTCGGTGGGCCATCATCGAGTACTCTCTCGGAACTCCAACTGACTATCTATGTGGAGACATCCTGAACAGTTGCAACACGGTCAATGATTTATACCTGTTGATCTGACCTGGTTTGAGCTGACTTTAAAACTCTTGGAAACACACATCCAATCCGTGTTTTTCGTGCACAAAGTCGGAAATCAAAAGTCAGGGTCCTGGTGTATGGATACGTCGGCCGCCGCACCAATACTGGACTCTCTAAACTGAAGACCACACTTGGAACCCTTAACACTATTGCTTTACAGAAAGGAAATATCAGAGTTATAAGTTCTGCGGTAGAACCGACTCTTCTGATACCAATTTTTCATGACCTGTCCCCCGGGGCCTGTGTCGTAACTACCCCAAGACTGCCTTCCGTAGGCCAGGGGCTGGAGACTAGCACTAAAGGTGTAAATCCCGATAAACAGGGAAGGAATTTCCTTTAAAAAATTAAAAAAACACCAATCAGAGTACAATCAGAAGAAAACACAAAGTAAAACTGAAAACAAAAGTAGTGCTGAAAGTAAAGGGGCCGGAAATACAAGCCCAACTATAATGTACAGCTAGAACTGAACGAAAGTACAAGAGAAAAATACAACAGTGAGAAAAAGGGAAGCAACTCATGGGTCGTCCTCCTCGGATCCTACCTGAAGGGTAGGTACAGATAGCGCAGCTCCTGGATCGTCCACCACGGATCCTACCTAAAAGGTAGGTATAGATTGCGCAGCTCTAGGATCGTCCACCACGGATCCTACCTGAAGGGTAGGTACATATATCCTACACAATGCTCTTGCCCGTCAACCACCTCTGAGTATCATCTCTCCATGAAGTCCACCTCCTGATACAGACTCGTCATGAGGTCCACCTCCGGGAATCGTCCTGTCCTCGAACACTCGGCCTCCGTCAGCACTGCCCGTCGTCTGTAACCAACACAACGAGGTGCTGGCATATCCCGTGTAGTGGTGAGTATAACGATACTTAGTAGTGACCCCGAGACCCTCAAGGTATCACTAAATCCAACAAGGATAACCACAAATAAGATCTCAACATATTACCTCTACTTCGGTACATGCCCATACATATGCATAAGTTATCAAGTAACCCATATCAATCACGAGGAAACAAAATGATTTTGAAATCAACGGATAACCACTACCCAGTTATATTCCCATACATATACTTAAGTTATCAAGTGACCCATATCAATCATGAGGTAAACACAAAGATCATTGACTGATCTGAAACCATGATTTTCATTATCGAAACTGTAACTGTTGAAGAGCCCCATCTCTGGAGTGTACAGTGATCCTATCACGACTCCGAGGTACTGCTCACTAACCTAAGACTGCTGAGGTACTCCACCTGTCGAGTACCGCGGGTTAGCCACCCAAACATAGTAGTGTTTCCCGCCGGGGTATGCCACCCAAACACAGTAGTGCGTCCCCCTAATAGACTGTAGAGGTACTCTCTGGATGAGTACCGCGGGTCTGCACCCAAACTGAGTAGTGCTCCGTCCGCCATGGGTCTGCACCCAAACAAAGTAGTGCTCCCTCCACTGGGCTGGTCGACTCACTCCAAGTCGAGTCGGTCAAGCAGTCGTCAGCTCTCAGCTGGCTACATGGTCTCTGTACTCCGTATGCTCGTCTCTAGTAGGGTCCACTCCACGTGCTACAGGTTGATACTCCAAGTATATCAATGTCCCATGAAAAAAGTATCTCAAAGGACCGCCTCACCATAGGGGTCTCAACGCAATAGACGGCATGTCAATCAGACGCCTGGTCTGTGAGTTACTAGCCTTTTCGTCACAGGGGCCTGGTTGGTTTCGTGTGCGAACCAACCCGACTGTATCTTAACTGTACCCTGAAATCTAATAAGGTAAGCTCATAGGGACCGTTTCACAATGTGAACACCAACGCCGCTGACGGTTCTTCAAACGGACGTCCGGTCCGAAAGTTATCAGCTTTTCTGTTCCAGGGGACAGGTTGGATTTTGGGTACAAACCAACCTGCACACTATCCAACTGCGACCAAAACCCAGGCGAAGCATTCCAAAAGTTCCGTGTCATCAAGAGGAATCCAACAAAGTCGACAGCACGTCAATCAGACGTCCAGAGCTTAAGATACAAGTGTTTCCGCTCCAAGGTCCCGGTTGGTTTCGTATCCGAACCAACCCATCCATACACAAAGTTCTCCGAAACCTTGATTTTAATATACCAAAACGACCGTCTCGATCCAAGGATCGCATCGCAGCGGACGGTGCATCTATCGGAGGTATGTAGACCACTTTATTGGCAAAAGACCGTAAGAGGTCCAAAAATGGGGGTTTCGTGCCCGGACCGACCCGGCCCGAGACCCCCTGGGTCGGCCCGAACCGGGTCCGGGTCCAGCCCGCTTGGGCGCGGCCCGTTCCGGCTAGTGCGGCCCGGCCCAGCTTGGGTAGCCCGTCCCAGCGAGCTGGCGCTTCGCTGGCCAGCTCGGTGTAACCGAGCTGGGCGGTCGGGGGGGGGGGGGGGGGGGGGGGCGGCTGCCCCCCTGTTCAAATAAACGCGGCCCCATGTGGGGGGCCGCTGCTGTTCGGCTAGCCGGGGGTTACGAACCCCCAGCACCATCCCTGACCAGCTGGCCGGCTACTGCCGCCACGGGACCGGCTGGCCCCGTCCCCCAGCTCCATCGTCGGCGGCCAGAAACCGGCCGCCGCTCCCTGCTCCGCAGCGGCCTAAGGCCACGACCTTGGTCCGTCCGGCGCGGCGCGACGGCATCGCGCCCCTCGGCCGCGGTCCCGCTCTAGCTTCGGTGTTTTCGTGATTCTCCGGTGTGGCGTGACGGTGCCGCACATCCTTTCCGCATGATCCCACGCGGTGCCGTTGCACCATGTCACTTTCCTTCGAACTGCAACAACACAAAGATAAGGGAGGAGGTTTGGCCGTGTTTGTGCGGTCTGGCCCCCTCCCATTAATTGATAGCAAGCGGTCCAATTTTTAACGAGGAACGAAGACATAAGATTTCACGTATAACAACAATAATAAATCCCTTACCTCGTGACGTGTTCATTGACGTCAGAAGGTGACGTCGTCGTTTGCGAATTCCCCATGGCGGTGTCTCCTCCCTTGATGGAGATCCATGGAGCATTATTCGTCGAAGGTCATGAAATCCCCATCGTCACCGGAGTGTACCCGAAGATGTGACGTTCCCCTCTTATCATGAAGAGAAGTATAGATGACGCGTTCTCGTTCTTCGTCAGAGTGTTGGAGAATGAAGCTTCTCTTATTTCTTTGGAGGTTCCCCCACCATATTATTTTCCAAACAAATATTGCATTAGCCTTCTCCCATTTAAAGACAAGACGCCCTTTTAAAATTAAACCAAGAATCAACTCATTAATTATGTGAGTAGGCTAGCTTTAATGAAGGAGAGTTACCCAATTTTAAGAGGAGTTATCTTATTAAAAGAAGGGAAAATTAATGGGGTAGTTAGAGGAGGTTTAAGGAGTGTGAAGGGGCGGGGCTCATGTGGTCCCCACCTCACCTTTATTCTCTCAAGGTTAGTTAGTAACCAATGGGTCCCACCCATAACTCCCTTACTTATGTTATAACCACTTAAAAGATGGATAAAGTGATGTTACACAACACTTAATCCACTCAAAAAGAAATGAAAATATAATTGTAAACAATTATATTTTTATCCCTTAATTTTTTTTAAACAACTCCCCCTGAGAAAATGAAACTCTAGAAATGGTCTTCTTAAGCAATTACCGGAAATGCAGTTTCATCGGTGCCCTCAGATTTCAATTCCAAGCACCGGTTCAAAAGTTATAAAAACCCGCTCGTTCGTTCACTGAACATACCCGAGCTAAACTTCGTAAAATGATTCTGGGCACACCGGTCCTTGGAATCAGGCACCGTCAGAAACTGCATTCATGTAAAATACCAAAGAAATTATGAAAAAAATTTCCTTGAAATTTCCGGGTTTTTACACCATCATCTATATATGAGATTCCATGTTAGTAATTTTTATTTAGAAATGTATACATAGGTTCAAAGTACCCTAATGATCATACAAATTTATTAGTACGACAGATCATTCGATGTTAATTTGTTGATCAACAGATATCCTAGAGATGCTTCTAATAGTAGGAAAAGGATTTCCAAGGTTTCTCGCTAGAGGATTTTCAAATAGTGTAATTGAGTTTTTAGATGGTTTTTTTCTAAAGTGAACACTATAAATTACCACATATCATATAGTGATGTATGTGTGGATGGAACTATGGTCAAGCCTCATGGATTTAAAGGAGAATGGTTTTATTAGACCAAGATAAACATCGTGGGGGGTGCTCTGGTGTTGTTTCCAATTAAGAAGGAAAGAAGAATTTGGTTGTGTGGATACTAAACGAAAATAAACCATGTATCCATGAAGAATCAATTTCTTGTCTAGGGGTTCAATGACTTTCTTAACCGTTACAGGTAGTGCAATGGTTCTCCATGATTTAATTACAATATGATAACAGAAGCATTGGGCTGAAGAATATTACAATCTTAAGATAGTGTTTAGGTGTATATACTGATTGTATGAGTAATCTGTGATGAATTTTGTGTTGGAAGACACTATAGCAGTTTCAATGTATCTCATGAGTAAAATTTTTCATATATACCATGAGTCTCTCATAGTTGTGTTCTTTGAAGATAACATGATATAATAAATGAAATTATATTTACAAGCTTGGAACATTGAGAATATTTTTATCACACTTTAAGTGAGTCCACTATATTACAAAATGTTAATGTGAAACCTCTTGATTCATGAGGTGTAATTGCTTTGGAATGTGATTTATAGGGTAGAGCATTCAAAAGAACTAGATATGGTAGAGGTTGTGATGTCATGGGTACATCCTTGAAATGTGGTTGAGATCAATAAATTCCTTGGGTATGTAGGGTACTATGGACTATTTATCAAAGACTTATTAGATATGGAATAATAAATTATGGGGATTAAAAAGAAATATGTGAAGATTTAATGGAATAAACTATGTGGGGAGGCCTTCATAATGATTATGAAGGTATTTACAACATCTCATTTTTTGACACTTCCATAGTTGGAGATTGGATAAATATTGTATATTGATACCTCAGTAGTTGGGATGTTATAGTTGTTGATGCTGATGGAGATGGTAATTTCATATTGGTCATGTCATTTCTTAACTCATGATTAGATTTACTCATTTCATGTCCTTGATTTTAAGAAAGTATTCAATACCTAGAATTGTTGGAGGCACTATCTATCAGGTCAGAGTATTTTAATTTACCCAAACCAAAATTTTCTATTACATATCTTCTCTGAGTTGGAACTAATCCCAAGGCAGAGGAATTTAGTGGAGTATTTTATGATATTTGACTTCGACTTTTGTTATGTGAATGTAAATTTAATTTCATTATATATACTCATAGAATAAAATCTCTAGAGACATGGGATCATATAGAGTGACCTTTATATGAAGAATGGTGTCTAATGATTTTGATGGAATAGTGTCTAATATTTGTATCATAGGATTCTGGTGTTATGGAATCTGAACCATTAATGATAATGACTTCTTTTTTTGGCAATATTAATGTGATCTAATAGTCATATTTTGAGTTTGTGGTATATCATGAATTATTGATATGGGACAATTTTATTCATGAGTGGTCCTAAGACGATGATTATATAATCAATGTCCATTGGAGAGTATTTTTTCTTGCATACATGAGGGAAGAAACAATTATAAACACTCGTTATTCTCAAATATAATTTCATCCACTTTCACGAATGACATACTATGACATCGAACATCAATTTTGGTGGCCCGATATGAAGAGGGGAATTTCTGGTTTTGTTTCAAAATTCATTATCATCCAATGAGTAATGGTCGATAATCAACATCCAATTGGTATTCATTTTACACTTCAAGTACTTCCGTATAATTTTTATGATAACATTATTTACATAATGAAAGGGTTATTAGAACCTTGAGGATTCATGATAAAATTTTGGTGATAGTTGATTATCTAAAAAATGGATCCTTTTATACCCATTTGTGAAACCCTTTCAAAGGATGGGTTGGGGATGTTGTTTTTATGGAATATTGTATGCCTTCAAAGATCTAAACTAAGCATCATATCAGATAGATACATGTGACCCACATCATGGTTAGAATCATGTCATATATATACATGTGACTCACATCATGGTTTTGGAAGATCATACAGAAGTATTTGGTACCCAATTAAATCATAGTATAATGTTTCATCAACAGAACGATCAAAAATTAGGGAGAACAATATTGATTTTAGTTGTTATTCTATGAGCACGAATCCTTAACTTTGGGGAATCTTGGGATGATAAGATAGCCTTAGTTGAAATTGTGTACAATAATAGATTCATGGATTATATTCAATGGGCACCTTCTATGGAACATTGTGACTGACCCTCTTTCTCACCAATTGGTTGGAATGAAACATGTGAGGAATATATTGTTGGGTAATATGGTACATGAGACCATCAAAAGAGCATAATATACCTTTTTGTAGTATACAACCACTCAGATAAGGGATCTATTTTATGCCGAAAGGAGGTATCCACCCTTTCCTTTTAATGTTGGATACATCATTTTTTTTGTTACTCCTTGACATGCATTTCAAAAAAAAAATAAGCATAGGATGGTAACTCTAAGAATTATTGTATTTTTTGAGGTTTAGGAAAATGAAGGGCACTAGAATACTATTTTGAACTTCTTTTATGATATCATGATACTCAAGATGTGTAACGCCTAACCCCAGAATCCATGAGCCGGTGCATTATTTTAATACATTGGCATGATTACAAGGAATCATGTACCGAAGGATAGATCAGTTTAGTATTCTTTGAAACAAGATACATTAATAAGTTTAACACTACAACTTGAATGTAAAAAAGCACTAATTTTTTCCATTAGAAACATCCAAGCTTCCAAGATTATTCCTACAAGTCACTCTTAACTAACTTCTTCATATCCAAGGAAAATGAAACTTAAGAAAGGGGTGAGCTCAATGTCTCAGTATGAGTATGAAATACAATGGAAGATAATATAAACATTAGACATGGTGAATAATTGAAAACACATGACATTTCAAATAATAAACATGAACACTTTATAGACGAAATATGAGCTGAGTACATAATGTCATAATAAAACCTAGCCATGGGTATTCTACTGGTTGAATAACCACATGAAATATAAATATCTAACTTCATTATGATGTAATGAATAATTTTGGACATCATAACAACATATTGAAGGCCTTGTGACAAGACTACCAATTATATTTTTTCAAGGCCTTATGCCAAGACGCCAGTTTGTCTCATGAGACGTACCGATGAATCGAGGAGCTATAAGGGGATCAGACCATCACATACTAAGTGAAATGAATTCCTCATATGATAGTTACGAAACATAACATAAACATTCATAAGAAAACTATTATACAAAATGTCAATACTTTGTCCAAAAACCATGAATGGTATAAAAATAGAACATCCACAGTCAAACATAACACATTCAATACAATATGGAAGATTGTATTGTAATAGATTATGCTAAATCAAGAATAATGATGGATATTTACATAGATTAAAATAATCATCAAAACAATTTGAGACAAATATCCCCATTTTCTTGAAAACATTTAAAAAACACACTATTTATCAAGAAGCCATTTAAAAATAGATTTTGAATAAAAGTGTCCCATAAAACATTGAAACTTTTAAAAGTAATTTTAATTGTAAAACATTAATGACCATATAAATAAATCATATAAAACAATTTTAAAACATGGAAATTAATATGAAATATTTAGAAGATTAAAATTTGAAAACATTTAAAATGATTTTTTGGTTAGAGTTCATAACCAAATTTGAGAGGCTTGAATACAAATAATTGAGGTAATAAAAACATTTTAATATCTTGAAAATAGTGTATATCATTATATACTATGTCAAAGGACAGTATATACACCATATAAAATTTAATTGGTGCATAATCAACAAAGAAGACTTAAAGGAATGTAAATTGAGATGAAATCCTTTATAAATACAGTATCCATAGGTAAAGGATAAATCAATGACATAACTATGTGTGAATAATATAAATACTCTCAATATTATTAGATATTCATTTTAAATAAATCAGAGTAAATTCACACATATTCTTGTAAACACAATACCAATGGCTTTGATATTTAACTCAATGAATGGAAATTGAGTTGTGATCATGTTTATATCAATGACTTGAGAAATTTTCAATGGAGTGAATATGTTTATCAAATTTACATCTAAAAAAATGGGATTGGAAATTAATACATAAATAATAAATATTGATTTCTCACATAATATTCGAGTAAAATAATCAATGAAGTATGCATAAATCCCACTGAGTGGAAATTGAAATTTGAAATTCCCTTACCGATTTGGTAACTTATGAAACATACAACCCATGAAAGAAGGATCATTCAATGAAGATTTAAATACCAATAATTTAAATTATATTACACCAAGAATATAATCATGGATAGTACATATTCCACACAAAATTAAATAGTGGCCAATATAGCATGAATCTCTCGGGAATAAAAAGTGAGATGAAAAACAATTACATCGTTGTTATCAATCGAGTCGTATGACCAATAGTTAATAGCCACCAAAAGAATCACAGAATACCATAAATATAAACAGAATCGTGATAATATATATCAAATAGAAGTACACAATACACCACATGCAATAAATAAGTGGCTAACAATTGAAATCTCAAATAATTAAAAGTGAGATAAGAATCCCCTTACCTCAAGTCTGACTTGTCTTGTATGTTCCTTATTCTTCCTTAATAATAAACATAAGATAATCTCTACTATATTGAGAACATTTTTCAAGTTTATTATACCTATTATATCACTTATTACCTTTCAAAATAAATTAGTTAATTATTTGAGTTCTTATTGGATATTTTATCGATGATCGGAACTTGAGTCGAAAATGAACTTGTTATAATTGCGATTTTTCCATGTGGTCAATAGTCCATTATATCCAGAATGATATACATGATTTAGATATAAAATATATATTATATATCCATTATATGTATATATATCTCTCTTTTTATAAATGTACATAACATTTGGAGATATGAAATGAAATGTACCGTTCGTGGAGACGGTAAGCCGTATGTATGCATGAACGATACTTTATTTCTATTTTGTATTTTAATGGAATTAAAACATAATTATACATAGGTATATTATAATTACAGAATAATATAATATATAATATCATTAATTCCATCCTATTTACATCTCACATAAGGCATTAACGAGCCATATCATTTTGAGTGGGCGATAGTCCGCACTTCCTCAAATTAAAATTACCACATTTTACCCATAATGGAAACCATAAAATAATAATATAAATGAAAAATACAGTAGTATAAAGAAAAATAATACATTATATATATATATATATATATCATATATAAATACAGTTCCATCTTAATTTCCACCGTGAGAGGCGGTCGGATATAATCGAACAATCATCATTTCGTGAGGCGTTAGTTTTCCATCCACAGAAACAATATGGTCTTCACCCATTAGATGGAGGTGTGTGTAAGTGTAGATTGAATTCTTATCATAAAAACATCTTAATATATTTATGATACTGATGTTGTTATAAAATAAAGTAATAAACAGTTTTAATGGGTAGGAGAAGTAAAATAAAACAAAATAAAACAAAATAATTTAAGAGAAAGCATTACTTTTAATTTGGGTAACTTCATTTGGTTTGAACTAGAAGGACTTATTGAAGTGCATTATTCCAAAGTTAAGGCTTCTTTGAGGAAGAAGGGGATCTTGAGAGATTATATTGGTTGGTTTTGGATGAGCCTAATGGCTTTGAAGGTGGTAATTTGAGTGAAGGGGAAGTACCATTTTAGAAGAGGAGTGAGGGGCACCTTAGGAAATGATTTTAGTATTATTTTATAATAAAATCATTTTCGGATTATAATAACTCAAAAATGAATTATTTATATTATAAGGTGTGGATGGGTCTAAATCCACTCAACCAATAGGTTTTTGACTTGTTTGGGTCACTATATTAACTTTATCTTTTAGATTTAACTCTTAGTTAAATAGTTTGACATTTACCATGTCTCCTTGTATTTTTATATTATATGGTTAATAAACTTACTATAAAATTCCAGGAGAATCTTGAGTGGTTCATTAATGATACAGATGTCATTCTATAAGTATTTGGGCTGATCCTTGGATTTTTTGTATTATTATATCAACCAATAATATTATATTTGTTTTAAAAATTCATTTATATCAATTTTGACATTATTTAATAATAGATTTTTGTTAAAGTGCTAACAACGTTATTACATTGAAATAAATACATTTAATCAACCCAAACATGTCATATTAAAATATAAAATTAGTGAAATTTATTAAAAGTCTCAAATTACATATATTTGGTATTTATAATATCAATTATTTTAATATTTCATTATTATGGTAATTATTACGTCATCATTGTGTCATAAATAAAATAAATTATGTCATTTCTAAAAATTATAAATAAAATATAATTTTTTAGTAAATATTTTTATATTTATATTTAATATTTATAGTGGAATTTATCTTATGTATAACCCTATATTAAAAATGGTTTTGTTATTAAACTTTGATTTTAACGCTTTTATCTCTTCTTTAAATAAAATAATAATAATTGTCCTAATCTAATCCAAATGGACCTAAAGGATCATATTTTATTCTTAATGTTGTTTTAGGTAAAATTAATGTTATCCAATAGAATTAGGACAAGTTTTGGTATAATTATGATATCATTTTTACCCTTAATCACCCTATTTACTTTTAACCGTGGAAAATAAATGTAAAAAGTTACTATTCACGAAAAATTATTTTCATCCTATTGAACCACATTTTTCATAATAATATCAACCATGTTTCTAGGAATTTTTAAATTCCACTCATAGAAGTTGTAAAATTATTTTTTATACGAATTTTCAAATTATCCTAGGAGGTTGGTTAAAGATGGTAAAAAGTTCAATAAAAATTTTATACGTCTGATTTTATAATAAAATGACTCCAATGAAATATATTGAACTTATATAAGTATTATGTATCTATTTTTACCTAAAATAAATTTAAATAAAATAAATAATTATTTAAATAAAAAGTCTATTTTTACCAATAATTCAATGTTTTTCAATATTCATCAAAAATTGAATGTTTTCAGAAAAATACCAAAATTTCAACCTAATATAATTTTGATATTCTGAATTCAAAAATTAAGTCTATTATACCAAATTCAAAACATAGAACTTGAGTTTATTAATTTAAAATTAATTCTCATTGTTGAAAACCAAAAGCCTGTATTTAAGAAATAATAACTAACAAAAGATTGATACTTGTTTATGTTAAATTTAAAATTAAAATTATTTCCAATGAATAAAATTATATTGAATGGTAAAAATATAATCAATATATAGTTCCAATCTTTTAAAATTTATTATTTAACACTACAAATTAATTTGATTAAAAAAAAATCAGTTAAAAAATATTATTTTTTCACTATTCTTCCAAATATGAAAGTTGTCATAAAAACACAAAAATTTTACTGAAACTGGATTCTTATGTCCCGATTATAAAGAAGGATTTTTTTCTAATTTAATATATAAAATTTAAAAAATTTGGATTTAAAAATGGTTCACTATTAATAGGCGATAGGATTTCGTTTAAAAAAATACTTCTTTTATATGAAAAAATTGATTTTGTTTTTCTCATTATGCCTATGAAACTCATAATATGGATTCTAAAATTATAAGCATTATATAATGTTCAAAATTTATATAATACTATTCATAACCACTTTTGCACGAGTAGTTTGGTAATTTGTGGTGCACTCAAACACAGTGTTGCGTGTAGCAGATGCTATTGAATTTAATGAAAATACCTTACTATGAAATCATTGGGTGTTACATTGTTCCCCCTTTTAAAAATTTCATCCTCGCAATTTTAAAATATTCTTGGGAACTTCATTGAATGTCCCACATCGGAAAAAGAGATAATAAAACTATCTCTTTAAAAGAAAGAAAGCGAAGTACAAATGTCACCCGAGATAACCAATACTATGATTCCATGTAGTAAAACAAGGATATGGAAGAAAAACTACGTGTCAGGTTCTGATGGATGGTGATAGAAAACATGATCAGGAGAAAGCTAACAACATGAAAACCACAATCTTTTGATGGGATAAATTCTCATTAGTTTCCAAGTAGAAAAATTAAACATCCAACATTTTTTTATTTAAGTTCCATTTTCATATGGATAAGGAATTTATTTATCAGAATGACTAATAAATTAAAGAGATATACTTACTTTATAAGTATAGTTTTATCCTTTTAAAAATTCTTGCCACTAACTCATATATTTTTTCAATAGATTAGTATTCAAGATGACTTGGTCACACCTGATGTTCTAGAATCAACTTATAGAGAATCACATGACCCATAAAGGATAAAATATATATTTCCCATGTATTTTGAGATTAACTAAAACAAAAATTGTTATTACAATATCATATGATCCCCAAAAAGTATAATTCTTTAGAGAAATAAATTCTAATCTTAATTTTTAAAATTAAACCAGCAATACCCAAAGTTCAATAAATACCATTCAATAAACAATTGTCCATAAAATCATTAAATATAATCCAAAATAATTTTGAATCCCAAAAAATCAGATGAATATTATTACGCAGTCTTCCACGTTAAATTGTATCTCAAAATAACATCTACTTCTCTTAAAGTTACATACATAAAAATAATTAACCTAATCACATATTCTCTTTTAAAGGTTAATCATATACATAAATAACCAAAATATCGACAATAAAAACACAGATAAAAACCAACCCTTACTCCTCAAATGAAATCCCATAGTGTTCTATTTTCCATAGGCATATAGTGTTACCAAAAGAGATAATATAATCCAAAATAACATTTATCACTTAATCACCAAATCATTTTCTTATACTAAGGATAAAACATATACTCCCAAATTCATCATAATATTAATTCATAAAATCATTTTAGTGAAAAATAATTAGTCATACAAACCAGGGACTTCACATAGTCTAGTGGTAGGCGATAAATCCCAGTCGCTATTTGGTTATG
The DNA here is from genome assembly GCA_963277665.1 of Viscum album. Lineage (NCBI taxonomy): Eukaryota > Viridiplantae > Streptophyta > Magnoliopsida > Santalales > Viscaceae > Viscum > Viscum album. The sequence continues at coordinate 1,614,933,052 of OY728151.1, forward strand.
CGTTCGATTCCCATAGCATTCTCTGACGCGACGAGTTTTCACTCGGTCTGCATGTTGTCCTTTTCCAAAAACTATATTTTATAACATTACCTAAATGAGATAGATTCTTAAAAATAATAATAACATAATTTAAGCACAAATGTTATCTCATACCTCACATTTCCATCCAAAAAATTAATAACCTGTAATTTCCCAAAATTCAAAAGTCTTATAAACCCAAATGGTTATTTATAACTATATCTACAAAAGAAAATATAAGTATTCCTCAAATTGAATTTTCACATAACAAATTTCAGGGTTACACATATAATAGAAAAATCTTCCAAGTAATCTCCTCAACAAAGAGCACTAATACCTTTAAACATTTTTTCATCCATTTATTTCCACATAGTTTCTTCCTCGACCAAGAGGATATACTATAGAATAGGGCATTTAATTGGGTAATTCCATAGTCCATTACATTTACGACATATGACTGTAATTTGGTTCTTAGGATCATTTTTATTTTATTCCATAGTATTCTTCATTTTTCCGTTGAAATTGTTTACTTTATGCCCTTCTTTCCCACACATAAATCATTTAGATGTTCCATTGAGAAAATTTCCTAGTTGTCTCCTTCCACATTTTCGGCATGATGGAAATTTAGATTTCTTCTATCCATGGTCTCTACTTCTGGAGCTATTTTCATTCATCGCCATTCTATTCTTTGTAGAGTCAAGGAGATGATTAATATAAGTTTGTTGATCATATTTTTGGAAAACTGGTTCTGCATGAAGACTATATCTTTTACCCCTATCAACATGCCATTTTATTTCTCATTTCCCCCATTCTTCCCACCATGTATATCATGTTCAATATTTCTATGACTTCCTTGGAATCCAGCCATTAACAAAAACTATAAATCATTGTGTGAGTAAGAATAGTTATAAAATTATTTAGAAAATATCATCACACATTATATTCAATATAAAACACCCTAGGATTCAGAAAGGATATTTATTGTCATCTTATATTAAAATATTTCAAATTGGTTTGTAATGAAAAATGTGAATTGTCCTAAGTGTATCCCCCGGGAGTGTCATAATCAAGAGTGTGGCAAGGCTCATTGACATGCACCGGGATACCCTAGGTCAAGCCCGAAACTCCTTGTCAGAGTTTTCACTCCTAGGTAAATATGTTCCAGAGCTTCCTCTACCTGCTCGTACCCCGTATGGGATGTACTGCTTGGAAAATACACAAAATCTGTACATTACCAAGATTCTTGGAAGTTCTTATATATTATTCCTCAATATAGTTCTTAAGGAAATGTTCCCTAATAATATTATATCTAAATCTAGTTTTCATGGTTTGTAGTAAACATTCTCTGATACCAACTGTAATGCCCTGACCCCAGAATCCAGGAGCTGATGCATTATTTTAATACATTGGCATGATTATAAAGAATCAAGTCTCAAAGGACCAATCAGTTTAGTAGTATTGGAAAAAAGATACATACATAAGTTCTACACTACAACTTGAAAAGAAAAACAACACTAATTTATTCCATTAGAAACATCAATGCTTCCAAGATTATTCCTTCAAGTCACTCTTAACTAACTTCTTCATATCTAGGGAAAATGAAGCATTCAAACAGGTTGAGCTCAAACGCACGGTAAGAATAATAAATACAGAAGAAGATAATAGTATCATTTGGCATGGTGAATAATAGAAAACAAATGAATTTACAAATAATAAACAGGACCACTTTATAGTAGGAATATGATCTGAGTAAATAATTCTATAATAAAACAATGTCTTGGGTATTCTACTTGTCTAATAACCCCATAAAATTTCAATATCTAATCACATAATGATGGAATGCATAATGCCAAACATTATAACCATATAGTCAAGGCCTCGTTCCATGACTACAAATAATATTTTTTCAAGGCCTTATGCCAAGACAATAGTTTGTCTCATAATACCAACCAATGCATTGAGGATCTATAGCAGGCTCCACTCTTCACACACAAAGTCTAATTCATTTCCCATATGAAAAATTTGAATCATTACATATTCATTTGTATTAAAACTAGCTTACGAAATGTCAATACTTTATCCACAAACCACGAATGGTATAAAAATAGAACATATACAGTCAAACATAACACATTCAATAAAATATGGAATTTTTTATTGTAACAAATTAACCTCAATTGATAATAATGAATGATATTTACATAGATTAAAATAATCATAAAAACTATTTGTGATAAATATCCCCCTTTTTCTTGATAACATTTAAAGGTCACACTATTTGTCAAGAAGCCATTCAAAAATAGATTTTTGAATCCAAGTGTTCTATACCACATTGAAACTAATACAATTAATTTTATTTTTAAAACATTAATTTCCATATAAATAAATAATTTAAACCATTTTTGAAACATGGACATTAATGAAAAAGATTTAGAAGAATACATTTTTAAAACATTTAAAATGATATATTTTTTAGAGTTCCTAATCAAATGAGAGAAGATTGAGTAAAAATAATTGATGTAATCAAAACAATATAATATCTTGATAATAAATTATTTCATTATATATATTTCAAAGGACATTATATACACCATATAAAAGTGAATTGGTGCATAATCAACAAAGGAGTATCAAAGGAATGTAAATTGAGATGAAAACCTTATAAAAAGAGTATCCGTAGGCAAAGGATAATTAAATGACATAAATATGTGTGAAAAATATAAATAATTAGATATTTAGTGTAAATAAATCAGATTACATTCACACATATTCTTGTAAAAACAATTGCAATGACTTGGATGTTTAACTCAATAAATGAAAATTGAGTTAAGATCATGTTTATATCAATGACTTGAGAAATTTTTAATGGGGTGATTATGTGTATCAAAAGTGTATAAAAACAAATAAGAGTGGAAATTACTACATAAATAATAAATAGTGAATCCATAGATAATATTGTAGAAAAATAATCAATGATGTATTCATAAAGCCCATAGAGTGGAAATTGAAATTTGAAATTCCCTTACCGATTTGGTAACTTATGAAACATACAACCCATTAAATAAGGTTCATAAAATGAAGATGTAAATAACCATAAATTAAAGTATATTAAAAAATAATACAATCATGGATATTAGATATTCCACAAAAAACGAAATAGTGTCCAATATAGCATTAATCTCATGGGAATAAAAAGTGAGATGAAAAGCACTTACTTCGTTGTAATCAATCGAGTCATATGAAAAAAAGTTAATAAAAACCAAATGGTTCACATAATAAAATCAATATAAAGATAATAATGATAATATATAACAAATTTCAATACAAAATACACCACATTCAATAAATATGTGGCGATCAATGGAAATATCACAGAATTAAAAGTGAGATATGAAACCCTTTACCTGAAGTCCGACTTGTCCTGTATGTTTCTTGTTCTTCTTGAATATTAAACATAAGATAATTTATACTTTATTAATAACATTTTTCAATTTTATTATTCCTTTTATTTCACTTATTATCTTCCTATAACAATTAGTTAATTATTTGATTTCATATTGAATATTTTATCGATGTTCAAAACTTGAGTCAAAAATGAACATGTTATAATTACAATTTTTCCATGTGGTCAAAGGTCCATTATATCCAAAATAATATACATGATTTAGATATCATATATATATTATATTTAAAATATATATACATATATTTATATATATATATATATATCTATTTATAACAGTACATAACATTTGGAGATAAGAAATGAAATGTACCGTTCACGGAGACTGTAAGTCTTACGTACACATTAATGCTACTTTCATTTCTATTTTGTATTTTAATGGATTTAAAACATAATTATACATAGATATATTATAATTACATTATAATATCATATGTTATATCATCAATTCCATAGTTTATATGTCTCAAATAGGAATTAACGAGTCACATCATTTTGAGGGGGCGGTAGTCTGCACTTCCTCAAAGGAAATCATTGCATTTTACCCATAATGGAAACCATAAAATAATGATAAAAATTGAAAATACAGAAGCATAAAGAAAACATAAAAATAATATATATATATATATATATATATATATATTTATATACCATATAAAATTATAGTTCCATCTTAATTTACACCATGAGAGGCGGTAGGAGATAATCGAACAATCATCGTTTCGTGAGACGTTAGTCTTCTATCCATAGAAATAATATGTTCTTCACCCATTAGGTGGAGGTGTGTGTATGTGTAGTTGAAATAAATATCATAAATAAATCATAGAAAATTGAGGATACTATTATTGTAATAAAATAAAGTAATAAAAAGTGCTTATGGGATTGGAGAAGTAAAATAAAATAGAATAAAACAAATGAATTTAAGAGAAAGTGTTACCTTTAATTTGGGTAACTTCCATTCTATTGAACAAAAAAGTCTTCTTGAAGTGCCTTATGACTAAGGTAAGGCTTCTAGGAAGAATATGGGGTTCTTGAGAGATTATTTTGGTAGTGTTTGGAAGAGACTAATGGATTTGAAGGTGTGAATTTGAGAGAAGGGGAAGTTCCATTTTATAAGAGTAGTGAAAGGCACCTAAAGAAAAGATTGAAATATTATTTTATAATAAAAAAAATTAGATTTCTCAAGGACCCAAAAAGATTTATTTAAAGGATATGGTGAAGATGGGTCGAAAAAAGTCAACCAATAGGTTATAGATAGGTTTGAGTGAGTATATTTACTTTATCATTTAGATATAACTCTTAGTTAAATAGTTTTCCATTTATCATGACTCTTTGTATTTCTATATTTTTTGGTTAATAAAATTACTATAAACATCCAAGGGAAACCCAAGTAGTTAAATAATGACACACCTATCATTATATAAGACTTTTGGATGAACATTATATTTTTTGGATTATTATATAAACCAATAATATTCTATTTGTTATAAAAACTCATTTATCTCAATTTTGACATTATTTATTAATTATTTTTTTTCAAGACCTATAAACATTATTAATTTGAAATAAATACATTTAATAAACCCAAACATGTCATATTAAACTATAAAATTATTATAATTTATTAAAAGTATCAAATTATATTTATTTGGATATTTTTTAAATCAATTATTTTAATACATCATTATTATGGTAATTGTTGCGTTATAATTGTGTCATAAATAAATTAAATTGTATAATGTATAAAAATAATAAATACAATATAACTATGTATAAAATCTTCTTATATTTCTAGTTAATATTTATAGTCGAATTTTTCTTATGCGTAACCCTATATTAAAAATGTTTTAATTATTAATCTTTGATTTTAACTCTTTTAACTCTTCTTTAAATACAATAATAATAAATGTCCTAATCAAATTCATGTGAACTGAAAGGATAATATTTTATTCATATAGTTGATTTTGTTCTAGTTACACTAATCCAATTGAATTAGGACATGTCTTGGGGGTAATTATGATATCATTTTTACCTTTAATTACCCTATTTACTTTTAATCGTGGTAAATAAAATTAAAAAGATACTATTAACTAAAAAAATTCATCTTATTGAACCACATTTTTCATACTGATATTAACCATGTCTCTCATATTTTTGGAATTCCACTCATAGAAGAAGTAAAATTATGTTTTATGCGAATTTGCAAATGCTCCTAGGAGGTGGGTAAAAGACTGTAAAAAGTTCAATAAAATTTTATATATATGATTTTATTTTAAAATGACTCCAATGAATTATATTTATCTTATATAGGAATTATGTATCTATTTTGATGAAAAATAAATTTTTAAAAACTAAATTCTTTTTTAAATAAAAAGTCAGATTTAACCAACAACTCAATGTTTTTCACAATTCATCAAAAATTGAATGTTTTTAGAAAAATACCAAAATTTAACCCTAAGATAATTTTGATATTCTGTATTCACAAATTATGTTTATTTTACCAAATTAAAAACATATAATATTCATTTATTAATTTAAAATTAATTCCTATTGTCAAAACCAAAAAGTGTGTTTTGAAGAAATAATAACTAACAAAAGATTGATACTTGATTATGTACAATTTCAAAGTGAAATTATTTCCAATGAATAACATTGGATAAAATGGTAAAAATATATTCTATTTATAATTCCAAACTATTAAAATATATAATTTAACACTACAAATTATTTTGATTAAAAAAGTTGTTTTCTGTTAAAATATTGTATTTTTTTCATTATTCACTCAAATATGAAACTTATCAGAAAAACACCAAAAATATTTTTTAAACTAAATTCATAGGTCCCTATTCTAAATAAGGAGTTAATTTTGTCAAATTTAATATATAAAAGTGTAAAATATTGGATATAAAAATGGATCTCCATTAAAAGGTGGTAAAATTGAATTTTTTTAAAAATACTTCTTTTATCTGAAAAAAATGAAATTGTTGTTTTTCATTATGTCTAAGAAACTCATAATAAGGATTATAAAATTATAAGTATGGTCTATAGTTCAAAATTTAGTTAATACTATTCATAACAGCTTTTGAACGGCTAGTTTTGCAAGTCGTGGTGCGCTCTCACTCGATGTTGCATGTAGAGAAAGCGATTGAATTTAACTAAAATAAATTACTATGAAATCTTGGGGTGTTACAATATGTGTTCCTTGTCACTTAGTTTTGGAGGTACATACCCTATCATACACATGTGATAAACACCATGTTAATCAAGCTGGAGGCTGACATATTATTTTTGAGTGAAAGGTACTGATCATATAACAGAGTGGTAAGGTTTTGTGATGAAAAGTGTAGAAATTTTTAGTCTCCTTTTGAAGCATGTATGGATTCCATAAGATAACTATTTTTGGTAATATTATATTCATGCTCGTTGTCTTGAACCATTTGAACAAGAACTCTAGGGATACATTTTTTGGATGAGAATACATTAATGGGGGAAACTTGAAAAATTATAAATTTTTAATTATTTCTATAATCCCTTTCTATAGTAATTTGTATGTCCATTAAGATAAAATTTAATAATATTAAATTGAATATGTACCCTCATATAGTTAATAAGGTATAACTAAAAGAAATTACATTCTACCTATAAGCATGATTGTTTTTAGGACATTCAAAAAGTAACCCTAAATTTTTAAAGGTTTATAAATGGAAAATTCCTCAATTTCACATGATGGATATTAGATACATAGGGATAAAACTATGTTATAATTATATAAAATCTTCTCTTATATAAAGGGAACTTTTAACCCACTTTTTCATTTTCTTCTTCCTAGCCTGAACCTAAAACACATTTTTATGATTTCAATAGCCTAAAACCTTTGTAATTAATTATTTTTACTCATTTAAATTTATAAATCCTATTTTTTAATATTTTAAATATAAATAGTTAAAGAATCACTTCTAAGGAAAATTAAATGGTGACTTTAATATGGTTTTTTCAATAATGTGTACTAGAATGCTTTAAAAAAATTCTGAATAACCAATCCTTTCTATGATCAAATTTTAACAACTACTTGAGTCTAAGAAGCCAATATATCTTTTTTCTTAGATTATTGAGGTATTATAAAATCATTCTAAGTGAATATTATAATTTAAAAATTAAGTAGACCCCATCCATATATTCTTTAGTGCAACCTTTTTCAATGAATAAATTCATGGGAGGACTCCATTTTTATATATTATATAATTTTAAAGATAAATGGCCAAATTAAAACATTAAAAATAATAACTTGTATTATTGAAAAATAATAATTATTTTTCTCATTATTATATAGATTATTCATGAGAGATACATTTTAATTACATGTTAATTATTATTTTAGAAGTAATTATTTAATACATCATATGGATTAAAAGGATAATTGAAAACTTATGGAGAGGAGAAATTTTTTTGTCACATTAAGGGTTTTAAATATTATTTATAAAATAATTGAAAATAGGTTTCTAGGAATACTTTGTAAGTGATTTAATATAATTAATATTTGGATTTTATTTGTATGATGATTACTTAACAAACCTTTGGATTAAATATCAACTAGCATCAGGTACGATGTCGTAATCATCATGGTATATTATTTGGAATAATTTGGCATGTTTGGATTTTGAATGTGCCTAGAATTAAGATCATTCATTTTTTGGAATGTTTATTCTTTTTATTCATTTTATTAGTTGTGAAATGTTTTATTTCCTATCGAATTAATTTTGGAGATATATTTTTCATATTTATGTTATGAATTATATGTGGTTTATTACATTGCATGTTGAATATTTGTTTCAATGTTAAGTTTGATAGGTGTCCCGGACAAACTTATCCATCTCCTTAGAGGGGGAATGTCGGAAACATTACTCATTGGTGTTGGATTTTTGAAAGAGGGATAATGCGTTATCTTTTCATTAATAGTTGAATGCATATCCCCTTTGGAAGAGTGTCCATATATGGATTTGTGATCTTCTGATGTGGAAAATCCTTGTGTATGAAGGACTCTATTATAAATTATTAAAACTATATGTACATTCATTGTTAAGTATGTAATAATGATTCATGGGGTGGAATTTAACATAAAATAGGGATTTGTTTTGTTCAATTGATGAATATTGTTCATTTCTATAAAATAAAAATGAATCATCCATCATGATTTATTTCATACAGTTGAATATAAATTGTGTTTGTCTAGTATTCCTTTGATGAAGGATAATTCAAGGTTTATGGTGCCTTCTTTAGCACATGATCTCATGGCACATGATTGGTTGTATACATTGTTATAAAATTACTTTTCCATTATTTTATAAACATATATATACATGTGAACTTATGTTAAGGACACATTGGGGTTGTTCTCCTGGGTTTTTAATCACACCAATAATGGCCATCTTCGGGAATGTACAGACTTCATAACATGGGTTATGGTAATGGTAAAGGGACCGATATTAGGGAGATAAGTTGTTAGAGGCTTAGAGTCTGGGGTGATATAGGGACATAGTCTAGAGTATTAATGCTTCATTTATTTAAATTTCCAGTTCCTTATAAATGGTTAGACATACCACATTAGGGGTCCTTGTATTATTTAGGAATTACTTGAGATTCATTCCAGGCCATTATTATAACATTGCTTATTTATTTTATAATGATATATTGTGATATTATTATATTTACTGATATTGATGATATAATCAACCAATTTGTAGAATTCATTCCCAAACTACAATTCAGAAACCTCTTATGTATGGGATGACATTTATGAGGGCATGTGACACTTCGGTTGAGATTCAATTATTTTTTTTGGGGAATCACATATTAAATCTAAAATTATATATTTAATTTTTTTATATTTTATCATTATAAATAAAAATAACTATTTATAAAATAATATTATATATAAACTAATATATTAACATTCTTTATATTATAAAATGATATGAAATAACATTAATAACACATAAAAATGTAAATTTTAAATAAAAATAATTTTTATTTATATTGTGTTTTTTTAATAAATACTATATTTATAAATTATAAAATACTAATATTAAAAAATTATATTAATTTATGGATAAATTATATCAAAATTATCAAGATAATTTTTTTTGTATTTATCTAAAAAGGATGAATTTTGGTTTATGAGTGAAATATACTAATTAAGTGAATATTATCAAATTTATGACATTTTCAAAATAAAATAATAATGTGAATGTTTTAAAAAAAAAATTTCAATCAAATATATATATTTATAAAAGAATATATAATATTTGAAAATATATTTTTATATTAGAAAACCAATTTTAATCATTTTCAAAATTTGAAAATATTTTTCGAATAAAAACATTTTTTTATTATATCTCATTTAATTATGTTTTTTATATGTTGAATTTGGTTCTGGATTTTACTATAGTTAAATAAATATCATTTGGGTAATAATATACCATTTTATATCATTAAAATCCATAACATATACAATTAATATATGGACATAATATTTATGCTCATAAATACAATTTTTCAAAATACCTGTTTTATGGGCTACACGGATTAATATTTAAATTAATTTTTATTAAAAATATATAATATTATTGGATAAAATAGAGTTAATATTTATAAATAATAGGTATAAATAATTTAATGGATCACATATTAATTTTATGAATTATATGTAAATTTATTAGGAAAAATATTCACCATTGTAAATTTCAATAAAGGTAACAGTGAAAAATGTATGATTAAAAGGAAATTTTTTTTAAACATGTGTTAAAATGAATTCTAGAGGGTGTGTCAAAATTAACTCATCCCCAAATATATTATTTTCTTATTTGGATGTAGAGAAAATGTGAAACATGTAAAGACCTCAACCCTAGTATCCAAAGTCTATGCATCCCTTTATTACATTGGTACTATGAACAAGTGATTTCATCCCAAAGGAATCGAAAAGTTAATAGTTTTGGAAGTCATGAAACAAAATTACGTTTTACATCAAATACTCAAATGAAATTCATCATATTAAATCAATTCAAAATACTCTTATTTTATTATCCAATCCATATAATTCTATCGTAATATTCATATTGGCATCGAGGGGAAAAAATACAACATATATAAGGGGTGAGCTAAGATTTTTAGAAATTTTATGAATACAAAAAAATCTACGATAATTAAACATAAAAAATAAGGTAAGAAGAACACCAAAAAACACAATCCAGTAAAACATCATATTGACCATAATATGTTAAAAAATAAAAAAGATCAAATAACACCCTAAAATAAATCACATGAAAATGATACATACCCATGGATATTAAACTAGATGAATAATAATATGGAATATAAATAACTAAACTCATATTTTGGTACATCATAATGATGTACATAAAAATTTTACCATCAAGGCCTCGGCCAAAAAGTCAATTTATTGGGTAATGCCTCAGCCAAAACATGGTCCTGTTTGTCTCATGAGACATATCGATGCATCAAGGGGATATATAAGGCCCTTCAAAACACATATTAGGTCCAATTCATTCTATGTATGAGAGGGGTGAAACATAATCAACATATACATTAAAATTGAAACTATCATATAAAAGTTAAATAATTTCCCTAATCTGTATTAAAAATCATAAACTATCCTGAGTAATATGGTTAATGGAATGAAATTAATAAATACCCAATCAAATAAACATAAAAAATTAAATGAAGTATTTAATATGGGATCATAATATATCATTCTTATTTGATAACATGAAATGAACATAATGGTTAACCATTAAACGAAATGGGTATCACAATCATGTCATAAGGCATAAAAAATAAATGTATCCTAATGGTGTCCATGAAAGAATAGATTAAAATAATTAATGGAATTTAATAATGCAAAGAAGGAATATATCATTATAATTGATGTCCAACTGAAGTCAAAACATGTAAAAATGTGTTTAATAAAATTAAAAAATTATCCAATTTAGTGCGGTTTAATGGAAAATATTAAAGTGGATACAAAATGGAAAACGAATAATTTTTTTTAATAAAAAAATTAACAAGATAGTTTTTCAGGATAAAAATATTTATTTCATAAAAATATTTTTTGTTCTTAAAATTGATTGTTGAGTGTACTTCATAATGTGAATGAAATTAGGAGTTTCCCATTAATCATTCTTTCCTATCGAGAGGAATTGAAAAATAAGCCTTATAAAAAATGTATTTCCCCATTAAAAGAAGAATTGTGATATGATGATATATATATAAGATAAACAAAGAATTTATTAGGAGTAAAAAATTAAAATTAAAATCACATTTACATAAAGAGAGAGAAATCATAACCTAAAATAAAAATTGATGTTCTGGGAGAATCCATTACAACATTGCTATCAATCAAATTGTATGACCCATATAATTGAAAATAATAAAATTAAAATTTTATAAATAGAAAATAATGATATTTTTTATAGGAAAAATCAAAGGGATAAATACGTAAACCACACACACAAAACAATCGATGGGTAAGGAATATCTCACAGAAATAAAAGTTATATGAGAAAACCCCTACCATATGTCCGAATAAGTTCTTCACATTCAATTATTGTCCATGAAAATGAAATTAGATTCATTAATAATTTAATTCATAACATATTCGACTTCAATTTTATTTATGATGATTTTATTATTTTCATTTATGGACGTTTATTAGTCATATGTTTCAATTTCATCTTTAGGGGGTATTTGTTATCGTTGTTTTCTTGATTGGTTCACATATATATACATATGAAAGATCATGTAAAATGGAAATAGTTATCCAGAATTGAAATTATTTTCTATTAATGAACTTATAATTGATTAAATGGTCTTATGTATAATTTTTCCCCTATATATTATCATGATTCACTCGATAAAATGTTAATCATAATCATTTCAATTATTTCGGTGTTTTTCAGTGATCACGCACTAGTTTTGTGTAATTAGATAATATTATGTATTTATACTACTTCCAAAACACTAATTAAGTTTAATATAAATTTTAATGTCTTGTTATTAAATTATAATTTTTTATGATCATCCTTGAAATTGGTATTAGAAAATGAAAAATCATCACCCATGAAGTTGGTGAATCGACACCATAGGGACAATGTTTTTATTTTTAAAACCAAAGGGGGAGGGAAGATAGTAGATTATAAATATACCGTCAACGTAATAAAATTATATTATATATATGATACTATAGTTTTCATGATACTGTTTTCAAGGGATACAATTTAAGGATTAGAAAATCAAATAAATTGAATGAGATTGAGGGAGGGTTTTACCTCTTGAATGTTGTCTCCTTGAAAACCTCCTTAAGGGACTTTGAAATGGTATTTTAGAAAGAAAATAAATACCATAATTTTGGTAATATGTTTGAGGGAGGAATTTGGTTGAAATTAATCAATATTCAAGGATAATATGGTGCCCAAAAATAGGGTGGTGATGTGTGGTATTTATAGAGGAAGAGAGGGATGTTTTTGATGGTATGATTAATCAGATTATTATTTTGGATCAAGATAATCAATAGTGTTGATTCATGAGACTAAATATTGTAATGAAAGCATATGAGTATTAAATAATTAGTTTTTATCTCTCCACTGTGTCATCCATGACTCAATAATTTATTTATTTACTTATTATGTTAAATATAATAAGTAATTGAATTTCAATATTCATCATAAAATCAAATATTTTAGAAAAATACCAAAAATTCACCGTAAGAATTTTTTAACCTGTATATTAAAAAATTAACTCTATTTCTTGAAAATAATTTCATATTTATGATATATTTATTTTTTAATTATAATAACCATTTATTCAAAAAATACTATGTTTAAAATTATAACTGATTTTATGATACTCTAAAAAATTAGTTATGGTCTCATAAAATTATATTATAATAATAAGTTATAAAAATATTTAATTCTGAATAAGTTTAATGAAAATAATATTTTTTTAAAATTATTTTATTAATTAAAATAATTTATATAATCAATTAAATTTCACCAAAATAGCAATACATAATTTATCATTTCTAAAACATTTATTTACATATTGAATGTAATAAAATTATTAAACTCTCATTCATAACATACATAAGTTTTATTTATACTTTCATAGGTGAGGTTATTATTCTATTGGCCATATTACTATTCATAATGATCACATAAACAATCCAACCGTCATGTTAATAGAATTAAACCACTCTTTAAATCCGAGGGCATATGTTAGCGGAGTTGTTAAACATAGAAGAGACATAACATAAAATCAAGGGGTGTTGCATTCTCCCTTCCATCAAAAAATTATTTCATCTCAATTTAAAACTTGTGTTTGGTAATCATGAAGATATCATTTTAAAATACCATTTTGGAAATACTATATTGTAAAAATGACTAATAAAACATCCTCAATAATGTAGTGAATGAAAAAATGTGAAGACCACTACAATAAAAGGATTTCTAAAATGTGAAAATTAGTGTGAAGTGAATACATGGGAATAGAAAATAAATATAACCATTATTCTATGAAGCAGAGTGATAGATAAAATTTTTATTTTAATTTATATCATTAAAAAACAATAAATTTTTTATCTATTAAAAAATAATTTATTTCCTTGTAATAAATGTAAAAGGATAAATTTTTGTTCCAAAATCAGTTTTCTATAGTTAAGGGATTCTTATACTATCTGGAGATGAACATGAGAAAATAGTCATACTAGATTTATTTCTATGTCATAATTATAATATCATCCCTTTCATGTTATTAAATCCATAACCTTTTCCTTTATTAAACCAAGAGATTGATGTAAAGGAAGAATATTTATTCCTGAATCAATTTTATCAAAAGAACCATAAGTCATTCCATTAGAATTTAAATATTTATCAAAATAAAAATGTTTAGCTCATGTTATCCAATATGAAAAACCATAAATTAACCACATAAAATTATATATAATTTTCAAAATAATCCATTCCAAATTTAAGAATCTTCCAAAATACATCTATCCAAATTCACATTCCAAAATGGTCTCTAAATTTAGAAAATCAATCAAAACATTATATTGTCCAAAAAACATAATGTAGATCTTATTTTCACATATCAAATATATGAATACTTCGATCACCAAAACAAACATAATGAAAAAATTAGTACTTCTAAATAATTAAAGAATAATTACTACCATAAAATCCCTATATGTGTTTTGATTCTTATAACTAGAGAACTATCAATGAAATAATTAAAAAAACACAAATACAATAGTCATTCATGTTCAACTATATTAACCTCAAAATCTGGACATTGATTTGTTTTCAACATCATATCTATTATAAGAACCTAAACTTTCTGGAGTTGTATTGTTCATGTTTACATGTAATAGTTTTCATAGTATTGAGTACTTTATGTTTAGGTTAATTCCCATGGAGTTTTGGGAGAATTTTGAAAATATTGGAATCATTTTGGGATGTTCACTTTTGATGCTCAGTTTTCCCAAAATGTGCACCTTGTCACAAGAAACAATGTAATCCTAGGAAGTGGGGATACCCACAGATGATTCAATGTTTGTCAAACCATGAACCCATGCCCAGAAAACAATGTGAAAGAGTTAAAATAACTGGAATGTAGGTTTTAAAAATACCTAAACACCAAATTACCCAAAAATTCTCCCCCACTCTGATCCAACTTGTTCTATTTCATTTTTGAGGTTCCAAGAAGGATTCAAATCCCTCTCAAACTCCATTCATGATGAATCGAAGGACAGATTGAATATCCTCTCCTATCTGGGTTTGTGTTTACACCCATTTAGATATATCTATATCTTCTTCACCCCTTCCCAAATTAATGATGTATGTTGGTTGTGACATCCTAGAAAACAAATGGATATGATATCTTCATATTTACTAATATATTTGAATTAAATATTAATTTTACTTTACAGGTGGTGCTAGGTTCGATGGCGTACCTAATACACAACAACAGGTTTCTTTGAAATCTTACGTTGCACACAATGTTGATTTATACTGAAAAATAATAATATAATATTATTTTAAATTGTAGTTGACACCAAGTTATTGTATTTTTGGGTATAAATATAACTAAATAAAATATAATTATAAATGTTTTTTAAATGTTTTTACATTTTTCCAATAATAGTTAGCGGCTTAAAATGTGAATGAATCCAATTTTAAGCCTAAATAGTCTGATATTCATTAAAAGGATAATTTACTGCCTTTTGATGGATAATCCTTATTAAATATAGTTTTTGTAACATTTATATGTTCAATATGACAAAATAAAATTCTTCTATATAATAAAAACCTCAAAATTTACTTTGGGTAGATTTTTGCTATTTTTCTGATAAAGTTCATTTATTAAACAATAGTAAAAAATACTATATTTTAATTCTAAACTGACTTTTAATAGAATTTATTTATATTTTTAGATTATATTTTTAAATGGTTTTTATGGTTAATTAGATTTTATTTTTGTTTTTTCATCCACTGTTGGTCATTGTATGTAATTTTACTTTGAAATTGGATATAAACAGGTGTCAATAATTTGATATTTATTTATTATAAAATATGGTTTTTGTTATGACAAAGGAAAAAAATGAAACTAATTTCGACCACTTTTGTGTTTTGAATTTGTAAAAATTTATACCATATTTGGAATCAAGAGGTCTGAATTTTGTAAATATTTAACTTTTATTTTGATACATTATGAATATTTACGTTGGTAAATATATTAATTACCATGGTCAAAGGGTAAATCCGATAAATAAAGGGTTATAAATTTTTTTTATAATAATATAAAATTACACTAACATGTGTCCTAATCCTATTGTTTGATACACATCCAACCATGGGTATCCTTGGGTCGATTTTGGGACTCCATGGAGCAACTTGGGATTGATAATGACACTATATTAATTAATTTAATGTAACGAAAAAAATGGCCTAAAGATATATATTTTAGTAAATCAATTTTTACAAGTGGATATGTAGGTAATCTCTTAGACTATAAATATTAATTTGAAATATAAAACTATTTCCTACAATAATGGTATTTTTTATAAATTTTTTACATCAAATATATATACTTATTTATCACACAATAATGATGTAGTGTTTACCTCATTTATGAATGTTTTAAATAAATAAGATCATAAAAATTAAAAAAAATATATGAAACCTATCCAATAAAAATTGGATTATTTTATTTTGAACAAGTGTCATCTTATCTTCGACTTTAACTAGTTTTGGACCTTTTAGAACTAAAAATATGTTTATAATAAAATAATACTTTCAAGATTTCCTAAAGAGCCCATCCTCTCCCTTATAAAAATTCCTCACCTGTAACCAATTAATCACACCTCTAAAGCCCCTTGGATCATCCAAACTATTACCAATTAAGATCCCTACATCCCTCTATTCCTTCTAGATTAATTCAGTTATGCATAAGTCCCTTCTTGTAAACCATTTGTTTTAATCCAAAGGGAGATACACAATTTAAAGGTAACGTCTTCTCTTTTGTTCTTTTCATTTATTTTACTTTTCCATCCAACTAAACACTCTTTATTAATTCATTTTATAAAAACACTAGTATACTAAATATTCTAGGTTTTTATGAGAATTATTCGAACTACACTTCCTCTCACCTCCATCTAATGGATACGAACATTCTCTTTCTACAGACGTCGAACTACTCCCTCACCAAATAGAGATTGTTCAAATATCTCCATCCGCCTCTCATGGTGGTCATTATGATGGCACAACACTTAAATTTCATATATATTATATCCATATTGTCTCTATATTTATGTATTTTAAATTTATAACATACCATTATGGTTTCCATAATGGGTAAACGTGATAATTTCATTTGAGGAAGTGTAGACTACCGCCCCCTAAAAGTGTTAAGACTCATTCATGCCATACATAGGATGCATAAAGGATTGAGTTAATGAAATTATATATGATATTATACTATAAATATAATATAATTATGTATCATTAAGTTTTAATTCCCATTAAAACACAAAATATAAATGAATGTAGCATTCATGCGTACGTACATCTTACTATCTCCATGAACGGTGCATTTTATTTCTTATCTCCAAATGGTATGTAATATTATAAATATATATATATATATATATACGTTATATATATATATGATATATATGATATCTAAATCACGAATATCATTCTGGAAAAAATAAAATTTTCACCACATGGACAACTTGTAATTATAAGGAGTTCATTTTTTACCGAAGTTCCAAATATCGACAAAATGAATGTTATTAACATAGATTATTATATAATGTTTATAACATGGTAATAAGTGTTGTTAAAGGAATAATAAAACTGAAAATGGTTCTAAATCAAGTATAGATTATATTTAGTTTCTTATTCAGGAGATTAAAGAACGAACGGGTCAAGTTGGAAATGAGGTAAGGGGTTTCTTATCTCACTTTTAATTGTGTGAGTTTTACATTGTTCGACACTTATTTCAAGCATGTGGTGTATTTTTTACTACCATATGATATATATTATTAGGATTAAATTTATATTTATTGTATTTTGTGATTCATTTGGTGGTTCTTAACTTTGGTCATTCGACTCGATTGATTACAATGTGGTAAGGGGATTACATGTCACTTTTAATTTCCGTGATATTCTTTCTATATTTTCTACTATTTAAATTTTTGTGGTGTATATACTACCCATGATTGTACTATTTGTGAAATATAATTAATTAATGGTTATTTAAATATTCATTTTATGATCCTTCTTTAATGTGGTTTAGGTTTCATAAGTTACCAAATCAGTAAGGTAACCTTTCACCCTCCTCTTTTAGTCAAAGACTTCTTTTATGTTCTTTATTTTAAATTTCAATTTTATAATGTTCGGATATGTTCTTATATATCATTATTTATATAAATATTATGTCCATTTTATGAGAGACCCTTTTATCTCTCATCAACTCATTTTCGGAATTTTATAGTGACGTTGTTAGGTTGTGGAATTTCTATAAGGGAACTTCTTAACCCAATTTTAATTATTTGGGTTAAGCTTCTAATTCATGATTATGTATTGCTATGAATATGTGTTAATGAACTCTATTATTTTTTAACATAATATCAACATATATTGGGTGTATTTATATTTTCAACAGATAATTATTTCATTTATTTATCGTTAATGGTGCGACCATTGTGAGGGACTTCATCTAAATATCCTTTCATTGAGCATATTTTTATGTATACATGACATTATTTTATACAGTGTATAAACCCCTTTGACTATTCATTTCATTCAAAGGGAATCATTTTTCTACATAGAGTTCTACTAATAGAAAAAGTGAATGTTTCTTTGTAATGTACGTGGGAACAATGAACTTTTTACCAATACGAGTGTTATTTGATATTTGGATTCCATAACAAGCTATAATGTTTTTAAAAGGAAAATAAATACAATATATTATTTCTACATAATTTTTTATTGTAAATGGTTTTGAGAATGGATTTATTATTTCAATAGCTTAAAATTATATATTGTGATTGAAATTTCAGAAATTTATCTTTTAATTATTTTAAGTTATATGTTATTATTATGTTATTGTTATTGAGATTTTTTTACTTATATGGGTGGTTTCGTGAAAACCTAGGGTGGGTGAGCCTGATATAGCTTTCCATTGAATTGGCTAATGCGACGGAGGTAAACATTAATGTTTCTCCTAAGAGATTTAATTAATATAATGTGATGGGTATTTCAACGTAACTCCCAATGTAGCTGTGATAGTTACAATGTAAGTATTAAATGGATGTTGTAAATTAACTTTATGATTTATGATTTCCATTTTTTATTCATAAATCATAGGATTTTTGTTGGTAAGATAAATATTAAAAAAAATATTTCATTGATTTTTATGTATTGATGGACTAATGTTTTATTTAAATATTTTATAACCCTTACTGAGCTTTTTATGCTCATCCCAATTTTTTTAAATGTTTTCCACATGTCTTAATGATGAATAGGGTCAAGGATGGTATCAAAGAAATGTCATGTTTTCTAAAACTTGGAACATGACATGATTTTTTCAAGAGTTTTTATTTTATGAAAAAATGGATATTGAGAAGAAGTGTCTACTTCTTAATATTTGAGATGTAATGTAATAGTTTTGGCCTAATTATATATAAGTATAAACCTAAAAAGATCCTCAATGTGAATTATTAACTAAATTCATTATTGTGTAATTTTTAATGTTGGATCCTTATGGTTTGTATAAGATGTCGATTTAAATAATATAATGAATTTGGATATTGTTATATTAACATCCAAAAATTAATATATGTTAATATTGAAATGATATAGAATTTACAGATTACCTTGTTGCTTCGCCTAAAATATTTATGTCCTCAAAATCATTTTTCATAGAGGAAACAGGTTAGCTGTGCTTGTAAGGAATATAGAGGGAAAAGACCTTCAAAATTAGCATCCTGAGATGGTCAGAATCAGAATTGAATAGTTTTTTTGTAGTGATGGATCAGTTGAATAAGGTGATAAATGGTGTCTGTGTTAATAGATGATATTTTGGGTTATTCTAAAAGTAATGAGGAGCATGAAAGTCATTTAAGGATCGACATCAAAACCTTAAAAGAAAATAAATTGTTTTAAAATTTTATCAAGTCTGAGTTTTAGTTACAAAAAATGTCTTTCCATGGTGAAATTGTTTTCAAAATTTCAAAAACTACTGATCATACTAAATCAAAATTTGTTGACTAAGGGCCAAGACCCTCAAATATAACCGAGATTCATAGGTTTCTTGGATTATTTGGTTATTACTGAAGGTTTGTTGATAATTTTTTTAGGGTTATCTAGTCCAATTACTAAGTTAAATCAAAAAGGTGTTATGTTCATTTGGACAAAATAATGTGATGATTGTTTTAATGAATTAAAAAGAAGACTGTTGAATGATCAATTTTTGGCATTACCTTCCAGAAATGGTGATTTTTTTATCTACAATAACGCTTGTTTAAAGGACTTAGTTGTTTCATTATGAAGAATGATCATGTAACATCTTATTTATCATGTTAGTTGAAACCTCATGAGTTAAATTACCCTACACATGATTTGGAATTAGCTGCGGTTAATTTTTCTTTAAAATTTTGGAGGCATCATTAGTATGGTGTAATGTCTGAAATATATACTGATCAGAAAAGTTTGAAGTATATATATTCACTTAGATGTAATTGAACTTGAGACATAGGATATGGCTAAAATTAATCAAGGATTGTGATTGTATAATTCATTACCATCTGGGAAAGGAAAATAATGTGGCTGATGCTTTGTGTCCAAAAATTTATGCTAACTAAACCATGCTATGTTTGGAACGATATCCTTTAGTTTTTGATTTGATAAAAATTGGCATAGAAGTTTTTTGGAAAGAAATTGTTCTGTTTTGTTTTAGGTGTTAGGGAAATCATCTCTATCACACAGAATTAAGCAAGCGCAGAAGGAAGACAGTGAGTTGCAGAAAAAGGTAATGTTCGTTTATAAGGGTATGTTTTCTAATTTTAACATTTATAATGATTTTATTTTGAGATTTGGGAAGATATAATTTGTGCCTCGTAATTCACAGTTAAAGAATTTTTTTTATGTGAAGCTCAAAGTTCTCCATTTTCAGTTCATCCTGGAAGTACTATGATATATAGAGATCATTAAGAGTATTACATGTAGGATGGAATGAAAAGAGATATTGATGACTTTATTATGATGTGTTTGACTTTTCAATAGTTTAAAGAAGATCAGATGTTACTGAATAAAATGCTTTAGTCTTTACTGATACTACAGTGGAAATGGGATGATTTATAAATGGACTTAATTTTGGGAATACCGAAGACATATTGAGGTAATAATGCAATCTTGGTAATTGTTGATCAATTTACTAAATCTGATCATTTCCTTTCTATTCGAGATAGTTTGTCTCCATATCATCTTTCTCAGTTGTATGTTAATGAGATAGATAGGTTGGATGGAGTTCGCCCATCCATTGTATCTGATCGTGATCCCATTTTTACTTCTAACTTTTGGAAAGTATTTCAGATGTCGTTGGGTACAGAATTAAATTTTAGTACACCTTTTAATTCTCAATCAGATGGGCAGTCAGAACAATCAATTAAGACTTCGAAAGATATGCTTCCTGCTTCCTCAATGGATTACCAGGGAAGTTAGGACAAACATCTTTCTTTGGATGAATTTTCTTATAATAGAATTTCTCATTCCAACATACATATTTCTCTATTTGTGGAAATATATGGAATGTGGGGTCGAACTAAAACTTTTTGGGATGAAGTAGGTGAAAGGAAACTGATGGTATTAGAATTGGTTGAAGAGATGGTAGAAAAAGATCAATCGATTAAAAAGTACATGAGAACATCTTTGAGTAGGTAGATAAATTATGTAAATAACCGGAGGAAGGGTCTTTCTTTTGAGATAGTTGATCATCTCTTTCTCATTGTTCCTCCATGGAAAAGTGTGATGTGTTTGGGTAAGAAGGGAAAGCTGAGTCTGAAGTTCATTGGACCTTATGAACTTCTGGAGAAAGTTGGATCAGTTTCCTACAGAGTGGAATTACATCCATGTTTTTTCTAGGTACACATTTCTTTTCATGTTTCAATTTTGAGAATTTATAGGCCAGATCCATCTCATGTTTTGAGCCCATAGGTAGTTCAGTTGGAAGAGAATATCTATTTTGGGGAACAACTAGTCTAGATTCTTGACCGAAGAGAGCAAGTGTTGTGGAATAAAGTAGTCCATTAGGTGACAGTTTTGTGGAAAACCCATATGGTTGAATAGGCAACATGGGAATCTAAAAATGTTATGAGGTTTAAATACCCCCTATTATTTGATAAGAGAAGAGAATTGCTGGGATGAAATTCCCAAAAGGGGAGAAGGATGTAACAACGTAGGATAATAAAGGATATTATATTTTCATATTTATTAATATTTTTGAATAAAATATTAATTTTACTTTAAAGTGGGTGCAATGATTTCTGGCTTACCTGATAGGAAACAAAGAGTTTCTTTGAAATCTTACATTGCACACAACATTGAGTTATACTGAAAAAATAATAATATAACATTGTTTTAAATTGTAGTTAAGACATAGAGGTTGTATTGGCCGTAATCAATAGAGAAAAATACAATATAATTATATATTTTTGTAAAATGTTTTTAAAATTTAACCAATAAAATCTAGAGGCTTCAAATGTGAATGAATCAAATTTTAAGCACAAATAGTCTAATATTCTTTAAAAGGTCGATTTTACCACCTTTTGAGGGAGAAGCCTTTTTAAAAATATTTTTGTAACATTTATATTTTCTTTTTGGAAAAATAAAATTCGTTTTTAGAATCGGAACGTCAATGTTTACTTTGGGTAAATTTTTGATATTTTTCCGATAATGTTCATTTATTAATGAATAGTGAAAAATATTTTATTTAAATTCATAACTTTCTTTTAATATAATTTATTTATATAGTTGGATAATATTTTTCAAATGTTTTAAAGTGTAATTTGATTATATTTTTACCATTTAATCCAATTTTGGTCATATTATGTAATTTCACTATGTAATTGGACATAAACAAGTGTCAATATTTTGATAGTTATTTTTTTAAACACACTTTTTGTTTTGACAATGGGAATTTATATTAAATTAATTTCTACCACTTTTGTATTTTGAATTTGGAAAAATATATTAATTATTTTGAATGAGGAGGTACAAATTGTGTAAATAGGTAACTTTTATTTGTAGACATTGTTAATATTTACTTCGGTAAATAATTTTTTACAATGGTTAAATGGTAAATATGGTAATTAAGGGTAAAAAATATTTTAATAATAATATTAAATTACACTAACATGTTTCATAATCCTAGTTTTTGACACATTTTAGACCATGGGCATCCTTCGGTCGATTTTGAGACCCCATGGAGCCACTTGTGAGTGATAATGACACTTTATATTAATTAATTTTAAGTAATGACAAAAATTACTTAAACATATATCTTTTAGAAAATAAATTTTTACATATGGTTATATAAGTTATCTTCTATACTATAAGTATTAATTTTAAGGATAAAAATATTTCCTACATCTTGGAATTTTGTTTATAATTTTTAGACCTCAGATAAATAAAATTATTTATGACACAATATTGATGAAGTGATTACCTCATTAATGAATGTTTTAAATAAATACAATTATAAAAATTGAAACAATATCAAAAACCAGAACAATTATTATTAGAAGATTTTATTTCAAACAAAACTCAACATATCTTTTAATTTATTGAGTTTTTGACCTTTTGGAACTGAAAATTATTTTATAATAAAATAAAACTTTCGAACATTCCTAACGAGCCCTTCCACCCACGGATAAAAATCCCTCACCTCTAACCCATTACTCACACCTCTCAACCCCCTTGTATCATCAATAATTTGACGAATTAAGCTACCTACATCCCTCATTTCCTTACATAGTCCTTCTCCATGGAAGAATGCAATTCAAGGAAACCTTTTGGTTCAATCCAAAGGGAGATACCCAATTTAAATGTAACGTATTCTCTTAAGTTATTTTCATTTCTTTTACTTATCCAACCCCCTAAACTCTATTTATTCATTTCTTTTATTGAAACACCAGTATCATAAATATACTATGTTTTTGTTATGTGATCTATTTGAACTACACTTCCACAAACCTCCATCTAGTGGATACATACATATTGTTTATGTGGACGGTGAACTACTGCCTCACAAAACAATGACTGTTCAAATATATGCCACCACCAATCATGGTGGCCATTACAATGGAACTTTATTTATATGTGATATATATTATATTTATATTTTCTCTATATTTATTTTTTTTTTAATTAAAATCATACCTTTATGGATTCCATAATTGGTAAATGCGATATTTTCATGGGAGGAATGTGCGGACTACTGCCCCCTCAATTTGATATGACTCGTTCATGACATATGTGGGATGTATAAATGATAGAGTTAATGAAATTATATATGATATTATACTGGAAATAAAAAATATCTTTGTATCATTATGTTTTCATTTCTATTAAAAATGAAATGGAAATGAAAGTCTAGTTCATTTGTATATACGACTTACCGTCTCCATGAACGGTGCAATTCATTTCTTAAGTCCAAATGTAATGTACTATTATAAATACATATATATACTTTATATATATGATATAAATGATATATAAATCATGAATAATATTATGTAGATAATGTAATTTTGATGACATGGACAACTTGTAATTATAAGGATTTCATTTTTGACTCAATTACTAGATATCGACAAAATGACCGTTATTAACATAAATGATTTTATAATGTTTATTACCTGGTAATAAGTGATAAAAAAGGAATAATAAACCGGAAAAGGGTTATAAAGCATGTATAAATCAACTTTAGTTTATTAATCAGGAGATTAAATAATTAACGGGTCATATTGGACATGAGCTAAGGTGTTTCTTATCTCACTATCAATTCCATGAGATTTCCATTGTTTGACAATTATTCCTTGCATGTGGTCTATTGTTTACTTCCATGTGATAGATATTATCTTGATTCTCTTTATATTCATGGTATTATGTGATTAATTTTGTGGTTATTAACTTTTTGTCGTACAACTCGATTGATTACAACAAGGTAAGCGGTTTTCATCCCACTTTTTATTTTTGTGATATTCATGCAATATTTGACATTATTTCCATTTTTGTGGTGTATGTAATGCCCATGATTTTATTCATTGTGTAATATAAATAATTAATCGGTATTTTCATATTCATTTTCTGATCTTTATTTTATGTGGAGTATGGTTCATAAATTACGAAATCGGTAAAAGAACCTTTCACCCTCCTCTTTTAGTCAAAGACTTCTTTTATGTTATGAATTTTAAATTTCCATTTTCATTTTTTAGGATATGTTCTTATATATCCATATTTATATACGTTTTATGTCCATGTTATTAGAGATCATTTTCTCTATCATCAACTAATTTTTTAAATTTTAAAGTGACTTCGTTATGCTGTCGAATTTCTATAAGGGAACTTCTTAACCGATTTGAAATTATTTGGGTTAAACTTATACTTATTGATTATGTCATGACATGAATATGATTTAAGGACATCTGTTTGTTTTACACATAATATCCACTTATATTGGGTGTATTCATTTTTGTCACACATAACTATGTCATTGATTTATCGTTAATGGTACAATCTTTGTAAGGTTCATTGTCTCAATCTCCTTTAATTGTGGAATATTTTGATTTATACACGAATTTATTTTATATGGTGTATAAAAACCTTTTAAATTTCATTTACTTAAAATCTAATATTTTTTCTATGTATATTTTTACTAATTTACAAAGTGAATGTTTCTTTTTAACGTACGTGGTGACAACGACCTTTCTACCGCCACGAGGGTTATTTGATATTTGGATTCCTTATCAAGACGTAATGTTTTTAAAAGGAAAATAAATACCATAAAATCTTTTTACGTATTTTGGTATTGAAAATGGTTCTGAGAATGGATTTATTGTTTCAATATCTTGAAATGACATATTGTGATAGAAATGTGGTAATGTTATCTTTCCTTTATGCTTGTGTTATGTGTTATAATTATGTTATGGTTCTTGGGCATTGTTTACGTATATGGGTGGTTCCATGAAAATCCTAGGGCGGGTGATCTTGAGAAAGATCTCCAATGCCTTGGCTAATGTGACAGAGGTAAACATTAATGTTTATCCCATGATATTTAGGGAATATATTGTTATGTGTATTCCAACGTAACTCCCTATGTAGCTATGATAGCTACAATGTATGTATTATATGGATGCCACAAGTAACCTTTATCATTTATAATTTCCATTTGTTATGCATAAATATTATTAATTTGTGTGGTAAGTTAATGATTGAAAAAATGATTTCATCGATTTTTATGTATTTATGGACTAATGTTTTCTTTCTTTATTTTATAACCCTTAGAGAGATTTTTTTTCTCATTCCATGTTTTTGAAATGTTTTCTAAAATACATAAAGATGAATAGGGTTAGGTATGGGATCACGGAAAATTAATGTTTCCTAAAACATGGAACTAGACATGACACTTTTATTCAAGTGTTTTTATTTAATGAAAAAATGGATATTGAGTAGAAGTGTCTACTTTATAATATATGAGATGTAATAAAATAGTTATGGAAAAATTCTCTAAAAATATAAACCTGAAAATATCCTCAATGTGAATTATTTACTTAATTCAAGATTATGTAATGTTTAATGCTGGGTCCTTATAGTTTTTATCATAGGTCTGTTTAGATAACTTTAAGAGTTAGGATATTGTGAAATTAATAACCATAAATTAATTTATGTTAATATTGAAATGATATTGCATTTATAGATTACCATGTTGCTTTGCCTAATATGTTTATGTCATTAGAATGGGTTTTCATAAAGGAAACAAGGAAGCTATACTGGTAAGGCATATATAAGGAAATGACATCCAAAATCAACATCCTCAGATGGTCGGAATCATAATTGAACATTTTTTTTAGTGATGGCTGAGTTAACTCAGGTGATAAATGGTGGTTCTGTTTATAGATGATATTTTGATTTTTTTCTAAAATTAAATAGGAGCCTAAATTCCATTTAATGGTAGTCTTGAAACCCATAAAATAAAATAATCTATTTAGAAAATTCTGAAAGTGTGAGTTTTGGTTATAAAAAATTTCATTCCTTCGTCAAATTGTTTCCAAAAGGGCATAACTGTTCATCCTGCTAAAACAAAAGTTGTTTAACAATGGCCTACACCCACCAATATAACAAATATTTGTAGTTTTCTTGGATTATAGGTTTATTACCTGATGTTTGATGAGAATTTTTCAGAGTTAAGTAGTTTGATGACAAAGTTAACTTGAAAAGGTGTTAAGTTAATTTGGAAAAAAAGAATGGGATTATTGTTTTAGTAATTGAAAAGAATATTGGTTAATGATCATGTTTTGGCATTACCTGCTAGAAATGGTGATTTTGTTATCTACAATGATTCTTTATTGAAAGGAAAAGGTTGTGACCTTATGCATAATGATCAGGTATTTTCTTATGCTACACATTAGTTGTATACTTAGGAGTTAAATTACCCTACACATGATTT
Organism: Viscum album; assembly: GCA_963277665.1. NCBI lineage: Eukaryota > Viridiplantae > Streptophyta > Magnoliopsida > Santalales > Viscaceae > Viscum > Viscum album. The sequence continues at coordinate 1,614,960,830 of OY728151.1, forward strand.
GGAATTATCTATAGTTGTTTTTTCTTTAAAATATTCGAGGCATCATTTTTATGGATTAAATTGAGAAATATTTAGTGATAAAAAAAGTTTGAAATATATATTCAGTTAGAAAGAATTGAGGATGAGATAGAGGATATGGAAAGATTTAATCAGGGATTATGATTGCATGATCTACTACCATCCGAGAATGGAAAATAAAGTGGCCGATGATTTGAGTCAAAAAAGTAATGCAACCTTAACCATGAAACGTTTGAAATAAAATCCCTTGGTTTTTTATTTGATGAACATAGGAATGTATGTTGTTGGTGTAGGGAATTCCTTTGTTTTTTAAGGTGTTAGGGAAATAAAACCTATATGACATTATTAATCAAGAATAGATGGAAGACAATGAGGTGAAGAGAAAGGTAGAGTTGGTTTAGAAGGGTAAGTTGCCTGATTTAAACATTGATAATGATTGTATTTTGAGATATGAGAATTGATTATGTGTGCTTTGTGATTCATAATTAATGATAGAGTTGTTATATGAAACTCAAAATTATCTATTTTTAGTTCATCCTATCTGTACAAAGATGTATGGAGTTCTTTGGTAGTATTACTGGTGGGATGGAATGAAAAGAGATATTGTTGACTTTACTGTGATGTGTTTGACTTTTCAATAGGTTGAAGTAGAGAGGTAGTTACCAAAAGGGATGCATCAGTCTTTACTCTTTCCATAGTGGAAATGGGAAAATATATCCATGGACTTCGTTGTGGGATTACTGAAAACATCTCCAGGTGACAATATGATCTGGGTTTTTGTTGATCGATTGACTAAATCTGCTCATTTCCTTCCTATTTGAGGTACATTGTCTCTAGATCAACTTTCTCAGTTTAATGATAAATATATAGTAAGATTTAAGGTATTTCCCCTATCCATTGTATCTAACCTTGATCCTAGAGTTACTACTAACTTTTGGAAAGGCCTTCAAAAGTTTTTGGGTACTGAATTAAATTTTAGTACTTATTTTCTTCCTCAATCAGATGGGCAGTCAAAAGGAACAATTCATACATTGGAATATATTCTATGTGATTTCTCAATGGATTAATAGGGATGTTGGGACCAACATTACTCTTTTGTTGAATTTTCTTATAATAACATTTTTCATTCCAGAATACAAATAGATCATTGGATGCATTATATGTAAAGCGGTGTCAAAATCATGCTTTATGGGATGAAGTAGGTGAAAGGAAACTGATGAGACCTGAATTGGTAGATGAGATGGAAGAAAAAGTTCAATTGATTTAGAAGCACATGAGAATAGCCAAAACATGTGTAATGTTATGTGGATAACTAGATGAAGGATCTTTCTTTTGAGGAGGGTCATCTTTTCTTTCTCAATGTTTATCCATGGAAAACTGTGATTCATTTTGGTAAGAAGGGAATGTTGAGTATGAGGTTCGTTGGACCTTATGAAATCCTGGAGAAATTTGGAACAGATTCCTATAGAGTGGATTTTCCTCCATGTTTATCTCAAGTACACAATGTTTTTAAGGTTTCAATGTTGTGAATGTATATTCCGGATCCATCTCATGTTTTGAGCGCAGGGGTAGTTCAGTTGGAAGTGAATCTATCTTATGAGGAACAACCAGTCTAGATTCTAGATCAAGGAGAGCAAGTGTTGTGGAATAAGATAATCAATCAGGTGAATGTTTTTTGGAAAAAACACATGGTTAGAGAGAAAATGTGGAAATCTAAAAATTCTATGATTGATAAATACCATCATTTCATTGATATGTGAAGCGAATTGCAGAGACACAATTCCTTAAAGGGTGATGGATTTAACTTCCAAGGAAGACAAACAATATTATATTTTCATATTTATTAATATTTGTGAATAAAATATTAATTTTACTTTAAGGGGGTTATATACATGATGGCGTACCCGATACGCAACAACAGGTTTCTTTGAAATCTTAAGTTGCACAGAAAGTTGAGTTATACTGAAAAATTATTAATATAATATTATTTTAAATGGTAGTTAATGCCAAGCCATTGTATTGGAAGAAATGAATATAATGTACCACAATATAATTAAATATTTTTCATAAATTTTTTTACATTTATCTAATAAATGTAAGAGGTTTAAAATATGAATAAATCCAATTTTTAGCAGAAATAGTCTAATATTAATTAAAAGGTTGATTTAACACGTTTTGATGGAGAACCCCTTTTAAATCTGGAATTTTTTCATTTTTTTATGTTCTATTTCACAAAATAAAATTCTTTTTTAGAATCTTATCATCAAAATTTTCTTTGGGTAATTTTTTGGTATTTTTGTAATTGGCTTCATTTGTTAATGAATAGTGAGAAATACTGTATTTCAATTCAAAACTGAATTTTAATATAATTTTGTTATATGGATCAATTATCTTTTTAAATGGTTTTAAATAGTAACTAGATTATATTTTTACCATTCAATACAATTTTTTCATTTTATGTAATTTCACTTTGAAATTGGACATAAACATGTGTCAATTTTTTGAATGATATTATTTTTCTACAAACATGAATTTTTAATAGAAGAATTAATTTTAAATTAATTTATTCCACTTAGTTGTTTTGAATTTGGAAAATTAGATTCCATTTTTGGAATCAGGAGGTCCAAATTTTGTAAAAATATAACTTTTATTTTTAGAAATTATGAATATTTACTTCGGTAAATATTTTAATTACCATTATAAAAAGATAAATATGGTAAATAAGGGTAATGAAATATTATTATTATAATATTAAATTACCTTAACATGTGTAATAATCCTATTGGTTGATACATTTCCAACCATGGTCATCCAATGGTCTATTTTGGGACCCCATAGAGAAACTTGGGAGTGATAATGACACTTTATATTTATTAATTTAATGTAAAGGAAAAAAATGACATAAACATATATCTTTTAGTAAATACATTTTTACATGGGGTTATATAAGTTAAATATAAGACTATAAATATTAATCTGAAATTTAAAAATATTTCCTACATCATGGTTTTTTTATAATTTTTAGGCATCAAAAAAATAAAATTATTTATGATATATTAATGACGAAATGTTTACCTCATTAATTAATGTTTTATATAAATAAGATTTGAAAAATTAAAAAAATATCCAAAACCTATCAAATTATAATTGTATGATTTTATATATCAAAATAGTCATCTTATCTTTGTCCTTTATGATTTTTGGACGTTTTGGAACCGAAAATAAGATTATAATAAAATAATACATTCAAACGTTCCAAATGAGCCCCACACCCCCCTTATAACAATACCTCAACTCTAACCCGTTACTCAAACCTATCAAGCCCCTCGGATCATCCAAACTCTAACCAATTAAGATCCATACATCCATATCGTCCTTTTAGAATCCTTTCCATAGGCAGAAATAATTTCAAGTAATCATTTTTGTTTAAACCATAGGGAGATATCCTATTTAAAGGTAACATCTTCTCTTAAGTTCTTTTATTTTATTTTACTACTCCAACACCCTAAACTCTATTTATTAATTTAATTTATAGAAAACCTAGAATATTAAACGTACTAGGTTGTTTTTATGATCTGGATTCGATCTAAACTTCCACACACATCCATCTAGTGGATAGGAACATATTATTTCTGTGGACGGTGAACTAGAGCCTCACAAAATGAAGATTGTTCAAAAATCTGCAACCACCTCTCATGGTGGCCATTTTAATGTCTGATTATTTATATGTGATATATATTATATTTATATTCTCTTTATATTTATTTTTTTAATTTATAACATACCTTTATGGTTTCCATAATGGGTAAACGAGATAATTTTATTTGAGAAAGTGCAGACTACAGCCACCTCAATGTGATACGAATCATCCTTTCCATACATGGAATGTATAAAGTATAGATTTAATGAAACACTATATGATATTATAATGGAATTATAATATACATATGTATCATTACATTTTCATTTCCATTAAAATGGGAAATACAAATGAAAGCAGCATTCATGCATACGTACGGCTTACCGTCTCAATGAACGGTGGTGCATTTCATTTATTATCTCCAATTGTTATATACTATTATAAATACATATATATAATTGGTATATAATATATATATTATATCTAAATCATGAATATAATTCTGTAGATAATGAAATTTAGACCAAATTGAAAACTTGTAATTATAAGGAGTTCATTTTTGACTCAAGTGCCATATATCGACAAAATGAAAGTTATTAACATAAATGATTATATAATGCTTATAACATTGTAATAAGGGATATAAAAGGAATGATAAAACTGGAAAAGGTTTTTCTGCAAGTTGAAATTAACATTATTTTATTATTCATGAGATTAAATAATGAACGGGTCAAGTCGGACATTAGGTAAGGGGTTTCTTATCTCACTTTTAATTCCGTGACAATTCCATTGTTCGCCACTTATTTCATGAATTTGGTGTACTTTATACATAATTTGATATATATTATCCTATTAATCTTTATATTCATGGTATTCTATGATTCATTTTGTGTTTATTAACATTTGGTCATACAACTCGATTGATGACAACAAGGTAAGGGGTTTTCATATCACTTTTTATTTCTATGAGATTCATGCTATATTGGCCACTATTTCCATTTGTGTTGTGTATGTACATCCCATTATTGTATTATTTGTTTAATATATTTAATTAATTTGTATTAACATATTAATTTTATTAACTTTATTTCATGTGGTGTATGGTTCATAAGTTACCAAATCAGTAAAGGAACCTGTCACCCTCATCTTTTAGTAAAAGACTTATTTTATGTTATTTCTTTTAAATTTCCAATTTCTTATGTTGGGAAATGTTCTCATATATCTTTATTTATGTAAGACTTATTTCCTTGTGATGGGAGACCATTTTCTCTCTCATCAACTCAGTTTTTGAATTTTAAATTGACGTTGTTATGCAGTCAAATTTCTGTAAGGGATCTTCTTAACCCAATTTCAATTATTTGTGTTAAACATCTACTTATTGATTATGTCGTGCTATGTATATGTGTTAATGACCTCTATTTGTTTTACACTTAATATCCACATATAATTGGTGTATTTATATTTTTCACACAAAATTATGTCATTGATTTATCCTCCATGGTATATTCTTTGTAAGGGACTTCATCTCAATTTTCTTTCATTGAGGCATATTTTGATTTATACACGACATTATTTTACATGGTGTAAAAACCCCCATTGAAATTTCATTTCATTCAAAAGGAATCTTTTTTCTACATATAGTTTTACAAATTGAAAAATTGAATGTTTCTTTTTAACGTTCATGGCGACAACGACCTTTCCACCACCATGAGGATTATTTGATTTTTGGACTCCTTAATAATCTGTAATATTTTGAAAAGTAAAATAAACACCACATACTATTTTTATGTATTTTGGTATGGAAAATGTTTTTGAGATTTGATTTATTATTTCAATATATTGAAATTATATATTTTTAGTGCAATGTGGGAATGTTATCTTTCCTTTTTTTCTTATGTTATGTGTTATGATTATGTTATGGTTATTAGGCATTGTTTATGTATATGAGTGGTTTCATGATAAAAATAGGGCAGGTGAGCTAGAGATAGCTCTACAATGCATTGGTTAACGTGATGGAGGTTATCATTTTATTTTTCCTAAGAGATTTAGGGAATATACTATGATGGTTATTTCAACATAACTCTATATGTATCTATGTTAGATACAATTTATGTATGGTATGGATGCCACAAGTTACCTTTATGATTTATGAAATCCATCTGTTATTCATAAATCATATGATTTTTTGTGGTATGTTAAAGATTGAAAATCATTATTTCAATGAATTGTATGTATTAATGTATTAATGTTTTGTTTATTTATTTTATAAACCTTACTGAGATTTTTATATTCATCCCATGTTTTTGAAATGTTTTCCATAGTACATAAAGATAAATAGGGTCAAGGATGAGATCATCAAAAATTCATGATGTCCATAACATGTAATTATACATGGCTCTTTTCTTCAAGAGTTTTTATTTTATGAAAAAAATGGATACTAAGTCGAAGTGTCTACTTATTAATATTTGAGATGTAATGTAATAGTTTGGCATAATTCTCTAAAACTCTACACCTAAAAATATCCTCAATGTGGGTTATTAACATAACACAAAATTATTTAATGTTTAAGGTTAGCTCCTTATAGTTGGTATCAGAGGTCAGTTTAGATAACTTTAGGAGTTTTTATATTGTTAAATTAATATCCATATATTAATTTATGTTAATATTGAAATGATATAGAATTTAATGATTTCCATGTTGCTTCGCCAAAGATATTTATGTCTTTAGAATGGTCTTTCATAGAGGAAACATGGAAACTTTTCTAGTATGGCATATAGAGGGAAATTTCCATCAAAGTCATCATCCTGAGATGGTCATAATCTGAATTGAATAGTTTTTTGCAGTGATGGATCAGTTGACTCTGGTGGTAAATGGTGGTTGTGGTTATAGATGACATTTTGGTTTATTATAAAGGTAAAGAGGAGCATGAATGTCATTTAGAATTATCTTACAAACATTAAAATAAAATAAAATCTTTTGAATATTCAGAAAGTGTGAGTTTTGGTTGCAACAAATTTCATTTCTTGGTCACATTTTTTCCAAAAAGGGCATAGTTGTTGATCCTACTAAAATAAAAGTTTTTGAAGAATGGCCATGACCCACAAATATAATAGATATTTTTAGTATTCTAGGATTAACCGGTTATTATTGTAGGTTTGCTGAGAATTTATCGTTGTTATATAGTACAATTAATATGCTAACTCAAAAGGTGTTACGTTAATTTGGACAAAAGATTGTGATTATTGTTTTCAGGAATTGAAAACAAGATTAATAAATGCTCATATTTTGGCATTAACTTCTTGAAATGGTGATTTTGTTATCTACAGTGTTTCTTCGTTGAAAGGAATTGGTTGTTTCATGGTTCTTAAAGATTAAGTAATTGTTTATGATTCATGTCAAATGAAACCTCATGAGTTTAATTACCATACACATGATTTGGAATTAACTGTGGTAGTTTTTTCTTTTAAAATTTGGTGGCATCATTTTTATGGAGTAACGTGTGAAGTATATGTTGATCATAGAAGTTTGATGTATATATTCACTCAAAAACAATTGAACCTGATATAGATGATATGGCTAGTATTAATCAAGGATTATTATTGCACGATCCATTACCATATTGGAAAGGCAAATAAAGTGGTTGATGCATTTAGTTGAAAAGGTAATGCTACTTTAACCATGCTACATCTTTAATGAGATCCTTCGGTTTTTGATTTGATTAACATTGGAATAGAAGTTGTTGGTATATGAAATTCATCTCTCTTATTTCAGGTATTAGTGAAATCACCCCTTCAAAAATAATTATGAAAGCGCATAATGAAGGCAGAGAGTTTCAGAAAAAGGTAGAGTTGGTTCAGAAGGGTATGTTGCCTGATTTCAACATTGATAATGATTGTATTTTGTGACATGGGAATAGATTATGTGTTCCTTGTGATTCACAGTTAAAGAAAGTGTTTTTATGTGAAACTTATATTTATCCATTTTGAGTTTATCCTGGAAGTACGAAGATGTATATAGATCTACAAGAGTATTACTGCTGGGATTGAGTGAAAAGAGATAATGTTATCTTTAATATTAAGTGTTTAACTTTTCAAGAGGTTAAAGTAGAGAAGAATTTACCAAAAGGGATGTTTCAGTCTCTAACAGTTCCAGAGTGGAAATGGGAAAATATATATATTTACTTCATTGGGGGATTACCAAAGGCATATCAAGATAACAATAAAATCTCCGTTATTGTTGATCGATTGACTAAATATGCTCATTTCATTCCTATACGAGATATTTGGTCTCTCGATCAACATTCATGGTTATATTATTATGAGATAGTCAGGTTTTATGTAGTTCCCCTATCCACTATATCTCAGCGGGATCCAAAGATTACATCTAACTTTTTGAAAGGCCTTCAAAAGTCACTGGGTACTCAATTAAATTTTAGTACATATTTTCATCCTCAATCCGATTGGCAGTCATAACAAACAATTCATACATTGGAGGATATGCTATGTGATTGCTCAGTGGATTACCAGGGAAGTTGTCACAAACATATTAATGTGGTTGAATTTTCATATAATAAATATTTTCATTCTAGTATATAGATTGATCCATTTGAGGCATTATATAGAAAGTGGTGTCGAATTCCTACTTTTTAAGATGAAGTAAGTGGAAGGAAACTGAGGGGCCATAATTGGTAGAAGAGATGGAATAAAATGTTCAATTAATTTAAAAACACATGAAAACATCATAGAGTTGGAAAAAAAGATATGCAGATAACTGGTGGAAGGATCTTTCTTTCGTGGTAGGTGATAATGTCTTTCTCAAAGTTTCTCCAAGGAAATGTTTCATGAATTTTGGTAAGGGAAAGCTAAGTATGAGGTTTGTTGGACCTTATGAAATCCTATAGAAAGTTGGATAAGTTTCCTACAATGTGGCTTTAACTCCATGTTTATCCCAGTTACAATTTTTTTTCATGTTTCAACGTTGAGAAATTATATGCTGGATCCATCTCTTGTTTGGAGTCGAGAGGTAGTTCAGTTGGAATAGAATCCTCTTATGAGAAAAAGTCAGTCCAAATTCTTGACCAAAGAGAGCAAGTGTTTTAGAATAAGGTAATCCATCATGTAAAAGTTTTTTATAAAAACCACATGGTTGAAGGGGCAACGTGTGAATCTGAAAATTCAATGATGGATAAATACCTCCATTTATTTGATAAATGAAGAGAATTGCGGGGATGAAATTCCCAAAAGGGGGAAAGGATGTAACATCCCAGGAAAATAAATGATATTATATTTTCTTATTTATTAATATTTATAAATTAAATATTAATTTTTATTTAAAGGGTGAGCTATGTTTGATGGTGTACCTAATACGGAACAATTGGTTTCTTTGAAATATTACATTGCACAGAACGATGAGTTATACTGAAAAATAATATTATAATATTATTTAAAATGGTAGTTAACACCTAACTGTTGTATTAGAGGGAATGAATAGAACTAAAAACAATATAATTATATTTGTTTATTAATTGTCTTTAAATTAATACAATAAATGTTATAGGCTTAAAATGTGAATGAATCCAATTTTACGCACAAAAAGTCTAATATTCTTTAAAAGGATTATTTACCCCCTTTTGATTGAGAACCCTTTTAAAATATAGTTTTTTTCACTTTAATATGATCTATTTGAAAAAATAAAATTATTATTTATAATCAGAGCATCATAATTTACATTGGGTAAATTTTTGGTATTTTTCTGATAATGTTCTTTTGTTAACGAATAGTGAAAAATACTGTATCTTAAATCAAAACTGCATTTTAATCTAATTTATTTATATGGATAGATTATATTTATACTTATTTTAATGTGTAATTAGATTATATTTTTACCATTTAATCCAATGTTGGACATTAAAAGTAATTTCACATTGAAATTGGTCATAATCAAATGTCAATCTTTTGATAGTTATTATTTTTAAAAATACACGCTTTTTATTTTGATAATGGGAAATAATTTAATTTTAATTTCTGCCAATTCATGGTTTTTAATTTGGAAAAATTAATTCTGTATTATGAATCAGGAGGACCAAATTGTGTAAATAGTTATCTTTTATTTTTACACATTATGAATATTTACTTCAGTAAATATTTTATTTACCAAGATTAAAGGGTAAATCCGGTAAATAAACATAAAAAATAATATAATAATCATATTAAATTACCTTAACATGTGTCCTAATCTTATTGGTTGTTACATGTAAGACCATGGGAATCCATGGGTCGATTTTGGGACCCCCGTGGGTCCACTAGGGAGTGAAAATTACACTTTATATAAATTAATTAATAGTAAAGTAAAAAATGACTTAAATATATATCTTTTAGTAAATAAATTTTTACATGGGGTTATATAAGTTATAAATTTGACTATAAATATTTATTTAAAATATAAAAATATTTTCTACATTATGATACTTTTTTATAATTTTTATACATCAAATAAAAAACATATTTATTACATAATAATGATTTACTGTTTACCTCATTAATGAATTTTTTAAATAAATATGATTATAAAAATTAAAACAATATCCAAAACCTGTCAAATTATTATTGGATGATTTTATATAGAACAATAGTAATCTTATATTATACTTTATTGTGTTTTGAACATTTCGGAACCGAAAATAAGGTTATAACAAAATAATACTTTCAAAATTTCCTAAAGAGCCCCTCCTCCCCCTTAAAAAACACCCTCAAATCTAACCCATTACTCAGACCTCTCCATCCCCATGGATAATTAAAACACTAACTATTAAAGATCCCTACATCCCTATATTACTCCTATAATCCTTTCCCAAGCTAGAAGGCAATTCATGTAAACCTTTTGTTTCAAACCAAATAGAGATACTGAATTTAAAGGTAATCTATTCTGTTAAAATATTTTCTATTATTTTACTTATCCAACCCCATAAACTCTATTAATTCATTTACTTTATATATAAAAGGTATAATCAATATAATATTCTGTTTTTATGAGATTTATTCGATCTACACTTCCACAAACCTCTATCTAATGGATACGAACATACTGTTTCTGCAGACGACGAACTACTGCCTCACGAAATGCTAATTGTTCAAATATCTCCCACTGCATCTCATTATGAACATTATGATCAAAATATATTTATATGTGAAATATATTATATTTATATTGTCTCTATATTTATTTATTTTTAATTTATATAATACCTTAATGGTTTTAGTAATGGGTAAACGCGATAATTTCATTTGAGAAAGTGCAGTCTACCGCCCCCTCAAAGTGATATGACATGTTCATCCCATATGTGAGATGTATAATAAATATAGTTAATGAAATTATATATTATATTATAAATGAATTAAAATATATCTATGTATCCTTAGGTTATCATTTCCATTAAAATATTAAATAGAAATGAAAGTAGTGTTCATGTGTATGTACGGTTTCCCGTCTCCATGAACGATGCATTTCATTTCTTATCTCCAAATTTTATGTACTATTATAAATACATATATATAATTACTTTGTATTATATATATTATATATGAATGATGAAAATAATTCTGGATATAATTTAATTTTTACAACATTGAAAACTTGTAATTATAAGGAGTTCATTTTTAACTATCGTTCAAAATATCGACCGAACGACCGTTATTAACAAAAATAAATATATAATGTTTATAACATGATATTAAGTGATATAAATTGAATAATAAACCTTAAAAAGGTTATTAAGAATTTATAAAAAACTTTAGTTTATTATTCATGAGATTAAAGAACGAACGGGACAAGTCGGACACGAGGTAATGGGTTTCTTATCTCAATTTTAATTCCATGAGATTTCAATTGTTCGCCACTTATTTCTTGAATTTGGTGTATTTTTTATGAATATTTTATATATATTAACCTGATACTATTTATATTTATTGTATTATGTGAATCATTTGGTGGTTATTAGTTTTTGGTCATACGACTCGATTGATTACAATGAGGTAAGAGGCTTTCATCTCACTTTTTATTACCAAGTGATTCATGCTATATTTCCTCTATTTCCATTTATATGGTGTGTGTACTACCCATTATTGTATTTTTTGTGTAATATAATTAATTAAGTGGTATTTACATATTCATTTTATGATCCTTCTTTCATGTGTTGTATGTTTCATAAGTTACCACATCGGTAAAAGAACATTTCACCCTCCTCTTTTAGTCAAAGACTTCATTTATGTTATGTCTTTTAAATTTCCATTTTATAATGATGGGATATGTTCTTATATATCCATAATTCAATATACTTTAAGTCCATGTCATGATTTCAATTATGTAGATACAATTTTATAATTTCATTAGATTCACTAGGAATTGAAATTCTCAATTGAGAAAATTAATTTGTTGAATTAATTAATTAATTACCTGGGAAATTGGGGATAATTAATTATTGAATTAATTAACAGAATATTTATTTTTTGAATTGGGTATAATTAATTTTTGAATTAAAAATAAGAATTTTGAATTTTGGACATGGGGATAATTAATTTTTTAGTTAATTATCATAATATTTAATTGTGGGATTTGAGGAATAATTAACTATTGAGTTAATTAATGTACCATTGAATTGGGAATAGAAATAATTAATTTATTAATTTCTTTTGGGATATTGAGATTTTTGGATTGTATTATCTAATCATTTAATTAATTAAAGGGATTAATGTGACTAATTAAACATGGAATTGATTAATGGAATTTGGGTGATTAATTAATTTTTGAATTAATTATTGAAATGATGTGAAAATGAAATTGTTGAATGTGATTAATTAATGGATTAGTTAATTAATGTGATATTTTGATAAGAGGATTATTGTTGATTAATCCAAATTGATTATATATTATGATATATGTGGTATAAATATACATGATTTATTTTGATACATGTTATTGATGAATATATATGTATGGGACATAGAATGATGCTCCAAATACCCAAGTGAAATTGATTTAGAAATGGGGTGTGGCACACTGTCTAACACTCTAAATACCCTTGGGGTTCTAGATATAATCTTCTTAGACCAAAGTCTTGTATGATATTATTATTTCATGGAAAAAGGACTAATTCTCCAAATAACCATGGGGTGTGAGGCATAAACTGATGCTCCAAATACCCATAGGGTGCTAGAAATGGCATTCTACGCCCATGAGTATTGCATTGGAATATGGTACCAATAGTCCAAAAATGAAAGAAATAGAATTTAAATGGATAATTAATGATCGGGTGATATTATAATGGCTAAATTAAATATGTGAAATGGTTCAGGAACCAGCACGGGGAGATCCAATCACTATGGTTCCGGTGTCCTTGGGAACCTGCGGGTTTATGTGGTTAAATAGAGAATAATTGTTAATGTGATAATTTTTTTATTATTCATTGTACTAATCTTTTTATATAGTTGGATATACTATTATTGACTGAATATTGTTTAATGCACCATTGGTGGTGGCCTACTATGTTGTACTCACATTATACTTGGGCTTCTGGATCGGTGCCTAGATATATTTCATGGTTACATGACACATTAAGGGAAAAGGAATTATGTGAGATTGCTGATATGTGATGGTGTATGGATGAGGGAACCATAATATGTGTTAGGACCCACTTTTGGGAGTTGTGATTGTCATTATTTTGGGATTCATTTGGATAATTGTCATGTATTTGGCATGTAATACTTTTTAGCTTTAGTTATGAATATTATACATCCAGTTTTGGTCATTATGTTATATTGGTATTTCACTGGTTATTATTATTTTATTTTAGATGTTTTTCATTATTTTCAAATGAGGTATTGCTCTAATAAAGAGGTTATTATATCCCCATGATTAATATAAGAATCTATCTACTTGTAGGAAGCCTCTGGCATATAGGGAGGAATGGCTATGGTCGTGTTGTGAACCGACTCAAGGCATAAATGTGTGGAACCTATGTTTGGAAATTACAAAGTGATATTAGAGCCACCTTTTCTTGGATTTTATTTTTTATTACTAATTTGGATGGGTCGAAGAGAGACTAGAAATATTTTTTCCTTTATTACGAGTTTGTGCATGATAGTAGCAAACCAGTGTATGGGGAAAACCCTAGTTTCCATGGGGATTTTTTTGTTTTTCTTTCTGTTATAGTTGAATATTATTTCACCTTTGGTGGCTCACGAGTTATATTTTGTGATTATTATTTCAAATATTTAACTGATGGTCTAATAATTAATGATAGTTTAGTATTCATGGATTATTCTAGGAACATAATATTATTGTGAAATGCATTATTTATAGGCACACACATAAAATTAGGTTTTTGGGTATGTTGATTAACATGAAATTGTTTTTTCCACTATTGTGAAAGTAAAACAAAAAACTTACTAACATTAAATTTGAAATTTTCAAAATTATGTAAGATGTGATTAAAAGGGGATCTAATGAGAAACATGAATTATGAGAATGTGTTCACCCATGTTATCTATGACATAGTGCTATGACGGTTAAGGGTAGTGATTCTGGAACAATTTTGACCATGTGGTGGGGTTTTGGGAAATGAATAGTTATTCCTTATAGTGTTTCTTGTAAATGTGTTATCATTGTGAAAATGTTTCCTAAGATGTGTAATTTGAATTTTATATTTTCCACCCTTTGATGATTCTCATTGATAGGATGATAGGAGGACATCGATAGAGATTCTCCTATAGTAGTGGAACCTTAAGAATGCATAGTACTAGGTGAGGAAGTTCGAGTATATTTTGGAGATAAAATTTCTCAATTTATGAAAATCAATGAATGAGACCCAGTTTTTGTTGTTAGATTCATGTCAAACATTACACGGGAGTTTTAGTTACAACACCCTTCAAATTTTACTATAGTGGGTGGAACTATAGTAGTACAGTTCTTAATTGAATCACTCGGAACTATACTTGACCACATAGAGACTCCTGCTAAGAAGGGAGTCAAATTGGCTACTTACATATTGCATGGTTTAGAAAATAATTACTAGGAAATCCAAAATATGGACGGAATAATGGATACCAATGGAGTGGATAGTCCATCAAGAGTTTTTCTTGGATCATTTTCTTCTAGACACTTTGATACAAGAGGGAGATGCTGAGTTCGAGAGATTGAATGTGGCTAATATGTTTGTGATATACTATGAATGATGTTGCATAGATTTTCAATTATTTTCTCCATAATTTTAAGTAAAATAGGCTAGTGTGGCAAAGAAGTTTCAGGATTGTCTTAAATGTGAGAGTATTTAAAAGTTAAATAACCTCAGGTTGAATAAGTTATAATAAGTGGTGAATTAGAATCTCATTTCTAATTAGAACCTAAAGGAGGACTCCGTTGCAGAATAGGTGGCGTTTTCTAGATGAATAGAAGTTACATATTTTGAGATCATTAAGAAAAACATCAAGAATAATGACCAATGTATTGGAAGGATGAGTGACTAGAGAAATGGATTTTTTACTCATGATCTTACCTATGTTCTTTGCTAATAGACCAGTATGCTAGGAAACATTCCTAAACATTGTCCCCATATCCAGTGTAGTGATCATCTTCTGGTAACATAGTCCCTTTATATAGGATCTTATATGAACCTATGATATATGGGTAGTTATAGAGGATCTATATAGAACGAGGGTGTAGGAAGGGGATCTTATACATTATATCAACCCGGCATCTAGAGTTTTACTATGCAGAGCTTTCGAGGAAGTGAACAAGGTGATTCTGGTAATGATCTCTTGTATCAGTAGAGTGGTGTAGCTCAGGGATATCAGAATACATCAAATTATAGAGGGGTAGTATGGTTACATGACATTCAAGAATCACAACTGGATAGAGAGGTTGGACCACTGACAGTGAGCGGTACTATTTTTGAAGCTTCTATATTATATAGTTCATTATTAAATAGTAGTGCATATCATTCCTTTATTTTATCACAACAAGTGAATGGATTAAGACTAGAATTGGAGTTTTTGGGTAGTGTTTTGATTGTAGAAACATAGTTGGGAGTGCGTTCAAGAGATATCTATTTGTACCAAGTATGTTCTCTTGATATTGGGGAGTATAATTTTTTATGGGGGATTGAATCATTGAAATGTAAGGAGTTGACATGATTATGTATATTGATTGGTTAGTATCCTATCAATCCAAAATTTATTGTCACCATAGGATAGTGAAATTTACAACTTCTAAGGGTGACAAATATTTTCTCCATGGGGAGTGGGAAAACCAAGTTTGCTGAGCGAGGCCAATTACACAACAAATGGGGGAGATCACAACCCAGTTTCTTATTCTATTTTATAATGAAGGATATGTAACGAAATGTGTATTTCTATTAGTAGTGGATGTGTATTAGGTAGTGTTTCCTAAATAGTTTTTTGTAACACCCCGAGATTTTATGAAAAATATTCCTTTTAATTTCATTAATGTCTTGTGTTGTACTCTACACCAAAAGGAGCTTTCACAACACACATCCCTGACTTGGCTTGCATTACACGCAAGCACGACCTTCCACGATAGCGTGTGTTGTACGCAATACCGAGTTTCGCTAAACAACGATATGCTATTAAAATATTATTAAAACTAGCTGTTATGAATAGTAATAACCAATTTTTGAAATTTTGTAATTTTTTTTTTTCAAAATGGACTTACATTTTTTGATTCGGAATATCGAAATTAGCTTAGGGTGAAATTTTGGTACTTTTCGGATAACTTTCATATTCTGATGAATAGTGAAAATTACTAAATTTTAATTAAAAACAATTTTATTAATCGAAATAATTAATAGTGATAAATTGTTAATTATAGTGGTTTTAAAGTATATTTAGAATATAGTTTTACAATTTAATACAATTTTGGTCATTGGATGTGATTTCACATTTAAACCAGACATAAACAAGTGGCAATCTTTAGATAGTTATTATCTCTTAAGAACACGCTATCTGTGTTGACGACGAGAATTAATGTAAAGACCCGCAAATTTCAAGGAAATTTTTTTCTTAATTTTCTTTGGAATTTTACAAGAGCGCAGCTTCAGACGGCACCTGATTCCGAGGCCCGGTGTGCCCGGAATCAATTTCCGAAGTTTGGCTCGGGTACGTTCAATGAACGGACGAGCGGGTTTTTCTATCTTTTGAACCGGTGCCCGGAATCGAATTCTGAGGGCACCGATGAAATCGCAGTGCCGGTATTTGCTTAGAAACGCCTCTTCCGGAGTTGCGTTTGCTCAACCGTGGTTTTTAAAATTTTGGGCTTTATGTCGGAAATAAAATAAAGGTTGTGCGACAACTTTATTTTATTTCACTTAAGCCGCTTGGAAGTCACTCGAAAGCCACTTGAACTGAGTTAAAGCGGATAGGGTGCTATCCGGAAATACCCTACCCCTTGGTAGGATATTTGTGCGGTGGGGCCCGCACGAGCCCCGCCGTTTCTTTCGCTAAGTAACGCACCCGCGAAAACCCGTCAAAGTAACTGAAAAGTCAACCGGCGCGTTTTCTTTAATTTCTTAACAGACCATTTAATTGGGCGGTTTATTTCATGAACTAAATGGGCTGTTTCATTCGTTGAATTAATTCAACGAATTTAATGGGTCGTTACTTACGCGTTTGCGTTCGTTGGAAAATTAATAAAATAGACAAACTTGTCTATTTTGGAGGATTGCCATCGTTGTGCGAATTCTCTGAGCCTCCACTCTCCTCGCGAAGAACGCGAAGAACGCGAAGAACGTCGGCGACCGGAATTCGACGACGCACACCGTGATCTGCGACGTCGACGAGCTCTACCCGCGACGTTCTTCGGCGACGCCTCTTCTTCCGCGGCCGATCCTCGTTCGGCAACTAAGGTGAGAAACGGATCGTTTAATCCTCCCTTTTAATTTCAATGACAACGGATTTAATTAATTAAATCCGTTTGTTCTAGATCCGAAGATCGTCGGCGCGACGTTTATCCCGCGGTGCGACGAACGTCTCTTCCGCGACGACGCGACGATCCCCTCCTTCCGCGACGAGCGATTCCGCGACGACCTCACGTCCGACGGCGACTTCGAGGTAGGGATTTTATATTTTTTCTTGGTGATTCGTTCCCGTGATCTAATTCTTTTTAATTAAAGAACCAAACTTGAACAATTTTATTTTTTGGATAAAATTGTGGTTGCCTTAATCCCTCCCGATGATTTTATGACTAAAGCGGAGGGTGCGGATCTAACGAACAAGACTCGGCAACCCTCCGCCGATCTTTTTTTTGTGCGGATTTGGCGGACGACGACGAACTGTGCGGCAGGGGCGATCCGTTGATCCCGCAGTGAAGATCGGCCCCCAGGAGGAGCTATGGCGCAGACGGGAGGCAAAACGGGCCACCGGAGCAACTCCGGAGGCCCGCGGAAGGCGGCGGCGGCGCCCGACGCGCCGCCGGAGGAATCCGCCGCGGCTCGGCCACGGCGGCGGCGAACTGCCGGACCGCGTCCGCGGTCCGGCCACCCAGCACGCGGCCCGCGCGGGCCGCGTTCCTCCAAGCCGCGGGTCAAACCCGCGGCGGTTTTCTTCGGCCGCTCAGCCGAAGCCGAGCCGGCCGGTCCGGTCGTCCGGGTCGCCCCGGGCCTAGAACCCCAGTTTTCGGGCCCTCTTCGGTCTTTTGCCCATATCTTGGGCCTGGGACCTCCGATTGGCGAACCGTCAGCGGCTACGCGATCCTTGGATCGATACGGTCGTTTCGGTATATTACACTCAAGGTTTAGAAAGACTTTGGGTTCGGCCGGGTTGGTTCGTACACGAAACCAACCGGGCCCTCGGAGCGGAAACCCTCATAACTTGAGCTACGGACGTCCGATCGACGTACCGTCAGCTGTGGTAGTTTCCTCTAAGTTAGACAGAACTTTTGGCATACTCCGCCCGAGGATCGGACACAGGCGGAGTACGGTCGGGTTGGTTTTTTCCTAAAAACCAACCGGGCCCCTCGGACAAAAATGCCAATAACTCTCAGACTGGGCGTCCGATTGACGCGCCGTCAGTTGCGTTGAGATCCTGTTGTCGATACGGAACTTTTGGATACATCAACTTCAGACTACGTGTCAGTTGATGTATCAGCCTCTCGGCTCGTGGAGCGGACCCTCCTAAACGAGCTCGCTGTGTGCGGGAACCCTAGTGCTGGCTGTGACTTCGACGACAGAGCAGAGATCCTCCGTGGACTGCGACGACGACAGAGCAGAGATCCTCCG
This sequence comes from Viscum album, assembly GCA_963277665.1. NCBI lineage: Eukaryota > Viridiplantae > Streptophyta > Magnoliopsida > Santalales > Viscaceae > Viscum > Viscum album. The sequence continues at coordinate 1,614,979,771 of OY728151.1, forward strand.
TGGACTGCGACGACGACAGAGCGGAGATCCTTCGTGGATTGCGGCGACGACTGTGCGGAGATCCTCAGTGGACTGCGTCGACTACTGCACTCAGCGATCCTACGTGGATCAGTGCCACAGGTCCTGTGTGGGCCCGATCCTGTGTGGGTCCTTACTACAGGTTCTGTGTGAGCCCGATCCTGTGTGGGTCTTTTGCGGGGGTTAGTACCTATCGATCCTTCGTGGGTCCGACGACTTAGATGGATCAGTGATCATCTTTGACGTCATCTGAAAAAGTATACCTGGTTGAGCTGAATCTTATGTTACTCTCCTTTGTGGAATGTGTTGAACTATCCTATGTGGACTTACTGTTTACTCTCCTTTATGGATTTGAGTCTTGCTTTCCTGTGTGGATTGAGTTGTTCTTGAGCTCGTGAGCAGAGCTAGAATTGGGGACTTAGGTATATGTATGGGCATATACCTAAGTCGAGTTAGATGTTACTTCGTGATTGCACCTTCCTTTTGTGCTATATCCTTTGTGGATTTCAGGAGACCTTCAGGGGTCTCGGGGTCCTTACTGAGTAGCTTATACTCACCCCTGCACGGGCTATGCCCACACCTTGTTGTGTTGGATGCAGACGACGGATAGCGCTGATCACGGTTGGGGCGTGGAGCAGGACGGTACCTGGAGGTGGACCACTGGGCGGGACGTGCTCGGAGCGGACGTGGGACCCGAGGAGCCTGGAGGCTATCTGTACCCACCCTTCAGGTGGGATTTCCAGTGGACGACACGAGGCCGCCGTCTTTTCTTCAGTTGCTGTTCTTTACCTTTTCAGTTGTACTTTCAGTTGGGCTTGTATTCCGGCCCCCTTTACTTTTCTGCACTTTGTAGTTACTTTCCGCTTGCTGACTCTGTGGTGGTTGTTACTTATAAAGGCAATGCCTTCCCTGTTTACCAGGATTTTACGCCTTGGTGCTAGTCGCCAGCCCCTGGCCTATGGAAGGCAGGCTTGGGGTAGTCACGGCACGGGCCCCGAGGTCGGGTCGTGACAAATTGGTATCAGAGGCGGTCGGTTCTACCGCAGACTCTAATCGTCTTTTCTTCCTATATGAAGCAATAGTGTTTAGTGTATTGAGTGTGGTTATCACTTCAGGGAGCCCAGTGTTGGTGCGGCGGCCGACGTATCCGTACACCAGGACCCTGACTCCTGATTTCCGACTTAATGCATGAAAACATTGATTGCGTGTGTGTTTCAAGTTTTCTTTGTGATTACCTGTGTCAGCTCACCGGGTATACTGATCTGCTTCCTGAAAGTCTCAAGTTTTCCTTGTGATTACTTGTGCCAGCTCACCAGGTATACTGTTCTGACTGTGGTGCTCTTGTTCTCCTTTTCAGGATGGCCTCGCGACGACAGCCAGCTAGGGTTCCGAGTGTAGGGCGCGACGGCAGCCCACCGAGCGACGAGGCCTCGGTGCAGGGCCCTTTGCCAGCAGTGGCACCGGCGGTAGCTTTACCCGCCGAGCCACCGATGCTACCAGTACCAGACGCTGACGATGCACGTTGCCTCAGGGCACTGCATGAGTTTCAGATCCAGCGACCGCCCAGGTTTCGCGGTGAGGCGGACCCCCAGGCCGCCGAGGACTGGCTAGAGGCGGTGGTACGGATCTTTAGGCTAGTGAGGACACCAGCGGATCTCATGGTGATTCTCGCGGCGAGCCTCCTGCAGGCGGCAGCAGGACGATGGTGGAGCTTGATGCTCCAGGTTCACGATGAGGCATCCTTGCTCTGGACGGACTTCGAGAGCCTCTTCCGCTCTGAGTTCGTCCCGGCCACCCTCCGATCGGTGCGCATCCAGGAGCTTCTCCAGCTGCGCCAGGGCAGCATGACGGTCGCTCAGTATGCGGCGAGGTTCACTGACCTATCTCGCTACTTGACCGACATGGTACGGGACCCCTTCTTCCGGTCCCGGACCTTCGAGCAGGGCTTGCGGCAGGAGATTCGGGCGTCGCTGATCTCCCTCAGCATTCCGACCCAGGCGGGAGTGCTGGAGCGAGCCCTCTTGATCGAGAGCTTCCTGGCAGAGACTTCTTCAGCGGCGAGACCTAGCGCAGGGCGGCAGGTAGGTGAGTCTTCGGCAGCAGGTAGCCGACGGATGACTCTCGGGTCCAGGCAGACCATACCCCCACGCAGACGGCCTCAGGACACCGGCTCAGCAGTGCGGGGCACACAGCGGAGTGCCAGCCTCCCGAGAGGCAGGCTGTGCTACTCCTGCGGCAGGCAGGGTCACATGGCTCGTGACTGCCCGACTCGCCGATCAGAGGAGCAGCAGACGGTGGAGGGTCCACCCAGGCAGAGGCAGAGGGTCGACCGTGGCGGTGCGCAGGGAGGAGGCGGATGAGGCAGAGGAGTTGGCCGAGTAGCGGGTGGTGGGCGACGCTTCCAAGCTCTACCCCCACCACCACCAGGAGGGCCACCTCGACCACAGGGAGCTGGCGGGCAGGGACAGGCCCAGCTCCAGGCAGTGGAGGCCTACGACCCCGACATGCCAGAGATGATTCGAGGTACGATCTGTGTCTATTCCACCCTTGTTGCAGTACTTATAGACACAGGAGCGAGTCACTCTTTCATAGCCTCTGCCCTTGTTCGGAGCTCGGAGATTCCGACTGAGCCGTTGGCTCGATCCTTACGGCTAGAGACTCCTACGGGAGCAGACTCGACGATTACGCACTGGTGCCGGCAGTGTGAGCTTACTCTAGGAGGCGAGAGCTTCGGCTGGGATCTCCTTGTAGCGGCGTCGAGGCCTTACGACGTCATCTTGGGCATGGATTGGCTATCCATGGTTCATGCCCAGATCGACTGTTTTAGGCGCAAGGTGCGATGTGTTTGCACCGACGGGAGCAGGTTTACCTTCACCGGCGAGAAGGGAACCTTTGCAGCACAGGATGGACTTCCGCGGAGGAGAGTGCAGCCCATCTCTCATCAGTTGGCTAGCCTCATCCTAGGAGCAGCGGACGTGAGGAGTCCAGTTCTTCCTGTAGTGGTGGACCAGTACGTGGACATCTTTCCCGACGACGTTCCAGGGCTACCTCCTCATAGGGAGGTATAATTTTACATCGACTTGTACCCCGGGACAGCCCCGATATCTACTCCAGCATAACGGATGGCCCCCGCCGAGCTTCGAGAGATGCGGGTACAGTTGGAGGACTTGCAGAGCAAGGGGTTTATCCGACCCAGTGTTTCACCCTGGGATTCCCCGATTTTGTTCTCCAAGAAGGCGGACGGGAGCTTGCGACTGTGTGTCGACTATCGTCGCCTGAACCAGGTGACAGTGAGGAACAAGTATCCGCTGCCACGGATTGATGACCTCTTCGATCAGCTCAAGGGAGCGCGGTGGTTCTCGAAGATAGACCTCCGGTCAGGCTATCATCAGCTCAGAGTTCGAGACGAGGACGTGCAGAAGACGGCCTTCAGGTGTCGGTATGGCCATTATGAGTTCTTGGTTATGCCGTTCGGCGTAACCAATGCTCCAGCAGTGTTCATGAGCCTCATGAACAGGATCTTCCAGCCATACCTCGATCGATTTGTCGTGGTCTTCATTGACGACATTTTGGTATACTCGACGACTGAGGAGGAGCATGCCTACCACCTGCGAGTTGTGCTAGACACACTCCGAGAGCACCAGCTTTATGGAAAGCTCTCAAAGTGCAAGTTCTGGTTACGTGAGGTCCACTTCTTGGGGCACGTCATCTCTGAGGCGGGAGTTGCAGTGGATCCCGCGAAGATCGAGGCAGTGCAAGATTGGGAGCCACCCAGGAGCGTGACGGAGGTGCGGAGCTTCTTGGGCCTAGCCGGATACTATCGGAGATTTGTTCCAGACTTCTCCAGAGTTGCGGCACCACACTCAGCCTTGACCAAGAAGGGGAAACCCTTTGTGTGGTCAGACAGATGTCAGCAGAGCTTCCAGGAGCTGAGACTGAGATTGACCAGCGCACCTATCTTGAGGTTTCCTGAGGAGGGAGTTGGATATGTAGTTTACTGCGATGCATCAGGGACTGGACTCGGGTGCGTCCTGATGCAGGAGCGGGCCGTGATCTCCTACGGATCTCGTCAGTTGAGGCCGCATGAGCAGAACTACGCCACTCATGACCTGGAGTTAGCAGCAGTGGTCTTCGATCTGAAGACTTGGCGGCACTATCTGATGGGCGAGCGCTTCACAGTCTTTTCTGACCACCAGAGTCTCAGGTATATCTTCTCTCAGAAGGACCTGAACCTGAGACAGCGGAGATGGCTTGAGTTCCTCCAGGACTATGACGTTGAGATAGTCTATACTCCTGGGAAGGGGAACGTGGTAGCCGATGCCCTCAGCAGGAGGACGGGCATTCAGCTACTTGAGGAGGCGACGAAGCAGCTAGCCTCCTTACAGATATCCTTCGTGGATAGAGACGGGGCAGCCTTTCTTCAGTCTCTCACAGTCTCTCCTCCACTTCTACAGCGGGTCAGAGAGGCTTAGCGTGGGGACGCTGACTGTGAGACCCGGCGTGCACTGATATCCTCAGGTCAGGCGCCTGATGGCTTCTCCCTTGGAGCAGAGCACGACATCCTTTTCAGAGGACGTACCTTCGTACCAGTCTCTTTACGAGAGGAGGTGCTGAGAGAGTTTCACACTTCTCCCTTGGCGGTGCATCCCGGAGTGGCGAAGATGTACCAGGATCTCAGACGACAGCACTGGTGGCCGGGCATGAAGAAAGCTGTGGCAGAGTTCTTTTCACGATGCCTTACCTGCCAGCAGGTGAAGGCAGAGCATCAGGTACCAGCAGGCTTGGTACAGCCCTTGGAGGTCCCGGAGTGGAATTGGGACGGCATATCTATGGACTTCGTGACTGGACTTCCACGCACTTCCAGAGGTCACGACTCCATTTGGGTGATTGTCGACCGACTCACCAAGTCGGCACACTTCTTACCCATCAGAGTGCAGGGCTCAGTGGAGAGCTTAGGACGTCTTTACATCCAGGAGATCGTACGGCTTCACGGTGTGACATCATCTATCGTCTCCGATCGAGATTCTCGTTTCACTTCCCGGCTTTGGAAGGGGTTGCAGGAGGCGTTCGGGACGCGGCTCCATCTGAGAACAACCTTCCACCCTCAGACGGATGGTCAGACTGAGAGGACCATACAGACACTCGAGGACATGCTCCGTGCATGTGTTCTCGACTTTGGTCGCAGCTGGGAGGACCACCTACCCTTGGTGGAGTTCGCGTACAACAACAGCTACCACTCCACCATCGGGATGGCACCATACGAGGCGTTGTACGGCAGACCCTGCAGATCACCGTTGTGCTGGACAGACCCTGGGGAGTCAGCACTCGTGGGACCAGAGATGGTCCGAGCCACGACAGAGAAGGTCCAGATCATCCAGGAGAGGATGAGGACAGCTCAGAGCCGGGAGAAGTCATATGCTGACAGGAGGCGGAGGCCACTAGAGTTCGAGGATGGCGACCACGTCTTTTTGCGTGTCTCAGCTTGACGTGGTTTACGGAGATTTTTCCGAGGCGGCAAGTTGTCTCCACGCTTCATCGGGCCTTTACAGGTCCTCAGCAGGATAGGAGAGGTGGCTTATCGCCTGGCTCTACCACCTCAGTTGCACCGGGTGCACGACATCTTCCACGTGTCTCAGCTGAGGAGATACGTGCACGACCCGACGCACATCATCGACTTTGGGGAGCTGGACGTGGACGATGGGGCGACTTTTGCGGAGGTCCCAGTGGAGATCGAGGATCGACAGGATCGGGTCCTACTTGGGCGGTCGATTCCTCTTGTGCGCGTCAGATGGCAGCATGGGAACCTCCAGGAGAGCACTTGGGAGCGGGAGGCTCAGATGCGTGCTCAGTACCCCCATTTGTTCCCCTAGTTTTTGATGTATCTTTACGGGGACGTAAATCCCTGAGTTGGGAGTAATGTAAAGACCCGCAAATTTCAATGAAATTTTTTTCTTAATTTTCTTTGGAATTTTACAAGAGCGCAGCTTCAGACGGCACCTGATTCTGAGGCCCGGTGTACCCGGAATCAATTTCCGAAGTTTGGCTCGGGTACGTTCAGTGAACGGACGAGCGGGTTTTTCTATCTTTTGAACCGGTGCCTGGAATCGAATTCTGAGGGCACCGATGAAATCGCAGCGCCGGTATTTGCTTAGAAACGCCTCTTCCGGAGTTGCGTTTGCTCAACCGTGGTTTTTAAAATTTTGGGCTTTAAGTCGGAAATAAAATAAAGGTTGTGCGACAAATTTATTTTATTTCACTTAAGCCGCTTGGAAGTCACTTGAAAGCCACTTGAACTGAGTTAAAGCGGATAGGGTGCTATCCGGAAATACCCTACCCCTTGGTAGGATATTTGTGCGGTGGGGCCCGCACGAGCCCCGCCGTTTCTTTCGCTATGTAACGCACCCGCGAAAACCCGTCAAAGTAACTGAAAAGTAAACCGGCGCGTTTTCTTTAATTTCTTAACAGACCACTTAATTGGGCGGTTTATTTCGTGAATTAAATGGGCTGTTTCATTCGTTGAATTAATTCAACGAATTTAATGGGTCGTTACTTACCCGTTTGCGTTCGTTGGCAAATTAATAAAATAGACAAACTTGTCTATTTTGGAGGATTTCCATCGTTGTGCGAATTCTCTGAGCCTCCACTCTCCTCGCGAAGAACGCGAAGAACGCGAAGAACGCCGGCGACCGGAATTCGAAGATGCACACCGTGATCTGCGACGTCGACGAGCTCTACCCGCGACGTTCTTCGGCGACGCCTCTTCTTCCGCGGCCGATCCTCGTTCGGCAACTAAGGTGAGAAACGGATCGTTTAATCCTCCCTTTTAATTTCAATGACAACAGATTTAATTAATTAAATCCGTTTGTTCTAGATCCAGAGATCGTCGGCGCGACGTTTATCCCGCGGTGCGACGAACGTCTCTTCTGCGACGACGCGACGATCCCCTCCTTCCGCGACGACCTCACGTCCGACGGCGACTTCGAGGTAGGGATTTTATATTTTTTCTTGGTGATTCGTTCCCGTGATCTAATTCTTTTTAATTAAAGAACCAAACTTGAACAATTTTATTTTTTGGATAAAATTGTGGTTGCCTTAATCCCTCCCGATGATTTTATGACTAACGCGGAGGGTGCGGATCTAACGAACAAGAACCGGCAACCCTCCGCCGATCTTTTTGTTGTGCGGATTTGGCGGACGACGACGAACCGTGCGGCAGGGGCGATCCGTTGATCCCGCAGTGAAGATCGGCCCATGGGAGGAGCTATGGCGCAGACGGGAGGCAAAACGGGCCACCGGAGCAACTCCGGCGGCCCGCGGAAGGCGGCGGCGGCGCGGGTCGCCGGCGCGGCGGCGCCGGTGACCGGAGGCGGCGGCGCCCGGCGCGCCGCCGGAGGAATCCGCCGCGGCTCGGCCGAAGCCGAGCCGGCCGGTCCGGTCGGCCGGGCCGCACCCAGGCCGGACCGGACCCGGCCTAGCCGGGTCGGGCCGGTTCGGGTCGACCCGGTTCGGCCGACCCAGGGGGGGTTCGGGCCGGGTCGCCCCGGGCCCAGAACCCCCGTTTTCGGGCCCTCTTCGGTCTTTTGCCCATATCTTGGGCCTGGGACCTTCGATTGGCGAACCGTCAGTGGCTACGCAATCCTTGGATCGATACGGTCGTTTCGGTATATTACACTCAAGGTTTCGGAAGACTTTGGGTTCAGCCGGGTTGGTTCGTACACGAAACCAACCGGGCCCTCGGAGCAGAAACGCTCATAACTTGAGCTACGGACGTCCGATCGACGTACCGTCAGCTGTGGTAGTTTCCTCTAAGTGAGACGGAACTTTTGGCATACTCCTCCCGAGGATCGGACACAGGCGGAGTACGGTCGGGTTGGTTTTGCCCTAAAAACCAACCGGGCCCCTGGGACGAAAATGCCAATAACTCTCAGACCGGGCGTCCGATTGACGCGCCGTCAGTTGCGTTGAGATCCTGTTGTCGATACGGAACTTTTGGATACATCAACTTCGGACTATGTGTCAGTTGATGTATCAGCCTCTCGGCTCGTGGAACGGACCCTCCTAAACGAGCTCGCTGTGTACGGGAACCCTAGTGCTGGCTGTGACTTCGACGACAGAGCAGAGATCCTCCGTGGACTGCGACGACGACAGAGCAGAGATCCTCCGTGGACTGCGACGACGACAGAGCAGAGATCCTTCGTGGACTGCGGCGACGACTGTGCGGAGATCCTCAGTGGACAGCGTCGACTACTGCACACCGCAATCCTACGTGGATCAGTGCTACAGGTCCTGTGTGGGCCCGATCCTGTGTGGGTCCTTACTACAGGTTCTGTGTGAGCCCGATCCTGTATGGGTCTTTTTCGGGGGTTAGTACCTATCGATCCTTCGTGGGTCCGACGACTTAGATGGATCAGTGATCATCTTTGACGTCATCTAAAAAAGTATACCTAGTTGAGCTGAATCTTATGTTACTCTCCTTTGTGGAATGTGTTGAACTATCCTATGTGGATTTACTGTTTACTCTCCTTTATGGATTTGAGTCTTGCTTTCCTGTGTGGATTGAGTTGTTCTTGAGCTCGTGAGCAGAGCTAGAATTGGGGACTTAGGTATATGTATGGGCATATACCTAAGTCGAGTCAGATGTTACTTCGTGATTGCACCTTCCTTTTGTGCTATATCCTTTGTGGATTTCGGGAGACCTTCGGGGGTCTCGGGGTCCTTACTGAGTAGCTTATACTCACCCCTGCACGGGCTATGCCCGCACCTTGTTGTGTTGGATGCAGACGACGGACAACGCTGATCACAGTTGGGGCGTGGAGCAGGACGGTACCTGGAGGTGGACCACTGGGCGGGACGTGCTCGGAGCGGACGTGGGACCCGAGGAGCCTGGAGGCTATCTGTACCCACCCTTCAGGTGGGATTGCCAGTGGACGACACGAGGCCGCCATCTTTTTTTCAGTTGTTGTTCTTTACCTTTTCAGTTGTACTTTCAGTTGGGCTTGTATTCCGGCCCCCTTTACTTTTCTGCACATTGTAGTTACTTTCCGCTTGCTGACTCTGTGGTGGTTGTTACTTATAAAGGCAATGCCTTCCCTGTTTACCGGGATTTTACGCCTTGGTGCTAGTCGCCAGCCCCTGGCCTATGGAAGGCGGGCTTGGGGTAGTCACGGCACGGGCCCCGAGGTCGGGTCGTGACAATTAATTTTTAAATTAATTCATGCAACTGATATGTTTTGAATTTGGAAAAATAGATTTCATTTTTGAGTTCATAATATCAAATATAGCTTAGGCCTAATTTTTTGTATTTTTTTGGAAACTTTCATTTTTTGATGAATAGTGAAACCACTAAGTGGTAGTTACAAAAATGAATTTTTCATAAAAAATAATTTTACCGCTTCTGTGACTGGAATTTCAAAAATCCGAGAGACACAATTGATTTCAGAAAGTAAAATGTTGTTCAATGAGATGAAAATAATTTTTGGTGAATAATAACTTTTTACTTTTTTTTACCACGGTTAAAAGTAAATTGGGTAATTAAGGGTAAAAATGATATTATTATTACCCTAAAACATGTCTTAATTCTATTTTATAAGATTAATTCCACCAAAAACAACCTTAGGAATAAAATATGACCATTTAGGCCCACTTGGATTAGATTAGGACATTTATTATTATTTAATTCAAAGAAGAGTTAAAAGTGTTAAAATCAATGTTTATTTACTAAAACATTTTTAATATAGGGTTATACATAAGATAAATTCGATTGTAAATATTAATTAGAAAGATAATAAGATTTCCTACATAATGGAAGTTTATTTATAATTTTTAGACATTAAATAAAGTAATTTATTTATGACACAATGATGATGCAGTAATTACCATAATAGTGAAAAAATAGAATAATTTATATTATAAATACCCCAAAAAAATATAATTTCAGACTTTTTATGAATTACACTAATTTTCTAGGTTAATATTGCATGTTAGGATTGATTTAATTAACTTTGGTCGAAGTAATCATTCTGTTATGAGTTTCAAAAAAATCAACTATTAAATAGTGTCAAAATTGACATAAAATAATTTTTAAAACAAATATTATATTATTGATTGTTATTTTCTTCATAAAAATCTAAGTTTCGTCCAAGATACTTATATCATGATAGGTGTATCATTAAGGGACCACTTGTGGGTCTCTTGGATGTATATGGTAAGTTTATTAACTACATAATATAAAAAATACAAAGTGACATGGTAAATGTCAATCTAATTAACTAAGAGTTAAAACTAAAAGATAAGGTTAGTATAATGACCTAAACTTATATAAATTCTATTTGATGAGAGGATTTAGACCCATCCCCACCATATCATAGAAATAAATCAATTTGGAGCTATTTGAAACCAAATTTGGATTTATAATAAAATAATATATTTAGTTATTCCAAAGGTGCCCCTCTCCTCCCTTATAAAAGGGCACCTCCTCCCTCTCTTCCTCACACCACTTTGAGGCTTCATGCTCGGCCAACCCCTGAAAAATTATCTTATCCACTTCCCTAGAAACATCCTAGAGGTTCTGGTCTTCCTGAAATACCAATTTTAGTGTCCTAAAAGGAGATCTCAAAGAGGCGCTTCAAAGAAGAGGTAATGTCCGTTACCGATTCTTTCAACTTTATTTCTTCTTCCACTTCTTCTTCTTAGTTTGTTTCATTATGAAGTAATAACATCAGTATCACTCATATACTGATATGTTATTATAAGTATGAAACAACCCTATTTCACCATCTATCCATCCGACGGAAAAAGAAATCACTGTGCGTGCGTACGTAGGGAATACGGTCTCCACGCCGTGGTGTGATCTATTTTCCACCACCACCTTACTTGGATGGGTATAATAGTGTACATAATAACTATATATTATTATTTTAAAGTGATATTGATTTTGAAATAGTATACATACACTCAAATACAATTCCACGATCATGATAACGATATCATCGCTCGTGCATACGTACGGACTACCGTCTCCACGACGTGATGAGATTCATTCTCCACGTTAACCATTCATGAATGATTATAAAGTATATATAATAAGTAATCATGAAATATATGACATAATAATGATACTGGATTTATGTGTATATATATGTATGTCATATACTTAATTCCATAAGGAAACGAAAACAGTGTTCATGCGTACATACGGCCTACCATCTCCATGAACGGTGTATTTCTTTCCATTTACTTATCTATTATATATATATGTATATTCTGAATATATATTATATATAAATCATGTTTTCTGGAATTAAGTGATCATGATCTAATTAATCATATGAATAATTACAAGTCAAAACATGGACGACAAATGAAACAATTTTACCCAAAACACTCTTTAACATGGAATTTACAAAAGAACGGGTAAAATAAAGTCATAAGTGAACCATATATGATATCATAACAATGATTATGATTATGGAATAATTCAATGACAATATTTAAATCATTATACAGGAGGTTCAGACACTTACGAAGAAAATCGGACCTAAGGTAAGGGATAATTTTGCAAATCTCATTTTTATCCGAGATTGCTTATTTGTAAGTATTTACTGGGGTTATTTCTATCATCCATGCAAATGTTTTATAGAAGTGTTTCCATTCTTTTTACCCATTCTTGACTTTTACGACATGGTATGTAAGGAATCATTATTTTGTTTACGTTACGAAGTACTTTTTGACTTTTCCGACAAAAGTACGAGAAAAATGTTTTTTTAACGTATACGGCATGAAATGATTTTTACGGTTTTATAAAGCCTTATTTTTATGAAGCGTCCTCCAAAAGATTTCGTGACTATTTTAAAAAAAATTATATTATTTTAAAATTGCATGGAATTTTGTGAAAAGAAAATGATTTTGAAGAAGAAAGGATATTTTCCTCAAGAATTCATTTCAAGTGTTTTATCAAAACCATTTTTCATCTAAGATAACATTATTTCATATGTGTATGTTTCAAGTATAATGTATCTCTGATTTACATGGTTTCACTTTTCTTATTATGAAATGATATCAATTTCTATTATATGGATTATGTGGTGATGGGATGATGATTATGAAACCCATTTTATTTATTGGGTTTTTATGAATGATGTATGTTTATTTTGTGGCATAAGTAAGAATGATTTAAATATGAGATGGGTGGGACCTATATCTCCCTCCAATGCATTGGGTAAAGATTTATATCTCATGAGATAGACATGGATGGAACGATAAGTTAAACTGGTTCAGTAATACAGGACTGGAATGAGGAGTGAACTCGATTCAGAAAGGGACATTGTCCACTAAGATGGTCTTGGCAGCAATGCCCTGGCTAATATGGAAATCATATCATGTGCTTAATGGTTGCCACAATTACATGTTTTATTCCCATGCTATTTTATCATGATTTATGTTCAATTATGATCTATTCCTTAAGTAATTCCATGTTTTATGTCACTGCTCAATATTTTTAATGATCATTTTTTTAGTAAAAATGTATATGGTATGTTTTATTTTATCCATGCTTACCCTTACTGAGCATTTGAGCTCACCCTTTTTATGTTTTTTCCCCAGGATTAAAATAATGATTTTAGGTAAGGAAACAAAAAGGGGAAGATCGTTATGGGAGATGTTGAAGATCTTTCAACATGATTAGTTGTTTATATTCCGAGTTTCCAAAGACACTAAACTATTACGGTCCTTGTGTTTCTGTTTTTTCTATGTATTAAGTATTCCTCAAAAGTAATGTAATGTCCATGTACGTCAAGCTTCGGGTCTCTATAGTTGGTATCAGAGGAAAGGTTTAGTTAACCTTTGGAAACTAGGATGCGAGAACTTTAGTGAGATCCGTAGAGATATTTCTAAGGTATGTCTAGGGATGTCCCTAAGGTTAAGTATAAGTATAGGTTATAGTACTAGAATTACAGTAACCCAAGATGTTAGATATTGAAGGTACTCCCCCTTTATTATATTGTTTTACCTAGTGTGATTTTTTCCTCTCACACTATTCTTTTTGGGTTTTAGACGATGGATGGAACCCGAACGAACCGTGTTGATCAATGTAATGGACAATGCAATGATTGTCCTCCTGAACAAACCAACGTTATGGGAGATGGAGTGAAAAATATTATTGCTATACTTACACAAGATATGAATCATTCTGGACTTCCAAATGAGAAGAGAAGGGAACAATATTCTATTTAGTCTTTCATGAGGCAACACCCAACTTCGTTCAGTGGGTCTTCTGATCCACTTGTTGCAGAACAATGGATCAGTACCACTGAAAAGATATTTTCAGTTCTTCGATGTTGTGAACATGATAAAGTCATCTTAGCAGTATATCATTTGGAAGGTGATGCTGGTCAATGGTGGAATCTTATCAAGAATATGAGGCCAAGAGATGAAATTGAGTCCATGGAATGGGACGAGTTCAAGAACTTATTTTTCAATAAGTACTTCCCTCGTATTCTTCGAACTAATATGGAGAAGGAGTTTCTTGAACTAAAGGAAAAGGATGATGAATCTGTTGGTATATACGAAGCTAATTTTACAAGGCTTGCAAGGTATACATCTGGATTTATCATCCAACTTGAAAGTAAAGTTTTTTGATTCTTCAGTGGCTTAGAACCAAATATTCAAAGGGAATTAGCTATAAGAGACTTTAGTAGCTATGAAGAAATTGTGCGTTGTGCTATCAAGGTAGAAATGGAAGTTGGTGTTACTTATCTATCTCATAGTTTTGATAAGAAACGAAAGATGGAGTTCAATGAGAAATCTCAGAATAATGGTGAAAAGAATATGAATGTTTCCTTATTCTCAAATGTGGAATGAAGCATGGTGGAGATTGTCTTAAAGGGACTAGAAAATGTTTTTAGTGTGGAAAAGAAGGTCATCGAGCAGCTAAGTGTCGAAGTAATGGAAAAAGGGTTTCTAATGATGTGAATAAAGAAAAGACTACAGAGAACACACCACCAACACTTCAATGCTTCATGTGCAAGGAAATGGAACATTATGCTAATAAATGTCCTAATCCAAGGGTTAGTGATGATCGACATGAGAAACCGCTTAAGGAAAAGGACAAAGGGAAGTCACATGCGATCACTATTGGCGATGTTGAATATGAAAACGATGTGGTGGAATGATTAAGTGTTTATGTAATGGGATTCCAAAATAATGTTGTATATAGTATCATGGAATATTGGAATATTTATATATTGGTCTATTGTGGTATTCAATAATTTTATGGTACAGGTAACCATGAAAAGTGATTAAAATATTTTTGGAAAGTAGATGAAATGTGCATATGGAAGGGATAAGGAGAAAATAATATGACAGTAATCATGAGCCCATGACTAAAATAAGGACAAAGTGATATAATGGTTTGAGTATATAGAAATTTTTGGAATTTGGTATGTGGAAAGTGTTAACTTTTGACAGCACTCAGGTTTTCACTAAGGTTCAATGGGTATTCATTATTCAAGAGAATACATGATTAAGGTATTCACATGTTTGTAATTTTACCAACAAGATATATCTTATGATATAGGGGGGATAAATGATGGCATTCACGTGATTGTTATGTGACATTTCAAGTAATCATTTTCCTTATACTATGAGCATGGACTGAAGTATTTTAGATAAGCCTAAAGATTTGAATGGATTATGTTGGACATAAGTTAGTATTGTTTAAGGATAGAACTTTTTTCGATATTGTTGATGGGATGTTATAGTAATATAGCTTTAGAAAAAGGACAACCTACAGGACGGGCGACATCCCATCACGTCGGACAAGGCTGTGGGGATCGAACCCACAACCGATGTGAAACTGGCCTTTATCACCTACCACTGGCCTACAGGAAGTCCCTGTTTAGTAGAAACTAGTTTTATTATATTAAGAATTATGATATATGAAGTATAAGTCCATTTTAGGAACCATATATGATTAATCTCACCATAGATGGACTTATGTATATTTGATAACTTTTTCTAAAATTTTGTTTGAAACAGATGGAATGACCCATCATTCTATCACATGATCTGTTAACACTTCACGGATAATAAATTCAACTTCATTTCATTAAGAGATGAAGTGTAAATTGTTCAAATCATGAACAAGAATGATATTGTACCAATACCAAGAAAGTATTTCTTCTAATTCAAAATTTTCAACTTTAGGGAAATGATCTTGAAAACCAAAAATGTTGTCCTAGTGCTCTTTTATCTGATGAATCAGATGGTACCTTAGATCATCAAAAATTTATGGCTTTTTGATTGCTGGATTTTCCATATCCATGTTCTCTACCACTCTCCATCAGAACATGATGGTTAGATGTCTCTTCCATATTCGTACTTTCACCTATGTGGAAACCCAATGATTAGTTTATTTGGGTAACTGTTACGTTTCATACTTTTATTTTTAAAGATTGGTTTTGGTATTCCTTTTTACGATGTGGGTTTCTATTAAAGAATCTTTCGAGTAGTAAACCATTTATTACCCCAACGAATTTTGAGGGCGAAATTCTTTTTAAGGGGGTAGAATGTAACACCCCGAGATTTTATAAAAAATATTCTTTTTAATTTCATTAATGTCCTGTGTTGTACACTACACCAAAAGGAGCATGCACAACACACATCCCTGACTTGGCTTGCATTAAACGTAAGCGCGACCTTCCACAATAGCGTGTGTTGTACACAAAACCGAGTTTCGCTAAACAATGATTTGCTATTAAAATATTATTAAAACTAGCCGTTATGAATAGTAATAACAACTTTTTGAAATTTTGTAAATTTTGTTTTTCAAAATGGACTTCATTTTTGGATTCGGAATATCGAAATTAGCTTAGGGTGAAATTTTGGTACTTTTCGGATAACTTTCATATTATGATGAATAGTGAAAATTACTAAATTTTAATTTAAAACAATTTTTTTAATCGAAGTAATTAATAGTGATAAATTATTAATTTTAGTGGTTTTAATGTATATTTAGAATATATTTTTACAATTTAATACAATTTTGGTCATTGGATGTGATTTCGCATTTAAACCAAACATAAACAAGTGTCAATCTTTCGATAGTTATTATCTCTTAAGAACACGCTATTTGTATTGACGACGGGAATTAATTTTTAAATTAATTAATGCAACTGATATGTTTTGAATTTGGTAAAATAGAAATCATTTTTGAGTTCATAATATCAAATATAGCTTAGGCCTAATTTTTGGTATTTTTCTGGAAACTTTCATTTTTTGATGAATAGTGAAACCACTAAGTGGTAGTTAAAAAAATGAATTATTCATAAAACTTGATTTTACCGCTTCTGTGATTGGAATTTCAAAAATCCCAGAGACACGGTTGATGTTAGTAAGTAAAATGTGGTTCAATTATATGAAAATAATTTTTGGTGAATAGTAACTTTTTACTTTTTTTACCACGGTTAAAAGTAAATAGGGTAATTAAGGGTAAAAATTATATTATTATTACCCTAAAACATGTCCTAATTCTATTGGATAAGATTAATTCCACAAAAAACAACCTTAGGAATAAAATATGACCATTTAGGCCACTTGGATTAGATTGGGACATTTATTATTATTTAATTCAAAGAAGAGTTAAAAGAGTTAAAATCAAAGTCTATTTACTAAAACATTTTTAATATAGAGTTATACATAAGATAAATTCGATTGTAAATATTCCTTAGAAATATAATAATATTTCCTACATAATTATATTTTATTTATAATTTTTAGAAATTAAATAAATTTATTTATTTATGACACAATGATGATGCATTAATTACCATAATAGTGAAAAATTAGAATAATTGATATTATAAAAACCCAAATAAATTTAATTTCAGAATTTTTATGGATTACACTAATTTTCTAGGTTAATATGGCATGTTAGGATTTATTTAATTAACTTTGGTCGAAGTAATCATTCTGTTATGAGTTTCAAAAAAAAATCTACTATTAAATAGTGTCAAAATTGACATAAAATAATTTTTAAAACAAATATTATATTATTGATTGTTATTTTATTCCTAAAAATATAAGGTTCGGCCAAGATACTTATAACATGACAGGTGTATCATTAATGGACCACTTGGGGGGTCTCTTGTATGTATATGGTAAGTTTATTAACTATATAATATTTAAAATACAAAGTGACATGGTAAATGTCAATCTAGTTAACTAAGAGTTAAAACTAAAAGATAAGGTTAGTATAATGACCTAAACTTGTCTAAATTATATTGGATGAGAGGATTTCGACCCATCCCCACCTTAGCTTCGAAATAAATCAATTTGGAACTATTTAAAACCGAATATGGATTTATAATAAAATAATATATTTAGTTATTCCAAAGGTGCCCCTCTCCTCCCTTATAAAAGGGCACCTCCTACCTCTTTTCCTCACACCACATTGAGCCTTAAAGCTCGGACAACCCCTGCCAAATTCTCTTCTCCACTTCCCTAGAAACATCCTAGAGGTTCTGGTATTCCTCAAAGACCAATTTTAGTGTCCTAAAAGGAGATCTCAAAGAGGCCCTTCAAAGAAGAGGTAATGTCTGTTACCGATTCTTTCAACTTTATTTCTTCTTCCATATCTTTTTCTTAGGTTGTTTCATTATGAAGTAATAACATCAGTATCACTCATATACTGATATTTTATTATAAGTATTAAACAACCCTATTTCACCATCAATCCATCCGACGGAAAATGAAATCACCGCGCGTGCCTACGTACGGAATACCGTCTCCACGCCATGGTGTAATATATTTTCCACCACCACCTTACTTGGATGGGTATAATGGTGTAAATAATAACTATATATGGTTATTTTTAAGTGATATTTATTCTGAAATAGTATACATATACTCTAATACAATTCGACGATCATGAGAACGATATCATTGCTCGTGCGTATATACGGACTACCGTCTCCACGACGTGATGAGATTCATTCTCCACGTTAACTATTCATGAATGATTATAAAGTATATATAATAAGTAGTCATGAAATATATGAAATAATAATGATACTGTATTTATGTGTATATATATGTATGTCATCTACTTAATTCCATAAGGGAACGAAAACAGCGTTCATGCGTACGTACGGCCTACCGTCTCCATGAACGGTGTATTTCTTTCCATTTACCAATCTATTATATATATGTATATTCTGAATATATATTATATATAAATCATGTTTTATGGAATTAATTAATCATGATCTAATTAATCATTCTAATTATTACAAGTCAAAACACGGACGTCAAATGAAACGATTTTACCCAAAATGCTCTTTAACATGGAATTTACAATAGAACAGGTAAAATAAGGTCATAAGTGAACCATATATGATATCATAACAATGAGTATGATTCTGTAATAAGTCAATGACATTATTTAAATCATTATAACGGAGCTTCGGACACTTACGATGCAAATCGGACCTAAGGTAAGAGATAATTTTTGAAATCTCATTTTTATCCGAGATTGATTATTCGTAAGTATTTACTGGGGTTATTTCTATCATCCATGTCCATGTTTTATAAAACTGTTTCCATTATTTTTACCCATTCTTGAATTTTACTACATGGTATGTAAGGAATCATTCTTTTTTTTACGTTACGAAGTACTTTTTGACTTTTCCGACTAAAGTATGAGAAGAATGTTTTTTTAACATATACGGCATGAAAGGATTTTAACGGTTTTATAAAGCCTTGTTTTTATGAAGCTTCCTCCAAAAGATTTCATGACTATTTTAAACAAAATTATATTCTTTTAAAATTGCATGTAATTTTGTGAAATGAAAATGATTTTGAAGAAGAAAGGATATTTTCCTCAAGAATTCATTTCAAGTGTTTTATCAAAACCATTTTTCATCTAAGATAACATTATTTCATATGTGTATGTTTCAAGTATAATGTATCTATGATTTACATGGTTTCACTTTTCTTGTTATGAAATGATATCAATTTCTTTAAATAGATTATGTGATGATGGTATGATGTTTATGAAACCCATTTTATTTATTTGGTTTTTATGAATGATATATGTTTATTTTGTGGCATAAGTAAGAATGATTTCATTATGAGATGGGTGGGACCTATATCTCCCTCCAATGCATTGGGTAAAGATTTATATCTCATGAGATAGACATGGCTAGAATGGCAAGTTAAACCGGTTCAGTAATACAGGACTGGAACGAGGAGTGAACTTGATTCAGAAAGGGAATTTGTCCACTAAGATGGTCTTGGCAGCAATGCCTTGGCTAATATGGAAATCATATCATGTGCTTAATGGTTTCCACAATTACATGTTTTATTCCCATGCTATTTTATCATGATTTATGTTCAATTATGATCTATGCCTTATGTACTTCCATGTTTTATGTCATTGCTCAATATTTTTAATGTTCATTTTTTTAGTACAAATGTATATGGTATGTTTTATCTTATCCATGCTTACCCTTACTGAGAATTTGAGCTCACACTTTTTATGTTTTTTCCCCAGGATTAAAAGAAAGATTTTAGGTAAGGAAACAAAAAGGGGAAGATCTTTATGGGAGATGTTGAAGATCTTTCAACATGATTAGTTGTTTATATTCCGAGTTTCCAAAGACACTAAACTATTACGGTCCTTGTGTGTCTGTTTTTGCTATGTATTAAGTATTCCGCAAAAGTAATGTAATGTCCATGTACGTCAAGCTTTGGGTCTCTACATTTTTAGTGCTACCTCCTGATTGAGATTTGGAATTTACAATAAAGATCATTTTTAGGGGTGATACAATTTCAATTTTATAGTACAAAATGTCACTGACAGTGCATCAATAGATCAATAATCATTTACAATAGTTAGATGATAAGGTATTTATCCATCTGAGTATATCTCCTTGGGGTTTGATGGTCTATTTTTCTATGAAGGATGAGGGCACTCTTTTCTTGTTTGTTAATTACTGTATGATGAACAAAATGAAATTGAAAACCCAGTATATTCATCAATTTATCGATGATATTTTGGATTGTTTGAGAGGAGGTTGTGTTTTCTCCATGACTGGAATTATAATGGGGTATCATCAGGTGAGAGTTTTGAATTTTGATATACCGAAGATTTCTTTGTAATGTTAATATATCCTTTATGTCCTCTTTGTGATGTTTGTCATGCTGACAAGTTAACCAATAGTGTTTATGTACATGATGAATAAAATCATTTATCAGTACATAAATCAGTTTGTTGTAGTGTTTGTCGATGAAGGCTGGGTGTACACAAGGAATAATAAAATCCGGCCCAATATCTTGACATCATCCTGATTGCACTAAGATAGAATTTTTTATATGACAAGCTATCTATGTTTCTGTGTTGGTTTGATTAGGTACACTTCTTAGGTCACATAATCTCAATATAATATCTTTATGGGGAACTATAAAATATTTAGTTAGTTGTTTTTTTGGATAATCCTAAGAATGTTTTCAATATTAATATATTTATAGGGTTATAAGGATACTATTAGAGATTTATCTTGGACTTTTATTAATTGGAATCACCACTACCATTCTTGACCAAGATGGTATTACTGTTTTAATGGTCAAAAGTATGTGGTAATTCCATACAGGATGATAAGAAAGGCTTAACATCATCACCAATATTGATCCTATATATGATATGTGAGGAATATATGTTATATTTTGATTCTTAGAGGATTGGAATTGAATCTGTATTGATATTGGGAGATCATGTTTTGGTGTATGGGTCTCAGATGTTTAGGAACGAGGAGAAAAAAATACCTCATGCATGACCTCTTGTCAGTAGTAGTGGATTATGATTTGAAGTGATGGATGAATTATCAATTGGGAGAAAAATTTACATTTTATAAGTATAAAAAAATATTGATGTTTATCTTTTTCAAAATGATATTTGATCTTTTGGAAGCTGATATCGGTTGAGTATATGTAGTCAATTACTTTTGAGTTGGCATAGAGAGCCATAAATGGAAACTGTGTCGCAAACACTCTATGTTGGAAAACATAGACATAAGATGTTTAGAAGTATAATGTGGAGTAGAAAATGATGGCTTTACTGGCTGAGATGGATGATGTGGTTCAAAGGAGTCAGGTGCAGATTACTCCCATATCAGTTTTAGTAGAGTATACACTTTTTAGATGGATTAGGTATTTGTAGTATGAGGATCAAGAATCCTTGGCATTGAGGGAAATCCTTGAAGGTGGTGTGACACCTTCATATAGGAGAGTAGATGAAAATGTGATCAAATATGCCAAAAATCAATATTTTGTGTCTATGAGCTTGTGGTAGGAGCTTCTATTTTAGTTTCATGCTTCAAAGTGGTCATTATGACCACGTGTGACCAAAATGTACCGTGACATTCAATGATAGTTTTGGTGGTCGGGCATGAAAAAAGAGATTGTAGGGGTTGTGAAAAAATATTACACCAGTCAGTAGGTGAATCATATGCATCATTGTCATGGTGGTTTGTTGTAGCCATTTATCATTCTAAAATGGAAGTTAAAGGAAATGACAATATACATTTAAGTGGGTCTCCTAATGACACCACCGAAGAATGATTCAATTTGGGTAATTGTGGACCATCTAAAAAAGGTAGCACATTTCTTGTTGGTACATGAGAATTTCTCCATGGAAAATTTGGGGTACATGTATGTCTGAGAGATATTCCATCTGCATGGTGTGCCGCAGAGTATAGGTTCAAATAGTGATTTACATTTTACTTCATTATTTTGGTAGGTTATGCATAAGGAACATAGTACACATGTGTTATTGTGTATGACATTCCACCCAAAGATAGATGTCCAATCATAGTATACTATTCATGTCCTTGAGGATATGCTAAGAACATGTGTCAAAGACTTTGGTGGATCAAGAAAGAAGAACCTATATTTAGTGGAGTTCATCGGTAAAAATAGTTATCAGTAAAATAGGTAGATGAAACCCTCTGAGGAACTATATGGTAGTCTATGTAGATAAAATTATTGATGGATGGAGGAAGGTGAGTCAGAGTTGTTGGGACTGAGTCTCGTGAAACTGATTTCAGAGTACATATAACTAATTAAAAATCATATGGAAATGACTCAGAGAAGGAAGAAGTCATATGATGATAGATTTTGACGAACCAGATTGTTTAGAGAGGTTGTTCGTGAATTCTTTTGTGTGTCTCCAAGGTTGGGTCAACACAAGAAATAGAAATTGGGAATGTGGAAGCCTAGGTTAGTAGGACTATTTGAGGTTGTGGAGGGAATCATGTAGGTGGAATATTGATATGATCTTCCACATAGATATTATTCCATGTAATACATTTTCCACGTGTCACAACATCAGCAATATCACCCATGACCCTTCTCAAGTGATTGATTTTGATGATGTGGAGATTGATATAGATGTGCCTTTTGAGGATCATTTGATACATCTGTTGGATCATAGTGAGAATGTGTTTTAGTGAATTACCCTATCGATAGTTCATGTATTATAAAAATATGCATGTGTGTAGGAAGAGACTCTATAGGGAAAATCATACACGGGGTCTTGGTGGCTTGAGTTTTTTGACTCATTATATCTGAGATGCATGGCAGTAAAAATAGAGGAAAATATTATATAAGGTGGGAAATTTATTTGAACTCAACCATATCAGGATATTTATTGAGAATGTTTATAGTTTCACATTGTCCACCTTTGGATTATATTTTTCATTTAATTATTTGGGAATTTTTGGGTGAAATTTGAGAAATTAAAAAGGTGTTTTAGTAGCACACAGTTGGTGTATGGTTTTCCCAAATAGTGCACCCCAGCCTAGGAAACCATGTGAACCCATAAATAAGGTATTAATATAGCTGACACATTGTTATTCAAGTTGCGCACCCATAAAATAGAAATTTTGCACCCCTCCAAAAAATAGGTCCACGGTTTGGAAAATTGTCCATATATTTTAAACTAAAATGAATTTGGTTTTAAAAATACATTATCCAGAATATTAACCCAGAATACACCCCCCTCCCACCACCCACATTGACCAACTCATTCCCTGACGTTTTCGGTGGTTCTCGTATGGATTGTAATCCCTCCTATCATCCATTATTAGTGAATCGAATAATAGATTGATGTTATGTACCTCCTCAGGTATGTGATATTTACCATTCACCTAGATCTATAACTTATGATCATCTTACAAGATTAAATAGATGTGTTTATCCACTATTATGTAATGATAATGATCTACGATTATTATATCTTTCTTTGTTTGATCATGGATCTAGGTTTTGGATGTAGATCATGTTCTTCATTTTTTTCTTGATCATTCCATCTCAAACTGGCGATTTTTCCATGAGATCATCTTTCGACGAAATTGATTAAGGTGGACTATTATTGAAATCCCATAGATATAATTTCAATTACATGTATGTAATTATATATTTTATAGAGTATTTTTAGAAATTGAATCTCCTAAATTATTTAATTAATTTGGTGAATTAATTGATTAAGTAATTGTGGAATTAGGGAAAATTAATTATAGAATTAATTATAGGAATATTGACTTGTAGAATTTGGGATAATTAATTTTTCAATTAATTATCATAATATAGAATTTAGGAATTGGTGTTAACTAATTATTGAGTTAATTATCCAAATATTGAATTTTGGAATTTTTATAATATTTAATTATTATGTTATTTAAGGATGTTTTAAATTCAGAATTGGAATAATTAATTGTTTAATTAATTATGGGATATTGAGATTTGTGGTTTTTACTAATTAATTGATGAAATAATTAAAGGGATTCATGTGATTACTTAATCATTGGATTAATTAATAGAATTGGGATGATTAATTTAATGTTTAATTAATTAGTGAAAAGACATGAGCATACAATTTCTCAATGTGATTAATTAATTGTTGAATTAATTAATTTGATATTGTGATATAAGTATTATTTTATATTAATCATGATTGATGTGATATTATGATATATGTGATAATTTGAAACAAATGTTATTGTGATACATCTAATCGAATGATAAATGAGTATACAACATAGACTGATGCTCCAAATACCCATGTGAGATTAATTGAGAAATGGGGTGTGGGACAAAAAACTAAGACACAAAATACCCACGGGGTCCAAGCCATGACATTATATGACCAAAGTAATGAATTGGAATTGCATTGTATGGGATAGAAATTGATGATCCAAATACATTTGGGGTGTGGGACATAGATAGAATATCTAAATACCCATGGGGTGGTAGTCATGACGTTCTTCTCCCATGAAATTAGAATTTAACTATGGTTCAAATTTTATGTAAATTGAAGGAAATTGAATTTAAATAAATAATTATATCCCATGTGAAATGATTATTTGTGAATTGAACATGTCCCGTGGTTCAGACACTAGCACGATCTGAATAATGAATTGATGTTTGAGTGTCCTCATGAACTCAGGTGGGGGTGGGGGCTATGTGTCTAAATAGAGAATAATTAATAATTTTACTGATATTTACCTATGCGTTATACAAATTTCATTATACTACATCATAAACTATTATTAACTAGATATTTTTTCAGATGTTTTTGGTGGTGGCCTAATGAGTTTTACTTAACCCTACACAGGCTGTGTTATTGGTACCTGAATATATTTCATGGTAGCAGGATAGGCCATGTCAAAAGGCCATGTGATATATGGATGTTAGGGGATGGATCATAGATGATGGAAACAGACTTGGTTGGGACCCTCTTGGGGGGTTTTCTGTGTCCTTAATTGTTGTTTAATTTAGACACATTTCATGTAATTGTATTGGAATATTTTTCATCATTATTTATAGATGTTGTATCTCCAATATTGGTAATTATATTATATTGGTATTTCACTAGTTTGGTTTTTATTATATGGATATTTTTTATTTGTTTTTCACAATGGTATTACACTGATAAAGATGGTATGCTCTCCCCATGATTCATATTAGACACTTGTTGTTAGTCGGTAGCCTCTAGTGTATATGGAGGTGTTCTTGAGGTAATGTATTGAATTGTATTGGGGCACTAGTCTATGGCACCCAGGATAGGAGGTTACTACTATATTCCCTTATCACATGGGACATTAATTTGATTAGTGCCTAATATCCTTACTTTTGACACATTGGAATACAACATTTTTTCTCTTGTAATCATGCACCTGGTGTCCATTATCTCCACACTTATACCAAACTCTAATTACCCTCAGTAAAGTACTATGGTGTTTCTTTTAAAAATTATCACATGTGGGAAAATCCTTCTTTATTTTCATCCATTCATTATAATTTTTATCTATCATCCTCTTATTCTGTTAATTATTTTTGAAGTCATAAGACATGGATGTTTTTTTTCTCCATCTTGATCACCCATGTTTTTATATAAACTTATGATTAAAATTTTTAAAAGACTAGTTCCCTCAATAAAAATGTTTTAATACCATTAACAAAACAATCAATATTTCTCCTTGGATTGCGTATGTATCCACAAAATTCTGTTGTAACTTTTAAAAGTTGAAATCACAATTGTAAATGTTTTTATCCAATTTCTATCTTGGAAACAAAAAAAATTTCTATCCATATCATCTCTCTATTCACGAGAGAAATATTTTTCCAATGAAATTTCAATAATGCCCTTACATTTTGTATTTAAAACCCCATACCCCCACCCTGTTTATTGAATTAATGACCACCACTAATCCAAATCTCCCAAGAGATGATCATCCACCATTATTACTTTCTATATTTCATTACATCCCAAATTGAGAAATATATTCTCTATGGAACGTATCCATTTATCATCTATAAATGGTTTTGCTGTCCCATTGAATATTAATGGTTTTTGTTGTCATCTAACATTGTCACACCAAATTTTCTATCTAGACTCTCCCTGTGATTAAGTTTTTTTCTCATAACATTAGTTATTTATCCTGGTATGGTAATAGGTTTTTCATCTCCAATTGTAGATCCAACATAAACATTATTATCTTAAATGGGAGGGAAATACCTACAAGGAATACAAGCAATGATGAAGTTTCTATTCCATCCACAATGGACTATTTGTTAACATTGGTATACACTAGATTAGACTATGAAACATATAAAATTGTTCAACACTTAAAGTATTACTATTCTAAAAATATTAGAGTGGTTGCCTTGACAATATTCACTAAAAGTAATTCACAGGGTTATATTCTACAAATTTATGTTGTCTGAATTATAGTTTCCAAATTTTCTACTAAATTTTTTTTGTTACTAGATATAAAGACCCTGACCACAATATCTTGGATTTAGATCCTTACATTATTACATAGGAACTACAAACAAGTGATCATATACCAAAGGATCAAATTTTTTAGTAGATTTGGAAAACCAGATACAAACAGAAGTTTTACATTACAACTTGAAAGGAAATATAACATAGTAAATCCATTTAAAATACTCATATTCCAGTAGATTATCCTAGTATGATAATCAAAATATTCATCATGGCTTCATGGGGAAAAATAAAAAAGGAAAGGGGTGAAGTTATTTTCTAAGTATGGGTAAGAATGCGATGGAAGATATCATAAATAAGAATAAAAATAAGGAAAGGTGAATAAATAAAAACAAATTCCACTAAAACGTCATCTTGATCAGAATACGGAAGGAAATAAAACTGAAAAAAACTCCATATAAATAATCACATGAAAATTATACTTACCCATGGATGATTTACTAGTGTAATAATAACATGGAATATCAATAATAAATATCAAAATGAGGTAATTCATAATGTGGTACATCCTAAACATTTCATCATTTCCTCATACAATAAGACAATATATTGGGTAAGGACTTTTCCAAAACCCAATATAGTTTGTCTCAAGTGACCTATCAATGTATCAAGCGGCTATAGAGGGCCCCACACGACACATAAAATTTCCAATGCTTTCCTCATATGAACATGGTGAATCATAATACCTATATTCCATTATATTTAAACTAAAATATAAAATGTAAATAATTTCCCCAATGAGTAACGAAAATCCTAAACTATCCAGAGTAATATTGTGAATTGTATCAAGATAGTACATCTCCATTCAAAATGATCATATACATTTCATTAAATTATGGTAGATGGTACCATAAGAGATCAACCTCAATTAAGCATATGATATTTATATAACGGTTACCCATTGAAGAAATTAGTTTCACAATCATATCCTCTAGAATAACAAATCAGTGTATTAGAATGGTGTCCACGAAAGAATGGATTTAAATCTTAAATTTTTATTAATAGGGGATAATAGAAAATTATCATAAAAAATTAAGTTCAAATGAAGAAAAAATATGTTAGAATAGTTTTTTAAGCCTCAGAGATGAGTCACATTATTGAGTTTTAAGGGAAAATATTAGAGATTTTTTAAAATGACAAAGGAATAATTCTTTATATAAATCCAGAAAATTAACTACATTTTTTCATGATAAAATGAGTCATTTTTGAAAAATATGGGTGGATTAAAATATATTATGGTGTGTGATTTAGAATTTTTATTAAATTTGTAATACCCCTTTAATTGAGCATTATTATAAGGAGGAATTGAAAATGATACCTTATAAAACATGTATTTTTCCAAAAAATATAGATGAATTGGGATTCATACATGTCTATGGAGCATTCACACAAAATGTAATTGGCGTACCTATGTACAATTAGGAACTAAATTGGTTTAATGATAGAGTAATCATAACCCAATAGAAAATTAAATGTTTGAGGAGAATCACTTACAACATTGTAATCAATGGTATTGTATACCCCATTAAATTAATAATCATAAAATTTAAAAATTCATACCATTAAGATAAATAGATTAATAATATGATATATTAATAGGTCAAATAAATACAACATAAATAAGTAATAATTTGTGATTAAGGTATATCTCACAAAAATAAAAGTGAGATGAGAAAACAGTTATCTTGTGTTTGAAAGTGTTCTACACTGGCACATAATTTTCTAGATCATGAAATAAAATTCTATAATATATTAATTTAGAACCAATTAACCATTTATTTTATTTAGTTTGAATTTATTAAGTTCATTTATTGTCAGTTTGATGAGTTTTAAGATTCAATTTTGTCATTTGGGAGGGTTTGTTTCCTTGGTTTTCAGGATTGGTTCACCTGAATAAATGAATGAAATAACACGGAAGATGTGAATATTTATCACACACAGGATCATTACAAAATCTGAATACTCCTAGTATCTTTTATAATTCCTCAATTGTACGACAAAGAGTAAAAGTGGATTTGATACAACTTTATGGTGTCCCACCCTGGAATCCATGGGGCGGTTCTCCAAGGCAATCGACAAAATGACCTCACCTACCCCTCAACATATGGGAGAGCCTTATGACTAGTAGTTAGGGCCGATAGTGTTTTATTAGGAAGAATATGCCCTTATTTATAGGAGTAGATCATCAATGAATATAGTAAATAAAGAATATCAAGATTAGTAATAATAGAATGATAGCAGTGGAATAACCATGAGCCGCCCTAATAAATAAAAAACTCGAAGAAGATGATAAATAATTATATAGGAAATGTTGATGTCTATCATGTAATGTATAAGCAAAAATAATAGTGTACAAGGGGAATAAGTTACATAATCATATACCACATTCCATTTAAAAATACATGAAGTCCAAAAGTTGTAACTACTATAATTGCAAGCATAGAATTAGTCCCCTACATTTATACTCTATCATAGAACTTAGAATAAAGAATCTAAAGCGGATTTCTTCCATTTATATATACCTGCAGCTAGGATGATTTCATGGGTAAAAAAGGTAGAATAATAAGTGTGTGAGACATACCTAGTTGGACACCACCAATGATGTCTAGAAAAATTTAGTTCATGGAATATAAAATTAATATATATCCAATAATTGAAGATGAAAGGAAATAAATAATGAAAACATGATGGCCCATGTTCTACCTTGATACCCTACTACCCCTAACTAATTTGGCATAAAACAAATGAATTTGAACCAAAGGAAAATATGAAAATTGATAATGTCCATACATGGATCAACATAAATAAATAATAAAGTGTCGACCATCCCCAATAACGTGATTTGGTATAGAATACTTGTCCCTAATACGTTAGTCAAGCATTATCATAATTATATAATAAGAAATCACTTGTGATCCAAGAAATACATCAATCAAAATTCATTGTGGGCATCATAAGCCTGTGCAAGGTAATCAATAAAGGAATCCCATGTTTTTTTACTAGGGATCTCGAAATCCCCAATGGAATAGTTAAATGTAATTAGGCCTATAAGTGGAAACCATGCCCCTTAGTGTATCTTACGTCAAGTAAATAAACTATGAGGTTGATTCATCTCTCACAAGAGGCACAACAGAAATGTTAAAATGTTTAATTTGATATATTTAACAATTTAATGGAATTTTCGGTAGGGTCTAGCAAGCAGCACCATGATGCCTAATATAAAAGCAACAAAAAATCTTGAAAATAACTACACCTCCTAAATTAGGTTCGCAAAAGACACCCTTATCCATTACCAAACCTCGAATAGAGGTAGAACCATAAATATCAGTAGAAATGTTAAATTCCCAAAAAATGGGAAAAATGATTTCACACAAATGAATACAAACATAGGTGAAGAGAAACTAATAATGGATGCAAAAGTATTAAATCACTCACCTTAATCTTTCCAACACATATATTGGAGAAATAAACATGTCAAAGATGTGGGAGATATAAAAATTCATAGATGTAATGTCTTGGACCTCTCTAGTCCATTCCTTGTAAAAAATATGGCGTTTGATGTGTTCTAAGAGGTTATGGGGACTTATCCCCAACACTTTTCCAAATTTATATATTGGTGAATAGTTCCAATGGTAGATAGTTGTGAACAGTGTCATTGGTAACCTTCTATGAACAGTTCCATCGGTGAACTGTTCAATCAGTGATATTTAACGGTAACCTCTCTTTCCTTAGTCAAAGTTCAAATTCTTTGAACAGTTCCAACTGTGAACAGCTCTATCGATAACCTCTAATGGTAACCTCTCTTTCATTTTCCAAATTTCCAATTCTATGAATAGTTCCATCGGTGAGCTGGTCTATCAGTAACCTCTAACAGTTACCTCTCTTTCAATTACCAAATTTCCAATTCTATGAACAGTTCCATCGGTGAACAGTTTAATCAGTAACCTCTCTTTCCTTTTCCAAATTTCCAATTCTATGAATAGTTCCATCGATGAACATCTCTACCAAAAACCTTTAATGGTAACCTGTCTTTCCTTTTACAAATTTCTTATTCTATGAATAGTTACATTGGTGAACTATTCTATCAGAAACCTCTAATGTTAACCTCTCCTTCAATTTCCAAATTTTGAGTTCATGAATAGTTTTCCAGAACAGTGAGCTTCAAATGGTGACCTTTTCTTTCCTTTTCTAAATTTTGAGTTTGTGAACAGTGTTTCCAGAACAGTGAGGTCTAATGGTGGCCTTTTCTTTCCCTTGCCAAATTTTGAGTTCATGAAATGTGTTTCCAGAACGGTGACCTTTTAACGGTGACCTTTCTTTCATTTTCCAAATTTTGAGTTCATGAACAATGTTTCCGGAACGGTGTCCTTCTAACGGTGACATATTCTATCCTTTACAAACTTTTGAGTTCATGAACATTGTTTCCAAAACGTTAGGGGTCTAATGGTGACCTTTTCTATCATTTTAAAAATTTTGATTTCATGAACAGTGTTTCCATAATGGTGAGGTATAACGGCGACCTTTTCTTTCCTTTTCCAAATTTGGAGTTTGTGAACAGTGTTTCTAGCTTCCTACAATATCACCCCTTTGAAGTTTCCATTGATGTGAAATGCATTTAAATCCTTTTTTTAAGGAATCTAAAGCTAATTCAAAGTCCATAACCCCTAAATTAATTATTTCTAAGGTTTGGGATGTTTTTACTTGGTAAAACCATATGGATTAACATGATCCTCTTTTAATGGGAAATCAAGTGTATCTTAAAATAAACATCCATTAAATATTCTATTGGGATGGGATATCTTCCTCCCTAATTCTTCCTCGTTGTTCTCGACTATGAGATGCTAGAACCTTTAATTCTATTCCATAGGAGTTGCATAATCAAACGTACTCCAAGGATTTGTTCCGAACTATTTTGATGCAACCAGGCTGTATCGATCAATCATTGATATAAGGTATGTTTTATCATCGTTATTTTGGGGTTCATCTTCTCCTTTTTATTATTTACATCTAATAGAATGTGATCTCCATGCTACTAATGGAGTTTTCTTTGGTTTTGGTTGACATGGATGTACCATTGTATCCTCAAGTGGATGCAGTCGATGTGAGAGGAGGATAGTGACCCGTTGGGTAGATAAAGAACGTCATGAACTGTTTTAGGTAAGGGATTAGTTGCTTCACTTTTATTTTACATGCAACTATATTGTTATCACTTAATATCCAACTAGACCACAATGGAATTTACATAATAAAAATTTGAACAGGATAAATAAATTTATATCGGTCGTATGTTATTGCCCCTTTTTTTCTAGATAGTGAGATATACATAATTTCTTCATTTAATTGATCATTCATGATGAAAATTGGTAAATGACAAAAACCAGAATTAATTAATAACTATTGGCTTTTGATAAAGAGGCATGTCAATGAATCTGGTTCTTCATGTTTTAATTTGATGTTAATAAAATTGGTTTAGTAAGCATGATTAATTATTTGTGATAGCTTACTGATTCGGTTTCCCAAATTTGGAACCTATGAATAATAATTAGATATTATAAGATGGATTAAAGAACTGGTTGATCGATAAAAGATAACTCCTTATAAGGTTTTGCGTTTCCCTATTATTTGTTAAAGGGCCAAGAGCCCAACTGTTAAAATGTTAGTTTTCCTACTGCTTGTGTTTTGATGTTATCTTGGATGGCCATTATAATATTCGGGGGCATGGGGGCCTTTTGGTTGTTGTAGTAGATGATTCCTATTGTGGCGAGATGCATCGGTTTATGCATGTGGGTGTTAGGGAGGACACCAGTGATGATGGAATGTGATGGATGTGTTTGTTGGATGCTTGTTGATTCTAATTGGTTGATTATCTGATTTACTTTCCCCACTACTCATGGCTGCCGGTCTTACTTACCCTTCTCATGAAAAAGGCGGACACTACTAGAAAATAAGGTTATAC
Source organism: Viscum album (assembly GCA_963277665.1). Lineage (NCBI taxonomy): Eukaryota > Viridiplantae > Streptophyta > Magnoliopsida > Santalales > Viscaceae > Viscum > Viscum album. Next base: position 1,615,012,083 of record OY728151.1, read on the forward strand.
CAATGGTTATAAACTGTTGGTATAGGCTGGAAAAACATTGTTATAGGCTATACCAACAGTTTTCCAAACCGTTGGCTAGTAAGCCGTAAGGAAAGCCTTATACCAACGGTTTGATCTAAACCATTGGAATATTGGTTTTATAAATTTCTCCCAATGTACAACAATGGTTTTAAATCGTTGGTACTGCATTTTTGGAACTATTATACCAACGGTTTTAAACCGTTGGTAATGTGGTTTTTTAGAAAACCAATACCAACGGTTTAGAACCGTTGGTATTGTGTTTTTCAGCAACACCTATACCAATGGTTATAAACTTTTGGTATTGGTTTTTCCAGAAATGCAGACCACCTATACCAACAGTTCATTAACCGTTGGTATTATTTTTCCCAGATATCCATAACACCTATACCAACGGTTTAGAACCATTGGTATAGTGTTTTTCCAGAATTCCAGCACCCTTATACCAACGGTTCTAAACCGTTGGTATTGCGTTTTTCTAGAACTGCAACCCAGCAGCCCCCCTCCCTCCAAACCGTTGGTATTGCGTTTTTCTAGAACTGCAACCCAGCAGCCCCCCTCCCTCCAGTAGCCCCTACACTATACACTTGCATAACAAATATCACAAAAACCACATAGAGACATAAAACAGTATAAAAAACACCTAAAATAGGGCAGAAAAAACACAAAAAATTATCAAACTCTTCCAACCATGTCATGTACTACAATTCCCTATTTCAATATTCATAAGACAACAATCATCCGGTAGTAATTCACCTCACCCCTGCACAACCCTCCAACCAGCATAGCCCCCACCTCCCCATCAAATTCTAATAGATAGAATAGTATGAGGATTACCTATTAGAGTTGAATATGAGTTTGAAATTGGCTCATATCCCTTTTTTCTGATCCTAGATTTGGGTATGTGATGATTTGTGATGAATTTTGCATTGAACATGTATTGTTTATAATATATGGTGAAAATGTATTTTCTTAGCAGTCTCTTAACTTATGAACCCATGAGTGAAACTACCCAACTCATGAAAAAGAGTTTGCGACTATCGTTAATAAGTGTAAATTTCAGTTGTATTCACGCAAAATGATGTCCTTTTCAAACAGAAGATAGACTTTGAGTGGTTCCGTCCACACCATGCCTCGTATTGAGGCGGGGTTGACACATAAACATCACAAATGACCCATGGAAACTTTTCCTAAAGTATCAACAGAATCCGAATGAGTTTGGTCGGTTTTCTGTATGCTTGTTGTTGTTTTCACTTAAAATCCTATCCATTTCAAATAAAACTGAAACAGTTTGAGTGGTACCAGCCACACCGTGCCTCATATTGAGGCGGGGTTTACTCGTACATGTCAAAAATGACCCATGGATAATTTTCCTAAAGTATCAACAAAATTTAAATGTGTTTGGTTTGTTTTCCGTATGTCAGTTGTTGTTTTTACTTAAACTACTGTCCATTTCAAAGAAAAGTGAGTCACTTTGAGTGGTGTCGGCCACACCGTGCCTCGGATTGAGGCGGGATTGAATCTTACACGTCACAAATTACCCATGGATCATTTTCCTAAAGTATCAACACAATCCGAATGCGTTTGGTTGGTTTTCCATATGTCGTTTATTTTAATTAAAAGTGCATCCATTTTAAACAATAGAAAGTAACTTTTAGTGGTGCCGTCCACACTGTGCCTCGGATTGAGGCGGGGTTAACTTGTACACGTCACAAATGACCCATGGAAACTTCTCCTAAATTATCAACAGAATCCGAATAAGTTTGGTTGGTTTTCCGTATGTCGGTAGTTTTTTTCACTTAAAATCCTGTCCATTTCAAATAAAATTGAGACAGTTTGAGTGGTACTGGCCACACCGTGCCTCATATTGAGGTGGGGTTGACTAGTACACGTCACAAATGACCCATGGATACTTTTCCTAAAGTATTAACAGAATATGAATGCGTTTGGTCCATTTTCCGTATGTCAGTTGTTGTTTTTACTTAAACTGTTGTCCATTTCAAAGAAAAGTGAGACACTTTGAGTGGTTCCGGCCACACCGCGCCTCAGATTGAGGCGGGGTTGACATGTACATTTCAAAAATGACCCATGGATCGTTTTCTTAAAGTATCAACACAATCCGAATGTGTTTGGTCGGTTTTCCTTATGTCGTTTATTTTAATTAAAAGCACATCCATTTTAAACAAAAGAAAGACACTTTTAGTGGTACCGGCCACACCAACCCTCAGATTGCGGAGGGGTTGACTCGTACACGTCAAAAATGACCCATGGATCGTTTTCCTAAAGTTTCAACAGAATCTGAATGCGTTTGGTCAGTTTTCCCTATGCCGGTAGTTGTTTTCAGTTAAAATCCTATCCATTTCAAATAAAAGTGAGACATTTTGAGTGGTACCAGCCACACTGGGCCTCAGATTGAGGCGGGTTTGACTCTTACACCACAAAAACTTTCCATGGATACTTTTACTAATGTATCAAAAGAATCCAGATGTGTTTGGTTTGTTTTCCGTATGTCAGTTGTTGTTTTTACTTAAACTGTTGTCTATTTCAAAGAAAAGTGAGACACTTTGGGTGGTTCTGGCCACACCGCGCCTCGGATTGAGGCGGGGTTGACTCATACACGTCAGAAATGACCCATGGATCATTTTCCAAAAGTATCAACACAATCCGATTGCGTTTGTTCGGTTTTACGTATGTCATTTATTTTAATTAAAAGTGCATCCATTTTAAACAAAAGAAAGACACTTTTAGAGGTACCGGCCACACCAGCCCTCGGATTGAGGCGGGGTTGACTCTTACACGTCACAGATGACCCATGGATCGTTTTACTAAATTTTCAACAGAATCTGAATACGTTTGGTCAGTTTTCCTTATGCAGGTAGTTATTTTCACTTAAAATCTTGTCCATTTCAAATAAAAGTGAGACAGATAGAGTGGTACCGGCCACACAGTTCCTCAGATTGAGGCAGGGTTGACTCATACATGACAAAAATGGCCCATGTATACTTTTCCTAAAGTATCAACATAATCTGAATGCGTTTGGTCCATTTTTCGTATGTTAGTTGTTGTTTTTACTTAAACTGTTGTCCATTGTAAATAAAAGTGAGACACTTTGAGTGGTGTCGGCCACACCACGAATCAGATTGAGGCGGGGTTGACTCGTACACGTCAAAAATGACCCGTGGATCATTTTCCTAAAGTATCAACACAATCTGAATGTGTTTGGTCGGTTTTCCGTATGTCGTTTATTTTAATTAAAAGCGCATCCATTTTAAACAAAAGAAAGACACTTTTAGTGGTACCGGCCTCATCGGCCCTCAGATTGAGGCAAGGTTGAGTTGTACACGTCAAAAATGACCCATGTATCATTTTCCTAAAGACTCAACAGAATATGAATGTGTTTGGTTTGTTTTCTATATGTCGGTAGTTGTCCATATATTTTACATTCCACCATATATAAAATCATGAAACAGAACCATATTTACACTATAGAACACCATGAATGAATTCACAAACCACCTGTTAAAAATAAATAAATCAACCATATTAGCGACTCATTCAAAATAAATTAAATATAACTAATCCAACTCAAGTACAATACTAACTGAAAAGTAAATATAACCAAATAAATTAAATAGTTGTCCTTGACCTACCTTCTCATTCATAATCCATTTTTAGTGCACTCTAAGCCACCAACCATAAAATAATATTGCAGTCAATAATTGATATTAAGGGTGAAATATAAACTCTTCATATTTTTCATATTATATATGAAAAATTTTCACATAATACAATATAAAAATTTCTCAAAATTACTCAATTTATTACATATAAATATTATAAATAATTGGATATTTTTTGTTTTTAAATTATATTCCCAAAAAATGAAAATATATAAAATAGAGAATGAAAATGTTAAAAATAAATTTTTTAACCAATGAAATTAACCAATATTTCATTTTCATTAAAATCCATTTATCAAAATAAAAAATACACACACTTATTTATATTTATTAACCAAGGGAATTCATCACCTAATAATTCATTTTCCACCTCAAAACCCCTCATTTTATTAATTTTAAAATGAACCCCCAATATTACACATGGATCTAAAACACATAATTTTCATGTCACGTCCTTAGGTCCTAAATCTTACTTATGGATGCATTATACATAAGTAGTTAGACTAAGATACATTTTTTCTCTATATCTATTTGCATACTTTATTCTTCCTCTAATGTAGAATAAATCTAAATAATCTTTTCAAAATAATCATTTTGTAGATTCATAGATTTTTACAGGGTCTGGAGGGATGGACAGGGGAGGGGCTGGACAGGGGAGGGGCTAGACACTGGACAGGGGAGGGGATGGACAAGGGAGGGGCTGGGTCTGGGGGAGGGAGGGGATGGGTCTGGAGGTCTGGACAGGGGAGGGGCTAGACAGGAGAGGGGCTGGACAGGGGTCTGGGGGGAATGGCTGCTGGGTCTGGTGGGGCTTGACACTGGACAGGGGAGGGGCTGGGTCCGGGGGAGGGGCTGGGACTGGGGGAGGGAGGGGCTGGGTCTGGAGGGCTGTACAGGGGAGGGGCTGGGCAGGGGTCTGGGGGGAGGGGCTGAGTCTGGTGGGGCTGGACACTGGACATGGGAGGGTCTGGAGGACAGGGGAGGGGCTGGGTCTGGGGGGGCTGGACAGGGGGGTCTGGGGGGTGTCTGGGTTGGGGGGCTAGGCACACAGGGGATGGGGGTTGGGGGGATGGGTGCACAGGGGGTGGGGGATGGGTGCACAATGGGTGGGGGCTGGGTCTGGGGGGCTAGCTGCATGGGGGGGGGCTGCGTCTGGGGGGTTGGGTGCACAGGGGGGGCGGCTGGGTGCTAGACCGGGGGTCTGGGGGGTGTCTGGGTCTGGGGGGCTGGGTGCACAGGGGCTGGGTCTGGGGGACTAGGTTCATAGGGGTTGGGTTGGGGGGCTGGGTGCACAGGGGATGGGGGGTTGGGGGGCTGGGTGAATAGGGGTGGGGGCTGGGGGGCTGGGTGTACAGGGGGTGGGGGATGGGGGCTGGGTATGGGGGGCTAGCCGCACATGGGAGGAGGGGGTTAGGTCTGGGGGATGGGGGCTGGACCGGGGGCTGGGGGGGTGGGGCTGGGTCTGGGGGGCTGGAGAGGGGTCTGTGGGGGGGGGGGAGGGGCTGGGTCTGGGGGGCTAGGTGCCAGGGGGGCTGGGTCTGGGGGGCTGGCTGCACAGGGGGGATGGCTGCACGGGGGGGGGGGGGGGGTCTAGCTGAACACAAGGGGGAGGGAGGGGTCGGGTCTGGGTAGTGAAGGGGTCGGGTATGTGGGGAGGGAGGGGCTGGGTCTGGGGGGTTGGCTCCGGCTGGCTCGGGTTGGGTCGGGTTGGGTTGGGTTCACCCTAGTAAACTGACCCAAACTGACCTGACCCAAAGAAGGTTGGGTTGGGTCGAGTCGTTCGACCTTGAGTCGGGTAACCTGACCCCTAGCGGTTTGGGTTGGTTCAGGTCACCTACCCGTGAAGTACGAGACCTGACCCGACCCACTGGTGTTGGGTCGGGCCCTAGAACACCCATGACCCGACCCGACCCGCGAAGTATGAGACCTGACCCGACCCGCATGTGGCAAGAGTGCGAGTCATGTCAATAACTCGAAATCTGCAATCATCAATAAAGGTTCCTTCCCTCATCATTGAATCAATCCATTGAAATTTCATCATCGTGACTCGACCATGTGAGTAATAATCCAAAATTATTATTTTCTCCACGACTCCATAATAAGAAAGATTTTCAGAACGAGGTCTAGTATCCGATGAACTGGCATAACAGTCTGTTGTGGAAGTTATAATAAAACCATTATGCTGTGTTCTCATGTTTCTTGCTCGTTTAGTGATAATAAATTTGTATCCATTGATCACAAGTTATTTACAAGAACGAACCATGGTATTAGGAACAAAAGCCAAAGCTCTTGTTTCCTCAGAAACAGAGTCTTCAAGAAAACTCGATACCTGAAATATAAACAAATATTAAAATTAATTAAATATTATTTTTATTTAGTTATTACAGAAATATTTTTACCTTCAATTTCAACCAAGCAGAAAACCCTTTTCTATGCAAAGTCTCTTTCCTTCTTAAATATAAAGAATGATTCTTTCTATATATCAATTCTTTATGTTCCCTGTAGATAAAAATAATAATAGATCAATAAATATTTAAAATTACAAGAGATAAGATAAGAGATACATGTACAATTTACTTAATTGATATACTCATCGAACAAATCACAATTGAACAACACTCTGCGATGTGCCTTCTCTCGCTCTTCAAGGCTTAATGTCGTCAATTTATATGATCCTGGAATTCCTCCTGTCTGAGGAAGTGATGGAAAACTGGGTTCAATTTCCCCATACTTTTCTTCTTCATTTCTCATTGTTCTATTTATTCTCGTAGTAAGATCAGACAAATACATTGCGCAAAAATCCATACATTCTTGAGACAAGTAACCGTTCATAATAGAACCTTTGGGATAATTCTTGTTCCAAACATATGATTTCAATGTGCACATGTTTCTTTTAGTTGGATACATCCAACGGAAAGAAATGGGTCCTCCAAGAGGTATTTTGGTCAGAAGATGGACAGTCAGATGCAACATGCATGTAAAAAATGATGGAGGTAATAGTTTCTCTAACTCAAACAAAATTAATGGTGTCTATGCCAACAGTTTTTGCAAGAAGGATTTGGATAGCCTCTTAGCACAAAGATCTCTAAAAAAATAGGACAACTGAATAACTAAGACTCTAACATTATTGGACAAGAGATGACAGATTTCTATTGGAATCCACTCATGCAAAAGGACTTGATAATCATGAGTCTTCAAAGATTTTAGCTTCAACTCTTTTCTGTTGACCTATTTTGATATATTGCTTGAATAGCCATCAGGAACTTTAATAGTCTCTAGCACTTCCAGATATTGATTTTTTTAGCAGGTATCATCACATAAGAAGCACATGGGACTTGCCATTTATTTTCACTGATACAGACAAGATGCAATTTTGGTCTGGTCCCCCAATCTACCAAGTCATGCTGAGGTCATAAATCATCTTTTGTCTTCCCCTTGACATTTAGAAGAATCGAAAGCAACATTTCACATATATTCTTTGCAATGTGCATTATGTCTAGGCAATGATGTACCAAGTTGGTTGACCAATACGGAAACTCAATGAATATACTCTTATTCTACAAATTGTAACATGTATCATTGGAAACATTTTTCCTCTTTCTAAATTTCATTTCACCCTTCCCAAATGAATAACTGAAATATTTCAATTCATTAAGAACATCAGTTCCAGACATACACTGAGGTGGATCGTCATTCTCCATGGTATTGTCAAATCTTCGATGATTATTTCTATATGGATAGTTCATTGGCAAGAATCGTCGATGTCCCATAAAACTAAAACTACGACGATTTTTCAGTCTTCTTGATCTAGTATTCTTCATACAAACAGGACATGACAATTTTTCTTTAGTGGTCCATCCAGACATCATTTCATAAGTAGGAAAATCATTGATCTTACACATAAGTGCAGCACGTATCTGAAATATGTCTTTCTAACATGCGTCGTATGTGGGCAAACCCACATCCCAAAGAAGTTTCAACTCTTTTATTAAAGGTTGCATGTATACATCCATATCATTGTCGGGATCAGAAGGGCCAGATATCTGTATACTCAAGAAAGTGTATGTCTTTTTCATACACAACCAAGGGGGAAGGTTATAAGTGTGTATGAAAACCGGCCATGTGTTGTGTGAAGTAAGCATCTGCCCAAATGGATTAAAACCGTCACATGGAAGACCCAGTCTCACATTACGCGCGTCGGCTGAAAATTCAGGATATTGAGCATCAAATCTCTGCCATACAAATCCATCTGAAGGGTGAACCAACTCTTCATTATTCGTTTTTCTCTCGGTGTCATGGCATCACATTTTTACATATATTTCATCAGAAATGAAAAGGTTCTGTAATCTGGCTATCAATGGAAAGTGCCACATTACTTTTTATGGCACACGAGATGGTGTTCCATTATCTTTTGGATTCCATCGGGAGGTTCCACATTTGATACAATCATTTCTTTCCGCAGTTTCCTCCCAAAATAAGTTGCAATCATTCGAGCACACATGAATTATTTTTTGAGAATCCAAGTTAATCGACTAACTTCCATGCCATATAGTGGTTTGAGGGAATATATGCATCATCTGGAAGTAATTCCTTCAAGAAGGTAAGAATGTAATCACTTGCAGTATTTTAAATCCCATACATAGTTTTCCCATGAAACAATCAGATTAAAAATTCCAAATTTTTCATTTTACCACATTGCCGATATACTGGAGTCGTCGCAACATCATTCAATTTTTTCACCCTATCAACATCATCATTTTCATTAGACGCATCATGTGTGCTTGTATCGAAATCTTGTTGGCTGGAAATCCTTTCCTTCTCTTGATGCCGAATAAATAGAAACCGATCATATATCAAACTCTAAAATTCAGTCCTATCATTTGGATCAGCAACATTTTGAGATTCCATTTTCTCTCCATTGTGATACCACACATGATAGTTTGTTTGGAAACAATATTTGGTTATATGATAGCTAATTGCATCACGACTCCACCAATGTCTTCCAACACAATTAAAACATGGGCAGTGTATGCGACTACTATCTGAATCCTTGTCAAATGAAAAATCTAGAAAGCTGTTCAAATTATTTTGAAAATTGGTTGAAATCTGATCAGTTTCGTACATCCATCTTCTGTCCATTCTGTAAAAAAATTCCAATAATTCATTTCAAAGTAATTAAATAATATTGAGGTTTAATCAAAAAAATATTTAGGTAAATGACAATTGTTTACATTATATAAAAGCATACCTGACACATTACTCTATATTAGAATCATATTAATAAATAGAAAACAATACAGTGTATATAAGAAAATAAGATATAGAATTTCTAATGCCTATATTCAAGGATTTCCCAGTAAGATATTGGATGTGGATCTAGGAATACATAATCCTTAAGGATCTTGTTAGGAGTACATGCGTTTTATACTTTAACTTCTTCAGAGAGATCAGGATGGGGAGTAGGATAAGGATCAGGGGAGTGGCGGGACTGTCCAAGGGGGGGTGCGGGGTGTCCAGGGGGTGCGGGGTGTCTAGGGGTGGTGGGGCCATCGGGGGGGGGGTCGGAGGTGTCCAGGGTGTTGGGGTGTCCAGGTGGGCAGGCTGTCCGCGGGGTTGGTCAGGCTGTCCAATGGGGTAGGGGGAGTCCAGGGGATGGGGAGGCTGTCCAAGGAGGTGAGCGGGGTGTCCAGGGGGTGGGTGGGGCTGTCCGGGGGTGGGGGGTACGGGGTGTCCAGGGGGTGGGCGGGCTGCCCATGGGGGTGACGGGGCAGTCCAGGGGGTGGGCGGGCTGTCCAGGGGGGGTGGGCGGGCTGTCCACAGGGGGTGGTCAGGCTGTCCACGGGGGGTGGCGGCACTGTCCAGTGGGGTCGAGGGTGTTAAGGGGGTGGGGGGGCTTTCCGGGGGTGGGGGTGGGGGGGGGGCTGTCCATAGGGGGTGGTCGGGCTATCCATGGTTGATTCATTTGATGACATAGTATAGGTATATTTATATGAAAAGAATACCCCCACAATAATCATGCAACCCGGTCATTAGTCTAAACCCCTAGAACACATAAAAGAAGCTAGTATAGACATTTACTAAAATATTTAACACCATAAGAATTAAAATACACACTAAGTATAGTTTGAGAGTATATAATGGTGTGTGTGAAAAAATGATATTAAATCAATTTAAATGAATATGGAACAAATGAGGTTTTACAACACACTAAGAGTACCTCAAACAATCCAAAACCACTATAGCGCCACATATTTAACATCATGAAGCAGGACCTGGAAATCTTACCTACATCTTTACTGACGACCACTTAATTGGAACACTCTATTTATGGTTCTTGAACACAAGTAACAAACTATGATTGGTCTCTACCAACTCAATCACCCCCTTGTAAATCATAATCTTGTTTCCCCTTATACTAAAATGGTCTCACTAGAAGCTACTTCTAATGCGGGTCCTAAACCATTCATTCTCCATAAAACAATGATCAAAGAACCATTAGACACATCTTAATGACGATACAAGATCATCACATAAAACAAATCAAAACAGAGAAAAACATATAGGATGGTTCTAAATCCAAAACATTATTAGATAAATTTCAATAAAAAATAAGGTACCATTTAATAAGGTACCTTAAACACATCAAAACAAAAACAAAAACATTAACACATCAAAATAAAAAACATAGAAACAAAAACATATAGGATGGGACTAAATAAAAAACATATAGGTTAAATCAAAACAGAAACAAAAACATAAACATATCAAAATCAAATCTAAAAACTGAAATATTAGATGAATTTCAATAAAAATAAGGTACCAGTTAATAAAATACCAAATTTAGGATGGGTATTATAAGATTCTGAATTAGATTCAACACCTTGGATGGGATGGAGGAAGAGGAAGCTGAAGGAGCTCCAAGATCACCAAACTGCTACCGCCGAAGGAGCTCCAAGATCGCCTGCTCCCATTTAGGGTTCTGTATCGCGAATGGGGGAGATGACCGGCCGTTGGTAAAATGGGGGAAATTTGTGCCAACAGTCTTTAAAAACTGTTGGTATATACCTTCAGGCTAAAACTATACCAACGGTTCTTTAGAACCATTGGAAAAAACTTCCCCCAACCACACCTATACCAACCGTTCAATGAGAACCATTGGTAATACTCCCGTAAACTACATCTATACCAACGGTTTAATAAAACCGCTGGTAAAAACTTCCACAAACACATCTATACCAATGGTTCTAGCGAACCGTTGTTAAAAGCTTCCCTAAACCATCCTTTACTAATGGTTTCATGAAACTGTTGATATGGAAGTGTGGGGAAAACCCCACATTCTAGTAGTGGAAGATGCACGAGGTATTCGACGTGCTTTTTGTGTTTATCCTCTCAAGGGAGGACATTTCTATTCTCTTTCTATAAGCGGAAATGACTCGACGTGTAGTACATATACTCACCATGTTAAGCCCCCCTATGTTTAGTAGCACAAATTTTTTTTCTAGAATGCTTGGGAAGATGGGAAAGTAAACCTATAATGAATAATTATATAAATGATGTTAACTCGTGGCGTTGGAGTTTGCTAGAACATAATGATGAGGTTGTAATTTTAAAGAGAAATTGTACTCTGGGTGTGATGCTAATGATCTTTAATATGGAATTGTTCATGTTTAATTAATGTTTAAAAAATAAATTAATGTAAGGTGGAAATGATAAAAGGGGAATGAAATAATGTATTAAATCTCTTTAATTGGTTGTGTCCTTATAGGATACCTATTCTTAGAATTAGTAGCCCAGATTCCTAGAGAAGATAGCTACAATTGTGTTTAAGGCAAGGTTATACCCATAGTGAGGTTGTGAGGTATAATATATTATGTAATTTTGGTGTTTGTATATGATACTCCACCATGTATGTAAGAGAAACTGACACCCTATGTATTCTGAGCCTTGGGGGGTGTTTTCCCCAACATTCTGGTGGGTGGATGAATGGATGACTACCACCTTTGTCCCCAAACTCTTCTCTTGGTAGTTACTTGTGCTGGAAGGCATATTGGTTAGTTTTCCCCATATATGTGTGTAGAGGGTTGTAATGGTTTGTGGTTATTCACACACTTATATTCTTGATATAGTTTTCTATAGACTACTATTGGTGTACTGTGTGTAGGCTGTGATGGTTTGAGGATCCTTACTTGGTGTAAGGGTTGTAATGGCTTGGGGTATAATACCCGATGTATGGTACACTTTATGAGAGCAATGATGGTTCCAAGAAACTTCTGGGATACTTTGATTATGTGGATGTGGTGGTTTTTTTTATGAGGTGCATGGTTTGTTTCCTCGCCCAGGTGTCTGCGAGAAATCCTTTTTGAAGAAAGATTCTTAGGATGTACGACATTAGGGAAAAGCGGCAAACTAGTGGGGAAGTAGTAGTGGGGTACCCCTGATATTCATTATTATATTATATACTCTAGTTTGCGTTGCTTTTTGATAGTATCCATGGTGAGGTTGGGAACATAATATACCTATTTACATGACGAGTTAGTTTCACTTTTTTTTCACTGTGCTTCAGCGTGCTTTCTTTACTTTTTGCACAAGAGTATTTGGGGAGGATCCTACTAAGTATACTATTTTTCTCACCCTATGTATATAAAAACTGTTTTCATGTCACTTGGAGCATGTTGGAGATCAGGTTGGTTACTACAGCTTGTGGTTGTAAGAGCTATTCAGGCATGTGGTTGCTGTTATTTTTCATTATTTTCGGTACTTGTAGAATTCCCCCTTACAGTTGTAGTAGTATTTCATGACATTTCATATATGTAATTTTGATTTCTTTTATCATATCGACTGAGTTGGAGTTGGTTGGTGTCTATATTATCTCTCCCTTTCACATGTTTTCTCTTAGAGGGTAATGCCTCATATTTTTATGTTTTCTATACACTCAGTGATAATCTCCAACCCATGGCCTACTGGAGGTGGGACTCAGGGGTCATTATCTCCCTTCCCACATTGCTGGCCTAGGAGGGGGTCGTGACCATAGAGGCTTGATGAAGGAGAGCTTCATGCATGGGTTGTCTATTAAAGGAGGAGAAAAGAGGTTTTAGGGACTAAAACATTATAGGGAAAATGGACATTTCCACTTCTTTCAGTGGGTCTCAGGGTTTGGTTCATGATTTTCCAAATCGTGCACCAACCAAGAACCCCATACATCCTAAGGGAACTCCTCACACGAGTTAGGTGCATGGTATGACTAACCATGTGAAAACCATGAAAAATTACATTTTCAAGGATTTATAAAACCTATCATAGTTGTGTAACCCTCCTTGAAAAATTTAGTAAAAACTATGTGGCCTCCCATATGAACTATGTGCCCAGCATGGTTGAGTGGCATGGTGTTCTCTTCCCATGTGCTACCCATGAAGCTCCATCTACCCTCCCATTTTCATGAACTCTTGGATATGAATGAGACTTGAACTATCTCAATCTATTACATATCCATTATACTCCAATTATTTATTTAAAATAATGGGATTTGAATAGTAACAAAATGATTTATAACTCTCTAAAAATTCATGATGATATAACATTGACTAAAATTAGGAATTTTAAAATTGTGATTTTCATATTATTTTATTAGATAAATTTTACTATATGATAATATATTTTTCAATATAATATTTATCCTTATGTATAGAAAAATTATTTTATAAAAATAATTTAAATTTTATATAATTTTAATTTTAATTTTTTGGACATGATGATGGAATTATGATGTGTGGTTCTGGATGTTGGTTTTCAATTTTCACATTACATGTATGTATGTGATAAAAAAGATTAACGAGACATTATTTTTTAACCTATAATCTTTATGAATAGGGATTTTTAACTTGGATATTGTGCATTTACATATGTAATTATATGGATAACTGGTTCCAAAATATAGTACCCACAATGTTGTGGGTTTGGATGTATTAATGGGTGAATACTTATTTCACAACATAAAATACTACATAGTGATAGAAAAATAAATAATAGATATTTTCAAATAATATATTCTTGGGAATATATAGCTAGCTGATTTTATTTTATGGGAAATTTCTTGTTCTTCATATATTTTTAGAAAATATTTATTTTCAATTGGATTAAAAAAATGTGTGGTTTGATGATATTTAAAAAAAATATTTTCTTCTACGATATGTATTCTTGGGAAAATAATTTTTCTTAATTGATGAGATAGAAATTAAATCATGTAATTTTTAATAAAACAATGATATTTTTTCTAAAAGATTGATTTTTTATTGGAATTCTTAGTTAAATTATTTTCTTGTTTAATATTATATGATTTATCAAGTATTTTTATCATTTCATCTTAAATTTAAATTACCTAGGTTTGAATTGGAGTCTTGGGGAAATTCAATTTAGTTTATAAAAACCCATACATGTTCACATTGATATACATGTTTACATTATATAGGTAATGAGAATACATTATTCCTCATCCAAAGTGAGATATAGTTCCACATTGGAGTTATAATGGTGGAGATAGTGGAATATGGTTTGATTATTCATTATGGTCTTAGATGATGTATATTATAATTAAATGAAATATATTTTATTAATATTCATTATAAATTTATTTTGATTCTTCAGTTAAATATAATTAACATGGTTTTTGTTTTAAATTAATTGTTTTACCAAAGAATGAATGGTATAGAGCATTATTTTGTGGGAAAATCATTCCCCGGGGTTTATTATATACCGTTCCATTTATTGTAAGCATATAGAAATTAGAAAACATGCTTAAGACAATTTTCACCCTAAATCAGGTATTGGGATTCACTATCATAGGTCATGGTGTTAGAAAATAGTGTTAAATTTTGTTTTTAGTTAAATCATTAAAAGTCTAGTAGGCATAAAGAATAGGTCAGTTGGGTCATATAATTTATCCATAAAAAAATTTAACAGTAATTTTTATAGTGATCTATAAGTTAATAAGAATTTTAGTTAAAGGAGGTTATTGATAATATCATGTAATTATTATTCTTGTTGGGTTAACCCATAATGGCTTGAAATAAGAAATACTTCATGCATTATAGTAGGAATTTAATAGACTATAACACATCCCATTTTTAAAAAACAATTTTTTTTCACAAATATTTATTACTATGGATTACATTTTATGAACACTCAGATGGTTTTGAAAAAATTATTGGTTGGGGAACTTGATTGAGTTTTTATATGAAATATTAGATTAAGATTCTACAATGTAATTAGATTCAACCAAGTCAATTGTTTAAAATGGATATTTATAGTGATGATGAATTTTATAAAGGGATATATGGTTTTATGTACCTTTTATTAGTTATAATATATTACACCTAGGAAATTTTTAATTGAATGCTGGTAAGGGAAAGGATTAGTTGAGAATGATCCTATAGACCCTTATCTAGAGGTATTTATAATTAAGGTTATATATAGGATCAGTAGGGATTATAATAATGATATATTTAAGAAGGTAGATTGTGATTTGAAATTTGTAGAGAAACCCCCATCATTAGTCTAGTTTGAGAATCAGTCATAGAAAGAAAAGGAGTGGATACATAATATTAATCACATATTTAGGTTTCTAAGAATTCTAGAGGCCTTAGAGGTTGAATTTGAATCATATTCGTTTTAGGGTATACCTAGGATGTGGGGAATGTGATTAAAAATGAAGGGTTGGAAAAATTTCATAGTACGATTGGATTATAGAAGATCGTTAATGATTAAAACATCCCATAGTTGTTGAATTAAACTAAATCTGGTGAATTTAAAGATTTTGAGTAGGGGAAAATGTCAGTTATAGAATTTAAAAGTTATATTATTGATTTGGTTAGGTATATTTTAGAGTTGGTATCAAATGAAATTATCAAGGAATGTTGGATTGTTATAAAACATTGAATGATGATCCATTCAAGGATTATCCTTATAACGATACTGACCAATATAGAGGTTTTTAGTATGACATCATCAAATTATTTAGATATGAAGTACATGTATAATTATTCTACATTTCATTCATGATCTAGTGGAGGAGATAATTTATTTAAAATCCAAAATATAAAGTGCAAATGAATCCAAGGTAACATAGATAGATGTTATTCATAAGTTATTTGTTGAAACTAATAGATTCATTAATTCCATTATAGAAAATAAATTCACCAAATGAAAAATTGTTTGAATCCTCCTTATATAAGTATCTATTAAATGAAGTGATGGGCTTTTAGGTATCTCCATATGTTTAGTGTAGATTAATGAGAGCTCATATAATTCATAATATACCCAAGAGTATATCAACATGTAATATAAAAAAATAAAATAAAGATACAAAAATATATAATAGTAGTATTTATCTTCAATATTTTATGGGGTATTCTAGATGTTGATCAATCAATTAGAAGATAAAAATACTACTTCTATTATTGGTATACATCCGTAAAAATTTCCCATAATGTTTCTTAATTATAACCAAATAAAATATGGGTTTCATCACCATCATTAAGTGGTAAGCTGTGTTTTGGGAGGAAGAGATAATCAGGAGGAATACATACAATAGGTTATAAACAACATGATGGATCACATCCATTTATTTATTTTTCATTAATTTCATTTACTAAAATAATAGTGATCATATTCAATGTATCTACAAGAACTTAATTTCGTTGTTATTTATTCATTAATCCCATTCAATGATTATGATCACCATAGAATATATTCATAATGGATTATAACAAATGATCCTATGTGAATAATATGAATGTACTTTAATAAAAAAAATTGGGAATATGAATGCACGAAAATCCTATGATTACTATTTTTGTACATGATCAATAATATCCCACTTCTCTAAAAATCCATTCAGACTATATGTCAATTTTCCTAACTCATTGTGAATCCATTTGAAAACGTTTTTCAATATGTTTTCAAAGAAAAATCTTAATTTTGGAACAAAATATTTGTACATGACTTAATAATTTCCATTGACATAACATTATGACCATATAGGCCTTAGTAGTGTTGAAAATAAAGATGAAATCCATATATTAAAAATCAATGCAGTGAGTGGGATATAGAAAAGAATTAGTGTTACTCAAGATATTAATGGGTCTAGTTTTATCTCCATAAAACATAATAATATACCCTTAAAAACAATTCTACCAATATATGTATCTTATAGATCAAATTTACAACTATATAACACATTTTCCTTGATTTAAAGTGAACAGTTGACATGGAACTTGTCAATCTAGTATATACCAACTCTTAATTTATTTATTATCATATATATATATATATATATATATATATATAATTTAACACATCAAATTTTACTCATCTAATAGATGATAACCTAATATATCACTCATCCAAGTAGTTGAAAAAAATATAAGTGACACAGTTATGAATGGAAATAATTTTCCTTGATCAATATTAATCTAGGTATGGATGCCTTAACTCCTCATACAATTTAAAAAAAATCCCACAATGGATATTCTTCAAATGATGACGTGTTAGAAAACATAACAAACCACAACTAATTAGATATTTATCATATTAATTTCATAAGAAATTAATAAAATTATAAAGGTTCCCTTTCTATGTATCTCATTATCATCTAGTAAAGAAGATTTTTTATAATCATACACCCATAAGTATGTCGATGATTGTATAATATTCCATGTGATAAAATTTAGAGGGTAAATCCATGTAATAATTCATTACTTATAATATCAAAAATATATTCTTACTTTCTCATATGCAATCCTTTGTAACGAATATGAAATTTAATTTATCATAGTCTTTACATATCACGAAAACCCAAAATAATATGTAATGATCATTGACTACAGACAACTCAAAGATATAATTTGATGGGGACATAATCACTCTACATTTCATGAAAAGTAAATCATAGACCAAATGATTGAATAATACATGAATATTGAATTTATTGTAAAATCACAATAAATTTTATATCTATTACATCAATATCTCTAGTTTCAAATTACTAAATACCTAACATGACCATCATTTCATTAATACAGGAATGGAGTTTAAAAATAATCCTACATATTGTCCTTCTTCACCAATTAAATGATCCTTACATCACCCCCCACAATAATATGACATATTATATGGTATTTTTGAAAGATGTTTCTAATCCTTTGGTGGGGAAGGATTCCTCACCTTGAAAGATTGCCCCATTATTTTCATACTAATGCTCGATTTCTCCATTAATGTTACGAACCACCTCATGTTCAAATATGGTATTCTTGATATAAATAGCTTCCTTTGTTGCATATTTTGTTCAGTTGTCTACAATTTATTATTTGTAACTCTTTCTACTAATAACTACACTAGTTAGGAAAACCATGAATGCAAACTGAGATATCATATCATCACTATTTGGATTAAAATATTTGATGTGGATAACCTATTCCTTAGAGATATTCCTCTCCTACAATGATCATTTAAATACATTTATGTCCTCTCAATTACATATGAATGTTATTTCCAATAATATAGTGACACTCATTAGTATTGGACCGATATTTACTAGTTTTTAAGATAATTATAAATATCAGTTTGTGTACACCTAAAAAATATAGGATAGAACCTAGTTTTGATTCATACAGAATTCTACCTATACAATATAACTCATTATATGGTCCTTGAACCTTCATAATGTTTATTCCTTGTAATACCAGAAAAGGACCTCTTTAAATGTATCCACACAAATCATATTTAAAACATTAATATTATGTGTTTCTTGATCACGCACGAGTAGTCACTTATATATATATATATATATATATCTATGTATCCCCAAACCTAGTTAATAAGCTGCTCCACCCATGACATTAATTTTGCATGATTTTTCCAACCACATATTGAAAGAGTGAAGATTGGAGATATTATTTGAAATAAGTGGTATGTTAGATACACTAAATACCAAAACCACAATTATAATCCCAATAATATACATATTTTTTAGAATAATCCATGTGGTTGATAAAACCAAACTCATTGATAACACCATCAAACTAGATATTCCAACTATGGGAAGATTTCTTTAATCCAAAAATGGGTCATTGCATAGTTCATACCATAGACGGATGATTTTGAACATCAAAACCTTTTGGGTGTATAATATACACATCGTAATCTAATGTTCTAATAAATAAAATTATTTTTACATCTATATGATATATCTCAAAATCATAATAAGATATTATAGTGAGTAAAATCAAAATATACATATTCATCACTATTGATGAATTGGTTTCATTATTGTTAATACAATTTATTTTTTATTACATTTCACCACTAGATATTAAATATTTGCAGAAAATAGACCATCCATATAACTTCTTTTGTATAAAACCAACCTTCACCCAAAGGATATTAACCCTTAAGATGTATCCACCATGTTAACAGCATTATTAGTGTCCATTGAGTCCATTTTAGACTCTATCAAATTTATCCATTTCTCAGAATCATAAATCTCAATATTATTAAAATGTGTAGCAGTTACCATCCCATAAGATTTTTTTTATCATCAATATCAATAATGAATCAATATCTATAAATTTTTTGATAAGTCGTGTAATACATTAGAGGATATTATGTGAATTGTGTCTGTTCATCTTCCACATCTCTTTGTGGAGATTAATCTACTTCCATATCAGGAACACATCAAATTTGTTGTTCTATAACTTCCATAGATTCCACATGCCTCCTATAAATACCTTAATCTATATGTTTCATATTAAGGGAATATGTATATCAAGAAATAAACACATTGTGTACAGTATGAGTTTTTAAATAATATCACATGATTTCATTAGGATGACCAATAAATTATTAATTATATATATTAGGATCATTTTTTCATATTTTTAATAATTTTATGAGTGCTTCACAACCACATATCCTAATGATAGTTTTTCTATTATATTTCCTAGTATGTATCACATATGGTATCTCTGCAATTTATTTAGATATAACCCAGTTGAGTAAGAATACAATATGTTCTATAACATAACACCAAAAAGAAATAATATGGTCACATAAAATCAACATTTGTAAAATCATATCTAATAGGTTATTATTCCTTCTCTCAATTACATTATTCCATTTTATTGTTCCAGGAGGAGTGATTTGTGAAATAATTTAACAATCCCTCATAAAATCAATGAATTCATAGCCCAAGTATTAACTACTCGGTTCTAATTGAAGAATCATAATACTGTTTTATTCGATACATCATTACAACACTCATTTAGATTTTTAAATGTTTCATAATTCTTCACCATTAGAAACATATAACTATACCAAATAAAGTCATCAGTAATTTTAATGAATTACCTATGACCACTAATTTTTTATATTCTCATTCTCCCATAAATTTCACTATGTATAAGATTAAATAATCCAATATCCCATAAAACATTTCTTAAAAAATTATAATGGAAATTTTTTCAAATAAATAGTATTCCAATATGTCGGATAATTCATAATGAAATGAGTCCAAAAATCATTCTTTATGGTGTCATTTATTGTTCTTATCTTTAAATATTCATTAAGAAAATTAAAAAATTAGTTGGGATTAGAGTCAACTGTAAAAAAAATTATGAATATTTTAAACATGATTTTCCAAGTGTATAATTTATCCACTATTTAAAATATTCTTGATTCCAAAAAAAATTCATTTGTATATATTGAAATGAAATTTTAATATTGAATGAAAATACTATCTTATCCAAATAGAATTCAAATAAAATTTATTTTTACAGTTGAAAAATTATAAGGATTGTATAATTATAGTATTTATCAACTTTATAGACTTCGATCATAAGTTAAATCCTCTAATGAAACATATATTACACCATTACTGACACAAAGATATACTTTGACATTCACTAATTCCCTTTTATATCTGAGTATATGTTTATCAGTACAAATGTGTGATTTGGACCCACTATCTAATAATCAGGAGTGAGTGATGGTGGAAATTATCTATATAACATTCACAGTCATTGGCTTTGGATACATTTCATTTAGAACACTTCTCAACCCAACATACCAATCTCTGACTATTAAATAGGACATCCCAATAAGGTATCACAATATTATTATCATATAGTATGTTATAATCATGAATAGAGACTTATACGTGGCTGAGTATCATGTATTTAATCTTCTCATTAAGAAAATTAATTAAAATATATCCTACTAACATGATGGACCAAAATATTATATTTTTTAGTGATCTATGATCTATATTTCCACATTTAATGAGTTCTATTTAGAGTAACTCAATTATTTTGGTAGGTAATATTACAAATCGTAAATACAATGATTATTGGATTGTTGAGTGGATAAATCTTAATATAAATCCATCATATTGATATAATAAAAATCATTCATCTTTTATTTAAACATTTACGGTTTTTTCAGCTAATTATAACACAAATAAAATACAAAATATTGAAAGGAATAAAATCCATGGGAAACCAAATTTGGTACAAAACAACCCAAATATGATCTATAGTCACCCTATACATGACTTAATTACACAATATAATCCATGGAAACCCAAATTTCACATGAAACTACCATTTTGGATGATGTTGGTCATAATAAGTTCCTCTTTTGACTGAATCTGAGGGGGTTTTCTTTCAACATATCAGCATAATTACATCACATGAAATGTTTATATTCTCATTTTTACTCCATTTTTCATTCATGATTATAATGATTTAGTTTTCAAATTCCAATTCTACCCCCTGTATTAATTGTTTAAAATAGTATTAATGTGGATCCTTATACAAAACCCGCATTTTTTATTATTTACCAAATAAGAGAAGATAAATACATACCCACATATTTGTGTGTATCCTATAAATATGGTAAATGAATATTTCATGAAAATACATATATTTATATGAAATTGGTAATTTTCACTTGATTTATCTGAGAGAAATAGATAGTCAACCCCTACAACTTTATAGATAAATGAAAAAGCCTCTTGACTAGGAAGTAATTTAACCCAAGTATCTCTCTATGGGAAGAAATTACTCATGATATAATAAAATTCATAACATCACAAACATATAGAATGAAAAAATATTCAAAATATATTTTCAACCTCATAACAGAAATAAAAACTCTTGGTAAAGTTAGATAAAAAAATAATTTTTAGAGATTTTCTCTTATTATTTAATGAATGACTAAATCTATTATAATCAATTTATCATAAAAATAAAACATATAAATTTCTCATATTAAATAAAATTTTATATACAATAATAAGAAGGAATAAATTTTAAATAAATTAAAATTTTATAATCTTAAAAAAGAGATAAACATTCAAGAACGATTTGTATATATAATATTAACATTGTAATATTATATATGGAGAAAAATTATGGATATTATATAATATTGGATAAAAACCCCTTCATACCCACCCATAAAATGAACTCTTTAATAATAGATAATATTTCATTAAATATATGTTATTTTCATAATTATAAAACATTCTACAATCCAATTTTTATTATTCTAATAGTTTACATATTGTAATATCACAACATTTGACATTATTTAAACCATAATTACATATACCATTAAAAATATTTTTTGTCTAAAAAATATATTTAAAAATGTACCCATTTTAATTTGGAAAAAAATAATATATTAAAAAAATCTAAAATCATTGTATACACTATTTCATATTATTTGATAGATTATATAATTGGTGAATTATTTATAAATTACATATACAAATTCATAATATATACTTTTTTTCTAGATTAACAGTCATCCCATATAATTATTTGAAAGGAAAAATACATATTAATATGATTTACTAGAATTGTGTAAACCATGAAAAATTGAATATAAAAATCTTATTATTAATTCATTGATATTAATAAAATATTTATCATAATTGTTTCAAAAACATTAAAAACATTAAACATACAAATTTTATAGTTTATTAATTTATAAGTCACTTTAATAAATACTAGAAATATTTCCAAATATGTAATTCCGTTATTTATAAATATCTAATAAACTGAAAGAAAATATGATTATGTATTTCACTATTGTATTGACACATAATACTTTAACAACTATAAGTTAGTGGTGCCTTACACTTCGCATTACATTAACCATTTATCATTACATCTATTTTTGCTCTTATTATTACATTATATTATAATAAAACAAAGATATCAGAAAACTAGTTATGATTTTATATAACATGATATCCATTTAATAGTGAAATAATCAAATTGATTCAATGATGAAAAATAGTTTTAAACAACTAATAGGTTTTAGGGGATCATCATATGATCGAGGTAAATAAATTTAAAATAATATAATGAATGAATGATCCTTTATGATGTGAATATAAAATACACATGAATAACATTAACTTTCATACATCGATTACAAAAGGATTTATCTTCAATCATTGATGGATTATGAATTATGCCAGTCATTAGAGTAGTAGATGAAATCCTCCTACCTCTGAGGGTATTAGGACAGAAAAAGGATCCAATTTATTAATGATATATATGTGTTAAAAATGGGATTATTGCATATTTTAGTAGTGGAAAATTATGTTTTGGGAGGATGACGGTGTCAGGAGGCATTTACACAATCAGTTGTAGAACACAAAAGGCCTGAAATCCATTTATACATCCATCCTCAATGTGTTTCCTATAAAGAAAACTTTTTATACATATTTAATTTATATGTATATATTTATTCCATTTTCATTTATACAATTAACTCATTCAAAGAATATTTTGTTAATTTAATCCAATCTTAATTGATTATAACTGATGAAACCTTGTAGAAAGATAAATTCTCCTATAATATAATGGGAATACGTATACACCAAAATTATACGCATATAAATTTAGTGAATATTCACCAGGAAGGTAACATAGTTAAATACTTATTTTAGTTGGTTCTTAGAGGTTATTATAATTTATTTTTCAACCATGTGCATGTATATAGTAGGTAGGTAGTTTCACTAAATCACGATGAGTTAGGGAATCATGGTAGAGTGGGAACATTCATTATGAGGAATTTTTGATAGCAAACAAGATACATGAGAAACAATTCCTTGAGGATTAGATTAATTGGGTGGTGAAGGATTATTTTTTAAAATCAATATTATGAGGAATAATCATAATATATTCTACCATTATTTTTACATTATTTGATATTATAACATTACAATCATTTATCTCAGTATAATTGGTTGATCTATTAGGGTTTCTTGTAAATCATATACAATATTTTTTGAGAAATGATAATCAAATTCATGATATAGGTCTGAGATATTTGTGGCATGGATCAAGTGTCCCACTTCCCAGATCATGAACAGTAGCATGGAAATATCATGGTAATTTATATCCAAAATTATTAATATATACAAAATTAATATTAGGATGTTTGAATTTTAACCTCAAATAAACTTCTATAGATAATAATTTCTCTTTGTAATTGTGGATAGTAATATTGAAATTATATGGATATTTGTGTGGACATAGTTCTTGGAAGATAATTACATCAGTTCTATAATATTTTATGGTACCATTAGAGTAGGGTAATTAAATTTGTAGTTTCAAAATGATGAGAATAAGGGTTTCTATCAACTAAGTGTTTTCCCTTGGGAAATATTGGTTTTATTTTCCATGAAATTCAACAGTGGATTATGGTTAAATAATAAATATCAGAATATGATCCAAGTGATATTGAGAAAAAAATATACTTTACCAAATATTGATGATTTCTTTTATCAGTTGAAAAGAGCTGATGGGTTTTCGAAGATCAATGTTTGGTTTCATTATCATCAGTTAAGGTTAGAGGAAGTGTGAATTATAAAAATGAAATTATGAGTTTTATATAGCCATTGTAATTTTATGTTCATGAATTATGGTGTTACTACAACACTTTTGGTATTTATGGATTTTATGAATGATTTTTATAAATACTAGGACTCATTCATATTTTTATTTTTGGAAGAAAATCACATTTAATTAATGTCAAAAAAGGATCATTAAGGACACCTAGGAATTCTATTTTTTATTATGTATGAACAAAATATTTTAAAAATTCCCTAAATTACATTTCTTGTTTTAGGGTTTGATGTTACATGGACATCTATTTTCAAATCAAAATATATATTTTTGATCTTAAGAATGTTAAGGACGGTATGTATTGGGAGAAACTGAAGAACATGATTAACATTCAATGTTTCTAATTATTACTGAATTGCGAGTTAGTTATGAACTTTACTATGATGTGTTAGGGTTTGGATTTGTATGTGTATTAATAAAAATAAGTATTGATATAACATTTTGGTCCATGGATCTACGGCCAAATTTAATTAATTTCCCAACCCATAACATGGATCTATAAATTATTATACATGTTAGAAGTATTTAATTACCTTTTTAGCAATAAATTTTTACTGTATATTGAATATAATATTTTATTATATAGTAACATCAACACATGATAAAAAATTTGGGAGAAAAATATTAAAACATTTTTTGCCTCATTTATAGACAACAGAAAAGAAATAACTAAAATTGTTTGAACAATGGATAAAATCAGTAACCCCAAAAAAAATTATAAAAAATAACACATACAGGGAAAGAGGAGAGTTGTTGGGAAAAAGTGACAAAGTTAACCACAAAAACAAAGTAACCAATAACACAAGTCATTCTTTATTAAAATTACCACTTCCATAGTTTCTTTGTCGACCTCTTGGGTGTCTTCCTCTCCTTTGCTTCTTCAGAGTCTGCCACGCACCACCCTAATCATTTATGCCCGAGGGTTAACCAAACTCATCAATTCATTTCCCTCCATGATGATCCTTTTACCAACCTATCTTGAAAATATTTTATGTCACAATATCATCCTTATAATCCTTTGTTTGTGTCCTTTAATAAAAAATATATACATTTGATGAACTCACACAATGATGATTATGAACATATTCTTTTATAGCATGTTCAATCATTAAAAAAGGGGAGGAAACATATGAAATAGAAGTTATAAATCATATGGTTCCTTTCATTTTTTGGATCAACATATTGAGCGCATCATGTTCTAGAAAATTGATAGAATACTATATCATAAAAAATTTATGTGCAATATCATTGTTGGGTTTATCAACCTACAAAATTTCTTCTATGGTAGCCTTCAATTAATCTATGGAACCGAATGTAGGAGTAGCTACAGATGCTGCCAAAACAATATCATGATTCTAAGTATCAGAAGCATCCTCACACTAATCTATTTTTTGAATCTTGTTCTCATTTACATGCTAATTATACATTCCAATTGTGGTAAATTAATCTCATTAGGATGAAAAAGTACTAATATACAACATACCTTTTAAATGAAACAGATACTCTAATAAGATAGAAGGATCCAATCCAACATCACTTCCTAGACTATAAGTTAATTCATTGCCAAATTTTAATATATAATCCCCCACTTGAACCATATATTCAATACTAGATATATATTGTGTGAAGAGTGTTCATTCACCTGGAGGAATAGAAAACACACCCCAACATCCATCACCATTAAAATGAATACCAACATATTTTGTAACTATACCAGAAACAAAATTAGAAAACGAGGCTTCACCAAAAACCAAATTAACATGCATTGATAGTGGACTAGTATCCTTCACGCTTTTAACATCCGGTTATCCGTCATTCCTATACATATGTTCATAATTCAGGTCTATTAAAGAATTAGTTCCACTCAAAATTGGTAATTTTAACTTACATTTATCAACCATATGTCCATGGTTTTTACAAATTGAGTCTCTCAATCCTCTATTGAAATTTCCCATAAAATATCCAATGCCTGGGAAATTGACACAAAAATAAAAAACATGCTAAAATAAAATGACATCTTCTATTTTAAATTCAACAGTAATCAATTGAACAGTCTCAAAAATAGAAATATAAAGATCACACATGAATAAAACTAGAGAAAATTGAAAATACATGTCCATCACCATCTCTTTTTCAAATTTAATATGAGTTTGAATAGGAAAGGAAACATCCTAGAGGATACTTGGGTTCAAAATACACCAATTTTACCATTTGACATGAATCCTAGATTGTATGATGGTGTTCTTGGCATGAAAAGGGTGAACATAGGGATCCCTATTCTGAAACCGTAGAACTACAATATTATGGTTATCAAAAGTGCAAGACTTAAATTTCAACTCCAATGAACAGAAATTAATATGGTATAAACTCATACTAATTGACATAATGTTCCATCTTTAGAAACAGAAAATCATCAGTAGACGTTTCCTTAAGTCATAAAGTTTACAATAGTTGCTCATTTGTGAGGTGTGTCATGTGATATTCAAGTTCTTGAAAGCTTTTATTCTTCCTTAAAAATTATAGTGTTCAATTCAAAAATAATGAACATAGCATTCCTAAAAATTCGATTATGAGAAGTGGAATCATAAATTTGAGGTCTAGGGAATAATCTTTCAATGTACTCATTCATTACTTGTGACACATATTCCTTTAGATAATCATGTCCTCCCATCACAGAATGCATAAAAGGGACCTGATTCCCATTCCATGGATCATGTTTAAAGGATTTCCTATTTCACTAGGTCTAGTAAACTTTTTAGAGATTTTTTGGTGGTTTTCATTGAATATAATATGAATGTTTTGATATATTATAGTTATTTTGGTTTGTTAGTTCCCTGTAGAGATACCAAGATTTAGCATAGAATCCCAATCAATCATAGGTGGTCATGAAGGAAGATCAATCCTTTTTATTTTGATTCAATTTTTCTACATTGATAGTAGGTATGGAAGATCAAAAAATAATTAGTTGGGTTATTGTAATATTTATTAATTCTAAAATATAAATGCAATTATATTGTTTTATACATTCTAAATGTATTTTCTATGTCACCATGGAATTAAGATTGTGTTTAGGTTATTAAGGGTTATCTCACCGTGTTACGGCATTTACAACATATATAAGAAAATATATTGATGGATGATATTTCATATAATTATTTAAATGATATTATTAGATTCCATAGATTCCAAAAGTTTACTATTTTATAAATATATCATCGGTTTAAATCTGGATTCTTGACTGCAAACCATAATTCATTGGAGTTGTAGTTGAAGATGAGTATAATGTATAATCTCTAAGCAGACAACAATACATTGCATATTATCTATGTTTTAGATGATATACTATAGTATTATGTTCATTATAATAAAATATATTTGGTAGATTTCCCTTTATTTATGGATCTTCTATTTTATAATTACTTTCAATATGCAATTCAAATAGAACATTTTGATGTATGTTTGGTGGACCATGTAAGTCGCTATTATGTCAGAAACATATGGGTGATAGTGATCTCATTAGAACAATATTGATTTAAGATAATATAAATTATGTAAAGTTGATTCATAATAATATAATTTCATCTCAAAAATATAAAATGTCGTATGATAATTATAGATAATATAATTTTTTTAACATTGTATATTTTTTACTTCATTAATTTATGTCCTTGGTTAGGGGGGACATGTCTTGTAATGTAATTTAGATTTATTCTATAGTATATGGGACCCTTTGAGATCATTTTAAGTATTCCTAATGTGGAATATAGATGGGATTTTCCTTAAGGTTATGCAGATATTCATTATATTATATAGGTTTAATAGTTATTGATGTATCAATTGGATAAATATCATGTTCTTTAAATAGAAGAATTATATTTTGAACCAATATATTATTAAGTATAACGAATTATTTTGGTTATTGATAATATATAAAATATCCATTGGGGAATGTTAGTTTTTTTGGAATAGGTTCAATTGAAACATGGGTTAATTTAAGAGGAGACTTGGAAATTATATATAAAAATGTGGTAGCAATGGCTAGATTTTTTTTGTGGAAAATGGAACCCTATTAATTTTTTTGGATCAAATTTTTTATGGGGGGTAGAATTTTAATTCCCAAGAGTTTATAGGTACATTTCCTTTGAGGATTTCAGAATTTTGGGGGTGAAAATTTGAAGCATTAATGAAATAAGTAGAAAATAATGGTTAAATGAATGGTTGGATAAATCAGGTCTATCAATCATATTCGGTTGGAAAATGTTTTATAGGAATACATGGTTAGGTGGATGAATATCCTTACTGTGTTAACAATCCATGAATCATGGTTTTTATCCACGTATGGATACTATGATTTTTCATCTTATTTACTGAACTATATATGCCAACCTTTTATATATAAATTATGACATGGATTTCAATTTTATTTACTAGATTTGATGTCCAAAACATTTATTATAATATTGATTCAACCCTAGGTGGATTTAGGGAATTCTTTTGTTTATTTTCGAGCTTCCCCACCCCATAAAAACTGATTTATTAAGACTTATGAAAGGATTATTTCAAAATAAATTGTCATTGTTAGATGATTTACTTTGGGTTTTAAATCTATCCTCTTTTATTTCATTATGTATTTTATTATCGTTAACCTAGAGTATTTGGTGTCATATTTATGAATTATTTTCTTATGGAATTGATGAATTGTATACATCATGATCAGAAATTAAATTATTCATCATTCCCATGTGAATTATTGAATTTTGAATTTTTAAATTCTATAATTGGAATGACTAGGATGGTGGATCTAATCTCAACTAGGATTTGGATAATTTGTTATGTATTGTGGATTTAATTTTATTCTTTTTTTATAATTTGATTTATTTATACCGTGTTGGGATGTTATGAAAAATAATTTAGTAGGGAATTTTTTTATGGAAATCAAGGATTTAAATAACCGATGGTGTTTTGAATATAATTCGTAATTGAAAAATAAATATAATAAAATATTTTAATATATTTTTTTTATAATTAAATAATGTTTTTTAATAGGGTATATATGATTATGTAAATTAATATTTTTTTTAAAATTATTTAATTTATATGCTGATTTAATTTTCATAAATTGAATATTAGAATTGAATTATCATGTGTGGTATTGAATTTAGTTTTTCCTATATTCTTTAATATGTGTTTGAATGTGATAAAAATAATATAGCAAGACGTTTTTAAACCTACATGTAAATTCAATGAGGAATGATATCTTAGAGAACATGTTTTTAAGTGAGAAATAGTTGGGAAAACTATGGCCAAATGTGTTATCCACTATTTTGTGGGTTTGGTCATGTAATCATGTAAGATATTGAACATTTTTAGATATTTTATTTACATTTTCCTTGTTTTGGAGGTGCTCAGTGGATGTCTAGTGTTGAATAAACGATTAAGAGTAGAGTTCCCAATGAAAAATTTCAACTGAAACCCTCTATTAAGTTGGGTCCATGTGGCCTATAGTGTGTATGGATTCTTATAGAAGAAGGGTGATTATATTTTATTGTGATATCTTATAGTAACTCATGTTTTGATATGAGGATATGATTTAAATTATAAATTTTTGTCTTTGATTTTATGGTGTATTTTTATTTTTTTGGTATTTTTTGGATGCACCGAGGTCATTCGTGTTATGCCATAAAGATTGTGGGGTTTTTTATCATAGTATAATCATTTTACAATGAAATATGGTATTTGTTATTTCATTTTTATGTCTTGGAATGTGTTTCCATAAAAACATTTTTATATATAATTGAGATGGTTAGGTGTTTTTGTAGTTCCCTTCGAGTGTTATGGCGGTTTACCTTTATTTTTTCAATATTGTTTTCTTTCGTTCTCTAATGTTTCAACCAAGGCATGGATTTCAAGACTTCTCTTTATAATTATTATATTAATGTGGGATTATCATGTATTTGATTTCATTGTATGAATGGTTATGATTAACCTAATAATAAAAATAATTGGATAAATTAAATTGAATGGATGATGTCTTTCGTTTTTTTATAGGATTTCCATGTTATTTATATCATGATTGACTTTGATTTTTTGAAATTTCTCTACACTGAATCGTTATCTCTTATTATTTTTGATGTAATTTTACACCATTAAACATATCTTACTAATTTAAATATATTTAAAAAAATTTATGGTGTAAATAAATAATTAATTATTCTAGATTATGTATAATAGGTTAAATGAGTATAGAAAAATGTTTTAAGGGATTTCTTAATGTGACCTACTACAAAAATTATGTGTTACTATCATATTGTCTTATTTTCTCTTCTTGTTTTTAGAATATTTTTGGTAGTGATATTTTTTTAAAATCAGGGTTTTGACATTATGTTTCTATAATGGTTGAGGTTGAAATAATATGTAATTGTTGTAGTAGGATTGGTATGGTTGAGGTGAGAAGGTTTTAATATAGTTATTATAGTTCTAGTCTCTAGTGGATGTGGTTCTTTATTGTGAATATATGGAAGCCTAAGTGGTGTGGGGAATTTTTATTTGGGTTGTGTAAAGGGATCCCAAAAAATGATTTTATTATAAAAATAAAGATAAATAATGTGTAATTAATTGAGTAAGTAATTATTTGATTGTTTATTTTATGATGTAATTAATAAGTGATGTAATGGTTAGATGAAACATGGTAAAGTGGGTTGATAACATTGAGATAAAATTAATTATAGAAAATATCAATGGATATAAATTAATGGGACATTACTAATGAAATAAATATGGTAATGGTAAACCATAAAATTGTTAATTATGTGACGAAATTGAATGTTGATGTCGTTGTGTGGTTTTTTTAGAGTGGTGTGCCAGGGTTGTCCTGATTTGAGGTAGTTTTTTTTGAGGTGGTTAAGATTATGTGGTTAAATTATGTATTAATTTATATATAACACGTTTTCAAATGGTATTTGGTGGCTAATCAAGTCTACACTTTCTTGTTCTGATCATTATTGTTTGAGGAGTCACTGATGTGATGCCTCAGACCTGCATTCTCAGATTTGGGCCCCATAAATTCATGATTTTCAAACCTTCCTTGATAACAGTTGTAACATTAAGAATATACCTATTCATAATTTTTAAATACATAGATATTAAAAAATATATTATAACCAAAGGATAGTTTTAGTTTTTTAGATTTAGAGAAATAGGTAAAAAATATAAACTGATAAATCCCATGTTATTTGGACAAATGGATGATATTCCAAATATATACGAAAAAACATAATTCATGATAACTCTTTAAAATCTCTCTAAAATTATTTCACATGTGTTATACAAATAAACATGTCATGTGTACTAATTTTATTCACGACATGAGGATGTGTCAACCTAATAAGGGGTGATCTAAAACAATAAATAATGTAATCATATAATTGAAGCAATACTGGAATAAATAAGGAATAAATATTCTAGTATGAATAATTAATCAACATGAATATATACAAAACATAAAACTAGGAGAATTTTATATCCATTATTATAAATGAAAACATGGATATCATAAATTTGGATCGCATATTTTTGGAATTTATAATACACAAAATAAAAAATTTATTATCACAAACTTTTGTCTAGACACATTACTTATCATAGAGAATATAGTCAATACATAATACTAAATTGTATAGGAATACAATGAATTCCAAAACCTGTTTTGTCTCATTATTTTCATCGATTAATCAAGGATATATTTAATTTTGGGACCCAAACATTATTATTTTATGTCCAATGCATTCACCAAAAGAACCAATAATACATTTCATACCTGAGGAACCTCTTACTCAATGAAACTTATTTATCTCTATAATGAGAAATATGTAAATAAAACACATAATACAACTTTAAGAGTAGAAAAGAATCATAAAAAATGAAAATAGGTTTACCAACGTCAATAAATGGGATAAAAAGATCAGAACCCATACATATAAATAAGTCGGATGAAAAAACAATACACAGTCAACCTTCCAATAAAATTATCTATTAGAAAGACAATATATAGAATGGAAATTAATTTCTCCATGTGAATAGAATATAAAACCTTCTAGTTGAACATCTTAAAATATTATTTATCTAAAATGTGATATCCACACCACATAGAGAAATGGGGATATGGATAATATAATTCTCAAATAACTTAATCATAAGACATCTAGAGATAGAATGTGAAAAGTTTTAGTAGTACATATCCATGGAAGTGAGGAATGTTTTTCAATGGGTTTATGTGGTAGGAATCTATATCCATGGAAAATTACAATATAATAATGCATAATATAGTAAAATGGAAATATTTAGTCAACCCATATAAAATTAGTTCAAAAAACGTATATAACTTGATTAATAAAAATTGGGTAACTGAAAATCCCCACTACTTGGGAATCAACTCAATGAATCGAGACTTGAATAAGGAACATGATTTGGATACTAAATAACAATAAGTATAATTATTTTGATCAATAATACATCTATGGGGAAGAAATAAAAAATTAAAAAGAATCATTGTGTGAATAATTTATTGTGTCTTAGAGAATGATAATTAAGACCATGGGAACCCTTACAACTTTAGAAACATTCAAAAAAACCCTTGAAAGAGTGGAATATAAATTTAACATAAAATAAAATGATTAAAAATATAATTCATGATATTTAATATAATATAACTAAAATATACACAACCTAAGTGAATTAAAGTGTATAATATAAAAAATACTCAATGAGAGAAATTTCTGATGAAACCCTTTAAAATGTCTTGACCAATATTATAATTTCACATAATATCATAAATAATTAAATTAATTTCATTAAAAATAAGCCATGAAATTATTTATAATTTTAACCCTTGATAATCATCAATAAAATTCATCATATATATATATATTATTATTTTTTTAACAATTTTGATCACAGGGTGTATGTAACCTTTAATCTCTTTGAACTAGTTTCAAAAATTCATATTGGTATCTTATTTTTTCAAATTATGTCACTATTATATCATCAAAATTAATTTAATATATGCTCCAGGTTATATTACAAAGCTATAATTTCATTTCCTTCCTAAAATGGTTATGAAGCATGAATATGAAATTTCCAGTGATCATGTTTTGGTAATACTAAAAAAATTAAATGTGTTTTCTTAATTATTGAAATAAATGTTTATATGACCTCAACATAACTATAGAAAAGAAAATAATTTAAATTTTTATATAACAATACTAAATTAAAAAGGGTGCCATATTCAACCATGACATAAATTTATAGTATTGTTCATGTGGATGGTTAAACAAACCCAAACATGAACCCACCTAGACTAATAGAATATTACAATATTGTTTTGATGATGTTTCATTATACCAATATTATAATGGTATTATTTAGTGTTTATTAGTGTGTTATATAAACTTTTTTATGAAATGTATGTATAATTATGGGATATGAAAACATTAAATAATTTGGTTAAAATATTTTGCACATATTCTTCTTATTTTTAATGATTAAGTTAACGACACTCCTTTTTTGATCATTTAATTAATATGTTAAAAATATTTATAACAGTACCTAATTATATCATAAGAATTTATTTAAACATTAATAACTTCTCAATATCTATCCTTTTAAATTATTTATAGAAAATTATACATGTTATATTGTGGAGGGTAAAGTTCACACATCACACGAACGATGGCATTGTTTTTATTAATGGATGGGATATATGATTAAAAAATGATAAAACACTTAATATAATAACATTAATGTATATAAATCATACTAATATCATTATATAAGTTTTGTTTGAAGAAATTCGACACAAGATTATTCAGATACAAAATAAGTAATTGATAATACTCACTTCAAGGACATGAATTTTCCTTTGAAGTATCCTTATAAATGAAATAATTTTGCTAAATAATGGTGAGGAGAAGATTTTGAACATGGGATTGGGTTATAGGTGTAGAGAAATTGTATATATTTATGTGTAAATTCTATTTATAAGGGAGTATTGAAGTTATTAAGATGTCACCCTCTAATGAGTGAATGAATGTGTAGTTTATTTAGTAACCCTTTCATTTTCAATAATATATTGTCACTATTTAAGTGAAAAATGAGAAAAAATACAACACTATAAAAAAAGTAAAAACATTATGGGTCTCACCTCAACCATTTAATTTTTAAACAAAATTTTGTATTATTGTTCTTTTTTTAGCATTTTAAATTTTAACTAATTTTACTTTTACAATGGTAATTAATTTCAGACATTAGAAATTAATTGAAATGAAAATGATTAATATTGAAATTTTAATCTAATTTGATACTACTAAATATAAATTTGAATATAATTTTATCAAATAATATTTCAAGTGTTTTGAAATGGTAATATTAATATAAATTCACTTAATTACGTGAAAATTGTTTTATGAGGAATAAGGATTTTATGATTTAAATTTATGTACAACATAAAATTATTTTGGATAGTAATTATAATTTAATGAATTTATTTGTTACAGAATGAATAAATAATATGAGGCTTTCATGGAAATCTGAAACCAAATGTTTTATAAAAATAATAGATTTAAAGAAAATGTTGAATATAGTTTTTTATTAAGGTACCATGTTAATTATTTTTACAAATGTTGTACATGTTATTTATATTCTAAATTAAAAAAAATGGAATTTTTTTTCATTTATTTCATAATTTATTAAATTAATTTTTTCGCAAACTTTTATCTCATTCTTATATAATGATAATGTCATAAAAATTACAGGTTCCATGAAAACCACAATTTTTGAAGAAAAAAAACTCTTTAGAAACAATAATGAACAATGATAATTAAATAATGATATGAGGAATTAAATAATGATGATAATTTTTTCGATTTAAATTTTTAAAATTTACAAATTTAATTTATGAATAAAATCATAAAATCTTCTAAAAAATTAATTTTTATTCAAAAATGGAATTTTAAAATATTAATAATCATTATTATTATTTCATATAATTTAACAAATAAATTTTAATTGGATAAATTTTAATATGAAACATAATTTTCCATTATGAATCATATATTTCATAAAAGTGAAATTCATATTTCATAAAATGTAATGTATTTGAAAAATTATATTCTAAACAATAATTGATCTAATTTTTAATTTTATGAAAACTAAATTAATTTCATTCATATTAAAAAGAAGAATATTTTTTAAATGCTCATATCGTTTATAAATCAATTACACCTATTAAGTCATACTAATTTAATAGCTAGTTTTTTAACCATCTTTCTTAAATGTTTATATTTTATTTAAATATATCTATGTTTTCATTAACCTTAATATTGCATGTAGATAAATCTATAAAAAAATATAATTATTTAAATTTAATAATATTTTATAATTTTGGGGTGATACATCAACACCATAATAAATTTTTCCCTCATGGTTTGACTCATAAGAAAAGTGTATTTTTTATAGAATATTCATAATTAACCATATAGTCCTAGATAATCTTGAGTTTATTTGGGATGTGGAATTATATTTATCTATTTGAAAAATCATTATAATTAATTTATAAAGTTATATAACCCATTCATAATTTCACATATATTTATTTAAATGGATTCCGATGAAGATCTATAATGAATAACTCTCCTTAAACCTAAAAAAATTATGATAATCGTACCACTTATGGTTTTTATTTATAACTCAATATCTAGTGGTCAGTGAAACAATTAATGAGATAAAAAACCTGAAAATATTGAATTAAAAGTCACTAATAAATTCATTAGTTGTGGTTTCATCAGTTTTTTCCTGATAACATGGTTGATGGTGACTGTCTCCCTCAGGGGCCTTTGGAATGGGAGAATGATTCCCATAATTCTAAAGACTCGTAAAATTGATAAAATAAATTTTTAAATCCACTCTAGTTTTATATATCTTGTGAGTTTGACAACATCCATATATAAACATATATCATTTAAATACCCCTTTATGGTAATTTACACTTATATTCTTTCCACATTTTTGACATATAAAGAAATGTAATCCTCTTTCCTTCACTATATTCATCAATTGATCTTTCATGAAAGTATATATTTCAATTTATTGATGTATTTGGGAAATTATCTATGTCTAAATTATTAATAATATTTCATAACATATTGTTTATAAAAATCACCACATTTCTCACTCCATCTATTCTCTTATTAGGTTGTCCATTAGGACAGTTTCCACATTATTTATGCAATACATTGTAAAGTTGGTTCCTTTGAGCATCATCTAAAAATAAATATAAAAAAATTCGATTCACCCAAATTATAAGTTAGTTATCATAAATAACCATATTATAATTTAACAACATGTTTTATCACATTACAGTGGTATCATGTTAGTTTATATTTCTTACAACATAACATGTATCAAACTCAGTTCAACCTATATAACTCTTAGTTTAAAATATATAATTCATGGATAAACCTAGGGTATTTTGTGTTTTCTTATATCATAAATATTAATCTAACACTTAAAATATATATCCTAATTTACAATAATATTCTTAAAGTATTTTAAACCATGAAATAAATAACTCAATATTTTCAATGTGTCCGTCATCAAAAAACATTAGTCTTTCCTATAATCATATACCAAATAACCTATATACCCTGGTCATACAATCTCAATAACATAAAATTCCCAATATATATTTTAATCTAAAATATATTAAACCATAAATAAATTTTTTTATTCCTATAAAAAATGATTCAATATTTAACCCTTAAATTATATAATCCACTATTTTATATGGTCACATACTACCTACTTTATATCGAAATCCATACAATTAGGTGAATATATTAAAAAATATAATTAATAAGTTATCATTTACAATGTTATGAATTACTATCTATCTTACTTATTCAAAATAATACCCGCCCTCCATTATTATCTTTATATCAAATATAAACTAAAACATACACTTATCCAACCCTCAAACATGCATTCTTTAATAGGTATCTCCAAAAATATAATCTTTACAAAAAATAATTTATCAAGGTTATCGATATCATTTAATATATTTTCTAATATTTAAAATTAGAAATGATAAAGAACAATCTTTATAAGTTTCACGTAATCCTCAGTAACATTTATAATATACCAAAATTACATCCATAAATATCACATCAAATATCAAAATACGAAAGAGTATAAAGAATTAATTTCTATTCTAATAAAAAACTCACTACCATTAGTAATACAATGAAACACCCATTTTCTATCATAATAGTAATATGTTAATAATATTAATGATTTAATTACGAAACCTTATTCGGTTATAAGAAATAGTGATTTCCAAAAACACATGTTTCTGAGCTTCAGTTTTATGATTCTACTTCAACGAAATACTACATCAAAAATGGCTATAATAATATCCATATTATGAATATAAAAACTTCAAATAAAATATTTCATACTTTATGATACCTTTTTCTGACTATTTATTATTTTTATCAAACTATGGATTCCTTGTTCAATCCTTGGTCATCTATAGTGGTTTCTTTATTATATTCTCTAACATAATTAGTTTAAATAATTATTAAATCCAATATAATTATTTATTATGATAATGTGATTGACCAATGAATACCACCCATGAGTGTGTACCCAATTGTGAATTATTAATCCCACTCATCATGAATCAGAGTGATGATTGACTCAATTCTCAACCAAACGTTTTTTGGGTGATTACCCCTAGGTGAATCTATGTCACAACAACATTCACATTTTTGTATCCATAGAGGAATGTATTCTAGGAAAAATCAGATATTATCTGTTTTACTAAAACATCATGATGTTATCCAATATATAGACTTATTCCTAGGATTTTCATTTCTGTAATCATATTTTAATCCCCAAATAATCTGTGAATTAAAAACTTAACATTAAATCATAAACTTATCCTGAAGGTTTATCAATACCTTTAATATTGTGACCAACCTTAACTTATCAACTCTTAAATTATTGTCAACAAACATTTATACCACGCAATTTATCTAAAAAATTTACTGAATCCATCCTTGATTCATCATATCTTCCTTCCTTAATCCAGTACTCATAAACTGATAATTTAAATATGTTCTTTGATATTGTCTATAAACCTAGAATATCACTATCCTTAATTTCATAATAAATAATGATTACATAATCTATACATAAGTAGGATAATATTTGGTTTATATAATTAGAGAAATAATTAAAAACACAAATTGATAAATTCTATGTTGTTTTCATCAATTAAAAAAATATCCCATTATATATGAAACTACTTAATTCATGATATAAATTTAATGTATCCCATAAATTATTTGAAACATATTATCTATGGAAATTATCCATAGGTATATCATTTCTCCCCCACCTGGGAAAATTCAAACATAAGAAGGGTTGAGTTCAAATTCATATTAATGTAAATATATAACTAATGTAATCACTGAATGAACATGGGATTTATATTATGGTAGGAATATGTAAAAAACTGAATCCATAATCAAATTAATACTAGAATAATTCTATATCTATGTTAATAAATGAAATCATGAATATAAATAATTCTACACTCGTAATGATATATTTCATAGTGTTGAACACCAAATACATGTTATCAAGTACATGTTCCAAGACACTTCGCCCATCACCAAGATCAGAGTCAAGACATACTAGGGAATTGGTCATACATACATGAAATTCCAAAACACAATTTTTCTCATGTGGACATTCGATTAATTGAGGGGATATATAATACTAACCACACCTTTCACTTGTTTAATTATTATGAATTTACCATAATATCCAATAAGACATTTCATACCATTCCCTTTGGAACCTATTACTTAGTAAAACTTGGTTATCTATACAATGATAAATATAAATATTAGATACATAATCAACCTTCATTAACATGAAATAACAATCAAGAATTATAATACTTTTTCCCATATTAATAAAATGGATAACATCATTATAACCCTTCCATAGAAGAATTTATATGGTCAAACAATACATTATAAACTTGATAATAATAATCCATTTTGTAATAACAATGTATGTAATACTATTAATTTTCCAAACATAAATAGAATATCATAATTTCAAGTTAAAATCATCCAATTTGAGTTATTTAAAATTTTATGTTTGAAATGAATATATAATTTGGTATATAGATAAGACAATCTAATAATAATATGATAATAATCTATCCAGAGAATGAATGTGGATGGTTTCAATAGAACATATCATAAGAAGTGAGGAATGGATTCTAATGGGATTATTTGGTAGGAATGTATATACCAAAAAACAATAATATAATACCAAATAATACAAAAAATAGAAAAATGTACTAAACTTATATTATATAATATCAAAGAATTATCATAACTAAATGAAATGAAATTAATTAACCAAGACTCCTTACTATTGGGAAAAACTAAATAGACACACACTTAAATAAATAACATGATATGTCTATTAACTACCATAAATTTAAATTATTATGTTCAAAATATATCCATGTTCGGTAAATATACAATAAATAGTAATTTGGGTGAAAAAAATATATTATCTATCAATTAATTTGAATTGAGACCAAGGGAAAATGTAACACCTCCACCATAAAATCCTGGAGCTAGTGCATTATTTTAAAACATTGGCTTGATTATAAGTAAAATAGTCCCATTGGGCCGATCAGTTTAGCAATCTTGGAATATATAATTCATACATGAACATTACATTACAATTTCTATCATAAAACACATCTTAAATAATCCTTTAAAAACAATGTTATTCCATTAGCTTAAACCAGAATACAAATAATAATATCCTTCTTGGAATCTTGGAAAAATAAAAATATGAAAGGGGTGAGCTCAAATTCTCAATAATGGTAAATAATTCAGCGGAATCTATAAGATTTTAAGGCAAGATTTTTAATAGAAATATCAGCCTTTTAAACATAAAACATGAACTTAATATGACAAAAATAAGTCAAAAATTTACATATAAACAAGCACATGGATATTATAGTAGTTGAATAATCACATTTAATAACCAATTTCATAAGAAAAGAATGTGTAATTCCAGACATCATAACCACGTAGTCAAGGCCTCATGCTAATAATACAAATAAAAATTATGTCAAAGCCCTGTTCCAAAACAATAATTTGTCTCATGAGACCTATCGATGCATTGATGGGGTACAATAGGCCATGTCCATCACTTACTAAGTCCAATTCATTCCTCATATGAAAATGTAGAAATATAACATATTCATTCGTATGAAAAATATCATATGAAATATCAATACTTTAACCATAAACCATGAATGGTATTAAAATATCACATCTAAAGTCAAACATATCATAACTCATTAATTATAATATGGGTGATTTTATTAATGTAAATAAACCCCATTCATTTATAATATCCAATAAATGATATTGACAAAGTTGAAAATAATCAATAAAACACCTTAAGAGAAATACCCCTTTTCACAAAATCATTTAAAAGTTGCACAATTTTTTTAGTAAATCATTTAAAAGATATTTTTGAATAAAAGTGTTTCATACCACTTAGAAACATTTGAATGAAATTAAAACTCTAAAAAATCATTTTCATGTTAATAAATCCTTAAAATAATTTTCAAAAAATGGAAATTAATTTAATTGATTTAGAAAAATAAATCTTCAAAAACATTTAAAATGATGATCTAGATAATGATTCCATTACATAAAACATTAAAAGATTACTTTTTTAAAATATTTTAATGAAACAAGGATATAGATAATAAATATTTCCAAATAGATACTTTCCAACAAGATTTCACCCATATAGTACAATCTCCTGTTTGGAATCCAAAAGACCCCGAATCAAATTCGGGTAGGGAAAAAATTCTGATACTGTTGTAGTACTATAGCAGTAGTGGTATTGTATCAGCGGTGGTACTATAATGCTGGAGGAACTGTAGAAAAACTGTAGTGGTGGTGGTACTGTAGTAAGTAATGCAGCAACACAGTTACTGTAGCTGTAATGTTCACCAAGGGATCCTTTGGGCCAAAAAATGGGCTTTCGAGCTTTCTATTCAGGCCACATGGCCTTGGGCCTTCGGGCATGTAATGGGTCTCCCTCTACCCAGACGTAAAAATAGGTCTTTGATTTAAAAATAAATTTAGTATTTGGTCGCAAACTTTTAAAAAAATGTCCCAATAGATACTTACATATAAACAATCTCGGATAATAATGAGATTGGGGAAATAACACTTATATTGTAATTTACATTAGTGAGGGTACATTTAACCACATGTATAATTACAATAGTATGTTATTAAATTATTCCAGAACATAATTAATATTTATGATATCATATATGATTCATTTAAGACTTTTATCACCCATTTAATAATAATTTCTATGTCAATATAACATTTTGGGTAATAATCACTTTCTTTATCATACGTTTTTATCTTGTTTTTCTTGATCATATCAATTATATCATGATTTAATTTATTCTAGAATATAAAAGATTATTTATATATAATATATATTCAGAATATAAATATTTATAATAGATAGATATATAAAATGGAAAAAACCATTTATGGAGATGGTATGACGTACGTATGCAAAAATGTTGTTTTCATATTAATATAGTATTGAATAGAAGTAAGTGAATGATATATATATATATATATATATATATTCAGTAGCATTATTATGTCATTTGTTACATTATTATTAATACAATATATACTTATAATCATTGTTGAATGATGAATGTGGAAATAAATCTCATCGCATCGCAGAGACGGTAAGTCGTACGTATGTGCGAGCAACAATATCATTGAATTGATAGTGAAAATGTTTATAATTAGATGTTATGCCATATATACATAAACATTATCAAATTATGATAATTATTTAAATTAATTATACTCATTGTTATAGCCATCCAAGTAATGTAGTTTTGAATAACAAAGTACACCACGACTTGGAGACGGTAAGCAGTACGTACACATGAATGGTGACTTTGTCATTCATAGAATGGATAGTATACTGATTATTTTTGTACCATAATTATAATAACATCTCATAATTTATAAGTTTCTATAGTTATTATTTTTTTATGGAAATAACATATAAATAAAAAGTAGAAGAAGAATATAACTTTAAAATATGTGATTAAATAATTACCTCTTCTTTCGGTTCTTCCTTTTGATTTGAAAAAAGTGATATATATGCTAGATTTATGATCAATGTAAGGACTGTAGGTTAATTTGAGGGTGGTTGGGAGGATATTTGAGTAGGGGTTGGACGTACCAAAAGTCTTTGGGGAGTCAAATTAAGAGAATGGGATGTACCCTTTTATAAGAAAGGTGAGGGGTAATTTATGAAAAATTTGAAATATTAATTTCTTATAAAATTATTTTCAGTTTCTAATAGATCCAAATCGATTTATTAGGTGCGAATGTGTTGAAAACCACTCAACAAAATGTTTTTAGACATGTTTAGGTCTCCATAATAACTGTACCTTTTATATATAACTCTTAGTTAAGTAGTTTATATTTTACTATGTCTTCATATATTATTATAATAAATGTTTAATAAAATAACTATAAAATTCCAAGAGAAACTATAGTGGTTAATTAGTTAATTATATATCACTATATAAGTCTTTTCTCTTATCCTTATATTTTTAGGAAAATTATATAATTTAATGAAATAGTATTAAAAAAATCATTTTTTGTAAATTTTGGAACTATTTAGTATTTGGTTTTTGTGAAATTTGTAACAATGTGATTTCTTCTAAAAAATACATTAAATTGACCCTAAAATGTCATACTAACGTATAAAATTTTTGTAATACATAAAAAGTTTCAATTTACATTTATTTAGATATTTATAATATCAATTATTTTAATCCTACATTAACAAGATAATTACTAATCATCATTGTGTCATAAATAAACATAATTATTTGATATCTAAAAACTATAAATAAAATAACATGACGTAATAAATATTTATATATTTATAATTAATATTTATAGTCGAATTTATCTTATGTATAACCCTATATTAAAGATGGGTTTATTATTAAAATTCAAATTTAACGCTTTTAAAACATCTTTAACTAAAACTTAATAAATGTTCTAATCTAATCGTCATGGATCAGAAAGGATCATATTTTTGTTCTATGGTATATTTTTTTCAAAATAAATTTATCCAATATAATTAGGACATGTGTTAGGGTAAATATAATATCATTTTTACCTTTAATTTCCCTATTTAATTTTTTCCAGGGTAAATAAAATTGAAATGTTACTATTCAACAAATGAAATTTCATCCTATTGAACAGTATATTAGTTACTGATGTCAATCATGTATCTCATATTTTTGAAATACAATTCCCAGAAGTTGTAAAATTATGTTTTATGAACATTTTCAAATGTGCCTAGAAGGTGGGTAAAAGATTTTAAATAGTATAACAAATTTTTACATATATAATAATATTATAAAATGACTCCAATGAATTACATTGGACTAATATAAAAATTATATTAATATTTTTAATTAAAAATAAATTTAAATAAAAATATTAATTATTTAAATAAAAATTCGGTTTTAACCAATAACACATTATTTTTCACTATTAAATAAAAATTGAATTAATCTAAAAAAATACCAAAAATTCACCCTAGTCAAATTTTGATATTGAATAATTTAAAAATAATGCAGAATTTACCAAATTTGGAACATATAGGTTGTGTTAATTAATTTAAAATTAATTCTCGTTGTAAAAACTAGAAAATGGAGTTTTAAGAAGTAAAAACTATGAAAATATTGACATGTGTTTATATCCAATTTAACTGTGAAAATACTTAAAATGGCCTAAATTATATTAAATGAAAAAAAATATAATATAATTATACTTTCATCCCTTTTTAATTCATAATTTAGAACCATAAATTATTTCGATTAAAATAGTAGTTTTCAATTATAATATAGTATTTTTTACTAGTCAAAAAAATATGAAAGTTCTTAGAAAAGTACCAAAAAATTATCCAAACTAAATTATTATGTCCCTATTTGATATAATATTTTAATTTCATTAAATTTAATATATTAAATTGTGAAATATTCTATTTTAAAAGCGTTTTCCATTTAATGGCTGAAAATGCATTTTTGAAAAATACTTCCTCAATTTGA
Source organism: Viscum album (assembly GCA_963277665.1). Taxonomy (NCBI): domain Eukaryota; kingdom Viridiplantae; phylum Streptophyta; class Magnoliopsida; order Santalales; family Viscaceae; genus Viscum; species Viscum album. Next base: position 1,615,057,043 of record OY728151.1, read on the forward strand.
AAAATGGAATTAGTCCTTATATTATGTCTATGAAACAGAAAATATGAAATTAAATATTGTATATGATATTTATAAAATTCAAAATGTGGTTAATACTATTCCTTAATACTTTTAAATTTTTAGTTTGATAGGATGTGATTCGCTTGAACTCAGTGTTACGTGTAGTACAAGCTATTGAATTATTTGTAAAGATAACATACAATAAAAGCTTGTGGTGTAACATTCTCACCTCCTCCAATAAATTTTCACTTCGCAATTTGAAATTGTTCTTCGGAAATAAAAAGTTCAAAATAGAAAATACCATTGTGGAAAACCCACATCAGAAATAGGGTTAATAAAATTTATTTTTAATTTGAGGAAAATGGAAATTAAAAGTCACCACCAAATTAGGATTTTGAATAAGAGAACAATGGTTGAAATTAGAGACACGCTATTGGAGAAAAATGTAAATATTTATAGGGAGTTATTGAGGTCATCAATCACAACCATGTTAACAATAAATGTAAAATTTAGGGCCTGAAATCCATCAATCAATACTGATTTAAAGTACTATTGGTTTAACAAAACATATGGTATTAGGATAACACATTTCTTTTAGATACTTTATTATTTTGATGAGGAGAGATTATTTTAATATCAAGATAAGAACCCAAAAAACATGCTTTATTTCATTACCTGTCATAATCATATTCTCACCATTTGGTAATGCTTTGATATATATTTACTTCATCCATCATACTATGAAATGAATGTTCAAAAATGATTTTTTTACTCTTGTAGCACATTTGATATATCATAAGGTCCAAAAGTATTCTATTAATCCTATAATTGTTTACTGAAAACAAAAAGTTTAGATCAATGTATTCAACAAATCATACTTTAACCTCAAAAAAAATATTAAGTGTTCAATATACTCAATTCTAACCTTTAGACTTATCCAAAATACTTGTGTCCAAACTCACAGTTCATAAAATTTTAAGGAAGTTCAACATAACATAATGAATATCTCTTTTATCACATAACAACATGGGAATACCTTCATCAAGAATTCTATTAAAAATTTTAAAAAAATGAATTACTATAATAAATTATTTGAATAGGTATGTACTTCCTTATTCCTTCTGTAAAACATAGAATTATGGATATACTCCATAAATCCAAAAAAATTGTATCAACAATAATTATGGAATAAACAACCATTATTTAGATCCAAGGTAGCCAATAATATAAAATATACATTATCCAACTCAATTATCTCTTATTATAAAATCACTTCCCCAGTATCAGGACCATATTAAGGTTTATCTTTCTCTCAACCATATATTTTCACCAAATCTTATCAAGTTATTGTGTCACTTTTCATGGTACCACAAAATCACAAATCCTTAATGAAATATTACTATTGTACAATCCTTATTTATTTCAATATTTCATTTAACTAGTACATCATTGATACAACACTCAAATGACATAATTATATAATAACAACATAAAAAGACTAATAATTCCTCATCATCTATTGTAGTATTATAGAATTATTATTATCCAATAGCATCATTTGGGCATACTATGATGATTTGGAAATTGATTCGCCTAGTGTCCCAACACCTTGTAGATGAAGAATTGTTAATTTGAATCCTTTTTCTTACCCTGGCTATCATTAACGTTGTGTCCTTTTCCTCTAAAATTATAAAATACTCCCATTCCCTTCAATAATTTACCAAGGTGATTCATTCCACATTTATCACTTGTGGAAAAATACTTATTTCCCTTCTCCCCTTTATCCATATTTGTTTTCCCATACTTTCTTTTCTTGCTTCCCTTCAAAGTCATATGACTCAGAGAATTATTTATTTATCTTATTAACACATTATACTATTTTTATATATGATGCAGAAATGTGGGAGACTATATCCCAAATAAATTATGGCTTAATACAATGAATGATATTATTCCTCTTACTCTTAGGATCATGCATCTTACTGGAGTTTGCATTCCTCCTACTGGGCGCCATTTCTAAATGACGACATGCACTAGGTTAGATCATATAATAACTTATAATCCAAAAAATATAAAAATTATTAGAATTAATTAGAGATTTAAAAAAATAAAGTCTCATAATCAAAACATTGGTTTCTTTACCGACATATTTAATCCTAAATCCTTCATTATTGTTTGTAATGAAAATGTGAAATATCCTAAGCATATCCCCCAGGAGTGTCAAAACAGGTGCGAAGTAAGTCCCACTGTCATGTACCATGATACACTGGGACAAGCCCAAAACTCCATGTTGAATTTTTCACTCCTAGGTACATCGGTACTAGAACCACGCCCACATGTAGTATCCAGACGGTGATGTATTTCTTGGAAAACCGAAATAATATCTACACTACCAAAATTTTCAAGTATTCTTCTATTATAATACTAAAATTCTATCGTAGGGTAATATTTCTTAATCAGAGTTTATCAAAATCTATTTCCAAGGTTGTTGCTAAACTTCCTCTTATTCCAACTATAATACCCTGTCACCAAAAGCCCGAAGCCAGTGCATTATCTTAATACATTGGCTTGATTACAACGAATCATATCCCGAATAACCGATCAATTTAGTTATCTTGGAAAATTGATCACATAAATGAATATTTAATTACAATTTATAACATCAATTTAACACCCAAAGGATTCACAATATGCTATATCTTTAATGTAATTCAATAGCTTCCACCTCACACAACCCAGAGTTCGAGCACACGATGACTTTTCAAACTAGCTATTCAAAAGCAGTTATGAATATTATTAACTGAATTTTGAAATTTATATATTACATATAATATTAACATTCATATTATGTGTTTCTTAGACATAATATATGTAAAAATTAAATTTCTTTTTCAGATAAGGGATGTATTTTTCAAACAAATCAATTTTACCACCTTTTAAAGGATAACCCTTTTTGAATCCAATATTTGACACTTTTATATATTCAATTTGACAAAAAAAACTTCATATTTTGAATTGGGACATAAAAATTTAGTTTTGATAACTTTTTTTTGTTTTTATTATAACTTTCATATTTGGGTGAATAGTGAAAAATATAAAATTTTAATTGAAAAAAAAATTTAATCAAAATTATTTATTTTTTTTTTAAATATACATTTGAATGGTATGTAAGTATAATTTGATTATATTTTTACCATTTAATCCAATTTTGGTCATTGGAAATAATTTCACTTTAAAATTATACATAAACAACTGCCAATCTTTTGATAGTTATTGTTTCTCAAAAACACACTATTTGATTTGAGAATAGAAATTAATTTTAAATTAATAAATTAAACTTCTATGTTTTGAATTTGTAAAATAGAAATAATTTTTTAATTCTGAATATAAAATATATCTTAGGCTAAATTATTGTTATATTTCTAAAAAACATCAATTTTTTATGAATAGTAAAAATAGTTAGTAGTAGTTAAAAAACTGACTTTTTCATTTAAATGAAATTTTACCACTTCTGTTAAATTAATTTTGAAAATCTCACATTCATGTTTGTTACTTCTAAGTAAAATGTTGTTAAATAAGATGAAAATAATTTTTGGTGAAAAATAACTTTTGACTTTTATTTACCACAATTAAAGGTAAATAGGGTAATTCGGGGTAAAAAGAATATTATAATAATACAAAATTACTTTAACACATGACCTAACCATATTGGATTATTCATTTCCAATCATGAAAATTCGTAGGTTGATTTTGGGACCCCATGGAACCACTTAATATTGATAATGACACTTTATTTAAATTAACTTAAAGTAAAGACAAAAATGACATTAACAAATATCTTTTGGTATATCAATTTTTTACATGGGGTTATATAAGTCATCCTTTTGACTATAAATATTCATTGGATATATTAAAAGGTTTCCTATATTATGATATTTGTTTATAATTTTTAGACATCAAATAAATTAAATTATTTTTGACAAAATAATGATGCAGTATTTACCTCATTAATAAATGATTTATATAAATAAAAATATTAATATTAAAGAAATATTCAAAACCAGTCCAATTCTCATTGGATGATTTTATTTCGAACACGAGTCCTCTTTTATTCATCTTAAAGTATTTTTGGACCTTTTGAAACTGATGTCATGATTATAATAAAATAACATTTTCAAACATTCCAAAAGATCCCCTCTTGTCCCTTATAAAAGGATACCACTTATAACCCATTCTTCACACCTCTCATGCCCCGTTTCTCGTCAAAACCCTTCCCAAATAAGCTATAATGATTCATATATTTCACCTAGAAGCCTTACTATAAGAAGAAGTCACTTCAACGAGTCATTTTGGTTCAAACCAATGGAAACTACCCAAATTAATGGTAATGGTTTCTCTTAACTTTTTAATTTTATTTTACTTATCCCACCCATAAACTCTTTTTAATACATTATTTTATAAAAACACCAGTATCCTTAATATACTAGGGTATTTTTATTATAATTATTCAAACTACATTTACACACACCACCATCTAATGGGTAAAGAACATACAATTTTTGTGGATTCAAACTAACGCCTCAAGAAATGGTGATTATTCTATTATCTCCTACCTCCAATCATGGTGGTCATTAATATGGATATATATTTATATATGATGTATATAATGATTATTTTTTCTTTATTCTTATGTATTTTCAATTTATATCATAGCTTTATGGTTATCATTATGGGTAAACGTGATAATTTCATTTGAGGAAGTGTGGACTACCACCCCCTCAATGTGATATGACTCATTAATGCCTTATGTGGGACATATAAAAGACATAGATAATGATATTATACAAAATAATATACTGGAATTATAATATACCTATGTATCATTCTATTTTACTTCCACGAAAATACAAAATAGGAATGAATGTAGGGTTCATGCCTACGTACGGCTTACCATCTCCATGAACAGTTCATTTCATTTCTTATCTCCAGATGTTATGTACTATTATAAATAAATTTATATTATAGATATAATATATAATATATATATATGATATCTAAATCATTTATATCATTCTAAATAAAATGGAATTTTGACCACATGGACAAATTGTAGTTATAACAACTTCATTTTTGACTCAAGTTCCGAACATCGATAAAATATCCAATATGAACTCAGATAATTAACTAATTATTATAGAAATGTAATAAGTGATAAAAAAGGAATAATAAACTTGAAAATTTTTCATAATCATGTTAAAAATAACCTAAGTTTATTATTTAGGATGAACATCAAACATACAAGACAATTCGGATTTGTGGCATGGGGTTTCTTATCTCAATTTTAATTCGGTGATATTTCCATTATTTGACACTTATTTATTGAATGTGTATATCGTGTACTTTAATTTGATATATATTATCATGATTTTATTAATAGTATTGGTATCATATGATTCATTTGGTGGTTATTAACTTTTGGTCATATGACTCAATTCATTACAACATGGTAAGGGGTTTTCATAGCACTTCTTATTTTGGTGAGATTCATGCTATATTGAAACTATTTCCTTTTGTGTGGGGCATGTACTAACCATGATTATATTACATATGTAATATATGTTAATTTATGGGTATTTAAATCTTCATTGTATGATCCTTCTTTCATTGGTTTACGTTTAGTAAGTCACCAAATCCGTAAGGGAATTTCTAATTTCGATTTCTACTCAATGGGTTTTACGCAAACGTCATTGATTATTTTACTCCAATATGAAGTGTGAAGTCAATATTTATTTATTTATGTAGAAATTTCGACTCTCGTTTTTGTGATTATTGTTTTGATACACATAATCACTCCATCGATAAATTATCAAGTCATCGATATGAACTTGATAAGAGTAATCTTAACTCAATTTTCATTCATCGAGTTCAACATCCAACTCATTCAGTTGTTGTTACTAGAATATGTGTGAATGTCATATTAATATCTTACAATTAATATCAAATAATACTTATTGTATTTATATTTTTCATTCATATTTATGTCATAGATTTATCCTTAACCTTAAAATTCAGTCATTATAAGGGATTTCATCTCAACATATATTCCATTGAGACTTCATTGTTGTTATGCACCAATTCACATTTATTAGGTGTATATACTGTACATTGACCCAAAATATAATGAATCCCATTATTATCATGATATTATTAGGTTTTTATTACCTCAATAATTTTTATTCATGCATCTCTCATTTGGTTCAGAACTCTAACTAAAATATCATCATAACTGTTTTCAAAATTTATTCTTCTACATATTTTTCATTAATGTATATGTTATAAAAATGGATTTAAGGATTTATATATATGAATATTAATGTTTTAAAATTAAAATACATTTTATAGTTTTCAAAGTTGTATGGGACACTTCGATTGAAAAATCTATTTTAAATAGCTTCTTGATAAATAGTGATACTTTTAAAGGTATTCAAGAAAAAGGGGGATATTTCTCTCAAATTATTTTGCTGATTATTTTAATGTATGTAAATATCCTTAATTATTGTGTATTGAGGATAATTTATTATAATAAAATCCATGATATTGTAATGAATGTGTTATGTTTGACTGTGGATGTGCTACATTTATACCATTCATGGTTTGTGGTTAAAGTATTGACATTTCATATGCTAGTTTTAATAAGAATGTTTAGATTATGTTTTAACATTTAATATGAGGAATACATTGGACTTAGTACGTGAAAGGTGGAGCACGCTATAGCTCATCGATCCATTAGTAGTTCTCAAGAGACAAACTAGTGTCTTAACAGATGGTCGTGATAAAATCTTATTTGTAGTCTTGGTACGAGGCCTTGACTATGTGGTTATGTGTTCATCATTATACATTCCATCATTTTGTGATTTGTTATTTATATTTCATGTGGTAATTCGACTAGTAGAATAACCATGACTATGTTTTATTATGGAGTAATTTACTCAGCTTATATTCCATCCATAAATTTTTCTTGGTTATTATTTGTAAGGGAATGGGTTTCCAATTATTCATTGTGCCTAATTTTTATGTTATCATCTGTTGTATTGCTTACTTTTAGTGAGCGTTTGAGCTCACCCCTTATGTTTAATTTTCCCAGGATATGAAGAATTTGGTTATGAGTGACTTGAAGACATAATCTAGGAAGCTTGTATGTTTCAAATGGAATAAATTAGTGTTGTTTTTATTTTCAATTTATAATGTTTGAACTTATGTATATATCCTATTTCCATGACTACTAAATTGATCAGTCCTTCAGGACTTGAATTCTTGTAAACATGACAATGTATTAAAATAATGCACCGACACCTGGATTCTGGGGTAGGTGCATTACAGTTTGTATCAGTGGATGTTTAATACAAACCATGGAAACTATATTTAGATAAACTATGAGTAGAGAACAATACCCTAATATAGACGTTGAGTATTTGAATAGAATAACTTCTTATAATTTTGGTAATGTAGATATTTTGAGTATTTTCCAAGAAATACATCCATGTGTGGATACGAGCAGCTAATGGAAGCTCTAGCATAGATGTACCTATGAGTTAAAATACCAATAACAATTTTTGGGCATGACCCAGGTTATCATAGTTCTCGACAATGGGCCTTTCTGCACTCTTTGTTATGACACTCATAGGGGATATGTTTAGGATAATTTACATTTTATTCACAAACTGATTTGAAGGATTTTAATATAATATGTGAATAGGAGACCTTGGTTAATCCTAAGGTGTTTCAAATTGAAAATATGCAATCATGATATTCTATAAAAGATTTTATGACTATTTTTACTCACACAATGCTTTCTGGTTTTAGTGAATGGATGGATTCTAGTGAAGTCATAGTAACTTTGATTAAGATGTACATGATGTGAATGGTGGAGGAAATGAGCAACAAAATGTATTGTTGATATGTGTAAAATATATCATGTTCATAGAGAACGAATTTTCCAAAAATATGATCAACAAAATATATATTAACCAACTCCCAGACTCAACAATGAAGGGAAAGGTGAAGAATGATAAGAGCTCCAGTAGTGGAGATGAAGCAGAAAAGAAACCGCAATTTCCATCATGCTGGAAATGGGGAATGAGACACCCAGGAAAGTGTCTCAATGGAACAAAGAAATGATTTATGTGTGAGAGACAAGTACATAAAGTAAAGATTTGATGAGTAAAAATGAAGAGTACTATAGAAGAAAAAAATGGTCCCCAGAATCCATTTACAGACATTTACCATAAATGTAGGAGACATGGACATTACCTAAGTGAATTCCTTATTCTATAAGATATCCTATAGGTCAAGGAAGAAGATGTGTGGAAATAAATGGATGGAGAAATGTTTAAATGTATTAGTGCTTTTTGCTAATGGGATTATTTTAGAATAATTCTCTCTTTTATGTGTAACCCTGTAGTTTTTCATGTGAAAAAGATATTTTAGAAATAATTATCATTTCTCTTGTGGATATAGTTATAGATAACAATTTGTTTTTATATGATCCTTGAATTTGAGGCAGTTACAAGTTATTAAATATTTGGATGAAAATGCGAGGTATGTGATAACAGATGAGGTTAAATTATGTTATTGTTATTTTGAAGAATTTATCTCATTTTGGTAATGTAATAAAATATATTTTCTGAAAAAAGAAAACACGCAGACCGTGTGACAACCTGTCACGTCGGACAAAGCTGTGGGAATCAAACCCTCAACTAGATTGCGATTGGGATTTATCACCTACCATCAGAAAACGTGAATTCCTTGGTTAGTCTGACTAATTATTTTTAGTTAAATGATTTTATTACGTTGATTTGGGACCTTATGTATTATCAAATGGATATCCTTTGTATAGGAAAACGATTAGGTGATTATGTGTTAAATGTTACTTTGGAAGATGTTCACTTTGTTGGGAATATATATGCCTAAACAAAATAGAATACTATGGGATTTCATATGAGGAGTAATGGTGGATATTTTTCAATGTTTTTATTGTGGATTTATAGCGATTTGGGTTATATATAGAATTGATTAACCTATCATAGAGAATATGTGATTAGGTAAATTTCTTTTAAGTTTGTGACTTTATGAGTATTTAATGTTATTTGGAGATACAATTTAACATAGAAGACGACATAATAAAATTCTTATGAGTTTTGGGTTTCAATCATAGTTAGGATTATATTGAATGATTTTTTGGAAAATTGTTCATTGAAGGGTATTTGTTGAACTTTGGGTTTTGTTTGTTTAAATTTTGGAGATTAAGAGTAGTATTTATTTCTATTTAGTATATTCATTTTGGTGGATCATTTGATCATGTAATAAAACTTTTGGTATTGGTTAATCTATAATTACAAGGTAAAAATATAGTTCATCTTTTGTGGATTATGTGACTCTCTATAAGTTGATTACTTCACTTTAAGTGTAACCAAGTCATCTTGAATACTCATCATCTTGGGAAAAAGTTGACATTGTGGTATAAATTTATTAATAGATGAATCTCTATCTGTAAAGTAAGTATATATACATATACTCTTAGTAAATATCATAAATAAATTCTCCTGCATTATGAAAAGTAACTTAAAACAAAAAAGATGTTCTTTTACTTTTCCAACTAGGTAATCAAAGACCTTACACCCCATCCCAATTTTATGGCTTTCAGATCGTAAACTTTCTCCTAATAATATTCTCGAACACTCTCCATCAGAACATGATGATTATATTTCTCCTCCATATCCATGTATTCCTACCTGGAATTCTTGTATGTGTAATTATTTTAACCTCCATACTTACCATTATTTATTGTAAAATAGAGGCCTCATTAATCCAATTTCGATGTGAGATTTCAATTAAGATATTTTGAAATGTCAAAACCCAAGTTTTCAATCTCGAGCTTAAATTGCAAAGAAACAATTTATTGAAGGAGTGAATAATATAACACCATATGGTTTCATAGTACGTTATCTCTTTAATGTAATTCAATTGCATGCACCTCACACACCACTGAGTTCGAGCGCACGATGACTTAGAAAACAAGCATTTCAAATGAAGTTATGAATATTATTAACTTATTTTTGAAATTTATATATTCCATATAATATTATCATTCATATCATGTGTTTCGTAGACATAATATACGATCAAATTCATTTTTTTCAGATAAAGGAACTATTTTTCAAACAATGCAATTTTACCGCCTTTTAATGTAAAACCCTTATTAAATAATATATTTGACACTTATATATATATAATTTAAAAAATAATATATTATTTAGAATCGGGACATAAAAATTTAGTTTCGATAAATTTTTGGTGTTTTTCTGATAACATTTATATTTGGGCGAATAGTGAAAATACTGAATTTTAATTGAAAACATCTTTTTTTAATAAAAATAATTTATAGTGTTCAATTATACATTTTAATTCTTTGGAAGTATAATTAGATTATATTTTTATCATTTAATCCAATTTTGGTAATTGGAATTAATTTCACTCTGATATTATAAATAAACAAGTGTCAATATTTTGATTGTTATTGTTTCTTAAAAACACGCTATTTGGTTTGAAATCGGGAATTAATTTTAAATGAATTAATGATACCTATATGTTTTGAATTTGGTAACATAGAAATAAATTTTGAATTTGAAATATTAAATATAATTTAGGCTTATTTTTTGTTTTTTTTTAAACATAAATTTTGGATGAATAGTAAAACCACTTAGTAGTAGTTAAAAAACTAAAATTTTCATTTAAATTATATTTTACAACTTCTGTGAATTGAAGTTAGAAAATCTGACATACATTGTTGTTATTAGTAAGTAAAATGTGGTTGAATGAGATTAAAATAATTTTTGGTGAATGGTAACTTTTGACTTTTTTTACTGCGGTTAATGCTAAATAGGGTAATTCAAGGTAAAAAGAATATTATAATAATAAAAAATTACCTTAACACATTTCCTACCCTTATTGGATTAGTCATTGAAGACCATGGCCACCCTTGGGACGATTTTGGGACTCCATGGAGCCACTTAAGATTGTTAATGAAACTTTATTTTAATTAACCTAAAATAAATACAAAAATAACATTAACAAATATCTTTTAGTATGTCGATTTTTACATGCGGTTATATAATTCATATTTTCGACTTTAAATATTATTTAGATATCTAAAAAAATTTCTTAATTATGATATTTTTTTAATATTTTTTATAAATCTAATAATTCAAATTATTTTTGACACAATAATGATGCATTATTTACGTCATTAATAAATGATTTAAATAAATAAGATTATTAATATTAAAAAAATATCCAAAACCTATCCAATTCCCAATGGATGATTTTATTTCAAACAAGAGTCATCTTATCATCGACTTTAAAGAGTTTTTGACCTTTTGAAACTGAAGATATGTTTATAAAATACAAAATTTTCAAACATTCCTAAAGAGCCCCTCCTCTCCCTTATAAAAGGATACCACTTCTAACACATTCCTCACAAATCTAAAGCCCATTGACCCATCCAAACCCATCCCAAATATGCTAAAAAGTCCATATCTTCCCCATAGAAGCCTTACCTTAGGAATAAGTCACTTAAATAAGTCTTTTTGGTTCAGTCCAAAGGGAGCTACCCAAATTAAAGGTAATGGTTTTTCTTAACTTCTTTTTTTTACTTCTCCTACCCCAAAACTCATTTTATTCAATTATTTTATGTCAAAAACATTATCCAAAATATACTAGGGTTTTTTTACAATTAGTTTTCTAACAACACTTACACACACCTCCATCTCATGGGTAAAGAACATACAGTTTCTCTGGATGAAAACTAGCGCCACGAGAAACAATGGTTTTTCAATTATCTAATACCAACACTCATGGTGTCCATTAAGATAGATCTCTATTTATTTATGATATATATTATGTTTATGTTTTATTTATTCTTCAGTATTTTCTATTTATACAATAACATTATGGTTTCCATTATGGGTAAACTTGATAATTTCATTTGAGGAAGAGCGGACTACCACCCCCTCAATGTGATATGACTCATTAATGCCTTATGTGGGATGTATAAAAGATGGAGTTAATGATATTATACATGATATTATACTTTAATTATAATATAACTGTGTATCATTATATTTTAATTCTATTAAAATACAAAATATAAATTAAAGTAGCATTCATGCGCACGTACGGCTTACCATCTCCATGAACAGTGCATTTCATTTCTTATCTCCAAATGTTATGTACTATTATAAATACATATATATACTGTATTTAATATATATATATATATATATATATATGATTTATAAATCATGAATATCATTCTTTAGATAATGGAATTTTGACAACATGGACAAATTGTAATTATAAGAAGTTCATTTTTTACTCATGTTTTGAACATCGATAAAATATCCTATATGAACTCAAATAATTTACTAATTGTTATAAAAATGTAATAATTGATAAAAAAGGAATAATAAAAATGAAAAATTCTCTTAATCAAGTTGATATTAACTTATGTTTATTATTCAGGGAGGACGAAGAACATACAAGACAAGTCAGACTTGTGGTAAGGGGTTCCATATCTCACTTTTAATTCTGTCAGATTTCCATAGTTTGACACTTATTTATTGAATGTGGTGTATTGTGTACTGCCATTTGATATATATTCTCATGATTATATTTATATTGTTGGTATTCTGTGGCTAATTTGGTGGTTGTTATCTTTTGGTCATAAGACTCGATTGATTACAACATGGTAAGGGGTTTTCATCTGACTTCTTATTTCTGTGAGATTCATGCTACATTGCCACTATTTCCATTTGTGTGGTGTATGAACTACCAATGATTGTATTCCATATGTAATATAAATTAATTTATGGTTATTTACATCTTTATTTAATGACCATTCTTTCATGGGTTTATGTGTTGTAAGTCACCGACTTGGTAAGGGAATTTCTAATTTTGATTTCCACTCAATGTGTTTTACGCAAACATCATTGATTATTTTATTCCAAGATTATGTGAGAAATCACAATATATTTATTTATTTAGTAATTACCACTCCACTTTTTTTGGTTATTCCTTTGATACACATAATCACTCAATTGATAAATTCTCAAGTCATCGATATGAACTTGATTAGAGTAATATTATCTCAATTTTCATTCATTGAGTTAAACATCCAATTCATTGGTGTTCTTGTTACAAGAATATGTGTGAATTTCCTATAATTTATTTACACATAATATCCGTTAATACTTAATATTTTTATATTTTTCACACATAATTATTTCATTGATTTATCATTAACCTAAAAATACAGACTTTATATGTTATTTCATATCAACATACATTCCATTGAGTCTTCTTTGTTATTATGCACCAATTAACGTTTATTTGGTGTATATATTGTACTTTGAAATAATATTTCTGGAATCCATTTATTCTCATGATATTATTATGTTTTTATTACCTAAATTATTTTTATTCAAGCATCTCTCATTTGGCTAGGAACTCTATCTAAAATATCATTTTAAATGTTTTTACATTTGATTCTTCTAAATACTTCTAATTAATGTCCATGTTTTAAAAATGTTTTTAAGGATTTATATATATGGACATTAATGTTTTAAAATTAAAATACCTTTAATCAATTACAAATTGGTATTTCACACTTTGTTTCAAAAAAAATTTGTAAACAGATTCTTGATAAATAATGACACTTTTAAATGTTTTCAGGAAGAAAGGGGGACATTTCTATCATATAGTTTAAATTATTATCTTTACTATGTCAATATCTTTCATTATTCTCAATTAAGGATAATTTATTACAATACAATATTTTCTATTGTATTTAATGAGTTATGTTTGACTTTGTATGTGCTATTTTTATACAATTCATGGTTTATGGTTAAAGTATTGACGTATCGTATGCTATTTTTAATATGAATTTCTAGATTCTGATTCACCCTTTCATATGAGGAATTCATTGGACTTAATAAGTGACGGGTGGAGCCCGCTATAGCTCCTCGATGCATCGGTAGTTCTAATGAGACAAACTAGGGTCTTGGCACGAGTCCTTGAAAAAATATTATTTATAGTTCTAGAACGAGGCCTTGACTATGTGGTTATGATGTCTGACATTATGCATTCCATCATTAAGAGATTAGATATTGATATTTCATGTAGTTATTAGACTAGTTGAATACCCTTGTCTAGTTTTTATTATGGAATTATTTTCATAGCTCATATTCGTTCCATAATGTATTCATGTTTATTATTTGTAAAGGAATGTGTTTTCAATTATTACCCATGCCTAATATTTATGTAATCTTTCGCTGTATTTCTTACTCTTATGGAGTGTTTGAGATCACCGTCTTCTTATGTTTCTTTTTCATAAGATATGAAGAAACTATTTATAAGTGACATTCAAACATATTCTAGGAATAATGGATGTTTCTAATGGAATAAATCATTGTTGGTTTTCATATCAATTTGTAATGTTGAACTTATGTATGTATCTTGTTTCAAGGACTAATAAACTTATCGGTCATTGGGGACTTGATTCCTTGTAATCATGCCAATGTATTATAATAATCCACTGGCTTCTGGATTCTAGTGTCGGGTCATTATAATCAATGATATCATAAAAAATCCTTTAATAACTTAATTATTGCTTTAGATTAAACCTATATATAAATCATTATATACTTCTTGGAATCCTGGTAAAAAAATAAGAAAGGGGTGAGCTCAGATGCTCAGTAAGGGTAAATAATTCAATGTAAGCAATAAGCTTTTGAGGGAAGATGTATAATAAAAACAAAAACTATTTAAACATAAAACATAAACATAATATGCTAGAAATAAGTCAAGAATCACCATATAAACATGCACATGGATATTCTACTATTCAAATAATGACATGTAATAACCAATTTCATAACGAGGGAATGCATAATTCCAGATATCATAACCACATAGTCAAGGGCCCAGGCCAAGACTACAATTAATATATTTTTTCAAGGCCTTGTTCCAAGATAATTAATTTGTATCATGAGACCAACTGATGCATTGAGGTGCTATAGCGGTCCCTACCCATCACATACTATCTACAATTCATTCCTCATATGAAAAATGTAGAAACATAACATAAACATTCATATTAAAACTAGCATACAAAATGTAAATACTTTAACCATAAACCATGAATGGTGTAAAAATAGAACATCCATAGTCATAAATATCATTAATCATTCAATAAAAAATGTAAGATTGTATTATAGTAAATCAACATCAAAAAAGAATATTATCCAATTAATTATGTTGACATAATTGAAAATAATCAATAAAACACCTTCAGAGAAATACACATTTTCATGAAATCATTTAAAAGTTACACAATTTATAAAGGAAGTAATTTAAAATTGATTTTTGAATCAAAGTTTTCCAAAACACATTGATACATTTTAATGATATTAACACCTTAAAACATTCTTGTCCATGTAAATAATTACTTAGCATCATTTTCAAAACATGAACATTAATTTAAATTATTTATAAAAATAAATCATTAAAAACATATAAAATGATAATCTATTTAAAGAGACTCTTCCATAAAACCATAAAATATTACTTTTTTTAAAACATTTTAATGAAACATGGACAAATATGATAAATATGTTCCAGTAGATACTTATAGATAAACAATATTGGATAATAATGAGATTGAGGAAATAAATCTTACCTTGTACTTTCCTCTAGTTGAGGTTACGTTTATCCTATAGTATAATGGAAATAGTGTGTTATTAAATTTTACCAGAACCATATTAATTTTTATGATATCATTTATGATTCATTTATGAATTTATATAACCCATTTTATAATATTTTCCATGTCAAAATAGCATATCATGTAATAATAGTTTTCCTCATCGTACATGTTTTAACTTTTTATTCATTGTCATATCACTTATATCATGGTTTAATTGCTTCCAAAATATAAAATATTATTTATGTATCATATAAATTCTGAATATAAATATGTATTATAGATAGATATAAGAAATGGAAAACACCATTTATGGAGATGGTAGGATGTACGTATGCATAAACGTTGTTTCCGTTTTCATATCATATTCAATGGATGTAAATGAATGAAATATATGTAAATATAATATATATATATATATCCACTTTATTTATTATGTCATACATTACATACATAGTAATAATAAATATTTTTATAATCATTGTTGAATGGTAAACATGGAAATGAATCTCATTTTGTCGTGGAGACGGTAAGTCGTAGTTAAGCACGAGTGACAATATCATTCTATTATTAGTGAAATAGTGTTTAATTGGATGTTATATTACATATACAGAAACATTTTCAAGTTAAATTAATTATTCTCATTATTATACCCATTCATCTAATGTAGTGTGGAATAACAAACTACACCACGACGTGGAGATGGTATGCCGTATGTACGCATGCATGGTGACATTATCATTCATAGGACAGATTGAATAATGAATTTGGTTATAACATATTTATAATAACATATCATCATATATAAGGTAATGGATTTATTATTCAAGTGTTGAAATAACAAAGAATAAGGGAGTATAATAAGAAAAGAACTGTGAATGAGGTGATGAAATAATTACTTATTTTTGGGTTCTTTCTTTTGATTTGAACAAAAGGGATACAGAGGATAACATTATGATAAAATTAAGGCCTCTAGGGTGAATTGAGTGTAGTTGGGCAGATATTTGAGAAGTGTTTTTCCGAAACAAAAGGATCTAGAGGTGTGAAATTATGATAAGGGGAAGTTACATTTTATAAGAAAGGTGAGGGGCACATTAGTTAAAGTTTGAAATATTAATTTGTTATAAAATAATTTTTGGTTACTTATAGCTGCAAATTGATTTTTTTGAGGATAAGGTGGGTATTCATTGAAAAACGCTCAAAAAATATGTTTTAGAAAAATTTAGGTCACCATATTAACCTTATCATTTAGATTTGACCCATAGACAAATAGTTTTACTTTTAACATGTCTTTATTCATTATTATAATACATGGTCAATAAACATAATATAAAAGGAAAAATGAAACTAATGTGGTTAATTAATGAAATAACTATCATTATATATGTATTTAGGGAGAACCTTATATTTTTATGACTATTATATGAATTAATAAAATAATTATATTTTAAAAACTTATTTATGTCAATTTTGACAGAATTTAGTGTTTGTTTTTTGTGAAATTCATAAAAATTATATTCCTTCAAACAAAACATTGTATCAACCCAAAAATGTCATTATAACCAGTAAAATTCGTTTAATGCATCAAAAGTCAAAATATAAATTTATTTTAATATTTATAGTTACAATTACATGAATGTTTCATTAATAAGGTAATTACTGCATCATCATTGTGTCATAACTAAAACTAATTTTTTGATGTCTAAAAATTATAAATAAAATACCATGATGTGGGAAATATCATTATATTTATAATTAATAATTATAGTATAATTTATTTTCTTTATTACCCTATATTAAAAATGTTTTACTTATTAAAATTTCAATTTATAAGTTTTCTCTCTTCATTAAATAAAATATAATAAATGTTCTAATCTAATCCAAGGGGATAAAAAAGAATCATTTTTTACTAAGGTTTATTTTGGTCGAAATAAACTTATCCAATATAATTAAGAAATGGGTTAGGGTAATTATAATATCATTTTATCTTTAATTACCTTATTTACATTAAACCGTGGTAAATAAAATTCAAAAGTTACTATTCACAAAAAATTATTTTAATCCTATTTAACAACATTTTACTTAATTTTTTCAATCAAATCTCTATAATTTTTGAAATTAAAATCACATAAGTGGTAAAATTACGTTTTATGAAAATTTAAAATGTGCTTAGAAGGTGGGTAAAACACGTTAAATGGTTAAATATAATATTTTACATATGTAATATTATTATAAAATCCAATGAATTACATTGAAATAATATAGTTATAATATATATATATATATTTAAATTGAAATAATTTTAAAGAAAAATATTAATTATTTAAATAAAATGTTGGTTTTAAACAATATCAGAGTGTTTTCCAGTATTGATCAAAAATTGAAGGTTTTCCGAAAAATACGAAAAATTCACCCTAAGATAATATTGATATTCCAAATTCAAAACTGAAATGTTTTTTAAAAAATTTAAAAGGGATATGTTTCATTAAATAATTTTAAATCAATTCCCGCTGTCAAAACTAGAATGCGGTTTTTTAATAAGCAAAAACTATGAAAAGATTGACAAGTGTTTATATCCAATTCTAATGTCAAATTACATACAATGACCTACATTATTTTAAATCATAAAAATATATTCTAATTATAAACTAAAACCACTCAAATTCATAATTTAACACTATAAATTATTTAAATTAAAATAATTTGTTTCAATTAAAATTTAGCAATTTTCACTATTAATCAAAATATGAAAGTTATTAGAAAAGTACAAAATATTTATCCAAATTAAATTTTTGATTCCTATTTCTAAAGAAGTATTTAATTTAAAAAAACTAAGTATACAAAATTGTAAAATATTTGAATAAATATTTTTTTCCATTAAATGGTGAAAAAACTACATTTTTTAAAGAGTACTTGTTTTATGTTAAAAATTGAATTTGTCCATATTTAATGTCTAAAAAACACAAAATATGAATGTTAAAATTATATAAAAAATTATTCAATTCAAAATGTGGTTAACAATATTCATAAACGCTTTTTAAATGGCTAGTTTGATAGGTCATTATGATCTTGAACTTGGTGTTGCATTTAGCGCATGCTATTGAATTACTTTAAAGAGATAACGTGCTATTATATCTTTGGGTGTTATAAAAAACATATGGCATTATAAGTTTCCAAATAAAAACCCTTTTAAATATAGTGATAATAATTTCACATCAAATACTATGATTCATATATTATTAATCATATAACATATCATATAGGTATTATAGACCCCAAAAAAATGAATTAAGGTTCATAATACCAAACATGCCCCAAATAGAGAAATTTGAGAAGAATACCCTTACCTTTTTTTTATTCTCTTCTGAAATCACACAAAAAATCCTTTATAAAAAAATAATTTTCATTAAATATATACCGATGAACCGTATCCATAAATATTAACATTTTATTTATCTATAATCATAATATATATATATATATTTCTTTGTGTGTAACCTAGTTATTGCCTATTTTCCACATTGGGTATAATTAATCTTTTATCACATTGAACGAGATTCATAAAAAACATGTCTATAACAATCAATTTTCCAAATTCCATCACTAATAGATTATATAATGTATAATAATATATGTTTTATGATATTTCATAAAGCTATAATTTAATATCTTGTTAACTTTTTCACGAACCATGATGTTGACATTGGCGATGATCATGTTTTGGTGATACTTAAAAAAGGTACTTTGTTAATTAATTGGTTTAATATTGATATAACCTTAATAGAATGAAAAAAACTTTATTAACATAGATTTATCATTTTACACCAACTAATAATTTCTCATACTCATCCCAGATATAAATGTATGGTATTGTTCAAGTAGGTATTTAAACTAGCCTAAGCATAATCCTACCATGATTAATAGGTGATTATGAGATTGTATTATTATAATATCATTATACCAATAAAATAATGATATTATTATGTATTTATTAGTGTCATATTTCAATTTTTTAATTAATAATATGTTATGGATATGAAAACATTATATTATTTGCATAAAAGATTGTCCTCTTTACATGCTTATTTTAAACCGTTAAATTAACGAGGATCATTTGTTGATCATACAATTAATAGGTTATTATGTTATTCAAAATAGAAAATTAATAATATCATAAAAATAATATTTATACTTTAATCTCTACCTTATATCCAACCATTTATGTTATTATAGGAAAACGAATCATATTATGTCGTAGAGGTGGTATTTCGCACAACACACGAACAACAGTTTTATTTTCCATATTGGATGGGGTATATGAAAAAAACAATGAAGATAAAAATATTTTTGTAATATTTTTGTTAATAAATGACTCAAATATTTTTATAATACGATGTTTATAATAATTTTTAATGAATATAATTAAGCAAAAAACTAATCATTTGATAATACTCATATTAGGGACCGGAATTTTTCTTCAATGACTCCAGGGAAATGAAATCATTATGTTAAAAAATTGTAAAAATAAGCTTTTTAAAATGGTATATGTTTATAGAAACAAAAATTTATAGTGTTTTAGTAATAACATCAAATGATATATGAGTATTCTAGTGGTAAAAATGTTACCCATTTATAAGTGAATGTATGGGTAGTTTTGGGAGATTCCCTTATAATTCCAATAATGTAAGGTTACTATTGTGGTTAAAAAAGAAAAAAAGAATTGGATTGAAAAATGAATTTTTGTTGGATATCTTCTCAACTAATCTTTTTTTAGAATAAATTATTTGTTTTATGGTGTAACAACCATATAAAACTGATAGATTAAAAGGCAATAAATTAATACCAATATCAACATGGTGCACCATTATTTTTGGGAACCTCCCTGATTTGAACTCAAAAAATTGATTTTTATTAACCAAGAATAGATTCACTATAGGTGAACTCCTAGAATGTTTTCCTAGGTGCATGTGAGTGAGGAAAAACACACAAAAATAATATATGATTTCCTATAGGGATAGACATTAGTTTGATAAGTGACCATGGTGGGTAATAGTTTGTGGTGTGAGAGGAATGAAACTAATGTATTTCAAGAGACCCATGGGGTTAAATGTATGGAATTAGGACTGGGGTGGATTTTTCTTCCTAGATGGTATTTTTGTTAATTCCTTTATATTATCTATGTTAATACCCATTTAAAAAGGTAGAGGAACTACCAGGGTTTGGGGTTTGGGTTCCACAATAATGGAATTTTTCATTAATGGGGGGAGAGTGTTACATATCTAGAAAATTGAGACTTAAAATTAAAATTGTAACTATCTATGTCAAAAGGTGCACCTTAATTTTAGGGATCCTACCCAATTAGAACTTCACGTTAAGTGTGGATTATCCTCGAGTAGTGTTAGGTTGGGTGACATCTTAGGAAGTTTCTTAGGGAGTGTCTGAGTAAGGGAAATAACATAGAAATAACATTTTTAGCATGTGGGGAAAATAATTTGTCTGATAAAAGACCATAGTGGGTAATAACATAGTGTGTACTAGGTAGGCAACCAAGGTATTATAAGAGTGGGTTAATATCCCTATGTTCATGGACCAAAGAAGTTGGGTTTGGAAAAGGTTCATCAGATCCAATACCCATCCAAATGTGGAGAGGCACTAACTGGGATTGATATATGGGGTTGATTACAAGTTAATTGTTCTTTAAGGGGGTAGAATACAACACCCATTAAAAGTGAGAATTAAAAAGATAAATTTTACTACCCAATTTAACATTTTATACCATTATTTTCATTATAATACATGATTATAAATCCATGATTAATAATTATTGACCTAGAGTAGTGTCAATATGGGATTCCCCCAATTAATTTTCCTTAGGTGGGTGTGGGTGAGGACGAAACACACTAAAATAACTTGTGTTGGCCTTTTTGGAAATTAATTAGTCTGATATGTGACCCCAGTGGGTAATATGATGTGAAGTTATACGAAGAAAACCATGGTATTATAGGATACCCATGGGGTTAGATGACTAGTTTTAGGTCAGGAAGATGTTGGGACATTGTATTGGGCTTTTTGTTTTAACTTTTTTACATTGACACAAATTTAATTTTACTTTGATAATTAATTCCTAACCTTATTAATTAATTTTAATGATACAAATTAAAATTCGAATTATTACCTAATTCGATACATCTAATGCCTAATTTAAACCTCATATTATCAAATAATATTTTTAGTGTTATAGAATGTTAATTTTAAAATAAATACTTTTAATCATTTAAAAACAATTTTTATATAAATGACATTTTAATGGTCCAAATTTATATATAAGATAACATTATTTTGGAAATAGTTTAAAATGAAAAAAATGAATAATTATAAGGTAAATAAGTAATATAGGGATTTCAAGGCACTAAAAAATCAAATTCCTCATATAAATAATTGAATCAATGAATATAAATAATACAACTTTTGTATTAAAAAAACTTTTTAATTAGATTTATAAATGTAGGAAAATCTATTTTTAATTTAAATGATTAGTTTAAAATTAATAATTTTATTATTTAAATTAATATATTATTACTTAAATGATTTTCTAAACATCTAGATCATTCTTAGATACTGATAATGTTAT
The DNA here is from genome assembly GCA_963277665.1 of Viscum album. Classification (NCBI taxonomy): domain Eukaryota; kingdom Viridiplantae; phylum Streptophyta; class Magnoliopsida; order Santalales; family Viscaceae; genus Viscum; species Viscum album. Next base: position 1,615,079,491 of record OY728151.1, read on the forward strand.
AAAAATTTCAAGTTTCGTGAAATCCATGCTTTAAGAAAAAACATTTTTAGAAAAAGATTAGAAATTCATACAAAGTTAATTTTGGTCTGAGGAATCCAAAAAATAATTTATTTTTTCAATTTTCAATTCTCAAATTTATAAAAACTATTTTTTAATAAATTAATAAAATATAATGAAACCCCGCTTTTCTTGGAAAATGACATTTTCAAATATTAATTATTATTATTATTATTTCATATAATTTTCCAAAAAAAATTTGGGTGGACCAATTATTAATATAAAACATAATTTATCATCTCTAATCATATCTCTCCCTAAATATAAAAATATATCTCCTAAAAGGAAATTTTTTAGAAAAATATTTTTTCTAAACAACAAATGATATTATTAGTCATTTTAGGTAAATTTATTCGATTTCATTAAAATTAAAATTAGCCTTTGGAATATATATATATATAAATAATTCATAAAATGGTTACTATTATTCATTCCTTATAAATCTCTATTTAGTTTTTTTATGGTCAAACTTATATGAAAACTCAATATAAGTTCGGTGAAAATAGATATAAACTGTTCCAAACCTCACATATATTTATACTAATAAATGTAGGTCAAGATACTTATGTAATAACATCCCACATACCATGAAAATTACTTATATTATAATCATACCACTATGTGGATTTATCTATAAATAAATATCCAATATTTGGTGAAAACAATCATGAAATAGGATACCAGAAAATCTAGAGTGAAAACTCGATAAGAGAATAATTAGTTGTAGTTTGATAGGTTTTTCCATTATTTAATATATATTGGTGATTATATTGTAACACCCTGAGATTTATTAGGGGAAAAATTCTACTTAAATTTTTTTGTTTAAATTTTTCATTCACGCAACACAAAATAAATCTTATATTATATAAAATAACATAGTTAGGCACATGGTTCATGAAACCCCATGTAATTTCCTAGAAATTCCTTGTTATTTTGAAATTATTATTTATATGGAATTTTTCTAAGACCACAAACTCTGACTACACGTGGTTCTGGGGGCAGGTGAGCCCAGAATGAAATTTTGAACTTTATTTAAGGTACATTCAGTAATAGTGTGAGTGATTTTTTATATATTTTGAACCAGTGAATGGATTAAAAAATTACAATGGAACCATTGACCTCAGAATGTTGGGAATCGCCTATAAATAAATTATCTTTGGCTGGAAAGGGCCACGTAGAAAAGTTATTTTTTCGACTTTTTAAGAAAAATAATAAAATAACTTTAAAGAATTAATTTATTTCATTTCTCACTGCTGGGTGGTGGATGAAAATAATTAATTATAGTGACCAGGCGGTGACGAGGTGAATTTATAAAGCTCATTAGTGGCCCATATCATGCAGTGTAATGACAAAATAATGTAAGCATAACACAAACACTATTTTATAAATTAAACAGCTTAACTGAAGTTACATGAAATGATTCTTTTTATTAAACCAACCTGTGGGAGAATAGAGAATTAAAACTTTGGGGTTTCATTGATGAACTATTGAATGTTTTCCTCTCCAATGAAGAATGAAAAATTCCAGTGAGACTTCATTGTCATTGTCATTCCTTGATGAATGGAGCCAAAAGGGACATCGACATCTTGAAACCTCATGGACGAACACCTCGACATAAAAAATCAATGAGGTAAGGGGATGTTTAATTTTATTAAAATTTCTTACCCATTCGTTTTTAGAAACAACAAACATAGATCATCCAATGTACTAGTTGATCCATGATTCATCCATTTATACTGTACTGTGTCATTTATTTTTGGTTTTCCTTATCCAGAGATTAATCATCATTTTTGTTAGAATTAAAATCCTCACACCCACTTCATTATAAATATCTAAAACAGAAGGTTTGGGATGACATAAAAAGGTTTTGACCCCCTCCTCCATGGATTTTCTTTTTGGTCAAACTCTGAAATTGATAGCAAGCTAGATCTGAGACCTTCTCAATGGTGAGTGTGTTCCCCAGATAACGCAGGCATAAGCTACACGAAGAACGGACCACCGGTGTGGACCCAGTGGTCCAAGGAAGAGGCTTCCGACAGTGGCTAGTGGCAGTAGCCATGGGAAGGGGGTGCCACACCATGAAGGCATTCCGGATGAAGGGTCGTCCCCAACTCAGGCCACTACGCAGCAGAAGGAGCCACTGGCTGGGCCTGCGACTCGAGGTGAAGGACGCAGTCATTCGACCACTTCAAACGGCCATAGACTCAGCACCATGTCATGTACCATGAGGCGGGCCACAATTTTTTGATATTGGAAGATGAGGTGCCCCATGGAAACCCTTAGGGTGATGCTAGTAGACCAGATGCAATATTCAGCTGCATCCCACCGAGGTGGACCAGTCTCCCTCTAGAGGATCGGGCAGGGCGCAAACCACCCAGTGGGCCCGTCCCACACCAACCAACCCATCCCACACCCAGTAGGGCATACTCGCACTGACAGGCTGAACCAGTTCCCTTTGGGCATCGTAGGACAAGACCGGGTCGTCGAGCACCCTGCAAGCTCGACCCTCAACCAAGTCGGGCCAGCTTCAGCGAGGCCCATTGGGCCTGGCCCACTCCCGAGGCCAGACCAGACTGACCCTAACCTGAACCATGTTAGTTATATTATTTCTAACTAAACTGGAGTATGTGGGATCCCCAAGATGATTTGGTCGGGTTGGTCTAGGCCAAGACGCAACTGGCACCTGTTTATGAAAAGGCATGTATCTCTTAGACCGGGCATCTGATTGATGCACTGTCAGTGGTGTTGGGACCCTCATGGCAGAGCGGTCCTTCTAAGATACTCTACCTGAGTTTGGTGGAAGTTATCATATGTATTGGGAGGATTGGACTCTAATACAAGTGGGCCATTTTAACAAAACTTCCATTATCTTACATAACATGAGTTCATTCGATGCACCATCTATTGTGTTGGGACCTTTACGAATAGATTATCCTATGGTGTTTCTCTATGTGGCACTTCATGGTGGTTGAGGTATGAATGATGGAATGAGTAGAGGTTCCTCCGTAAATCAATCATTTTATGTTCGGGGCTCTAGTGGATGAATGTGATGTGAAGAACGAATAGTTATCCTGAGTGGGTCAGCACCAATAAATCTTGTGTGGGTTTGCAGCTAGGTATCCTATGTGGGTCAGCATCTATAGATCCTCTAGCGGTCAGCACCAAGCGATTCTTTTGGGTCAGCACCTAGAGATCCTCTCTTGGTCAACACCTAAGGACCTATTCGTATCACCAACAAATCCTCTCGACAGAATAAGATGATCTAGATTTATGACTAATCATCATTACTTTTGAACATAGGTTATTCCTAGTGTGAGATGAGAATTTTAATTTAATCTATGTGGTTATGATCATTATTACTGGTATTACCTATATGGTATTTTATTTGTGATGTTTTAATTCATGGATTTATGAGAGAGCTTCACGGGTCTCGGGGTCCCTACTGAGTATTTTCATGCTCACCCATTCACGGGGTTCGCCCGCACTTGTTGTGTCTGGTGCAGACGATCAACGTTTTGATAGAGGCTCTCAGGGGGATGAGATTACAGACACTTCGACGAAGGAATTTGCGTACTTGGACCATATGGGGACCAGGACGACCGTGTAGTTAGGACATATTACTTAGGATTCCAATATCTTCACTACTATTTCTAGAAGGTGGGGTTTTCCATTGATGGCCATCAGAGATTACTTTTTCACTTTTTTGTTTTTAATTCCTTTTGGGGCCTATTTTCAAGCCCACTTAATTTCACATGTACAGAAACTCTGTTTTTTTATTGGTATACTTGTTTCCCCATTTCAGAGTGTTGGGATGTGGTTGATCGGTGTGTGTATATCATTAAAGACAATGCCTTCCCTTTTTGGGATATGCCTTTCATGTAATAGTCACTTTCCCCTGGCCTAGAGAAGGTTGGCTTGGGGTAGTCCTAACACGGTCATTAGGGTACAACTAGTGACAAAGAGGAATCAAAGGGTGTTCGGTTCTACTAGAAGAACTAAGAGTCTTTATTTTCAATGGGGGAAAGAGTGTTAAGTGTCTTATGTTGGGATTTCAGTCTAGGGAGTCCAATGTTGGTGTGGTGGCCGACGTATCCATACACCAGGACCCTAAATTCTCTTTTTTTCGACATGGTACATGAAAACACTAGTTTCATGGGTTTTGGAAATGACTTTATCTCGATCTCTTTGAAGCCATCTCACCAAGTATAACATATTGATCATGGTAAATTTGTTTCACTATAGGATTCCTCTATGAATACAACTATCCAGGATTCTATTGAGGGGTCATGATGATGGTCCACTGAGTGGTGAGGCATCGGTACATGGACCGCTTACTGAGGTAGCACCTCCAGTAGGTGTACCAACAACACCACCACCCAGAGAGTAGCAGTTTCTACCAGCCCCACCATCAGACAATGTTGACTAACTGAGTGTGCTGCTTGAGATCCATAGACAAGAGCCTTTGAGGTTTCGAGGAGAGACATATCATTAGGAATCTAAGGACTGTTTGGTGGCAGTTAGTCGGGTTTTTTTCCTATTTGAGACACTGAAAAATCAGATGGTACGTCTAGCTACATGCCTTTTTCAGGGCATGACCGGGAGGTGGGGGAACTTAATCCTTGAGACACACGGGGTGGAGACCCTCATATAGATGGACATAGAGAGCCTATTCAGGGTGGTGTTCATACATGAAACACAACACTCTGGTCGTATTTAGGAGTTACTAGACCTATAGGAGGGCTGCCTGACTCTGGCTCCGTACTCAGTGAGGTTTAATGACCTCTCCCGCTACCCCATCGACATGGTAAAAACCCTTTATTCAGGGCCCATACCATTGATAAGGGACTCCAGGGGACGATCAGGGAATCAAAGATATCACTAAGCTTCCTAACATTGACTAGAGTTCTTGAGAGATACCTACCGGTAGAGATATTCCTAAACAAGCAGGCACCGGCGGTGATATCCACCACTAGATGACAGGTGGTCATGTCATCAATAAAAGGCTGTAGTCATATGGAGAAGAGGCCAAAATTGGAAAGAACATCCAGAGGATGGCACTAGGATGCATGAGTAGGAGGTGTAGAGTTCGTGAGGTAGAGTTGTTCATCTGAGAACTTGAGTTTTTTACTCTTGCGATAGGCAAGGGATCATGGCTTGTGACTATCTAACTCCCTGCATAGAATACCGTTAGGAAATAGAGGGACCACCAAGTCAGTGATAGAGGTTCTATTGAGGAGTTCATCAGGGAGGCGGACGTGGTAGGGGATCAGGCTGGGCAGCAGGCGGTGGACGATGGTTCAAGGAACTACCACCGCCACCCCCATGAGGTTCGCCACAAGCTCTGGGTTGTAGGCGGACATTCATGGGTCTGTATTTAGTTGATGGAGGAAAAAGACAACGGTGCTCCATATAATATTTAATGTACTATATGTGTCTTATGCACACTATCTGTAGTTATTATATAGACAGTTGTTAGTCATTCCTTCCTTGATATAGCTCTCATTTGGATCATGGAGATTCTGGTTGAGTTATTGGCTCGATCCTTACGATTAGAGACTCCTTTGGGAGGGGATTCGATGAATACAGAATAGTTTCAGTAGTGTGAGATTGATCTATTAGGTGAGAGATTTCTCTGTTATCTCCTAGTAGCAGCATCGATGCCTTATGATGTCTGCTTATGTAGGGACTAGTTATCCATTGTCCAAGCTCAGCTCAACTTTTTCAGGCGCAATGTGTGTTGTGTTCGTGCAGATGGGACCCAGTTTTCATTCACTAGAGATAAGGGAACCTTTTTAGAATAATATGGAATTCATTAGAGGAGGGTTTGGCCAATCACTCACCAGTTGTCTAGCCTCACCCTTGGTGCGGTGGATGACGGGAGTCTAATCTTTCCTATATTGGTGGATGAATATGAGGATGTCTTTCTAAAAGATGTCCCAGGACTACCTCCTCACATATAAGAAGAAATTTTCATTGACTTGTACCCATGTGTGACAAAAATATCTACAAATTCATACCAGATGGCTCCCATGGTGCTTCATGAGTTGAGGGTACAACTAGGGGACTTATATAGGAAGGGGTTTGTAAGGCCCAAGGTTTCTCTATGGGAAGCCCCAGTGTTGTTCTATAAGAAGGAATATAAAATCTTAAGGATATGTGTGGGATTCTGATGCCTAAATCGGGTGACCATGAAACATAAGTATCCACATCCGAGGATTGATGACCTCTTTGATCAAATGAAGGAAGAAATGCGGTTCTTGAAGATTGACCTCAGATCAAGCTTTCACCAACATCAGTTATGGAATGAGGATGGGTCGAAGATAGCCTTCAAGTGTTGTAACGGCCAATATGTGATCCTAGTGATGAATTTCAGCATGAAAGACACCCTATTAGTATTTATGGTACTCTATAAAGGGATCTTTGAGCCTTATCTTGATCATGTCATGGTGGTCATTATGGATGGAATCTTGGTCTACTCAGTATCAAAGGAGGATCATGCTACACACCAGTGGATAGTCCTAAATGCGCTCTGAGAGGACCATCATTATGGTATGATATCAATGTTCTAGTTATGGAATCGGGAGCTCTAATTTTTTGGACACATCCTCTTGGATGATAGAGTTGTAGTGGATCTAGTGAAGATATAGGCAATACTTGCTTGGTAACCCCCCCAGAGTGTGACCAAGGTCCAGAGAATCTTGGGGTTGGATGGGTACTACAATAGGTTCGTAACCAACTTTTCAAGTGTAGAATCCCCCTCATCATCTTTAACACATAAGGTATATCCCATCATGTGGATGGAGAAATTCCAACAGAATTTCTAGGAGATGAGGCGGAGACTGACGATTTCCCCCATCATGATACTACCTGAAGAGGGAATTGGGTATGTAGTATACTATGATGCATCAGGGATAGGAATGGGCTGTTTCATGATGTAAGAGCGACCATTTATCACCTACATCTCACGATAATTGAGGTAGCATCTGAAAAACAATGCACCACATGACCTAGAGTAAGAAGCATCGGTCTTCGCCTTGAAGATATTGTAGAACTACCTGATGTGTGAATGGTTTACGATCTACTCTAACCAGAAGAGTCTCAGGTATATATTCTTGAAGAATGACATTAACATGACATAGTGATGATGGAAGGAGTTCCTCCAGGACTATGACTTTGAGATAATATATACTCCTAGGAAGGGGAACGTGGTGGCAGAGGCACTCAGTAGGAAGTCTGGTTTACAACTGCTGAGTGAGGTGATACAACAATTAGTAGTGATACAGATACACTTCATGGATAGTGATGGATAAGCATACCTAAACTCTATAACTATCACTCCCCCACTCATAGAGATAGATTTAGGGAAGCACAACTTGTGGATGTTGACTGTGAGGCCCGACGAGCTTAGATATCCATAAAATGTGCTTCTAATGGATTTTCAATAGGTGGAAAGCACATCATCCTTTTTAGAGGAAGCACCTTAGTACCAGTGATGTTGCGGGAGGATGTTTCAAGGGGGTTTCATACCTCGCTTTTGGAAGTACATCCTAGTGTGGCAAAGATGTAGAAGGACATCTGACATCATAACTAGTAGCCCGGGATGAAGAAAGTAGTGGCAGAGTTCATTTCGTGGTACCTCACTTATTAGCAAGTGAAGGCCAAGAATTAGGTTATAGCAGGCTTCGATCAGCCACTTGAGGTACCATAGTGGAAATGGGATAGTACATCGATGGACATTGAGATGGAGTTACCACAGACATCCTTGTTAGATGATTCCATCTACGCGATCATTCACCGACTCACTTAGTCATCTCATGTTCTACCCATCCGAGAGTAGGGACAAGTAGAGATTTGGGACGCCTCAATGTCCAGTAGATAGTACGGCTCCATAGGGTGCCTTCTATGATCAAATTAGTCCGTGATGCACGATTTATATCTTGTTTGTAGAAGGGGTTACTGGTGGCGTTCGAGATGCAACGACGCTGAAGCACTGCCTTTCACCACTAAATTGATGGTCATATAGAACAGACTATACAGACCGTGAAGGATAGCATTTGTGTTGAACTCTTATATTTTTGTCACAATTGGGAGGACCAACTTCTATTGGTGTAGTTTTCATAAAATAATAGCTATCACTCCACCATTGGGATGACACCAGTTGAGGCCTTGTACAGGCATCCTTGTAGATCACCCCTATGCTGGACAGACCCAGGGGAGTTAGCACTCAAGGGTCTGGAGTTGGTATGGGTTACCACTGTTAAGGTTCTAGTCATTTAGTACCGAATGGTGCCTGCACAATGTAAGAATAATTCCTTTGCCAACCGGATATGGAGACCCTTGGAGTTTGAGAAGGGCGACCACATATTCCATCGAGCCTCACCCCGAAGTGGATTGGAGAGATTTGGACAGGGTGGTAAGCTATCTCTGGGGTTCATCGGAACATTTCTGATCCTGAAAAGAGATGGCGAGGTGGAATACAACCTATCTCTTCCACCAAATATGCAATGTGTGCATAATTTTTTACACGTGTCACATCTAAGGATATAGGTGTATGATCCATCAAACGTCATCAACTAGGGTGAGCTGATCCTTGAAGATGGGGCGACATTTGTAGAGTTCCTAATGGGGATAGTGGATCAATATGATAATGACCTGTTGGGTGGTCGATTCCTCTAGTTTTAGTTTGGTGGTATCTTGAGAATCTTTAGTTGAGCACATTGGAGTAGGAGACTCATATTTTTGCTCAGTACACCCATCTCTTTGATTACTTTTGTTTTGTATTTTTGAGAAGTAAAGAAATATGTTGGGAAGATTGTAATGTGTTGGAAATTCTGATTAATTGTTTTACTATTATTTATGTGGAATTATTCTACGACCACACGCTCTGACGACAAATATTTTCAAGGCCTGATGAGCCCAAAAAAAATTCTCAACATTTTTAATGTTTGTTCAGTAAATGTGGAATCCAGTTTTTCTACCTTTGGAACTGGTACTTAGTTAAAACATTGGAGGGCACCAATAAAATTAGAATGTTGGGATTCACCTATAAATTACTGAACTTTAGCCAGTAAGGGCCAAGCGGAAAATTTATTTTTCATACTTTTTAAGGAAAATAATAATACAATTTAAAAGTATTCTTTTATTAATTTTTTCACCATTGGGTGGTGGATGGAGAAGTTGTGGTGTAGTGACTAGTTGATGATGATGTGCATTAATGAATCTTGTTAATGGGACACATCATGCAGCATGACGATGTAATAATGTATGTGTAACCAAGAAACTTTTTCAAAAATGAAATAATGAAATGATGAAATGTCATAGATTAACAAAAATGCTGCGACATGATTCTTTTTATTAAACCTACTTGTGGGAGATTGGGGAATTAATTCTGCAGATATTCTCTAATGAACTGTTGGACGTTTTCTTCTCCAATGAAGAATGATGAATATTGACTAGACTTAGTCATCTTCAATGTGCCTCGAAGAAGGGACCCAAAAGCGACGTTGACATCTTCAAACCTCATGGATGAACATTTCAGCATCAAATGTCAATGAGGTAGGGGGTGTTTAATTTTTTTAAAAGTTCTTCCCCAATATTTTTTCTTCAAACAACAAACATTGATCAACCCAAGAACGAGTTGATCCTTGATTAGTCTGTCTATTATGGAGGGCGAATTTTCTTTTCGAATTTCTTTATCCATAGTTTAATTATCATTTTTGTTCGAATTAAAATCATCGCACCTCCCTTCATTATAATCTTCTAACATTTGGGGTGCGAGCCAACATGAAAAAGGCCTAAGAACCTTTATCATGGTTGTTCTCCAGGTCCAAACTCTCAAATAAATAGAATGAATGATTTGAGACTTTCATGGTGGAGAAGAGGTTCTGAGGAGAGCACAAGCCCAAATTGTGTTAATAATAGACCAATGGGGCAGACTCAATGGTCCTTGGAAGAGTCTGTTGGCAGCTTCGACGACGGTCTGTAGGGGACCGCGGTAGCAGTTGTGAGTAGGGGGCAGTGCGCCCTAACGACACAATGGAGGAAGGGCTGCTACCATTGTAGTATAAAACATAGTAGGAGGATCTCCCAGTTGGGCTGGGGGAGGTGGTCTCTGGACCACGTTGGAGTGCCACAGACGTGACACCGGGCTGCGTCCCTCATGGTAGTCCATAGTCGCTCGACCACGGTAGAGGAGGCTCCCCACAATGACATGCAGGGAGATGGTTGTGAACATGATGGGGAATCTTGTAGCGTCCCAATGTGGTGGACCGGTCAAACTCTGGAGGACGCAGTGGGGCGTGAACCACCCAGCGGGCCAGACTAGACCATGTCACTGGGAGACCCTGTGGGATGGATCCTCGGCCAAGCCGGGCCAGGTCCAGTGAGGCCCTTTGGGCATGGATCACTAGAGAAGATGAACCATACAGAACCAAACCCAAACTGGGTGAGGTAGAGTCTTTCTATCTAAATAGGGGTATGTGACACTCCCGAGCTGAGTTGGTCGGGTCGGTCTGACAGGGTCATACTGGGAATTGACACAACTACAAAATGTTAACTAAAATGATCTTATTTCTTAGGCTGCACGTTTGATTTACACGCCGTTAGTGGCATTTTGACCCTCGCGAAGGATAGGACCTTCTGAGATACTCAACATGATCTTTGGAAGATGTAGTCATTTGAGTGGGATGGATCAGACTTGAATCCAACAATGTACTTTTCTGAAAAAGATCCATATATTATAGTCTGGACGCCTATTCGATGCGTTGTCTATTTTGTTGGGACCCTTACAATGAGACAGTCCTTTTTGGCTGCTCTATATGGGAGTTCATGGTGGTTGATGTATGAATGGTGGCATGAGGAGAGGATCCTCTTGAAATCATGCATCCTTAGTGGAGGAACCCAGTTGCTGGCTCTGACGGGATGAAAGAACAACGATACTGAGTGGGTAAGCACCCAGCGATCATGTTTGGGTATGTACCTAGTGGTCCTCTGTGGGTTAGAAACTAGTGATCCTCTTAGTGTCTGTACCTAGAGATCCCCTCTAGGTCAGCAACTAGTGATCCTCTTTGCGTTTGTACCCAGAGATCTTCTATGGGTCAACACCTAGTGATCCTCTGTGGCTCAGCACCTAGCGATCCTTGATGGGTCAAAACCTAATGACTCTATGCAGATTAGCTGCAGAGCCTCTTGACAGAATATGATGATCCGGTTTTAGGATTAATCATATTTACTTATGTATGAATGTTATACCTAGTTTTAGATGTGTGTTTTACATTATCCTATGTGTTTGATATCTTACTTGGTGGTATTTGCTCTGTGGTATTTACATTATGGTGTTTTACTTTATGGATTACTGAGAGACTATCGAGGGTCTTGGGGTCCTTACTGAGTATTATTAGGCTCACCCTTGCACGAGATTCACCCGCACATGTTTTCTTTGGTGAAGATGATTAGTGTTTTGAAATAGCTGCTTAGGGGGATTGGATTGACATATGCTATGACTGGGGAGTTTGTTTCCTAGGAATAGGTGGGGACCATTAGGACTAGGTGGGCAGGACATACTACTTCGATATCTAGTTTCTTCACCACTCTCCTGAATGGGTGGGGTTTTCAGTGAATGGCCATTAGAGTTTCCTTTTGTAGTTTTCTGTTTTTCAGTTCCATTTTGGATTTATATTCTTTCCCACTTACTTTCACTCACTAGTAGAAAAATGGTTTTTAACATCGTTAGTTTGACGTCGGTTTCATATAAACCAACGTAAAAAAATATTTTGGAGAATTTTCGACGTTGGTTTTTTTAAAAATGGATGCCAAAAGAAAAAAAAAATTAGTTTGGGAATCAATTTTTTTAAAAACTGACTCACAAAATTTAAAAAATATATTTTTGGTGTTGGTTTTTACAAGAACTGATACTAAAAATTAGATTTTTTACTAAGTTTTAGATTATTTCATATGCATCGATTTGACACGTCGTGGGGAAAAAACAAAGTTACAGATTAAAGGTTATTGTTGTCTGAAGTTGATCTTTTCTAATAGAAGTCTAAATAAAGTCCATATTTCAGATACCATAACATTTAATCTGTAACTCCATTTTAGCAAAATGACTAGTCAAATCGAAGCTTATGAAATTATCGAAAGCATTGTAATTTTTTTCATTTTTGGCATCAGTTTTTATGAAAAGCAATGACAAAATAATTTGTTTTTATTTTTCACGTCGGTTTTTTAGAAAACCGACAAAAAACATATCTTTTATTTTTTGGTGTCAGTTTTAAATAAAACCCAATGCAAACACAAGTTTTATTTTAAATTTTACCATCAGTTTATTTAAAAACCAACGCCAAAAATAATTTTTTTTACTTTTTGGCATCGGTTTTTAAAAAAACTGAGGTGAAAAATAATTTCTTTTATACTATTTAGCATCAGTTTATTTGAAAACTGACACCATACATGATATCTATTGGCATTTTTTGGCGTCAGTTTTCTAATAAACAGATTCCAAAGTATATTTTGTAATACACAAAAACAAAATTTCAATTTTTTCACAACATGCATTTATTATTTTCAAATCTCTCCTACATTTCCATATAACGCTTTCGAAAATATTTCCATTTACTACATATAAATCCATTTCATCCTTCGTACAACATTTTTAGCCTCTTCAATTCATTAAAGTTTTCAATGCCTATTCAATATTTAATTTAAACATGATACCTATTCTAATCATTTATTTTTGTTATTATTTTCCTTCATTGAAAAACATCTCTATTAGCTTGTATATAGAGATGATTTCTTATTATTGTCAAGTTATAAATATAGAACAATAGAATGTGATTTAACAACTATGGTGTAAATTTAATTATCAATCACCATTTTCTTTTGTTGTATGTGATTTCAATTTATGATTTTCAAAATTTATTTGAAATGAGTTGAGCCAATTGAAACATTAACATGTCCAACATCCGATAACCATAACATTTGATCCGTAACTCAGTTATTGCTCCACGACCTGTCAAATCGAATCATAGGAAATTATCTAAAACATTGAATAAAAAATGTTACTTTTTGTCATCGGTTTTTTGTAAAAACCGATACCAAAATATGTTTTTTTTAATTTATGGTGTCAGTTTTTATAAAAAAACTCACAACGAAACTATTTATTTTACCTTTTTGGCATCGGTTTGTAGGGAAACTGATGCCAGAAATGACACTAATTGATTTTCTGGGCATCGTTTTTTAAAAAAACATAATCTAAAAAACAAATGTAATTCATTTTTGGAATTCATTTTAAAAAAGGGACCTAAAAAGTCTTATTTTTTATGTGGGCAACATCAACGTCGGTTAAAAACTGATGCCAAAATTTAAAAAAAACTGATGTTAAAGACCAATTTTCTTACAAGAGACATATAATTTCACTCAGATTTTTCTAGTGTTATTCATGATTCCCCCTTTCATTGTGTTGGGATGAGGATGGGTGTCTGTGTGTGTATAGGTTTAAATGGAGTGCCTTCCCTTTTTCGGATATGAATTTCCAGTGCTAGTCACCAGCCCCTGGCCTGTGGATAGCAGGCATGGGGTAGTCATGAAAAGGGCCCCAGGGGAGGAGTCATGACACACCAAGTTATTCTTGCACTAAAAACAACAAATAGATTATATTGTGGTACACACAACACTAAATTTGTCTTTTTTTAAACACAATATTGAGTTTCTTCTATGGATTTCATTACATATAAGGCTGATCTTTACCGAACTAAAATATACTATTAATATTGTTTTTAAAATATTATTTTAGTTACCACATGGTCATTGGAATAATTTTTATGAATAATAATAACTGAAATTTTAAATTGTTATTTAAAAATGTATATAAAATTAATCCTTTGGATATCAAGTGGTTATAAATCAATGTAAGAACTATTTAAAAAAATATATTACTTTTATAAGAAAACTATTTTTCTATTCTCAAACACCATTTTTTATCAATATATTAATAAAACCACTTTTTTTAATGTTATTAATTAGAATTTATATATTATATATTCAGAAAATATTTTTTAAAATCTTCCAGTAGACTTTAAATGCATAAGTTAAGAATGAATCCAATTATATAAAAAAAGAATCATTTTTCTAAAAGGTAATTGTATCTCCTTTTAATGGAAATCCAATTTTAATTATAATGTTTGAAAATACTATAATTTTTATTTAAAATTAACAATTTTATTTTTTAAAATGGCATATAAATGTTTATTTTGTGTGATTTCTTTGGAATTTTTCTGAAAAGTTTCATATTTTTTTGAATAGTAGAAAAAATACATTTCAATTGAAACATTTTTCTTCATGTAGTTTATTTAAATAATTAAATGAAATTTAAAATTTGGTTTAAAGGATATTTAGATAAATTATAAATCAATAATGAAAATTTAATCCACTTTATCCAACTTCAAAATTTAATTGGATATAAAAACAATTCAAACTTTTGAGATTTTTTCCTTAAAAACCCACTTTCCCATCACATCGGAGGGACTAAATTTAAATTAACACAAGCCACATCTGTGAATTTAATTTGGAGAAATTAAATCCATATTTTATCATTGTAAATTGTAATTTATAATAATGTAATATTCGATTTTGACCAAATATTTTAAATAAATTAATAAAATATAATTATAAGGATTAATGTAAAAATGAGTTCACTTAGCGGTCAAACATCATCAAAAGTGGCCAAATAACATAGAAACATCTATAAAAGACATTTTATGGTCATATTTCGACCATATAATCCTTTTAAATATAATTTAACATTAATGGAGACACATTTTGTACAAATGACATCTCAATAGTGTTTACCTTTCAATATTTATAATAATGACACTCCTCCTCCATTATAAAATGTCACTCACCACCCCCACATACTCACACCTCCCAAGAAAATTGTTTTCATCAAAGACCTTCCCAAATAATCTCCCAAATTCCTTCATATCAACCATTAATACTCACATTGGACTAAATCAAACCATGGAAGCCCTTTGGTGAAAACCAAAAGGAGTTACCTGAAAAAATAGGTAACATTCTTCAACATAAATTTTTATTTTATTTCATTATCCACCCATCCATTTATTCATGTTACATGATTATATAATAATATTTGTACCCTAAATATATTCACATATTTTTTTTATGTTTTATACATAATCCTTCAAACACATCCATCAAATGGGTAACAAACATAACATTGGTGTATACGTAGGACTACATCCTCGCAAAATATTTTTGTTCTTTTTTCCTTTAACACCTCTCATAGTTAGGCATTATTAGATAAATAATATTTTTATATGATAAATATTATATTTATTATTATTTTTTCTTATATAATTCTTATACACAACATACCTCCATGATTTCTATTTTTTTCTAAATATGATAACTCGTAAGAGGATGTGTAGACTACCACCTCCATAAAGCAATGTGATTCGTTCACACATTAAGTTAAATGTATTTAGGAAGGGTTTGATAAATGTATGAAATTTTAATGGAATAATAATTTGAGTTAAATGATAATATACATAAATATATTTCATTTAATTTCTGTCTTT
This sequence comes from Viscum album, assembly GCA_963277665.1. Lineage (NCBI taxonomy): Eukaryota > Viridiplantae > Streptophyta > Magnoliopsida > Santalales > Viscaceae > Viscum > Viscum album. The sequence goes on from OY728151.1 coordinate 1,615,095,138, forward strand.
AAAAATGATATGTAAATGGAAAATGCATTTTTACGTATGTGTGGCCTACCGTCTCCCTGAATGGTGTCTTCCATTTCATATTTCTATCATTTATATATTATTATAAATGATAATGTACTGAATATATATATCATTGATATTTATATAATTTTTTACATTATATAAATAATTTAATCATTATTTATGCAATAGGATAAAAAATAACTCGAAAAAACATAATCTAAAAAATAGGATATTACTAGAAACATAACAATAATAGGGAATTGTAATTAAATGGTTCATATAAAGATATAAGTAAATCCCATATGATAAGATTTATAATAATACGGGTATATAATAAATTTATAATAAAATTATATTTATTACACATGATGTTTAAATTTGTATAAATAAATTCAACAATTAGGGTAAGGGTTTTCTCGTTGCACTTTTATTTCTGTGAGACTTACGAATTATTTAAAACTCATTTAATTTTTTTTTGTGTATATAATTCCAATGAAAATTTTATATGATTATTTAAATTAATTTTATTGGAGTTTAAATATTCATTTTATGATCTTTAATTCATTGGTTTTATAGTTCAACTATTTCCGACTCGGTAATGTAATTTTGTATAAATTGTATTACATTGAGATATATGTCATGTCATGTAGAAATATTTTTTATAAGGTGTATATACTAAAATTTGACATGTTATATCATGAATATACTTCTCCTTAGGACATTTTAAATATTATTTAATGTTACTATTTCCTGGTTATTATGATTCCATGTTACCAATGTGGTAATAATTAATTACTAAAATCTCATCATTTATTGTGATATTTTATGATTATGCTTCCATTGATGGAATATTATGATATGTATCAATTGAGGTATCCTAAAAATTCTTATCCTTAGTTTATTCATTATGTTATAAATTATTGGATCCATTTTTTTATCTCATTGATACATTAGATAATTTAGAAAAAAAATTTATGAAAATATTTCATTATTAATCTTTTCGATTAAAATATATGTTTTTCAAAAACCATGTTTTCTAAAAAAATCAAATATATATTATGTAGACTTTAAAAATAAAATTTTAGAAATATTTTAACTTTTTATTAAATATTTTTATTAAAATGAATCTCCTTTAAATTTTTTGATCATGGGTCATTTCAAAACTATTTATGGTGTGAAATGAATGTTTGGTATTTAGGGATTTAGCTACCACCATGATTTTAATTTCATTAAATCTCCCTTTACAAGTTTTCAAGGATTATTTTTTAAAGAAAATGGTTTTCCATATATTTTTACATTCACTAGTTTTAAAGTGTTTTTTAAACAAGTAGTTTTCAAATGTTTTTTTATTTTTTAAAAAGTTTTAAAAATGGTTTTCAAGGATTATTTTAAATGTTTTCAAGTTTATTTTCAAAGGAAAATTTTTTAGATTTTAAAAACATCTCTTCAAATTGGAAATGATATTTTCCCCATGAATTTTTTTTAATTATTTTTAATTATTACTGTATGTTTTTTCAATGAGCTTTATAAAGAAAAGTTATATTCTATGTGATATTTCAATATCCCTGTCCATCTAGAATGCCATCATTTAATATTGTTTATGATTTACAAGGGATAATATTTTATGATACCGTTCATATTATTTCTATAAACGGTTTCTTTTTAATGGAATAATTTTTATGGAACCTGTTTATCATCCATTCTTAAAAGATATTACAATGATATTATTTTGAATATTGTTTTTGTTTCATGGGCTATTTAGTATTCATGGACATTCACATGAATCACATTTCATTTTTTGGGAAAATCATGTTATGATAGAATAATTGTTTTAACATATTTCTATGAAACTTATTTTTCATTCATCCATTTTATGCTTCATGTACATGGATTATTCAATTTTGTGGCCATGATACTATCGGGTAAGAATGTTATGGCTTATATGATGGGGTTTTTCCAGTGCGATTTTATATATGTTAGAGCATATATGATATGGTGGACTAGATAGCACTGGGTGTGGCCGTTATATCTTAAATGAAATGTGGGTCCTATATCTCCCTCAAATTAATTTGTTGAAGATTTATATCTGATAAGATAATGATAGGAACAAGCTTACATGCATGATCCACTATGGGAAGAATGTGTAACTTTATCCACTATAAAAAAGGGATATGACTAGGGATGGTGGTGTGTCCCACCCAGTAGATGGATTTCCCATGATGTTCCCAAATATGTTTTTTCAATTATCCATGTATTATTGAATGTTTTTACACATTTATGATCCTACTGAAAATTCTATGTCTTATTCCAATGTTAGGCATTCTAGGATTATGCTCTTGATTGGATTTTGATTAATTACTTATGAGATATAAATATGCATGCCTTGAATATTTATTATGATCTTTGACATGTAGGGTATGATCTTTTAATATTATGATCATATTCTTATACCATTCATCTCATGTTATTCTTAAATATCTCCCTTGTTTACCCTTTGTCGGCATCTTGTCTCACCCCTTTCTTATGTTTCCATTCCCAAAGTTATTAGGAAGTATTTATGTATGATTAGTAAATGGAAACATATTTAAGGGAAATGTTGAATATTTTTCAACAAGTTGTTAATTTATGTTTCCAGGTATCCAAAGGCACAAAACTATTGTGGTCCACGGGAATGTACTTTTGTTATGTATTGAATATTAATCTAAATTTATGTAATATCCTTGTATATTAGTCTTCAGTTGCGATAGTTGGTATCAAAGGAAAGTTTTATCATCCATTGGAAAATAGTATGAGAAAACATTAATGAAATCCATTGGGATATGTGTATGTACATATTTAGTGATGTCTCTAAGGATAAGCCTATGGGTTAATATATTTAAAATTATGTGTCATGATTTATGCATCCTATGATTAAATGTTTCATTATTATGCGGTTTTATGCTATTATTTGCTTCTATCACAAAATTATTTATTGTTTTAGTAAATGACATGAACTATATTGATCATGTTTAACATTGAATATTTCAGATGTAGAAAATATCAACATTATAAAAATTGTTCTCTTAATTGGAAGTATCATAAATTGAATTAGTAAGGTGGTATGATTACTGATTTTTCTATTTATTATAAAGTAATTTTAAATAAAAATTGAATGGTATGGGATGTTATAATAGTATTTTTTTACATTAAACGTAAGATGAATGATAATATTTCAAATTAGGAACCTTAATAAATGATTCATATTTCATATTATTGGGATGGGTATTATGAAATAAATGATGAAACATTATAAATGTTTTAAGAATATAGTTGGATTAATAATGTTTATATGTTTTGGAATTCCACGATTATGATATATGAATCCTGAAATATATAAGTATTTTTAATATATTTTTTTCATTAATGATTAAAAAGGATATTTTAAATGGTGTTAAAGAGTTTGAATCGTGATCTAATGAAAATGTGGTATTTTTATCAGGGAATTTTACCCTAAATGAGTTCGTAATATTATGAAAATTGTATTTAGCTTGGACACAGAGCTGAAGGATATGGATAAAGAAAGATGAATACTATAGATTACCATGAAACTGATTATTGATTTTTCAAAAAGTAGACTATGTTATCATGAATGATATTTTTAACTTTTAGGATATATGTAATATACCTAGTAATAATTTTAATAATCTATAATACGCATTTTGCAATAGGATTTGTGGTAATTCAGTGTATTACCATGTTTTAAGAGATTGTATGATGTCGGTATTCACGTTTATTAGAATGTGAAAACCAAAATCTAAATTATGAAATATGGGGGACAAATTGTAAGCTGATATATTTAACTTATTTATAAGGATTTTATTTTCATATGTTTTATGGGTTATAAGTTTAGCTTTTTAGGGTATAGTTTAAGTTAAAAATAGGATGGGGATTTATAGTTTATTATAATACCACGCAATATGAGGATTTTTCAAATTGGATAACTTGTTCTCACAATTTTTATAAGATACTTACAAAAGATTTAAGGAATGAATTATCATTCAATTTCATGATATTTTATTATTTCAGGAATAAAAAATTCACTTTAATTTTATAGAGTATGAGATGAAGTGGAAATTGACCAAGAAACAACTAAAGGGTAATATTATTTATATGAAAAGTAATGAAAGAAAGTAATTATATTTTCATACATTATTAGACTGGAAAATAATTCATAAACTCTAGGAAAAGGATATTGAAATGGATTTAAACTAATACCATCTATTTTGTTGACTCTATGGTCTTATAAATCATCAAAAATCTAGGATGTTTTGGCCGTAAACATTCCATTGATAATCCACTTACAAGTTATCAGTGATCTTTATCACTCTCTATAATTATTTTAAATTTTCTTCCATTTCAAATATTGTCTCCCAACCTATGTTCTCATATATATGATCCTAGATATGAATTACATTGGGTAACTGTTATGGTTCCAACTTACCATTTTTAAATGAATGCATGATATTAATCTTTGGAATGTTGGTTTCAAAGAAATGAACATAAAAGTATTAAAACATTGAAAAATTAGAAGATTTATATGGTAAAAATAAATTTTATGGGGTATAGAATATAAAAAAATCAGATTTTGTGAAATTATTTTTTTAACTAATTTAATCTTTTTGATATTATACATTCACGAGACACTTAATATATGTAGTGTCATATAAAATCACTATGTTTTTCATTCACTTCACGAAACATCATGTTATGTCATTACAACACAAAAAATATTTATTAGATTATTGTACACAATACACTATGTTCCCCTTTTGTGGAACACAATGTTATGTTTCTTCGATATCTTTTGTTACATGCATGATTGTTTTTTACTAAACTAAAATATCTTATTAATATTGTTAATAAAATGTTATTATAGATAAAAACTAGTTTTGTTAATGTAGGATACAAATAATATTAACTAAATTAATAAAATTTGATTATTACATGTATATAAAATGAATCATTCAGTTATATATTCAATTAATATTAATGTAATAATTATAGGAAAATAAAGCAATTACACTTCTATGAAAACAATATTTCTATGTAAACAAATATTTTATCCTAATAAATTAAATAAAATACATTTGATGATAGTTTTAAATAAAATTTCTATATTATATATTCAATGAGTAGTTTTTATATGCATCAAATTGACTTTATAGGCATAAGATAAGAATAAATACAATTATAAGAATAAAATGAGATATTTAATAAAAGATAATTTTATTTCTTTTTAATGGAAAATGAATTTTAATTTTACATTTTTCAAATTTTTTATCTTTTCTTTGAAAAAATAATCATTATTTTAGAAATCCTTTATTAAAATTTTACTTTGGGTGGATTTTTAGTATTTTTCAGAGAATTTCGATATTTTGTTTAATAGTGAGAAAACACTAAATATTAATTGATAACTACATTTTAATCTAATTAATTTATATCATTAAGAAATATATTAAAATTATTTTAAAATATATATTGATAAATAATAATTTATTTAATACCTATTTGGCCATTTAAACCAATATCTCATTGAAATTGGATATAGAAACATTTCAATTTTTGATCTTTTTACCATAAAAACTCACTTTCATATCACGTCTGTGGGATTAGTTTTAAAATAATTCCTTCCTATTATGTGAATTTATTCTTTAAAAAAAATATTTATTACTTTTAACCATCATAGTGTATAATTTCAAATAATTTGAATAGTTTTTTTAAAAAAATAATTTAGAAATTAATTAAATTAAATTACACTGATTATGGTAAAAATGAGTATACATATTGGTTAAACATGAACATACTTTTTTACATAACATAGAAACATTTAAAAAATCAATTTTATGGACTTATTTCTAAAATATAATAATTTTTTTTATATCGGACATTTTTGGAGACACATGATGTAAGGGATACCTCTTAATAGTTTTTACCTTTTTAAATTTATCAGATTCCCCCTCCCCCTCCAATATAAAAAGGCACTCATCCCCCTCATTTCCTCACACCTCTAAATCCAATTTATCTCATCCAAAACCTATCTATAAAAACTCAAAATATCCATCCTCTCAACATATAAGACACACCTTGTGTATAAATCCAAACATGTAATTACATTGGGGAAAAACAAAATGAGTTTCCTGAAAAAAAAAAGAGATAACCTTATTCAACATTCATTTCTATTTTTTTATTAATACACCCATTTATTTCATATTATTCAATTATTATAAAAAAATAAGTATCCTCAATATAATTATAATTTTTCTATGTTTTTTACCTACACCTATACACACTTCCCCCAATTGGGAAATGGACTTAACTTTCGTGTTCATAGCAGATTATTGCCTCGCGAAACGATGTCACTCATTTTTCAATAACCTACTCTAATCGTTGGTAATTATGTTAGAAATACTATTTTTTTGATATAAATTATATTTATTACGTTTTCATGCTTTTTTAATTATTATATTAATTATACCTTCACCCGTTCTATTTTTTATTAAATATGACAACTTCATTTGTGGTTGTGTGGACAATCACCTCCTCAAAACAATTTGATTGATTAAAACTTTTAATGGAATGTATTAAAAATGTTTTTAGAAAATTTATACTATATTAATGACCTAATAATTCCACATTAATGATAATATATATACATATATTTTATTTACTTTATTTCATTCAAAAAAACATAAGGGAAACAATGTTCATACGTACGTAATGATTATCATCTCCATAGTGGTGTATTTCATCTCCTATTTTAATATTTTATAGATTATTATCAATATTTATATACTGGGTATATATTATATTTATATCATGTTTTAAATTATTTATATATGTAAATATTTATCTTAGAACGGGTATCAATAATAACATGTCAAAACATATAAGAAAAACAGAGTGGATATTCCAAAAAACCTAACATTATCATCAGTTGTTAATAAACGGGTAATGTGAAAGTAATAAGTAAATAAAATATGGTATGATAATTAAAAATATTATTAGGAGGTATATTTATAATAAACATATATTTATTATAAATATGTTTTGAACATGTATTAAAAATTTAAGACATAAGGTATGGGTTTTCATGTCTCGCTTTTATTTTTGTGATAGGTATACCTCATTCATCAGTAATTTATTTTGTGTGTTATATATACCACACAAGAATGAATTATATAAATTTTTGTAATTATATTTATGTGTGTTTACATGTCCATTTGATTATATTTTTTCTTACGGGGTTTATGGTTCAAAAGTTAACTAATGAGTAAAGTTATTTTATTTCAATTGTCCTTATTCGAGATACATGTCATGTTATACAAAAATATTTATCTATGAGGTGTATATACAACCATTTTACAAGTTATAGAAAGAATTTACATAATTTAATGTCATTATAAGCTCCATTTAATATTAATAATTAAATGGTATCCTAATTTAATGTTACCAAAGTGGTAATAGTATATTGATACAATCTCATCATTTATTGGGATTGTTTGTGATTATGCTTCCATTAATGAAATCATGGGATTCATATCTCAATGAAATATCTTAACTTTTATCCTCATATGGTTGTTAAATATATCCACATGTAATGTTACCATTTTACCAATCATTGATACATAATATAATCAAGAAAGTTTTTTATAAAAAATACAGCTTTATTTCTCTTTTTAGTTGGAAATATGTTATCTTCTAAAACCATGTTTTAAGAAAATGATTTCAAAAATTAATCATTATAAGTTTTTTAAAAAAAATTTCCTATATTTTAAATTTTTATTCAAAATTTTTCATAAAAATAATCTAAATTTCATTTTAGGGTTAATAATCTTTTATAAACTTTTTATGGTGAACAAAAGGAATGTTTGACATGTACAAATTTACCAACCTTAAAAAATGTCATTGATTTGAAGATTCCTTTGCAAGTTTAAAAGTTTACTTTTTTATGAATATTTTTACTACTGTTAATGATATTAAAATTTTATAGTAGTTTTCAATGGAAAATATTTTTTAAAATTTTATTATGTTTTGAAAAGTGTTTAAAATGGTTTTAATTTTTTTTGTTTTCAAGGTTATTTTTAAAACAATCTATTTTTTGTTTTAAAATTTTCATTTCAAATAATAACGCATGTTTTTCTCAAGAAATGTTTTTATATGATTTATTATGATTCCATTATATGTTTTCAAAGTAATTTTTAATGAAGCTTTATGTTTTAATTGATATTTCAAAATCCTTTTCCATCTATGATGACATCCTTTGATACAATTTGTGCTTTAATAGGGATACAATCAAGGATACCATTCATATTCATTATTTGAATGGATTATGTTATGATAGAATAATGTATCTATTTTTTCCATGAACAAAACATGTTTCCAATAGATTTTTTTGAAACCAACTTCTTTTCCATTGGCTATTTAGGTTTCTAGGAGATTGATTTGAAAACCATTTCATATCCACGGAATAATAATGTTATGAAAGAATAATTGTTATAATTTATTTTTGAGAAATATATTTGGTCTTTATTCATGTTTTTGTCCTGTAAAATCCATATATTATGGGTTTTACCTGATACCACATGGTAATCCCATTATAGCTTATACCATTGGGTGTCCTAGTTAGCATCAGGTAATCCTCTTACAGCTTATATGGTAGTGTGGCCCAGACATCACAGAGTGATAGAATTATTGATGAAATTATATTTGGGGCCTATATCTCCCTAAAATTCATTGGTTAATGACTTATACCTAATATTAAATGAGGATAAAATGTTGATGGGTTTGATCCATATAGGGAAGAAGGTGTAACAAAATTCACTATAAGGAAAGGGTTGAAACTAGGGAAGGCGGTGTGTCTCACCTCGTTGGTGTAGTCCCCATGAAGATCCAATATATATTTTTAAATTATCCTTTGATTAGGTAAAGTTTTTACATGTTTAATATTCCTTAGTAATCTCCATGTCTTACTCCTATGTTATAATTTCATTGATTATGCTCTTAATTCCGTTCGGCTCATGTCTTATGAACTGTAAATAATTATGCCATTACTCTTGATTTTGAACTAGGATATGAATTGTATGACATAATAATGTCATGAAAATGTTCTCAAACACTTATTCTCATGTTATACTTATATAACTAACTTTTTTACATTTATTGATCATGTAATATCACCTCTTTCTTATGTTTCCTTTCTCCTAATTATGAAAAAATGTTTTAAGTATGAGTACTAAGGGGAATTATCATTAAGGGATATTATTAATATTTTTCAACATTTTAGAATATTATATGTCCATGTATCCAAATACACTAAAATATTATGATCCATGGGCATGCACCTTTTTAATGTGATGAATTTTCATTTAAATTGTTGTAAAAAACATGTATGTTAAGGATGGGATTCTATAGTTGGTATCAAGGTATATCCAAACATTGGAAAACTATAATGAGAAAATTTTAATGAGATTCATTTGGATGCCACTAAGGATATTTCTAAGGATGAATCTAAGGTTAAGCCTCCGGTCTTAGAGATTTAAAAGTATGTATCATGATTTAGGCAACATATAAGTAAGTTTTAATGATTTTATAGTTTTCTACTATGATAGGAGTTTCACATCCAATTGATTCTGGGTTATGTTGATAGAGTGATTTATAAAGAACATGGTTTGAATTGAATTTATCATATGAGGAATGAAATGAATTAGGAAATTCAATTTATGAAGTGGAAATATCATAAATATAATCGAAAAGGTTGTATAATTATTGGTTATACGATTGAAGATAAGGGTACCGAAAATGAAAAATGTATGGTATGGAATGCTATAAGAGTATGATTTATCTAAAAAATATGAATAATTTTTAGATTGAAATTGAGGAACCTTAATACATGATTATTATTTTATATTATTGGAATGGGGAAATAATGAATAATTTATGAATCCTGAGTAATTTTTTCTGAATAATCTTGGATTATTGAAATATACTACTTTTAGTATTAAAAGATAATGATATACAAATCATGAAATATATATGTATTTTCAGTATAATTATTTCATTACGGATTGAAAATGATATTAGTAATGGTTATAACGATATAGAAAAGTGATTTAACATAATGGTTATATTTTTACTAAGGGAAGGTAACACATAATGTGTTGTTAATATTTCAAAAATTACGTTCTTATTGGATAAATTGATGGTTAGTATGGACAAATAAAGTTGGATAGTACTGATTACCATTATATTGGTTATAGATTTTTTGACACTATGGACTATGTTATCAGGGATGAAGTTTAAAACATCTTGGATTTGAGGAATATTTCCATTAATATTTGGAAAAAGAAAACATTTATGTTTTCTAAAATTATTTATGGAAATTTAAGTTATTACCATGTTTCAATAGAATATAAGATGAGGGTATTCACATGTGAGGAATATGAAAACCAAAATCTACTTTATGATATATGGGTGTCATGGTTATGGTGATTTAGTGAACTTATTTCTAATGTTTTTTTATTTTTTAGATGTGTTATAATGGTAACCATTTATAGAATGGTTTAAGATAAAATTTGGTTGTGGTTCTATATGTAAAAGTATTACCATTCCATATGGGAATTTTTTTCATATTTGATAACATGTTCTAGCCATTTTTCTATGATTATAACTAATGGGATATCAAATTTCATATCATTTTACCTCAAGATATGATAGTAATTTTATAATGAAAAATTCAACTTCATTTATTAGATTAAGATACGAAGTAGAGGTCGAGCATAGAATATCCAAAGGGTGATAATGTAAATATTAGAAGGTATAAAATAAAATAATTATATTTCTTTATGTTATTATAAATTAAGGAGTTCCTAAACTATAGGAGAATGATATTGGAAAATAATTATCCTATTACATTCGATCATGTTGAACTGATGGTCTTATACAACATTATAGATTTATTGTTTTTGGAACCTTCACATTACATCAATCATTAAATTGTATTTGATCAATGATCATTATAACATTATATAAATATTTACAATTTGTTACATGTACAATATTCAATCCCAACATATGGAATCCTAGTTGTGAGATACTATGTGTAACCATTATTGTTCTAAATTTCCCTTTTTAAAATATGTTTTAGCATTCATTTTTATGATGTCGTTTTATAAGAAAGGAACATTAATGAATTAATCCATTAATAATCCTGATAAATTTTTAGGGATACATTAATTTTAATGGGGGTATAACATAACAATATAAAATTACGTTATTTTTTTAATTAACTTAATCATTTAGTTACTTTGTAGTCATGAAACACTCAATATAGCTTGTTTTATATGGAAACACTATGTATGTATTACATTTCATTCAACACCGTGTTATTTATTCAATACATGCAACACATTTATTATCATGATGTACATGAAACCCTGGGGTTGGCTTGTGTTACACAAAATTATGAGTTTCATTGATAGCATGCTTTACATGAAATTCCGATTTTTACCAAAAAAAAATATAATATTAATATTGTTATTAAAATATTAGTATAGTAACCACTAATCCATTGGAATGGATGTTACACATAAGATTAACTAGATTTTGAAAAAATTACCTACATTTTTATATAAAATTAATATATTATTTATAAATTAGTTTCAAATTAATGTTCTAACTATTTGAAAATTCATAAATTACTTTTGTAAGAAATCTATTCTTCTATGTACTAACACAATTATATATAAATATTTTTAGAAACCCACTTTTGATGAATTTATTAGTAAAATTAATTGATTATATATTAATTAAGTATTTTTATATTCATCTAATATATTTCACAGGCATAATATAATAATAACTCCAATTATATGAATTAATAGAAGAATTTTTCCAAAATGTAATTTTATATCCTACTAATTGAAAACCTATTTTGAAAATAATTTTGACACCTTTATAGTTTTTATTCGAAAAAATAATCTTAGTTTTAGAAATCAGAATACAAAAATTAAATTAGGGTAAATATTTGTAATTTTTCAGAGAAGTTTAATATTTTGATGAATAGTGACAAAACCTAATTTTTTTTAAAAATGATTTGTCATCTAATTAATTTATATAGTTAAATTTAAATTTATACTGTTTTTAAATAATATTTATATATATTATACAATACTTAATCCTTTTTAAGTAATTTTAACAAATTTCACATTGATATTGGATATTAAAACATTTCAATCTTTTTAAATTTTAACCTTAAAAAACTTATACTTAATCAAGTTTGTTGGATTAGTTTTAAATTAATTAATCCCAATTTTGGGATTGGAATTTTTAAAAATGGATTCCAAAATTGTAATTAGAATAATTTATAATTTATAATAACTTAAAATTATTTTTTGAAAAAAATGATTTGTGAAATTAATTAAAATTAATTGTAATGATTGAAGTAAAAAATTTGTTTACTTAGTGGTTAAACATTAACCTAATTGTTCAATTTTGCTAGAAAGAAGTCCTAGATCCATTTTATGGACTTATTTATACCATTTCATCCCTTGTATCAATAATGGACAACTATTGGAGACATGTGATGTAAGGGAGACCTCCCAATAATGGTTATCTTATTATAATTACAATATTGTCTCTCCTTATCAGATATAATAAGTCACTCACTCGTTGCTTACTCACACCTATCAAGACACTTTGGATCTTTTTTTTACCTTCCAAAATATGCTCCGAAAATCCATCCTCTTATCCAAAAATCCTCACTTTATCCAACAATCTTATAACATCCCAGATTTTTCCAAAAGGTATCAAACATTCTTTAAATTACATTATTTGAACATAATAATGATTCCTAAAAGCATAAAGCATTTATCCATTGTGTTTAGGGAAAATTCAAGTCCCAAATCCCTAAAATGATAAGAAAATAATGTGTTGTACCATTAGGAGAATCCATCCAACCCAGCCTACATGGTCTCCCTAAACTGTATGGTTATAGATACGGGCCATGTAATACTTACACCTATGGGCCTTATAAGGGTTAGATCTCACCCATGGAAAGTTAGATTATCAAAAATCAATAAAAACAAATGAAGGCCTTTGGGCCATTGGATGGATGTAGATACTAGGGATCTTGGATCCATACGGTTAGTCTGTAGTTGTGCGACCCTAGGAACATAACCAAGTGGTGATGTATATTTTCTGTAATGATACAATTCACATAGTCTACACACTATTAGATGGACAACTCCACAAATCATATGAGGTTCCCCCTTAAAGTGGTGTCTTTGAGAAAAGTTGGCGCACAGTTTGGAAAACCTTACATCCAAATAGTGCACCCTAAAAATTTATTTTCAAATGACTTTTTTACCCCACTTTAATTATTTTAAACCCTTTTACTCAAACCTATCCTTTCTTTTTCATGTTCATCTTTAGATTTGTTCCACTATATCAGTGTAATATCATTCTCCCTATCTTCAATGAATATTATTTTTTTCATTTATTTCCTCAAGCCTAGATCAAATCAAAGGCCAACGATTGATGATGGAATCTCTATGGGGATAATGTAGGTGGTCTATATTATTTCCCCTCTTTTTGTTTTGTTGTATAAAACATTCATTGTTACATGGGAAATAACCTTCTATAATTGACACTAATTTACTAAATTAACTTATATTAATATCTTACCAATTACATTTGTGATCCTAGAGAGTTGAAAAATAATGCCTTTGGTTGATAAAATTTTACAATTCCACCCTATGGGTGTGATTCACCTATAATGATTAATTTCTCTCTATTTTATGATTCCAAATACCCCTTGATGGGTATTGCCTCATAATTGATTCATTTATTTATTAATTGAATTTATTTGGATATAGAACATGTGTTAGGCCCTTATACCACATGTTATAAAATATAAATTTTTGAAAGAAGTAAAATTGTACATTAGATAAGTCCATGAGTCTTAACCCTCACAACATAATTGGTTTTTAAAAATGGATGTCCTTGAGCAATATGTGTCATATGATATGAATGTTTAATTAAATTGAATATAACGTTCATTAATCATGTTATATATATTTACATTTATTAATTAGTGATCTCATCACAGTATTGAGTGTCAAATAAGGGGATCCAATTTAGGGACCCCTTCGACAGACAGTGGTTGCTTCTTGTGAGATGTGTAAATTATTTTTAAATACATCTATGTAAAACAATCTATTCCTATAATTATATCTACTTTAATTTATCTATTTTACTTTTATAAGATTTCTATCATTTCCCTTGGGGAGACCCCTTGGATAGGCTCTATGACTTGATGGTTATGTCATTCCATGATTGAGACTCATTCCCTTATGTTTGATAACCGATATAGACATAAAGGATCTTTCATAGCATGTTCACACCAATCATAGAGTGACACATGGGATAACATTAATAGGTCACATGGATGATACATTGGCATTAGACATATACCAATACCCTCAAGTGATACTTTGAATGTCTCTCTATATTTCCATGGATGGGATCAAAGTGACTCTCTATAATTTATAAATATGGATTTAATCAAATTAAAAAGTAAGTTAATGTTTTAAAAAGATAAAGATCAAATGATTCTAGAAATGTAGGGATGTTTCTTATAAAACCAATCACAGGCGGGATATTCCACACTCTAAAATATTATACCCTTCTCTTTACCTTTGAAAAATCTCCTGGTTTAGACTCACTGGCAATGACTGAAGAAGGTAAATTGCATGTCTCTCCATGTTGAACCCAATCCAATGTAATTATTTAATTACTTTAATTTTAAATTTATTAAATATGTCACATTTTTAATTTTATAATTGAAAAAAAAATTGACCAAGAAAACCATGCTGGTGGACTACTGAGATTGTATCTCAAGCCCTTCATGGGCCATATTTGGTTCCCAGGTTGTCTTTATTCTTACAGGTACTGATAAAGGGATGTATCCAGATTCCATTACATGATTTATATTTCATCTATAGAGTTTGGTAGAAGAGTACTGATCATATTCTCCAGATTCTAGTCATATATTTTATTGGCCTTTTCCATGTTTTGTTAGCATGCAGTATATTCTTTTATCCTTTACCCCTGTAGTTCACTTTTGTATAGATATAATACCTTGATCATCATATTATGTATTATTATTATTATTCAGATTATAATATTTTATTACATATCTTGTATGCCAAAATATTATTTATATATTTATATTCTAATTATTATTATTATTATTTTATTCATGACATATTTTTATGTTTTAATTTGATCTATAAGGGTGTAGTATTTCCATAGACTCACCCTAGGCCCTCACTGCTAGTTGGAAGCCTCTGGGGTTTGGGGAGGGTCATTGAGCTATTGTGTATAAATACATTGAGGTAGAATTGAGTGTAATATGGAGTAGGATGTTTTAATTCTAAACATGTAATCCATTTGGGTCAAACTAGATTGATTTTTCTAGGAAAAAATAGGCAATCTTCTCCAACATGCATTTATATTCTAATTTTTATCCACAAATTATATTATTCTAATTCAATTAAAATATAATGGAATTATAATACTAAATATACTAATATTTTTTTATTCTATGTGTTTACCTACACCTATACACACTTCCGTCAAATGGGTAATTAATTTACCGTTCATTTGTACCGAGGATTACCGCCTCGTGAAACGATGTCTTTTGTTTTTCCATCACCACCCTTCACAGTTTGGAATAATGATGGATATAATTTTTTTTTATATTTATTATATTTATTATTTATTAACAATTTCATAATTACTATAAAAAATATAACATCATTCATTTAATATTTTGTAAATAATATAACTTCGTTTGTGGGCGTGTGGACTACAACCTCCTCAAAAGTGTTGTGATTCATTCACACCTTTCATGGAATGTATTAAGGATGATGATAGTAAATTTATACTATATTTATGAAATAATAATTAAAATTTAATGATAATATATATACATATATTTCATTTATATTCATTCTTTCAAAATAACATGAAAATATAAATAGTGTTCAAGATTTTATATGGCCAACCATCCCCAAGATTGGTGTATTCCATTTGATATTTTTATCTTTAATAGAATATTATAAATATTTATATACTGAATATATTATATATTTATAAAATTCACAAAATTATCTAAATAATTAAATCATTATCTAACAAATGGAATAAAAAACAACAATTCAAATCATATACGAAAAACATAGCTGATATTACCTGATAGGTAATATTAACATGGAATTATTAATAAAATGGTAATAAAAAGTAAAATGTAAACCACATATGTTATGAAACAATTGAATATATATATATTGATGATGTAAAAAAAATTATATTAATTATTCAAGAGGTTTTAATGTCTAAAAAATAATGGTAAGATTTAAGGTAATGGCATTCTCATCTCACTTTTATTTCTGTGAGACTTATGCCATATTCACAACTCATTTATTTTATGTGGTGTATATAATATACATGAATGAATTAAATTATTCATGTGGTTAAATTTACGGGTATATAAAATCCCATTTCTAATATTGTTTTTTCCGGCGGGGGTTTATGGGTCAAAAGTTGGAAAATATGTAATGTAATTTTGTCTCAATTTGACTTCTTTGAGATACCTGGCATGTTATGATCTTATGGGTTTCTATTAGGTGTATATAATTCAAATTTACATGTAATATCATGAAAATAATTATTTTTATGATATTTTATGCTTTATTTAATTTAATGTTTTCACGGGGATTACTATTCCATGTTACTAAAGTGGTAATAGTTTATTGCTATTGTCACATCATTTATTAGTTTGTTTATGAGTATGCATCAATTAATGAAATATTATGATACATATCTAAATAACTATTAGTACATATCATTTCATCTATTTATTCAATATATATTCATGCAATGGAAACATTTTTTCACTCTTTTTTACTTACAAAAATTAATAAAATGTTTTTATGAATATATGACGTTATTTCCATTTTTAGTTGGAAATTTAGGTTCTATCAAACACATGTTCTCTAAAAAATGTTTTAAAAATGTTTATATATCATATTTAAAATAATTTTTTACACATGTTTTAATTTAATAGTCGAAATTAATTTTAAATGTAATCTCCTTATAATTTTCTGATCAAGGTACATTTCTAAACATTTTACGTTGTAAAAGAAATTTTTGGTATATAAGGATTTACCTACCATCATTACCATCATTTCATGGAAACATCAATCGCATGTTTAAATTTTTAATTTTTTTATAAAACTATATTTCCTAATATTTCATCCATTCATTATTTTTAAGATTATTTTCAATGGAACTAGTTTTTAAAAAATATTTTCATTTTGAAAAAAATTAAAATTGTATTCTAATATTCAATTATTTTTTTTTCAAGGATATTTTCCAAGAAAAATGTTTTTCGTGCTAAAAATAACATTCAATAAAGAAAGGTTATTTTCCTCCTGAAATGTTTTAATTTATTTTTAAAGATTTTTTTATATGTTTATAAAGTGACATTTAATAAACATTTATGATCTAAATGATCTTTAAAAATCCTTCTTTTTCTAAGATGGAATCCTTTGGTTTAGTTGATTCTTTACTAGGTATACTGTTTAATGATACAATTCAAATTATTTCAATGAATGGATTATTTTGTAATATAATAATGTTTATGGAACCCATTTACTTTCTATGGGTAAAACATGATTCAAATAGATTATTATGAAACCAAT
Organism: Viscum album; assembly: GCA_963277665.1. Taxonomy (NCBI): domain Eukaryota; kingdom Viridiplantae; phylum Streptophyta; class Magnoliopsida; order Santalales; family Viscaceae; genus Viscum; species Viscum album. The sequence continues at coordinate 1,615,112,942 of OY728151.1, forward strand.
TTCTTTTCCAAGGGCTAATCAAATTTCAAGGATATTTACATGAAACCCATTTCTTTTCCTTGGGATAATCATGTTATGAAAGAATAATTTTTTTATTGTGTTTTTATAAAAAATTTCAATGATTTTTTCATTTTTTGTTTCATAGATATATCTAATCTGTTTTTTGGAATATATAGTGTCGGTTAACCCTGTTATAGGTTATATGATAGGGTGGCCTTATTAGTACTGGTAAGCCTATTACGTTATATATGATGGGGTGCCCAGATTTCATCAAGTGAGCCTATGATACCTTATATGATGGGTGGGACCTATATCTCCTTCCAATTAATTGGTTAAAGATTTATATCTTATAAAATAATAATGGGAACTAGTGGACATGCTTGATCCATAGTGGGATGAAGGAGTAACTAGATCCACTATAAGAAAAGGGATGAGACAGAGGATGGTGTTTGTCCCACCCTGTAGGTGAAGTCCCCATAATGTTCCTATATATTTTTTTGGAAATGATCCATGGATTAGTTATTTATTTACATGATTATTTATCTTCCAAAAATTCAAGGTCTTACTTATATGTTATGAATTCAAGACATGATATCTTGATTCCCTTATGATTCATGTCTTATCAACTACCAATATTTCTGACATGACACATGATTATGATATTTGATATGTAGGTTATGATCTTCAACTATTATAATCATGTTATCATACATGTATGATCATGTTAAGCATATATATCTCCCTTGTTTACCCTTAATGAGCATCTGAGCTCACCGCATTCTTATGTTTCCTTTCTCCAAGTTATAATGATAGTTTTTAAGTAGGAATACTATAGGGAAATATCATTAAGAGACCTGCTGAATATTTTTCACCAAGTTAGAATATTATGTTTCCATGTTTAAAATGACGCTATAATTATAGTCCTTGGGCATTTACTTTAATAATTTCTTGAATATTCATCGAAATTTATGTAATATCCATGTATTTTATATCTTGGTCACTATATATTCATAATTGGCCATTGGATTGGGACATTGAGTCTCATATTTTCTAACTCCCTTTCAATATTACCTAGTTGAATTACCCTTGTGAGTATGATAACTGTCATATACACACTTATATAATTTTCTTATCCCTTTATGGAAATTTTCCCCTTGGTTATTTTTATGTTTTTGATATATAATAAATTTAAATATTATTCCTTCATCATATTCATTACTTGAACATTCACGAAGATCCAAAAATCTCTTCCTTTGGGTGTTTTGGACTTCAACAATGTTTATATTGTTTATAATTTTTTGTGATTGCAGGTTTGGAATAATAATAAGATTTATCACTCCAAAATTTTTCCCTCTAGGTTGTGTTTTGGGAACTTTTCACGAATTTTGAGGTATCCACTATAAATTTTGTCCTTATAGGATTTATACACTACTAATGTCAAAACAATTAATATGGGAGAATATCATTATAAGTGAATTATCCTAAATAAACATAGGAAGATTTAAAAAAATTGTGTTTCACAATATATTTTTACCATTTTAGCCTATATTTCATATAACATGGCTTGTATTAGGCTCGGTTCAACCTATATAAATATTATTTTATCATATATCAATATTGTATCAACCTATGTTATAATGAGTTGGGTTCTCTCATACATATTAATATAATTATTATTATTGAGATCCCAGAATACACTGAAATTTCATAAAATATTATAATCCCAACAAACATATAAATCTAATATTTCAATATATCCTTCCTGAAATTCCATTACTCATTATTACTATCATATACATAAATATTTATATATTATTACCATATACTCTTAACAAAATACCCTTACAAAATCTTATTTGACTCTCGAAGATAATAATCCAACACAAGATTATATATACCCCAAAAAAATTTACTCTACATTTAACTTTCTGATGGTGTTAACCACTAGTTCATAAGGTCTCATACTATTCATTATAAATCTTGGTCCACCAAATTTTTTGAACATACCCAAATAAATTATTAATATATTATCAAGACCACAGTTACTAATTAATAGTTAACAAACTTATTTAAAAGAAACCAACATGTTGTTTTCTCTACGTCAAACATATACTAATCCTAAAACATATCCATCCCTCAAACTCATTTTCTTTAATCGGTATATCTAAAAATAAATCACTTCTATAAAAACATTTCTCAAATTTATGGATTCCAATTAATAAATGATTCCATAAAATTCAAGAATAACTAATAAAGAATAATTTAAATACCCTGATATTTTACAAAATATTTTTTCGAATTAATATAATATTTTTTATATTTTTCATTTCAAACTGTAATGAAAATGGTTTTTTATATAAAAACACTCAACATGGATTAAATTATATGCAACACCAAGTTAATATTGAACCACATGAAATAGTTATATTCACTTAAAAAACACGTAAAACTATTTTTGCCTTGTATTACACACAATATTGAGTCTTTTTCATAGCTTATTTGACACGCAAAGCCGAGGTTTTCTAAACTACAATATACTATTAAAATTACTAAAATATTATTATATATATCACCAAAAAATTGTATTGGAATTTATGAAGAACATTAACTAAATTTTGACAATTTAATTTACCCATTTATACTAAATTACCCCATTGGATATCAATTAGTAGAGGTGAATGAAATAACTATTTGAAAATAAAGAAATTACTTTTCTTAAAAAATATTTTTCAATGTACAAACAGAAATTTATCGCAATAAAATAAAAAAACCATATTTTTGTATTTTTATAATAAAATCAATATATTATATATTGAATAAATATTTTTAATACTCATCCAATATATTTTATACATATAATATAAAATTAAAATTAATTTTATGAATGAAAAGATGTATTTTTCTAAAATGTAATTTTACCACCTTTGGATAGAGATTGCATTTAAAATAATATTTTTAAAATTTTAATAAGGATTATTTGAAAAAATAAACTTTAATTTTTAATTCATAATATCAAAATATACTTTGGTTGAATCATTGGTATTTTTTTAAGTTTTTACTTTTTTTGATGAATAGTAAAGAAATAGAATTTTAATTCAAATTTTCTTTTTCATCAGATTTATTTATACCGAAGAATAATTTTTAATTTATTTTTAAAGTATAATTATATCAATATTACATAACTTAATCAAATCTTGTTCAATGAAAATAATTTAAAATTGAAATTAGATAAAAAAAGGTTTCAAACTTTTGGACATGTTTTCTTTAAAACCCCACATTGTCATCTTGTCTACAAGATTAATATTATGCTAACCAAGTTGTAATGGTTTTATTTTACATTATCACTTTTTCCAAGATCTTTTATACTTAAATTACTGATAATGAAGTTATATTATCTATCAATAAAAAATCATATAACTTTTAATATACTATAGTTATTTCTATAAATTGCCAGTATTACATTCATTTTCCTCTCTCTCTAAGTACTAAAAAGCATGAAATAATTTTTCTTAAGAAAAACCAACATTATTTAAATAATTTAATAGTAATATTTTAATTTATTTTGATATTTTTTTGAAAAATAATTCATTATTTTATTTCTATTCTCTAATTACTGATTAATTCCATTTTTACCTTTTTTTGGATTTATATAAAATAGTTCAAAATAAATATTCATGTAATTTAATTATAAAGTTAATTTTTACCAAAGGTGTGAAAAAAAATATATACGAGATTTTATTCGAAGCTCAAATGAGGGTACATTATAGGTTATCCCAAGACCTAGGAGGGTAAATGTGTGTTTATTACAATCCTAACAAGCTATTAATGTATTGATAGATATCCTTTAAAAATTATTTATATGGTCTTGATTTTTACACACTTTATGTCACAATTTAATGATATGTTCTTATGCCAAGGTTATATTCTCATGGATTATAAACATTGATTATATAATGATTCGTGTATTATGAAATTCCAATGACTTATTTCATGATTCATTTTTATGATCAATGAATTATTAGTTATGATTTCATAATTATAATGTCCTATTCCCATACCGTTATAGTTATCTTATAGTCATGAAAGATCATTGATTAATATCCCATAATTCAACCTTAATTTTCATTTGATCTTACGTTTTCTTATTTTTCCTTTCCCTATGTTAATCTGAATGGTTTTAAGTAGTGTATGGAAAACAAGTATATTGTGTTATAATACTTTAATGGAGATGTTTAATATATTTCACCAAATAAAATGATTTTCACCAAGTATTCAATGACACTAAACCATTATGGTCCTGGGGAATGTATTATTGTGAAATATATTGAATGTAATATATATGTATTTTATTTTTTGATCTCCTCAATATATTCTAGATCTTATACGAAATTTTTAATTTATTAATTATATATATTATATATTCACTATTTGAAGTTGTTTTGTTACTAGTTATAGAGGATGAAATATACTATGATGAACATGTAAGTAACTGATATACAAAATAAGTATTAATTGTTTTATTGTTACCATATAAGATGTTATTCATGTATCTATATCTGTATAGTTACATATATATGATAATGTTTAGGTTTTTGTTTGTTTGAAATGCTTTCTTCGGGGGGAGTATCTGCCTCTTTTTAAGTATGCACAACTATTTCCCCACATTCCCACTTTGAAAATGTGGGCATCAGTAATCTCTTTTTTCATGATGTCTTATCCGGGAATGAGACGGGTTGATGGGATTTCATTTCGTCCTTCGATGGATTCATCCTCGAAACTCGTTACCTAGCCTGTGTCTCCCTCAAAGACATAATACATTTTTCATGAATCTATTAGTAGTGTCTTGTCTTCATGGATTCCAGTTAATTACACTGATTTAGTAGGGACATTCCAAGGGATCTGGTCAGGGAAGCAACCTTCGGTTGGGGGAGTAGTCACGTTGGACATTGCTAGTGTACCTTGATGCTGGAACACATATGCATCTGGGTATCTCACCCACATTATAGATCTTATCAAGAGCACGGAATCCCAAGGCATCCCACATCAAATTCGGGGAATTTTATGCAATAGGCATGTCCCTACGGTTTTCCATAACTTCCCATGTTTAACATAGGGTATGTTGTGAATTTATTGTCAATCAAAGATGGATCAAACTAATTATAAAATTGAATGGATTGGGACAGATGGGTAAAATCCCAGGGGGGTCACTGGTGATGGGGATAATGCATAGTCAGTATCCCGATTACTATTAGGAATAGCGAGAAAGTGGGTGACATGATCTCACCAGGACATGACAGCCGAGGTGAGAATCAATGTGGATATAGATTGTTGAGAGGGGATGGAGATGGGGATGGAGCTGATGCGAGGGATACAGAGATATTGGTTTAGATCCTCATAGATACTTCCAACATATCCACATGGTAGGGAATCAAAGACCACATATTTCGGTGGGGTGATGAGACACCTTAAGAGGCTTCCCGTGAAAATGGACTTGTGGATGAGATCCAGAGGAAGCATGACCTCTAGGATGGGGAATGACATTCCTGAATCACATGGGCTCATGGGGAGAGACTATGATGAGACATGAGTGATGGGATTGAACCTCCTAGATGCTTCTTACATATCCCCATGATCTAGAATCAAAATACATGTAGTTCAGACTGGGGTTATAGAATAAGGGTGTACACATATGAAAATAACCCAATGATATAGTGGCGCTTACACATGGTTAGTAGCCCGAGGTTGGTCTGACACTTGAGTGGTGTACCAGAGATGTGGGTCCCAATAGGGGGGACATTGAAGTTACTGGTGATTGGGGTTGATCCTTGGAGAGGCTTCCTGTGTACCATGTCAAGGAGAAGGGATCAAATCCCACATAGTTTGAATTGGTCCAGTATCATGTTTTGGGGGATGAAAAGGTGGAGTATAGTTTAACATCAAAAAGGATGAGGATGGATTGATGTGATGTGGTTAGGACCAATGGGTGTGGGACTTTATCATCAGAGAGGCCTCCTACATACCTTGCCTTGAAATGTATCAATGTCAACATAGTTTGGAATGGTGGATAATATTTAATGTCATGCAGGATAAAGGTGGATTGATGTGAAGGGGTCATGAAAAGTAGATGATGGGATTGAACCTTAGGGAGGATTCCTATAATCCATTCCTTTGAATGGATCAAATTCCACATATTTTGGGATGTGGGATACAGTTTAATGTCATGTGAGATGAATGTGAACCGATTTGAAGGGGTTGGGATAAGTAGATGACGGGATTAAACATCAAAGAGGCTTCCAACGTAACATGCCTTTGAATGTATCAAGGTCCACATAGTTTGGGATGGTGGATATAGTTTAACGTCATACTAGATGATTTTGTACCAATGTGATAGGGTTGGGAGAAGTAGATGTTGGGAATGAACCTTAGAGAGGCATCAGACGTACCATGCTATGGATAGAATCAATATTCATATAGTTCGTGATGGGGAATTGTGGCATACACTCTATGAAATTCTATATGTAATTCCATGTTCAATGATTACTCTATGCCCACGTTAGTCATGCTCGGTGTGGAAAACAAGATGTAGCAAAGACCTGACGATCACATCGAAAAATGTGCTCTAGCATGATGTGGAATATGGATTACATGTGGTTAGTGTCCCAATGAAGAAATATGGTCTTATTTGTGCCTAGAAGCCCAGGGAGATAGAGATTGGGACTTACTCCAGGATGGTGACCCAATGGAGAAAAAGGACATAGAGAGAGAGATGGGATAAAGAAGGTCCTGATACCCCTCTCACCTCTAGTATTAGGCACTAAAGAAGAGAGTTGGTGTAGGGGTGCTACCTCTCACTGGAAATGAAGGGGGTTACACCAAGATGGTTTCCCTTCCCCGTAGATAGTTGTCTCTCCAGAAAAGAGAATATCATTGCATGTGAGGAATATCTCACTACCGTAGAGATGAATGGGCCTTGGGAATGTCTTAGATGGGGCACCCCATTTTTGTTGAATAGGGTGTGGCCATGATTTAACGTCAAGTGCCAAGGATGATAGTTCATGGTAGTTTAATGTCATGCATCTCGGATGATGTGGATTCACTCCTCACCCCAAAGACATACATAAATAGTATATAGTAGCCCTTGGTAAAAGGAAGGAACCTGAAATGTTTTAGTTAGGGGTGTTGGGGAGTGATTCACTAAGGGGAAATGTTAGCATGGCTATGAAAAAAGAAATAACCATTAGTGTGCCTATGAGAAGAAGAATAAGGCTAAGAAAAGCAACATGAAGAACCACCCAAGGGACTATGAAATCACTTCTTACAATCATGGAGGGTCTTATGGGAGAATGGAGCATACGAAAGAGGTGTCGTGTAAAAACAGGGCTTGGACATGGCGCCTTAGGGGGAGGACAACACATGGAGCGCAAAAGTGAGGTTTTCACACACAAGAGGTGATTTGCGTGAAATAGGCACGCAAAAGAGAACTCATGCATGCAAAAATCTGGGTTGTGTGGGTAAATGAGGCATGCACACAATTAGAGTAGGTTTTCAATGCAAGAGGATAAGGTTTGCATGCATGTAAACAGACTTGTGTGCAACTGGGCAAACAATAATGGACTCGGGTGAGGGTTAATCCCTGAGGGTTTTAGGTGAAGGCGGACCCCCGAGAGACCAGTCACAGAAAATTTGGTACCTAAAAGTCATATTTGTCATGTGGAAGATGATTATTTTATTTAGTAGAGATTGTTCTAATTCATCATCCTGGAGGTGAGTTCGATTTCCTTCTATTTATAGATGATCTAGAGTCGCGGGGGGGAATGTGGAAGTCAGCCTGCTCATAAAATCTAATGCATCAGTCGGCTACGCGGTATATTCTGCATGGCACACAAAAAATATTGGGTGTGCATAAAATTGTGCACCATTGGGGTGGGTTTCCGTGCTCGAGTCTGATTTTCCTCACATCATTTTGTCATGTCCCAGAAACGTTCACTCGAATGAAATCTACCTTCAGTTTTCCTGGAATGTTTCCCCTGAGGCCTTCTCCGGATTTCTAGCATCTACATTTTTCAATTAATATATAGAGAGATGAGTGATTATTTTAAACTAATATAGGATTATGTACAAAAGTACACAGAGTTATGAACCCAATAGAAGTCACACATAGGGGAAGATGAGTAACATTTAATTTAGGTATATGACCGAATTGATAATGCAAGGACCCAATAAAATAGGTTCAAAATTACTTGATTTATATTTATAATTAATTTCATTATAATTTCCATTATAAAACTTATTTTTTTCTTTCCATGGACACAATTACATTATACTATGATGATTCAGTTAATAAAAAGTCTCATGATTAATTATATACTTGAGGTGTATTCCCTTTTTTTATCATATTATTCTTTTTAAAATGCATTTTTAATTTTAATAATATAATTAGAATTGGGTTGCATAAACCAATCAAACCAGATCAATTAATCAACTAAATTTTGGACAATGACCCATAACTCATTTGTGAAAAATTAGAATGAATCACATATGTTTCTGACATTTTACACACTTTGAATGCTCAAAAATAACTATTATGAATTATATTTTTGAGTTTTTAAACTTATTTAATACAATAAAAAATCATCACAGTGTTCTTAATGTGACCCGAAAATAAAATTTAAGTTTTAATATTCTATTTTTATTCAAAAAAGTGCATAATATGATGAAAAGATAACCGCACAAACTCTATTTATTTTTTAAGTGATGGAAAATGATTATGGAGTAATATTTGACTTATAGAAATGGATAACTAATCAATCCCACATCTAAATTTTTGAGAATGATAAAAATTATTTTTTAGGATTAATACTAATATTTTGTATGAATTAGGAATAAAATGGGAAAATTGAACAAAAAAGCATGATGTTTCATGTAAATTTAGTACAATTTTTCTTGATTCACCAACATTTGAAAAAATAAATTTTTATAATAGATATGACTTCTATGGTTCTAGGTATAATTGATTGTATATTTTAAGAATTTGTATTCATTTTTAACTTTTCAAATACTTTAAAATAAATAAATGAATAAGATATATCATTACGAGTTAAAATATAAACTAATAAATCCGGATTATTTTGTAACCAATAGGTGAAAACTACACCAGAATCACATATCTATGGCTCTTAAAATGATAAAAGATAAATTTATAGAAATAATTATTATTTTTTACTATAAAATAATCATAAAATGGTAAATAAATTATCAAATGAGCTTATTTTTTATGGAAGTTTAATATAATGATTATAGAGTAATTTATTATCCATAAGAATTAATCATACATGAATCTAATTTTTAAAGTGATCATTTTAAAAAATCTATGAATTTTATGACATAATAATAATTTTTAAATATGAAACAATCCTAAAATAATAATAAAAATGAGAAAATGTTCCAAATTTATCATATAAATCTAAGAAAAAATATCATATGTTAATTTTTTTCAAGTACGAATAAAAGATGTATGAATGACACTTATAAGGTGTTAAAATGATTAAAATTCATTTTAACTATTAATATTAAATGTTAACAATTAAATGATTTTAAAACAATAAAAAAGCAACTAATATTAAATTATATCATACCATTGTTTCAATAATGATTGACTCAATTATGAATTTTAGTAACAAAACATGCATGAATCTGTTTTCTAAAGTGCTATATATGATTTAATTTACATTTTTATAATTAATATTACATTATAATAATGAAAAGACAATAAAAATAAAAATTAGAAAACATTGTTTTTTATATAAAATTAGGATAAAACTCCTTTTGTTATTTGTAACTTCTGGGAATGAAATGAATCTAAATCTAACATATAATGTCCAAAAAAATATCTAATGTACGTTTCAAAAATCATTATTCATTTATATGTCAAAAAAGTGTAAATATTCATGTATAAATAAAATATCTAATTTTATCTATAATTGTTTGGAAATTATTTTAAAATTGATTATAATATATGTTACTAAATCATATATTCATATAAAAATTATTGATATGATGAATATTTTATTTCAAGAATATATATTCTATTTATCTATGAAATAATAGTAAATTATTAAAAAAATAAGAAAAAGCTTAGTTTTTTCCTAAATATAGTAAAATTTCTTCTCTATCAGTTGTAGTCGGTAATAATAACCAATGTATGAATCTATTGTATTGGATGGATGATATAGTGAAAAGATCAATTTATAAATTATTAATCATTATAATAATTTCATTATTTTAAACTGGTCAAAATAAGTTCACATGGTTAGTTTCTCCGAGAAATATAGGAATTTGATCATTGAGTCAGTCACTAATTTTATGAATTAACTATACATTAATCCAACATCATAAATATTTATAATGAATAAAATTACATTTTAGGAAGTGATATACATTTTTAAAAAATAACGGAGTATAAATTTTTGAAAATTATTATAATTAATTTCGGTTCTTTTGTTAATTTATGAAAATATTATAGAGCCATTTTTGATACATAGGAACAATATAAGCACACATATAACATTATTTGATACTTATATGATAAAAATTATGTTCTAAATAGTGATTTTCATTTGTATCTATGAAATGAGCTGAATAAATAAAAAACTGTGAGAAAAAACCAGTTTGTTATCGAAGTATAGTGAAAAAATATTGTATCCATTCACATATTATAAGAATTAACCGCATTTAATTTGATACCAAAGGTTCATATTATTTTTAACAACACATTTTAAGAATTAATATTACTTTATTACAATTAGATTATCGTAAAATAATAAAAAAAATGAGCTAAAATGGTTAGGTCCCCATTGAAAACTGGAAAAAAATATCCTAGAGTTAATTCATTCTTGATTTAATGAGTTGAATATGAATTTTAAATTTGAAGCTATTATGATGATTAAATGTACCTAAAAAAATAATTTCCATTTTTAATAATTAATTAAATAGACCTTATTCAAAAATGAGTAAATTGGATAGATTTATCATGGAAAATTAAAAAAATGATTTGTTTGATGTTTATAACCACTATGAATTTACTACACATGAATAAGATTAGAGTTATTATTTAAATGGTTGATCATACACTATTTATGGGAAACATATTTTTCTAGACTCTATTTTTATGTTTGTTGGGTCTATATTTGAAATTGTTTTATATTTTTTAAAAAAATATAAAAATATAAATATTATCATACATTGATATTTTTTAATAATGAAATAATGATATTTTTATTTTTTATTTTGAAAAATAATTATAATTCTATTTAAACATTAAATAAACTTTTGAATTATTATATAAATATGGTAATTTCGAAGACATTTTAATATAATTTTATTTATGAATTGTTCCTATAAAAGGTTATTGAAAAACCAACATCAATGACATCCATTGGTGATCAATAAAGGGTGTTTATTTTTTATATATTATTTATTTTTATTTTAATGGTCTCTAATGTTATTAATGTTGACAATTAGTGGTGATTATTAATCAATTTTATAGATAGAGATTTCATAATTATTATTATATAACCCAAATGGAGTCCCAAAAGGGTTTACATGACTAGTTTTAGTGCTCTCTAAAATCCTAGTTTCTAGTAAAAAAATTCACTAACAATAATTAGAATTAAAACACCCATAAAATGTTTCCTAATATGATGGACATCAAGATATATCATGTTCCAACCCTGATAAAGGACTATAAGTCATAAAATTAATGAAACACATATCTAAAGTTTTAATAGATATATTTTATACATCTAGTTTTATTCCAACAATAATGAAACCACATTATGTTAGTAAGACAATATTACACATAAGGAATAACATCAATCATTTACATAAATTAATGACAATCATGATTATTAAACATAACATCATTAAACATTAATGAAATAAATAAATAAATTTAACAACAACATGACTAAACACTAATCATATGAATTCAATGGAATGAACTCATTGACCATATAAGATTACCCTAATATAAGAACCCTATTATTTAGGACTCATTTTTCCTTATTAAAAAATTCATTGGTATCATTATGTATATTTTTATTTTATCTAATAGTCATTCTTCATCTATATGATTAACCACATCATGAAAATTATCATTTATAACCCACTAATGACCATTTTTTATTCTATTATAATTATTATTTATGAATAATTGTCCATATTGTTAATAAATTCATAATTATGATGAATTATAATCAATAAATACCAAATCATATAAATTTATTTAATATCAATATATTTGTATTCTATATATCTTAATGTATTGAATTTATCATTTATGAATCTATTGTATAATATGGTGATTAAATGATGGAATCATTCAATTTATATACTATTGTTTCTCCTAAGATTTAGATAATATAATTGGTCCTCTGTAAGCTATTAATTGCATCATGGTATTCATTATTTTGTCTCTTTATTTATCCCAACATATTCATTAAAACATGTATAATTCAGAATACAATATTTAAATAATTAATGAAATTAATATATTTACCAATTTTGAACCCAATAATTACTCTAATAGTTAATATTGATAATTTTTTTATCTACTATTAAGAAATAATGTAAAAAAAGAAAAATATTAACTAAAATTAAATTAATAATATGGTTTATACATTTTATAAAAGATATAATTGAAATATAATAAAATAATTCATTTTTTAATTTATTATTTTTTTATAAAACCTTTACTAATCCATGATTTTATATTATGAATGTAAATCATTCAAGGTATCAAAATTTGTACAACCTTTATATAATAAATATCATATAATAAATAATTATTTTTTTTTGAAATTTAAAACCAATAAAATATGATAAAAATCTATAAAATTAAAAAACAAAAAATAATGTCATTCTATTTTCCTTAAAATCATAAATATAATAAAATCAATAATTTATTTGTTTAGTTTGTTTCTTCTCACCTCACATTGACCTTAATAAATAAAAATGAATAATTTTTGAGAACATAAATTTATTCATATAATAATTCCTTATCATATGACCATCCTCCTTGTAAAACCAAAATAAATACTATTATAATGGTGTAGAATAATATTTTTGAGAAAAAAATATTGGTCTCTAGTGGGGAGGGGAAAGGATGAAGAATGGATATCAAAATATATTCCTTAAAAACATGAATGGTAAAATTTTGAGATCGAGGGTTATTTATACCAGAAAACGAGTTGAGGGGATTGATTTGCAATAATAGAGGGAAATGTTTATGAAAATTTATTTAAAATTCAAATCTAATATTTCTAAAAATCTCCTCCCCAATATTATTTTTTTAAAATATCATCTACCTTTTTAGAAAAATTTCATTCAGTATACGTTTCAAATCCTATCCTCCCTTCATTTTTATACACACATGGTCATATCATATTGAAATAAGATGAACTTATATATATATATCCCTATCGAATAATCTTAATAATCAATGTAACACATATAATTACAAAAACAATATACATTATTTATTCAAGTAAATGCATTTTTCCTCTAAGGATGACAATAAATTAAAAGACATAAATTTTGGGGGTTTGGAAAATAAATAAATTTAATAATTATATATTTAGATTTTATAAATTATTTTTTCCCATTTATCAAAGAAAACCTTTATATCTTTGATCATATTTTTTATAATCTCCCTACACCCAATTTATTATAAAATGAATGAAATCAATTCTCTATGAATATAATATTTTATAATAGAACAACTGAAGCAATATTTCACTACTAGTTTTCCAAAAAATGTATAGCATTTAAAAAATTATTAGATGTCACATTTACTAGGTGAACACAACATCCATATATAGAATAAATTATTTTTCATATGGACAAAAATTTATAGTTGGGTGTAATTTTTATATTAAAAAAATTGTATGTCTGAGATGTTACTATATGGTTTAACAAATGACGAACCAACCATATTTTTTTATGAAAAAAATACATTATATATAGAGCCTATTTTTTTTATGCATATTAGAACAAAAGGTTCTATTCACACTATCAAAACTGTATGATTCCTTAATATATAATAGTAGTTGTGAGGTGATTGAAAAATCTCTAATGTGGTATCTATATAGTCTTATTATTCCCAGAAATAATAACAAATTTCTGTAGTATTATTTCAATAATGACCCCGTCCTTTAAAAAAGGTTCCCTCATATTCACAAAATTAGTAGACACCAACTTCTTCCATTTTTTATTCCCTCAAATGTTAAATATAAAAATTATTATCATAGATTATGAGAAAATACTACTTCATATATATTATAAAAGTATTTAAATTATTAATTCTCTTTTTTTCATCCTAACCAACAAAAAAATATATTTTTTTAATAAAATATATCTAAATACAATATAATTAGTGAATTTTCAATAATATAAGACTTAATCTTCATTTTTTGATGGTTTTATCGATTTTTTTATGTTTGCACCCTTGTAATAGTTGTATAATTTCTATCAATACGAATTAAATTTTTTATGTAATTAGTGGAACCAAAATCATATAATAAAAAATTCAAGCATAAATAATATCCAAAAACTTATTAAATAAAAAATATATAATTATTCATTTCAAAAATTATTTTCAACATATTTAAATTTTAAAATATTTAGGCCTATATTCAAAAAAATCCCTCATAAAGTAATATTTTTAATTAAAAATATCTTTTTTATTTGGTCATCATATTAAATATTGATTTTATAATACTTTTACACTTATTTAGAAATTAATATAAAAAAGTTTCACTTCTAAAACCTATGTCACTATAAATTATGAAGAATGTGATTTCAACAATTTTATTAGTACCATATGGGATAGATCAAACCCACCATCCCAAATCTATATTATTATATTATATATTTTATGGAGTTAATATTTATGATTAAATCACACCATTATTTTGCATGAAAATTTGAAATTATATTTTAAATTTTATCATGTAAATTACAAAATATATACTATATTGATGTTATGATCTGAAGAAAAAATTAATTATTCATAAAATAAATATTTAATTGGAATTTGGAAAATAGAGACCTTTCACTTTATATATCTAATCATTGAGTTAATTTAACTAAAACAATTTCTTCATAAATCAAATACCTTGAAGGGATTAAAATTTATAAATATATTATTTGGATTTTTCTTCTAAAATTTATAATGTATTGGTTACTTATTTATCATAACCATTGTTTACATTGAATCCTTGCTAATAACATGTGTTGGTTATCATATAACTTCCATAATTAGAATTATATATATATATATATATCAATAAGTTAAATTATAATAGTTTTATAGATGGATGTGGGTTCACTAATCTTATATGATTCATTGAATGTCAATGATTATTATTTTTTTTGAAAATTTTATCAACCTCTATGTTCCTCATTTTAAGGAAAACAATATTCACCCTTTATTAATCATCTTTCCACGCAATATTCACTTCCTATTATCGATTTTTATCAACATATAATTCGTTTTACATTAAAATTATTTATAGAATAAAAAATATCCATTTATTAAAATTAATAAATAATTTTACAATCTTATATAGAAACTAGTATACAGCCTCATTCATTCACATATGACATAGTAGCATGGAATTTTTTAGGTGAATTATTTCTTAGATATGTGAATCATAAAAAATATGTTATTTAATGTAAACGATATTAAATTTATTGGGTTCAATAGGTATGGAATAAATTATATTATAAAAATATAGTCTGTTTTGATAACTTTTGTGGGAAAAAATTTATTAATACTATGATCATTGTGTGTGTGCACTGTTGTATGAAAACATTCTTGCAGTTGTTTTCAAATTGGATGCTATAGATTTTTAACTAAAAACTACCTATACTAATTTCATCCTTACTATCTAAATGTTTCTCATCATTTATGTTTAATGGAATATAACCTGAAATTATTTAATCATTTAATTATTCTATAAATAACGAACTTTTGATATAGAGTAATGAATTTAGGTTACTATAATTTATAAAAATTCATCACTGAAGGATGATGCTTAAAATTGTATTATCACACCAACTCCTTGACATGAAGAAGACATCGTTCATGTAATGGATATGTGCACGAACACTATAGTGGCTAATTTGATTATAAATATTGATGATGAAGAATGTTTTAATGTGGTATATGAAAAATTTGAGTAATTTTTCATCTATTCCCAACGTTCCTAATGAATCTTATAAATAATATGCATAATGAAAAAAGAAATTGTAAATATACATTAAATAATGGACAACAATGTTAAATGTTTTAATATATTTAGAAATTTTATTATTAAACATCATTATGGCTTATGAGTATATATAAATATTTTAAAAAAATTAATTAAAGGTTTACCTGGTGAATTGACATAATTGAATTTATCAATATGATCTCCTATAAAATGGTTCTTGTATATATGGGTTAATAATGATTATCTATTATAATAAATATAAAATTATATTCATGTGATATACCTAAAAAATATAAAGAACATAGTTAAAATGTTAAAAATAAAATACTCTCTTAAATATCATGTAGTTAATCTTCTTCGTTGAAGTCCAAAAACAAATTTATCTACATGGAAAAATAAATAATGTCATTAATATTTAAATTATGATTCCATTAAACAAATTATTCTTATTTTAATATAATTTGTTATGGTTTCATACACAATTATCAGTATTTTTCATTTTAATAATATATGAATTTAGTAAATTAAATTGTACTATTGAAAAATGAAATATAATTTAACGAATAATTATGATTTCTAACATCATGAATGTTTATTCCTTTCTAGTGAGGTGATATTAAATACCGAAATAGGGGTGAAATAAAAAATAGTTTCAGAAATTGAGGTTTAAATCGAAATCATGAATTATGTATTATTATTAAAAAATAATGCCCATTATTTTTGGTGTCACACCCACTACACTAACTAATAAGAGAAAAAGATGTTAATTTCAAAAATTTGGCATTGACAAATGAAAGATTATATAAAAATAATAAAAACTAACATAAAACCATTAATAAAAATAAAGTATAAAAAAATTAAAATAAACTAAGAATTAATAATGTTTTAACTAGTATAGTTTAGAAAACAATTCATTATAATAAGACATAAAATAAAAAATTACTCCATGGAAAAACACTGTAGTAATTAATGGATATAATTTTTTTAAAATTCCAAAAGATACAATATTGAAATATATAACTAGAGAATGGGGTTCACCTCAATGAGTATGTTTATTTCAATACATTGGTTGATTCTAAATTCAATATTTAAGTAAATCATCCAAATTTTTAAGTGGATTTACATTTGATATATATAATCAATTCATTGGTTCATTAAAATGTCAACTTTACGATATTTTCAAGGGTTTACATCACAATCTCATTTTATTCGGGATTATTTTCACTTTAACTTTCATTAAATGAAATTATTTGATCACTTTTTAATAAACAATTTAATTTTATTCTTCTCTACGGATTAATGGTATTTTTCAATTAATTGTACCATTTTTGAAATATTTTTTAATTAAAATGTTTTATATAATGTTTTTATGAAAACTAGACTTAATTTCTCTCTTCGATCAGAAATCTAATTTCTTCCAAAAGAATTCGAAATAAAATAAAATAATGTTTTAACATTTTCATAATTATTTAATATTGTCAATTTCTAACAATTCCACTCTTTATAAAATGTTTTAAAAGTAATATTTTGTCATTTTAAAATCAATCCTTATTTGGAAATTACTTAAAAACTAAAAGAAAACTGTATTTTAACATTTATGTCAAGAATGGATTTTCTAGACATAATGAAAAATTAAATGATTTAATTATTCCTTAATAATTTTATATGATTATTTTTCGAGAAATGAATTTTCAATATGTTTTTTGAACATTATGTTTTTTAATGTGATTTTCACAAATATGGTTTTTTAAAATGTTTTTCAAATTGAAAATGATATTTTCCTCAATAATGTTTTAAATATATATTTTTGTTATTTATATTAATAATGTACAAAAACCCTTTACTTTTTCTAAAATGGGAAGATATTTTTTTTTATATCATACAAAATATTCCATTTGATTGTTTATGATCACTTTGACCATGGAATGCTTTGAACTCACTTCCTTGATAATTGTTTTGTTATGGTTAATGATTCCTTGAATTATTCATATTCCTGCAAAAATTAATTTTCCCCAAATATATATATCATTCATCATGGATATGATTATTTACTGAATAGTAAACCACTTTTACATATGGTATTTACTATGAATGTAATTAAATGAACTAGGGAAATATTGATACATATGTATTATTCACATAATATTGATATATGATAAGTTACATTTTTTATTTGATAAATTTATGATTTGATAAATATTTAATCATGTGGTTTGGTAAGAAATATTTTGGGTACCACATAAATTAATCCCCTCCATGCATTGGAAGTCCTATGAGACAAATTTATATGGCCAAATTAAATGGGTTTATACCATTAGATGTTAAATTGTCTTGTGAAATGTCTAGAAAGTAGAGGTATGATGATATCTTTGATCATGGAATCTAATAATTATTCATTTCATACATTTTGAATTCATGTATTATTATGAATGAGATTTTCATTGTGAAAAAAGATATAGATACCTTTCATTCCTAGTTGATTGATTAGATGGAAATTGTGTCTAGTTATTTACTTTTCCAGATTGATTATTCATTATTAATTTATTATATCCCCAATTGTACATAATCCTTAATAATAATTTAATCCCACCCTTACTCTTTTCATTTCCATTTGTTATGAATAAGTGTTATTTAAAGGAGTTTTTGAGGATTCAGTTTATTATATATTTTTTTAATTATGTATTATTTTCTATTCCAAATGTAAAATGGGTATCATTTATTTATATGGTTCTGCAATACTACTGAAATAAATAGTTCATCAGGATTTGATTCCATGTAATCATGATAATTCAATAAAGTACGACACTGAATCTGGGATTCTGGGGTCAATGTTATTGCAGTTGTTATCAATGTTATTTTACTAGAGCCCTTGGAAACTAGATTTTGGAAAACATATGTAATGGAATGTAACCCTATGATAAGCCTTGATGACAAGTATAGAAGAAAATAAAATTATTTTGGAATTATACATTATGTTTCCTAATGATATGATCTAATCTAGAGTCTTCCATTTTTAGAAATGGAACATAAAATAAGGAATGTGACCTATATCAATGTATTTGATCCAAAGGGTAAGAATGATTATTTCCATGAATGATTTGAGACAATCATTCTAAGTGATGTAGTCTCCCAAGAATTCTAATCATATAAATAAATAGTTTCATGTTCAAACAATATAGTGAAATAATTCGTCAGGTCTTATGGTTTCAAAGGGATGAATTACAAGAAGAGGACAATAGAAGAAAATATGGATAAATGTAATAAGGGAAAGAAGTATTTTCTAACATGTGATAATTTTTGAAGGAAAACACACCGAATATTATTAATAGGAAAGAGAGTTTTCTTCAAGTGTGGAAAAAAGGTCACCATTCTCATGGTTTCATGGAAACGAAATAATTTTCCAATTTTCATTGTTTCAATTGTAATGTTATGGGGAATAATGAAAATGAATTCCCCATTCTTCAATCAAATATAATTCAGAAGAATCTAATGGATGAAGGACAAGATTATATTATTTACCCAACCAATGAGGAATGAATAATGTGGTCATGTTTAGATCCAAGAATTATGTTATGTGAGTATTTTATCAATTTTCTACTTGCTATGAGAATCAGAAAATATATAATGATTATATTACAGTACTATTTTATTAAGGGTTTGAGAGAAAATGTTGAACTGTTACAAAAATCTAGAAAAATAATTTGGTGACAAGATGAACATCTTGGAAAAATATTTTATTTTTGGAAATATAACCTTTAATATGTTCCTTATATTGAGAGAATGATGTTGGGTTTATCAAATGAATGATATGGATAAATGGATTTTCATGTTTGGTATGTTAAGATATAGATATATTTTATGTTTTTTGGATTAACTGTAATTTAATTTTTCAAATTCTGTGACCTTAAAAAGTATTGTATTTTGTCATTTTAGAAGGGAAAAAGGATAACCATTTATTAAATGGTTGAAATTATTCATTGGATAAGTTTTTAGAGATTAATGTATTAATTTATCACATTGTGATAACTATTCTAAGAGATGTGGTAGAAATAGTTCAAGGAAACCCTAAATGATAAGATTGTCTTTATGAAATAGAAACACAACAAGTAATTATATTTCCTTATATTCTTAAAGAGTCAAATAATTCCTCCATTTTAGGAAAAGTGTCCTAAAATAAAAAGGTAGTCCTGTTATCATCATTTTTTAGGATATTGATGACTTTTTTCACTTCTACATTTTAGGGATTTATTTTAATTAACATTCTCTTTAACATGTTCTATATCAATATCCCTTAGTATTTTAGTGTTATTTTTCTCTTCCATTCCCATGTGTTCATTTCCCACTAATGTTCTCCTATCTAGAAACCATGTTATGGAATTCTTACGGATGACCTTTACACTCCCTTTGATCTATTATAAAGAGGATGTTTTATTAAGAATTTTAGGATGGGGTTTATTTAAATAATTTATTTTCAAATATCAAAACCATGATTACCCAGATCAAGTTTAATTTTTATTAGCACAATTTATTTATGTTGAGAGAATATAAATCCACAGAATTCAAAATGAATAATATTTTTTTCAATAGCTTCTACAAAAAAAATTTCAATATGTATAAGGGAATATAACATCAGTTTATTTTAAAATATATTTTCTATTTTAAATAAATTTAATTTATTAAACATCGTGCAATGCATAGAACACTAATTTATCTTTTGTTACATGCAACAACAACTTTCTTTGATATCATGTGTTGTGCGCATGACTAAGTTTCACCTAATACTATTAATATTTTTATTTAAAATGGAAATTATATACTAGAAATTAAAAATGTTATTTTTAATAGGATTATCTAACATATAAAACTCTATGTTTTATTTCATTAGTTACATGTTAATATGAAATGAAATAAAAACCAATTGCATATAAAGGAAATGTCTAAATAAAAAACTATTTTATGTGCCCAAAGGAATTTTATCTTAATTAATTAAATTAATTACTATTTTTGATTGATATTAACTACATTTATATATTATATATTAAATAAAATTTTTAAATATTCATCCAATATATTTTATAGTCATAATACAAGAACGAACCCCATTTTATAACTAAAAAGATATACTTTTGTAAAGGAGGTTTTCCTGCCTTCTGATGACACACTAGTTTGAAAACTATATTTGGAAACTATTATAAATTTAGTTTTCCTAAATAAAATTCATTTTTTAAATATTTACGTTATAATAATGTTATTTTTAATTTTTGGTATTTTTAAGTGAAGTTTCATTTTTTGATGAATAGTGAAAAATACAAAGATTTAATTGAAAAATAACTTTTCATATAAATAATTTATATTGTTAAATTATATTTTGAATTATCTTTAATGTCAAAATATATCAATTTTACAACTATTAATCCAATTTAATTCTTTGGAATCATTTTTATATCGAATGTTTAAAAAATTAATTACTTAACTTTTAAACACGATAACTTAAAAAATCCTCTCTCTCATCCTATCTATGGGGTTAATTTTAAAATAATTTCTACCATTTTTGTGATTTTATTTTTAAAAAATGGAATCTATATTTTGAATCACAAAAATTAACAGTTTCTATTAATTTCAAATAAAATTTTCACCAAAAATATTAGTGTAAAAAATTAAAATTAATTACAGTTTTTAAGAGGAAAAAAAGTTTACCGAGGGACTACACATTAAACATAAGGATCCAAATGACCAAGAGACATTTATAAACCCCATTTTATTTAAATATTTAGACCCCTTACACATTAATTTCTATTTTATATTATTTTTTGTAACACTATTTCCTAAAATTTATCCATATAATAAGTAATGTAAAGAAAAAAACAAAAAAGGGATTTTTCATACTTTTAATTTCTATAAAGCATTGAGATAGGGGAAAATATAACATATATATAGTTATATATTTATAACTAAAATATGAATTATTTTTTTCTATCATAATAACTTAATTTTATTTCTATAGATTAATTAATTGCTTTAAATGCTTAAGAAACACCAATACAATGATTTTTTAGTTAATAATTAACTAAATTAATTGATAGTAAAATTTTTAAAATTGATTAAAATTTAATGAATTATTGTATTAAATTAATTTTTTAGATTATTAAATCATGTTAAACTAGAGTGTAAATAATATATTTTAATTACATCATTTTATTGATATTTATAAATTCAAATTACATAAATAATTTCAAAATTGGAATTAATGTAATTTTATAATAAATTATGTTTTATTAATTGATTTAAAATTACTAAAAAATATATATTATTCTAACTGATTATTAAATTTTAATGCTTATAAAACAATTTCCCTTCACGGAACAATGGTTTGTTATAATGACTATATTGATCATTGAATAGTGAAAAACTATATTAGCACAGTTATGATTTATGTGTCGTTTTTTCTTATTACATGCATTTGTGTTAAAATTAATTTCCAAAACCCATATGATTATTATATTAAAAATTATATATCTGATTTATAATAAGCGGGTACAAATTAAATTTAATGTATCATTTATTTTATCAATAATATAAAATTACCTAGGTTAGTAAAGTAGTTACCATAATGAAAAACCAAAATTGAAAAATAACGAACATAGGAATGAAGAAAAAAAATTATGTTTTTTTGGGTGGAGGTATGAATCGACCACAAAGTCTCTACACCATAATTGTTTTCAATTTTAGAACCATGTGAGGCTAGGGACCCCCCCCCCTAGTGGTAAATATTTTTGAGTATTTACAAGAATTTCGCTCCACCTAAACTATAAAAGGGAACTCACTCTCACCTTTATTCAAACCTTCTAGACCATTTGACTCATCCAAACCCTGCCCAATGCACTTCCTAACCTATCATACCCTAACCATGGTATTTTGATTTCTGGATGTTGGATCAGTTTTTTAAGGTTTGGGTTGAGTTCTTGGCTAGTATTTTTGTGTTTTATTGGTTTCACATGAGTTTGTGGACCTATGCGTTGTTTAAGCATGGATTGTAACAAACCATGTTAGGCCCAATAGAAATCACGCACTCTTATTTGGGTGTATCAAAGCCTTCCCAAAGTTAGATGAAAACATATATAAATCATGTAAAATGGCACTATAAAATAGTCGAGCTAAGTTTCATGGTTGGTAAATAGTGTCCAAAACCATGAAGCCTAACCTTATGCATTTACCAGTGTTTAATAATCCAGAAATTATTATGCAACCCTCCACACTTTTATCCACAATTATATACCTCTATCCCATGGAAAATTTATGGAACATGAGATAGCTTTAAACCCCCTCTTCTTATGGCTCTCCCCCTCCATAGTTGTTTGTAAAATCTTCTAAGGTTATTTTTCTGTGGTTTTGGGTGATTTCATCATATTCTCTTATCCCCCTCCTGGGTTATTGCGTCATCATAGTGGGGTGATGTATTGAACATACCCTAAGGAATGGTTTGGATAATATTGGTTGATTTCATTGATATTAGGGTCTGTGGATCATCCATTGAGATATGTTCTTCCACCACGTGATGATAGGTTTTATCCACATGTTATTGAGGTTTGTTTCTTCATCCATTTCCATTCCCAATAATATATTTAAATGTATGATAATTCAAAGATGGTTTCTGAATGTTATTTTTATTCTGGTGGTGTGTTATAATAATTTTTTTTTATTTTCAATATGGAAAATTTATATAAATGAATTTTTAATTGGTATTCTAAAATATTGATATATACATATGTATTAAAAGTGTTTTATGAAATGTAATTTGGCCTTGTATCATTGAAATGAGTCCTTTAGTTTTTTTTCATTGTTTATACATTGGAAACTTCATTTGTATTTTAATTTGGTGTTTTGTGATTTTTTAGTGATGATTATGATCTGGTGTGTATGTGGGAACTTTTGTAATAAGTTATTAATCATTTTATGATTTTTAAACTGAATATTTTGGTATTATATGGATTTAAGCCTGTAATACAATAGATTTTGGAGTATCCATATGTTCATTAGGTAAAATATGGCTAGTATCAAAAATGATAATGGATTTCTATAGGATATTACCATCTTGAATCCGGTTTTAAAAACCAAACTCCGGAATTTCTTATTTCCCTTCATCTAAAATGGTTCCTTCAACCCCTGGTGGTTTCAAAATTAAATGTAGGTTAAAAAAGGACATAAACTGGGATTCAAATTATGTGTTTTAAATCATTTTATGTTTTGGTACTTTGGATCATGGTTTTGTTTCTAAATTTCATACAGGCTCATTTTTCACCTTTCAAGCATGTTTTCTGTTTTCAACTTTTTTTAGAAAATTATTTTGGAAATGAACTTGGATTTTAAATGATGAGGTAAGGTTGGAAAATTCTGATGTATTTTAAATAGTATTTGAAATTCATGTGATGTGAATTTCTAGTTGGAATTTTTGTATGGTTAAGGTGTGACAGAACCTCTATGGTGTTTCCTATGATGATACAGTCATCACAAATGGGGTGGTGGTGTTTGGGCTTTAAATGTATTGTGGTTGTGGGTTTCAATTTGATCCATGTGTGTTACTACCTCCTCTTTCATTGTGTAATATTATCATGGGATTCCTAGGATTCATCTAGCAGTTGGAGTGGTGGATCCTTATTGGCCTCAATTCGATGGGTTCTTAACCCCTTGGACGCACTAAGAGGAAAAGTGGGACGTGCCACTAGATAGGCTTGTTTAGAGTGTCCAGGTCGTTAATGACTATAGTTATTAACCACATACCGGCTGGTGATTCCAAAATAAGTACATTCAGTTATTTCTTCTAGATTTGTTTAGGAAAGGCCCAATAATATCTACCAACATATTCTATTTTTTTTCTGCATCTTATTTTCTAATTCTTCATGTTTCTAACCACATTCATTATCTCATTTGTTTTCATCATGAATTCTTTATCTCCTAGTTTGGTTTCTTCTATTAGTATTGATTTTTCAACAAGGTGATTCGTAAGGAATACTATTTTCAAAAGTGGTGTGAATTGTTTTAAAAATTAAAATATGTGATTATTATTTTTATATGATGAAATCTTGTTTTCATAAATGTATTAAAAACTACTATTTGTGGAATAATTCATGAAAGGAAATGTATGGACTCTATGGTGCTTACCTACTGAGTTATTTATGCTAACACCATAATTTTTCAACTTATAATCAGTAGACCTGATCTATTTTATAGGATTAGGTTTATCATTTTCCTTCCTTTAGATCAGGATGGTCTTACAGTTAGTGGTGTTAAAGAGGTCAAATGGATATCATGTAATTTGTGGTTCGACTTTAGTTTTTTATAGTTTTCCTTTATTCAGTTGTTGATATATATGGATCAAGATATGTAATTATCGTTGATCAGTTTTAAGGGTCTATATTGTATGATCTATTTGTTTTATTTGATTCTGGTTGTTTTTTAGATTAAATCATTCCCTCTTGGTTTTCATTTGATGCGTGATGCTTGCCACTAGCTTGGTAGGATAGAGAATGCCTCAGAGGCACTATCCCTGGCATGATCTGGTGTCGAGTTAAATAGAAGCCCAATCTAGTTCGTGACAAATTTCTATTAGAGAATCCTATTTTTATTAGGGGCATCAAGTTGAATAGATATTAATAATGTCAAGACTTGATCAGTTGGTGTGAGATGAGAATTTTCAAATCTTACTCATTCTAATCCTTAGGTTCCAAGGGGTAGTCTAGGATTTGATTCTTTGATTTATTTTTAGATGTGTGGATGTGGAAGGAAAAATGAGGTGAACTGGTGATGTGTAGTGGGATTATATAGAGTAGTGACCCTTGTAGAGCCTGAGTGCATAGATCAAATCCTTAGTAGCAGTTTTTTCTTTCCTTGTGCATCACCCAATTACCATGTGGCAAGGTCTTCCATGACCTCTAGTTCCCTATCTATAGGTTTTTTTTGTTTTTTTTCATTTTATTTTTGTTGGCATCGGTGTGAGTCATTTTTTAAAGAGAAAATTTTATTTGAAAAAAGGTCATTTCAAATGTAAAATAGATTCATGGTTTTTTTGTTTTAAATGTATCCATTTGTGATTATAACTTGATTTTAATTTAGAATTTGGAATTTGGAATTTATATTTTGATGAAAGGGGTTTGGAAATTTTAAATGAGTTTGTATACATTGAAAAGAAAATTAAGTATTTATGTTATTCTTGTAAGATTTTTGTTATGTCTTGGGGTGTGGTATTTTATCATGGGTTATTATTATTTTTAGTTTATTTTGGATGTTGATTTTGTTTTTTATTATTTTTATTAATGGTATACAGGCCAGAACACCTAGTTTTTTTCCAAGGATCATTGATTAATCATCGATACTCCCCAGACTCCTAGTAGCATGGTGGGGGAAAATATTTTCAATCATTGCCTATCGACCATACTTATTATGGTTCATTAGAGTATATGGAGTGTCTTGAAGATATTGGGAGTGTATTCAAGTCATTGGGAACTCCCAAAGTCACGAGGGTGTGAGCAGTTCTGAGTATGTTTCAGGTTTCAGGGTTTTGTCAGTGGTAGGTGATTGTACATGAATCATTGAAAATAGGTATGTATTATGGATTTTTTAAGACCATTGGTATTTGATGATTCATACAAATGGAGTTGACGGGAAGGAATGTGTTTGAATTTATGGGTTTTTAGCAGGGGCAATAAATGGTGAAGGCCAATGTTGACCTATTAATGGTGTTGGTTTCTTTATATCAGGAGATAGTGTAGGAAGATCAGATGAAAAATCCTCTTTTTACCTAGGGTATTCATTAATAATTCAAGGAATGGGTTCTCCCATCAGGGGATGTTTAGTTTGGGAAGTTGTTTGATGAGGCATTTCTAGCCAAATTGGTTCGTGGAATGAAATCTATGGTGGTTGTAAATAAATTTTTAATTGGATCTCATAGAGGTAACATTTATGGAGAGGAGTGTTTTATATATGAATCTATTATTTTTTTGTATTATTCATCAGTTCCAGTTCATCATTCGTTAGACTACTCACTCATGTGCTTTAATTGTGGTCACTTGGTCACATGAATCTGTTATGTCACAATCCTTCGAAGGCTTGTTTTTGTTGTGGTTGTTTGGGCCATCTAGAGAAATTTTACTAGCTATTCTTCCATAAAAAGTAGTCCTGATTGAGGGATGTATGCTCCAAAATATGGGGTAGTATATTCTTCAAGACATCATGGATCTAGTCATAAGACCCGGAGTGAATCTTTTCATAGAGTCATGGATCAATGGGTTTGTGGAAATATTGAATGGGAATCATTTAATTTTCCATTAAATAATTATTTTAGTTATTATAAGTTTTATTCATCATGTAGGGTTTAATGGTTCAATCTTCTTGTAATCATGTGCTTTTGTTTTTGTTATAAATTGAGTGTGGTTATCCATTTGTGGATTATATTTTCTTTTAGTTCGTTCTAATTTTGTTAATTCTCACATCATATAGAATTGATGAATGGTGTTCCTGATAAAATCTTGTTTTGGGGATCCCCTCATTGGGAAACCCCTATTGTCTGGGGTTTTTTGTCCGTGTGGGGTTTCTTTATTTGACACTTGTTAAGAGTTCTTGAACTCAGTATTAGCATGTTCTAGTCAGTTTATTATGTGGGAGACCTCTTTCTTCCTCCATCATTATTTGGATTGTTGGGTAATTCTAAAGAATTTATTATGTGTGAATTGGGGAGTGAATGGTGAAATTTCGTTCTGTTTTCTCATATGACCTCTTCTAATTTCGAACGTGATCTTTGGTCCTCATGTTGTTGGGTGGGTTTATAGGGGAAGAATGTGTTAGTGGTAGGGAGAAATATCACAACCTAACCAAGGGTTCTCCATTCATATTTTCTTAATATAGGATTCTTTTTTGGTGTTTGGTTTGTGTTCATGGATTAAATTTTTTAGTTTTGGAGGTATAAGGGGAATTTTTGACCCTTTTCATGGTTTGATCATAGATTATCTCAAACTATGCAAGGCCTGGTAGGAACTGTTCACCATTATTTTGATGGGGCATAAATGGCGTACGTTTAGATAAAACTATGTGGAATGCATCCAAAATTTCTCTATCAAATGACATTGCTGAGTTACAAGGTTGGCACATAGTTTCCCAAACCATTCACCCTATCCATGTTCATTTTAAAAATCATGAAATTCTTAATTGTCAATCCCTTATTTTTACCCTAACTCAATCCCTCTTTCCCTTAGAATGTTTTTCCCCTTTATAGGGTTCCAAATACCTTATACCTATGGTTCTCCTCCCTCCACAGTTGTTCCTGAAAGCCTATAAGTTGTTTTTTATTTGTTTTTTTACGTGATTTTATCTTCTTATCTTCTCCCTGTCTTGGGTTCATGGGCCTTCTTAGTAGGTCTCTCTCTTCATTGAACCCTAGTGTGAGTGTTGGATAATTTTGGTTGATTTATTTTATGTTAGGGTGTGTGGATTGTCTTGTGGACTATTTTTTTCCTTCTCTTGGTGTTGGTTTATATCCACACATCGATGAGGTTGGAGTGTCTATAATTTTCCTTTAGGAAGAATGTGATTGAATTATTGGGCATTCCAAAAATGGATTTTAAATGTGATGTTCCTGATTGTTGTGTGTTAGAATAATTTTTTTGGTGTTTTCAACGTGGAAAATTGTTATAAATGGATTCATAATGTGTATTATTTAATATGATTATTTATATATGTATGCCATGTATTTGAAGAAATTACATTTGGCCTTCTAAGGATTAAATGGGTGATTTTGGTTGTGTTGGTCCTTATATAAGCATCAGTAACTTGACTTGTTCTTGAATTCTGTGTTGTGTGTGGGTTTTGATGTTTTTAATGGAATGATTTGTATGTGGGATCATTTTTAATTGGTTTTTTGGACTCCTCGTGTGTCAATCATGTTTTAACGATCACAAATCCTATACAATTTGTCCAACTTGTTAATATTGTGTAATATGTCTAAAATCATGAGTACATATTATTAGTTTCTTTATGCCATAAATTTTTTGAAAACTATTTTTAATTTGTGTTATAATGGATTCCCTTGATAGATGATTGAGTCTAATCCATTCTATAAATATCACTCTTTATGTTTGTGTTCAAATATTTGGCGACATCAGAGAAATTGTGAGTCTTCCACTGGTTATTCTTTTCTGGAAAATGACCAAGACACCATGACCGAGACACCGGGACCAGACACCATGACCATCCAGACACCTTTACCCAAACACCTTGACCCAGACATCGTGACCGAGACACCATGACCCAGACACCGTGACCAGAAATTTTGAAAACTCAAACACTGTGACCACCCAGACACCGTGACCACCTAGACACTGTGACAACCCATACACTATGACCATCTAGACACTATGACCATCAAGAAACCATGATCATCCATACACTGTGACCATCCAGACAACGTGACCAGACACTATGACCAGAAACAATGATAAGACACAACATATGTGCTACCAGTTCCTAATCACTATCCAACTATGCCATCATGATTGTCTCACCACTCAGTGGTAAAGAAGGAGACATTTTATTAATCAGACACAATTTCAAGAATACATTGTTTCAAGGAGACACCATTTGATGGAGACACCATTTTTAGAAAGACTGTGACAATGTTTCATAATCTGTTTTGTCTTTTATCAATTCAATATCTAACGGTCATATTTGAAGATTTTAAATGCACTGACATAAATAATGTTTATAGTTAGACATGTGACCTAACAGTATGAGGTACGAGGTGTAGAATACAGGCATCATGTTGTCTCCAACACATATACTCCAA
The DNA here is from genome assembly GCA_963277665.1 of Viscum album. Lineage (NCBI taxonomy): Eukaryota > Viridiplantae > Streptophyta > Magnoliopsida > Santalales > Viscaceae > Viscum > Viscum album. The sequence goes on from OY728151.1 coordinate 1,615,143,044, forward strand.
GATTAAAAGGAAAATCATGGCTAGAAATGGAAAAAGTGAGAACAAAGAAACAAGATCACAATAACGAAGAAGATGAGAATATTTTAGAAAACCCGACCCATAAAACACAATACATCTAAAGAACACATGATGCATTTCTAAATCTATAAAATTAAGAGATACCATCAATCAGAGTTGAGAACATTTTTTCAATACATACTCCATGAGGAACACAAGCCAGAACCAGATCACCAGACTTGTGATACTCTGTTTCTTGAAAGAGGAATAAATTCCTACATCTTCTTCATCCTAGAAGTCCAGAGCTGCATATTCTACCACTCAGAGCACTTCTAACCATATCTCATCATTTCTACTCTATTCTGTATTGTTTGTATCTTTTGAGCAGTATGTGTGTGTCTATAGAAACACACACATTATCTCATTCATTAAATTTAGTTATATATGATATCCTACCTCTCACATATTTTTACACTTGTTTATTCACACAGATATGTATGGAAGTGGACCTTGTGTGACCTGATATTTTATAACAACAAAAAACTGTGGATGAGGATGTTTGACCTGGATGGTTCTGTGTACTATTGGTTAGCCCAATCTAGGGTGTGGATCGAATTTACTAATATAATCAGCTCTATGGCAGGTGATCACCATGTGGAGTGGATTAGGTCTCATCTTGATATTGAAATTCTTGTTTTATATCCATTGTGTGGTTTAAATTAGTTTTTTTATTTAACTATATAATTAATAAATCACTGACTATACATTTATTGTTAATCTTGGAAAAATGTTATAATTGTTTTTCCTTATTATAATAGCTTCAAAAGAAATATTAACAACTAATATTATTATTAATAAGAAATAATCAATCATCTGAGAAGTTATTTAAATAGTAAAACATTCATAATCCTATTAAATTGACTAACTGGTATGTATTTAAATTTATTGGGTAAACATTTAAGAATACATTTCAAACAAATTTTTTATAGATACCCAATGAACCCCCCCCCCCCTTGAGTTCTTTATTCTGACCAGCATTTGGTATCAAAGGAGTTTGTTATTCCTGTTATGACTATGTTTTTGACCCAATTCAACTGTGATTTTAGTTTTACATTAAAGGTAAGAAAATTTATATTAATTCTAAATTTCATGATCATTAAAAGTAGTACATTATTATGGATAATAGACTGTAAGGTTCTACAACAAACATACCACCATTCCTTAATAGAACCAATTATTCCCAATGGAAAATTAAAATGAAAATTCATTTAGAAAGTATGGTTTTTCAAATTTGGCCTCCAATTATAGATGAATATAATAGTCCTAATAATGATAAAATAACTTGGGATGTGCCTACCAAGACTTCATATAATAACAATTGTAAAGCCATGAATGCTTTAAATTACTCCTTAGGAGATGAGGAATTTAACCGAATTTAATCATGTAAAACTGCCCATGAAATTTGGGATACATTGTATGTTTCACATGATGGAACATCTAGTGTGAATGAAATGAGACTTAATAATTATACTATTAAATATGATAAGAGTAAAATGAAACCTGATGAGCCTATTTATGACTTGTATATCTGGTGCAATGAAATTGTCAACAGAATGGTTTCTCTTTGGAAGAAACGTTACCACCAAAAATCAAATTATGAGGATTCTCAGAAGCCAACCTGATAGATGGAGAGGAAACTCAATCTATATTAGAGAATCATGTGAAATTAGCAAGTTTCTTATAAAATAACTCATTTAGAAACAGATGATGTATGAAGAGAAGGTGAAAGTCCACAAGGAAGTAGAGGATAAACCCAAAAGAAAATCTGTTGCCATCAAAAAAACTACATATAATCCTAAAGAGAAAGAGAAATTAAATGTCTATGTATAAAGTTCCATAAGTGAACAATCATCGCCTAATAGTGATGAGGATATGGATCAATTATCCAGAATGATGAAGAGATTTTACCAGAAGAATAAATTTTTAAGAAATCCTAACTTCAAGGGAATATATGATAAAAAAGGAAGCGGAATGAAAGATTCAAAAATAAGTGACATGTCTGATGAGATCTTCTGCTATGAGTGTAACTAAAGGGACATATAAATGTTGACTGTCCTAATCTCGTGTTGAGAAATAAAAATGAGGACAATGATAGAAAGTATAACATGTCAATGAAATCTACATGGAGTGATTATAAGGAAAGTTCAAGTGACTCTGAATCATTACATGATGAACAGGATAACAAAGAAAATATGTGTTTTATGACAAAAACATATAAGGTAACACTAGGATCTACTAAACACAATTACTAATATTAGGGAAATGAGAGTGACTCTGAATACTTTTCAAATGATGAAATGTTTGAGTACTATAATATTCCTGAAGAGACATGTAATAAACTAAAATAACATTAAAAATATTTAAACAAATATCATTCATGCTCTTACCTAAACTTTTATGTATGAACTTACTATATAAAGGGACAAAAATGGTCCATTACATAAAGAAAAAAATAAAGTAATGATATATAATGAGAAATTGAAAAAGTATTTTTAATGTTTTACTAATGCTAAAGATACATTGGTACAATTTCTAGGTAAACAAATTTCTTCTAAATATAATATTGGTATTGGATGTCAACCTTATAAAAGAATTTTTTTTGAGAACTAATTTTGTATCAAAATAAAGGTCATATATCATTATTCCTAGTTCTAGAAAACCTTTATCTTGTTCAAGTAATGATACACTCTCTACTGTTTTATGTTTTTCTAGGACAAATGGGGTTTATTTTTCCATTACGTCACATAATGCTTATAGGAAACCAATAAAGATGATCTGGGTTCCTAAATCAATAGTGACTAATATTACTAGACCCAAAAAAAATATGGGTACCAAAATCTGTCTTTATTTTATTCTTTTTAATGATTGATGCTTAAGGGGATACTGTAAAATCATACAGTACTTGGACAGTGGGTGTTAGACGAACATGACAAGATACTATTCGTGCTTAATGAATTTAAAATTAATTAATGGTGGACATGTCACCTTTGGTGATAATGACTATGGAATGATCACTGTCCTTGGCCAAATCAGTAACTCTAACTTATTTTTAATTTCCCATGTACTTTTTGTTGATGGATTGAATTATAATATGCTTAGTATTTCACATCTATATGATTATTGATTTCATGTTAAATTTAAAAATGATTCTTGTAATGTTTTTAAATTTAAAAATGAATTAGTATTTTCTACATTAAGAAATGAAAATGTATACTATGTTAACAAAGATTCTTCATTGTCTCAAAATGTTTCATTTATAAGCATATTTCACAGAGACTTGGCATTGGAATAAGAGACTAGGACACTATCATATTCACTCCCTTAGAATGTTAACTAGAAAAAGCATAGTCAAAGTCCTACCCAAACTTGAGTTTCCAAATGATAAAGTGTGTAATCATTGTCAAAAGTGAAAGTAACACAAAATTTCCATCAATCCAAAGAAATAAGTATCAACTTTTCAACCTCTCGAATTAGATCACATGGATTTTTTAGACAATCTATAGTTTCTAGTTTAAATGGGAAGCACTATTTTTATGTCCTTGTCGATGAATATTCTAGATATACTTGGACTTTCTTTTTTTCTCACAAATGTGAAGCCTTCTATCATTTTACCAAATATGCCAAAACTGTAGAAAAATCATAGTAGACGTAGAATTAAATCCATAAGAAGTGATCATGGTGGTGAAGTTGAAAATAAAGAGTTTGAATCTTTTTTTTCACAAAATGGCTATAGTCATTATTTCTCTTCCCATTGAACACCTCAATATAATTGAGTTGTAGAAATAATAAATTGAACCCTGCAAAATATTACTAGAACCATGCTTAGTGAATATGACTTACCTATATATTTCTGGGCTCCAAATGTAAATACATCATCCTATATAATAAATATAGTGTTGATTAGACCTATTATTTAAAGAACTACTTATGAGTTATGGAACAATAGAAAACCCAAAGTAATCTAATTCAATGTTTTTGGTTTCAACGTATATATCATTAATACTAAGGAAAATCTTGAAAAAAATTCATTCAAGAGTTATGAAGGAATAATTCTATGATATTCAATCTCTTGTAAATCCTATAGAGTGTTTAACAAAAGAAACTATATGTGTGGAAGTATCATTCCATTTCCAATTTGATGAAACAGATCCACATGATCCTAAAACAACACTAGAGAGCCTATAAGATGATGTATCAAATCTGGAAATTAATTCAAAATCTTATAACCATCCTGTAGAGGAATCAGTGAAATAATCCCATTCTAGATATTCTTTAGATTCCTGTTACAATGAACATGATCCTATTGAATAACTTGAAATCACTAGTCCATCTATTTCTAGAGTTTTTAGAACTCTTAAGAACCATCCTCTAGAAGCTGTTGTAGGAGACTTAGATAAAGGACCTCAAACTAGAGCTTCTCTTAGAAATCAGGTTGATCTTCTAGTCATCTGGACACAACTTGAACCTAAAAACATAACTTATGGTATCAATGATGAATTTTGGGTGACGTCTATGCAATAAGAACTTAATCAGTTTGAAATGAATGAATTTTGAATACATCTTGATAGACCTAAAGACACATTTTCCATAGGCACTAAATGGGGGTTTAGAAATAAGGTAGATGAAGATGGTCATATACTTAGAAACCAATCTAGATTGGTAGAATAATTTTATAGTCATGAAGAAGGAATTGACTATGAAGGGACATTTTCACTAGTAGATAGACTTGAATACATAATAAATCTTCTTTCTTATGTTGCACATCTAAATTTAAAACTATATCAAAAGGATGTTAAAAGTGAATTTATAAGTGGGTATATAGTTGAGGATGTATTTTTTGAGAAACCCCATAGTTTTACAAGATTCCCTTGGTTCAAAAAAGGTTATTGGCAAATTTTCAGGGTACTTTAGCAGTACTGGATCAGTTACTATTTGGTACTGTAGTAGCCAGAACTATTCTCCCGATTTGGGCATTTGTGCCACCTGTTTGGGCCTACGGGTCTCAAGGGCCTTCGGGTCATCAATGGCCTTTGGGTCATAGGGCCTTTCGGCTATGTAGACCATGCAGTAGCCCATTTCACATAGAACAGGCCCCAGAAGAGGATCAGATCAACATGATTAGCTGCCACCAAAAGCAAAGCTAATTAGAATTGAAGAAAGAGAGGGTATGGCAGCTTCCATTGGGACTAGGCATAGTGAAAAATTGTATGTGGCAAAGATAGATAATCAAAAATTAAAGGTGGGAGCTAGGTGGTCAATAACGCAAAATATGTGGAGGGGCAGTTCAAGTGGGATGGGCCTGTGAGTCATGTATTGGGCATGGTAAGCCCTTGTGCCTTTGGTTCATGTATTGCGGGTTATTCGGGCCTTGTGCCTTGTGCCTATGTGTCATGTAGAGATTCCCCTTCAACCCTTAAATGGGGAATTATCAATAATAAAAGAAAAAAATAATGCATTTGTTCCATTTAAGCAAATCATATTTTTAAATTATCAAAAACATTAAATGGATTAAAATAAGCTCCAAGAGCTTGGTATAACAGACTGAGTAATTTTCTTATTTCCAAAGGTTTTAAAAAAAGATGATCCTACGATTTTTATAAAATGAATTACCGATGATGTTTTAGTAATTGAAATTTATGTAGATGACATTATATTTTGATCTTGAAAAAAATTTATGTATTGAATTTTCTAAAATAATGAAAAATGAATTTTAAATGAGTTTAATTCATGAACTAAAATTCATTCTTGTATTTAAATTGTTTCGAATAAAATGATGGTATTATTTTAAAAGAAAGAAAATATTCTACGGATCTTATAAAATGTTTGGGATTGGATAGAAATAAAATTAGTGACACTCCAATGAGTACTACATGTAAGTTTGATCTTGATGAAGATGGAAAATCAGTTGATCAAACCACTTACAAAGGGATTATGGGAAGCTTACTCAACATAATTTCTAGTCGACTTGACATTATGTTTAGTGTGTGTATGTGTTCTCGGTTTGAAGATAACCCTAGGAAATCTCATTTAAATGATTTTAAGATAATTTTAAAATACCCCATGCATACAACCAATCTTGGATTGTTCTATTCAAGAGGACAATTATTTGAGTTAGTTAGTTATTTTGATGATGAAATTAGTGGTTGAAAGATAGATAGAAAACAAAAAACTGGAACATGTCACTTTTTAGGCATGTAAATAGTATCATGGTGTAGTATGAAACAAAACTCTGGTGCATTATCTACTGTAGAAGAAGAATATATAGCTGATGGTAGTTGTTGTGCACAATTTTTGGGGATGAAACACACATTACATGATTATGGATATCAATTCTGGCATGTACCTATAAATTGTGGCAATACAAGTGCTATTAACATATCAAAAAAATCATATTTCAAACTATGGGAAAAAACATATTGATGTGAGACATCACTTTTTGAGATAACATTATCAAAAAGTATACATCACATTAGAATTCATTGGAACTGAATATCAGCCCGCCGATGTATTCACCAAACCATTAAATTATGAAATAATTTATTACATCATACATGAATTGGGAATGATAAATCTTATATAGTAAGTATATAGTTTCACAAATTATTATTTCATAGTTTACAGTTTTACAAGTCCATGTCTTATGATTACTGTCTAACTCTATCAATTTTATAGATTGACAATCTTAAAACTTGATGTTTCATGTTTATGGTCTCACAATTACTATCACTTCATTATTTTCTATCACTTAATGTCTCAAAAAATGGTATTATAGTTTAGAAATCACACAGTTACGGTCTCACCGTGAAATCCCGTAATGTTCTCACCATGCAGCCTTGTTATAGTCTCACCGTGAAAGCCAATTCTGGTCTCGTTATGAAGGTCGGTTATGGTCTCACTGTAACGATAATTTATTGTTTTATTGACATATTACAACCTGAAACGTGGTAATTAATTATTTTGTTATTTTATTTTCCCACACTATTGATTTTGTGACATATTGTATCCCTAAATTATAGAATTGAAAGTGGTTTCACTCCATTCATCACCCGAGCTCGTTTTCTCAAACCATAACCCATCTTTCAGCCTTTCACTATCTCGAACCTTCTTTTAATTCCTATAATAAATCTCCCATCCCCATCAACCCCTGAGAAGTTTAGTTCAAATAAAGAAATGAAAATAGTTCCAAATTTAGCACACGAAGGTCCTTTCGATCCGAATGTGGAGAATAATGTTGTGGTGGCAGAAAAGGATATTTTTCCCAAGTGGATTTTATCAAGTAATTCCTTATTAATGAATGTTATAAATGTTAAAGGGTTGATATAATGATTTAAAAAGGAGTATATACCAATTTACTCGACGTTAGTTGCATAGTTTTATCAATTTATTCAATTTTCTTTTGATAAGGACGATGATTTTATAGTGAGATGTTTGATAAATAGTAAGACATCTGTCTTCTCTTCAAGGTTATGGGATGCATTCTTAAGGATACCTCATGGGGGTATTTTTGGGGACTACCAAAGATGACCTCCACCTACAAGTGAGTTATTTGTTTTGAATGAACAATTGGGAAGATTTATTGGAAATGAAACAAAGTGAAGAGCCATAGATACTATGCAAAATGGTGAAACTAGACTTCTGTATAATTTTTTTCAGAATTTAATTAGCCCTAGAAAAGTTTATTTTTCTACATTCAAGTATCATTATGTATTTTTGATACATCTTATTAAAAATGGACACAAGATCAACATATGGAAGTATGTTATCCTCCGTATGTGTGAGTTCTTCAAGAAAAACTCCATGTAAACCTCCCATTTATAGTCAAAATTAATCTCAGATGCGATTCATTCTAAAGGGTTTGATGAACTCAATGAAGAAGTCATTAAGGAATATGAATGTTTTCATTCAAAATCTACAGAAAAGGGAATGAAAATTAGTTGGAATCCATTGAGAGAAGAATGGGTGTACGATAATGACAAGGTTTATGAAAATTTCAATCGGGTGGCTCACTCATGAAGATCAAAAGTCATTACTAATTCTGGTTTGGAACAAGATGAAATTGTTGTGTAATATGATGAGTATGAAGAGGAAGAGGTCGATGTACCTATAGGAGAAACTGTTCTGGATTATAAAGACAATGAACATGTTCTCCAAGACATAACTGAGAAGGAAATGCTTGTTTCTAAAGAAGTTGTTGATCTGGAAGAACAACATGATTGTAAATAAGAATCTATGGATTTGGTAAGTGAAAAGGATATTATAGAAGAGAATATAGAATAGTGTCCTTCTATTGTGAAAGAATCTGCTAATGAGGAACATGTGGGGAAAAATATGTTCTTGAATTTATCCTATCTGATGAATAGAGAATTGAGAAATCATTTTAGTTTTCTCTGAAGAAAATGGGTGAGGATATTGGGGATGAAATATTTGAAATAAATGAAGGATATAAATCCCCCAGTAATGAGAAAGATGCACCTGTTATGGTGGATCAACCCCCCAGTCAAGAAAGTGATGAAGTCCGTAATCAAGTAGATCTAAACATAGTGGATATATGTTATAAATTTCCTTGTTATTTTCATGTTAATGACTCCTAGGAAGCCACAATCAAAGATATATATGTGTCTATTGCATTTCAATTGAAACCAGTATCTTCTCAAGATGTTACAGCTGCAATGGATCCTAAGCTTGTCTCGGCTCCTATTACGGAACCATCACAATAAACTTCAAACATGGTGAGTAAGGATGATTTAAATGAATTTGATGTTACTCTATTGGATGGGGTTGAAAAAAATAATGAATACTCAACCTGCTCCTGTGACAATATTAAGAGAAAGAGGTGTTTACCTGTTGTTAGTGAAGATTATTTGGAATATTTAGCCCAAAACGCTTCATAAAATTCCAGAAGTCAGAGTTGAGAGCAATCAGTAAAATGATTGAGTGAAGTCTCTCAGAGGTATGGTTGAAGCTATGAAGAGATTTTTGAACTCAAGACCAGAACCTATTTCTCCTCCTGTTGAGAATATTGGTAGTCAAGTTCCATAGGAAGTAGCCTCCTTGATTTAGCCTAATATAACCTCATTGGCTGACAATGTGGTTGAAAGAAATAAGAAAATTGTTCATGAGGTGTGTGATCGTGTTATTGGTATTAACAAGTTGATTAATGATTATACGGGTTGTCTCCAAAATGTTCTGAATGAACCAATGTCTCTTACATTGGTTGTTACTACTTCTCGTGCTTTTATACAGTTATCGCAGCCTTCTTTGCACAGTGATTGGCTTAGAAGAGTTGTTAAAAGAAGAACTCCAATCTGTGCTCAGTGGCATTGACAAAGAGTCTCTATCTGAGGTTTTCACGAATAGTGACAGAGTTCTTGATTTGGTGATAATTCAATCCAAAATAGAAAATGATGCTCAAGAAGATATTATTATAATGGTGGAATTCTACTTCAATAGGATCTTCTTGAAGCATGACATGTCCAACCACTTCAACTACCTTGTAGAGAATCTGAGAATCCCTCATGTCACTCAAGCTTTCAAAACTCATGTCCACAAGCTATAAAAAATTAATCCCTTGGTAGACTTGTTTATAGATAAGAAGGATTACTTTGAGAAAGCGATGTTGTCTTCTTTTGATACCATTTCCGACTTTATCATGATTTTGAGGCCTTATATTCATGTCAAGAGTACTCATATTGTGGATCATGCAGGTACTAAATTGAGACCTGGTTTTTCAACCTTATTATCATATTCCCTGCCTCATCCTCTATGTCATTATCTCAGGCTCTGAGTCAGCTCACACCTATTATCCTTGACCAATAGTTTACTCTATTTTATAACAAATATACCTTTTCCCATTATATTTTTGAAGGACACCCTCTACCTTCTCTACCAGTTTCTTCACTTCCTTCTTCCACATATACTTCTACTGTTGTTGCTTCTTTTGATGATGCTGCCATGGGAAATGAGAAGATAACTACTGATAAACAAAAATGAACATTATCTTTTAATAGAGATGATTTATTTATTTTTGTTGCTTATTTTTTTTAATGAAACTTTTTACCATTTAATTCATTCTGCAATATTTTATCCTAATATTTTATTTAATTTTTTATTATTTTTTATAATCCCAATAGGGGGAGAGATTATTCACACTAATAGATATGAACACTAAGGAAAAGGACGAGACACATTATGTACTAATAGATATCTCACTCACATAATTTTGGATCATAAATAAGGGGGAGGTAATTGGACTCCACAAGTGTTAATAATGTTTTAATGATCACAAATACTATATATTCTGTCAGACATTTTAATCCTATTTAATCTCTCTAAAGTCATGTGTACAAATGATTAGTATCTTTATTCCATAAATAATTAATGTAAACTATTTATATTTTGTGTTATAATGGATTTCCTTGATAAATGATTATGTATAACCTATTCTATGAATATCACTATTTAAGTCTGTGTATAGATATTTGGATACGTCTATGAAACCGTGAGTCTGCCACTGGTTATGCTTTTCTGGAAAAGGACCCAGACACTGTGACCCAGACACGATGATCCAGACACTGTGACGCAGACACCGTGACCCAAACACCATGACCAGACACCATGAGCACCAAAACACCATGACCACCCAGACACTGTGACCTACTTGACATTGTGACCACCCGGACATCGTGACCACCCAGACACCATGAGCATCCAGACAACATGACCATCCAGACATCGTGACCATCTAGGCATTGTGACCATCCAGAACCTGTGACCAGACACAGTGATCAGACACCGCATTTCTGCTACCAGTTCCTGATATCCATACAACAATTCCATCATGAATGTCTCATCATTCTAAGGTAAGGAAGGAGACACTGTTTCAAGGAGAAACTGTTTTAAGGAGAAAACATTTCATGGAGACACCATTTTCAGATAGACTTTGACGTCATTTCATAATCTCTTTCGTAATTTTTCAATTTAATCTCTAATGGTCATAATTAAATCACTTAAATGCACAGACATAATTAATGTTTCCTTGTATACATGTCACATGAATGTATGAGGAATGAGGTGCAGAATACATGCATCCTGTCAGCTCCAACACATGCACTCCAATAATAAAAAAACAGTGAGGATAGAAATGAAAAAGAGAGAAAAGAAAAATAAGATTATGATAACGAAAACACAAGAGAATTCTTGAGAAAAACTAGCACTTGAAACTCAATACATCAATAGAAAACTACAATAATTCTTAAATACAAAAAAATTGAGATACCATTGATTAGAGTCAAGAACATCTTCTCACTATAGACTCCAAGAAGAACCCGAGCTAGAACCCGAGCACCAGACTTGCGAGACACTATTTCTTGCAAGAGGACTTGATTCCTACATCTGAGTCATCCTAGGAGTATAGAGTTACATAGAATGACATTGTAATCAATACTAACCTTATATCATCATTTATTATTTTTTTAGTGTTGTTTTTAGATATCCAGGAGTGTGTGTCTGTCTGTAGAAAAACACACACTGTCTCCTGCATTAAACTGAGGGACATTGGATATGCTTCCTCTCACGTCTTTTTACACTTGTTTATTCTGATCGATAAGTGTGGAAGAGGACCTTGTGTGACCAAATAGTTCATTCCCATGAATTAATATGGAAGAGGTCATGTGACATGGAAAATACTGTGTACTATTGTTTACAACGATCTAGGGTGTAGATCATGATCATTTATAAAAACTGCTTGGTGGTAGTTTCTCACCATGTGGAGTGTATTATGTCTTTTCCTGAGACTGAACCACTTGTTTTATATCTAGAGTGTTGTTTAAATTATTTTTCTCTATTTTACTTTATAATTCATAAATCAATAACTTTACATTGATAGTTAATCTTGGAATGAATTTATCATTGTTTTTCTTATTAGAATAGCTTCAAAAGTAATATTCATAAATGATATTAAGATTACTTGGAATTTATCAATCTTTTGATAAGTTATTTAAATTTTAAATCATTCATAACCATATTATATTGGTTGATTTGGATTTATTTAAATTTATTTGGGATCCTTTTTAGAATACATTTCACACATAACTTTTTATAGATACTAAATTCACCATCCCCCCCACTTGAGTACTCTACTTCGACCAATAAGTTTACTTAGATATCTTTTATTATTAAATTTATTATTTCAGGATTATATGGATTTCAACAATTATTCTATTAGATGTGGTAATATTCATATGTAAACCTGGTTCCCAAATAGATAAGCTTAGAAATGATATTGGATTTCAAGAGGAAGATCCCCTCTTGAATCTAGTTTTCAAAAAACATTTCATCCATTTCATATTTCGCTTTCTTTAAAATGTTTCCTTCAACCCCTAGTATTTTGAAAATGGTTTCTACGATTTAAAATGACGGAAATTTGGTTTTCATGTGTGTGTCTAAAAATATTTGGACCATTGGAGCATGGATTAGTTTCAAAATTACTTAAAGGATTATTTGGAACCTATCAATAATGTTTTTGGTTTTTTCATTAGTTTCAGAAAAGGTTTAGTAGAAGGACTTACATTGAAAATTATGACTCTCATTTGATACCTTGTGATGTTTTGTATATTAATTTTGAAACTAATCTACTATGAAGAACCACTTTTCCATTTTTTCATGATGTTTGATGAAACCTATATGGTGGTCCCACTGATAAGAGGGACATTATGAGGGTGGTGGGTGTGTTTTTCCTATGAAATAATGGTGGTTATGGGTTTTATTTTGTGCCATGTATATGAGTATATCCTCATTAACCATGTAGTATTATCATGTATTCCTATGAAGCATCTGGAGAGTCGTGTGATGGATATTTAACAACCTCAATTAAATTGGTTGGTACCCCCTATATTATCTAAGAGGATAGGTGTAACATTTCACTATATTGGATAGTTTAGATAATCTTGTTGGTTATTGACTATAGGGTTTCACCACATTCCTAATGGTGAGTCCAAAATGTGTACGTATAGGGATCTCATCAAGAAATTTTTAGGAAATACCAATGAATATCTATGTATATGTTCACTTTTATATTTATACACATATTTTTCCTATTCTCCTAGTTTATTCTTTCTTTAATTATTTCATTTATTTTTAGCATTGATATTTGATCACCGAGTTTGGTTTCTTTTGTTGGTATTAGGTTTTTAACTAGGTGATTAAAAATGGAAACTTTATTGAAAAGTTATGTGCATTATTATACAAAGGAAAATCTATTATTATAATTTTAAAATGATGAAACCTTATTTTCAAAAATTTATATAAATTTTTTTATGAACTATTTCAAGAATGGAAATTAATGGAATCTATATTTTTTACCGACTAATCTGTTTCTGATCACACCCTGCATGTGACACTCAGCGTCGGTAGACCGATTTTTTGTTCTGGATCATGTTTTTGTTTGGGATTCCATTTGAGAAGCATAGTCTTAATGTTGGAGGTGAACAATATGTCACATGGATATCATTTAAGTTGTTCTTCTATTTTAGTTCTGTTTTTCCCATTTTTTTCAACTATGTTTGTACCTAGAACAGACTATGTATTTATTATTGATCAGTTGAATTAGTTTTTGTTTCTTTCTCTATTTGGTTTTTTATAATAATTTGTATTGGAAAAGACATTCCCAATTGGTTTATATTGGATCTCGGTGCTATTATCTAGCGTTGGAGGATCAAGAATTCTTATCAGGCCTTGTCACAGGTCAGATCGGATGTCGGGTTTGATGGTGTCCCAGTTTTGATTGTGAAAAAACATCCCTACCCTCACCATAGAAGCCTTATCATTGGGTAAAAGAAAAATAAGAATGGAATTAGTGAAAACCTGATTAGGATAATCTATGAATAGGAGGATAAATAGAATTCAACCAAACAGAAGTGTAATGTATAGAATATTCATCTCGATTTTATTTTATTATGGTTTATTATAATTTTATGCACCTAATTACTTTAATATGGTGTGTATACCTCCCTTTCACCTGTAATATCATGAATATTTCATTATTATTGATATTTTAATGTTTCAATTCAAATTATTTCATTTAATTTTATTTGAATAAAAATATACCGAGTGGTAAATAATTTCATAACCCAATTATTTTCTATCTGGTCATATTACTTCCTCATTTTCAATAATATTTTAACATTATCTGTTTAATGAATTTTAACAATCTACTTTTTTATTTAAAATTTTTTTAGGTTTATTTATAGTCGATACACTTAATAGATTAATTTTTTATTCTTACAACAATTTTATGATCTTTTAAAGGGGTTACTTCAAAATCCCTTTTTATTTAGGATTTTTTACAAATGAATTTTAGTTAAAAGAAAATTATTTGATAATTATTCTATAAACCCTTTAATTTTTTATCCTTTTATTATTAATTAAATTTTCAACAAATAATACCAATTTTAACACTCTTTAGTATTTAAAATATTTTATATAATTATTTTAAGAAAACAAGACTTATTTTCCATATCCGATCAGAAAATATTTTTCTTCCTAAACTATTTTTTATTTAAAAAAATAGCTTCATCCATTTGAAAATGATTTACTAATAGAATTTTCACCCATTTTAACAATTTTAAAAAATTAAAGGAAACTAATTTTGTTTTTAAAAACAATTATTATTTTGAATTTACTAAAAAAGTGAAAGATTACATTGTTTTAATTTGTTTAGTATGAATGGATTTGTAGCTCTCTTGACTACTAAATGTTTCAAATACTCCTTTATAAGTTACAAATATTATTTTTAAATAAAACTATTAAAAAATGTGAACTTTTATTGTTTTAAAATTTTATTTTCCATGAAAATAATTTAAAAAAAAATCAGAATGAAAAGGTTATTTTCCTCAATGATTATTTTTAAAGATATTTTTATTGTATTTATATTCATCAACAAAAAAATTTATTATTTCTGAAATGTGTATATATTTTATTGACAACATCCTTAAAAATCCTTTTTATGGTTTATGATCACATTGACCAAGGAAATTATTTACATTCACTTACCTGATTATTTTTTTGTTATTATTTATTTTACCTTGAGTTATTCACATTCATATTTCATTAAATAGATATAAATATATATATCATTTATCTTGGTTATGATTTTTTCCTAAATCATATACCATTTTTACCTATGGTTTTTACTATAAATGTTTTATGATTTACTAGGGAAATATTGATAAATATGTGTTCTTCACTTAATGTAGATATTTGAAAAGGCACATTGTTTATAAAATTAATTGATTATGAAATATATGAGGAGTGACTAGGATAATTATTTCATTTGTTCGGTACTATTTAAATTAATCCCCTCGATGCATTGCTTAGGATCATTATAAAATTACGTTGGCCAAATTAAATGGCTTTCTACCTGTCGTATTTAAACTCCCTTATGAATGGTCATGAAAGTAGAGGAACCATGATTCCAGAGATAATAGAATCCAATAATTAATAGTTGAATAATTTTAGAATTTAGATATTATTATCTATGATATATTCACAATGAAAAAATCTATGGATGAATTCCATTTTCACCTAATAGATTAGATAGAATATGTGTTCGGTGATTTACCTTTACATGTGGATTATTAAATATATTTTCAAGATAGAAACTTGTTTAATTAACCCTTACTAAGCATTTGAGATCACCCTTATTTTTTTTCCTTTCCCATTATTATGTATAATATATCATTGAATGATTTTTCAAGGATGTAGTTTATTAGAATTTATTATGTATTATGTTTTATTTTCAATTCCCAATGTAAAATGGTAATCATGTATGTATTTGGTCCTCCAAAATCAATAAATTAATATATGTTTTGGTATTTGATTCATTAGAATCTTGAAAATTTAATAAGTTATTTCCTCAACATTTATTTTTTGGTGTCGGGTTTCATTAAATTATCCTTTTTTAATAACATAATATTAAAGATACATAAAAAAGGGCACCCTACAACCCCATCCCGACTAGTTTGTCTCCCTCATGCCCAAAAAATATATCTTGCCACTCCCACCCATTTCATACCATCATATCCATATTAGTATGAGTAGTAATATATAATATGTGTTAGAACACATCCATACCCATCCCATCATCACACAGTGTCCAACATCCTATGTAGGAATCAGCCAAAATACTCATATCAAATAAAATATAGATCTAACCTTAGCCTTACCTATCCCAACCACCAATAGGGACCTACACATCATATTGGAATCAGTCAATATTCAAAATACCATATCCACATAAATATAATTTTGTATATCAATAGGATCCTGTGAACATTATGTAAATCAACATTATTCTTAACCCTACCATGCATGACCCCCGCTAAGTACCATCGCCATAACCATACCACATCTTAATGGGAGAGGGAAGAAGAGGGTAAATCCAGCCATCCATTCCATTTCCAATTGGAGTGTTTGGGTAAAAAATGGATCCCAAAAAAATTGGGAATCCGTAATGTTATCCTACTCAAATAGAGATCATAAATAATTCATATAAAACATAGGTATAGTAATCCACAAACATGCATAGCCTATTAGGTTTACCAATTTATTACTAATTCCAACCATATATATTACCATAGCTCCACCAATTTCCATTAACATATATCATCCAATAATCCTTGTTGCAAATTATTATACAACTATACCAAACTCAATTCTAATGTTAACAATCAAATAAAGCATACAAAATTTCCTATGTAATCGTTCCATTTAACCATTTAAAGAATTATTATTTACCAACATATATTATATTAATTATTTCATTCAATTTAATTTTTAATTACAAACCAACCTCAACCATCACACATGTTTAACCCTTACATTTACCATTCAGTTCATTGTAACAAAATCAAACGTAGTCCATCATTTATTCAATTTAAACCCACAACATTTTTCATTTCATTATTAATATTATATTTCATTAATTTTATGAAACAATATAAAAATCATAATAATATACAATAAAACCATGAATCTATCCTAAAAAACATCTCAACTCATTCATTGAAGCCAACAGTAAAAATTGTTGTACAACCATAAGTCAAAAACTACCCCGAAAACTCAATAATTACATATCAAAATCCATCTTAACTCATTCCAAATAATATATATCCTTATTTTAGAAATAATTATAACACACATATCCAATTTAACTATAAATTTATTCTCTCTTAATTCAAAATTTTAATATAAACCATTCAAAAAGTATACAACAACCAAATTTTCTCAACAAAAACCACAACCAGAATTCCCGTTCTTTTTCTAAGAGATATCACATTCAATGTCAGTTTAAAAATAAACTAATATATTTAACTTATTTACATTATTAGCCTTTTATGGAAAGTTATCATGTAATTACATTCTTGGTAATAAAAAACAATAATAATGACAACTACATTTTTAGCAATGGAAGTAGTCATGCAAGAATCACCTGTGCAATATCAAGGAAACCAGTAAATGTATGTGAAACACCACTTTCAATAATTTTTATTAACATAGTTCACTATATTCATTAATAAAATTTATAGTACCGACCTAATGAAATAAAAATTAGGAAAAATAAAAAAATTTAAAATAATATAATAGAGTGATTGAATCCCCTTCCACAATTGATGATTTATAGTCCCCTATGAATGGTTACATCAAGGAATGAATGTACAGAAGACCTAGAAAACATAAGGGAAGCTCTTGTCACACAAACAATAATAATCCTGAATCAAAACCACAACCATGAAATCATCCATGTCAAACCACTTCCACTTACATGGATTCTTAATAAATCCAACATGGCCGTGAAACTCACCTTGAGTCACCAAAAAGCAATATCTATATGTTTTTGGGTAAGGATAATTCAAGGTATTTAAAATATCACCAAAGGGGAGCCTATGATCACCTAAGGATCAATAGAAACATTGTAAATAAGAGTATTTCACATTGGATTATTAATTTATATAGTCTTAGGGAAACATAAGATTGTGATAAAAGGGCGACGACCACAACACAAAGGATTGGATTTGTACGAATGCATAGAACAATATGGCTGACCACACTATGATGGGTCAAAGTAAAATTATTCTCCAAAAATCACACCACATATATACCCCCTTCAAATCTATTAAACATTCCAAATCAAATATAGATGAGGGAGTGTTACAACATAAGTGATTCAACCATTCCATACCATATTATATCCTAAAATAATAAGGGAAACTCTCAAGACAAACCATAGGGCATCACACGAACAATTTATGTTATTGTGCCACAAAAAACACAAAAATTAAGGAACTCAGGAATACAATCCCCCATAAACCATGGAGAAATTTTAAGTGACACACCTCAATACAGTCATCCAAGATAAAATATTGCCCTAAATAAACCTTTACTTCCTCAAACCTCCTCCTAGAAATTCTAATTTCCAAAAAATAGAAAGTAAAAACTTGTGAATTTTTGGGTCATTACATTTGTGACCTCTCAAATAATTCTCTTCCTCGGTAATCAAAACCATCCCATAAATAAAATTTCAATCAACAAAGCCTAAAACACTAACCTATGAGATATATCACAAACATGATAGATCTATCATTCAAAATATAAGATCGAAACAATGTACAAATTCAAAAAAATCATTCAAATGAAACCATCTATGTCAATTTAGCACAATTTCTTTCTTCCAAATAATTATAGAAATACATTATTAAGAGAAATATAGATACTTAGTGAGAATTCATGAAATTTTCCCACATACTCTCCTTAATTTTTACATGGCTCCATAAAACAATAACTATAGATAATATTCACCCACACAACAACATCTCTAGACGGTCATGAATCTTGATCAGATTCTCTATGAATATCATGTCATCCATGATTTCCTACTCTCCAAAATCAATAATATTGGATTCATTTTAAAGGTATCAATAAAGATATGGTATAGGGATGGAATTTTGGATCTGATCAATTAATGGAGGATTATTCAGTAGGGATGGCACTTCATTTACATACCCCAACATGTAAAAGTGATTGATAAACCAAGGAGATAGCTTAATCCCATGGAAAAAACTTTTCATCCCATGATAAGCAGAAAACATGGTCTCCTAGTGAAATGACCCAAACATTTATAAATGGAATATTACCTTATTATATAAATATTTCACATACTATAAATCACATAACATGAAATATATAACATAATGAAAAGTTTATAAATGAATAGTGAATAGAAAAAAGGTATTTATTGATGTTAAGAAACCCAAATAGATGAAATAGTAACATCATATATGGAATAGTAGTATGGCCCTTATGAATAGAAAATCAGCCAATTGAATAGTAACCTCACCCATGAAATTATAAATAAAAGTTATGAAACTTATAATAGGTAATATGATATTATTATTTCATATTATAGGTAAATAAATGTTTTAGAAAATATTATTTAACTGTTGAAATTTTTATAAAACATAAATGATTATTTCAAATTTTTTAAATAATATAATGATTTAAAAGAAAATTTATTTTCATAAAAAATTTCTATAATTAAATATTTTGTTGTCTTATTATTTGAAGACAATTTTATGAGACCTTTAGTGATTTTTCAATGTGTAATAAAATCAGTTTTTATTTTAAAATTAATATTTTCCAAATAAATGATGATTTTAATTAAAAATATAAATTTCCCATATTTTTAAAATTATTCTGATAAAATGGAATCCATTTTTTAAATATACACATTGAAAAATATTTATTGTGAATTTTTTATATTTTTCTGAAATAGTTGAATTAATGTTGAATTGTTAAATATGCTAATTTACAGTATTTAAATTATACTGAAAATATATGAATTAAACACATAATTAAATATCTAAGAACCATGATCTACAAATAAAATTAATTATTTTAATATATTTATTGATTATTCTCAAACTATTCATTGTCTAGAGAAAAAATAATAATGTCATGAATAAAATAACGAGAATCGCCCCTCTCCGTTGCAATAAATAAAACCCCTCACCACCACTTATACACAATCTTTTCATGATTTTATCATTTCCATTATTATTTACAATACAATTACCAAGCCTATAACCCTCATCAATAAGACTTTTCTATCATTAAAATACCAAAACAATTTCCCTAAGGAGATTTCCAAGGAGGATAAATTCAATATGTAAAAAACATCTATCTTTTTCAATTAATTTCATTCCAATTTAAATTCTTTTCTTATAATATCATCACCTATACAAATAAAAAAGTCACGATGAATCCAATATATTTTATATAAATTAATTTCATTATGTTAAAGGAATAATTTATCTTCTAATCTCTTCTCTTTTTATTTTAATCAAAAATGAAAATATCATCTGTGGTGTTTTGATTAACCACCTCCATGGTGGATGCATTTTAATTTTTCACTACCACCATCAAGGCTGGTTATAAAAAATAATTATAGTTAATTTTGATTTTATTATACATTTTACAGGTTATATAATTTTCTATAACCAATATATAACCATTATGTTAAATAAAATGATACAAGTACATAGTGGTCCTAAAATCCGCAAAATAAATTAAATCATTTTCATTTACTATTTATCTAATGATTCATCCTCATACCATATAACCAAATGGCATATAATAACAAATTAACTTCATAATTTTCATTAATTTAATGTAATTTCAATTCTATTGAATCATTCCCATTTTACATGGGCTACCTTATTCATATACAAGTGAACCGGTCATGAATACAAAGGAAACAAACGCTTCCGGAGGATAAAAGTGTATCTTATACTCATCAAAAATGCCATAAATGAACTTCATAAAATAATAATAAATAAACTAAATTTATAAAGGTTGTGAATTATTAATTAAGGGATTTATTGAGATTATCTAGTACATTAAGGTCAAGTTAAGAACCATTTCACACATAAGGTAACAGATTATTTCTGAACCACCAATTTTCCTTCAGGTTATTCATTCTCTCTATTTACCCTAATTTAATGATTATTTATTATTGTGTAATTATTATAAATTATGTGTACATGTACTAAAATAATGTACCCATTTCATACTATCATTATTTTATGGAAAATACATGTTTTAAGTAGGTTCCCCTCCGAATTCTTCCCGATAAGAAAGCCCAATTAAAGTGAACTCCCCGATTTATTACCAATATTAAAGTGCACTAAATAATAGTTAATAAAAAATTATTTCTATAAAACCACTTATTTCAATATGAAAACCCATATTCTTTCATTTATGGTCATATGCAACCAATTACTCTTTTCCTTTTTAAAATTTATTAATATTTTCCATAAAAATGAACTACAATATTTATTTTCTAAAGTTTCTTAAATACTATTTCAAAATGTAATCACTTAATTTTTACATCACTTATCGTGTACTATGAATGTTAACCCTTATGAATGTCCATGTATGATTCAAATCCATTGATTATTGGAAACCATTAAGATATTCAATTTTGATATTCTTTTTGACATGATTATAATCCCCAATTCATTCCATGGGTAACCCTCATGATGATTTTTTATTCCTTATGTATAATTATTAAAGTGGAGCACATATTCGTGAACATGTTATTATGGGTGTTTCTAGAAACAATTCTAATTAATTGGGTAATTTTTAGTCTCCTGAGATGTCATGTTGGGACTGAGAGTGATCCTAATTACTGTATTTGACATTGTCCATTATGTATTGGAACATTTCCGTGAATCATGTTTATATCATGTTATTTATTGTTTCCACATTCCTATGTTGTCATGGTTATAATTTACCTTGTTATAATTGTTATTATTCATTTTTTTTATTCATTTTACATGCCTTTATGTCATCCTGTTATGCCTTCTAACTCATATGCTATGTTTTATTCCTAAGCATATTCCCTAACCAGGATTTTTAGCTCATGCCTTTGTTCAAGTATTCAATAAGTTATCCTATGAATATGTATTATCTCAATGGTAGTTAAGAGACATGTTTTGTATTCTTAAAATAAATAATTTTTATTCTATTTCATTGTTTTTAGTTTTTTGTACCCAATTATCCAAAGACACTAAAATTTATGATCCAAGGTTGTAATTGTTGGTTAAATATGATTAAAATCATGTAATGATATGTGTAAAAGGCTAGTGAAGTTATAGTTAGTAGGAGATTATGATCTAGTTATTTTCGGATATTGGGACTAGATAACTTTATAATGAACCCTACGGATAATTTTATCACCAATGATAAACTACATCGAAACATAGGAATCACAAGTTAGCATATAATTTTCCTTTACAAGATCATCCTTTTATGTTAATATTTTCTTTTATCATGATTATTAGATAAGTATTAAATCCCCATAAATGTACTTTATTTTTCATAGTTAATGGATGTAAACATAATAACCCATTGAAAATATAAATCTGAGAGAAAAAGTAATGATTTCTCTAATGATATTTCAAATATGATAGTAATTGGTGCTCAAAACTTTATAAAAGTACTATCTCAACTAGAACATGTTATGAATAGTAACATGAATCATGTGGAACTCCCCTGTTATCCTAAAAGAGTGCATGTTGACATTGAATACATCATGAAACGAAGTCATATCATGATTGGTGGATGTACTGATCCCCTCCTCATAGATAATGGACCAACTCCCTTGAGAAGATATTCTATATCCACTAGTGCTTAAGAGATGAGAATGTTATGTAGTAGTCTATCATTTTGATAGGGAAACATATCAGTGATGGAAACTGATTAAGAATGATAATTACAAAAAGGAATTGTATTCTATATACATGAATATTTCAATAAAATATTTTTCAATAAAAAATTTCCCTGGAACCTCCATCTCGAGATGGAATTGAATTCATCATATTGATCTTGAAAGAAGAGGAGTCTATCGAGACTTATGAGGAAAACATCACTAGGCTTTCATCATATGACTATGAATTTCCCATAAACACTGAAATCAAGGTGGATCAAATCTATATTCAACTAAAGATGATTCTATGATAAGTGTAGGAGATTTGAGAAATTGATATCTATGAGGAGATTTTAAATTTTTCGGAGATGTTTGAAATAGAGATTACAGACTCTCAGGGGGTTTCATGGGCCTATATAAAAAGTGAGAATAATGAAGTTTAATATCAATGGACCAACATATACATCCAATGGAAGGAAAATACACAATATCTGACAAGCCCAATTTTTGGGGAGATGAATTTTGGGTACTATCTAAATGGAACCAAGAAACGATTCAAAGGTGGGAGAATGTGGCATTTGGATAATAGCTGCTGAAGGGATATAACGAATCCCACTAATGTGGAAGAAAAATGGAAGGTTCATATCAACGACCTGTTTGTAGTCTAATTTTCAACTACAAGGGACATGGGAATTATGCGAACTAATTACCTACATTAAGGGTTGTTTCATTAAGTAAAGAACAATGACCTCCAAGGTAGAAAGGAAGAGAAAATTCTATCACTACTACTAATTTGGATCCTAAAAAAGACATGGTAATAGGTACCTTAATTATTCATTCACGAATAGGGAATTTACTATTTGGTTCTTGTTCTATGCATTACTTCACATCTTTCATGTTTAGTAGAACTATTCAAACACCACCTCGAAATATTGAGGTTGTGATATTTGTGAGTGAAAAAAATGGTGAAATTATTGCTTCCAAATCTCATAACACTTCCTTAGATAATGATTCTTGATTAAACCTCCTATAAAATAATTTCATACTCCCTTTTGTATAGTTTGATTCTATGTTTTTCATGTATTCGATATCTTTATATAAATAAAAAATAAACTATTAGGAAAGGGATATCACTCTTCCCCTCCCAAAGAATCCTCCAATTCAATACAAGTTTAAGTAGGGGATGAATCTCAGAAATCATTAGCATCTAAAGTATAGATATTAATACCTTTTGAGAAATAATATCTTTCTCAAATTATTGAGATAAAGGAGAGAATAATTCATGAATACATTCCCATTGTGAGTTAACTTTGGTCCACTAGGTCAGATACCTGAGAGGGGGGGTGAATGAGGGTATGGCAGATTAAAAAAATGACCCTATTGATATTGTCTCACTGTTAAGAAATACTCTCTTCTCTCTCTCTTTCCAGAAGCACATTATAATCAAAAACTAAATCAAGAAAATAAAACATCAATTTTTACTTGGTTCACCCTCATTGGGCTATATCCAAGGAGCATACAACGATGATGCGATGATGTACCAAATCCACTAAAAGCACACTACTATTAAAAAAGTTTCAGATCGATCAGTTCTATTCCTAGGATCACTACCCTTACAATGTTTTGGGTTAGCTCACTGCTTTCCCATGGGTCACTCCCTATTTCTATCTCTCTGGATCACTGCTAGTGGAGAGGATCACCTTATTCCTCTTCCTTTGTTCACTAGTCTAGAAAGTATCCACTCAGAGTTTATAGATATATAGGTATCTTCATTATCAATAATGAATACATCCTCTGTTGTATTTAGATGGGCTGTTGATGTCCAACCTTCACCGGTAGATGAATCTCACTTTTGACCGAAGGTATCTGGCAATCTTCCAGCTTCCACGCAGCCTTGAATCACTATCGTGCTTCAACAATACCTGGAGACCTTCTCCAAGATGGCGTGAAAGTCTCGGTGAGCAAGTTAAAACTGGCATGCAAGTTTACTTCAACCACTTGCACGACACAAGCTTCTGTAACTCCAAACATGGACGACTCACACCCTTTTACAGCCAAACCAATTTTGTCATGCAACCATAAACTGTCGCACTTCTTCAAAATCTGGAATGCATGTGTCACCAAACCACTTTCATGACACCCCTACATCAACTCAAAACATGGGCGACACCCTTCTTTTCTTACCAAAACCACTCCGGATGCACAACAATCACCTAGCGCACAAATTCTACTTGTGCGAGCACACCGCCAATTGCATGACCACCACACCTACATGATGGGAGATTTGATTTTATTTAAGTGTTGAAATCACACCGAAAGAGGAGGGTCGACCTCTATTTATAATAATTTGCACACCCTATGTGATGGTGCACAAGTCTCATCTTGGCGTGCATGTTCAGCCACCCTAGTCTCTCATGCGCTGGTAACTTGCGCGACTAAACCACCACTTGCACGACCAAACCCAAAACGTGAGCACCCCTTTTTCCTTTTCCATATTTTAATGTTCTGATCTTGAAAAAAATATGGCGCGCAAGTTTCCATACCTCCAAGACATCAGTCCACAAGTCCCTTTTCCAAAAACACTTTTCTCCATTTGTCAATTTTAAGGCCCAAAAAATTGGCAAACACAATAAAAAGTCGTCACCTTGTATCTTCTCTTTTTGAACCACCTCCAGATCAACCATTCATTTTTCGACATTATTGAATCAATCGTGGATCGTTAACAACATCCCTTGTACTCGACATTCCATAATGAAATAAAATTTTTCAAAAAAATTGTATTTCAGGGTTTTCTTTGTCAAAAAACACAACATGGAGGCCCACTTTGTCAACAAACACAATCACCTCAAAAATGCATTAATGATATCCTGAGGGATTTTTCCCCAATAAGGTACTACACTGATGTGTTCCCCAAATAGATTCATGGTCTTCCTCCTGATCGAGAGGTTGAGTTTTTAATTAAAAAAATTCCTAGATATCATCCTATATTAAATAAAACTTCTTAATAGGCCACCATTGATATTGAATAATTAATAAAGTTTTTATAGGATAATCTGTACAAGGGTTTCTATGCCTGGGTGTTTCACCATGGGGTTTGCAAGTACACTTCATCAAGAAGAAGGATGGATGAATGCGCCTATGTATTGATTATCATGAACTAAAAAATTCATGATAATGAACATGTATCATCTACCATGGATAGAAGAATGGTTTGATCTGCTACACGGGGCAAGTTATATTTCGATGGTGGACCATCAGTCGATATATCACTAATTAAGGGTGAGGAATGATGAAACTACAAAGGTTTCCTTTACACCATATTATGGACACTTTGAGTTCATAATTATTCCCTTATAACATAGTAATTATATAGGAATATGCATGTATTTAATTAATATAGTCATTATATATTACCTTAAAAATTTGTGGTTTTCATTATTTATGATATTCTAATATACTCCAAGAGCAAAGAGGAATATATGGAGAATTTGAATGCCATATTGAATAATTTTCGAAGAGGGGAAACTTATGAAAAGTTAAATAAATGTGATTAATATATGTTTTAAGTCTCATTATTTAGTAATGTAATCATGAAAAAAGGGATATCTATAGACCCTTCCAATATAAAGGCAATCAAAGAGTGGCCTGGAACAAAATCTATAAAAGAGATCCATAGATTCCTTGGTCTAGCTTGGTATTGTAGATTATTTTTGAATACATTAACACAATTTTTTAATATAGTAACCATGATGAGTTGGAATGGAGTGATGTTATCCTAGGATAGTGAATGTGAAGATTACGTTACAGAGTAATATAAGAGGATTATCACTACACTGATTCTCAAATTACCAACTAGTGGATAAATATTTGTGGAATACAATGATTCTTTAATAAATGTTTTAGGATATGTGATGATGAAAAATTATAATGTGATAGCCTATATATCAAGGAATTTTGAATTTCATGAGAAAAATTAACCGACACATGATTTGGAGTTGGAATTTGTTTTCTTTTCCGGGAAAATATTGCTGCATTATCTCTGTGTGGAGAAGTGTAAGATATATTGATCAAAAGAGTCTAAAATATATATTAATATAGAATGATATTAATTAGTCATAGTGAATACTTTTATAGAAAACCAAATATTACAACTACACAATCCACTACAGTCCTTTAAGGAAAATAAATTAAAAGATTATCTATGTAGAGAGAATCCTACTTCTTTATCAAAGCTAAGAATTAAAAAAGATCCAATGTTAATTGATTTTCAAAGGATGGACATGATAATTGTTGATGGAGGTACATCATCAATACTTTATCAAATGACTGATCAACCATAACTTATGAAAAAATTAAAGGATACTCAAAAAAATGATGAGGAAATTCAGAAAAACTTTTAATCTATTTAAATGGGAAATCTTCAGAGTTCGGAATGGATGGGGAAGGGATCATGAAATTTAGTCCATGATTATGGTTTCCAAACAATATAGAGATAATCCAGGAGCTTCTCAATGATACATATAGATCATCCTTCTCCATTAACCCAAGGAGTGCAGAGATGTACTAAGATGTCTGAGAGAACTATTGGTGGGACAATATGAAAAGGGATTTCACAGAATATACATCAATGTGCTTGGTGTGTCAAAAATTGAAGGTTGAATGGAAAAATTATAAGGGGATGATGCAACCATTACCCATACCAACATGAGTAAAACATCACCATGGACAGTATCACTAAAATTAAAAATACATCCAAGGGAACCAATGATATATAGATTGTTGTGGATCATCTCAAAAAGAGATCTCACATTATCAAAATTTTAGTGGAATTATCATCAGATCAATTGGAACTGATATAAATCAAATAACTATAAAGGATGGGTGGAGTACCACTATCAGCTTTATCTAATTGAGGTCCAAGATTCAACCCCATGTTCTTGAAAACTCTCCAACTTTCTCTAAAATCTAATTTTAACTTTGGTATAGCTTATCTTCTTCAAAATAATGTTCCATCTAAGTGATCTAATAATATAGTATAGTATATATTAAGAGCATGTTATATGTACTTAAAATTAGTATTGGAAAAACAAATACCCTAAACAAATTCTCCTACAACAAAATTTCACACTCTAACATCCAAACGAGTCCATATGAATCCCTTTATGGGAAAATATTCTGAACACCAGAATGCTGGGATGAATTTGGTGAAAAAAAAATTCTATTAATTAAAATGGTTGAAGAATTGATGGAATTGTCTAAATACATTCATCAGTATATTTGTTCTACCAAAAGTTGACAAAAGAGTTTTACAGACAATCATCGAAAATACATGGAGTTTAATGTTGGAGACATTGTATTCCTTAGCTTATCTCCATCAAAGAGGGTCATGATATTTTGGAATAAAGGAATTGTAAACCATAGGTACATCGACCCCTTTGATATTCTTAATCATTCTGGAGTCCTTTCCTATCGAATAGCACTTCCACCAACAATGTAATAAGTACATGATGTATTTTGTGTATCAATCTTGAGTAATTACATACCAGGTCCCTCACATGTACCTAATTCAAATGTGGTACAATTGGAGAATGATCATTCTTACGAGGAGTATCCAGTGATGATCTTGGACTATAAAGATAAAATTATACACAAAAGGCCACTCACTAGGTCAAAGTATTGTGTTAGACCCATAAATATGAAGAAGAAACATGGGAACCTAAGAAAGTTATGAAGGGAAGTACTTAGACATGTTTTCCCCTTAATATGTAAAATAATATTTCAAGGGTGAAATTTCAGCTGGGGGTAAAAATGTAACGACCCATAATATTTATCAATCTAAAATTAAATTCTTATATATATATATATGTCACATATGATAAATCACATAACAACACATAGAGAACAAAATAAAAACATTATAAACGGATAATGAATGAATTAAGAGGTATTTCTATATATTATGGAACTTATGCCAATGAAACAGTAAGATGACCTTTGGAATGGTAGTATGAACCTTATGAATAGTAAACTGGCCAATAAATAAGTAACCTCACCTATGAAAGTATAAATAAAATTTATTCAGCTTATGAAAGGTAATAGGACATAATTATATCATAGTATATAAAAATAAATGTTTTATAATTTTTTATTTAAGTGATGATATTTTACTAAAACAAAAATGTTTATTTTCAATTTTATAATTAATTTAATGATTTAAAATAAAATTTATTTTGCATAAAATGAATTCTTAAATAACTGTTTTTGTATGATTATAATAAAATATTATGGGAGCTCAATTAAATTTTTAAAGTGTTATAAATTCAGTTATAATTTTAAAATTGTTATTTTCAAAATTAATGATCATTTTTATTGAAAATTTAATTTCCCCTATTTAGAAAATTATTTTCACAATATATATTCAGTTTTGAAATTATACAAGTCAAAAAATAGTTACAGTGAATTTTGGGGATTTTCTGAAATAGTAGATTTTTATTGTGAATAGTGAAATACGGTAATTTATGAAATTTAAATTATAATAAAAATAAATTTATTAAAAACATCGTGAAATCATTATTCTAATATATTTAGGGGTAATTAAAATAATATTCATATTCAAGAGAAAAATTAATAAACTAATGAATCAAATAATGAATGCTCACCCCTCTCCTCCGCAATAAATATCAACCCTCACCACCTCTTATCCTCACTCCATTAATGAATTAATACTTTTCTAAGTTTTACAAAATATTATTCCAAATGTTCTCCCCCATTTCTAAGAGTTTTTTTATCAAAATACCAAAAACATTTCCCTAAGGAGGTTCTCATGGAGGAAAAATTCATGAGGTAAAAATCCTTTTTTGATTTTCTTGAAATTCCTTTCAAATTTCTTTTTTATCATTATCATATACTAACCTCCACCAATCGAAGAGGCATGATTAATCATGTGTATTTTATATAATATAATTTTATTATGATAATTTATTAATTAGTCTTGTAATCTCTTCTCATTTACTTTTATTCAAAAAATGAAAATATCACCTTTGGTGTGTTGATTTACCATCGTCATACTAGATGTGTTTTCATTTTTCTATACTTCCTTCAAGGATTGATAAAAATAAATAAATATGGGTAAATAATATTTTATTATACATTCAATGAGTTATATAATGTTCTAGATCCTATATATAATCATGATGTTAAATGAAATGATTCGATATCACAATGGTCGTAAAATCCTCCAAATAAATTAAATCATTTTCATTAACTATTTATCTAATGATTCATCCACTTAACATATTATAAAATGAAACGTAAAAAAAATAAACTAATTTATGATTATTAATAACATTTAATTTAAATTTTTTATAATCAATCCCATTTTACATGAACATACATACTCATCTACAAGCTAACTAGTCATGAATACCGAGGATACAAACACTACCGAACAAAAAAAATTATATCATATAAATCATTAAAATGAAAAAAATCATCCTAATAAATTTATAATAAAAAAATTAAATTCAAAAAAGGTTCTTAATTAATTAATGATTGGATTTAATATGATTATCTAGGACATTAAGATCTA
Organism: Viscum album; assembly: GCA_963277665.1. Lineage (NCBI taxonomy): Eukaryota > Viridiplantae > Streptophyta > Magnoliopsida > Santalales > Viscaceae > Viscum > Viscum album. The sequence continues at coordinate 1,615,173,448 of OY728151.1, forward strand.
GTATAGAATTGTTTCGAACATAAGGTTTGTGATTATTTCAGAACATCCAATTTTCCTTCAGGTTTGAAATTCTCAGTCATTACTCCAATGTAGTTTTTTTTATTTTTTTCAATATATTAGAATATATATATATATATTCCAAACTGACATACGGGCTATGTAATGGGATAAATGCCCACTGGGCCTTCGGGCTATGTAATGGGTCTCCCTCTACCCAGTTAAAGAGGTCTTTGCTTTGTTTCAATAATAAAAATGAGACTTCGGCCCCAACCTTTTAAAAAATAAATTATTCTTGGTATGGAAGCCCGATTAAACGGAGATTCCCGAATTTTTACCAATTTTCAAGTGCACCCAAAAACCTGTTTTAAGACACCATTATTTCTCTAAAAGAAATAATTTTAACATGAAAAAAAATAATGGTTTATTTCAATCTTATGCAAAAAAAATTCCATTTTAACGAATCATAAATATTTTCCTTTAAACAGAACTAATTTTTTTTATTTCTAATGATTCTTAAACACTCTTTTTACAAGGTTTCACATCAGATTGCAATCAATTATCTTGATGTATTAATTTTTTACCTTATTAATGTCTATTTATTATTTAAATAAAATCTTTCATGGAAATTATGATATTACCATTTGATATACCTTTTTACATGATTTTGATAAACAATTATTTTGATTAGTAACCCTCATATTCATGTTTGATTCCTAATGTATGATTATTTAAGAAGAAAACATATTCATCAACATGTTATTTTGTGTGTTCCTAGATAGCGCTACAATTAATTGAGTAATGTTTAGTCTCATGATACATCATGTTGGGGTAAGGAGTGAACATAATTATTTATGGGACTTTGTCTATCACGTCTTCGCAACTTGACTTGACACATTTTTATGTCATATTATATGTAGTTTCCACATTATAATGATGTCATGTTTATATTTTCCCATGTTATAAATTTTATTGTTACTTATTTTTATTCATGTTGCATGCCTTTATGTCTTCATGTTATGTCTTCTAACCCATGTTCTATGTTTTTTTTCTTATGCTTATTCCCTTACTGGTCTGTTTAGTTCATCACATTGTTCATGTTTTCCCCAAGTTGTCATATGCACATGTAGAAGAAAAATGGAAGTTAGGAGATATTTTTGGTTTATAAAATGAAATATTTTTTATTCTATCTCAATTATTTCATTTTTATCTACATAAATATCTCAAGGCACCAGACTTTACAATCCTTGGTAATATTTTTTGGTTTATTAATCTTAAAATCAGGTGATAAGATGTGTAAATGGATAGGTATGTTATAACTAGAATGAAATCCATATGTATCCTCCTCAAATCATAAAAATATTTGATATGGTTGAATATAATATTAATTAGATCAGATATCACCTAGATCCTCTATATCGTACTCTATACCCCATTAATACCAAGGGTTGTTGAAAACACAATGTCAGTCCATCACAATGAAGATTGAAATATTTTATTATAAAACAAATCAAATAGTGTCACACCAAATAATGTAACACCAACATTATAATGATATTAATAATAATTGGAAAACTTAATCAATGATTTCTAAAAAATTAATTCATATTTCTTCACTAATTTAGAAATATTAACATATATAAATTTATTGATTGAATTACTTTTTCCATAGAAAAAAAAGTAACAAAAATATTGAAATATAAAGGAAATTAAATACCCTTACAAGACTAGGTGTTCAAGAAATTCATCCCTCGATAAATAGTTGGCACAAAAGAAAATTATAAATATTTTTATTCAATATCAAATATGAAATAAACTATTATATTTTACTAATATCATTGATATTCAAAAAACGTTCAAATAGAAAAACCCAAGTAGTAGTACAAAATTTTTCTAAATATCTCACCAATAAGGTGGGGAATATTTCCATTTATTTTTTTAGGAAAATATATACTTATGTATTTTTTATATTTTTTATATTATATTTCTGAAACCCTATATATATTTTTATTGAATAAAATTAATTAATTAATATTTTTTACTCCAATTTACGAGACATAATTCTTAAGAAGTATAAAAATATTACCTCCCTAGGGATGATTATATCATTAGTTCAAAATTTGGTATTTCAATCATATTTTATGGTTAAGATCACTATATTTTGAATCAATAAAAATATTTTGTAGGAAATTATTAAAAAAAATTCAAGATCTACAATTAAGATTTATGTTTTTAATGAAAAGTTATAAATTAAAAAACTCTTAACTGATTAGATAAAAAGGGATACATAAATAGGAATGCAATGATATTTATTAGAAACAATAAAAGGATAGTTTCTTTTTAGAAAAACCTTATCACCATCACGTCCCGAATTTAATATTTAATTTTTAGTTAATTATTTTTTTAAAATTAATTATTTTACTTATTGATTTATATTATATTTTTAAGCGTGAAGTCATCTATGAATTGTAATCAGATAGCCCTAATAATCATAATGTTTCATTATGGAAAATGTATAATTCCCTAGGTAATATTATATGTAGTTTTACACTATCTAGTGTTTATAAATACTTAATTATTGGAATTTAATGTAACATAATTTCATATTTTAAACAAGCTCAAATATTACATGATAGTAATAGAAGTTTTCTGATTCTTTGTGTAATACCTGATTAATTTTATTTTTATTTAAATTAAATAGAAAAACATGTGCGAAAATAATACAAAAAATATCTAAATTCGATTAAAAATTACTAAATTTTAAAATGGAGAATAGATGTCAAAGAAAATAAATATAACATAACATTCAAGAAAATATAAAATTATACTTATGGGATAATGAAGAAAACCAGACCTGTATACCTAGAAAAATTCTCAAAACAAATTCTTTAAAAAATATATTTTCTTCATAATGAGACATAACCGGAATAAAACACACATATATTACATAATTTCCATAATTTAAAAATTAAGTGGCATAATTTACACAATCATTAAACAAAAACATTGATTTTCTTTAAAGATTATTTATATAGATGTATTATTCCAAATTTTTCTTCACCACCTCCCACAAATAATCATCTCACATTCTGTACTTCTAAACATAATACACAATACACATCTTCATCACTTAGGTTGTGGAAATTGAAAAAAGGGTGTGATCAAATGCTCAATAAGGGTAAACATAAGCTATAACAATAAATTTTAAGTGATTATAAAATGAATATGTGAGAAAGAGAGTATATTTACACTAAATGGATAAAAAATAATGTTTTCAAGCATAATAATATGTGGAATGTGACATAGCAAAGAAATGTGGCATAAAAATAATCATATAAAAACATACAATTTTGAACCAATATACCCTCAATAATGTCCATCTATAAACCTGTGAACAATGATTCTCCTTATGATTCACATGAAAATATCTAGGAACATAGCTCCCTAAAATATTGTTCAGAGGTAAATTTGTGAATATAAATATCAATAATCATGTTCACGGATAGACTTAGGAACATATCCACATTTATTCATGTATATGAACAAAATAATTATCTCATTAGATATAAAAATTTACTAAATTTATTGGAGGGATTTAATATAACCACCCATCACTTAATGATAAACCATATATATGTGTGAAATAAAACCTATAAAATATTAATAATTTCATCAAATTATAGTTATCCCCTGGAAAAGAAATATGTTGGATGAAAACATCCTTAATAAATTATCATGAGAAATTAGGATAAAAAGGAAAATGTTATCATTAGAGAATATACCCAGAAAATTTTAGCAGATATTAATGGATTTTTACATAAATAAAAATAATTTTATGATAGAACTGTAAAATTTTATTGATAAATATTAAGTAATTTTATTTTTTAATATAATTTTTATTTTAGAATAAAAAATTTACAATATTTTAGGATTATAAATTTCATTATAAAATCATTAAAACATTGAAATGATGCATTTTTAAGGAATAATGAATATAATAGTGGAAATTTCATTCATGTATAATGTATTAAAAAATATATTATCTTCACACTTTTGTAAAGAAATACAAATTCTATTAATAGTGTATAAAAAATATTTATTTCAAATTTATGTAATTAAATAAAAATATAATATAAAATGTCATATGTAATCATTAAATATTATATTATAATATTCATAAAATTTTTTAAATCACATATACATGGAGGTGATATATTCTTGACTATAAACAAGAGATAAGGTCTGTTCCAATTACAATCATCATTTAGTTTTAATTATTACAAAAATATAAGTGAAATGATTATAATACATGTAAACCCAAAATATAAATAGATGAGGTGAAAATATTGGGGTTTTTAAAGGGAGATATCATAAAATTTCCTTAAATATTAATTTAGATAAAAAAATCTCTAATTTAAAGTGTTATTAGAAAGAATCCATTATGGATTTGGTAACACATGAATACAAACTCAGTGAAATAGAGAAAGTTAGATGTATTATTAAATCCATTTTATTTAATAAACACTTTTATATAAAATGATCATGTAAATTATATACACTACACAATAGAAAACAATTGTTGAATGTGAATAATATCTCAATGAATAAAAAATGAGATCAACAACCCTTACCATTGATTCCTTCTTGGTTGGGTTCACTGAATCTTAAATTATAATAAACTAATAAATATAATTCATATATTATAATACATTATTCATATTCATTAAATTTTTCATTAAAATTTTATATTCATCTATGAAATTTTAATACTTATTTTTAGTTAATATCGATCATTTTTGGTTAGCAGTTTCAATAATACCATGTCTATTTTGGTATAACAGCTTCATCCATATTCAATTTTTTTTTTGTGATTTTATATTCTCCTAAATTGTAAATATACTATAATATAATTTCAAAAATGAGTTATGATGTTTTAGTTTCATTTAATGGGAGCCTCAATTATGATTCTCTAAGATGATGTCCATAATGTTCTTATTTTGGAAATTCTTAAAAAATAAATTACAATATATTAATAATGATTTAAATATTAATATTACCATTGTAGAGAAAAATTACTTATTAATGTGATATTTTAAAAATAATTAAATATCCTTGGTCATCTATGATAGAAATATATGGAATCATACATGTAGGTTGTTAAACTAACCCAAACATTAACATGATATAATTAATATAGTTGTATGATTATGAATTATTTTATTATAATATACTCCTTAAAAAGTTATAATTATATTTGTATATGTTATTAATAAGTTAAATTACACTAGAGAAGAGGTGTAAAAAGAAGGTAAATGAAAATTAATTATAAGAAGCTACAAATTATAATAATGAAATTATATGACCTCTTAGAAGAAATATGGGCATTGAAGGAATTACAAAATTCTATCAAGACCAAATGTTACCCAAAAAGAAGAGGTTTTTTTAGGTAAGTAAATAATTTAAATTATAGAGTGTATTTCAAATTTTATGTGTGTCTTGAAAGGGGTGGTGGAGGGTTCCTTTTATAATTGAGGAGGGTTACATTTTTATAAAAACGCATTCATTAATACAAAAGGGATGTTTTATTCATGGACAGTGGAACCAAAATTGACATTTAAGAATAGTAATATAATTATTGGTAGATAATACCCTCTTACACCCAATTAATGATAAATTTTTGGGATATTTTGTATCCTTATCCCTTAATTTATGATATTCACCTTATTTTAGCCATTTCCATTGGGACTTAATTTTAACTTAGTAACTAATTTTGAAGAATAAAATAGAAAATAAACTCATTAAAAATTTTCAAAATGAGGATTCCAAATACTAAATCCATTTTATTGGATTAAAATTAATAAAAAGAAAAAAAATTAATGTATGGGTTCCTAAGGCATAAAATAATTCATTGAAAAATATCTATTTTTAACATTAAATTATTTTATCTTAAATTATAACCAATTGATAAAAAAAATTTGAAAAATAATTAATTTATATATATATGTGTGTATAAAGTAAAATTAATTTTATTTAAAATCCCAAATTTGGCATATTTTTCATATTATTAAATATATGTTGTTACAATACTATTTTAAAAAAACACCTATTTGTTTATCCATAAATTATTAGATTAATATTCCTTATAAACATATAATTTCTGTATGGATGCTATTAATTTCCTTTAGCAATAATTAAATTAATTTTACCCATATATTTTTTAATTACGTAATTTATAAATTATTTTAGAAAAAATGTATAATTCTTAAAAACATTTTTATAGTTAATTTAATTTTCACAAATGAATTCGTGTCTTCAAATTCAATTAAAAAATAATTTATTTTATTTTTAAATGATTGGTATATAATGAAAATGTATATTATTATGTATAAATAAACTATGTGTCTATAATTATAATGTATTGAGATTTTTAATAGTATAAAACCCAATGGTTATACACCCATTTAATTTGATTCATATCATATATGATTTATTTATTTCTCATGTGTAAATATATTAATCAAATAGAAGAACACTTTTATGAATTATATGTTTTTATATTATAGAATAAAAATGATTCTTAAAACAATGGATGTTACATCCCCCCCTTAAATAAATTATATTTTCATAATTTTCTTATCTCCCACTAAGGAACACTATTGAGTGTATTTATGACATAAGATAGGATTTATAATGATTAATAAACCATGATGAATTGGTAAGACCATAAAATTATTTTGGAAAAAATATATGGTTTACCATACAATTATCATGTCTTAAATATTGATTTGTACCCCATACATATGATAAAAATATTCCTCTTGATTTAGTATTAAGACTTATACTATAGAATTAACTTTAATTAAAAGTTCATAGTGATCCTTGAAATGATAGAAAATTATGGGTTAAACTATAATATGAAATCATATTTCCTTATCACATAAATTGATATGAGATCTATCTAGGGAGGTTCCATAAACTCCCAAAATAAAATAAAATTTTACTAAATGATGAATACTAATATTCTCATGAAGTTACTTCCTAAAAAACAGAATGACAGAAAATATTTAAACTTATGGTGAAATAATTACACAATTGGGAATTTTCATTGATAATTCGATATCTATCCATTGGGGTGCTGATTTTATAATCCTATAAAAACTTATTTCTATGAAGGAGTGGATTAAAAAAATCAAATAAGACATTTATAGTCCTTGATTAAATGATTAGTGTTCCATTAACCATTAATTTTTATATACTATAGATACAATTTTGATTACTTTGACATTCATATTTTCTCTTTTCTTATGAGGTAATTGATATGTATTCTCATCAATTCCCTTTTTTGGGGAAAAGATTTGAATAATTCATAAATTTCATGAAATTGTCACATTGAGGTGTGTGTGGTGATTTTGATGGATCCTTCTTATATTTCATTATGTGGAATAGGATCTTCATCTCACTTTAAAATTCATTAACTCAATGGAAAATCCATCAATAATAAAATTGTTTTATTATTCATTTTATGAAATTTATCAGGTGTATCTTCCCATATTTTTATCATTTAATTGGGTTATGTTTCATTTGTCCAAGTGATTTAGTAGTCAAGATTATAGGAAACTCCATTTTTATGTTCATGTCACCAAATATATGAGTCTAATGAGATTATCTTGTTTCAATTTCCCCCTTAAATGCTCATCAAACAATATACTCATAGCTACCAAATTCCATTATAGTCAACTCCATTCAAGTAAATAGTTTATATCAAAAGATAAATGGCTAATCATTCTTTTAAGATGAAAAATAAAACTGGAGGGATACCTTTGGTGCCACTAGCTGACCAAAGATACCCTCTGGACTGGAAACTGACCCAATATTCCACAAACCTAAAATGTGATCCCAATCCCCATAGGTGAGAAACTTGAACTTAGGAATCAAAAATAACTAGAGGGAATGATTCCACCCAACATTAATAAAATAATACAATATATATATAACAACATAAAATAGTGTAAGAAAACTAGATGAAATATATCTTCCATAACTAAAAGAATAAATTTGAAGTGATACAACTTAATGTATTTAGAAAAAATTCACTGTACAAGACAAAAAATAAACGACCACTAAAATAGAAACTAACTACACCCTGGGATTTTGTTGGAAACATACCACCATCTCACCACCAGGTTCCCATACCCCGCTGATAATAACCTCACTATCCCATAGTATGAAATTTATTTTACAAGTATCAAAAGAGGTAATCAAGTCCACACACTACTGAAGGGGTACAAATGGTATGAGTAATAGGCTTAGTTGGATCATACATAGGTGTTCCATAACAATACATTGTATAAAAATATAATCATTCTAAACAATATATAAAACGAGTCATGATAATTAGTTAAATAGTTTCTATATCAAAATCATAGTAAAACAGAACAATTTTTCCCCAATTCAAAATGATTTGGTAAAATAGTTTGAAATCATATCAAATATATCAAAGGAGGTAATAAAATCTATGTAGTACAAACCAATACATGGGTACATCATGCCAAGGATCAATACAAGTCAGACAAGCTAGATCACTCGGAAGAAAACATAGACATTTGTGCACATCAAGCCACAAGACAGATACATTGAATCTAGGTTGTAGATAAATACAACAAAAATTGAAGCATCCAATAGTTTCTAATAAATACCTATAAAACATGGACTTGGTAGTAGGGGAACACCCCTTGAGTGAACCCGTGCCCCCAAATATTAACTAAAAATTAGGCCCATTACTACCCCTTCCATATATGTACCCAAGGATTCCCCTATTCTATATTTTCAAAATCATTTCATTAAAATCATGATTTGATAACCATTTCACAAATCCATTTCACAATGATATCAAAATACAGTTTCATTTTTTTAGAATAGGGGAAATTAAAATTTTCTTAAAAACCCATTTACACCCACGTAAATCAATAAATCATTCCAATTAATTTATAAAACAATTTACAAAACGGGATCATTGAAGGTTCATACAATATTGGCTACAGACAGATCATCTACATCAAACTAGGTTAATATATTCCAATAATGGGATCCACCATTAAAATAATTAATGAATAGATAATAAAAGAGTCCCTAGAATGGATTCTTATGTCTTAAAATCCAATCTTGTAATTAGAAAAGTTGGTTGGGAGGATATGTAACAATATACCTCGAATAACATTCAACCTTTGTACCACTACCAACAACATAAAAACCCCTAGAAGAAGATCACATAATGGATCTTGATGACTCACATGAAAATAAATATCTGATCAGTGGAATGTATATATGTGTTCTAAATATATGTACATTATGAATGAACTAAATAAGTAGAAAGGTATTAAAATTTTGAATATATTTTGATTCCTATTTTCTGAAAAATGGTTCTAGTATTTTTATTCCATGGTTGAATAGGATATTCCATCATTATATTAACACTTTTTTGGATGATTTCAAGGGTAACATTCTAGTATATTCATGATACAATCATGATGATGAGAAACATATTAGTTTTGTATTGGTAATCCTAAGGAATCTCTATTTATATTGAATGATTTCAAAATGTAGTTTCTAGACCCAAGAAATGAAGATATAGGGGAATGTAATATCTAAAAATGGTTTATATTTAGATATTGAGAAGTTAAGGGTAGTATTTTAATGGGGGGAGACAAAAAACATCTTTTGAGATAAAAATAATTCTAAGTATTGTTGGATACTATCAGTGTTTCATTAAGGAACTCTTGATGTCAGAATCACCGTAAATTATATTACGAGGAATGGGATGAAATTCATATGGGATGAGAAAATTCATATATATTTTGATTAGTTGAAACAGATTATGTAATGGGTACCTGTTTTGTTCTTACATGAGGTAGGTATGTGTTTTATGGTGTACTATGATGCTTTTGGTGCTGGTTTGAGTTGTGTGCTTGTAGAGGATTATAATGTGGCTCCTGTTAGATTTGGCCAGATGATAAGAATTACACTACTCATAATTTTTTAATCACCACAATTAAACGTTCACCATAGTGTTGGTCATGTTATATCTTTTAGGAGAACTTCATATTAATTTTTTATTATAATATTATGAAATATATCTTTTCTTAGAAATACCTAAATCTTATAATGAGGTGGTGGCTAGAATACCTACAGTAATTTTATTTATAATTATTCAACACCACAGGGATAGATAATTTCATTATATATTCTCTTACTACGAAAGTTTTATCACATGATGATTTCGAATCAAATGAATAGTGAAACATGATGGGACCTTTCACTCAATTACATCTGAATTCTCAGAAGAATAATTAGGGTATGGTTCTGAGTAGTGTTCAATTATCATTGTCTTTCCTATAGTCTATTTTACAAGTTTAGTGGAAGGATAATGGATTCAGGTATTTTCAAGAAATGATTTATGGTGGGGAGATCATCTTTGTGTAGTCTCTCTCTTTTGATGATATTATCTGTTAGGTCTGAATTATACAGAGTAACACAAGAGGGGTTGAACTGTGTTTTTTAAAAAGATCTTCCACAATTCTGGATTTTGAAACCCTATGTGATTAAAATGGATATTTAGTGTTTACATATACAATGAGTATTAGTTGAAGATAAACGTAAATAATTAAAACAACTATTTATAGTCGTTTAGTGAACAAAGATACCATATTCAACTCTATCAATCGTTCACTCTATTAGATTTGTAAATTTCACTAGAATGATCCGCTTATAAAAACATCACCAATCTATAAATGAATGTAGGATGTTGAAACTATTACAACAATACGAATAACAAATCCTTCTAGTTATTTAACAGAGATACGATTAACCACATCTTAGATCAAGAAGATGATACTCCACCACAACTAAGTATGATCATTTGATACTCTAATTGTATAAAAGTGTATTATTTTTTTATTCGAGTTGTCCATCACAGTTGAAATATTAGTAACTGATAGTAGATGGCTCTTCTTCTTTAGAAATTAATGTTTTCACGATGCAATAGTTCTTAAGCGATCCGGGTTCCAAATGATTTTCAATAATATTAGAAAAAAATGGCAACAATAATCTTATAGCAGTATGAGGTATTACATGTATGTCTCCAAAGTGTACTCTATTCTTCAAAGTAGATCATTCTACGTAGGAATATAATGAAATGATATTAACCAGAATGAAATCGTATATAAAAATATGTAACATGAATATTCTATATTTTGAAATGATACACTAGTAAAATATATAGAGCAGTTGGTTTTATTCTATATTCTTGATCCAAGAATGTTTCCTAGAGGATCGTTGAAATTCAAATATGAATTTTCTAGTGGAGTAATAACCTCCCTTATGAATAAGAGTAATTTACTCTGATAAAAAAAAGTTATATTAATTTATAATAATGATACTTTAATCATTCTGATATTCTGTTAGTACCATTGTGTGACACTCGGATAAAATTGTGAATTTAAAACTCTGCTGCTGAGTAAAAAATGTAGGTTTGAGCTACATAGCATAGGGTTTCATTGCATAGAATAGGGATCCTTTGGGTAGAATAGGGTTCTTTTCCATAGCATTAGGCTCTTACTAACATATGGTTCCTTAAATATACTTTTATCTTTACATTACATATTAAATAAAATTAATTTTGGGATAATGATCAATACATTCATCTTTTTTAGCCTACAATCTTGAATATAGGATTGATTATCCATATGTTCAATTTCTTAAATGCAATGTATGAACATTAATTCCAAAATCCAACATTCAACATAGGGTTTTTGTTCCATATTCTTATCAATTATATAGATGTATGTATGTTTATCCAAATGAAAACTGTTTATCATAGTGTAGGGTTGTTAACATACACAAAACATAACATTGCAGCATAATGTTGGGACAATGAACCATACGTTCAATTAGAAAACATGGGTTTTGAAACAGTGTATACAAATAATATCTCATATAATTATACTCCTTTAACCAAAATAAAATCATGACATACAAATAATTGATACTCACTCATGAATACATCATAATAAAAAAACAATCATATTCTTTTGCATCAAAATCATTATATATTATAGATTTTGGGGGAGACAATGCATTCCCATCAATATCCCCATTTTGATGATCACAAAACCCATAAAATTATCAACTCAAAATAAATGAATTTTAATCATATATAAAATATTTTGATTGGATAGTATTATGCTATTTTAAAAAAACTGGATAAAAATCCTTTTAATTGAAAAATATACATTTTCTCCAATTAAATATTGTGGTTTTAAAATCTTTTCCCCCTTTTTCTTACTAATATTATCTTACAAAGATATTATCCACCATTTTTGATATTCAAAAGAATATTTGAAATAATAAATTATTTAAACCATATTAAATGTTACACTGAATAATAAATGAATAGTTATAAATATTTGAATAAGGGAAATTACGTTAGGATTGGAAATTAAATATTGAACTTATGAAAAATAAAATAAATCTAAATAAATTAATGTGAAGTTACAAATAATTAAAATGTTTTGAAATTGATTACAACCTACAACCAAAAGGGTTTTTCAAAGTTAGGGGATACGATCATATTCTCTAGAGGCATAGGGTATAAAGGATGAGTAATATCTTAGAACGAACTATTAATATCAAGGAGCATTAGTAGTATGATCTGAAAATGGTTGTCAATGAATTTTTCGACTATTGAAGAAGCTTCCTAAAACTTTGTCCAATTTTTAGATTATCAACTAAATTGACCTTCTCAAACTCATGTAGAGCCTCTTATAACTGAATGAATTTAGTCATCTTATCTCAGAACTGATGAAGCACTGGTCCCAACCTGGATTCACTAGAAGTAAGTTGACTAATAAAATGCTTTTGATTCCCTTGAAAAACACTTAATGTAGTACTGTCACACTGAAGAGTGTGCAGTCAATCATTGAAATCAGTCAGTGCTGAAGTTATTGCTTCAATTATTTTGATATGTCAGGTAGAGTCTATTGAGAGGAGGCCGAGGCCAGATTTTTTTTCTCTGAGATATTGAAATTATCTCCCTATAATCTACATAAAATGATAAAAATATATCTTCTTGATATATTAATATTTCAAAAAACTAATTTCTTTCAATATTATATTGATAAACAATTGAAGGTCTCCAACAGAAATAATATTGTCTCTATATTGTCTTAGATAGATCTTTAGAGACTAAAACTCTCATCTTGGAACTTATTAACTTTATAGATCATAAAACAACCTTTTCACATCTTCAAATTCAAGTCTTAGAGACATGTTCTTATATTCATCTTTCATACCAAAGCTTCATTATTAGAAATAGAAGACTCTTTAGATCGATCTCCAGCTTGAAAAAGTCCTATCAAATCCAAACTTTGATCTTTATTTCCTTCTAATATATCTCTTAAGGTAAATCCTCCAATAAAATCAGAATTAATCACAATGAGATAAATATTTTCTGGATCAATGACATCTTCCATGTTATGTTCTTGATTTTGAGCCTTATTCTAAATAGTCTCATCCACTAGAGTCTCACGCTCTTCTCTTAAAATAACTTCAATCCCAGTATCTAGATTTTTACTTTAATTCTCCTTCTCGGAATAAGATTTTCTTCCATCCTAGATTCACATTCATTATCAGGCCTTTTTCTAATAGATCCAACTAAAGGAATCATACTCTACTCCCCCTGAGAATATATCAACAACCTCTTTATTTTTTCCACTCCAATAGGTTGAATAATATTTTAGGAGTTTCTCCATAAAACATACATTCTTAATAGTCCCATCATTTAAAATGTTTTTGTGGTGACATTTTAAAAAAAATATTTACACTTTCTCTTTTTATTTACAGAAAAAATAAAATTATCCTTCCATATGGATAAAATCCCATCTTAGCATCCTTATGGAATCAATGGCATAAATAAATTATCATAAACTGAAAAAAAAATTGAACATGATGTGGTTCAAAAAAAAGACATACATGTCTCTATAAAGGCATTTTTCTACCATAGTAGTCCTCACATAAATTCCACATTGAATTAATTTCAGCAGAACTAAGCGATCAAGAGTAAGTTCATTCAACAATACCTTCTTGATAGTTATCTTTACAAACAATGAAAATATAATTTCCTCTGAATATTATTTTTCATCACCTATATTCCTCAAATTAAAATGAAACTCCCCCTTATGGGGAAAACAAAACAACTCAGAAAATTCCAAAGAAGAAAAATAAAATTCAGTATCATTAATCAGAGAAATAATATAATCATTATCAAAATTAAAATTGAATGAATAATTCCTGAAAAATTATTTTACTTCAATGTCATAAACTATAGGTGTGTTTCCTTCGCCAAAATCCTAACCCAGTCCCTAAAATAATATGGTTTTATTGTGCGAATTAATTTTTGAATATAAATAATCAAGATCAATTACCTAAAAATGGATTACAGTGCGATAAAATCATGACGGTTAGGTAAACTCATCCAACTCAACATCTTCATATCTTCAAAAAGATCTCATCTTTAAAGGATTCGATTTTGAGAGGATTGAAGGTTTGGTTTTGGAAGATGGAATCGAGAGAAGTTTTGCAAACCGAAAGGGAATGCATGAGAGAAGAAATAGAGTGGGATAAGTAAAATTGCTTTCTCATGCCAATTGAGAATGTACTCATTACTTTTAAATTCGTAAAATGAAAAAAACATTGAAATGAAATTATTATAAAAAATATATACCTGTAAACCCAAAAAATCAAATAATTAAGAATATTAAATAAGTTTTACTAAAAAAACAAGAGATACTAAAAATAAATTAACCGACATTTATAAAAATTAAATATTCCTAACTCCCCCTTAATAAAACCAAAACATTCATAGTGAATTGGTATAGTAAAAATATCATCTTATTGTTATTTAGTATTATAATGTTCTAAATATATATATTTTTAGGAAATTATCTCTTAAAATGTGATCCCTTATATCAATAGTCTTAGTCCAAGAATGACATATACAATTTATTTGAAATATTTATAGAACTATTATTATTATATAAAATATGTATATTCTTAAAAAAAATTCCCGATGTCTAGTGGGGTGTTTTTCATCCACCAAACCTATACACTACATCTTCCAAAAGACACATATTCTGCCTCAGTGGTTGAAAAGGAAACTGAGTGTTGTTTCTTATTAGACCTTGACACTACACATTCACCTAAAAATTATAGGTTCCTGAGGGGTTTTTTCTATAAATCTAAAACCTCAAAAATCTACATATTAATTTGATATTAAATTAAGACCATTAGTTTTGGGTAAATGATGATATTGAAAAATTGTTCCGTTTAAATATCTAAAAATATTTTGACAACAATAAGATGACACACATTTGAATTTTATTGAAATTTATTAAATAAACATATAAAAAACATAACTTTTGATCTACTAGAATTAAGATATAAAAAACATCCAATCATACCTCTATATAACTTTTTATAAATTGGTTTTACAGCTTCATCCAAATGATGTTTTAAATTGGAACACATTGAAGTGGTATATTTATTGTTGTTTTCAAGTCCAATTTTTTTTAATAAATCAATAATACATTTACATTTATTTAAATATTTTCCATTTTATTTTTGATAAATCTGAAATCCTAAAATGAAATTCAGTCCCCCCATCATACTCATTTTCAAATTCATTTTGCATTAATTTTGAAAAATAATTAAAATGATTATTAATAGTTGAAAAAAATAACATCATCCACATAAATTTGTACTAATATAATATTACAAAAAACAATTTTCTTATGAATTATTGGATCTACCACTCCAATAATAAATCCATTTTACAAAATAAAATAACTCAATCTTTCATACCAAGCTCTATGTACTTTTTTATGGCAATATATAGATTTAGTACATTTAAAAACAGTGTTTTCATGTTGAGGATTTTAAAAACCATGAGGTTGTTCAACATAAAATTCATCCCATAAGTAACCACTTAAAAAGGAATATTTAACATCCATCTAATATAGCTTAAAATTTAGTTGAGATACATAGACTAAAAGGATTATAATGGATTCTAATCTAGCTACATTGGAAGATCTCACATCATAATCTATTCTTTATTTCTGATTATATCCTTTGGGTACTAATATATCTCTATTTTGGGTTATGATCCCTTGATCATCATGTTTGTATCTAAGGACCCACATAGTTTCTATTACTTGATTATTAGCTGGTCATTCTTTTAGATGTCAAACGTAATTTCCTTTATAATGGTTTAGTTATTCTTGCATTGCAAGAATCCAAATCTAATATTATAGGAATCTTAAAATATTTTAGTTTTTAACTGAGATAAAAATGAAGAAACTTTTTCTAGGTTTCCTACATTTTTACTAGTTCTAATTCCTCTATCTCAGTTTTTTATTACAGTTTCTAACTGAGGGTTCCTTAATGTTCTAGACTGTCTATGTAAGAACAATTCATGTTCTTCAGTATCATGTTCTTATGAACTAGAATGAATTTTATTTCTATCATTTTCAAAATCAGTAACAAGGGTTTCAAGTCTCATGTTATCTAATTAATTAGTAATTTCATCAGATTGATCTTTCTATTAACTAAAAGGGTCTGTTTCATCAAACATCACTTGAACTAATTCTTCCATAATACTTGAATTTTTATTAAACACTCTATAAGCTTTATAATTAGAAAAATATCCTATCAATATTACATCATCATATTTTGGATCTTTCTTACCAAGGTTGTCCTTAGTATTCAAGATATATACCTTGCACCCAAAAACATTAATGTACTTTACTGTTTGTTTTATATTATTCTAATTTTCATAGTGAATTATTTGTAAAATTGGACATACTAATATTCAATTCATGATATAACAGGCTGTTCTTATAGCTTCTACACAAATATAGGTAGGAATATTGAATTAATTTATCATAGAACATGTGATTTTATGAATAGTTATATTTTTCATTCAACAATTCCATTTTAATGCCGTGATCCTGGTGCAGAAATGGTGTCGTCAATACCCAAGTTTGAGCAAAAAGAATTAAATTCATGATTCCCAAAATATCAGCCATAATCATATCATAATGAAACTATCTTAAGACCTTTTTCATTTAGAAAAATCATACAAAATCATTAAAAAATAGTAAATACTTAACATTTGAGTTTTAGAAAATAAACCCAAATAAATATAGAATATTCTTCAACTAAAAATAGACATATAATTTACCATCCAAGATTTATAGTCTATATGATCCTTAATAATCCTTGTGGATAAGTTTTAAAGGCATAAATGTTGTAATTTAATTAATATATTTGAATTAAGATTTTTTTTGTTTTCCAATTTGGCCTCCATCACAAAATCATTAAATGTCAAACTTAAAACTAGGAAAATTGAAATCCTACTATTTCAAAGATAAATTATGTATTGAATATATGTTACAGTATTCATATATTCAATGAAAAATCCATGACTCATTTGTCATAGTAGTTAAACAATTTACATTATGTTCACACAAGTAATTTAAATACAAAGTATAAACATTATCAGTTCTTAGTGCTCTAAATTTAGGAAACATGATTTTAAAAACAGAGCATGATGTTTTAGAAAAATCAACATAAAATCCATCACCGAAGATTTGGGAGTTACTTATCATATTATGCTTCCACCCTTGAACATATAGTACATTTTTTTTATTGAGAATTTCATTGGATCTCCAACTCTCATGACCCATCCTCCAGGGCATGTGTCGTGACTACGCCAAGCACGCCTTCCATAGGGTTGGGTCTGGCAACAAGCACTGAAGGAATATTACCTGAAACTAGGTTGTAATTGCCTTTATAACCTGTAACACACACAACTGAGGACAAAAAAAGATACGAACTCAAGTAAAATGAAAGTAAACAGAGTGAGTACAGTAAGTTAAAAGGGGCCATAATACAATCCCAACTTGAAAGTACAAGGAAAAATATAAAGTACAAGACAAATTATAGGTGGAATGAAGCTCCTGGATCATCCACCACAGATCCTACCAGAAGGGTAGGTATAGCTCATGAACATTTGCCTCTGCGGTTTGCGTCGTCTAATGTCCACCTCTGAGCTACCTCCAATCCTGGTACCCTCATCCTCAGTCAGTGATGTCCGTCGTCTGTTCCAAACACAACGAAGTGTGGGCATAGCCAGTGCAGGGTTGAGTATAATGATACTCAGTATGGACCCCTAGATCCTCAAGGTCTAACAAAATCCACAAAGGATAAACCACAATGAAAGGAAACAACTAATAACCCTACTTAGGTATATGACTATACATATACCTAAGTTATCAAGTAAACCCATCTCAATCATGAAGAAAATACATAATTCAACTCCAAATCCCCAAAGCTCAAATGATCCAAAAATGACTGAATACCACAAAGGTAGGTACTACATAGTTACACACAAAGAGGATTACCACTATGGTATTACCATGAAGAAAAGTACCACACATGTAAAAACTCATCTCACACCAGGTAAAATTTATGTACAGTAGTAGAGATGATTATATATAACTACTGAATAATCTTACTCTATTAAGAGGCTTTGCTGCTGGCCCGCGCAGAATGGCTCACTGCTGACCCACACAGGATTGGTCGGTGCTGACCTACACATGATCGCTCAATGCTGACCCACACAGGATCGGTAGGTGTTAGCCCACACAGGATCGCTTGGTGCGGACCAACACATGATCGTTTTTTATATCGTGATACCCACACAAGATCCTAGTAAATCTACAGTAAGTCGTGGACCCACAAATGATCCTATTACATCTTAATTACATCTTTAGACCCACACATAATCCTAGAACATCTCCAGTACGTCGTCAGACCCCCATAGGATCCTAGTACTTCATGTCACAGCCAGTTGTTGGGTTCCCACACTATGATCTCTTGTCTTCAGGAGGTTCTTCTCCATAAGCCACTGGTTGATACTCCAACTACCAAGAATTACAATGAAGAAGTATCTTGAAGGACCACCACATCATAGGGGTCTCAACACAACAGATGGCGAGTCAATCGGATGCCCTGTCTGTATGTTATTAGCCTTTTGTCACGAGGTCCTGAATTGATTCGTGGTCTATCCAACCTGATCGTACTCCAACATTACCCAAATATCCAGTGGGGTATAATCAAAGGGACTGTCTCACTCCATGGTTTCTAGCACTGCTGATGGTTCATCAAATGGACTTCCAGTGCCAATGTTATGGCTAAAAGAGCATAAATAGGTCGTAGTGGGTCGGGGTCCTGTCTGACCCGGTCGGACCAACCTGGTTTGGGTCGACCCGGTCCACCCCAGTCTGCTAAGGGGCCTAGCCCACTCAGTGGTCTGGCAGGCCGTGAGGGCCGTAGAGGGCGGCGTGATCCCACGAGGGCCGTGAGTGAATCACGAGGTAATGAGGGTCGTGAGGGCTATGCCAAGGCCACGTGGGCCACATGGGCAGCGTGAAGCCACAGACAGTCGTGGGACGGTGCGGCGAGGCCATGGGGAGGGATACGGGGGTCGTGGTCGGCAGAGGCTATGGGGCGGTGGGGGATGCGGAGAGGCGTCATGGAACTGTCGCCTTCGTCGCGGCCGGTAGTGGTTCCGGCCACCGTTCTTGTTCCCCTTCAAGGTTGGTCGCCAACCTCCTCCATCATGAAGAACACCACAAATCATCAAAAGAATTTTGGAGAGGATAACCCATGTTTGTTTGGCCTGCACTCTCCACATTAGAGTAGTAGAAAGTGACTATAATATATCTTTGAATAATGAAGATTCACCATGAATGAACAAGGGAAGAATTTCAAACAACCACCCTACCTTGTTCATTTATTTTCATCAATGAGGAGGGAAAGACGGTCGCCGAATGAAGATGTCCCACATTGCAGGATGTCCCAAGGAAGAAGTCGATGTCATGCATCAGCATTCTTCATTTGAGGAGAATTATTAATGGAATAATTTCTTCGTTGGAGAAAGAAATCCTCCAAGAGCTCTCCCCTTTGAAAATACATTCTCCTAAAATCCTAAATATCCAGCTGTTGTGTTTCCCCAATTTTAATTGTTGGCACATTTTCAAATTGGATTAACTAATTGAATAGTGGTTGGCATACTAAATTAAAGGGGGTGTCACCATTAATGTGGGGGAAGTTTAAGAGGCTTCCCCATACTTAAGAGGGAGTTCAAGGGGTTTTAGCCTCAGGAGGTCCCCACCACCCTAACCTCTCATGGGAGGTTAGATTATGTGGTTCCCGCAACCATTAACTCTAATAGATGGTTTACTTCAGGTGGTCCCCACCTAAGAATCATCAACATGGACATTTTTAATGAAAAAAAATGTTACACCATTTTAATTCATTTTATTCTTTCACGAATACGTGAAAAACTAACTTCCACCCTCGACCTATTGTGTTCAAGGTAAAGGTCTCTTTATGCGGATACTAGCAGTATGAGTTCAACGATGCCCTCAGATTTCAATTCCTTGCCCCGGTTCAAATGATAGAAAAACTAGCTCGTATGTTTATTGGGCGTACCCGAATAAATGTTCAAAAATTCATTCCGGGAACTCCGGGCCTCAGAATCCCGTGCTATCAATATTTGCGGACTCATAAAATTCATATTTGATTAAAAATATTAATTGGAAATTCTGGGTCTTTACACCAACAGTTTCTACTCCAACCATATTTTTCTTTGGCATTGTCAACAAAAGTTACTAGTCCTCCATCCATTTATGTCAGCGTATGAAATTTTTTTACGTATCCAATCATGTTCTTGGAACATCCACTTCCTATATACCATATGTCTTTTCTATTTTCATGACTTGTTTCAAAAAAAATTAATTTGAAAAATGTTTCCTTTGGTACCCATATTTTAGGGGGTCCTGTGGTGTTAGGTAGCAATGATCTAAAAATCCATATTTTATTTATTTTATAATAATTAATATTACTTTCTTTAGACAAACTATTTGAAATTATGGATATTATAATAACACTAATTTAAGGATTTTTAATATAATAATTATTAGTGACATGACATTTTTTCCACAAAAATATCTGGTAGACTTTTTTGAATTATGACCAAAATATTTTTCATACAATTTGGATTTATAACCCTTTATTTCTATTCCAAATGATTCCCTTTAAATGAAATTATATCTAATAATTTCATTAAACTGTTTTTCTCATTTAGTGAAAAATAGAGAAACACTTTTATAAAATTCCACTTTTTCCTGTAATTATTTGGTTTTCTTTTCATGATTGACATTTTTTGATGTAAATTAATTGAAATTTCCTCATAGATCATGATTTTTTTATGGCATGGCATCGATTTAATCTAAATTATAATTATGAATGTTTTTCAATGACTTATACTTCTTTAACAAAGAATCATATTTTTCTTCTTACATTGATCATTTGGTAGCCAATTTTTCATTTTATAAACTACCAGAATCATGATTTGATGATTATTAAGTTTTTACCTTTTATTCTTTATCAATAGGGAACATGTTTTCTTTTATATTTGACAGATCCATCTCTATATTAGGAATTTAATTGTATATTGAGTCTTCATATACACTCCATGTAGATTTAATTTATCTTTTTCATTTGTTATCAAAATCAACCCTTTTTTATACTTTATTTTTGGATATTTATTTTCATCTTTTAGTTGAAGAAAATAAGGTCTCATATGACCCAATTTTTTGTATTCATAGAATAGAAATTATATTGGAATGTTCTCATACTACCTGAAGGATTTTCTGAAGCCTCATTTCTTTTTATAAAATTTTCTAAACTTTCTTGATAACTAAGTTAGTTCCCTTTCAGAATTTATGGAATTTGAATTTCCTCTTCTTTGATTTATTTTTTTGTTATGCTTCTAAGATGTCACCTTCAGAGCAGTGTTCTCCTTTTTCACTACTATATTATGGTCTTCAACTTTATATTTCGTCTCTTGTTTATTCATCGTCAATGTTATAATTACTTATTTCATTGTCAGATATTTAACTGGTGATGATTAGCGAATAGCAGAAGATATTCCATTCCATTTTGAATGTAATACTCTGAGTACATACAAGGAATGATAATATTGTTTGATGGGTTCTCCAAAGTCTATAATATTTTGTACAATTTCTATTACCCTTCCATTAAACTATGTGTTGTTTTCACCATCAGAAATTTTAAAGGATTGAAACTTCATATTTGTCGTAGAATACCTAATCTGTCTAACATTTTATGTTCCTTCATATGAAACTGCAATAGTTTTCCATATCTCCTATGTTTTTGGACATTGTGATACATGATTAATCTCATCAAGTACATGACCGTATATAATAGCTTCATTTCTATATAATTGATATCATACTAGGATTAAATCTTAGAAGTCAATGATTCTAGTTTCTCAAGAATCTTATAAGGGGTAATGATTTTTTTTATAATTTTAATCCATGGTTATTAAGATAGATAGTCATTCTTGATTTCCATCACCCATAATTTTCACCATTAATGTATGGATCATGTACCATAGACATTCCATCTCTATGATTATCCATTTCAATCTTTGTATAAATCATATAATTTTACTTGTTATTGCTTTATCTCAAAGGATAACCTTTCATACCAATTGTTAGGTTGTGATTATATAATGTAACATAAGAGCGGGTGAATTATTTTTTTAATATCATCCACAATTTTAGATTTTGAAGCCCTCTATGATTAATATGAATATGTGGTTTTTTACTTCTATAATGAGTATATGTAGTGAATAAACAAAAATAAGGGACACAGGTTTTTATAGTGGTTCGGGGAAAAAATATCCCCTACCCCAATCTACCAACCACTCTCTATAAGAGCATGGAAAATTTTAGTAGAATGATCATCTTATCATAAGACCACAAATCCAAAACTTAGTGCAAGTAGTTTAAAACTTACAAAAAAACTAAAAACATTGAATTCTTGGTCATTATCGAGGATCCAATTATCCACATCATAGACCGAGAAGCCGATACTCCCCCACAACTGAGAATGATATGTTGATACTCAAATAAATCAAAATAGATTGATTTTTTATTCGTATTTTTATTCATGATTGCAGCAGCAGAAACAAATAGTATATGGGTCTTATTCTTCAAAAATTAACATCTTCAAGATGGTATATGTCTAAAAATATCCCGGTTTCAAATGATCATAAATAGTAATTTCTATAAATAGATGATGTAATCATAAAATAGTATGAGAAATAACATTTATATCTCAAAAGTGTATTCTATTCTTCAGAGTCATACATTCTTCTTAGTAACACTATGAAACGATATTCACTAAAAAGTAATGGAATATTAAAATATGTAACGTGAATATCCCATATTTTAAAACGATACACTAATAAAATATAGAGCAGAATGTATTCATCAATATTCTACATCCAATAATGTAGTTCGAAATATCATAGATTTTCAAATATGAATTTACATGGGGAGTCACAATGTCCATTAGGTATAGGAGTCATTTCATATGATAAAAACATTTCTTTCAATTGATAATATTTATATTTTAGTAATTCCAACATTTTTTCTAGACCATTTCATGAAACTCAAAAAAAAATTATGAATTAAAAACTCTAGTTTGAAGAAGACAATATAGGGTTGATCTACATAAAGTACGACACCTTTTCATAGTGTAGGGTTCTTTTGTGTAGCGTAGGGTTCCTTTGCATAGTGTAGGGTTTCTACCCACCTATGGATCCTTACCCATACTTTCATCTTCATGTAATGATTTCAATAAAATTAATATAGGGATGATGATCCATACATTCATCCATTTTTGAATAAAATAATAAATATAGAATTGATTAACCATATATTCAATTTCCCGAATATAGGTTATGGACTATAATTCCAAACTCCAAATTCCAACATAGGGTTTTTGTTCCATATGATTTACAATTATCTAAACATAATGATGCAGATCCAAATTAAAACTGTTTAGCATAGTATAGGTTTGATATCTATGAAATAATTAATTTTTTAGCTTTACATATGGATAATGAACCATACATTAATTTCCTGATCATTGGGTTTAGAAAAGTGTATCTAGATCATATCCCATAGCATTAAACTCCATGAAGAAACATAAAATTATGGCATATAAATACTTGAAAATCACTCATGAAAACTTCATTATAAAACAAACAAGTTTTTTTTCGGGATCAACAAAATCCTCATATTTTATAGAGTATTATTGTGAAAATACATGCCCGACATTCTCCATTTTGTGATACATTTTTTCATCCTTTCAACTATAAGGTGTTTGGTTTTGTATTACAATAATTGTTCTTCTTGGTTAATACAATCAGGAACCATAAATTTTTAATTTGACATTTGATGTTGATTTTGGTGGGCGGTAATGATGCACAACATTTCAAATATTGTCTAATATTGTTATAGTTTCTAGTAAGTAAAGGCAGACTTCTGAAACATTCTGGTTTTATTCAGCCCCTTCCGATGTTGGATTAGAAATGTTGTGGGGTTTCCATTGACATTCTTATTGTATTACCACAAAATCGCTAAGAGAATAATTCTATCAGGGTGGTGGTTGATCGATTGAATAAATTTTATAATTTCTTTTAGATCAAGGACACCACTAAAGTTGAAGATATGTGTACGTTGTATGTATAAAAGATTGCGAGGTTTCATAAGGTCCCCTTTACATTGTTACATAAAAGGACCCTACGTTTTCTTCAAAACTCTATAAGTGTCTCTGGTTGGTCCTGAGGACTTAGGTCAGGTTGAATATAGCTTACAATCAATAAAAAATGATCGGATGGTGCATACTATTCAGATCCTCGAGAATATAATTCATTCTTTCATTTTGAATTTTAGTTCATCATGGGATAGGAATCTAGGACTAGTATAGTTTTCCTATAATAATATTCATCATTTTTCGATCATAATGGACCCCTTCAAGGCTTTATATATTTCCACATCCTTATCACCTTTTGTATGGAAGATGTGGGAAAGCCCTCTCTTGTGATATCAAGTCTCATTCAAGGGACTTAAGTAAGGATTCAAGATATATATCTACTCCTGGTTCTCATGTATATTTAGTATAAATCATATGTGGATCTTATATTTCATCATATTATGTATTCCATTTCTAACTATGTTTTCTTGATGGGTTATTCATGTTTGGGACACTATTCCCTTGGGAAATAGGTAATATCAACTCAAAGATATGTTGGAATGTATGAGATCACTATACAATTTTGGTAGGTTTCTTATCGGTTGGAATTCAAAGATTAGTTGATGGGTATACATGTTGTTTTCCACAAATCTCAGATCATGAAGTACCACATCAATCCATCTCATGTTCTGATTTAAGAGGAGATCGAGTTAGATCATGTTGTCTTTGTTGTAGGTAAAACAATGGAGATCATTGATTATTAGGTGAAAGTCATGCATGGGATGTCTATACCATTGGTTAGATTGTTATGATGACATGGAATAGATTCTCACAAGAATTAAGAGCATGATATGTTAATTTTGGAGTAGTGGACTTTCCAATTTCCAGATCATAAAAAGTTAGTGAGGGAGTAGTGGCCACACCTATAACACAGATTTTTTACAAAACTTTATGGGATACCCTCACAGACCAGCACCAGTCCTGGTCCACCACATACGCCAAGGGTCTTCTCGATTTCCATGGACTGGAGACTAGTACCTAGGAACAAAAAACTAAAATAAAGAATGATTTCAACCTAACTGAATAAAATGACATGGAATATATATACAGACATAAAATAAGGAAACAACACAATCAAAATCAAGAGAAATACACATGCCATAACAAAAATAATATAGTTAAAGTGAGAAAAACAACATTAGTAAAATAATTCCAAATTACAATACCAAAAAGAGGCTACATGAATTTAAATAGAATACTTTGTCTGTTAGTGTATGAACATCCCACATCTCACCACTAGCTACCTATGCCTAGCTAACCAAAATCTCACTACCTCATTGTGGAACCTTTTCTTTTCCTGCAACAAATGAAATGGCCAGGTCTACAAACCAAAAAAGTGGTGTTTCTGGTGTAAGATTATAGTCTTAGTAGGATACAAAATAGGTGTTCTATAATAAGTATTTATATAAAAACACAAACATACTCAAATTTATAAAACAAACATGGAATGATAATTAGTTAAATAGTTTTTATCTCCAAATTTTGGTAAAACATTCAACTTAAAAAAATTAATAATACAAGTAAATATTTTTCAAATAATATCACATATATAAAATAATGTAATAAAATTTAAGGAGTATATGCCAATGCATATGTAAATCACAACAAGTATCACTGTACGATGACATATCTAGAACACTCATTCCCAGACATATATAGTTGCGTGCATCAATCCCCTAGAAATCTACATCAAATCTAGGGAGTAGAGAAACACCCAATAAAGTGATACCCCCATCGGTGTCTAATAATCACTAAATACACTTGGCCTATGGTTAAGAGGAATTCCCCATGAGCGAACCTTATGATAGTAATAACGAATGAGGCCTATTAATAAACCTTCCACCTATGTACCCATGTTCTCCCATGTGCTAAATTGTCCAAATCATTAAATTAAAACCATTATTTGAGAACAATTTATTAATTAATTGAAAATACATTTTATTTTACCATAATAGAGGAAGTATACTTTTATAAAAAACTTTTTTACACTCATTAAAGTTAATAAATTTTGCCAATTAATTTACAAAAATGTTTCTAAAACTGGAGCATTCAATGTTCATCCATCATAGGATAGAGATGAAACCACCCACATCAAACTAAAGTTTCACATGCCCATGATAGGATATAGAAAAACCGAAATGAAACTAAAGACAATAATGGTGGAAATTGATCAATTTCAAACAAATTAGGAACAAATACCATAATAGAAATAGTTGGTGAATAGGATAGGTTACAACATACCTCAAAGGGCATGCTCCCTCCATACCGCAACCACCAATGGACTGGTCCATAGAAGACTATCACACAAATGATCTATAAGAATCAAATGAAATTCATTATTTGATAAAAGAATTTTATAAATACGGTTTGGCACTTCTTCAATGTCCAATGGAAACAAACCACTATAAGGTATCTTACCCATCATGATACAGCACAAACACCACATAGATCATCCCTAAAACAATGTGATATTGAATGAAAAGAGACACGAAAAATATCTGGTAAGTTCCTGGATTTTTAGGATTATTACTTTAAATCAAAATAATTAAATTAGGTTATATAAATAATTCATAAATCCTTTATATCGTGAAAAATTTCACTACATGAAATATGGTTTCACGTCCTGAATACATCAACTTTCATGCATGACTAAAAGGCTTTCACCTCATATTAGATTATTCCAAGTCAAACCATTCATGACGTGAACATTTTATAAATCTTGTATATTTTTCATTCCCTATACAAAACTCAAGAAATAATCCTAGTGACAAACTCACAATATATAAGAAGTACATGATGTGAATGTGTCTAGCCGGATGTGCACAATCCAGATTCTGGAAAAAATCCAAAAAATAACTCCAAATACCATTAAAGCCAAAAATAAAATCATAAACACTAAAATAGATGAAAATTTTTAACCAATATTTTACATTGAGAGTATTCTAAAATTTTCTTCATATGAACTAATCAATTCGTCCTTCTTTTTTTCTTAAAAAAATCCATCACCATTTTAGTGTGAATAGTTTCAGGGAAATAATTATTTAAAAATATTTTCAAAAACACATCCCATTACGTGGTGTTAATTTCATCCTCTTTCCTCATGATCTTTATCAATGTCACCCATTTATTTACTTCGCCTTCCAAATTATAAATAGATAAAACAACCCATTTTTAGACCTATCTTTATATAATGGGATATAATTTTATGTTTTGTTGAACTATTCCTCATAAATTAATGGATTCGAAGACTCGCTAAAGGATATCATTCATTGATTCAAGACTAAATAAATAGAATGTACCGGCATATTTTTTGAATTTAGGAACTCAACATGTTTCAATTTTTTATTCATAACCTAAGATTGTATTTCCACAAAGGCATTGGGACATCCCGACTCAAGTGTCACAAACTGGTTCCCTGATCTGGTAGGTCACATGCTATCAAGTGTCTATCCCCATACACTTGTTGTTGTGGACTGGTATTGTACTAGTAGGGTGTGAGTAAAAAATAGTAGTATACCACCAATAACATTTAAAACCAAATAAAATAAATAATAATTTATGCATATGTACAAATAAAAAAATGAAATCAACTTGAAAAACTGTTTACATATTCAATTGTTCATTATATAACCGCATAACCCTCGGGATCTTAAGGACACCTGAACGATTAGTACGTTCTTGATACAATGTCAGAGTATGAACTATCCCCATGGGATATGACATGTCATAATAATTTGGTTATCATTTATCATTTAAATTCATTTCATATTATTTCCAATTGGAAGAAGAGTCTAATGCCATCATTTTGGGCCTGAATGCTAGGTTTATCCCCCCATGGGTATTTGAAGCATCAGTATATGTACCATAACTCATTTATCAACTATTGGATTTTCAAGCATCATTAAATTGCCCGTATATGTATATCATTAAACCACATCTAGGATATTGAAGCATCTGTACATTTCCCGTACACATATATCAAAGAAAAATCACATGTATCATAATATCACACATATCACAATTTGATAATCATCAATGCTAGGCATAGTTAAAATTCTTTAAAAATTTATTCATTTGTTTCACCTTTCCAATATTTGAAACAGACAAGGATAAACACTTTAATACATACAGAATAATATGAAAATTCATCATTAAACCATTTTACAATATTTAAATCATA
Organism: Viscum album; assembly: GCA_963277665.1. Classification (NCBI taxonomy): domain Eukaryota; kingdom Viridiplantae; phylum Streptophyta; class Magnoliopsida; order Santalales; family Viscaceae; genus Viscum; species Viscum album. The sequence continues at coordinate 1,615,202,432 of OY728151.1, forward strand.
TATCCCATTAACCCTTAAAGGTAAAGTAAACCATCTCATTATTCCAGTTTTAAATTACTTCATAATAAACATTATTTACAAATTTCCCAATCCTAATACACCATAAATTTCCATATCAAAAAAATCCATTAATTAATTAACCTATTAATTAATTCAATTCCACCCATTTCAATTCCCCTAATTTAACATGAATCCTTATCAAATGGAAATTGGATTTAATTGATTCAATCATCAATTCCCTTGCCCAACCATGGAAATTTTAATTTCACAATAGCATAAATGTAATTAAATAATATACATGGGATTTGAACTTTAGACCACCTACACCAAAATTGAGGACAAACACCAGCCAATGGAAATTGCCAATAGAAGCAGAACAAACACAATCACGACAGAGAACGATATCGAAACCAAAACTGAGATCTAAGATAAAATGTATTATATATACCAAAAAATATATCTATATCCATCACCAGTAGAATAAATAATTCCTTAAAAAGAAGATGGTATGATATTATAGGGGGAGGAAACCAGTTGGGATCACAATCTCTTACCAAGAGAGGTGGAGATATTCAATTCAGGGTTTTAATAGTTAAGAACAGAGGTTTGAATGACTTATAATCCATCTAAAACCTTCCTAAATGAAATAAATAATTTAGGGTTGAGTTTTGTTGACATTGGGTGAATTATAGGGGTGCAAGGAATTTTTTATCTAATTCTTTGGGGTTTAAAATTCCATGTGCACGATTTCTCGTATTGGGTAATGGTTTACCCTAACTGTGTTCCCTAATCGTGCTCCCCGCATAGGGGTGTATCACAGTTACTACTAAGAGGGGACATGGTTTTAAAAATGGTTCACCATCCATGTGAATCCCCTCTATTTGAGTTTGTATAGTTTTATGGGTTGGGCACACTGTTTGGGAAAACCATGTGTCAACCGTTCACAGTCCCTCTTCCTTCCAAAATTATCAAATTTCACCAAAAAAATCCCCAAAGGAAAACCAAAACAAGAATTAAAAAACAAGGATGAAAGTGTACCTATAAACCACATAGATACATATCAGTAAATATTTAGGTTCTTACAGGTTTTCACTCCGTCTCCTATCCCATTTCTTTAATCATTGGGACTATTATTGAATTGCAGGTCACACCAATTTTTAACTCAGTTCATCCAAGATCCATCCATTTTATTAAAAAAATTATTTTTATTATCATGAAACAATCAAAGTAACCATTCATATGATAAGGAATATAAACCTTAAGATATCTTAAATTATGAAACCATAATATTTACATATGACATTTTAGTTTCATCATACATTACTTTTTGTTCATTAAGTGTTGTTTTATGCAATAACCACTAATTCTTCATAACATAATCCCAATAAACTAACCAAATACTTCTATGATACCTGCAAGATCACCCAAGATCCATACTCCCAAATGTTTTTTTCTAAAAAAAATACATTAATTCATATATTTGATACAAAATGAGATGTTTTATAAATACAAAAAAACATATATTAACTCAATTTAACAATATAAATATATTGTATCATAATTAAAACAAACTAAGAACCCAAATATTTAGTGTCTTTAGATATTTTCTATACAAATGACTTATTCCAAATTTTTTTAATATCTCCTAAAAATATGATTCTAGCATGATATAATTCTAACCATCATACTTACTACCCTTTTTCAACCCCTAGAGAGTGGAAACATAAGATAGGGTGATCTCAAACTCTCAGTAATGATATAAAAAAATTTATACTAATTGAGTATTATAAGAAATCATAAATTTTTAATGTTTCATAAGAATATAGACAACATTTATGCATATGAGTAATGATATCATAATCAATAAAACCTAGATCAGAAATCATCATTCATGGAATAAAGCATTGACATTACAAATGGAATGACTATAAGGAGTCTGAAAACATGAATCAACAATCATGGCCCATGAATTCATAATAGCATCATGTGGAAAGGAATAGAAATGGGACCGAAGAATTAGCATATAAAATCCTATAATTTTTAATAAATCATCACACAATCATGTTCATTCCCATACATGGGAACATAGATATTAGAAATCATGCCTATGAACATATTTGTGAACATATCTCTATTTAATCTTGTTGGAAAATAAATTTGGGAACATTGAACTCTATGATCATGTCCACATGAAGACTTTTGAACAGGACTACCAAAAATCATATCCTTGTAAGAAAATTTATCTCATGAGTTACTAAAATTTACCCAAATCATTTTTGTGATATAACAAACTCTCGAGTCACAAAAAGATAACCCATATATAAGAGTTCCAAAAAACGATTAAATAATTAATAATTTCATCAAAACTTATTTAAACCATAGTAAATAAATTGGTTTCATGAAAAATTTATTAATGCTTTGTCATATGTCATCTAGATAAAAAATTTAATTATCCATACTTATCTTTCATAGTAATTAAATCTCAATAGAATAATATTCAATATATATTACAAATACATGCCTGATGAGTGTAAATAATTAATGAATTTTGAGAATAGAAACACAATATTATTATTTTGTGAAATATATTCAATAAATCACACAAATATCATCCCCCAAGATACTATTTTTAGACACAACCTAATTAAAACCATTCTCCATAACATGTGGAATGAAAAAATAATAATTTTTAATGTGCAATAAAATATATAAAATATATGATTATATATATATAAGTGTGTATTTAGTTAATGCATGTGCTACATATATTTTTATGCAAGTATTAAATATTCAGGTGATAATAAATATATATTTATATGATATATATTTATTTAACCCGAATTGTTTTATTAGTAGATGCACACCATTATGAATGTTTTAATGGATTTATATTATTTCATTGAAAAAGATCAATGAATTAACCCCGTAGAATAAAACACATGTTATGTGAGGATCATTATGTTATATATATATAATTGGATGGTGTAATATTCTTGTGGGTGTGGTGAATTCTCTCTACCACCCATGTTCGTGTTCGCCTTCTAAGACATAGAAACTTGCAACCCTTCAGCATTGGAATTTTCTCATGACTGTATCACTGATCCATTGGCTAGTGTTACACCCTCAGATACATTGTGCTTTTACTCATTTCTTCATGATCTTTATCATATTTTATTCTTCTCCATGAAGAATAATACTATAGTTTGAGGAATTTTCTATGTACTCTATTTTATAGTTTTCTTTACGAATTCATTCTTCAAGAGAGATCAATGTGTGTTTTGATTGTCTTCCATTTCATCTGGTCATTTGGTGATCATACGAAACCCATTAGTGGTATAAAAGGATAGATTTCAATAAATAATAATTGTTCTTATTATTTTATAAAAATCATGTTTTACAAATTGAAAAGGAGATATTTCAAACCATGAAATAAATATGATTTTTTTTATTTTTTAATTAATTAAAATTTTATAAAATAATTTTTTGAAATAATTTTTCTAAAATGACAAATAAAAAGGTTATAACTTAAATAATCTAGGATTAATAAAAAAATTATAATTTATCAAATATGAAAAGTTCATATTTATTTTTCTTGTTTATGAATAATAAATAAAGTATTTATTTTGATTAAAATAATTCAATTATGAATTTAATAATATAATTTATATTTTTTTAAAATAATGAAAAGATATTTTGTAATATTTATCAAAAAATTATAATTTTTTTATTTATTTAATAACTATAAAATTTTTATGGTTATATGATAAATAATTTAAAAAATATGTATTCTTGATAAATGTTTATAAGTCATTTAAAAATGGTACATTAAAAATATTTAAATTTATAAATGTTTCGTAAATAAAGTTATTATTTGTTTTAAACTAATCAAATAAATTTTTATGAATCATTTATTAGAAAAATATTCCAAATATGAGATGATAAGATATAAAATTCCTTTTAAATAATTAAATGAGATGTTTTATATGATATAAATAAATGGATTATTATAGTAATCCAAAGAGGTTATTTATAATGTGTTTATATATTACGAAATATATGATATTTAGATTATATAATAATGATTTTATAATAGAAATTGAATTATAAAAATTTTCCAATTCATGAAATATCATATAAGTTCCCTTTAATATAATATATAGAGGGGTTTATATTGAAGTTAATATAAAATTTATATTTTCTTGCTAATTTATGAAATGTGTGTTCGTAGAATTTGTTTCTTAATTTTTCATAAATGTCTCTTATTTTGGAATTTAAAAAAATTATCTACTTGATAAATTAACTTGATATTCATGTTTAGTTTATAAATAATTAATTTTAATTTTTTCAAATTATTGTGGCATTATTTTGAATGATATTTAATCCACATCAAAAAGTGTTTTAATAATTGAATTGACCAATTTTTAAATAATAAATAAGTTAAATATATGTATATTATTTAAAAGTTTTAAATAATACAAATATAATTCTAAAAATATCACAACTTATTTAAAAACATATATTTAAATGGGAAATTTCATATGTGATAAATATGAAAGGGTTCATGTGGTATAGAATATAATGATTTTATATTCAAAATTATAGATTTACTATAATGTTAAATATGAAATAATAAAAGGGTTTATAATTATATTATATTCAATAATTTTTTAATAAATTTTAGTCTCGTGTTTTAATATTTGAATTTATCATTTATTTAAAGGTTCTTCCCAATTTTATTCGTTGTTATTAAATGTTATTATTCTGAATGACACTATCCCAAAGTTTATATGATAAAATTCTTCATAGATAGATTCTTGAATTACGTGATATGTATGATACTAAATTCAATTTTTCAAATAACTTGACCTCTACTTTTAGTTAAAGCTACGAACCTGAATTTAGTTTTTGAATACATTTTGTGCATATTTGGGGTTAGAGTGGTTATGAATTGAATTTTCTCTTGATTAAATTCACACAATATATAGAGTCCTTGGATAAAACCACATACATTATTAGAGGCTCTACATGACTAGGAAAGTGAATGAGTATGGCTACTTGTCCCTTCAAGCTTACTCATGTTGTGTGGGTCAATCTCAAATAACAATATTCTTTTACATGAAGCATTCATTTACCTCGTGAATATGAATAATTTGAATATATATATGAACATATTGTACTTCTATTTTTAGTATGTAATATAAAATAATATGTTTTGTAATGAGTTACAAATAAATATATTTTGAGCATATTTATTTAGTGGAGGGAATAGGATTCTAAGATAAATTAGTAGAAGCATGCAAACATAAATGGGAATAACAAGAGAGAACAGGGTGAGATTAAACCCACCAGAAATACTAAGTGTGATATTAATTGTAATGAAACAGATGTTAAGATCTCAATCATTCAATTGGGTATTTTCAATCTTGACATGAGTACCCATAGATTATCTTGTGTTAGGCAAGAAATCCTTGAGTAACTCAGGGTATTCATGTTGCGTATTATCAAGCTCATCATGAGTATCCATTGATTGTATTTAATTGGTTTATTATTTATATTTACTTTTGGTTATACTACCTAGGAAAACATAATGGTTGGGATACCATAAGAATAGATTTTATTGAATCTATATTATGAATTTTGATAAAGAGTTATTCACTAAAATATCCAAGAGTAACAACTATTGAGATTGGGATGATTCCCCGCCTAAATAATTATGGATTAATTATTTGGTAATTTGTGTAAGTTATGAGGAAATATGGATCTTGTCTCACTAAATCAATATCATTTATGGGTTAATCATTTTTTGTGTGATCACTATCATTAATAGTCCTTAATTAAAATTTATAATAATTGACATTTATATGATAAATAATTTTCTGTAGATAAATGCATCATCAACATCAACGAAAACATTATATTAATCCTTAAAATGAGAATATTAATGTAGGAATATATTGAGAATAGTATAATAAGATAATTTACTCAGAAAGTGAAATATATTATGTATTAGAACAGATCATTTTTTTGTAACATAATGTTGAAGTTTTTAGAATGAAAATGGATATTCTTATAGAAGCATGGAATGATTAATTTAAGGATTCAATGGAATAATATTTTAATTCACCTAAGGAATTATATTCCTATATACTTAATATTTTTTGTTATTTTTATGATAATCAATATGATTAAATAAGCTGTGAGAGATTGAAAAACACCTATAAGGCCTATTATTGTTGAGGAAATCATACTATTTAAATTTATGGAAATATAAGGAAAAAATAAAATTAAATCAATAAATTGTTACATGAAATTATTGAATTTTTGAAAATATTTAACTAGGAAAATGATATATGGATTCTTATTTTTTAATAATAGTACAAGTTAGTAAATGTTCAAATGATTAGAACTGTTATTCAAAAAAGATTGAAAATATTTTGTTAAGAATCCGACTAAGGTCATTGAAGCCTATAGATGTCATGAAGGAATACTGATAATTAAATATGGTTATATTATCCAAGATATTCCTGAATAATTTTGGGAAATCTATTGAATTTTCTTGATAGGCATGGAAGTTAGAGAAATTAATTATTTTTTTTGGGTATGTGATAATGGGTGTATGTTTCACAAGTGTTATAAATATACAAGAGTTGATAATAAAAAAAATAATTGATTGAGATTTTAGTTTTCATTAATGTAATGATTTAAATAGTTACTACATTGAGTATTTGAGTGTGAAGGTTTTTATAAAGATCAAATGTATCTATGTAAAATATGTGTTTCATTATCTCATTACTCTTATGTGATAATATAGGATAATCGAGAACCACGATTGTTATTTGAGATGATTATGTGTTTACACATAGTTTATGATTTATTATATTTAAATAATATTTTTTTAGAATAATATTCAGATAAAAGTATTTATCTATGATAAATGTTCTTATCCTGATATTTGTTAAAATATGAGGGAATGTGTTTCTTTAATTCATCAATGAGATGTTTTAAAAAATATTCTTTATAAAATGACTGGTTTCAAACACCTAGAATACCATTTATGATATGGATACAATAGTTTATTTTTTGTATATTCCAACAAAAAGGAAATAAATTTCATTTCCTAATACACAAATTAGTTTGTGTTCAATCATAGAAAAATATTTTAAATAAAATATGAGGTCAATGAAACTATTGTGTGTATGTTTGAACTTATAGAAGATCAAAGTTAATATGTAAAATATTTATAAAATATATTCTTGAGTGATTTTTCACTTAATATCCTAGAAATCTAGGATATGAGAGAGTAATGAAAAATGTAAATAGTTACCTTTAGTTTCTATGGAAAGTAAATATCACTTTTAAATAAAGAATTTTACCATTCAAATACTATATTTATTATTCACAAAATACACTTAAAAAGCATAGGATATGTTGTGGTAAATAAAAATGTGATGATTTACATTTAGTTTCCATAGAAAGTGAACATCATTATTCCCTATTGTTTCATACCATAAAATAAAAAAAATGTATCACATGATGTCTTAAAAGAGTTTAGGATATGATTTAAAAATTTAATTGTAATGAGTTACATTAATTACCATAAAAATTTACATCACATTACTTTAAGATATTTTAGGATGTGATGGTAAAATTATAAAATAAAATTTTATATTATTTAAAAAATATTTTAAAGAAAAACGTAATGGAAATGGTTCCTGGTTTAATGATTATGTATATACAAATAGTTTTAAGTAGACAATAAGAAAACCATATAACATATTATATTTTGATTTTATTGATTTTGAATATAAGTTTAAATATTTGAACATAAGGAATATGATTCCTATGTATAAAAAATATTTAATCATTATTTATTTATAAATTTTACTCACTAAGAATTTAGTCAGAGTACATTTTTAGATATTGACATAGTGATTTGAAAAATTTATATATGGATGTAGTATTTATAAATCCTTTACAATAGTAACAACATGATGGTCACCCTATATATTTGTGTGTTTAACAATTAATAGATTGGTTTTAATGTTTGTAAAAATATATTGTATCTTTAATAATTGAAATATTTATTTATCATTAATTCATGTACGATAAAATTTACTTTGCACGAATAGTCAAATGATAAATACCCACTTGAAATATAAATTTTGAGTTTTTCCTAACAGATAATAATCATGGATTATAATGTGTTATGATGATATGTAATTGTTAACAAGAATATATTCTTTTATCCATTATAAAGGATTTTATATGAGATAATGAAGAATATATCCTTGAGGTAATAGGTTGAGACTCTTTAATTGTACTGGTTTTTTAAATTATATCTCATGGAATGTCATGGGTTCATGGATAAACATAGGGGTGCAAGCTTATTATTTGTTATTATCACCTAATCTCGGTGAGATACAAAGAATTGGAACCTTCATATTTGGATGCCTTACTTAAAAAATTCACCATATGAACTTTGTTACTGAGGGAGTGGTTGGGTATATTGCAAATCATGTTGTTAGATAGAGTTTAACTATGGTGGTATTTTTCAACAATCATAAAAAAGGTATCCAGTCCTTTATTAAAATGGTATTGGGATATGCAAAGCCGTGTATATTTTTTCACATGAAATGTGTTCAACTACTTTCATATGTTATATATAATGTTGTTTTCAGGTTGATAAATAACATGTGATGTATTCATCAACTCAGTCTATCTTTTTCAGAAAATTAGTAAAATTATGAGAGGATTGAACTTTATTGACATGTTACATTTCTATTAGTTTCTCAATGTCATGGAAAATGGGAAAATATAAGATAACAATGATTTATATGATATATCAAGTAGTGGACATGTTCATATAGAGATATGGGTATATTTAATTAATATCACATGAGACACCTTAATATCTTGAGTAGTAATGATGAATTGACAGAGGTATCTCTTTTTTTACATCAATGAAATAAAGATCTCATAGTTGTTTTAAATGATTCTAAGGCTCGTAGGGTCATACAGTTAGGCCATTGGATAAGAATAAAAGATTGGAAATTTGTTGTGTACCCAATAAATATATTTCCATGAAAAATATATCCAATAGAGTTTGGATGGATTCACAAAGATTACTGGCATTATGCTTAATGTCCGTATAGGATGTTAGTGAAATTGGGAGATCATTGGATGTGAATATATATATGTATAATCTATGGTATTATATATCTATATATTAGTGTATATTTAATACATTCATGTGATGTAGGTATTTTTATATATCAATTAATTTTCCTAGTGATAATAAATATGTGTCTATGTGTGATATATATATACATATATATTTATATCGAATAGTTTTGTTATCAGTTACAAACCATTGTGAATATTTTAATGGTTTCATATTTATTTATTGATATTTTTCAATTAATTAACCTAAAAGTATGAAATGGATATTATGTGAGGAGCTTCAGGATCTATCTATATAAAAGGATTGTATCCTCTTTAATTAGGTGTGGGGAATTATCTCTTCATCCCATATTGTTTTACAGTTTCTAATACAAAGGTATTATCACCCATTTATCCTTTGGGTATCCTATAGATACGATCATGGATCCACTATCCAGTGTTCCTCCCTCAAATGAATGGTGATTTTTTCCACTTCTTAATGATCATTATGAAGAATTCTCCTTCACAAAAGAAAAATAATACTATTGTGGTTGTAGTTTTCTAGGTACTTTGTTTTACAGTTTTATATACATATTTATTCTTATAGATATGTTTTCCAATGTTTGGTTTGTATATTGATTTATATGTAGTCATGTGATGATTGTACAAAAATAATCATAGAATGAGTGATATCAAATGCATATTAAGGGAAAACAATGAAAATATTAATCATTATATAATAAGATGATTATAAAGATATGATATAATATTCTAGGGAATGTTATCAACATAAAACAGTAAAACCCGGCAAAATATCAGATTATAAAAAACAAAATAAATTCATATCTAGGAGCATGATCAATAAGGGTTTCAAATCAATAGTTTTCATAACCCGTCCCCCAGGGATCATGTCGTAACTACCCCAAGACCACCTTCCATAGGCCAGGGGTTGGCGACTAGCACCAATTGCATAATTCCCTAAAATAGGGAAGGAATTGCATTTATAACTTGTAAACACACACAACAGAGCACATAGCTGGATACAAAACATATATTAAATTGTATTACAAAAGAGTGATTAAAAGTAAATGGGGCCGGAAATACAAGCCCAACTGTAAAGTACAAGGAACTGGAAGTACAATTACAACATAAGAAAGGATAAAAAGTTATTGGGTCATCCTTTGGGATTCCTATGTGAAGGGTAGGTACTGATAGCGTCATCAGCATTCCACATCTGTCAGTCTCCTCCTTGTACCGACTCACCATATGGTCCACCTCAAGGTACCGTCTTGTCCTTGTAATCTAAGCCTGAGTCAGTGTTGCCTATCGTATGCATCCTAAACAACAATGTGCGGGCATAACACATGAAGGGGTGAGTATAACGATACTCAGTAGGGACCCTAAGACCCTCAATGTCTCAAAAATCTACCACAGATAAACCAAAAAGTAAGGAATCAACAGATAACCCTACATAGGTATATGCCCATACATATACCTATGTTATTAAGTAATCTCTCACAATCATGAGGAAAACAAAAAAGTAATCACTCATCTCAACCAGGATTTTATTCACATTATCGGAACCATGGTTGTTGGATAATTCCTCCTTTATTGAGTACATTGGGTCTTCCATGTCACATAGAAGCGCCTCCCACTAACCTTGGACTGCTAAGGTACTCATCCTGTTGAGTACCGTGGGTCTGCAGTGTCACATAGAGGCTCTCCCCACCGTGGGTCTACCGCCACAGTGAGTCACTCCCACTCATTGCCTATAGAGGTACTCCTCTTATCGAGTATCGTGGGTCTGCCATGTCACCAAGCGCACTCCTCCACCGTGGGTCTACCGCCACAACCAGGCACTCCCGACTGGGCTTGTCGAGTTACTATAAGTCAAACGGTCAGCAGTGGTCATGTATCATCCAGCTACTAGGTCTCTGTACTCTGCATGCTCCTCGCTATAAGGATCTTATCTACGAGGTGCTAGTCGATACTCCAACTGTCACAAAGTCCCACAAAGAAGTATCTCAATGGTCTGCCACATCATAGGGGTCTCAACGCAATAGACGGTGCGTAAATCGGATGCCCGGTGTGTGAGTTATTAGCCTTTCAGTTCTGGGGACCCAGTTAGATTTGTGCACGATCCAACCTGACCGTATCTTCACAATACCTTAAACACTAGGGGGTATATGCAAAGGAACCATCATGTTCTCAGATTACCATTTCCACCAATGGTTCTTCAAAAAGACATTTGGTACCAATGATATGACCAAAAGAAAGTAAAGGGTTGTAGTTGGCCGAGGTCCGGTTTGGGTCGACCCGGCTGTACCCTTTGGGTATGGCCCGATATGTTGGGTGGGCCTTCCCATTAGGTTCATCCCATCCCAATGGGCTAGGAGGGGTCATGGAGGGACGTCAAGTCACAGACCGGTCACAAGGGCACGGAACGGTCGCGGGTTTGCGTGAGTGTGGTTCATCCCGGAGGGAGCCGTGTGGGCGGCTCGGCATGGTGGGCACCACGAGAAGCCAGTTCAGCCCTGAGGGTTGCGGGGCATGGCTCAGGGTGGCTCAGGATGCCCGAGGGACTGGGTGGCATGGCCAGGGAATGGCGCAGCTGAGTCCGGTTCGACCGGTGGCGGCCCAAGGGTGACGGGCTGGGGCGGCCAGGGCGGTTCGTGTGGCCGGCGTGGCCGGGAGCCGGTTCAGCTTGGGGATATCATAGCTAGGGAAGTGCGGCCCGGCCCAGGACAACGCGACTCGGCCCAGGATAGTGCGGCCGGAAGGGCGGAGACTGCTTGGGTGGTTTGGTCGGGGCGCCGTGAGGGGTCGCGCCCAGTTCGTTCGGTGGTAGTGTGGAATGCTGCGGGGGCAGCATGGATCACAGACGCTGTGGGGGGTGCGACCGTTTCCTTCCTCACCTTTATCTTCATTGTCTCCTTCCTCAATTCCAAATAACACCACAAAATAGAATGGTGGAGGGGACATGCCATGTTGTTTGGTATGCACCCTCCGCCTTTAGGGTGGTCGAATATGGCTCATAAGAACGAAGCACATCAAACCCTCACGCAATGATTAATCCCAAAACCCGAAAAGGAAAACATATGTGGATCTACTAGTTAGAAGTTGATCCGTATTCATTGTTTTAGAAGGAATGAATGATGGGAATAGGAAATCAACCACAAAAATCCCCTACTTTGTTCGAAGTTGGTTTAAATTGGTGCGAGAAGGCGGATGTCGATTCATTGTAGATGAACACATCCTTCATCAGAGGAAGTCCTAATGAAGAAGGTCGAATGTGGTCGTTCTTTGTAGTCGAAGGCATTGATCATCATTGTTCTTCATCGGCGGATCGTTTATCATTCAAGGAAATAGTTCTTCATTGGGGAACTTTATTTCTCCCAAGCTCTCTCCTCTCCCAATTTCCACCAAAATGTAAATTCCAAGCCATGATAATAGATTATGTTATCTATTATTTAATATTTGACACAAAATTCAAAATGGTTGATTTGATTAAGTGAGTGTGGGCCCAATAAATTGGTGCGTTGGAAAAATTAATGTGGAGGAAGCTCAAGAGGCTCCTCCACATTAATGAGGGAGTTGATAGGTTTTCCATCCCCCCCCCCCCATTAATGGGTTAGTCGGGTGGTCCCCACTTCCCAATTCAAATTGGGAGGTTTTGAGAACTCGGGTGGTCCCCACAATAATAAAACAAGAAGTAGAGATTTAGAACAAGGGTGGTCCCCACAGCCATAACCTCTCATGGGAGGTCAAAGTTTTGTGTTCCTAACCTCCAACTTCCATATGGGTGGTTATAATAGATAAAATAAAATAAAACTTTTATTTATTTTATTTTATTATTTCCACGAAAATCCCAAAAAATAATTTTCACCCTCGACCAACTTCCGTCGAGGTGAAAGTATTCTTAAGCGAATATTGTCGTTGCGAGTTCAATGGTGCCCTCATATTTCAATTCTGAATACCAGTTCAAAAGTTAGAAGAACATGCACGTACGTTTTCTGAACATACTAGAACAAAACTTCTAAAATTGATTCCGGGATCTCTGGGTCTCGGAATCATGCACCGTCAATTTTCACGGACTCATAAAATTCCCATTTAATTAAAAAAATTACATGGAAACTATGGGACTTTACATTCTCCCCACCTTAGGGATCTACATCCATGTAAGCTACAACTCATACTAAGGGAACAAGTGGGAGTACTAGGAACGTATCTGAGCCTCCTTCTCCCATGTGCTCTCATGGAGGTTCCTGTGCTTCCAGCGAATGTGCACCAGAGGTATTGACTATCCATGAAGGACCCACTCTTATCAATCCTAAATCTCCACTGGAACCTCTGTAAATGTCGCCCCTTTATTGACATCCAACTTTCCATTTTCGATGATGTGATATGGGTCTTGCACATATCAACTCGGCTAGGATACATGGAAGACGTCATGCCCCCGATGAAACTGAGGTGGAAGAGCTAAGCGGTAAGCAACCTCACCAACTCTACTGAGGAACTGGAAAGGACCGATTAATCTCGGAGATAACTTGCCACCTCAGCCAAATCTCTATAGATCTCGTTGGGTTGAGACCTGTTGAAATAATTGGTCGCCATCCATGATATCCAATGGTATTTGTTTCCTATCATCATACGACTTATGCCTACTCTATGTAGTCTTCATCCACTCTTGGATGATTTTCACCTTCTCTATGGTAGCTCGTTCCATCTATCGTCCCACTAGTGCTAACTCCTCTAGGCCAGTCCATCAGAATGTTGATCTACATAGTCGCCCATAAAATGGCTCAAATGGCATCATCCCATTGGTGGAGTGATAGTTGTTGTTGTATGAAAACTCCATAAAAGGATGGTGACCCTCCTAGCTGCGACTGAAGTTGAGGACACATGCACGAAGCATGTTCTCAGGGGTCTTTATGGTCTACTGAATCTGACCATCCATCTGAGGATGGAAGGCGGTGCTCAAACAATGTGGCATCAAAAAATCTTACTCCAACCCCTTCCATATCCGGGACATAAAACTTACCTCATGATCATAGACAATCACTGATGGTACTCCATGTCTCTATACAATCTCCTGCACATAGAGGCATCCCAAGCTCTCTACTGAACCCTTCTCCCTGATCGGTAGGAAGTGGGACGACTTGGTGAGTCGGTCAAAGATCACCCAAATCAAGTCATGACCCCTAGAAGTACATGGATGTCCTGTCAAGAAGTTCATGGATATCGCATCCCACATCCACTCTGGGACCTCTATACCCTGAAACATTCTTGCTGGTACCTGATGATCTGCCTTAACTTAATGACAAATGAGGCACTGAGTGAAAAACTCTACAATTGCCTTCTTTATTCCAGACCACCAGTGTTGTCTTCAGAGATCATGATACTTCTTCGCCAATCTTGGATGTACCTCTAGAGGGGATGTGTGTAACTCTCTCAACACTTCCTCCTGAATTGGCACTGGTACCATAGTATGTCCTCTAAAGAGGATGGCATGCTCCCCACCTTTAGAAAATCCCTCAGGTGCCTTCCCTATAGATATCTAAGATCATCATTTCTCGAAGTTAGCATCTGCATGTTGTGCCTCCCTGACTCACTGATGAAGTGGGGGAGTGACTATAAGAGACTTAAAGAAGGCTGCTCCATCTCTATCCCCAAAGGATATCTTAAAAGTAGCCACCTGCATTGTCGCCTCGCTTAGCAGCTGTATACCAGATCTCCTACTGAGGGCATCTGTAACAACGTTCCCCTTTACAAGAGTATAGACAATCTCGAAGTCATAGTCCTAGAAGAACTCAAGCCAACGTCGATGTCTCAGGTTAAGGTCCTTTTGAGATTATATATACCTGTGACTCTTGTGATCAGAGTGCATGGTAAAATGCTCTCCCATCAGATAGTGTTGTCAAATCTTCATGGCAATGACCATTAATGCTAAATATAGGTCATGGGTATTGTAGTTTTACTCATGTTGTCTCAGCTATCATGTTACATATGCGATCACTGCTCCTTCATCCGAACACATCTGAGCCCGGTCCCTGATGCCTCTTAGTAGACTACGTACCCTACGCCTTCCTCTGGAATCCTAAATTTTGGGGCAATAGTTAGCCTCTACCTCAGCTCTTAAAATCACTGTTGGCATCTCTCTGACCACACAAATGGTTTCCCATTATATGCTAAGGCTGATTTTGGTGCTACCACTCTGGAGACGTCTAGTACAATCCTCTGGTAATAACAAGACAAACCGAGGAAACTTCGTACCTCCGTCTCAATCCAAGGTGTCTCACAAGCATATATCGCCACAATCATCACTGGATCCACTACAACACCAGCCTCTGAGATGACATGTCCCACAAAGTGAACCTCTTGGATCCTGAACTGGCACATTGAGTGCTTACCATAAAGCTGGTGGTCTTGGAGTGTGTCCAGTACTACCTGTAAATGAAAGGTATGATTCTATTCAGTAGTCGAGAAGATCAGAATGTCTTCAATAAAGACTGACAATGCGATCAAGGTATAGATGAAAGATCCTATTCATGCATCCCATTAACACTTCTAGAGCATTTATTATGCCAAATGGAATAACCAATAACTCATTGTGGTCATACTGAAATCTGAAGGTCATCTTCTGCACATCCTCATCTCGTACTCTGGGTTGATGATAGCCTGATCCGAGGTATATCCTTGATAACCATCGTGCTCCCTTCAGCTGATCATAGAGGTTATCAATCCATGGGAGTGGGTACTTGTTATTCACCATAACTTGGTTCAAGCGCCGGTAGTCAACACAAAGCCTCACGCTCCCATTCAACTTCTTGGATAACATAATAGGGGATTCCCTAGGTGAAGCACTGTACCGAATGAATCGCTTCCCCGACAAGTCTTCTTTTTGTACTCATAGCTCGAGAAGCTCTATGGGAGCCATGTGATATGCTTGTGTAGATACTGGTGTCGTCACATTGTGAAAGTCCATGTAATAGTCTACCTCTCTGTGAGGGGGTAGACCTGGAACATCATCAAGGAAGAAATCCACATATGAGTTCAACAGAGTAGGATAGCTCAGAATCTCCACAACAACTGCTCTGAGGGTAAGGATAGCCAACTGATGAGTGATCGGCTACACACTCCTCTGAGTAAGTCCATCATGTGCTGCAAAGGCTCCTTTCTCGCCGGTGATGATGAACCTGGTCCCATTCGTGTGGACAGAACACACTTTTCACCTAATACAGTCTATCAGAGCATGGAATTTATATAACCAATCCATACCCATGATAACATCATAAGGCCTATATGCCGCTAGCAGCAGATCCCAGCTGAAGCTCTCACCTCCTAAAGTAAGCTCACATTGTCGACACTAGTTCCTAATTATCGAATATGCTCATGTAAAAGTATCTAGAAGTAAAGATCGATCCATGGACTCCCTCAGAATCTCTGAGCTCAGAACGAGGGTTGTGGAAATTAAAGAGTGATTGTCACTTGTGTCTATATGTACTGCAGCTATGGTGGAGTTGATATTGATCGTGCCTCGAATCATCACCGGAGCACCATGACCATAAGACTCAGTTCCCTAGAGCTGATCTCTCCCCTGTCCACCTACTCCATGTGGTCGGGGTGGACCTCCTGGTGGTGGCGGTAACACCTCGAATCATTGTCCACCACTAGCTGCATGACCATATCCTCTGCCACGCCTGCCTTCACCCTATGGACAGCCTTGATTAAATCCCTATCTCACCCTGGGAAGTCCTTCGGCCATCTTCTTTTCATCTGTACGGTGGGTCGGACAGTTACTATCCATGTGACCCTGCTCGCCGCAAGTGTAAAACAGCATGTTCCTGGTATGTCTGTCTCTACTTCGGGTGCCCTGTAGAACCAATTCTATGTCATGAGATCTTCCACCTATTGGTCTGGTCCTCTTGGACCTCTGTGACATTTTTCTGCTCCCAGCTATAGTAGACACCACTACGTGTCGACTAGGGGTAGATTTCGCTGCTAAAGAATCCTCAGCAAAGATACTCTCCACTAGGTGGGCTCTCTCTATCAACCCCACAGGTGTCATGATGCTGAGTGAGATTACTGAATCCCTGATCTCTCGGATGACTCCCTGCATGAAGGTCTGGGCCCTGAAGAATGGGTCATGCACCATATCGGTGGAGAAGCATGAGAGGTCTATGAACCTCACTGAGTACTGATCTACAGTCATGCTTCCCTACTGTAGATGAAGTATCTCCTTTATGCACATTGTGCGATGAGTCGCTGGGACAAATTATGCCCATAACAGGCTCTCAAAGTCTACCCAAAATAGAATCACCTCATTGTGGACCTGGACCATCATGTTCCACCATCTGCTCGCTTCTTCCTATAGAAGGCTATGAGAAAGTATCACCATAAGGTTGGTTGGTTTCCCTACCAGTCTGAAAAATCTCACCACAGCATCCATCCAATCCTCAGACGCCTGTGGGTTCATCTATCCCCTGAACCTATGTAGCCTCTGGAACTGGAACTCATGCAAGAAACTGAAGAAACATCCAACATTTTCTACTAGGAATGGGGGCATCGGTGGCCCAACAGGGTGTGGTACCACTGGTGCCTCTGCTGGAAAATGGTCATGCACCCATGCCTCATTTCTCAGTGGTCTATCATCGCATACACCTCTCAGAACTCATATGGGATATCTTCATAGAGGCATCCTGAAAAGAAACAGGTGCACAAAGTATAAAACTTATACCGGGTGAGCTGATCTGGTGAGAAGACTAAATGAAAACTTTTGAAAAAAAATTCAATCAGTGTTTTTGTGCACTGAATTAGAAGTCAAAAGTTAGGGTCCTCATGTATGGATATGTAGGTCACCACACCAACGCTGGACTCTATATTCTAAAACCACACTCACTACACTTAACACTATTTCTCCACATAAAAGATCAGAATCCTATTTTCTGATGTAGAACTGACTCCTTTCATACCAATTTTTCACGACCCGTCCCCCGAGGCCCGTGTTGTGACCACCCCAAACCCGCCTTCCATAGGCCAGGGGCTGTCGACTAGCACCAAAGGTATAATTCCCTAAAACAGGGAAGACATTTAATTTATAACCAACAAACTCCCACAATAATGCACACAAATAGATAAAAAACACTAAGTAAATTATATAAAAATAGTGTTGAAAAGTAAAAGGGAAGGAAATACAAGACCAACTATAAAGTTCAATGAACTATAAGTACAAGTACAACTGAAGAAAGGATAAACACCTGATGGTTCATCCACTGGGATTACTACCCGAAGGGTAGGTACAGATATCCTCCTCAGCACTCCATGTCTGTCAGTGTCCTCTATGTGCCGACTCGTCATATGGTCCACCTCCGGGTACTGTCCAGTACTGGTACTCTCAGGCTCAGTCAGCGATGTCTGTCGTCTGCAACCAACACAACAAGGTTTGGGAAGAACCCGTATTGAGGTGATTATAATGATACTCAGTAGGGGCCTCGAGACCCTCAAGGTCTCACAAATCCACCAAGGATAAACCACAAATTATGGAATCAACAGACTATCCTATATATGTATATGGCCATTCATATATCTAAGTTATTATTTAATCAATCTCAATCATGAAGAAAACACAAATGTACTAACTCAGCTCAACCAGGATTTTATTAACATTATCGAAACCTCGGCTGCTGAATAACTCCTTCTCTATCGAGTACATTGGGCCTGCCGCTTCACATAGAGGCGCTTTCCACTAACCTCGGACGGCTTAGGTACTTCTCCTGTCGTGTATCGTGGTTCTGTTGAATCACATAGAGGCACACCCCACCGTGGGTCTACCACTACACCCAGACACCACCCTCATTACCTACAGAGGTACTCCTCATGTCAAGTATTGTGGGTCTATCACGTCACCAAGAGCGCTCCACCATTGTGCATCTGCCACAACAACCAGGTGCTCCCCATTGGGCCAGTGGAGTCACTCTGAGTCAAACGGTCACCAGTCATCAGGTATCAGCCAACTACTTTATCTCCGCACTATGCTCGCTCATTACTGGAAGGATTCGCTCCATGAGATACTGGTCGATACTCCATTGTCTTGAATTACCAAGAAGAAGTATCTCAAAGGTCCTCCACATCATACGGGTCTCAGTTCAATAGACGGCGCAGTAATAGGACGCCTGGTCTGTGAGTTATTAGCCTTTTAGTTCTGGGGGCCCAGTTGGATTCCTGCATGATCCAACCTAACTGTATCTCAATGATACCCCAAACTCCAGTGGGGTATACTCAAGGGGACTATCATGCTCTAAGATTACTAGGGACACTGACGGTTCATCAAACAGAAGTCTAGCCCCAATGATATGGCCAAAAGAATGTAAAGGGTCAAAGTGGGACTAGGTCCGGTCTGACCTGATCGGACCGACCTGACCCGACCCCGTTTGGCCCGACCCGGTTCGAGTCGACACTGATGGACCCGTTGGGTCTGGCCCGACCCGTTTGGCGGGCCAACCCATTAGGTTTGGCCCAGCCCGCTCGGCCCAGCCCAGCCGGACGGGCGGGGTCACGGAGGGTCGCGAAGGCGCTGACCCATCATGATGGCATGGACAAGCCATGGTTCGGTGCGAGGGTTGTTCGTACCGAAGGGTTCCGCATGGGAAGCTAGGACCGAAGGGTGCTGCGAGAGTCTGGTACAACTCAGAGGGTTATGTGGTGCGGCTTGGGGTGGCTCGAGAAGCTGGAGGGTCCGGGTGCCTCAACTGGGGCACGACACAGCAGGGGAGGGTTCGGTCGGGGGCGACACGGGGCTGACAGGCGGGTGTGGTCGGGGCGGCTCGGGAGGCCGGCATGTCCCGGAGATGGTTTTACCGGCGGATGGTGCAGCCAGAGTCGCTCAACCCAGCATGGGGTGGCTCGGTCAAAAGGGCGGAGACCGCAGGTGCAGTTTGTCCAGGGCACTATGAGGGTGCGTGGCCGGTTCAGTCGGTGGTGGCGCGGAACTCTGCGGGGGTGGCGTGGGTCATGGAGGACGCGGGTGGCATGGCCGTTGCCTTCGTCCCCATTGTCTCCTTCCTCAGTTTCAAATAACACCACAAAAGAGAACAGTGGAGTGGTCGGGCAATGTTGGTTTGGTCCGCACCCTCCGCATTTAGGGTGGTAGTAATTGGCTCCCAAGAACGAAGCACAAAAAACTCTACATTAATGATTAATCCCAAAAACTACAAAATGAAAACATATGCGGATCAACAAGTTAGATGTTGATCCAAATTATTTGTTTTAGAAGGAATGAATCATGATAATATAAACTCAATCACAAAAATCACTTACCTTGTTTGAAGTTGGATAATGTTGAGGTGGGAAGGCGGGCGTCCATTCGTTGTACACGAACATGTCCTTCGCCAGAGGAAGTCCCGAGGAAGAAGGTTGAAGGAGGTCATTCTTCGTAGTCTAAGGCATTCCTCGTCGGCGTTCTTTTTCGGTGGAGCATTCTTCTTTTGGAGAAATAGTTCTTCATTGGAGAACATTACTTCTCCCAAGCTCTCTCCTCTCCCAAGTTCCACCAAAATGATAATGCCAAGCCATGAATATAAATTATGTTATTTATTATTTAATTGGCGACACAAAATTTCAAAATAGTTGAATTGATTAAGGGAGATTTTGAACAATCAATTAGTGTGTTGGTAGAATTATTGTGGAGGTTGCTAATAAGGCTCCTCCACATTAATGTGGGAGTTGAGAGATTTTCCTCTCCCACCCACTATTAATGGGGGGGTGGGGTAGTCCCCACTCAAAAATTAAAATTTGGTGGTTTTGAGAAATAGAGTAGTCCCCACCACAATTAAACACGAAGAGGAGGTTTAGGCCTCGAGTGGTCCCAACCACCATAACCTTTCATGGGTGGTAAAGGTGTGGTGGTCCCCACCTCCAACTTCCACATCGGTGGTTATAATAGATAAAATAAAATAAAACATGTATTTATTTTATTTTATTATTTCCACAAAACCCCCAATTATAACTTTCACCCTCGACAAACTCCCGTCGAGGTGAAAGTATTCTTAAGTGAATACTGGCATTTTGAGTTCAATGGTGCCCTCAAATTAATATTCCGAGCACCAATTCAAAAGTTAGAAGAACCTGCTGATATGTTTACTGAATGTGCCAGAACAAAACATCATAAATAGATTCTAGGCACTCTGGGCCTCAGAATCATGTTCCGTCAATTTTTGAGAACTCGTCAAATTCCCATTTAATTAAAATAATTTTAAAAGGAAATTTTGGGTCTTTACAACAGTTAACATCTAAGAGTCAAAAAATTTGCATGTCGCATCATAAGAACAGTAAATCATAATCTTGTGAACATATTTAAACACAATCATGTCCATGTATAATCTTTTAATAATAGAGAGAAATCATGCTCATGAAACAAAATGTGAAAAAGTATATTCACAATCATAAACACACATATTACTATGAGCATAAATAGAAGAAATCATCCTCATGCATCAATATGTGATTAATGATATTCTATATAAATATAATTATTATCATTATCATCTAATGGGTTATAAATATCAAATTACCCAATGAATTAGAGGGATATAATAGACCCAACCACCACATAATCATAATAGAATCATATAAATTCAATAAGAACATAAAATAGTTGTCATATCATCATAACATAACCCATAGAAGTAAATAGGTTTCATAAACATCTCATCATCATAATTCTATCATAACCATAAGCCATCCATACAAATAGTAAGGATAGTATAATTAAATCATATATATATTAATGAATAATGAACATCCAATAAATCATAGATCAATATTTTCTAAAAAATATCATCATAATATTTCTTGAGGAAAATTCCATTTTCACTTAGAAACCAATAATTTTAAATCAATATATTTTTAAAATATTAAGGAAAACATTTACATTGAAATGAATCATGGAAAATTGTGATTAAATATTCAAATAATTGGGCATTAATGAAGGTGTGAAAGTTTTTCCTTATAATGTACATTAATACAATGAATCCATATACATTTTCTGTAAAAATCAATAATGCATCATTTGGAAAATGAAAATAATATTAATTATAAACCATTTTTAAAAAATTAAAACATAGGTAAAAATAAATTTAAAAAAATAATATGATGATATTAAAAACATTCTTCAAAATATTTTTAATAATACATGGACATGGAATAAAAATATTCCCAACCAAAGAGAGATATAATGATATATTCTTTATAAACATTTTCTCAATCATGTTACATACCAAAGAGAGGGATATGATAATATTATATAAAAATTCCATGAAAAACATTTTTATGAAAATTATAGATATTATTTATTGTAACATCATTAAATTTTTTCATTAGAAACATAATGATAAACAATCCTGGTTAACAATTAGATTGTAACATAAAACCCTTACCACATTGGTAACATTGAAATTATAAGTCCCATGAAAGAATAAGCCAAAATTAAACATTAAATAACACTATCATAATTATATTAATTATATACCAGGTCAAAGGTTCTTTATATACACCTCATAAAGCAATATTGTTTCATAACATAACATATGTCCCATAAAAGACACTTTGGGACAATAAACCCTTACCACTATAGTAATTTTAAAATAAAAAACACATGAATGAAATAGAATTATATTTATTTTTAAATAAAAATAATTTTTATGATAATAATAAAAAAAATAACACCATGGTAACTACATACACCACACAAATAAAACAAGCATTAAATATTTGATATGTTTCCGAGAAACAAAAGTGATATGAGAAACCCTTACCTCATGTTTGACATACTTAAAATTAGATCAAGTATATAGTAAAATAAATATAAATTATTATAATTATATAAAATAATCATTTATAAACATAGAATATCATATATTATCAATTTATTAAACTTCAACACTCATTATTAATAATTCCTTACTGGAGTCCTTGTTTTCAGGTGTTAACTAATTCATTTTTCATGGAAATTATTGTTAAGAGGTTCTAGTCCTTGTACTTTTATCATGGTTCCTAAAAATTAATAATTTTATTCAAGATATAAATATAATATATTTCCATTAGATAATTATTTATAATCTCCCATTGAGAGTAGATATAGAAAAAATTATTTACACCATTCCTAGAGATGACAGGTCATATGTACGCCTGAATGTTATTTTCATGTTCAAATGAAAAGATTAAAAGAAATGAATATAATATTTTATCATTAAATAAACAATATTATATAATTAATAAAATTTATTTAAATTATATATATCATTATTTCCTTTCATGTAAAAAAAATAAAACAAATCACATCAGTTTGTGGAGGAGTTATTACACACATACGCACAAGTGATGTAATCTTTTTTCAACAAATTTGATGGTAAAATGGTAGATATGTTATTATAATTAAAAAAATATAAGTATGGCATAAAAATCATCTATAAACATTAATACATTAATAAAAACCGTCCAATTTTTTTTACGGAAAATTAATTTTTTTTCTATTTTGAGGCAGTAGTCCCCACAAACGCATAAGCGATACTTTCACTTTTCATTTAATAGAGAAGGGGGTGAATAATTGTGGTTTCGTAATAATAATACATAATTTTTAATTTAATTATAAATAACAATTAATTATAGGGGTATATGAATAAATTAT
The DNA here is from genome assembly GCA_963277665.1 of Viscum album. Classification (NCBI taxonomy): domain Eukaryota; kingdom Viridiplantae; phylum Streptophyta; class Magnoliopsida; order Santalales; family Viscaceae; genus Viscum; species Viscum album. Next base: position 1,615,226,274 of record OY728151.1, read on the forward strand.
TTTAAAGAGACTGAGTAGGATAATTACCTCTCATGTGGTTGGCCTCCTTTAGATCTTTTCTTTAGGGCCCTTAGAATGGTCTTTTATGAAAATTATAACCTCTAATTCATGTATAAAAAAATTTAAAAGATATATTTTACATGTTTTTTGAATCTATATGGATCAATGTGGTGTATATAATTTCCCGCATAGTTTTATATGTGAGGGGTGGGAAATTTGGGAAATTCAGGAAATATTACAATATAATATGTGTATAACTCATATAAAAAGGTTTCAAAATGGAATGGATTTAAAGATAAGTAGTATATAGTCTTAATTTAATCATAAATTAAAATTAATACAGGTTTAGAAGTCATTTTAAAAATTATTTTTGGACTAAAAACATGGTTAACCAATTTTAAACATAACTTTTGTAATGAATTTTTCAAAACATAAGGGTTATAAGATTTCATATAAAGTAAAAATTGGATCATAAATTAAAAAGGGATGAAATTTTAGACTATATAATATCCCAATTATCTTTTTTATGTAATTTTATAATATTTATATAATTTAATAAAATTATTTTTTCATAAAATATCATTATTGTAATTTTTACACACTATTCATTTGATTTGATGATAAATACATTAATATAGCAGTTAAATTTAAATATATAAAAAATAAATCATTACTAATATGTTATATTTATCAAAAAAAATTAATTTTACTAAATAATTAAATCAAATTACATTACTTTTAATGTTCTTAATATGATTTATTTTATTTTTCTACTATTTGTACAAGAACTATGTCAGTGTTGTATAAGCGTTTAATGGAATTATATAATCACTATAAATTAAAAATAAATTAAGTGAAATAAAATAATTTCCTTATTAAAAAAACATTTAATATTCTTCATCGCCTTTTTTAATCCCCATGTGAACATATAAGATATATTTAAATAACAAAACAGTGAAGTTTTTTAATTTTCTATACATAAAATATTATATATGTTGTAAAATAATATAAATATAAAAAGGTCAAATTATATAATTTTTGATGATTATAGATAAAATATAATAATAATATAAAATATATTTATGTGTTGTCATTTTTAGACCATATCTCATAATTTTAACCTTGCTTTACCCATTTTACGCCTATTGAGGTAACCAAAATTTACCTTGATTGCTATTCATAATGACCCAAAACAAAAGGGAAATATTTAATATATTCTAAAATAGTATTGGTAAATATTTTAATATTTTTACAAGATTAAATCTCTTGAAATGGTATAAATTATTATGAATAGAAATTTATAAAACACTATGAAAATTAGTTTTTAAAAAAGTGTTTTTAAGCATAAAAATTATCTCATATCAGAATCAACAATATTTCTTATTAAAATGTAATTAATTATATAATTATAAAAAAAATACGGATTATTTCATTTTAATATAAAATCTAAAATATGTGGTGCATTTAAATTAGTTGAATTAATGAAAATAAATGAGAGTTTTCCAAAAATCAATATTTTTCAATATTCATTGAAAAATTAAAAATATTATAAAAAAAAAATTCACCCAATCATAATTTTTCTATTATATATAATAAAAATGTTCATTTTATAAAATAAAATATCAAAAAAAAATTATAAATTAATTATAATTTCAATTTATAAAAGGAAAAAAGTACACATTTTTGAAGAAAATGCATTTTTTAAGCATAAAAAGACTTCATTGAAAAACGAGTACCTATTTCATAATAATTAATAAATAAATTTATATTGATTGGGAAAATTTTAAATATTTTATAATTAATTTACTCATATTAATAACTATTAATTCAATATCAAGTTTATGATGGTCACATTTAAATAATAATATTTTCATAATATATCTCAATCCACATAAATCTCATTGTTGTGTGTTAAGAATGATATCCAGATTGTTATATTTCATTTTTGGGTGTTAAATTCTCCCTCCAATAAATTAATTATTCCCTCTCAATTTTATCTCATTCATTAACGGTTTAATATTTGAAAATAAATTTTATTTAATCTCACATCACAAAAATAGATAATAATACATGGATTGAAAAGGGGAAGTGGAAGACATAATTGGGTTCCCAGTTAAGGAAAAAATTAGCCGGATGTTAAATTATAGATATGTATGAACAACATAACAACCAAGGACTAAAAGATATTGGTAGAGAATATTTTCATGGGAAATTTAATGACCATAAAACTCTAAAAAAATAAGCGGTGAAAAGAAAATCATCATAAATAAAGGAAAAATGATTACATTTTTATTCTATGATACTTTTCATAAATTTGAGGAATTATTTTTTTATCACGATATAAAACATGAGAAAATTTACTCATTTTTTATTTACATTTTTTAAGAACAAATTCATTACTTGGTTCTACTTTTATGAATTACCACTTCATCTCTTTCTCTGAGAAATGAATATTCAAGATTATTTTTTCTTGTGAGAAGCAGTGAAATTAACTTTTATTTTATCATGTGATTCATAAAATAATTAAAAACCATTCTTCAAAAATTACTTATTTAAAAAACCAAAATTATTTGCAAATTCTGTCCAATATAGATAAACATAATATATTAATCAAGAAAATCTTAAAATAACCACCAATGTTTAACCTATTTAAGTCCTTAACTATATTACCATAAAAAGCTCCACAATATTTTTAAACAAATTCAAAAAAATTATCAATTTTTTTTGAAGATCAATTTCAACATTTATTCTCAAGTGACATAAATTAGACCACAATTTCAAATAACAAACATGTGAATTCCTTGATCATATATTCTCTAATGACTTATTCATATTTTCATAAAATAATTTTAATCACCATAAAATCAGAATGGAATCCTAAATACTTCCAAAAATTTACAATATCCTTATTCCTAAAACAAAATCCTAGAAAATTGAACATATTCCACAAATAAAAAAATGTAGTCAACCTATTTTTCATAAAATAACAATTCAATTCCAAAGTCATCAAGGCTATACAACATACTTTTTCAATGTAAATCATCTCCTAATCCAAAATAAACAAAATTAAATCAATATCATGCATAGATTAAGGGTTTTATTTCCCTTAATCATGTGTTCTCTAAAAATATCACCTTACCACTAAATCAATTTTATTGTTTATCAATATTGTTGCACATGTTCTTTAAAATACATAATGAAAAACAATTGAGGAATAATCCTTAAATGTATCATGATTATTACCACTAGAATATCATTGATATAAAATTTATACTAAATAATTCTAAAATAATAATACATAAAATATCCAATCCTCTTAATTTAATGATTTGAAATTCAAGGTTCCATCCATGGCCAAGGAATTAACCCCTGGATTATGGAATTGTCTTAGATAATTCCCTTGTTCCCCACACAGAAGACACTAGATTATCAAATGTAACATAATATGAACTTTATAAACCTTTATAAAACTATCTTTCCTCATCAATACATTATATATGATCTTATATTCCACATCCAAAGCAACTTATCATTCCATTAAGGATTTTCCTTGGATGCTTCTTCCAATATTCTTGACACATTGGAAGTTGTATCTTCTTCCCTCCATGGTGTTCCTGAAACTCCATTTTTATAGTATTAGGTGTCATAAGAAACACACCCAATATGAGATTGTAGACAACATAATGATATTGCTAATTATACAAAATATTATGTTTTCTCATTCCACCACTAGTTTCACTTGGTTGCTTAGGGAGGAAAATAATTTTATTATTCATCACATTCAGCACTACCATAATTCCTCATGGTTCAATCCATTGACTAAACCCAAAAATAATATGGTGTCCAACAATAATTATAGTTATAAATCATGAAAAATAAGTCATATGATGTCTATGTCAGGAAACCTTCCATTCACTATATAACAACATAAGTTTTTCCTAGGTCCACCTAGTCATTATATATCCAAATACTATATAATTATTTATAAATAAAATTTGAATTAACATAAGAATATATCTCAAGAGTGTAAAAATAGGATCATGGAAAGGGAACGAATACCATCCACTAGAATTATTTGAGATATATACTTGAACAACACTTTTTAGGGTTAATACCCCTAGTTTCATCTATTTCAAAACCATCTCCACTTATAGTGTCTAAATAGGGATTTATTGTTAGAGAAACCAAAAAATATATACTGTAAAAAAACATTAGTATGTAATCCTATACATAGACATATTTTATTTTTTCACCAATTTTTTTAATCATAATCTCCAATTATTGGATATACATTCCTTCGATGCCAAATATAGTGACCCATAAATTTCATATATAGATACTACATTTTAATATATGAATTTTAGTATATTTTCAAAAACATTCTTGAGGACCGTAAAAGTTAAGAATATTGGGTTACTAGATACACAATATGCTTATTTCATGAAAGATAATAAAAAAATCCCACAAATATCTTACCATATAATAATATTCATTTACACACCCTACATAAAAAATTTATTTATAACATGGGGAAAGGAAACCCAACAAACGATGATCATAGATTCTTATTAAGTGTAAAAAGAGAGATATAAATCATTATATCATAAGATTACACTAAGTGTCATGAATCATCATGAGTACCTTGGTATCCTGATAACCGAGCCAACCTAATCACAAATCTAAGGGCATTCCTAATCCCCATGTCTTGAAGACTAGAACCTAGCATCATATAATTGAATGCGGGAACAGTTTTTCAATAATAATTGTCGATGTAACAAGATACAAGTCAATACACAAAACAAAACAAACTCCACAAGGAGTAATGTACCATTATATAACAAGACATAAACAATACCATGTACTTCAACCCAAGTAAGAATACATAGATAAACAACCTAACTATTTAATAACACAACTCACCAAAACCATGGTTCAACAGCTAGATCCCCCTCCAAGAGATTATTTCCCCTCTCTCAAACCTGTAAGAAGATAACATGTAATCAACCAAAGGTAGAAGTTGGGTATGAGCTAAAAATATCGATATGGTCTCACCAAAGATTCTATAACAGATGAAAAAATAGGTTAACCAAAGGAATAAATTCAATTTTTAAAATAAACAAGTTTGGAATTTAAAAACTTATTTAAACATATCATTTTATAAAATTAAAATTATTAAAAATGCATTGAAAAAATTCTATAAAAGTGATGGAATATTTCTAAAACAATGTATTAGGTAAAACAGTAACATAAAATAGTTTTTGTAAATTTATAAGGAATTCAATGTATTTTTACAACATTGGAATACATTTATATCTCAAATATATATAATAAGATATCAATATGGTCATCTTACAAATTGGAAATAAGGTTTTAGGATATAGTATTATGTGCTATCTAAGTGATCATATTAATATTTTTATAAACACTCCCTCTGACACTGGATAAATGCAACTCATCACCATCCCATAAGGGTTGTGACTATTTTCATATATGTTTTAGAATGTTGTAATAGCATAGACTGTGTCCAAATCACTCACCAACTACCTAAGGCCAGCATGTTCTCTTAAACAATCAATGATAGGAAATTTATTTTAAGAATAATTAAAATAAAATTACATCCCATTCTTCTATTTCAATGAAATTTTTTCATTTGAAACCAAATTGGGTTTTAATAAAAAAAACATTCGTATTTAATATGATAAAACCACTAGGTTTCTATCAAAACATTTCAATCCAGTTTCACAAGTTTTAAATCCATTAAAAACCAATTCCATCAATTTCAAAATTCATTTCCACAATTAATTCCAATAATTTTATCGATATCATTTACATCAATACTCCAATTTATATTAAACAATTTTAATTATCCATTTTTAATAAATACACCCCAAATAAATGTAATTTAGGGTTTTCCAAAATCTTTTGCCAAATCCATTTGAAATCTCCCAAATCATTGTAATTTTATTTTATTATAGATTAAATTAAATGAATGTTTTATAAATTGAATTTATTTAAACTTTTTATGTAAAAATATAAAATTAAAATCTAATCAATTTGGTTAAATAGGATGGAATCACCACCCTTTTCCCAAAACTCAAAACTCTGTATGGCACCCATCAACATGAACAACAATGTACAAGACCTTGAAACACAACCTAGATATGAGATAAAACACTATAGATAATAGAAAGATCATTTTCAAGATGATCTATTGAAACCCCAAAAGAGGAGAATGTGAAAAAGATGAATAATGAGGGAAAAAGCTTACCTGTGAATCACACTACAGGTGCAATGAATATTGAACAAAAAATGAGAGGATCTAGAAGGTTTTTTAAACATAAAGACTGACTGGGGATGTATTTGGGTTTAGAGAAACGAAACAAGAGAGGAGGGGAAAAGAGATATTAGATGAACTACTTATTTAAAAACTACATTCAGAGGATTACAAAATTTTTACTACCATTTCACGTTGTGAAATAGTTAATATCTAAAACTGTTGAAAACACATCACCCTTATTTAAAAACCAATGATCCAAATTAAAATATGATCTTTAATTCATTCACAATGTGTAATTAATCTTTACATCATGTACCATTCATAGCGTGAACCTTATCACAACATCCCTCTAGAAACCATTACACATTGTGTAACCTATTTACAAAACATGTAACCCTCCAGCAGCCTATAGAAATGGATGGTTAAATATGAGAGTCCAAAAAATCCCTTACTTCACCATTACAGGTTTCCACCCAATTCATTCCCATCCTAGACCAGTAAACGAAATATAAAATCCCCAACAAGGATAAAGTCATATCATTCAGATTAGTAATGGTATGTTACCACCTCCACACAATAAAAACATTATTCCCCCCCAAAAATCCTATGAAAAATATTCCAGGACAAATATTTAAGGTCACTGCTCTCTCATTAGTTCCTCACATTCTCATGGATCAATATTATCAATACCATGCTACCGTAGCACACAAACCAAATGTATCATCCTCCAATGATGTACCTTGGTCTTAGAGTCAACTATCCTGACTAGCTGCTCTATCAAAGATAAATCAGGTTCATTCATAAGGTCAGTCTAGATCATACAATGATATGGATCAAACAAACACCTTTTCATATTTAATACATGGAATATGTTATGTGTTGACATTAGTTTTGGTGGAAGTAAAAAATGTTTAGCAACTTTACACACCTTTTCAAAAACCTTAAAAGGTCCCACAAAATGAGTAGATATCTCCTCTTCCTCCCAAGCCATCGATGACCCAATTAGGGTGAAACTTTCTAGAAAACTTGGTCACCAACTGATAAAGTCAGTGGTCTTTTTTGATGATCATCGTAAGACATATATCATCTTTGTGATTTCAATATTCCCTTCCAAATCATGTAAATCATCGATGTAGTCTCTTGCACCAAGCTTGGTCCAAACAAGGAACTTTCACCAATCTCCAACAAATACAACATAAATTTACATGCCTTTCTATAGAATCCTCAAAAAGTCCCATTGTGATCAAAAAATCATCAAACTTTTTATAAGAAAACTCAGCCACATCCAATTGATCAACCCAAGCCCCACTAAAGTCATGAACACAAGCTTGAATCGTATACATGAGAATCTGTAAAGCTCTCCCTATCTGGAAATATGACTATGGATAGTAGGTAGTGCTCAAATGGATGAGAGATCCCAATGACTCCTGAAGGCCCCTCCCAAATAAATAAGTTAACCAAAGATCCATATCAAAGACTATAGAAAATGTAACTCCATGAAAGATAATAATCTCTTTCATGTAGATACTTCCCAACTGCTCAACATTAGCTATATCATGAATGTCTATGAAGTAATACAACTTGGTTAGCCTGTCGATTATTACCCATATTTCATTCTTACTTATGTGGGTATGAGGTAACCCAACCACGAAGTCCCTAGATATTTCATTCCACTTCCATATATGGATTGTATGTTGTTTATGTAAACCAGTTGGTTTTCGATGCCCATCATTCACCTAATAACATGTATACTAATGAGAGACAAACTCAGAACTACCATGTCTCAGACCTGGCAAGAAAAAATGTTTCCTCATGTCATAGAACAACATATGGTATCTGGGTTCACATCCCACTAAGAATTATTAAAATCTCCCATCACAACCTCTATTGTTTCTAATGTAATGACTAAGAGACTCTGATATCATAGAATACCCTATTTGGTGAATGACCATAGAGATACTGTCACCCCACCATAAAAAAATCTCTAATGATATGAAGTTCATTTTCAATCTCTTGATCATGAATAATAACGTTGGGAAGAGTGGATATCAACTGAATGTTGGATAATGAAACAACGTCCCCTTTCTCTTGATCTCCAATACGGAACTTTGGAATGGGATCCCTCAAATTCCACTATTCTAAAGATTCTTTCACTTCCTGTATAGGATGTTTTCTACACAACACATCTTTAATGACATTCCCTCTACCCGGGGTGTAAGAAATGTCAATGTCGAATGATTACAAGTACTCCACCCAAATGCTATGGTGGAGATTCAAATATTTTTGATATAATATATACCTCAAATTGTTTCTATATGAATACAATGTAATCCTTTCTCCAAAATGGAAGTGTCGCAAAAAATTAAGTGTGTGCATCGTAGCTTCATGTTCACATTCATGGGTAGGATAATTCTTCTCTTGGGGCCTAAGTTGATGAGATCCATATGCCACTTTGTGATCTCCCCCCATATGAAAGGATCCAAAGCCTCAACCTAATGGATCAGAAAAGACCACAATTCCCTACCTGGATTCTTGAAGAGTAAACACTGCTACAGTAGTTAAAAGTTGTTTAAACTCATGAAATGAACATAGAAATTTATCATTCAAACAAAAAATTACCCCCTTATGATTCAGATCAGACATCGAATAATCCAACTTCTGGTAGTCCTTCAAGAAGCAATGAAAATATATCACCTGGCCTAAGAAGCTTCGATTCTAAATGTCATTTTTTATTTTCTCCCAATTCATAACATCCTTTAACATCGTATGATCAACTGATATTCCATGATTAGACACCAAGTGTACCAAGAAATAAACTTCCCAAATCTAAAAATCACACTCTGAATGTTTTTCATATAGTCGTTGATTTCTCAAAAGACTCAGAACTATTCTCAGATTATGTGTATGATCCTCCTCTATCTTGGAGGAGAGGATTATTTCAACCACAAACACTACAATAATTGTATCCAAATATTCATGGAAAATCTTATTCATAAATTCCATGAAAATTGAAAGAGAATTTTTTAGATAAAAGTGAATAACAAGGTACTAATAATGGTTATACCTACTCTAAATGGTGGTTTTCTAAAGCTCGTATTTTTTTATCCTCAAATGATGGTTACCAGATCAGAGGATTATCTTTGAAAATGAATTATCCACTTTAAAAAATTCAAACAGATAATAAATATTTTGAAATTTATACTTATTATATACCATAAATTGATTGAGATTTAATTAGTTAACACATAATCAAATAGAACCATAAACCTTATTAGTGAAAAGAACTGGTGCCACCAAGGGTGACACACTAACTCATATAAATCCATTATCATGAAAATCATCAAATTGATTGTAACACCCCAGGTACATAAAGAATATGAAATTTTTATATTTATCTATATTTTTTAATAAAATATTAATATAACTTTATAGGGGACTCTATGCTCGATGGATTACCCAACACGCAACAACGAGTTTCTTGGGAATCTTATGTTGCACTCTAATAATAAAATAATTTTATTTTAAATGGTAGTTAATGCCTAGCCGTTATAATGGCGGGAATGACCAGAACTAACTACAAAATTATTATATATGTTTTTCAAATATTTTTACTCTTTACAATACATGTTAGAGGATTAAAAATGCGAATGAATCCAATTTTAAGCGTAGAAAGTCTAATATTCTTTAAAAGGTCGATTAACCTCCTTTTGATGGAGAACCTATTTTAAATCCACTTTTTGACAATTTTATGTGTTATATTTGACAAAATAAAAATTTTCTTTAGAATCGGCACATCAAAATTTACTTTGTGTAAATTTTTGGTATTTTTCTGATAAAGTTCATATTTTTTAATGAATAGTGAAAAATGTTGTATTTTAATTCAAAACCTCTTTTTAATCTAATTTATTTATATGACTAGATTATCGTTCTAATTGGTTTTAAAGTTTAAATAGAATATATTTTTACCATTTAATCCAATGGTGGTCATTGTATTTAATACCACTTTATGTTTGGACATAAACGAGTGTCAATCTTTTGAAAGATATTGTTTCTTAAAAACACGCTATTTATTTTAACAGCGGGGTTTAATTATAAAATTAATTAATACAACATCTATGTTATGAATTTGGTAAAATAGACATCATTTTTGAATTCTGAATATAAAATATAGCTTAGGGTGAATTTTTGGTATTTTTCTGAAAAACATCAATTTTTGATGAATAGTGAAACCACAAAGTGGTGGTTACAAAATTTGATTTTTCGTTTAAATCGGACTTTACCACTTCTATGATTTGAATTTCAAAAATAAAATTTAAATTATTTTAATTGTTAAGTAAAATGTGATTCAATGGGATGAAAATAATTTCTGATGAAAAGTAACTTTTATGTTTTATTAATCGCGATTAAAGGTAATTAGTGTGATTTAAGGTAAAAATGATATTATAATAAAATGAAAATATATTGACACTTGTACTAAACCTATTGGATGAGTTATTTCCGACCAATACAACCCATGGGCCTATTTTTGGTACCCCATGGAGCCACTTGGGTTTGATAATGACATTTATGCCTTTTATTTGAAGTTAAAATAAAAATGTCACAAACATGATTTGTTTTACTAAATAAATTTTTACATGTGGTTATACAAGTCATAATTTTGACTATAAATAGTCATTGGAAAGATAAAAAGATTTCCTACATCATAGTATTTTTTTTTATAATTTTTAGGCATTAAATAAATTAAATTCATTATGACATCATGATGATGCAGCAATGACCTCATTATTTAACGATTTAAATAAAATGGAAAGATAATGCAAAATCTAGGACCTACACATGTCAAAAACCTATTGGATGGGTGTATTTCGAACCCTTATCACCTTATCCTAGAAACACATCAATGTGGTACCATTAAAATCCGAAAACTATTTGAAAATAAAGTAACATTTTATACTTTACCAAGAGTGCCCCTCCTCTCCTCTTATAAAAGGCCCCCACCTCTACCACCTTACCCACACCTCTCAAACATTTGGTTCGGCCAAGATCTGATCATTTTGTCTCTCCATATCCCTATACTCATCCTAGAATCCTTAACTTAGGCATTAAGCTCTTTAAGAAACCCCTTTGGTTCAAACCAAAGGGAGTTACCCAATTTTAAGGTAACGTCTTCACTTGTGCTCTTTTGTTTTATTTTGCTTCTCCAACCCCCTAAACTCTTTTTATTCATTTATTTTGTAACAACTACAGTATCTTCAATATACTAGGATGTTTTTATAATAATTATTCTACCTACACTTACACACACCTTCATCTAATGGATAAATAACATACAGTTTCTATGGATGGCGAATTTCTGCCTCATGAAACGATGATTGTTCAACACTCATATAACACCTTCAAAGGTGGACATTAAGATGGAACTATGTTTATATATGATATATAATATTTTTATGTTTTACTTAAGCTTCTGTATTTTTCATTTGTGGCATACCTTTATGGCTTCCATTATGGGTATACGTGATATCTTCATTTTAGGAAGTGCGGACTACCGCCCCCTCAAAGTGATTTGATTCGTTAATTCCATATGTGGGATGTATAATGGATATATTTAAAGTTATTATATATTATTTTATACTATAATTATAATATACCTTTATATCATTATTGTTTTCTTTCCATTAAAGTATGAGATAGAAATGAAAGTAGCGTTCATGCGTACGTACGGCTTACCGTCTCCACGAACGGTGCATTTCATTTCTTATCCTCAAATGTAATGTACTATTATAAGTACATATTATGAATATATATGATGTATGATATATCTAAAGGATGAATATAATTCTGGAATTAAAAATATACACATCTCTCATTTAGTTTTAATTCCATTAATATGACATAGAAATGCAAGTAGCGTTCATGCATATGTATGGCTTACCGTCTCCATGAACGGTGCATTTCATTTCTTACATCTAAATGATTATGTAATATTATAAATACTTGTATATTCTGGATATATATGATATATATGATATCCAAATCAGGAATGTCATTCTGGATATAAAGAACCTTTGACCACACGAACAACATGTAATTGTAGGAAGTCCACTTTTGACTTAAGAACCAAATATCGACAAAACAAACATTATTAACTTAAATGATTAAATAATGTTTATAACATGTCAATAATTTATATAAAAGGAATAATTAACTTGAAAACAGTTCTTAAGGAAGTAGAAATTAACTCAAGTTTATTATTCAGGATGTTAAAGAACGATTGAGTCAAGTCAGACTCGAGGTTAGGGATCCTACTCCTCTCTTTCTTTTTAAGTACGCTCTTTTATGTCATTCCTTTGAAAGATAATCTTTCTTTTTATTGGGATGTTATTTTATATTAATCATACTGTAATTTTTATGTTCATATGATGAGAGACCCTATTCCCTCTCATCAATCCATTTTGGATGTTTTGAGTGGTGCCGTTAGCTGCCGAATTTTCGTAAGAGATCTAACCTCTCTCTTTTTTTTAAGTACTCTCATTTATGTCACTTATTTTAAGCTTCTATTTGTTATGATGGGGGATGTTATTTTATATTCCTCTTGCTTTAAATTTTATTTTAATATTATGGGATACTCTATTTGATCTCTTCAATCCATTTTTTGATGTTTTAAGTGGCGTCGTTAGGCTGCTGAGTTTTCAAAAGGAATTTTTCATCTCACTTTTATTCCCGTGAGATTTATGCTACATTTTCCACCATTTCCTTTGATTGGTGTATGTTCTTACCATTATTATACTCATTGTGTAGTATAATTTCATTTATGGGTACTTACATATTCATTCTATGACCCTTCTTCAATGGGGTGTACGTTTCGAAAGTTACCCAAGTCGGTAAGGGAACCTTTCACCCTCCTCTTTTTAAAAGACTTATTTTGTTATGTCTTTTAATTCACATACTATTATGTTGGGATATGTTCTTCTATATCCTTATTAATGAAAATTTTATGTCCAAGTGATGAGATACCCTTTTTATCTCTCATCAGCTCATTTTATAAGTGTTGAAGTGATGTCGTTAGGCTGTCGAATTTCTGTAAGGGAACTTCTTAACCCACTTTCAATTCTTTGGGTTAAAACTCTAATTCTTGATTTTATTATGCCAAGATTATTTGTGGAATCTCTATGTTGTAGTTTCCGCAAACCTTTGTGTGGATATACTATTTCTACACATAATCATCTCATTGATAAATTCTTATGTCATTTAGACGGACTTGTATCAGAAATCATAACTCAATCTCATTTCATTGAGTTAAATATCTATGTCATTGGTTTTGTTTTTCCATGATTATGTGTGAATGACCTATGATTGTTTTACACTTAATATCCACATATATTTTGTGTATTCTTATTTTTCACACATAATCATATAATTGATTTATCCTTAACCAAGGATACCGTCTTTGTAAGGGACTTCTTCTCAGTCTCCATTCATTGAGGCATATTTTGTTTTATACACAACCTTCTTTTATGCGGTGCATAAACCCCTTTGAATTTTACGTTTATTCAAAAGGAATATTTTATCTATGAAGCGTTTTACTAAAAGACAAAAAGGAATGTTTCTTTTTACGTACGCGGTGTCAACGACCTTTTCCACTGTCGCGAGTATTATTTGATCTTTGGCTTCCTCAACAAAACGTAATGTTTTTAAAATAAAATAAATACCATATACTTTTTTTTGTATTTTGGTATTAAAAATGGTTTTGATAAAGGATTCTATTATTTCAATATATTTAAATGATATATTGTGATTGAAATGTGGAAATGTTATCATTCCTTTATGTTGGTTTTATGTGTTATAATTTAATAATGGTACTTGGACATTTTACGGGTGGTTACGTGATAAACCATATGATGGGTGGTGCTGTGAATACCAGGAAGGGTGGTTACGTTATAACCTCCAATGCATTGGGTATGGAAGTCGACCATATGTCTATTCCATTAAGTATGTATGGAAGTTGGCCAAATGGCTATTCCATTAAGTGATATGTCTGGAATTAGACCTTATGGTTATTCCACTTAAGTATGTTTATGTCCCAAGTTACCTTTATATGTTATGTGATCTTTATATGGGTTTTGTGGTAATATTTTGGTTACAGAAGGGTAAGTAATGAACTTTTATTCAGTGATGAGTTTTTACTACTTCGAAAAGGTTAAAAGTATTACTTTGATAAAGTATACATGGCTTACATGTTGTTTTGAAAAACTAACTATTTTCATTCTTTGTGTATCCCTTACTAAGCTTTGTATGATCATCCCAAGTTTTTGAAATGTTTTTCACAGGAATTAACGTGGAATAGGGTCAAGGATGGGATCAAGAGAAAGTCATGCAACCTAAAACATGAAACTGGACATGTTTCTTTTTAAGAGTTTTTATTTTATGTAAACTTAGTAAAAGTTTCTACTTTGTAATATTTTGAGATGTAATAGTTATTTCCTAATTCTCTAAAACTCTAAACCTGAAAATATCCTCAATGTAAATTATTAATTTAATTCAATATTAAGTAAGGTTTAAGGCTGGGGCCTTATATTGATACTTCAGATGTTTTGTTTCAGTTGGTCAAATTCAATAAGTGGGAATTGAAACTAGTTATGTACTAGGAATTAATTCGATGGAAAACTCATCCTCTGTCATTTGTGAAAAACTAGAGAAACCCGATGAAAAAACATTGTGAAACTCAAAGATAACTTGAGTAAGAGAACCAATTAATGATTCACATCCCAGATCAAAAGAAAACAATAATATTACTTTCCCTAACTCTGGATAAGAAGGTTCAGCACTGCTTGATCTTGAGACCAATTCACCATAAAATTCAAGAGACACACCACTAGGTGTAGTAAAGTGAACCCTTCAAATATAACAATTTATCTAGGATTTATTTAAAATGACCAATCCATCCCAAATATGATGTTAAGAGATTTCATGTCGAGGACCAGAAAAGTTCAAGCATATCTTTCCCTTGAAAAAGGAGAAGACACAATTCATACAATGAATACCCCTCTCTCTATCATTGTACCAAGTTGTGTAGTAATATCCATTACAAAAGATAAAATATATACAGGAAGATTGACAAAATTAACAATACGGGTTGAAATAAATGAGTCATATACACCAATATAAAATATAATAGTTTCTAATGAGGAAGCTATAGTAATGATACCTCTCACATTTATCGGACCCATGATTCCTTCTTCAAGATACTCTTCCACAGCATGAAGAAACATTATTCCGGTTGCATATGGTTAGAACCCTTTCATACAAGAGTCATATGAATTCCCCACTATTTTATGAGGAGTTGATGATAATATTCCACTACACATAGTAGAAAAGTGATGGAAAATAATTGCAAGTATCCTAAACATCCGTAGGATCTATAGTTATTTAGTGCCTTAGTGAAAACCCTATTATAATGTCCTATCTTGACAGTCTGATAGAAAATCAAAGTAATTTATCTTGGATTTGTAGGAGTTTTGGAATGACTATAACATTGAGAACTATCGTCAGATTCATCAAACTTATATTTTACCTTGATGGAACTCACACTACCCATGAGATATAATGATACTCTTGATAACCCTGACTTTCCATCCAAGTCCATCTCGACCATCATTTCCTTATATAGTACATCATCATAAGATGGAATCATTCGTAAGAAACCCAGAGAATGTATATCTGAATGAATTACCTAATCAAACCATTAAGACTTCATCCACTCTTTATATACAATATTAGGTGAAACTGAACGAGTTTAGGAAAGTGATTTCAATGCTCAATTTGGGTTCTATCAGCCTGATCAAGCATGAAAAACACAAGAGCCTTACCCAACACCATAGACTCCGAATAAAAAATTTTGTTCAAAATACCCTAAAAGTTTTTCCACTCTTAGATCATATGATTTTTCATTGTCCCCATTTTTTCCCACCATCTCATTCTTGGTCCTTCCAACAAAAAGGTGGAACATTTTACAGAGATATCATCTAGTATCTCGAAGAACTGAAATAGACATTCTATTATGACCAACCATTTATATTCATGTTGAGGATTAGTGGATCATTTAAAAACTAGTGGCTTCTGTAAAATTCTTGAGATTGATTTTTTAGAACATCCTATTGAGGATCCACTGTTAGAGTCTGAATGGGAAATAAAGGTGGTGTGTGTCCCTGATCTTGGACAGTGTTCACTATCTCCTCAACTTTATTTCGGTCTATTAGAGTATTTTATTAGTGGGTTTTAGTTGAAACTTCTTCCTAGTTCAGATTTTCATGTCTTCTTGGAGGCATGATGTAACACCCGAGACTTTTATAAGAAATATTTTGTTTTTATATAAATAATCAAAGGAATCTTTCACTACACACAACACTAGATTGGCTTTCTTTACACGAAATTGTGACCTTCCTCGATAGCTTGTGTCGTACGCAATATCGAGTTTCACTAAGCAACGATATGCTATTAAAATATTATTAAAACTAGCAATTATGAATAGTAATACCCACTTTTTAAAATTTTGTAAATTTTATTTTTCAAAATGGACTTCATTTTTGGATTTTGAATATCTAAATTATCCTAGGGTGAAATTTTGGTATTTTTCTGGAAACTTTCAATCTTTAATGAATAGTGAAAACACTGGGATACTATTTAAAAACAGACTTTTTATTTAAATAATTATTTATTTTATTTAAATTTATTTTAGGTCAAAATTGATACATAATACCTATATAATTTCAATGTAATTCATCGGAGTAATTTTATAATAATTTAAATATATAAAAATTTTATTGAACTTTTCACCGTCTTTTACCCACCTCCTAGGAGAATTTGCAAATTTACATAAAACTTAATTTTACCACTTCTGTGAGTAAAATTTCAAAAATCCGAGAGAAACGATTTATTTCAGTAAGTAAAATTTTGTTCAATGAGATGAAAATAATTTTTTTGTGAATAGTTACTTTTTACTATTATTTACCATGGTTATAAGTAAATAGGGCAATTAAGGGTAAAAATGATATTATTATTACCCTAACACATGTCCTAAATCTATTTGATAAGTGTAGTTCGTCCAAAAATTACCTTAGGAATAAAATATGATCATTTAGGACAACTTGGATTAGATTAGGACATTTATTATTAATTTATTTAAAGAAGGGTTAAAATAGTTAAAATCAATGTTTAATAAGTAAATAATTTTTAACATAGGGTTATACATGAGATAAATTCAACTATAAATATAAATTAAATGATAAAAATATTTCCTACATAATGGTATTTTATTTTTAATTTTTAGACATTATATAATTTAATTTATTTATGGCACAAATATGATGCAGTAATTATCTTTTTAATGAAATATTGACATAATTGAGGTTATAAATACCCAAATAAATGAAATTTGATACATTTTATGAATTACACTAATTTTATAGGTTAATATGACATGTTAGTATTGATTTAATTAACTTTTTGCGAACTAATCATTCTGTTATGATTTTCACAAAAAATCAATTACCAAATAGTGTCAAAATTGACATAAAATAGTTTTTAAAACAAATATTATATTATTAATTGTTATTTTATTCATTAAAATCTAACATTCGGAAAAATGACTTAGATAAGGTTATATATATTAATAATAAACATCTTGGGGTTCGTTTGGCATGTTATAGTAATTTTATTAACCTTCTAGTGTAAGAACACAAAAAGACACGGTAAAAGTTAAATGTAAATGATAAGGTTAAAATAGTAAACTAAACTTGTCCAAATTATATTGGATAAGAGCATTTCGACCTATCCACACCTTATCTTAGAAATAAATCAATTTGGAGATATTTAAAACCGAATATGGCTTTATAATAAAATAATATTTTTAGTTTTTCCAAAGGTTCCCCTCTCCTCCCTTATAAAAGGGAACCTCCTCCCTCTCTTCCTCACACAACTTTGAGCCTTCATGCTCGGAAAAACCCTTCCAATATCTCCTCTCCACTTCCCAAGAAACATCCTAGAGGTCCTGGTCTTCTTCAAATACCAATTATAGTTCCCTAAAGGAGGTCTCAAAGAGGCGCTTCAAAGAAGAGGTAATGTCCGTTACTGATTCTTTCAACTTTATTTCTTCTTGCACTTGTTCTTCTTTAGTTGTTTAATTATGAATTAATACCATCTGTATCACTATTATACTGATATGTTATTATATGTATGAAACAACCCTATTTCACCATCTATCCATCCTACGGAAAATGAAATCACCGCGCGTGCGTACGTACAGAATACCTTCTCCACGACGTGGTGTAATCTATTTTCCACCACCACCATACATGGATGGGTATAATGGTGTAAATAATGAATATATATGATTATTGTAAATTGATATTGATTCTTAAATAGTATACATACACTCCAATACAATTCCACGATCATGGGAACAATATCATCGCTCGTGTGTACTTACGGAATACCATCTCCACAATGTGATGCGACTCGTTATACATGATCTTTATTGCATAATGATTATATAAATGAATTTAATGAATGAATATGATATATATTACACTAATACCATTCTAGAAATGAGGTATCTATAACCTAAAGAGAAGAACAAGAATTTATTCGACAAAACACGCATCAGAACAAAAAGTAATAAACAACCGAATAACAAGTAGCAATGAAATATTACTAATAATAAGCTAAGAATATGACCATATATGATATCATAACAATGAGTATGATTCTGTAATAATTCAATGACATTATTTAAATCATTATACAGGAGTATCAGACACTTACGAAGCAAATCAGACCTAAGGCAAGGGAAATATCACAATCTCATTATTATCCAAGATTGTTTGGAATTTACTAGGGTGTATTTTATCATCCACATCCATGTTTCCTCAATATGTAATGTTATTTCCATCCACCTAAATTTTTTTAAATCCTATTTTACCCTTTGGTGAGTTTTTATTAAAAGATATAAAGGAATATTTTGTCGGTTTTTGTACGAGGCACTTTTTGACTTTTCCGACAAAAGTACGAGAAGAATGTTTTTTTTAAATTATACGGCATGAATGGATTTTTAAAACATTATTTCCAAGAAGATTCATTTATAGGTTTTCAAGATTATTTTTAATCAACTTTTTTTAGTTTAAAATTGTATGACATGTTAAGAAAGGAAAAAAATTGAAGTAGAAAGGATATTTTCCTCAAGAATGGAGTTCAAGTGTTTTATCAAACTTATTTTCCATCTAAGATAATATAGGGTTATATTTCTATCCCTATTTTTACATTGATTTGATTATTTTATGATGGAATTATTTTTATGATGTCCTTTTATCTTATATGGATTATGTTATGATGGCATGATGTTTAAGATTCTCATTTTTATTACATGGGTTATGAAATGATGTATGATTTTTGATTTTGTGGAACACATAATAATGGTATCATAATGATATGGGTGGGACCTATATCTCCCTCCAATGCATTGGGTAATGATTTTATATCTCATGAGATAGACATGGTTGAACGACAGGTTAAACCGGTTTAGTGAAACAGGACTGAAACGAGGAATGAACTCGGTTCAGAAATGGACTTTGTCCACAAAGATAGTCTTGGCAACGAGTCT
Organism: Viscum album; assembly: GCA_963277665.1. Lineage (NCBI taxonomy): Eukaryota > Viridiplantae > Streptophyta > Magnoliopsida > Santalales > Viscaceae > Viscum > Viscum album. The sequence goes on from OY728151.1 coordinate 1,615,246,208, forward strand.
TGACTAATAAGAAATGATTCTCTATGATTATATGTGTATGCCAAAAATCTTCATGTTTTATGTTATGATTATTGTGATTACATTTCACTACCATGATTTATCCCATGTTATGAAATTTTGATCTCTTTTGCAGGGTAATATTTCCAAAATGTTATGTTCTTATGAATATGATGTGATTGATATTTCTTTTGTTTACCCTTACTGAGCATTTGAGCTCACCCTTTTGTATGTTTTCTTTCCCCGGGTCAGGAAGGAGGTTATTAAGTAAGATATGCCAAAAGGGACTATAGATATGATGAAATAAATGGGAGAGAGTGTAGACACTTTATGAACCAGTTGTTTATGTTTCCCAGTTTCTAATGACACTATACCTATACGGTCCTTTCTTGGTTTTGTTATATGTTGTAATAAGTGTACTTCAATTTTTAACTACTAAAAATGTATGTAAAGTATGGGTCGTTATAGTTGGTATTAGAGGAAATATATAGTCAACCTTTGGAAACTAGGATGTGAAAGCCTTAGTAAGAACCCTAAGGATAAGTCTAAGAATAGAACACGATCTTAGTGTTTTAAAAATGTCCATGAACAACCTATGATAAGACCTTAAGTGTGAAATTTTATTCTTGATTATGTGTTTTTTCTATTATAATTAGTGATTCTCACACTATTATTATTGGTTTTAGTCAATGGTTGGAACCCGAAGGAACCATGTTAATGCGGAATGCGAAGGGCAATGCAGTGATTGTCCCCCTAAGCAGCCAAATGTTATGGGAGCTGGAATGAAAAATCCTGTAGCCATGCTCACACAACATTCTCAAGCTATGAATCATGCAGGACTTCCAAAAGAGCAACGGAAGGAGTAACATTCTGTTCAATCCTTCATGAGACAGCATCCACCTTCATTCAGCGGGTCTACTGATCCATTAGTTGCTGAACAATGGATCAGTATTACTTAAAAGATATTTTCAGTTCTTCAATGTTTTGAACATGATAAAGACATCTTAGCAGTGTATCGTTTGGAAGGTGATGCTGATCAATGGTGGAATCTTATCAAGAATACGAGGCCAAGAGATGAAATTGAGTCCATGGAATGGGACAAGTTCAAGAACTTATTTTTCAATAAGTACTTCCCTCGTATTCTCCGAACAAAGATGGAGATAGAGTTTCTTGATCTAAAGAAAAAGGATGATGAATATGTTGGTACCTATGAAGCAAATTTCACAGGACTTGCATGGTATGCTTCTGGTATTATTATCCAACCTGAGAGTAAGATCGATCGATTCTTTAGTGGCTTAAAACCAAGTCTTCAAATGGCATTATCCATAAGGGACTTCAATAGCTACGAGGAAATCGTTCAATGTGCTCTCAAAGTTGAGATGGAGATTGGAGTAACCCATTAGTCTTATGGGTTTGATAAGAAGAGGAAAATGGAATTCAAATGAAAATATAAAGAGCACACTGAAAAGAAGATGAGCTTTCCTTTATTCTCAATGTGTGGAAAGAAACATGGAGGGAGTTTTCTTAAAGGGACAAGTAAATGTTTCAAATGTGGAAAGGAAGGTCATCGGGTATTTGAATGCCGCAATGATGGGAAGAAGATGTCTAATGATGAAAACAAATCAAGGGACACACAGAATGAACCTACTACACTTCAATGTTTCAAGTGCAATGAGATGGGGCATTATGCCAATAAATTCCCTAATCCAAGGGTTGTTTATGATGATCGACGTCAAAAAAATCTTAACTCTAAAGATAAAGGAAAGTCACATGAAATTTCTATCAATGTTGTGGAGTACGATAACGAAGTGGTGAAAGGTACACTTACCATCCACTATAAAGTAGAAAATGTTTTATTTGATTCTGGATCCACCCACTCTTTTATTTCTGAAGAATTTTCTAAGGGTATCACTGTATTACCTCAACAATTTGATTTTGAGTTAGGTGTGACAACCCCTAATGGCAGAATAGTGGCATAAAAAGTTTACAATTCTTATCCAATTGAATTTTGTGGGAAAGTTCTTCCTGCAAATCTTGTGATCCTTCCTATAGTGGAATTTGATGTGATTCTTGGCATGGATTGGCTTTCTTTATATGGAGATCATATCAATTTCCAAAGAAGGGCAGTCACATTTCATATTCCAGATCAATCTATGATCGTCTATCGATGTAAGGATGAACATAACCTTCCAGTGGAAATTTCTTCTATCTTATGGGTCTTGATTCCACTAAATGAAGGTTATTTATCTCAAATGGTTGGTGAGAATCTCAAGATTAAGAATATTCCCATTGTATGGGAGTTTGATGATGTCTTTCCTGAGGAATTTCCTTGTCTTCCACCAAATCGTGAAGTTGAGTTTTCAATAGAACTCGTACCGGGTGCTTTACCTATTTCAAAGACACCTTATAGAATGGACCCAATTGAGTTACAGGAATTGAAGAAGCAACTCCAAGAGAATCTTGATAAAGGATTCATACGCCCTAGTGCGTCACCTTGGGGAGCACATGTTTTTTTTTGTTAAGAGGAAAGATGGATCAATGAGACTCTGCATTGATTATCGAGAACTTAACAACATCACTATCAAAAACAAATATCCTCTCCCATGCATTGATGACTTATTTGACCAACTATGTGGAGATCAATACTTTTCCAAGATTGATCTTCGTTCTGGGTATCATCAATTAAGGGTCAAAAGGGAGGATATACCAAACATGGCTTTCCATACAAGGTATGGACACTATGAATTTATAGTGATGCCATTTGGTCTTACTAATGCCCCTGCTATCTTCAGTGATATAATGAATAGAATCTTTAGAGACTATCTTGATCAGTTTGTGGTAGTCTTTATAGACGATATTCTTGTATATTCAACGAGAAAGGAAGAACATGAAGATCACTTGAGAATTGTATTGAAGACCCTGAGAAAGGAGAATCTTTTTGCCAAATTTTCCAAGTGTGAATTTTGGCTTCAAATAGTTTCATTCTTGGGTCACATAATCTCAAAAGAGGGAATATCTGTAGATCCAACAAAAACAGAGGTTATTGAAAAATGGTCAAGACCAACATCAGTAACAGAGATCTGACGTTTTCTTGGTTTGGCTGGATATTTTGGACGTTTTGTGAAAGATTTTTCACGATTATCTAATCCACTCACCAGGTTGACTCAGAAAGGAGTTATGTTTGTTTGGACAGAGGAATGTGAAGAAAATTTCAAGGAGTTGAAAAGAAGTTTATCCAGCGCACCTGTACTCACACATCCTTGTAGTGGAGAAAGGTTTCTGATCTACAGTGATGCATCCAAGAAGGGGAAGGGGTGTGTTCTTATGCAGAATGATATGGTGATAGCTTATGCCTCACAACAGTTGAAAATCCATGATCAAAATTACCCAACTCATGATTTGGAGTTAGCTGCGGTATTCATTGCATTAAAGATTTGGCGGCATTATCTTTATGTAGAAAGGCGTGATATTTATACTGATCATAAAATTTAAGAGTATATTTTCACACTAAAGGATCTGAATATGTGCCAAAGAATATGGTTGGAGCTGATTAAGGATTACGACTTCTCAATTCATTACCACCTTGGGAAATAAAAAATGGTGACAGATGGATTAAGTTGACAAGACCATGCTACCTTATCCATGATGAGAATCACAAAAGATCCAATATTTATGGATTTATAAAGGATGGATCTTGGAATTATAATGTAATGGGAAAAATCATATCTTTCTCAAATGAATGTTCAACCATCTATACATGTGAAAATTAAAGACACACAGAAAGAAGATGTAGAGTTACAAAAGAAGGTGAGAAATATTCCTGAATTGAACATTGATTGTGATGGGATAATAAAGTTCATGAATCGGGTTTGTGTTCCTCCCATCCCAAAATTAAAGAAGGAGCTACTGGATGAGGCTCATAGTTCTTCATTCTCTATTCATCCTGGAAGCATGAAGATGTATAGGGACCTAAAAGAGTACTTCTGGTGGGATGGAATGAAATGAGATGTTGCTGAATATGTCTCTCGATGCTTGGTTTGTCAGCAAGTTAAAGCAGAGAGACAGAAGTCTAAGGGGATGTTACAACTATTACCCATACCCGAAAGGAGATGGGAAAACATCACTATGGACTTTGTCACCGGACATCCTAAAACATCCAAAGGAAATAATGCTATCTGGGTCATAGTTGATCGTCTTACAAAGTCTGCACACTTCATTGTTATTAGAGAGGATTTCTCTCTAGATCAGTTTTCCAGGATATATGTAATAGAAGTAGTAAGATTTCATTTAGTTCCACTTTCCATTATATCTGATCGGGATCTGAGATTTACCTCAAAGTTCTGGAGAAATATTCAACATACTCTGGATACAGAGTTGAGTTTCATCACTGCTTATCATCCTCAGACAGACGGTCATTCTGAGAGGACAATTCAAACACTATAAGATATGTTGAGAGCTTGCTCTATAGATTTCAAAGGTGGTTGGTATCAACACCTACATTTGGTGGAATTTCCTTATAATAATAGATTTCACTCCAGTATTCAGATGGCACCTTATGAAGCTCTCTATGTAAGGAAATGCAGGACTCCAACTTAATGGGATGAAGTTGGGGAAAGAAAGATATTAGGACATGATCTTGTTGATGAGATGGCAGAAAAGGTCTGATTTATTCAACAACACATAAGAGCAGATCAGAGTCGGCAAAAAAGTTATGCCGACAACCAAAGAAAAGACATAGAGTTTGAAGTTGGTGATTAAGTGTTCTTACGAATATCTCATTGGAAGAGAGTAATGTGATTTGGAGAGAAGGGAAAGCTGAGCCCTTGGTATATCGGTTCTTTTGAAATTATGGATCGTGTTGGGAAGGTAGCTTACCGATTGGCGCTTCCACCGAATCTCTCTCAAGTTCACGATGTGTTCCATGTATCTCTCCTAAGAAAGTACATACCTAATCCTTCACATGTACTCAGCACAGTAGTTGTACCACTAGAACAAGATACTTCTTATGAAGAACAGCCGATAGAGATTCTTGATCATAGTGAAAAAGTCCTACGGAACAAGACCACTCGCTTAGTGAAAGTTTAATAGAGGAACCTCCAATTAGAATAAGCTGCATGGGAGCTTGAGGATATGATGAGGGAGAGCTATCCTCATCTGTTTGTTACAAGTGACGAATTTCGTGGGCGAAATTCATTTTAAGGGGGGTAGAATGTAACACCCGAGACTTTTATAAGAAATATTTTGTTTTTATATAAATCATCAAAGAAATATTTCACTACACACAACACTAGCTTGGATTTCTTTACACACAATTGCGACCTTCCTCGATAGCTTGTGTCGTACGCAATACCGAGTTTCACTGAGCAACGATATGCTATTAAAATAATATTAAAACTAGCCGTTATGAATAGAAATTCCCACTTTTTGAAATTCTGTAAATTTTATTTTTCAAAATGGACTTCATTTTTGGATTCGTAATATCGAAATTAGCCTAGGGTGAAATTTTGGTATTTTTCTGGAAACTTTCAATTTTTGATGAATAGTGAAAACACTGGGTTACTATTTAAAAACCGACTTTTTATTTAAATAATTATTTATTTTATTTAAATTTATTTTAGGTCAAAATTGATACATAATATCTATATAAGTTCAATGTAATTCATTAGAGTAATTTTATAATAATTTTATATATATAAAAATTTTATTGAACTTTTCACCGTCTTTTACACACCTCCTAAGAGAATTTGCAAATTTACATAAAACATAATTTTACCTCTTCTGTGAGTGGAATTTAAAAAATCCTAGAGACATGGTTGATTTCATTAAGTAAAATGTGGTTCAATGAGATGAAAATAATTTTTTGTGAATAGTAACTTTTTACTTTTATTTACCACGGTTAAAAGTAAATAGGGTAATTAAGGGTAAAAATGATATTATTATTACCCTAACACATGTCCTAATTATATTGGATAAGTTTAATTCGACCAAAAATAACCTTAGGAATAAAATATGACCATTTAGGCCCACTTGGATTAGATTAGGACATTTATTATTAATTTATTTAAAGAAGGGTTAAAATAGTTAAAATCAAAGTTTAATAAGTAAATACTTTTTATTATAGGGTTATAGATAATATAAATTCGACTATAAATATTCATTATAAATATAAAAAGATTTACTACATAATGGTATTTTATTTTTAATTTTTAGACATTAAATAATTTAATTTATTTATGACACAAATATGATGCAGTAATTATCTTATTAATGAAATATTGACATAATTGATGTTATAAATACCCAAATAAATGTTATTTGAGACTTTTTGTGAATTCCACTAATTTTTTTGGTTAATAGGACATGTTAGTATTTATTTAATTAACTTATTTCGAACTAATCATTCTGTTATGATTTTCACAAAAAAAAACAATTACCAAATAGTGTCAAAATTGATATAAAATAGTTTTTTTTTAAAATATTATATTAATAATTGTTATTTTATTCATAAAAATATAAGGTTAGGCCAAATGACTTAGATAAGGTAATATATATTAATAATAAACAACTTGAGGTTCGTTTGGCTTCTTATAGTACGTTTATTAACCTTATAGTGTAAGAACACAAAAAGACACGGTAAAAGTAAAATTATCTAACTTAAATTTAAATCTAAATGATAAGGTTAAAATAGTAAACTAAACATGTCCAAATTCTATTGAATGAGAGTACTGCGACCCATCCTCACCTTAGCTTCGAAATAAATTAATTTGGAGCTATTTAAAACCGAATATGGCTTTATAATAAAATAATATTTTTAGTTTTTCCAAAGGTGCCCCTCTCCTCCCTTATAAAAGGGCACCTCCCCCCTCTCCTCCTCACACCACGTTGAGCCTTCAAGCTCAGCCAAACCCTACCAATATCTCCTATCCACTTCCCTAGAAACATCCTAGAGGTCCTGGTCTTCTTCAAAGACCAATTTTAGTGCCCTAAAAGGAGGTCTCGAATAGGCGCTTCAAAGAAGAGGTAATGTCCGTTGCCGATTCTTTCAAATTTATTTCTTCTTCCACTTCTTCTTCTTTAGTTGTTTCATTATGAATTAATAACATCAGTATAAATCATATACTTATATGTTATTATAAGTATTAAAAAACCCTATTTCACCATCTATCTATCCTACGGAAAACGAAATCACCGCGCGTGCGTACGTACAGAATACCGTCTTCGTGCCGTGGTGTAATCTATTTTCCATAACCACCTTACTTGGATGGGTATAATGGTGTAAAGAATGAATATATATGATTATTTTAAAGTGATATTTATTCTGAAATAGTATACATACACTCCAATACAATTCCACGATCATGGGAACTATATCATAGCTCGTGCGTATGTACGGAAAACCGTCTCCACAATGTGATGTGACTCGTTATACATGATCTTCATTGAATAATGATTATATAAATGAATTGAATGAATTAATATGATATATATTACACTAATACCATTCTGGAAATGAGGTATCTATAACCTAAAGAGAATAATAACAATTTATTCGACAAAACACGCATAAGAACAAAAATTAATAAACACCCGAATAACAAGTAGCAATGAAATATTACTAATAATAAGCTAAGAATATGACCATATATGATATCATAACAATGAGTATGATTATGGAATAAGTCAATGACATTATTTAAATCATTATACAGGAGGTTCAGACACTTATGAAGAAAATGTGACCAAAGGTAAGGGAAATATCACAATCTCATTTTTATCCGGGATTGATTGGAATTTACTGGGGTGTGTTTTATCATCCACATCCATGTTTCCTCAATATGTAATGTTATTTCCATCCACCTACAATTGTTTAAATCCAATTTTACTCTTCGGTGAGTTTTTAGTAAAAGATATGAAAGAAATCTTTTGTCGTTTTTCGTACGAGGTACTTTTTGACTTTTTCGACAAAAGTACGAGAAGAATGTTTTTTTAACTTATAAGGAATGAATGGATTTTTAAAACATTATTTCCAAGAATAATCCTTTACATGTTTTCATGTTTATTTTTAATCAACTTATTTTAGATTAAAATTGTATGACATGTTAAGAAAGGAAAAATTATTTTGAAGTAGAAAGGATATTTTCCTCAAAAATGGAGTTCAAGTGTTTTATCAAAATTATATTCCATCAAAGATAATATAGGGTTCTGTTACTATCCATATTTTTACATTTATTTGATTATGTGATGATGGAATTATTTTTATGATTTCCTTTTATCTTATATGGATTATGTTATGATGGCATGATGATTAAGATTCCCACTTTTATTACATCGGTTATGAAATGATGTATGATTTTTGATTTTGTGGCACACAAAAGAATGGTATCATTATGAGATGGGTGGGACCTATATCTCCATCCAATTCATTGGGTAAAGATTTTATATCTCATGAGATAGACATGGCTAAAACGGCAGGTTAAACCGGTTCAGTGAAACAGGACTGAAACGAGGAATGAACTCGGTTCAGAAATGGACTTTGTCCACTAAGATAGTCTTGGCAATGAGTCTTGACTAATAATAAATGATTCTCTGTGATTATGTGTGTATTGCAGAAAGCTTCATGTTTTATGTTATGATTATTGTGATTACATTTCACTGCCATGATTTATCTCATGTTATGAAATTTTTATCTCTTTTGCAGGGTAAGATTTCCAAAATGTTATGTTCTTATGAATATGATTTGATTGATATTTCTTTTGTTTACCCTTAGTGAGCATTTGAGCTCACCCTTTTGTATGTTTTCATTCCCCAGGTCAGGAATAATTTTATTAAGTAAGATATGCCAAATGGGACTATAGATATGATGAAATAAATGGGAGACAGTGTAGATGCTTTATGAACCAGTTGTTTATGTTTCCCAGTTTCTAGAGACACTATACCTATATGGTCCTTTCATGGTTTTGTTATATGTTGTAATAAGTGTACTTCAATTTTGAAGTACTAAAAATGTATGTAAAGTATGGGTTGTTATATATGATGCTACAAAAAATTATCATATGTCAAGGATGACATTAGACTAACACTCAAAAAGAGATAAAAGGGAATCTATTTCCAGTATATAGAACAATGATATTTGGATTTCACGCCATCCAAATCTGAATAGGGTAAAGAGTAGAACTAATCCACAAGATATCGTCCCTATCCACTCATGGATACTTAAGGTTCCTTATAGTTTGAGCTAGTAATGCACTCAATCACAAAAACCTTCCTAGGTCTCGACAAGATTTCAGCTGTATAATAACATTAAAACAAAAGATAAATATCCTCTATTTATACAATTTTGTCACGAACTAGCTCAACTACCCTTGTAAACTAATAATTTAGATGGCCCAGACACAACCCAAATGGAATTCTCGGTCCCCACGGGTTGGTGACTAGGACCAAACATCATACAATTGAATGTGGGAATGGTTTTTCCATGTGCATTGTGTATGTTAAAAAGGTACTAGTCAGTACGCATAACCAAAGAAACTCCATTTGGTGTGAAATACTAGAATACAAAATAGAATAAACAAGAATAAATTTCTACTACCCTATTACAAAAATAGAGTGAAAAACCCCATGTCCAAAGGAAGGAACATAGAAAAACCATGGTTCAAATGCTAGATCCACCTCTATGACATCCTTTCCGCATACTCAAACCTGGAATATAATATTCTATATACACGAGAAGGAAAAAAGAAGGGTGTCAGATAAAATTCCTAGTATGGTCTCACCAGGGATTCCATAATATATACCCAAAATATATTAACTAAGGGAATTATATAATGATTTAAAATAAATGGGTGTGTCATTTCTAATAATATTTAAACAAATCATGATATAAAATTCATATGATGGAAAATATTTTAACAAATGACTTTACATGTGATGGAATATTTCTAAAATAATGGATTAGATAAAACTATTATGTAAAATAGTTTATGTAAATTCAAAAGGAATGCAATGTAGTTTCACAATATTATTATACATTTATATCTCATGAATAAATGAATATAAGGCAACATGGTTATATTCCAAATAAGTACAAAAGTATTAGCCTATAGGTCTTCATAATATCGAAGTGATATCAACAATATGTTTATAAACACACACCCCTTACACAATTCAAAGGCACTAATCACCATCCCTTCGAGGATGTAACCCATTTCATGTATTTTTTTGAACATTGTAATATAGAAGAGTGTGTCTTAATAACTCGCCCACTACCTAAGGCTTCCATGTACTCTTACAAAACTAATGATGGGAAATTTATTTTATGATATATTAAAATACAACTAAATTATATTATTATATCTCATTGAAAAATTTCTATTTAATACCAAAATGGGTTTCAATCAAAAATATGCCTCTTAAACAAGATAAAATAGCTTGGTTCTATAAAATCCTTTGAAAACATTTTCACAAGTTTGAAATCTATTAAAATCCAATTCCATAAATTTCACAATTCTTTTCAATAATAAAATCCAAATTTTTAATTGAAATTATTTCCATAAAAACTCGTATTTAAATTAAAATTTTTAAATCAACCAACTTCCATAAACAAAACCCATTTCAATGGAATTGTAGGATTCTATAATTATAATGCCGCACCCATATAAAATATCACAAATCACTAGAATTGGATATTATTATTGAATCAGATGAATTCATGTTTGAGTGATAAAATTTAAATCAATATTTGAAGTAAATTATGAAAATTTAATGTTAATCAATTTGGAAAAATAGAATGGAATCACCAACCTTTTCCCAAAATGAAACACTGACCATGACACCTATTAAAGAGAACAAATGTGAAGAAGAACTCTACACACAACCTAGGGATGATATCCAACATCATGAATCATAAATCCATCAATTTCTATATTATCTATTGAAATAATAATGTTGGATAAAGATAGAACGATGAAGAACAAAGGAGAAAGGTTACGTAGGATTCACCCCACAAGTGAAACGATTATTGAATGCCAAAGGAGGGGATTTGGAAGGGTTATAAAGCATCAAGACCACATGTGGATGGCATTGGGATAATAGAAATGAAACTGAAGAGGATGGGAAAAGATATATCAGTCGTTATTTTTATTTAAATATCATAATCAGGGTATTTCACGACTTGTAATACCATTTCACATCATGAAATAGTTAATATCTAATATCTTTAAAAAATTTATCCCCTGGATTTAAAAACTGACACTCTGAATTAATAAATGATCATTAATTCACTCACAACAAGTAAAGGATATTCATGTTGTGTACCCATCACAACATGAATCCTTTAATTACTTTCCTCCAAAAACCATTACACATCGTGTAGCCTAGTTACATGTTGTGTAACCCTCTGAAATCCTTTAGAAAAGCCTTGTTAAAGATAAGATTCTAAAAAATACCTGACATCTTCTTTTTAGGTATCCTCTCAATTCATTCTCAATAATACCCCATCCCCGAAAAGGAAAATCCACAAAAAAAGTTAATCGCATCCCTGTCAGATCAGTAACAGTATGATACACTGCGGGTTTGATAAGATAATCAAGTTCATGTTTTCATCAAAAAATATTTTTACCAATAAAAAACGTAGATCAAATGATCCAAAATTAATTCATATCTAGAATTAAGATCAATAAGTGTTTCAAGTAGTAATCAACATCTAATAGTCATAATATTGAATAGTGGAATCATAAGCATAATAAATCTAAATATTATGAACATAGATAAATGTGATAATTTCTATTCATAATCTTGTGAGAAAAGCAATAAAATTATCATTCTAATGCATAAAAATATGAATGCAACAATTCTTAATCATGTCCATTCATTTTCCTGTGTTTATAGCTATATGAAATCATACCCACACATCATTATTTTAACAAATATATTAAAAATAATTTCTATTACTTTCATAATCATCCATTGAGTTGTGAATATCAAATTACCCAATGCATTATATGGATATAATGGAACCAACCATCACATAATCATAATCCATTTATATGAATTCCATATGATAACTATACATTCATTATATCATAATTACATAACCCATAGAAACTTAATGGGGTTTATAAAAATTGAATCATCATAATAATATATTAATCATAAACCATCAATAGAAAGATTAATTACGGTATCATTGATCCATATCTCTAGTATATCATATTTAACATCAAAGGAATATGTTATGGATGAAAATTTTCTATATAAGAACCTTGGAATATTTCATGAGAAAAAATAACATTTTTACATTGAAAACAATTATTTAAAATACAAATGTTTCTAATATATTAATGAAAAATTTACTTTAGAATCAACCTTATAATATTTTGAATAAATATTCAAATAAATTTTAATTCATGATGGTGGTAAATTCTATTCATTCTGTACATGTTTAAACAATGTTCCACTTCACATTTTCTATAGAAATGTAAGTACCTCATTTTGGAAATGGAATGAATACTACTTATAAAAAATTTATTGAAAATTATATAATTGGTAAAAATTAATTTCACCAATCCTAGGATAATATTAATATTATTATATAAAGTATTTTTAAGAAAATATAGTCATTTAATAAAAAAATCATGACTAAAGAGAGAGATAAAGTCAGTTTTTCTTAAACAATCTCAATAATATTAATTACCTAAGAGAGGAAAATCTTACTATTACAAGGAAATTTAATTAATAAAAAAGGAAAATAAAATTAATGAGATTCATGAGAGTTTTATTTGGTAATTTCATCATCAAAAACATAATCATAAACGATCATGGTAAGAAATATTTTTTAATGTAAATCCATAACAACTTTGTTAACATTTAATTTATATGACCAAAAAATGAATAACTTAAAATGAAACATTATATGCTATGAAAATATTTATATTCATCATATAACTTTTCAATGGGGATATATACACCTCAAAAAATAATATTGGTGAAAAACATATCATATGTACCAAAGAAGACAATTTGAGATAATAAACCCTTAACACTTTGGTGATTTTCAAATCCAAAAATCATTAAATAAATAAGATTAGATATATTGTTAATTCATTGTAATTTTTATGATAAGAATAAAAAAACTAATTATTGCAAAATTCATTCACCACACAAATATGAAAAGTGGTTGACATGACATAGGTCTCAAAAAAACCAATGTGAGATGAAACACTCTTACCTCAAGTTCGAATTACATCAAACGCATTATAAACACCTATAAAATAAATATAAAAATATTATAATTATATACCATAATCATTTACATACTTATAGAATGATCCTATACTATTATTTCCATACTAATTATAAATAATTCCTAATTAAAATCATTGTTTCTGGGTCAACAATATTATTTTCATGGAAATTTTGATTTGACAATTATGGTCCTTATACATGTGTCATGGTTCCAAAATCATCACCATTTGTTTCATGATATACATATAATATATGTTTATTATATGCATATTTATAATAATCCATAAAATTTATATAAATAAAAGATTATTCACACTGTTCATGTAGACGGTAGGTCATAGATACGCAAGAACAATGTTTTTGTCTTCTAACAAAAATAATGAAGGGAGGATATTAAATATTTTTTCACTAGATCGAAACTAATAATTCATGAATAAAATATATATACATTAAACATATCTCAATTAAAATCCACGTAAAATTGAAATGAAAAATGAATCACATCAGTTCTTGGATATGGTAGTCTACACGTACACATGAGTGGCATTATCATTTTACAAAAGATTTGATGGTAATAATGTAGTTATTATATTATAAATATAGAAGAATAATTATTTCATAAATATAATATTTGATATATAAACCAATAATAATAACTATCCATGAAAAAATGGTTTTGGAAAATAAATTTTATCGTTCTGTGGAGGTTGTAGTCCACGTATTGGTACGAGCGATACTTTCACTTCCCATTTGATGGGAAAAAGGATGAATAATAGTCGTTACATAATAAAAATGATATTTTGATATATTAATGATACATAATTTATTAGTTAATTATTAATACCATATATTTATATTGGTTAGAAGAATAAATAATTTTAAATATGTCGTGTAGGATGATTACCTCTCCTTCGGTTAGCCTCTTTTAGATCCTTTTCTAAAGACCTTATAGTGGTATTTTATGAATACTAGAACCAATAAATTTTGTTTCTGTAGGGTTTATAATATAAATAGGTACATTTTTATAGATATAGATGGATAAATGTTGGGTAAATAATTGATGTTAGCAGTGTCTATTTATAAGTGAGGGGAGATGTACTTTTTTAAATTCATGAAATTATTATAATATAATATGTGTCTAACTTATGTAAATTGGTTCAAAAATGATATTTACCTATAGATAAGTAGGATATGGTTTCAATGTTCCCATAATATAAAATTTATACATGTTTTGATATCATTTTTAACCTTATCATCTGGACTAACCCCTTAGTAAACAAATTTTAACTTTTCCCAGGGTAATAACTTTTCCAAAATTAAAGCGCTATAATTTTACTTATATGGTGAAAATTAGATCACAAATAGAAAAGGGAAGAAACTTTGAAGAATATTTTTTCACTATATTCCTATATCAAATTTTTTATTATTTTTAAATAATTTAATAATAGAAAATTTAAAAAATATCGTTATTGTCATTTTAAAAAATGTTCATTTAATTTGAATTTAAAGAAATGAAGATAATGATAGAATTATAATGTACACATTTAAAAATTTAATGATGTATTATACTTATGTAAAAAAATCTTGTAACAACTTAATTCATTGAAATTATGTTACATTTAATGTTTTTAATATAATTTTCTTGATTTTTCTAATATTTACACAAGCACTCTATCGACATTGTCTAAGAATTCAATGTATTTATAAAATCTCTAAAATGTAGAAATAAAATAAAATAAAGAAAATAAATTATTTATTATAATAACAAAATTTAATATTAATTCAAAACATGTTTTATCCTTATGTAAAAATATATAACATATTTAAAAATAAAGAGAGTGATATTATTGAATCTTCAATACATAAAATATTATATAGGTCATAAGCAAAGATAAATGGGGAAAAACTCAAAATTTAAAATTTTAGATATTTATGGATGAAATATATTCAAGTTTTAATTTGATTTTGAGACCATATATCATAGTTTTAACATTGTTTTCCCCATTTTACCTTTGTCGAGGTAAAAATATTTACTGTAGTTTCTATTCATAATGACAAAAAATGGGATATATTTAAAAATATTGAACCTCATGATTATAAATATGGTATACATTTCTAAATATTCAATTCCTATAAGCGGAAGAAATCAATTTTAATATATATGTGTAAAACATAAGAAAATATGTTTTTTTAAAAAACTAGTTTTTTAAGCATAAAAATTTACTCACGTAAAAATTTTGAACATTTCTAATTAAAATCGAATTAATTAGATTATTATAAATAAAATAAAAAATATAAATATTCTTTTATATTACATAATTTAATGAAAATAATAGAGTGTTTTTGAAAAATAGTGTCTTCCACTACTTATTATAAAATTATTCATTTCATAAAAATACAAAAAATTGATCGTAAGTAAACAATGATACAATTATTTAAAAAAAAATTAAAAAATTCCTATCGTTGAGGAAATTAATTATAATTTCCATATTTATAATTCTTGAAAAATCAATTTTAATTGAAAATATATTTTTTAATCATAAAATTACATCACTAAAAGTAAATACTTAATTATTAATATTTAATCAAAAAATATTTATTTATTAAAAAAAATATTTATATTCCCTAATTGATTTAATATTATTCATACCCTCCAATACCATGTCTCTTTTACAACCGTTACATTTACATAATAATAATTTTATAATATATCTCAATTCTCAAAAAAAATCGACAATGGGTGTTAAGTAAGATACAATGCTTATTATTATAAAATTTTCATGGTGTTATGAAATAGGGGGATTATATTATTATAAATACTCACAAATTAATCATATGAAACATTAAATTATATAGACATAGATTAACATAACACTATAATATAATTGTAAAATGTCTTTATGAAATATGATGACATGCCCTTTTTTGATATGTTTTATTTTAAAATAAAAAATTTACCAGGCAATGGGAATATAAATTAATTTTTAAAACTATGAAAACATGTATCTTAATATTAATAAGTAATAACAGATACAATATAAGGAAAATATATTCATGTGGAAAGTTTATGTGATTCTTTTCATTGTTTTCTATTGAAATTCAGAAGTTAGTAAAAATGACCTGTGTAGAAAGTGTTAAAAACATTCCTTTTAAAAATTTATAATAAAATAAAATAAAATATTACATCATTAATTAATTGATGTATATATAATAACATTTATTAAATTATGTAAACAATATATACATGGAGAATAATTTTTTCTGGCCATAAATTAGAGATAAGGTTGGTTCCACATTCAATCATCATTTTGATTGAATTTTGATCCAAAAATAAAGTTAATTGATAAGAATAAATTTTAAAAAATAAATTATTCTATTAGTATAAAATATATGGATTTCATATTTAAATATAATGTGATTCTCTAAAATATATATTTATACACAAATAATAACATATTTAAAATGAAATTTGTAAAACACTAAAGAATTATATAACATTTGAATCCAAAAATCTTGAAAGAGAGAATCTTAGATGGATTTATAAATATCATGAATTTAATAAAAAAACATTATATAATTTTCATGATGAGTATATAAACCACATAAAATAAAAGAATTTGTGAATATTAATAATATCACAATAAATGGAAAATTGAGTAGAAAAACTTGTACCTTGGATTCATTTTTGGTAATATTCACTCTATCATAAAGTATAAAAAATGTTTACACATAAATAATCTATCTAAGAACCATATTAATATTCATTAACTTTATTATTTAACATTAATATTCACTTAATACAATGTTATTATTTATTTTCAGTTTATATTGAGCATCAGTTGTTAGTAGATTAATCTATTACAAATATGATTTTGTATAGTAGTTTCAGTCATAATTTAATGTTCATGATTTAATTTTCTCCAAAATATTAACTTTACTAGAATATAAGTTCAATAATTTTTTTGAGGTTCCTTATTCATTCCATGGGAGTTTTTGGTATGTTTCTAGAAGATGATATCTATGACGCCCTTGTTTCAGTAATTTGTAATGAATAAAAAGTGTTATTTTAATAATGAGTTAAAAATTATTCTTACCATTACAAAAATAAAAATATTTTTTACTTACTAATTTTATGTTATACCAATAATAAAATTTTCATTTTCATCCGTCATTTAAATGTACTGCATAATTCTTATAGGTGGTTAAACAAAACTAGACAAGAACATGTTATAAATAATTGACACACATCATTATGGAGACATTGTGTTTTCGTATTATCATTAATGATGTATAATGATATTATATATATTTAATTTAGTGGAAAATACTAATTTAAAATACATTTATGAATAAGGTTAATGAAAATTAATTACAAGAAGTTAGTTCAAAGAATGAAGAAAATGCATCTCTTCATGGAAGCCTTCTTGGTCTAGAAGGAATTAGAGCATCCCCCTAAGACTAGAACCCACTCAATGTTTGATATGGTTAATTGGTAAAGACATATAGATTATTATATGGAGGAATTGAAATTTTAGTATTGTCTTGATTGGTATGATGGTGGGGTCCTATTATAGGTGAGAAGGGTGGCATTTTTATAAATACCCATTTATTAATATAAAAGGGATGTAATATTCACAGAATGTTAAACCAAAATTGAAAAATGAAGAATATAATATGATGACAGATTTAGAATACCTTATTCTATATATTTAATGAAAAAATATTATATTTCTCTAACCATGTCCAATAATTTAACAATTTTATCCTATTTTAGCCTTTACTATAGTGACTAACTTTTTCCTTAGTAATTTATTTTTAAACATGAAATTAAATCTAAACTTATTAAAAAATATTAAAATGATTATTCCATATATTATAATTATTTCATTGTATTAAATATCAATACGGTAAGTAAACATATCACATACAAAAAACTTTTAAAAACATCTATTTGTAATATTATATGATTTTATGTTCATTTCTAACAAATTGATAACAATTTTATGTATGATTGTATAATTTTTATATGAAGAAAATAAATTTTATGAAATTTGATACATAAAATATATGGAATTTATATTTTAATTATTAATAATGTCATTAAATAAAACATTTACATTTATCTATAAATTATTAGATTAGTATTCCTTATAATTATATAATTAACTCTTGGATGAAATTAATTTATTTTTCCAATCATTCTATGAATTATATCAATATATTCTTTGATACCATTCTAAAAAAATGACTTAATCAATAATATATAATCCTTATGTTAGTTTTATAATCAACATTATTTTCATAAATGAATTACTATCTTTGAATCCTATTATAAAATAATTTATTTTTTTATAATTAATTAATTATTATCATGATGTACATATATAGAATATAAATAAATTTTAAACCATTAATTCAAAAATTGTAACTTGATTATTGGTATACTATCCAATGACTATATACTAATTTAATTTCATTAACATCATGTTTGCTTAATTTCCATCTAATGATAAATTTTTTTTAATAGAATAAAAGAACATATTTATGAACGATAGAAATTGAGTATAAGGAATGAAAGTAAGTCCTAAAACCTATGTTGTAACACACTCCCCCATAATATAAATTACACCCTCACAATTTATTATCAACTCTTACTGATGATAATAGTTGAATGTATTTATTACATAACATATAATTTCTATAGAGAAATATTTCATATTATCTAGGTAATATAAGGTAATTTTATAAAAAAAAAATCAATTTAATTACATAAAATTGTAATTTCATTAATTTTGAGTTCCTCACTAACCATATGAGAAAAATATTCTTCATTTTTTTTATGAAGACACTTACAATTTATGTAACGTCCATAGGGACACCATAGTCTTCCTCAAGTTGATAGTGAATTATGTGTCCATTTTAATATGAATTGTGTTTTACTGAACAAGGAAATTGATGTGAGATCAATATGTATAAATCTAATCCATTCACATAGTCACATTATCTTTAACTAAGGTATGGATAAAAATATTTTCAGGAATTATATTCCTATATATTTTAATGGGGTAAAATTTGTATACTTGTGATGAAATAATCACACCATTTGAAATATTATCCAACAATTCTAAATAATGTTATTAGGGTGGTGAATTTTTTAACACTCTAATCCAAATCATTCTGTATGATCTGAAGTGCAAGAAAACCTCCTGGGAACCTCCTCGTATATAAGAGGTTTCCAACTGGGGGAGAGGGTCTAATGTGATGTGTGGAGACTATACCCTTAGTAATCATTTCCATTCACATGAATATAGAAATTTTAAATTAAGTAAACTAAAAACCACAATGGATAAATTATATAAACATTATTTCTTGACCGATAAAATGTAATGTTATAAAATAATAATTAAACATACCCCCAATGTGGCAAGTCAAGGAGTATAATGTTAAAAATAAAATAAATAAATAAATTATCCCATGATAGTTTTCTGGATTCCATTCCAATAATATATCCATATTCTAATTACAATCACTTAATCATCATGTCAAAGGCCCATTGGCCTTCTTTATACCCATGTTTATGATGTCTTAACCCACATTGTGTTTTCCAAGAAGGGTGTGAGTATAAACCCAGTTAGACAACACCAAGGAATCATTAACAGAAGGGTGCATGTATATTGAGTTGTATGTCATGATGTGATTATAAATATTCATAAAAAATACAACTAATCATGTACTAATCAATTTTGAACTAACTTATATATCACAATCCCTGGTTATACATTCTTTAGTGTCATACAGAAAAAAATATCATAAGTAGATAACACAAGAATTAGATCATCTGAGATAAAATTATCTATCTTTAAGGAAAATTCACATTCCAAATTTAGAGAATAACTCAATGGAATTTCATTAAGAGAAATTCATATGAAAGACTCGTAGATACATTCTTTCCTCTAATTGTAGCACACTCAGAATGCCCAAACCAATAGAACTATATCCATATGAAAGGAAGTTCGTCATTGGAATATCATAATGGAATATAGACCCTCTTCTAATGGATTATGGTGTACCAACATTGGATAAAGACATAACATGATAAGGTTCTAACTATCCAATGAAAATCCACAACCAATGATTCATGTTGTAAATGTTCCCCCTCAAAGGGGTCGGCTAATAATGTTAAGGACACCTATAAACCTAAACAATTAAAGGTATATTTCTCTTTCTATGTACAAATCCTCATGTAAGGAATAACATGCCAAAGAAAAATATTTCACAATAATTATTCCATAGGATATGAAACATTTCACATGTAAAACAAAACATCACAAGGTATAATATACCATATAAATCATTCCAATGGATATTAATTAACCACATATAAGGTGTGGCATAGAAAGGAACACATAAAATCCTTAACCAAGAAAAGGTTTCAAGGGCCAACCTATGTATTTCAATGTACCTATCATGATAGGATCTCTTTACTATTCACATACACATAGGTCAATATGCCAAAAAATCAATAAAAAGACCCGAGATGGTATGAAATTACTATATTTAATGAATTGTTTCCAAATCCAAAGGATCACCTAGAAGTCATCACCCAAATCACGTCTATGTATTAATCAGTTCATTGTGAACACCAATGATTTATTGAATAAATCATAATTATTTTAAATTCAATATAAAACCCTCTACATGAGATAATAATTTCTCTCCTATAGATAAATTAAAATTTTATATTTATGTCACATAATGTGATAACAATTTATTATTGAAAAAATAATTATAAATCCAACACATAATGATATTTTATCTCACTAGAATAATCATGAGATAATATAATGATAAGTATTTATAAATTTTTTTGATAACTTTTTGTATTATATTTTAACGTTGAATCCAACAATTTATAGAAAAATATTATATATTCTAATTTCAAAAATTTTATATGAAATATGGAGAACAGAAATCATATATTCCTACGTATAATTTATCACTTAAAATACAATACACCCATGAATAGACTAGATAAATATAGTTTGAACATTACTAAAAAATAGATGAAGAACTCCAAATAATCAAATGAGACCTTACGTGTCTTTTATAAAGGATTTATGGACTTCCCAAATTAAATAGGATATCAAAATTGATTCATAGGAAAATGTTTGGGTATTTTAAAAAGAGAACCAAGGTATTATAGATTATGGTGTTGAAACCTCATATTAAAAACAATTGTTTAATCTCACGAAGAATTTAATATTGATTGTTGAATGTTTATAAGATTCAAAAAATATGAGTTATGAATTTAAACATGTTAAGTGAATTTATTTAATATGATTTTGGGATTTTTAAATCATGAAACATGTTCATTGGTTCACGATGGGAAAAATATCAAACTGGATAAATATATATTTATGTCAAAAAGTGTGATTTGTAAGGGTAACATGGTTTTACACTTGGGTATCTAATAGATATAATGTCAATTTAATGTGTTTTACCCTTATGTAGGTCATGAATATTGACTTATCTATACATAGGGGTTGGGATACCCATATATAACCTTTGAAAATTAAGAGTTACCACTTCATAACTCATCCTTACTATTTTAAAGTAAGGGGTTACCGTTATGTAGTTACTTCAAATTTATCTTTCTGATACATATCTCTTAAAAACCAACCTATAAAATGGTAGATTTATTTAACGTTACATAGAGCATAAGGTCAACATGGGGGGTGAAAATTGAAAATTATTATCATTTCATAAAAAAAGTCATATAAACTATAACCAAAAGGGTATATAAACATTATAAAAATTCCAACATACCATTAAAAAATGATTAATCATAAGGATGTTATGAATTTAAAAATGTCACATACCTTATAAAAAATTGACGATTTTACAATTTCACGCCTGAAATAAATTTTAATCATCGAGAAGTTCATCTAGTGGTCTTAACCAAAAAGCATATGCCACTTCACCTAAAAATCATACTCACACTCCGAATTATCTACTTGAAAATGAACATCCTTCTATATGAATAACAAGAGGCACCATATTCCCACAAAATATTTCTCACTTCATTCATTGAATCACATCATGTGCTCCACAAGAAACATGTAAGTCTCTAGATAGACTCCCTTTTAGTAGGTCAGATGCATAATAATAGACATGTATCTCTAACTCAATGTGGTGTGGAACACATTAATCATACCTCATTTCATTGAAGTAATATCCAAATGATATGCCATTATCCCAAAATTCATGGTAATATTGAATGGTCTAACAAACATCAGCATTATATTTCCGTTTTTTAACTATCAATTCTCTAGCCAAGGATTCACCGACACAAAAACTCAGTCACCCACAAAGAACTCCAAAGTTCACCAATTCCAGTCATCATATGTTTACATTATAATATATGAAGTGACTAAAATTTTTTATATCTTATACACTCTCTTTTTGGTATCCTATACCAAACTCATCTCCACTATTTCTGTCCTACCAGCCTTGTTCCAACATAGAGGTGAGGAACATGTGTAGCCATAAAGGGCTATAAATGTTTTCATCAAATTTGAATCCTAGAACATGATGTTGTATGAAAACACTAATATGGATATCTGATCATTCCTTTCTCCAAAAAATTACAAAACTCATGCACACTATATATCCTCTAATATTTGGATCATTCTCTATAACTGTCTGTTAGTATACATATGATATGTTGTACTTAGTTTCAACTAGGTACCCAAGGCGATTTGTAAGAACATCAATAACTGTGAAATGTAATGTGCGTCTCTCTCTGTTCTGGCCCTCAAGGGATATCTATGAAGGTTTATAATATCTGGTACCTATATTTTTTCTAACTCATATATAGAAATTATCTCTCAATATATTAATTAATGATCTACTTTCATCATTAGATAAACTATATAATAAATATAACCATGACTCCTCAAGGTCCTTGGTAACACCAAAATGAAATCCATTGTCACATCATCCCATTTTAACATAGGAACATTATGTGGATGAAAGAACCCAGTAGGAATTTGTTTCAAGACTTTTATTCTTACAATATAAGGCATCACGAAAATTGACAGGAGATGTCTCCTTTCATTGTTGGACACCATAACTCACTTCAGATGTAATGGTACATATCCATTTACCATGGATGTACTACCAATTTCAAATCATGGTATTATCTTTTCATCTCTCTCCTTAAGGTATATTTCACAACTGCTCTCCCATGATCATAAATTATGGCTTCCTTGACAAAGAAAAACCCTAATATATAATCACCAATTTCCAATTTCTCTTTCACCATTATGCACATAGGATCTAACTCTATTCAATCATTTACACACACCACTGAGAAATATGTGATAACAAAAGAAAAACATACCATTAATCCTGGATACTTAGATACATCTACTAGACGATCATCCATCAAACTTATTATACATAATTCCTCCTACATAGTCCTATCTCTCTGTTCTTCTACCTCTATTGTTTTCCTACTAATAGAATCAATAATTAAACTAAATTTCCCTTGAGTATATGCTATATCAAAGTTGAATTTATACAGATTCTACACCCAATGCCTCCTCCTTGTATTCAGATCCCACGTGGAGAAGATGTATTTAAAGTTATTCCTGTTTGTGTATATGAAAAACATCATTCCAAAAATAAAATTTCTCCATCATTTGAGAGTGTGAACCCAAACCGAATAATCCGACTCATGTTTCTATTAGTTCCACTCATGGGGTTTCTATTGACATGACCCATAATAAACTACATGATCCCTCTAGATAAACACACCTCCTAAACCAACACATGAGGAATCAAAATACATTGTATATCCAATCACAGAATCTAGAAGAATAAAACCTAATGTTGGCATCAACATTTAATTAATCACTAGGAAATCTTCATCACACTAATCAGACCACTCAAACTTAACCCCATTTTTATTTATCTCTATAACTGAAACATAAATATGGGAAAATTCATGGATAAATTATGGATAATAACCCACAATTTCAGCGAATCTCCTGATATCAAACACATTCTCGGGACATTCCCAACACATCACAACATCTACCTTCTCTAGGCCCACTGATATTCCCACATAAAATATTTCATACCTATGGAATGACACCTCATGAATCAAAAATTGAAACTTTTACATTTTTAACTAAATTTTATGAACCCTTTGTGTAGTCAAGAAAATTTGTTGGTTCCATGAATGAATATCAAAAGTCTTAGAATAAATATGGATGTTTCCATGGAGATAACAATAAAGGATTCATGGTATGGATAGAAAATTATGTTACTGAGGTCCATGAACATTGATGGATAATTTTCAACCTAAAATACTTTAAAACGTACTC
The DNA here is from genome assembly GCA_963277665.1 of Viscum album. Classification (NCBI taxonomy): domain Eukaryota; kingdom Viridiplantae; phylum Streptophyta; class Magnoliopsida; order Santalales; family Viscaceae; genus Viscum; species Viscum album. The sequence continues at coordinate 1,615,270,837 of OY728151.1, forward strand.
ATATAGTCTATATTTACTCCTAAATGTCCTCGTGAGAATATCCTTCTCTATGAACCACATCTGATGGTTTTCTGGTAGAAGATTAATCTTAGAAAACAACTAATCTCCCCATAATTGACCCAATACATCATTAATCATGGGTAAAGGGTACATATTAATTATTTTCACCTACTTTGGTTCTTTTATTCTACATAGATCCATATAATACCATCCACATTATTTAAAAACAACCTTGGATCACCCCAAGGAAATGTGATCGGTTGGATAAATCACTTTGCCTCCAAATCATCTAATTGAACCTTAAAATCTCTCCACTCAGTTGAAGATATATGATAAAAATTAATTGATATCTATTTCACCCAAGGTATTAGATAAATATTAAATATAAATCACTTATCTGAAGGAAGACCTGAGGAGTCATCTTGGAAAAAATACTAATAGAGATCTACCACCATATGGAAGTAGAGTGGTATAATATTGATTCTTCTCTAAGATACAAGCATGATACTTGGGTCGTGATAGCTCTAATTAGGATTATATCTAGTATAATACTACCTCCTATAATATCATACTCAACGTTTAACATTAATCACTATATTTTAGGTTTAGGGAATGATACACATCTCAAGTAGTAGTTAATATAATCTTAATAATTGTTCAATTAGTTCATTCAAATTATCACATAGAAATAATGAATCCATGTTATTATAATTTCCCATAGATTTTTATATCTATATATAACTAAAAATCAATCATTAACACATTGTATGTGATTTAGTTTAATTCCCAAGGACATTCCATAAAAGTGTAACTCATATGATAACATAACTAGTAAATCATGGATAGTAATGACTTGAGAAGATATACATTAATTAGAATATCTTGTATCAAACAAATATGTAGATATTTTAAAGGTAATAAAAATAATAATTCTAAACATAGAAGGTCCATATCCACTAATGGTTGTACCTTTATCCATCTCATACATTTTAACTACCTTTGAATTAAAACCTTTCCTCAACAACGTATGACTCTCATAAGTTGATGAAATCTTCAGTGTCCGGTTTTGTTAATGAGGACATCTGATTTCACCTTGACCAAATATCATCGAATATAAAAATATAAAAATATTACAAAATAACTATATTTGACCCACATTTCCTCATCAGTTATGTTTCTTAGGTGGAATCACACATGAAATTATAAATATTCATTTTATTTCACAATGATAGTACCTGGTAGAGCCTTTTCCAATATAGGAAATATAATAATACCTAATATTCTCAACCTATTTTCCACACTATTGTACCTATTCATCCATCCTCTTCAAACTATTAGGAAACGTACCCACTTCAGTACTGCGAATTATTGTCTTCATCACTCTGTATACTAGAGTAAAATAGGTAATCACATCCCCCTTTATCCCCATATCAAAATCTATGGCCTTGTGAAGCGGCTAAGTTTACATCATCAGTTAATATCCATTGACCAAACATCTAAAATCTAAAATATGGCTAATATCAAACTTATTATCCTTTAACACCTCATTCCTAGCTAAAATAAGAGAAAATAATAGTAACTCCATAAAATGAGTTGTGTATACGGAAACTGATATTTTTTCCCAGTAAAGCTCTATTAACTCATATGCTCAGTCCAACTTCATCATATTAGGAAATAAACACTTTAATAATAACTCCTTGAAGGGTTACTAGTTACGAATATCATACTTACCCGCATGACCCATAATCCCCCCCCCACTTCTTGGTGGTTCCTTTAAAAATAATGGTTGACAGCTTCACAATTACATTCCTTGGAGTCTCTACCATATCAATGATTCCCCTGATAAATTCAATCCTATACTTAGTATCTTGATGACCACTAGTTCCCTAGAATAATGGAATATGTTTGTGGTCAAATACTTACATTTATTAAAAAATAACACACTACACTCCTCCACTATGAGCATGTGAAATCATTAAGACTACATACTGGGGTAGGTTTACCACCTAATACATTAGAGTAGGGTTCGTAGAATTATTCAGATTATCCTCTTGTATAGCCTACGGTAGAACTGGAAATTACTTCCTTAAAGGATAATTTTTTTACCTTTGAGGTGTAATTTTTTAAAATGCCAAGCAAATTCAACGAACACCTATAACTGCTTTCTTATGAGAAAACCTTATGAAATTTTAGGTCACACATAAGGTACTTTTACCTGATGAACTATCATATTATATTCCCACACACAAGGTATATCTCTCCAAGTTCTACCCAGGGATAAAGATTAATATTATGTACATGCCTTTTTGTCAAAATCATATATATATATATATATATTATAATATAATTCATATGTTGGACTAACCAATGAATGCAAAAATACATCACAAAAGAAGAGAACACATATGTATCACCAAACAGATTAACACAAATCAATGAATTTAATTAAATAGCTACTATGTAGAATGAAAAAGGTATATATATTGAATTTTTATCCAACATTTTTATTCATGATTCCTAAATTCAACCTATCACATAAAAATTTTAATATCCATACCATCACTGGTAACATAGCAGTCAACTACACATGATCTAGCCATGTACATGGAAACCCCCCAACCCAAGTTTCACATAGCTTATCTCAATTTTACCATAACAATAGTAGAAGATAAAGTAAATCATATGTATCTAATACCCTTATGTAACACCCTATCTCAAATCATTTGGTCTATGCTGAAGTGTCACATAACCTCATGCATGTCTCCCCATATGTAAGAGACTACCGACTAACGGTGAGGGTCTAAAGTATCGTGGGGAGACTATGCCATTAATAATCACTGATATAATGTAAAATATTTTGATATAAACAAAACTAAACAAATAAAAATGGTGTAAAAATATCATAAAATTGATTTCATAAAAGAATCCATGGTAGTTCATACAATAATAATCAAATACACCCTCAATGTTGTAACTCAATAGGTATAGTAGTACTACATATAAAATAAATAAATAAATTTATAAAATATGACACCATAATTTTCATCATTCTTCCCTAGTATTACATCTATATCATTTCTCCAATCTCCCCAAAAACCTAAATTAGTCCATTTCCCTTCTTTTGATCCATATTCTTCAAGTATTCACATGCATTGAGATACTAGTGGAGGGTATGAATATAAGCCTTTTAAGACACCACTAATGTGTTCTTAGCATAATTAAACATGCATATAGTGGTGTATGACATGATGGGAAGGTAAATACACATAAAATAATGCAAAAAATTATATACCAAGAGATTTTACACTGATCAAGATTCCACAATCCTTATTCGTACCTACTTCAGTATCGTGTTGGAACAATTTCATAAGTAGTTAATGAATGAAATTTGTCATGTTATGTAACTCCATCCAAATTTAATGATAATGTACATTGCATCTTTAAGTAACAACTCCATGGAAAAATTTATGTTAAAGTCACAACAATGACTCATGAATACATACTCACCTCCAATGGTACACATACTCATTACTCCCAAACTAATTTAAAAATGCATATACACAAGGTTTTTCCCATTAATAGATCATAACAGCATTTGGAACCTAATCCAAAGTGTTAGAGAATTCCTCCATGGGATAAAGACATACCAAGATGAGGTTTTAACCATTCTACACAAATCCACAACCTATGAGTCATGACTTCCATGCTCCACCAATAAGGCGATGACTATGTTTTTTAGGGCCACCTATTAACCTAAACACTAAAAAAGATACTCCACTAGATATGTAAAAAACCACATGTAAGTCATAATATATAAAGGAATTATATATCAAACTAAGTATTATGAATTCGGTGAAAAATTACCAATTAATACAATAAATAGAAAAGAATAACATGGTATATCAAACATTCCACTAGCTATGAGATAACCATATATAAGTTACAACATAGCATTGAACACACACAATACATAAACAATCATAGGTCTCATGGTCCACCCTTTACACATCAATGCACCTATCATGCTAGGGTATCTATACTACAAAAACACACACAATATATCATTACAAACAATCACATAGAATGTTCCAAGATGTTAATCAATTTCTTCCTTTAACGCTTTGATTCCAGATACAAAGGTTTATAAAGAATTCAACACCTAAATCATGTCCATAAATTAATAATATGAGTCTACATGCCAATGATTCCTAGAACTGATCCCAAATATTTCATATAAAATATTAAAAACTCCACATGTGATAATAATTTCTATTTCTTTGATAAATTCCAAATTATCGATTTAATCCAAAATATGTGCTAGAAACTTCTTTTTAAAAGAATAATAATAAATCCAATATTCAATTATATCTTATCTTTCAAGAATAATCCTGAGATAATTTATTGATAATTATTTATCATTATTCAATGATTTTATGTTATTAAATTTTAAGTGTTGAACCAAAAATTTATCCAAAAATATTAGGCATGAAAAATCAAAAAATTGTATTAGAAATATAGCGAATAGAAATTATAAATTCCAACATTGAATTTATCTATTAAAATAAACTAATCCCATGAATAAAGGAGAATGATAGAGAGGTAATCAATTCTTTGAAACCAGAATAAGAACTCAAACTGGTTGAAAAATACATTACAGATATTAGATAAAGGAGTTTTACGAAATCTATATAAAAGGGGTTATCAAAATAGAAGAGATGAAATTGGACCAATTATGTAAAAAATAGCACAAATGATTTCAAGCTTATAGTGTTGAAGAATAAAATTAAAATCAATGTGTAATTATACCTTGAAGTGATCATGAATGTAGTGTTTTTAAATTACTCATAAATCAGAGTTATTAATTTCAATGTTTCAAGATAATTATTTTCCCAGGATTTTAGGCTTTTAAAACACAAAAATACATTTATAGGTTTGAGTATGTAATGAAAGAAAAACTCATTAGAAAACTATATTTAAAACAAAAAGGGAACTTCATAAGGGTAAAAACATATTACCCTTACAAATACAATATATATTAATGGAAATGTGTTTTACCCATATATTGGTCATTAATTCAAACATACCTTTACATAGGGTCTAGGTTATCTATACATTACCTATTAAAATTTTGAGTTACCCTTACACTACTCAGACATACCCTTACATAAAAATGGTTTACCTTTATGTAGTGAGGTTTTACCATTATGTAAAACCTAAAAGTTCAAATTACATTTATTTACCTCATAAAAAATAGCCTATGTAAAGGTGTAATTTATTTTCCTTTACATAGATCATAGGGTCCATATAAGGGTAAAAATATAATTGATAATTAATAAATTTTAACATAAAAATATTTATAAATTATAACAAATATGTTCTATAACCATTATAAAAAATAAAAAGTAACATCCAAAAATTGAATAAGTAAAATTAAATGAGGAATTTATTATGTCACATACATGATAAAAAATATGGATGTTACAATTTTATGATCTTAGAAACTTTACCACATGTGAAATAGAGGTTATAAATATAATCAAATTAAACATTCATAGTTCTTCAGTCAGTGGTGTGTGTAATATTTTCCCATTATTTTTCATTGTACCACATAAATTTTTTTGATTTAATTATCCTTCCATTTTTCCTTCAGATTAATAGTTTTCAAATGTATATTATTTTTATTATACATTGGAATGGGGAACTGATTTTCATAATTCCAAAATTACATACTATTAAAGCACTAATGTGTGGGTGGTTCTTTATATTGGACCGTATTATAAAATATTATATTAATTGGTCTCTTCATACCTCTTTAATAATCATCATCTGGACTTCCAACCCTTCCAAACTTCAAACACTTCCATGTTCCTTGTAAGAAATTTCTTGGGTTTTTGTTCACTAATTTGTTTCATGGAAGTGGATGAACATTAATTTCAATAAGTGATTTATCATTCATGATTCTATGAAACACCATTATTCTTTTATTATAATGAAATAATTAATTATAATATTATTATAAAGATTCTATTTCCCACTTATGTGAAAATATTTCCATTTATTCATACCTACCGAAGTCTTTTATAGAAAATTCCTTTTTACGACATTATTTTAGGATAATAATGAAATATTGGATCATAATTTCATAGTAAATAATAAACCGGAGTCTTACTCAGAAATTATCATAATTGTTTCATCATATAAACTAATCAATTGATCCTCCATTTGTTTCATAAAAAAAATCAAATCAATTTTAGTGTGAATAGTTTGAGTAAAATTATTATTGAAAAATATTTTATTAGACTCCTAATATTCCATAGAGTTAATTTATTCTTATGGTATCATTCACGTTATCATCTTCCACCATTGGTCAAATTTACCTTCTAAATGATAAATATCTAAAAAAACATTTAAAAATCCATGCTTTAGAGAATAAAATATATTTTTTTTGCTTACTGATTCATTACTATAACTTTAGGTGATTTAAATACTCACTAAAGTGTTATGGTAATTAAAATAAGAATGACCCAATATAATTTTTATATATTATAGGTGTATTCGAGAGCTCAATATGTTTTATGATATTATTCATAACCTAAGATAAAATTTCAATGATGGGATTTACTCCATATTCAATCCCATTTCATTTATCATTAGGATATCCCATATATTTTCTATCACCCATCTTGTTAACATAGTTCCTCTTGATCCATATTTTTACTTGAAACTAAAATTTTAGAGTGATTATCACATAATAATTAGACTAAGAATTCATATGATAAGGGAAATCCATCCTAAAATTTTCTAAATTATTACACATTTACTTTATCTTGTGACATTTTAGGATCTTGCAACATCATTTTTTCATCAATTTTGTTTAATTTTCAGTACTATTATTCATCATAACCTAATCCAAAAAATTAATTAAACCCCATACTAATACTAACTAAATAACCCTATACCCATACTCTTTGACCCTAAAAACATATACTCTACACATAATATTTGATATCGACTAAGTAGTCCTGAGTATAACACCCATATATACTAAATAATTTTCATAATATAATAATTAAATCTCAAAATTCATATAACCCATAACCCTATGGTCTATTGCCTATTAATATTATCAAAATTAATATATTATTCCACCCAATTACATCATCATCTCTCGCAAATAACATACTCACCTCATATCCATATAAAAATAATATTTATTACTATTTTTTGACACCTATGAAATTGTAAAATATGAAAGGGTGATCTAAAATTGTCAATAAGGGTAAAAATAAGTGATAACAACCATGTTTCATAAGGTAACATAAAATGAATATGTGGGCATTATAATATATTCAAGTTGCATGGATATATAAAAATTATATCATACCCATTAAAACATGGATAATAAATCTTGATTCATGGAATAAATTATTATCAGAATATGAGGTATGAGTTAAAGGATTGTAAAAATTTGAGTCGATAATCATAGTCCATGAAAGGATAAAAGAGACAAATGGAAATACCTAAATATGTGACATAAGAATAAGAACATAAAATCATAAAATTTTGAAACAATATATCCACAATAATGTTCCTGAAAAAACATGTGAATATAGCTTCCCACAATCATACTCATTAATTATGGATAGACTCTTTAACATAACTCCACACAATCTTGTTCACACATAATCTTGTAAGTATAACTACCAACAATCATGTCTATGTACACCATTATTATCTCATTAGAAATAAAACTTTTTCCAATGAATTATAGTTATTTGAAAAACCCATTTGTCAAATTATGATAAAACATACATATATGTTCTATAAGAACCTCTAAACATTAATAATTTATTCATAGCATAGTTAAACTATAAAAAAGAAATAGGTTATATAAAAAAAAATTTATAAAATTATAAAAATCCATCCATAGATAGAATATGGATAGATTCATTTCGAAAAAATACCTAGTGAAAGATAAGAAACATTAACCATTGTTTCCATTGATTAAAATCACTTGTAATAGAATTAGAAAATTTCTTCGAGAAACAACAAGAAATATCATTTTCTATTCATCATTTTGTTTTAAAATCTATTATGAATAAAAAATGGGAATGTAAATTACTATAAAAATTTATGAAAATTTTAAAAGGAATATTAATAAGGAAACGTAGATATAAAAGTGAGAAAATTAGTTCATATAGAACTTTTTAAATGATATTATTTTCATACTTTTGTAAATAAAGTTAAAATTTTGTAAAAATGACCAGTACAGAAAGAATTAAAAATATTCCACATAAAAAGTTTAACTAAATACAAAGTAATTAGTAAATAAAATAATGTAATCATTGAATAATATATAACAATATTTGATTAAAATTATAATGAATATAGATATGGAGGATAAATATTATCAACTGTAAAGGAGAGAAAATATTGGTTCAACTATCATTCATACTTTCAGTTTAATTATTAAGCAAAGTAAAAATAAATGATAATAAGAAATTTAAACCCTATAAAATACCTAATTATGAGAAAATATATAGGTTTTTAAAGTTAATGATCAAATATTTCCCTTAAACACTAATATATCCACACGAAATCTTTATTTTATAGTGATATTGGAAAGAAATCCTTACTGATTTTGTGACATTTGAATTAATATCCCCAGAAAAATGTAATCTAAGAGAGATTTATAAATTCCATTAAATTTATAAAAACTATTTTAAGATTTTTATCAAATTTTAATATAGAAAAAAAAATAAAATAATAATTTAATATGAATCATATCTCTATCAAACAAAATTGAGATGAGAAACCCTTACCTTAGATTCCTTCTTGGTCAGAAACACTCTATATTCAAGTATAATAAAATAATACATGTCAATTATATATTTAATAACATTATTAATATTCATTAACATTCATATTAATCTTTTATATCCATATATTACACAGTTATTTCTTATTTTTATTTATTATTGATCACTAATTATAAATAGTTTCAAAGTTTATTTGTTTGTTTCAAAAACAGTTTCTTTAATTTTTCCATATTCTTGATTTTATCATACCTAGAATAATGATGTTTCTAGAATATAATTAAAATAATGATTTATGAAGTTCCAAGTTTATATTATGGGATTTTTAGTACAGTTCTATAAGATGAGATCTATAACACTCTTGTTTTGTAAACATTTTATTAATAATAATTTAACTCTTCATATTACCGTGAATGATTAAAGTAAAAATATTATTGACCTTTTAATTTCCTATAATACTATTAATTATAATTTCATAGTCATCCATGACAGAATTATATCGCGGTGTTCATGTAGGTGGTTAAATAGGCCAAGGAAAGAACATGTTGTTATCAATGGATGAGTATGATTATGAAGTAATTTTATTTTAATATCATAATTATATAAGTATAATGATTTTAGATAGATTTCATAAAAGTGTTAAATAAAAATTTATAATATTTATATAATGATGATAAATAAAAAAGAACGATAATATGTTATTACTTATAAATAAGAAATTATATCTCCTCTTAGAAGCCTTATTAGTTTTGAAATAATTGGAGAATTTCCATGACTCCAAAATCTACCAAAAATGGGATATTGTTATCAGGAATGTTAATATGATAAATTATAAATAGAAATAAGAAAATCGGATGATTCTTATAATGGATTTTGTATGAGTTTTTTCATAAGTGAGAAGAGTGTAATTTTTGTAAATACTAATTTAATAATAATAAATGGAGGTCATATACAAGTAAATTTGATAAAAAAAATTGACAAATAAGGAAAATAAGATGAGGAGAGTTTAATAATACCCTCTTCTATACATTTATTGATAATTTTTTGGGATATTTTGAAACCTCATCCCTTAATTTGATATTTTTATCATTTTATTTCCTTTACCAAGATGACTAACTTTTAACTTTGTAACATATTTTATATCCCAAAAAATAAATTTACATTTTTTAAAATATTTGACTTACTGATTATAAAATTAATAAAATATTCAATTAAATTTATAAAAGTGATAAAAATTAATATAAATGTAAGTACACATGACACATAAAATATATTTGAAAAATATATATTTTCTAACATTAAATGGTTTTATATTTATTTCTAACCAATTGATAATCAATGGTTGAATTTTAATTAATTTATATGTACATAAAAATTAAATTTAATTAATTTTTTTTCACCAAATTTGAGGAATTTATCTTCTAAGTTAAAATGTTTAATAAAAATAAGGTTTTCGTATTATTTATATAAATATTTCTTCGATTCCATTAATATACTTTACAAATAATTAAATTAATTCTATAAATATATATATTCATAACATTTATTCAAAATTAATTTATAAAAAATTTATATTTCATAAAAATATTATCATAATCAAAGGAATTTTCACAAATGAGTTAGTATCAGGTAATTATATGAAAAATAATTTATTTATTTTAAATGAAAGATTTATATTGAAAATATTCATTTTTATATCTAAATAAACAATATAATAATAATTAAAGACCCATAAATTTTTTATTAGTATAATACCGAATGACTATATATACTTTTAAGTTCATTCATGTCATGTATGATTTATTTCCTTCTAATGAAAAAATAGTTTAAAAGAAGAGAAGAACTTATGTATGAATAATTTACATTTAGTTTAAGGTATTAAATAACTCCTAAAAATTGGTGTGTTATAGATATAGAAATATGTAAATGAGTCAATAGGTCATGGTAATTGATTGGTTTGACAGAAACATGAATGAATGAGAGAAAATTGAAATGATTTCACTTGAAATAGTGGATAATATCTTTAATCGTTGATTGAGTAGCATATGGATTATTAATTCCAATATAAATAATATTTTTAACTTATTTTTCTTATTTAATATTTAAATAAAATACTTATGAGTTTCTTAAGTTTTTATAGTTATATGTACTTATATCATACATTTAAGGTGTCACAGATCCTCAAATATAGGGGTTTTTATGTATTTAAATAATATTGTTTCTTATAATGATATTTCATATTAATTTTGGGACCACAAAAAGAAAAAAAAATTGTGATACATTTATAAGAACAAAAAAATATCTTATTTCAAAAACCTTATATACATGTGTAATTTGTTTTATAATTGAAAATATTGAAAAAAATAACATAATTATTCATTATAATTTCATAAAAAATAATGGATATATGTTTATTTTAATTTAGGGACGAATTTATTTGTGATATATTATTTGGATTTGATAGATATGTAATTATAAAGATATAACTTTTTATTATATACTGTTAATAAGTATGAAATGATATTTTTATTAGTTTTTTTGAGTTGTATTGTACATAAAAACATGTTTTTCTTATGGCTCAAATTGTACCACAAAGCCTAAACCCAAAATAAAATCTTAGAGGTTTCCAACCCCTTCCATTTAGTTTACTTCTAAATTATAATACATTTCATAGGTGTTCCATATAATTTCCATTTTTGAGAGTGGGAAACTTTTTACCTCCTAAAAATAACATAAACAAAGAACAAATATTGATTCAAATCATAAAAATATGATTTTATATGGAAAAACATTTCATTTTACTAGGAAAAATAAACTAAATTACTAAAATAAGAAATTTCATGATTTTACGGTTTCATTTATGTTATATTCATATGTATAATAGATTCATGGAATTAATTATTTATTATATTCTTTTATTTTATAATCCCCTATAATTGGGATAACATTTTATTATAAGAAAGTTATATGAAATAATATTAATTATTTAATCTATTAAAAATTGATACTCATTTGTTTGAATTCATTATTGAATTTTATTTTTTTATTTTTTCCCCATAATCATTTTAGAGAAAAAAATTATTCCCATCATTCTAGTAAACTTTTCAATTCATCATAGATACCATTAGGATTGGTAAAAAAATTTACACCATCTATTATCATCATTATCCATAATAGTATTTATAAACCAGGGGTTCACCATTACCCATATTTGATGTCTACATTTATATATTTCATATTCCTAGTATTATAAAAATTAACAACTCAATAAAATTCTATTAAAAAATAAGTTTAGTTAAAAAAAATCAATAAATCATCTAAAGTTTAGTCAAAGTGTTTAAATCATTATAGATCCATTTATTTAATAAATATTTTATCTAATATTAGTAAATTTTCACCTATGAATTCATATAAAAATATATTTTTTGGTGTTAACATATTTTAAATAATTATTTGTGGTTATAAAAATTAATAATAAATAATAATAAAATTTATTTTATTTATTTTATATTTATCGTAATGTTCCCATGTTTTCGAAGAATTTTTCCCCTAAAATTTTATAAAACAATAAAATTTTAATATGATTTTTTTAAACAAAATTAATAAAAATAATTTAAAACAACTCTTTGGATAAATAAATCTAAAAATTAAATTTTATTCCCTTTAATTTAGATCATTTTGTTCTCTATAATAAGATATTTTACCACCCAAAAAATATTTTTAGATATGTTTAATTATATTTCAATGTGATAAAAGGTATAGTGAAATTATCCTGGGAATATAATTGTTTTTGATCATTGATCATTAGTTATGCATTTATATAAATGATTCTAGAACTAGGAGGATCATCTGTATATATATTTTCTTCATTATGAAAAATAATAAATAATTATAATCATTACCCACAAATGAATAAGAATAGGATAATTTTTAAAAAAAACATTTATAAATAAGAAGATATAAAAATGAAATTTTTACCCCTATTTTTTATTATATAACTAATGCTTCATTCCTTTTTATATTATATTATTTAAACATATTCTCATAAATCATGTTCAATGGTAGTGAACCATGTCCCAAAGTGTGTAACACCCCCAATTTTAGAGAAATAATTATTTCTTATATTTTATTTAATTCAATGTGGGGAATAAAAAAATATGTTTTGAAACCATTCACCAATCCAAGAATTTTTCATTATTGATAAAATTTACTTAGGTATGGTTTGAATAACCATTATAAGAAATAATGACCTTCTTAAAAGGCACATTTTTATGTGTTTCCAATGAACTTCTCAATTTGTTGGATTATTAATTAATTATGTTAAATATGTATTGTTTAATTATTTGATTTTGATATGAGTGAAAAAGAATATAAGTCTACATTTTATATATTCAATTAATTAAAAATTTAGAGTAATTAACATTATAACGGATTATTATTTCATTTATGTGGGTATTAATTTTTTCAATCTCTTTTTTTCTCTATTATACATCTTAATGGATAGTGACACATCAACCTCTCTTTTCTCTATCAAGAAATAATCCCCAAAATATCCTCTTTTAAAGGGTCACATAAAAATTATTGTTAAAAGATTGTGAAACCATTTCCATAACTCCCCTTCTTCTTTTACTTAGATACAATGATACTCCACAAAGGACATATCTATGTATAAAAATAGTTAACTTAAAAAAATTATGTATTTTGGGATTAAGGTTCATTATATCAGTTTTGTTTGTTTTAACTTCCTCATAAGATAAACATAAAGTAATATAATCTTTTTTGAGGCAGTTAACTTCAACTTGTTTCTATATAATTCTGAAAAAATATATTTTTCATGTAATTGATCAAAAAAATTTCATTTTAATTTCACTAACGTTGTTTTATGATTTCAAAATGACTTCTGACGGTGTATTGTATTAATTATTGACTCTAAAATGTTTATTTTCTCTTCATTTGATTAGTAAAATTCATATTATACCTATTTGATGAATGTATATTAAAAAGGGGAAATGTTTATATTATTTAGGTGATTTAAAATTATATAATTAAATTGTAGGATATAATCGGGTCATGAAGGGAGACTAGGTTTGTAATTATATTTAAAATAAATATGTTGGAAATGTATTTTCAATTTATTAGGAATTATTTTACTTTAAAATTAAATATAGAATTTTATTCATGGTCATTTGAAAATTATGTACTTGTTATGCCACCATCATATGAGTTTTGGATTAATGTTTATTGGTATAAATTTAAATGGGATTTTGACCCTAGATGATGATTATGAGAAACCGATGGACTTGGAAATAAGAAATTTTTTTTTAAAAAAAAATTATGAACAACTCCTCTACTATTACTAGTCCACATGATAGTTTTCGGGAGGGAACTAGGTGGGGGTTTTAGGAGAATGGCTTTTATTGGGGGAGATAAGTGTATTTATGAATGGATTACAAACATTTTATACATTCATACACTATTAATTATAACTATTTAAGATTCATATATTTACCTTAGGTTGATGGACCAAGATTCTAGTTGTGCTGTTTATTTTGTTAATCTAGGTCATGAATAGTTAGGTGAGTAATTTTATCTCTTATGAGTGTTCCTCTAATTAGTGACTGAAAATAATACCAACATTCCATTATGATTTATATAGTAAAACCTTGGTTATGATAAAAATATCAGAAAATAAATTGTAAGATGTTAATATTTTTTTATGATTGTATAGTAGTGGGGGTTGATGTTATTTTATGGATATGTAGGGTAGGTGATACCTAAAGATAATTTTATTAAATCTATGGATACGATATAGTAAATTTTGGATAATTGTGAGTTTTGATTGGATATTATAATTATTTTATGACATGATCATGATACTATATCCTCTTTATTGGGTATGGGATTCAAACATGCATTGAAAAAAATGTACTCGAATACACCCTTTATTAATACATAATATACAATTAATAGCTTTTATGGAAATCATAACAAGACTTATAACCCTACACACATATGTTTCCCTATCATTCACGTGGAAATATACTTCAATTATTTGAATATTTGGTTTTATAAATTATGTGAATACTTTAATTGAAATTCAGTTTACATCTAGTGGAGAATATTCGATGAGGTATTTTCCCAAATTTTTATTGATTAATAATTTTTCATTGTGTCACATTTTATATGTTTTTTAGAAATTTTCTTATAAATTATTTAAATTATTTTTATTTAGGAATTTAGTAATATTTTAATAGATTTATATAAATTCGAGTTGTGTAGAGTCGATTTTAAATGTTATATATCACCTATTGATTATGCTTTACTGAGATGTTAAAAATTTATCTCAAATTTTTTTGTTTTATAAATTATTTTCTTATTTTGGTTTTTTATTCTCAAATATAATAGTATCATTCGGTTATCGATGTTATAGGAATGTCAAAAATTAAAAATCATCATGTCTGGTTTTCGATTGAATCAAATTATATGAAAATATATTTTGAATTGGATAAAACTATTCCCTAAAACTATAATATACTAACCATGAATTATTATTTCCAGAAATTGGTGATCAGGGGAACGAACATAAGTCCGTATAACAGACAGAATTAGTGACGTTAATGGATTAATGTGAGACAATATCCTAGGAAAAATATTATTTCATAATTTTAAATATTTTCAGAAAATAAAGAATCTGTATACTTTGATTCACCCCAACCCCATCTCATAGTGTTTATCTCATATTAGGATCTTTATCTCAATTATATGGTATCAAATCTATATGTTTTTTATTTAAATATCCATAATAAATAAATGAAATCATATATAAAATTCTATTTTTGGATATATCTAATTATGAAATATAATTAATTATCCATAAATTTCATATTAATTAGATAAATTTATGATTTTTAATCACATGTTAATTTTTTAATGATTATGTATATGAATTTATTAATATTATGGTAATTATTTTATTTAAGGGAACTAATTACCAAATCGATATGAATATAATGACACCTCTACTAAGTTATCTTGATAGGTATGTGTATATTGTGATTATTCATGGTATGAAATATAAATATATTATATAACAACCAATATAAATACATATATAAATGTTACATATGATAATAAAAAGTATAAAAACCATATATTTGATTACTTTTTTAAGAAATAATATATGAAAATAGTGAATAATTCTACAGAAAAACTATGTGGAATAAGTGATAAAATTTATAGGAATGTGAATCCATATACAATGAATCCAAATTATTTGTTTATAAAAATAAATTTGAAAACCTAACGATTCAGCCTTTCTAAAAATATTGAAAACTTATTATAATTACACATAACTAGTTAGTGACTTGATATATTTAAGAGATAATATATATTATGTTTTTATTAATAAAATAAATATTATAATTTTGAATAAAATATATAATTAAAACCATTAGTTATAAATGAATGATATGTAAACCCAATATCATTAGATGGTCTACAGTTTAAACATGATTCTTGTTGTTTGAGTGTAATTATAACATCAATAAAAGTATAAATTTCATAAAAGTAAAGGTATTTAATTAACAAGGAAAAGATAAAAGTAATATGTGATAATGAAAATTACTTTATTAAATTCATTAATTTCTTATCATATAAATTCAAGAGGGGAAATAATAAATTTTCATGAATGTTTCCAAGGGATTAATTCAAATGTGGAATGTAGGTCACATGGATTGTAAATGTAACGATTTTATTTAGGAAATTGATGAAAAATTATAGGTCATTAAATATAATTAAATTAATATTTATAAATTAATTTATTGAAAAAAACAATTTTAAAATATCGAGAAATTTATTTTAAAGAATAAATTACATAAAAAAATAATGGATGATATTAATTATTTTGGTGAGGAATTGGTTTTTAAAAAAAAATATTAATATGAAGAATCCTTGAATATTGTAGTTGATTAGTTCAAGACTGATTTACTTAAATAAAATATAGCAATTAAAAAAACATTATTTTCTACATTCAAGGAAATGTAGGTTCTTATAAGAAGAAATATAAGTAAAAATTAAAGGGGGTAAATAAAAATAAATATTTTATAAAATGAGGGTATGTTTTATTCATATGGTGTGGTGGGATAAATTTTCAAATTAGAACGACCCATTAAATATTTGAATGTGATAAAAAATTATTTTATATAATATAACTAAATTGAATTTTGATATTAAGGGTTAAATAATATAATATTCAAAACACACATTTTAGTCATCAAGAGTGATCCACGTTAGCTAAAATTATTTAATATTTTTTTTCTCTTTCTGTAAGTTTCTAGGAACTAAATTAATGTTTTTAAAAACTAAAAAATAGTGTATTTGAATATTTTTTCGAAACTTAAGTGATGTGTTTACTAATGTTTCTAATTAGTTGTAAAAGTGATTGAAAATTTAAATTCTAAATGGTATAGGTGAGAGTGTATAGTAATATCATTGAGATAGGAAATTTTAATAATTCTATCAATATTCCTTTGGGTTTTATTTTTTATTGACATAAAATATAATTTTTTCTTGATGGTCAAGTGTATCACAAAATTATACACTAATTAGAAATATTTATTTTGTTTCCTAAGTGACTCGTGAATCACTAAAAAAGATACCAAAAACATTTAACCTATCATTAGATGATGTTAAAAGCTATATAGAATGATTTTTACAAATAAATAATGTTTATAAGGTTTAAATTAATTCTAGGTTTTAGAGGGTGAATTTTTTTAATGTTTAACACCCAAATACCTGAATTCATAATGTTTGGAAAACATTTGATATTAAATAATTCTATATCAATATTAAAAATAGTTGTACATAAAGGAATTAATCCCAAACACTTAAGATCGTGGGAGATATATGAAAATTTTCAAAGTTGTGTCATCTCACCACCCTTGCTCTGAATATTTTTTATTTTTATAATATTTTATTTTTACTAAAATCAATTAAATTCAATATAATATCCATATTGTTTTTTGATTATCAAAAATGGTATAACATAATTGGGATGTTCAAGTTATCTTGATAAAATAATAATAAACTAGAATGATAATCCAATAACAGTATAATTATTAAAAAATTTATGGTTTGTTTAATTAAATATCACTTTAGGGGATGTTATACGAGTTGTTTTAATTAAAGAACATATTAGATATTATTTATTTCTAAAAATCAATAACAAAATCAAAGAAATAAGATAAGTAATTTAAGGGATTGAGTAAAATATGGAAATCTAAAATAGAGATAAAATATTTAGCATGATAGACGATATATAAAGAACAATAATATATGATTTATAAATTATAGCCTATTATTTTTTGAATGTTAAAAAAATTATATGTTAGAAAAATAAAAATTGTTGTGCCAGAATTTATCTAATAAAACCCATGGTTAAATTACTCTAATATCCCCAAAGTTTAAAAAAATTATTTTTTTTGCAATTTTATCAACATATTCAACTAGTTTACGTTTTAATTGATCTATTTATCATTTAATTAAAAATCATCCATATGATAGAGAAATTAATAACATTGAAAATAAGGTTTTTTATAATTTTGACCTTGATTAGAGTGACAATATTCTTGCTATAAATTAATATCAGCTAGTTTAAGAATAATATACTCATTATATACTGTATATTTAAGTGGATAAGTTATTTTCTTTAACCCCTTACAAATTATCATAACTATTAATGATTATCCCTCTCAATTGATGGTAATCCCTCGCAGTTTCATCAATGTGAAATTATAAATTGTTATACATTTCCTTTATGCACATTGTATTTTATGTGATAAATATAATTAAGTGTCCCATTGAATAACTAATTCAATAAGATTTATAAAAATGATAATTAGTATTATTATCACTTAAATATGTGCATGAGATCATATGAGAGTAACAAATAAGATAGGATATCCATCATAAACCCTATAATTATTCCATAAACGTAGTAGAGATCTAATTATATAATTAAGTAATCATATTGAATATGAAAACCTATTTCATATAATGATAAAAAAGGATGGGAGTCACTAGATCATAATAGATTTTAAAACACAAACTCTCTGTTAATTTTTCATCATCCTCTCATCACACATGATCGGTAGTTAATTTTAATCAATTATCCAAGAAAATTAAATGTCATGAATTTGATTTATTTTATATCATATTGATTAAAAGACAAAATTATATCTAGTTGATAATTTAAAATTCCATGAAAAAATTAAATAATATTGTTTTTTGGGAATTACTTTTGAATTTCAAGACATTTGAAAATGTTATTAGTGAGCCTACTACTAGAAATGAGGAACCAAAATACAAGAGGAGTAATGTTGTTTCTATGGGTGTCAATTGGATTTGTCATGGCGTTACATATGAACCTGATAAATAACCATTTTTGAGGACTTTTTAAGGAATGTTATAAAAGAATACGATTCTAGGATATATGATGTTTAGTAGAGAGAGAATTATCTAAAGATTTATAATGTCTTCTTTTATTTAGGAATATTTTGTAAATGGGGTAATGTTTCAAATAATGGATTTTATAAGGAGAATAACATGTTTTTAATGGAAATCACTCATATCCAACCTAAAAGTAGTGGTTATCTTGTTTACTTTAGGTATACAATTTTAAATTGAAGGTGAAATATGGTTATCAATTAAGGTGTGGCTATGGTTCCTTCAAAAAGAAGATCATAGAATGATTATTCCAATCTTCATAGAAATGTTTATAACATGTCATATTATAAGGAATCAAAGATCCATCTCACTTCAGAGAAGGAAGGGTCTAAGGAGATGATCCTTCATATCCTCAATCATGGTAACTCATAGTCATAGAGTGGAACTATTAATGATGATGATGAATTGGATTATGATTATGGAAATGATCCAACATTTTTAATTTGTAGTTTTCTTTTTCTTTATGAGGAAATGTCTCTTTTTATGACCATATCTTTCTTATTTCTAGCATGTTATCTTTTTTATTTCACATTTAATAATTAGTCAGGATATTAGGATTCTGACTAGTCCTTTTCATAATTTTACTCCATTTTATTTTACCCTGATTTATTGTATCTTTTTTTACTAAATGAATTTTTTAGTAGCTCAGTTGAACACCATAAAAGTTTAAATTTTTATTTTATTTTTAATGGGGAATTATATAATTTTATCCTTCACGAAGACTTGGATTATGAAACTGACTTTTTCATTGAGGTCAAAAATAAGATGATTCTTGTGGGATGATAGTTTTAAAATTTTAATATGTTGCTTAATATTATGAAAGGAGGTGATTATGATTTAAAGATATAATATATATTATTTTTTAACATTATTTTGAATTAAACTCTTTTATATATTCATATTTATAGAGAATTGATATGGAAGATAGTATTATAAAATATCACTCTAGAGGAGGTTGGCAACACAATAAAAGTGTTTTCTAGAGTTTGAGGATCAAAATAAATAAGGCATGGTTCTTTGATTTGATATAATTTTATGTGACCTCTTTGTCCTTAATTTAAATTTTGAAATCCTACCTTTTATAGACCAATTACTGATATAAACCTATTATATTATATTATTTAATGAATTGTTGTTGTAATTGAATTTAAATGAAATTACGATTAATTGTTACTTGAGGGATAATAATAAATTTTTATATAATATTTAGAGACATTAAACTAAAATCCTATTGCCATGGATTATGTTTTTTGAATTCCTTGTAAGAACATCTTACTATTTATATATAATATTTTATTTTCTATGTTCTGGTAAGAGAGATGATATATAGATATATTTATATATAATTTTGAATTATGTTGAGAATAACTTCAACCCATGAGTAATTAAATTTTGAAAGAAATATTATTGATTAAATTTTTATGAGAAAAATCCATTGATATATGGTTTGTCTAAGAGAACCGGATAAATTTTCCTTAAAATGAGGTCAAATTATATGGAAAAATTAACATTATCTTCTATTATCTCTAATACCATCATGAATTTTGATTTTATTATAATAATAATTTGGATACTAGTTCAATATGAATATCAACATAAAATTTGGTATTTCTATAAGATGGTTGAATTTTTATCTATATATTAAATTTGATTAAAATTTATAATAATAAAAAAATGAAATATATTATTATATTTATAGATCCATGTAGAGGTTTATTTAGAAATAGGAACATCTTATATAAATTGATATACAATAATAATAATATTTAAAATTTTGAAAAAAAAATATTTAATTAATGAATTTTTATAAATTTTAAATCGTAGGAATTTTTTTATTAAAATATATAAATATGTTTAATAATGATAAAATAGACAATTCATGTAATAATAAAATATCGTATGAGGTGTGAGAATGAATCATATCCAACATCTATAAAAAAATATTAAGAAAAAATATGGTGCATGTATGCATTCATGAGGTGAAAATAACTTGCACCAATATACATATACATGATTAAAAAAATTAATTCTAGTAAAAATAAATTTTTATTTCATAGAAATAATTTCAGTAAATCAAGTGATATTTTGTGTTCTCTTTGATCACGTAGAGCACATTCTTTAGATAAATTTTGTAAATTCATATTTAATGACATTAGGTTATAAAAAGTTTCATAAACTCACAATTGAAACCCCTATAGAATATAGCTACAATATTTGATTTCTATTTCAGAAAAATTGTTTCAGTTTGGGTTTTCATATCCTTTTCATGGTTTGGAATCACATTTATAAGACTTATTTTAGGTACTATGGACATGAATTTATTGAGAGGTATATAATGTAGAGTCCGGTATTTTTTCAAATATCTACTTTGAGTAATCTGAAGGCTTGGAAATTCAGTTGTTGAGTTTTATGGAATTATATGTATTTTTCATAGTTTTAATTTAATTAATTTTTATTTTATTATTCATTTAAGGGTTCATTAATATGAATATTATTGATTTGAATAGTAAATATTAATGTATAATAATTATAAATGTAATATTTTAGTATTTCAAGAAACACTAACATATCAATGAGAAAGTTTATATTTTTAATGGATTTTATTAAAGATCATTTTGAAATAATTTTCTCATGTATATAATTAGATTTATTGTTATTATAAAAAATATTATGTGGGGGGTTTGTTATTAATTTAAATGTTGAAAAATATTATTTTGGAATGTGTTTATTTAATTAAAAAATATTATATTCCAATATAATGTTTTATTTTATTAAAAGTGAAATATATTTTATTATTAGTTTGTTATGTTTTCATTAAAACATAATTATTTGGTTTAAATAATGATTGGAGTATTTATGTTCAGTGAGTGGAAGGATCGTGTCATTAAATATAAAGGGGAAATTGTAAATTTTGGCATTTTCATTTAAAGAGGGGATATAATAAAGGATGTAAAGTTGAATTCTCATGATTCTTGTTGTATTAAATATACACATTCATAAAAATATAATAAAACAAAAGATTATTTTAAAAATTATTGGGGTTTGGTTTTGATAATTCCATGAGTAAATGAAAAACATAATAGACATTAAAAATTTTGTGGTCCATTAAAAACAAAGAAATAATATATATATAATAAATTTTATGTGGAAAAATTATATGGAAAAAATATTGATACACAATAAACATGAAATTAATATGATTTGGGCGTAATTGACATTGTAAAATAGATGGAAGTCAAAAGAAAAATATAAAATGTTATATATATAATTATTAATTATTTAGATGTAATAATTTTAAAAACTATATGAATTTTATTATGAATTGGTTATTTGATATGAATAAATTTATAGAATTTATTCATCAAGTATATGAAATATTGTATATAATCTTATGTAACTATTATTTTTGGGACCATGATGTGAGTAAGTTAGATTTCTTGAATCAATAGTTATTGGAAAATAAATCTCATCACACTCCAAAAAATATCTCTTATCATTTATATAATTATTTTTCCCCTTCATAGGGAAAATATTTTGTGTTTAATGAGCATATCAAAAGACAATTGTGTTATGAATGATGAATAAGGGCAGGTAGCAAACAAAATTCCTATTATGTAGGGTATTTCTATGATTTTTTTCTTCTAGAAATTTACCTATGGATATGTTTTGAGAGTTTGTCATAAAATCATATTATACCTTTAAAGCTCCTTGATTTTTATCCCCTAGAAAGGATTGACTATAATAATCATCATTTACCTTTTATTGTAAAACTCGTTGAAATGAATGATTGGAGTCATCATCATTGATCTTCATTGAAACTACACAAAAAATCCTATAAGCTATGTCTTCTTGTATTAATACAACAATTTATAATATATCATTCCCAAAATATAGAATAAGAGGTATGTTCTTACTCTTACCTTGATCCCAAGGGAGAACATTTTGTTGGAGGTTTGAGGGGGGTGTCATCTACATTATGCATTTTATTATCATAATATTCTTTTGGGACAAGTGTTTTTATTCTTTGTCTATGGGTGGGTTCATTTATGATTCTTATTTCGTTTAATTTTGTAATTTAAAATTTTATTTATTTATTGAACATTGTCATATTACACAAAAAATTACTCTTTAGAGTTTCATTATTTTCATGAAATGTTTTATTGGTATATTTTTTTACTTCTAATATTTTGATATTTTACATGGGAATTTTAAAGTATTTTATAAATTAAAATATTGATTAGTGGGTATGATTCCTCGATATATTGCCTTTAATGAAAATCCATGTACTACTTCATAAATTATTGATATTTTTATAAATTATAATAGGTATTTTTATTTTTTTGTTTAAAAAATTATAATATCCTAAGTGGGTAATTTTAGTATTATTTTGTTAATTATTCTATAAAAAATAGTATGTATAAATGATAAATTATTAAAGAATGAAAAGATATTAGTAATAAAAATGAATTCTTGAATTTAAATGGAATCAGGAATGGCATCACGAAAGAATGTATTTGTTGGTATAATTCAACATCATACTGTCATATATTTTTTATAAATTGAATATATGTTATTTCATTAGATTATGGTGTGTAAATGGTAAATGATTTAATAATTTTAATAATATTAATACTAAAAAAAGAGTTAAAGACTGATAATTAATTTATTTCATCATGAAATATCAAAGTTGTTGTTAAATTATAGATGTTAGATTCAAGATTTTTATTAGATTTAGGTAATTATATAATGTTTCATAGTAGTTGTAGTAATGAATTGTGTCTCTGATGAGTTTTTTCCTTTTCATATGCATTGAAGTGGTTTGGATTAAATAACAATTTTATTTATTTGGAATAGATTAACTAGGTAAGTAATGGATATTTCTTTTCTTATCAAGGTCTTTGTAATAAAATTTAACAATGATATCTATGTTTTGTTGATTATTGTATCATGAAATGATATTGATAATTTATCTTCAATTTCTCATTATTAAATTTGACTTAATTTAATTAATTTTTATGACTTTATGTTCGGACATTTCATTTACATATATTACATGTGATTTCTTGATTGATTGATTACTTGGATTTTATTTTTTTTGTGTTCTTTAATTTCTGTGATATTTCATTTTTTTTTCTTTTTTGTGTATGATATTATGATACTATATGCATAGGCTACAATGGAATTTAGTTATTTGTGTTCCTACATTGATTGTAATGGATTAACGTATAATTCACCTATACATTGGAAATAATGGATCATATTTATTCCATGTATAGTTTTTATAAGCTATGATGTCTTGTTTTTTTGAATTTCTTATATATATATATATATATATATAAAATGAATTAAGGTATTGTGTGTGTGTGTCTATGGGATGTAATGGATCAATATTTCAACACATTCACCTATTAATGGGTGGTAATTTCTATAGGTTATAAAGTGTACACATTTACTATATGATATGATGGGTTAGGGTTATTCCATGTTCTTGGGTTGTGATGGATCGATCTTATAGAACGAGATGATGTGATGATTATGTAGTGATGTGGTGGTTATGATGTGGCTATGGTTGTATTGATGTGGGGTTATGGTGATGATGTGGGGATTTTTCTAATGTGTTCATGGATGTGATGTGAATATCATGGTTACGTAGTATATTAGGTGTGATTAGTTGATGATTAAAAATATATTATTCATGATATGATGAATTGATTATAATTGTTAATAGAGGATATTATTTTCTAATCCTAATTTGTTACTCATATGTGATCCTAGAAACTAGATTTAATCCTTATTTATTTAATCTAATAGAATAAATCCATTAATATTATATTATAAATACAGGTGATGTAGTAGAATTAATATTTAAGTGATTCATTAATTTTAGTATTATTAATTATAATTTTTATTTCCTTCTTAGACTTTATTATTAAATAACCTTTATATCTAATTAGTTTAATTCACACTTTTCTATTCTATCACATTTATTTCACATGTATATAGAATTTTTTTGAAATATGATCTTGATAACTACTCCCAAAGATATCACCCCTATATAGTAAATTGATTAGCTTCTCATGATAGTCTATTGGATATTGGGGATGATGTTATTTGGGTAGCTAGAATTGAGCCTATGAGGTCGTCCACACAGTGTCTTGTTTTCATTATAAACAGTACAATGTGGTGTTAATTTTGGAATGAGATTGTTATATAGTCAGTATTTATATATGTATTTAACAATTGTTTTTCATTATTATCCTAGAAATCATGAGGGTATTGCTACCTATAATTTCCCACATCCCAGGACCACTAATTGGTTCCCGAATTGTTGGTTTCTATTTTAACTCAGGAACTCCTCCCCATTCGGCACATGTTTCTATCAATAATAAAGGGGTTGTGAGGATTCCATTGGGATATTATTCCCTCATTTTGATAGATTTCAACAAAATATAAATAAGATCGATCATATACACCTCATAGATAACATTGCATCCAAGGAACATTTTGAAAAAATAATATAGCATCACATGTGATAAAACTCAAATTTCTATACACACCAAAATAGATTCCCCATGGGTAGTTGAAGTACAACAATAAAAAAATAAAAAAATATAACATAGGATACATCCCATATCCAATACATTTTTGAGTCATGATCAATCCCATCATCCAACTCTAACCTAGGAATCCAATAAACAAAAAATAAAATTAGGAATTTCCCAAAACTTATACCTATTAAAAACAATAGCTTATGCTTTGGTACCAAAGTCCCATGACGGCCTTAAGAGGGTCTGATTATGAATTATTACTTCAAGACTAACATATTCATTAAAATAACAAGTCTCGTAAGAAGAGAATTAATATGTGATATAAATAATTAAAAAAATAATACAAACATTAAATAATTTAACTTTGAAAGGATAACACAATGTTTTAACATGGGCACCGTTATGATACCTGATAACAGTACATACCTATTTTGGCCAGTGTCGGAGAGTCTCTATGAATATTGTTTTGGAAATGAAAATCCATCTCCCATCAGAGGGGATATACCCATCCCTAGTAAAATAATTGGCATTCGAGGGTAATATAAGCATCCCTAGAGCCCATCCAAATCAAACAAGGCGATAAGTTTGCTATAGTACAATTGAGAGAAACCAAATCCACCCAGGGGATAGGTGCACTATTGGTCTATCAAGCACACCAAAACCCATACTATGGAAATATTCACTCTAGGTTCATTGTGAACAAACCATTTTTCAACACTTTAAAAAAACAAAACTTTTATACATGTTGATACAAAACCATATCACATATCCATTTCAGAAAACATTTCCAAATTCCATTTACAGAATAAAATTTTATGAATCTTAAATTAAACACACACAAAACCTTTATTAATTACATAGCTCATATCAATTCATAATTTTGGATTTACCATTTTACATTACAAAAAAACACATGAATTAAAGTTAATAAAATCTAACCCTTTATATAGAAAAAATTTTCATTTCAGAAATGGTATAAAATTTTCAAAAGGAAACAATTAAATTACACCAAGTAAATTATCATTAAACCACATTGACTCTATTTTTTAATTTTTGGGATTACTATCCCATTTCATTAATATCATGTCATTACACAAGTCAACACTTTAGAAAAACATGATAATTTAACATTAGGTATAGTCCAAGGTTAGAACCATTTACAATTATCAGTGGTTATGAAATTCCTTTTAAAAACAATTTATTCAAATTAGGTTTCCTATTAAGCTATTTAAAACCCTATTTTGGAGTTTACTGACATTAATACATTTCAAGGTTATTTTCTAATATAATAATTACCATAGATATTATAATTACCTAATGTATAAGTCTTCATTAATGGGTAATTAAATTAGGTTGACCATAAACTCCAACACTTAACTTTAAATTCAATCAATCACTGTGAAGTAGACTATATTGAGCTATAAATGCACTCAGAAAAAAAGTAAAGAATATGGGTTAAATTAAAGGGACCACCAACCATTATTCAATTATTACAATTATTTTCCAAGGATCAGCAGTAGATTTCAAGTCCCATTAATGTTAGCATCACCAATTAAGTACCTAAATCATATCATACAAACCAGTATAACTATTTATATATTATTTACAATTAATTATTCAACTTATCTATATAATTAAAACTAATTTTAATTCTAAAATCAATAAGTTCAAAATTCCCATACATACCAATTTTCCTCGCTGCATTAGAACCATGAAAAAATTCTCACCAAACACCCATGGTGTACACCGAAACAAATTCTAGGAGAATCCCTAACTAATTGTTCTAAAACAATCACTAAAAATTTAATTTTAATTAATCAACATTTTAAAATTGGTGGTGCCAAAAAACTCCATTGAAATGTAAATAAAAAATGCGCATATATATTTTTAGGATTTCTCGTACACAATAAAAATAGAATCCCAACGACTCTAGGATTATTCCACCTTGTTCTTGTGCAATAGGATCCAAAATATAAGTCAGGATAAACTAAATTTAAACAATAATAATTGATATCATGGAAGGAGGTTTTTTAGGCTAATTCATATCTCAAAACACTAAAAAATGATTCCATAATCTCCCAAAATAGATGTGTATTGAATGGGGGATAAGGGGTTTTGACCCTTTGGTCGTACAACAAAAATAATGAGGAAGGAGGGGTGGAATCCCCTAAAAATACAAGGGGAACATTTAGAAAATTTCCCCAAAAAACAACCCACTGAATAACTATTCTATGTCCACTGATAGGTTTATTCTAGGCTATTGGCAAGCCAATGAACCTAGTAGTGGAACCAAACAGGTGCCCATGCCACCAGAGAGTAAACAACGAGTTGGTGGCTATGTATATAATCCCCCTTGTATCTATTAAACCCCAATATACCTCTAATTATTCTCAAACCCACACATCCCATGACCCCATTCCATGTCCAGGAATTCGTGTTTCAGAAGTTCTAGACCATAGTTTTCCATTTCGAGGATTGGATCAAAATTTAGTATGTCCACTCTTTCAAAAATTTAATATTCTCTTAAATTCTAAATTCATATGTGGGCACATAGAATTATAATCATCCCACCATTATAATGCTAATCCTTGATATTTATCTTAGGTCAACAGTCGTAATCTCACATCATCCATCAATCACCAATTCCATGTGAAACAATCTCATTCCATTCCTGAAAGGACAAGACATGTCTGAGTCTCAACATTCAATTCAATGTGCTTCGACCTCTAAAACCCTTCACAATGCCAATAATATATATTGAAACACCTGGATGAAACTCACTCATGGCCAATTATACTAAAACACAATAATTTGATTATCTTATTACATGTGGGGGCTATGGTGCTCCAACCAAATTCGTTAGCTTATCACAACCTATTCTCATTATTTGTTGCTTCCACCATCAAGAATTCCTATTGAAACAATACTCCCATATTCCAATGACACACCAGCCTTGGTTTCTAACTCACCACACTAGAACATACACATTAATATTGGATGTAAATCAACACCCATCCATGTTATATAACTCAAACTTTGGGGGATATATAACTACTACCCATGCAAAAACAAAGAATATAATATATTTTACATAAAATTACTTAATTAATTAAAAAAATGCATATTTCATCTCCTAAATGAAACACTAGTTGTGTTTCGAACCTTAACACATTTAATTTCATATGTGAAGACATTCTAAACTATCCCTATACAACACTTGTCAAAAATTCCATGCTACAAAAGTTGATGCATCACAAATTTTTTCAAATAAAATTCCTTAATTCCTAGAGACATCCTATTATCAATTAAAAACACTCATCAGATTCCATACCTAACTATTATTGATGTTCCATAGTAAGATACTCAATTCCTCTATGCCTTCATAACTCCCTAAATCCAATGATTGGTATCAACTCAACACCATGTTTTAATCATATTTGTAATTCCTTTAGGAATCCAAGTGCATGTCTCAATATTTCTCACTAGAATCATGATGTCGTCATGACTAATCCATAGTCTGTATCGCATTCCCACAACCCTTCTATCACAGAGGTCATATGGTCATGTACAATACATCACTTCCCACCATAGGAGTTTTATTATCATTTTTCACATGAGGATTTCCAAACTCCCATGACCCACACTCAATTTATCATTTAACATAAATATTAAAAGTGGTTTTCCCACTCTCACCTGAGAAAAAGTGAAAAAAATAATCTATTAATCGTTCGTGTATTTAGAGAATGGAACCTAGGATATTTATAATATTTGATTAAAAATGATGAAATCTACCTGAAATGACCAATGTTTCAGAAGCACCATGAGACATCACTTATATAGCTCATCTAGTGAAAAATCCATGATTCTAGCTTCAAAAAGAGGTTTCTCCTTTCTGTTCCATGCCTGACACATCCATTTAGACCTAAAAACTCCGTTTGGTAAAAAATTGCTTATTTTTTCCACCACACTCTAATCCATCCATGATGTATACTTTCACTATAGAGATATATAAATTCCTTTTAAAAGGAATCAGGACTCTCTATTCAAAATCATCTCATCTAATCTTAGTCACTTTTCTTGAATTGGGTATAATAATGCAGCTCATTATTACACACATACACATGATTTATTACATATAAAAGATCTTCAAAAAACTATGAGTATCAAGATGTATAGTTATGAGGAAAATAAGACATTACCTGGAAAAATAATACTTAAAATACATCATCTTTATTTAAAACATATTTTACATGACCACAACATTCCTTCATACTCAGCATTGAATGTGATTGCCTGAGGACATACATATGAAAATGGTGATCTATAAAGACCAATAAGGGAATAAAGAAGGAATACCATGAATAATACAATACATGTTAGAAAATAGTCATATCAATGGATATTAAGGGAAACATGAACATAAATCTAGGATATAAAAAGATTATCAAAACATGGAAGTCTAGCAACAACATACAACATGATATTAGCAAGATCCAAGTCTCATTGCACACGTATTATCATGAGTAAATCCTCCTTTCACGTGAATTAGATTGAGAAAACCATAATTTAACTTGAATTATCTTGATTAAACCCTCATTTCTCATGGCGTATCGTGATACTAATCATTACCCAATGCATTGGAGTACTATTAGGGTTCACCATTTATAAACATTTCATTTCATGCATTAGTGTGCCACATGAATCATATAACATGGAATCATTGAACATCATAAGTTATTCCATGATTAGGGAATGTGGAATAAAAACAAGAGAATACCCATGATAGAGAAATGGGTATTGTATTCACTACATTATGATTTTGTCTTGGAAAATTGTGGTGTAATTTTGGCATCCTAATGACGTGACATAAAAATTTATAAAAATGGTTGAT
Organism: Viscum album; assembly: GCA_963277665.1. Lineage (NCBI taxonomy): Eukaryota > Viridiplantae > Streptophyta > Magnoliopsida > Santalales > Viscaceae > Viscum > Viscum album. The sequence continues at coordinate 1,615,301,595 of OY728151.1, forward strand.
TAGAGAGAAAGGGGTCTCTCATCATAAGTACATGAAATTTATAGTATGGGGATCATATATATATATATATAAATATATAAGTGTGTGGTTGTGTCCTAATACATGTAATTTTCAAATAAAATCCTTAACATAATAAAGAAACTTGATGAAAGAGGGGAAATGGAATAACTCTTACGAAATTTTGTCATGGTAACGGGTGTACATGGGAGGGATTAATGAGAGATAAATAGGTCTCTCATCATTAAAACATAAGGTGGGTAGTATGAGGGAGGTTAAAAATCATACCCCACCATTTTTTATTGAAAATAAACGGGTATATAAACATAATGAAACTTGAACACAAATGAGAAAGGAAGAAATCCCATATATGAGTCTGTGACTTCAAGAGCTTGAGGAGGGGCTTCTTGCGAGCTTGGGGAGCCTTTGGAGGATTATAGAGAGAGGAGGCCAGAGCTTGGATTTTCTCCAAAAACAATTAGTAAATATAAGTGAGAGCATGTGTGTTTTAATTTAGGAAAAGAGTGGGAAATTCCTTAAAATTTCACAAACATAGGATTTCATATGTGGAGGTGAGTCACTATTATAATAAAAATATTAATAAAATCTCAATTTAATATAATAATTTATATATTTATATAAAGTATCATTTTAATAAAAAAATGAATTTATCTAATTCATTATATTTTTATGAAAAAAATATTCTCATACAATAATTGATAGAATAATACTTTTATTTATAAAAGGTTTGAAAAAAAATAACTAAGGTCTTGTTACATACCCCTTATAACACTCATATAAGACTGAAGGGTAAGGTCTGTGATGGAGACACACTCTTGGGGCAGCTCAGATAACATCACCCCGGTGGTAATCTCAATTAACTTGGACTTCTCTCATAGGTGATTCCATTCAAGTATAAATTGTTGAAGATACACTATGTATTATTTAAGGGGGAATCCTTGTGATGCTACATCCTTTCCATTATCCGAAAAATGATTCTCGTACAACTTGACTCTACTGGATTGGCCATCCTCTCCTTTTTCTGTGTTGAAAAGATTCTTTTATTTACCATATATTTATATCAGTAGTGTAATCACTATTAAATGTATATATTATCAACAAAAATGATACATAACGGTCATTTAAACCCAATAATAAATAAAAAATGAGTTCATGTAGTTCTTATATCCATAAGTCATTTAATTAAATAAAAGAAAGGTAATTTTATTCATGATTGTTCGGTTCATTACAACCTTCCCCCCCCCTTAAGAAATTTCACCCTCAAAATTTCATTTTCTCACACAAATATAGATGAGGGTAACTATGCCTTATCACTTCCTCTGGTTCACTTGTTTTCTTCTTCAATCATTTTGTTTCTCTATAACTCTTGGACAAGGGGAATTGTCTTATTTCATAATACGTTTTCCCTGCGATCTAAGATCTCCACTGGGTTCTCTTCATTGGATATGTCATTATAAAATTATACCAATTTGGATTAAGTACATGTGATTGGTCATGTATTAACTTTCTGAAGAGTGATACATAGAGTGAATCATGTACTTGAGACAAATTTAGTGGGAGTTCTTGTCAATAGGCCACTGCTCCAATGCAATCAAGGATCTCGAAAAGGCCAATGTACCTTAGACTAAGCTTGAACTTCTTCCCAAATAACATAACTCTCTTCCACATGGATATGTGGGAGAATACCATGTCTCTCTCATCAAACTCTAGGTCTCGTCGATGATTATCAACATAGCACTTTTTATGACTCTAAGAAGCTTTAATTTGCTGCATGATAGTCTTAACCTTCTCCACCATTCCTAGACCTAGTAGTTTTCTCTCCCCATTGTTATCCCAACATGTCGAGGTTCTTCAACTCTTCAAACAAAGGGACTCATATGGATCCATATAGATGCTTGAGAGGAATATTCTTTTAGTAGGAGAACTCAACCAGAGGAAGATGTTGATCCCATACACCTTTTAATTCCATTAAGCATGCTCTCAAAATTTCCTTAAGGGTTTGGATTGTCCGCTGAGGTTGGACATTAGTTTGAGGATGATAACCCATACAAATGTTTAACTCAGTATTCAGAGAGTTTTGGAGAATCTTATAGAACATAGAGGTTAATATTGGATCATTATTAGATAAAATATATAGTGGTACTCAATGAATCCTTACCAATTCTCTGATATATATCTATTCAAGTTGATCCAATAAAATATCCTCTTTAATTGCAATGAAGTGTGTAGTCTTTGTAAGACATTCCATAATAACCCTGATTGCATTGTTTCCTTTCAATGTATTCAAAAGTCTGGTGAAAAAGTAAATGGTGGTTTTCTACCATTTCCATGTTGGTATGGGTAATGGTTGCATCATCCCCTTAGACTTGTACCTCTCAACCTTGACTTCCTAACATACTAGGCACTTTGATGTATTCTCAGTGATCTCCTTATTCATGTTATCCCACCAATAATGCTCTCTGATATCTCGATACTTATTTTTCTTTCCTTGGGGAATGGATAAACTCAAACTATATGTATCATCCAAAAGTTCTTTATTTAAATCCATATTTTATGGAACACATAGTCTTGACCCAAATCTCACAATTCCTCCTCCATTAATATTGAACTCAGAGGATTTCCCTTTTCTGATAGTTTCAACTTTCTTTTGAATTACCTCATTGTCCTTCTGAGAATCCTTTATCCATCCCAAAATAGAATGTTGAAAAATCATGTGTGAATGTATTTATTATTTTCTGTATAGACCCAAAGCATGACGTACCTAGACATTACATTACTTTTATGGAATACATGATACTTAACGAAAAGAGACACACAAGGACCGTAATAGTTTAGTGTCCTTGGAAACTCGGAATGTAATCTTCTAATTGAGGTGAAAGATCTTCAACATCTCCCATAAAGATATTCCCCTTTTGGTGTTCTTACCTAAAACCTTTCGTTAAATCATGGGGAAAAGAAAACATATAAAGGGTGAGCTCAAATGCTCAGTAAGGGTAAGCATAGAGAACATAAAACAATCATAAACATTTGAATGAAAAAAATTTAACATAAAATCTAAAAATCAAAATCATGAGCAACAACATATGTCTTGAAAGTACACTAGGCATAGATCATAAATAAACATTAGTCATGATAAACTAGTATGGTAATAAAACATATAGTTGTGTCATCCATTAATCACATGTTCTGATTTTTATAGTAGCCAAGGAATTGTTTCCAAGATCATCTTAGTGGACAACGTCCCATTCTGAATCGAGTTCACTCCTCGTTCCAGTCCTGTAACATTGAACTGGATTAACTTACCGTTACAACCGTGTCTATCTCATGAGATATAAATCTTTACCCAATTAATTGGAGGGAGATATATGTCCCACCCATCTCATAATGAAACCATTCTTATTTGTGCCACAAAATCACAAATCATACATCATAGCATAGCCCATGTAATAAAAATGGGAGTCTTAAATATCGTGACATCATAAAACAATTCATATAAGATAAAGGAATTCATAAAAATAATTCCATAACAACCTAATAAAATCAATGTAATAATTGGGATATAAACAGAACCCTATATTATCTTATATGGAAAATAATTTTGATAAAACACTTGAACTCTATTCTTGAGGAAAATATCCTTTCTACTTCAAAAACATGTTTCCTTTCTTAACATGTCATGCAATTTTAAACTAAAATAATTTGATTAAAAATAAACTTGAAAACTTTTAAAGGAAGATTCATCGAAATAATGTTCTAAATATCCATTCATGCCGTATAAGTTAAAAAAACATTCTTCCCGTACTTTGGATGGAAAAGTTAAAAAGTACCTCGTACGAAAAACGACAAAATATTCCTTTCATATATTTTATTAAAAACTCACTGAAGGGTAAAATTGGATTTAAACAATTGTAGGTGGATGGAAATAATATTAAATATTGAGGAAACATGGATGTGGATGATAAACATTCCCCAATAAATTCTGAAGTATAAACAATCTCGGATAAAAATGAGATTGTTAGATTTTCCCTTACCTTAGGTCCGATATGCTTTGTACATATCCAAACCTCCTATATAATGATTTAAATAATGTCAATGACTTATTAAATAATCGTATTCATTTTTATGATATCATATATGGTTCACTTATGACTTTATATTACCCGTTCTTTGGTAAGTTCCATGTTAAAGTAGCGTTTTGGGTTAAATCGTTTTATTTATCGTACATGTTTGGACTTTTTGTTCTTGATATTATTACTTATAACCTGATTTAATTAATTCCATTATGTAAAAAATGATTTATATTTAATATATATTCAGAATATACATATATATATAAATATGATAGACCGATAAATGGAATGAAATACACCGTTCATGGAGACGGTAGGTCGAACGTACGCATGAACGATGTTTTCATTTACATATTGAATTGAATAGAATTAAGTAGATGACATAAATATATATATACATAAATAAAGTATCATTATTATGTCATATATTTAATTATTACTTATTATATATACTTTATAATCATTAATGAATGGTTAACATGGAGAATGAATCTCATCGCATCGTGGAGACGGTAGTCCGTACGTACGCATGAGCGATGATATCATTCCCATGATCGTTGAATTGTATTGAAGTGTATGTATAATATTTAAGAATCAATATCAATTTACAATAATCATATATAGTTATCTATTTAAACCATTATACCCATCCATGTATGGTGGTGGTCAAAAATAGATTACACCACGGCGTGGAGACGGTATTCTGTACATACGCACGCGCGGTGATTTCGTTTTCCGTAGGACGGATATATGGTGAAATAGGGTTGTTTCATAGTTATAATAACATATAAGTATATGAGTGACACTTATGTTATTACTTCATAATGAAACAACTAAATAATAAGAAGCAGAAGAAAAAATAAAGTTGAAAGAATCGGTAACAGACATTACCTCTTCTTTGAAACGCCTCTTCTGAACCTCCTCTTAGGGCACTAAAGATGGTCTTTTAAGAAGACCAGAACCTATAGGATGTTTCTATGGAATTGTAGAAGAGAAATTGGAAGGGGTTTTCTGAGCTTGAAGTCTCAATGTGGTATGAGGAAGAGAGGGAGGAGATGCCCTTTTATAAGGGAGGAGAGGGGCACCTTTGGAAATATAAGAAATATTAGTTTATATTAAATCCCAACACCACTTAAAAACTTCCAAAATGACTCATATCCGAATATTAGATGAGATAGGGTTGTAATATCATCAACCAATAAAATTTAGACATGTTAGGAATTTATTTTAAATATTATCAACTTCATTCATCCTTATTTGTCAATTTAATTTTATCGGCGGTAATAATATTCAAAATATTAAATTATAATAAATAATTACATATGTGTGGTGAATTTTCTATAATTTGTGACTTTATGAAATTTTAGACCATATAAATTTTAATTAATAATTTTTAAATATTTTGTTTATTTTTAAACAATTTAATAATATGTTATTTCTATAAAATAATAATATTGTCAATTTTGACACTCTTTATTTATTTGAAGTTAAATAAACTCTACACAGAGGATATATTCGAACTAAAGTATTTAATAGATTCCTAACATGACATATTTGTCTATAAATTCATGGAGCACATTAAATAGTTCATATAATATTTACTTTAATATTTCTAAAACCATTTATTTGGTATATCTCTTAATAAAATAATTAGTACAACATGTTTGTATAATTATTTAATATACTTATTTGTTGCATAAAAATTAAATATAAAATCATTTGATGAATAGAAATATCAAGGATTTTATAGTAATAATTTTTCTCGAATTTATCATCTTAAAATAACAACATGTAAATTGTTATCTTTAATAAATTATGAAGGTGACAACTTTGAAATCATTTAAAATAAAATATTATAAGTGTCATAATCGCCTTATTAAGTATCCAAATGGTAAACAATAAGGCCATTGGATTATTAGGGATTATATATACACTACTAATAAGTTTTCTGCATATTTTTGTCCCTTTTGATATGTATTTCTATTTCAATAAAAAAATATATTATTGATTTTTCACTAAATAAAAAATTTCTACATCATTAATGTATAATATAATAAGGTAATTAAATAACTCTTAAAAATTACAAATAAATTACCATGACAAAGAAAAACAATTTATCTTTAAAATGAGTATTTATAACAGAATTTATATTCTGTGTAAACTTATATTAAAAATACTTTAATTATTAATGTTGAGTGATAAATATTTCACTTTCCTTTAAATATAATAAACTAAAGGTCTTAATCACCTCCATGTGGGTTCCAATGGATTCCATTTCGACCCAAATAATCCTTAGAATTGAATATAATCATCCAATTATATTAAGAAAAGTGTTAGGATAATTTTATACTATTATATTTACCCTTAATTACCAGATTTACCTTTTACTATGGTAAATAAAATTTGCCGTATTTACTATTCATAATGCCCAAAAATAAAAAGTAGCTTATTTACATAATATGGACCCACTGATTCCAAATATTGAATCCATTTTTTTAAATTAAATACACAAAAGTTGTAGAAATTAATTTAAAATTTATCCCGTTGTTAAGAAAACATGTTTTAAAAGTTAAAACATTGCAAAATATTGAAATGTTTTTACCTATGAATTCAATGTAAAATTAATGTTAATGACATACATTATATTAAATGGTTAAAATATATTCTATTTATAGTATAAACCCATTAAATATTATAATTTAACCATATAAATTATTGCGATGAAAAAAATTGTTTTTAATTAAAATATAGCGTGTTTTTACTATTCATCAAAACATAAAAGTTACCAGAATAATATGAAAAATTTATCCAAAGTAAATTTTTATTTCCTAATTCCAAAGAAGAATTTTAGTTTGTCAAATTTGACTTATAAACATGTCAAAAACTATATTTAAAGTGGGTGCGCCATCAAAAAGCGACAAAACTGCATTTTTTTAAAAATACTTATTTTACACAAAAAAATTACTTTGTTCTTATACGATGTTCTAGAAAATGAGTAAGATGAATAATAATTTTATAAAATTCAAAATTTAGTTAATACTATTCATAATGTCTTGTTCGTGAAAATATTATAACCATATATCGTTGTTTAGTGAAACTTGGTATTGCGTACAACACACGCTATCGAGGAAGGTCGTGATTGCATGTAATGCAAGCCAAGTCAGGGTTGCGTGTAGTGCAAGACTTCTTTGTTGTTTTTTATAATATAATCCAACCATATTTCATTTATACATTTAATATATATATATATACATATATATATTCACTCAATGTTGCGAACTTGAAATTGTGTGTAACACGATCCAATAATAGTGTTACGTATACTACAAGATAATGCGGTGTTGGATATAGTACAAGATAATCTTGGTATAGTGTATAATAGAAGATCAAAAAAAATATCTCATAAAATCTTGGGGTGTTACATTCTACCCCCTTAAAATTAATTTCGTCCTCGAAATTCGTCGGGGTTATAAATGGTTTAATACTTGAAAGTTTCTTTAATAGAAACCCACATCATAAAAAGGGAATACCAAAAATAATCTTTAAAAACTAAAGTATGAAATGTAACGGTTACCCAAATTAACAAATCAATGGGTTTCCATATAGGAGAACGCAGGTGAAAATATGGATATTGAAGAAAAATCTAACCACCATTTTCTGATGGAGAGTGGTAGATAAAATGGATTTGAAAAAGCCAACAATCAGAAAGCCATAAATTTGTGATGATCTAAAGTACCATATGATTTATCAGATATAAGAGCACTAGGAAAAAAATTTTGGCTTTCAAGATAATTTCCCTAATGTTTAATAATTTTTGAATTAAAAGAAATCTTTACTTAATTTTGGTACACTCTCATTGTTGTTCGTGTCATGAACATTTTCAACCTCATCTCTTAATGAAATGAAGTTGAATTTGTTTTCCATGAAGTGTTAGAGGATCATGTGATAGAATGATGGGTCATTCCATCTATTTCAAACAAAAGGTTAGCACAATTTATAAGTCCATCTTATGGTGAGATTAACCATGTATGGTTCCAAAAATGGGCTTATTCTTTATTTATCATACCTCATAATAAAATAAAACTAGTTTCCACTAACTAGGGACTTCATGTAGGCTAGTGGCAGGCGATAAAGTCCTGTCACACTTCAGTTGTGGGTTCAATTCCCATAGCCTTGTCTGACGCAATGGGTTGTCGCCCGTCCTACAGGATGCCCTTTTTCTAAAACTACACTATTATAACATTCCAGAAATAATATCAAAAAAAATTTCTATCCTTAAACAATACTATATTATGTCCAACATAATCCATTCCAATATTTAGGCTTATACATATGTCAAATCTCAAAGTATAAAGAATAATATTACTTGAAATGTCACATAACAAGCATGTGAATACCATCATTTATCCCCCATATATCATAAGATATATCTTGTTGGTCATAGTCCAAACAGGTGAATACCATAATAATGAATTCTTTTGAGACATGAATTACCATAAAACATTAGTGAAAACATGAGTGCTGTCAAAAGTTAACTCATTCCACATACCAAAAATCCCAAAAATTCTATATACTCAAACCAAGATATCACTTTGTCTTTATATCAGTCATGAGCTCATGAATACAACAAAAAATCTTATTTTCTACTTATCCCTTCATTATGCGAATATAATCTGCTTTCCAAAAACATTTCAAACACTTTTCATGGATACCTGTACCATATAATTATTGAAAACCAGAATTAACCAATACATAGATATTCCAATATTTCATGAAAGTACCCCCAACAACATTATTCTTTAATAGCAAGACAAAACACTTCAATCCATCCTCTTCAATTATTGTCATAGAATACATACTTCCTTGATTTAGAAGTAACCTCTTAGGTCTGGGCATTTAGTTGCATAATGATCGTGTTCTCCACAAATAAGACATTGAACTCCATGATAGTCTGTCACTCTGTGACCCTTTTCTCCACATAGATAACATCTTCCCCTCCATTTGAGATATTCCTCAAGGTTCTTCTTCCCTTCTTTAGAAATATCAATCTTCCCTTCTCTATGCTCCTCACCATGAGAACATGCATAATATTCCATCTTCCTCTTATTTGATGACTTATGAATACCACTAAATTTCACCTTGTTAATCATATATTGCAATGACTTATTCGGAATAATCAAAATATCTTTCTCTCTAGGAATTACTCAATTTAATTTCTCATAGTCACCAAATTTTCCATTGAATTCAATGTTAACTTAATTCCTTCTGGTTCCTTCCATTGACTAAAATGCAAAAAGAATTTTGTTAGAGGAAAAATCATAAAAGGAAAATAACATAATCAAGTGGGAGTACCTTTGAAATCTAACATATTAGGTTTAATTATAATATCATTATCGTAATTCTAGGACTATAACTTATACTTACACATAACCTTGGGGACATCCTTAGACATACCTTAGAAATATCTCTAGGGATCTCACTAATGTTTTCGCATCCTAGTTTCCAAAGGATAACTAAACCTTTCCTTTGATACCAACGGTAGAGACCCAAATCTTGACGTACATGGACATTACATTACTTTTGCGGAATACATGATACTAAAATAAAACAGACACACAAGGACTGTAATAGTTTAGTGTCTTTGGAAACTCGGAACGTAATCTTCTAATCGTGGTGAAAGATCTTCAACATCTCCCATAAAGATCTTCCCCTTTTGGTTTTGTTACCTAAAACATTTCTTTAAATCCTGGGGAAAAGAAAACATATAAAGGGTGAGCTCAAATGCTCAGTAAGGGTAAGAATATAGAACATAAAACAATCATAAACATTTGAATGCAAAAACTTGAACATAAAATCTAAACATCAAAATCATGAGAAATGGCATAAATCATGAAAGTAAACAAGGAATAGATCATAAATAAACATTAGTAATGATAAACTAGCATGGTAATAAAACATGTAGTGGTGTCATCCATTAAACAAATGTTATGATTTCCATAGTAGCCAATAAATTGCTGCCAAGACCATCTTAGTGGACAAAGTCCCATTCTGAATCGAGTTCACTCCTCATTCCAGTCCTGTAACACTAAACCGGATTAACTTACCATTCCAGCCATGTCTATCTCATGAGATATAAAACTTTACCCAATTCATTGGAGGGAGATATAGGTCCCACCCATATCATAATGAAACCATTATTATGTGTGCCACAAAATCACAAATCATACATCATAGCATTGCCCATGTAATAAAAATGGGAGTCTTAAACATCGTGAAATCATAAAACAATTCATATAAGATAAAGGACTTCATAAAAATAATTCCATCACAATATAATAAAAATCAATGTAATAATTGGGATATAAACAGAAACTTGTATTATCTTAGATGGAAAATAATTTTGATAAAACACTTGAACTCCATTCTTCAGGAAAATATCCTTTCTAATTCAAAAACATTTTTCCTTTCTTAACATGTCATATAGTTTTAAACTAAAATAAGTTGATTAAAAATAAACATGAAAACTTGTAAAGTAATCTTCATGGAAATAATGTTCTAAAAATCCATTCATGTCGTATGTGTAAAAAAAATTCTTCCCTTACTTTGGCTGGAAAAGTCAAAAATTACCTCGTACGAGAAATGACAAAAGAATCATTTCATATCTTTTACTAAAAACTCACCGAAGGGTAAAATTGGATTCAAACAATTGTAGGTGGATGGAAATAATATTACATATTGAGGAAACATGGAAGCGGATGATAAACATTCCCCAGTAAATTCAGATGTATAAACAATATTGTATAAAATTGAGATTGTGAGATTTTCCCTTACCTTAGTTTCGATATGCTTCGTACGTATCCAGACCTCCTGTATAATGATTTAAATAATTTCATTAAATTATTACAGAATCATATTCATTTTTATGATATCATATATGGTTCTCTTATGACTTTATATTACCGGTTCTTTTGTAAGATCAATGTTAAAGTAGCGTTTTGGGTAAAATCCTTTTATTTATCGTACATGTTTGGACTTGTAGTTCTTGATATTATTACTTATAACCTGATTTACTTAATTCTAGAATGTAAAAAATTATTTATATGTAATATATATTCATATTATACATATATATATGATTGATCGATAAATGGAATGAAATACACCATTCATGGAGACGGTAGGCCGTACATACACATGAACGATGTTTTCGTTTCCTTATTGAATTGAATGAAATTAAGTAGATGACATACATATATATATATACATAAATCCAGTATCATTATTATGTCATATATTTCATGATTACTTATTATATATATTTTATAATCATTAATTAATGGTTTACATGGAGAATGAATCTCATCACGTCGTGGAGACGGTAGTCCGTATGTACGCACGAGCGACGATATCATTCCCATGATCGTGGAATTGTATTGAAGTGTATGTATAATATTTCAGAATCAATATAACATTACAATAATAATATATAGTTATCTATTTACATCATTATACCCATCCAAGTAAGGTGGTGGTCGAAAACAGATTACACCATGGTGTGGAGACGGTATTCCGTACATACGCACGCGTGGTGATTTCGTTTTCCATAGGATGGATAGATGGTGAAATAGGGTTGTTTAATACATATAATAACATATCATTATATGAGTGACACTGATTTTATTAATTCATGATGAAACAAATAAATAATAAGTTTTAGATGAATAAATAAAGTTGAAAGAATCGATAACGGACATTACCTCTTCTTTGAAGCGACTCTTTTTAACCTCATCTTAGGGCACTAAAGATGGTCTTTTAAGTAGAACAGAACCTCTAGGATGTTTCTATGGAAGTTTAGAAGAGAAATTGTCCAGGTTTGGCCAAGCTTTAAGGCTCAAAGTGGTGTGAGGAAGAGAGGGAAGAGATGCCCTTTTATAAGGGAGGAGAGGGGCACCTTTGGAAATATAAGAAATATTTGTTTATATTAAATCCCAACCCCACATAAAAACTTCCAAAATGACTCATATCCGAATATTAGAAGCTATAGGGTTGTCATATCATCAACCAGAAAAATTTAGACATGTTAGGAATTTATTTTAAACATTATCAACTTGATTTATCCTTATTTATCAATTTAATTTTATTTGCGGTAATAATATTCTAAATTTTAAATTATTATAAATAATTACATATGTGTTGTGAATTTTCCATAATTTGACACTTTATGACATTTTAGACCATATAAATTTTAATTTATAATTTTTAAATATTTTTGTGATTTTTAAACAATTTAATAATATGTTACTTCTATAATATAACAATAGTGTCAATTTTGACACTATTCATTTTTATGAATTTAATTAAAATATACACAAAGAATATATTCGAAATAAAATATTTAATAGATTCCTAAAATTTAAAATTTGTCTAGAAAATTCGTGGAGCACATTTAATAGTACATATAATATTTATTTAAATATTTTTAAAACCATTTATTTGGTATATCTCTTAATAAAATAATTACTACAACATTTTTGTATAATTATTTAATATATGTATTTGTTGCATAAAAATTAAAAATAATATCCTTTGATGAAGATAAAAATCAAGGCTTTTATAATAATAATTTTTCTTGAATTTAGCATCTTAAAATAACTACATTTAAATTGTTATCTTTATTAAATTATGAAGGTAACAACTTTTGAATCATTTAAAATAAAATATTATAAGTGTCATAATCACCTTAATAAGGATCCAAATGGTCAACAATTCGGCCAGTGGATGTTCAGGGTTTATATATACACTACTAATAAGTTTTGTGTAGATTTTTGGGCCTTTTGATATGTATTACTATTTCAATAAAAACTATATTATTTATTTTTCACTAAATAAATAATTTCTGCATCATTAATGTATAAGATAATAAGGTAATAAATAACTCTTAAAAATTACAAATAAATTACCATGATAAAGAAAAACATTTTATCTTTAAAATGAGAATTTATAACCGAATTTATATTCTGTCTAAACTTATATTAAAAATATTTTAATTAGTAAAGTTGAGTGAGACATATTTCACTTTCCTTTAAATAAAATAAACTAAATTTCTTAATCACCTTCAAGTGGGTTCAAATGGATTCCATTTCGACCCAAATATGTCTTAGGACGAAATATAAGCATCCAATTATATTAAGACATGTTTTAGGGTAATTTTATAATATTATATTTATCCTTAATTACCCGATATAGCTTTTACTATGGTAAATAAAATTTATAGTAGTTACTATTCATAATGCCCAAAAATAAAAAGTAGCCTATTAACATAATTTGGACCCACTGATTCCCAATATGGAATCCATTTTTTTAAATTCAATACCCCAAATTTGCAGAAATTAATTTAAAATTAATTCCCTTTTTAAGAAAACATGTTTTAAAAGTTAAAACACTACAAAGGATTGAAATGTTTTTACCTATGAATTCAATGTAAAATTAATGTTAATGACATAAATTATATTAAATTGTAAAAATATATATTCTATTTATACTATAAAACCATTCAATATTATAATTATCCATATAAATTATTGCGATGAAAAGATTTGTTTTTAATTAAAATATAGTGTGTTTTTACTATTCATCAAAGTATGAAAGTTACCTGAATAATATGAAAAATTTATCCAAAGTCAATTTTTATTTCTTGATTACAAAGAAGAATTTTCTTTTTTCAAATTTAACTTATAAAAAATTCAAAAACTAGATTTAAAGTGGGTGCGCCATCAAAAAGCGGCAAAACTGCATTTTTTTTAAAATACTTATTATACTCAAAAAAAATTACTTTGTTCTTATACCATGTTCTAGAAAATGTGTAAGATGAATAATAATGTTATAAAATTAAAATTTTAGTTAATACTATTCATAATGGATAGTTAGTGATAATATTATAACAATATATTGTTGTTTAGTGAAACCCGATATTGCGTAAAACACACGCTATCAAGGAAGGTCGTGATTGCGTGTAATGCAAGACAAGTCAGGGTTGTGTGTTGTTCAAGACTTATTTATTGTTTGGTATAATATAATCCAACCATATTTCATTTATACATTGAATATATATATATATATACATATATATATATATATTCACTAAATGTTGCGAACATGAAATTGTGTGTAACAAGATCCAAGAATAGTGTTACGTATACGACAAGCTAATGTGGTGTTGTGTATAGTACAAGAAACTCTTGGTGTAGTGTATAATAGAAGAAAAAAAATATCTCATAAAATCTTGGGGTGTTACATTTTTCCTTCTTTATGATTACCATGTCCATAATCATCAAATATAAGAAGTTTGGATCCTTTTCAATTCTCATCAATGATAGAATTGTTGGGTCCTTTCTAGCTCATGCCCCTGCAACTTTATTTTTTATCTCGAGATGGTAGTGAATTGAGCTATCATAGTCTTTGATTAGCTATAACCATCATCATTGGTGCATGTTCAACTCTTTCTATGTGAATATATACATGAGTCTTCTATGATATGTATATATTGCACACTTTTCCACAAATAGATAATGTCACTAAATTTTTAAATCAAAGATTACTACATCGAACTCCGGATCATGTGTTAGATAGTTTTTCTCATGATATTATAATTGAATTGAATCATAGGCTGTGACTTATTCATTTTTCATCAACACATAGCCCATGAACATCTCTGAAGCATCAATGAATACCACATAATGTTCTCCAACTGTGGGTAGTGTAGGCATGGGCATAGGGAAAATCATTTTTTACACTATTTGTTTTTTTCTTCAAATTTATAACTCCAAGAAAACATGAATCCCTTCTGAGTTATCTTGGTATGAGTGCTTGAAAATCGTAAAAAAATTCACACAAATTGGTGATAATATTCATCTATCCCAAAGAAGCTACATATATCTATCAATGATATTGGACTCGGTCGTCCCTCAATTGACTTTTACTTCGAGGGGCCCATAGATATTAGATTTATTGTGATGATATGACCCAATAATGAGACTACCTTCAACTAGGACTCACACTTTCTGTACTTTTCATAGAGTTTCTCCTTTTCAGGGTCTCTAGAACAATTCTTAGATTCTCCTCAAGCTAATCCCTGGTTTGGGTGTATATAAGAATGTCTTCAATAAATACTACCACAAATTTGTTGAGGTAATATAAAAAGAGTCTATTCATCAATTACATGAAGATTTAAAGAGAATTATTGAGTTTGAAAGGAATTAATATGAATTCATAGTGCTCGTACCTTGTACGAAATGTAGTCTGTGGGATATCCTCCTTCATCACCCTTACTTTGTAACATCCTAACCGCAAATCCACCTTAGAGAAGTAGTGTTATCCACATAGCTAATCAAACAAGTTACCAATTTTTGTAAGAGGATACTTTTTATTTCTCATGATATTATTGAGTTCATGATAATCAATGAAAATATTCATTCTCCCATCATTCTTCTTGATAAAGAGAACTAGTGCACCCCATGGTGAAGCACATGGGCATATAAACCCTTTATCGAAATTCTTATTTAGTAGTTTCTTTAGCTCCTCAATATCCACAATATCAATTCTTTATATATTATTAGATATTGTAAACACCCTAGGTAGAAGATAAATGGAAAATTCAACATCTCTTCTTTGAGGAAGACCATACAATTACTCCGAAAACGCCTCAGCGAATTCCATCACAATAGGCATTTTTTCAAGGATGGTTCCTTCCTTAGACTAATTCTTTTGAGAAAGATATGAATTCTCATATGGAATTAATATCCATTCTAGATATGATGGTGATAAATAAAATTCATCATCATCCTTGCACATGTACAGAATCGGGGGACAATTGTCCATAAAGAGTGTCATTTCCCTCTCAGGGATATTTTTTTGGTTCTATATAGGGAAGGCCAATCCATGCAGATAATTCCATAAAATTACAATAGATGGAGTATGAAGAGGTTTTCCAAGAATTTAAATCCACAAATTTCATAGGGTAGGAGTTATATTCATGCGAAGAAATAATTTCCCCATTTAACATTCTCACCAACATCTCTACGTCCATGATTTTAGTGGTGTTTGTATTTCTCTACTATACTTTAGGGATACAATAGAATGCGTAGAACCAGAATAAAAAAGTATTTTTTCTACTATTGAATGAAAAACTAGCATACCTGTCACCACTTCATTGTCAGGATGTTCTTTAGTGGTAGTGATGGAATAATCATTCCCTTACTACCATTGAGGTTATTGGTTACCTCTGAAAAATTTTGTCTTAGGGAATTGGTTTGTAATGTTTCTTGGTTATTTGTAGTTGATGAAATAAACAATGCATTGGGGGTAAAATGGAGTGTTCCTATCCTCTGTCATAGTATCATTTTTTTCTTTTCGGAAATTAATTGCTACGTTCCATTCTCTTCTACACCTAAATAATTTTATCATCCCCTTCATGAAATTTCTTGTGTGCTTCATTCAGCTCCTTTGGAATGTGGGGTGCTCAAATATATTTGTACTATTTTATTTATCCATCAGGCCACCTGAATTAATTTCCACCATCTGCTTATTATCCCCATGATATCCCTAAGATTCTCCGATCAATATTTCAAATTTGAGGGCACATCAGATAATTTCCTCATAGCTATCAAATTCATGGATTTCTACGGCTTTCCATAGGCTAAGTTTTGGCCCACCAAAAGAAGAGGTCAATCATTCATTCAAGTGTAATGAAAATGCTAAAGGCATATAATGAAAACCATAGGTTGTTTTCCCCATATGCTCTCAAGGATTCGTCATCTTTTTTTCTGGTGGGAAAGGATGTCCCACTCCATATTAAGTCAGAGGATTCGAGGAAAATAATTATTGAATTTTTTTATAGAAATCCCTCCATTCCAATGCCTCAATCTCTTCATCAAGCTTCATATTTTTTGTCTATGTCCACCATTGATTAGATTCACCGTCCATAATATAAGTATCCAGAATAACCTTCCATTGTGAAAAACATTGAAGGACAGAGAATATCCTCTCAATTTAGTGGATCCATTTTTCAGCGATTGAGGGATATGATGATCCATTAAAATTAGGAGGACGTTGTCCCATGAAGCTTTTGATTGTGGCTTGTTCTTTGTTAGGGGGGTGGATTTTCCTCTTGACCAATGGTTCTATTAAAAATGCGAGTTAACTAAGTTATTATCATGGCAATTTTTGTGATTCCTACTCACATCAGATTGGGAATGTCATTAGAATAGTCATCTCATTGATCTTTGCATCGATTATCATCCCAATTCCTCTTATTACTGGCCATTGGATGGA
This sequence comes from Viscum album, assembly GCA_963277665.1. Lineage (NCBI taxonomy): Eukaryota > Viridiplantae > Streptophyta > Magnoliopsida > Santalales > Viscaceae > Viscum > Viscum album. Next base: position 1,615,319,012 of record OY728151.1, read on the forward strand.
ATAAAATGATCTTTAGGGTTAACACATAAAGGGGAATCCAATTACAAAAGGGTATCTTATTAATTTCATTTATTTCCCATATTAATGGATTTATAGGTTTCAATCTATGTTTTCCATGATCTACTTCCAATCATATATTCTTAAAAGAATTTTTTTATTTCCTTAATAATGGTTCATACTAGGCTTATGAATTTACCCAAGAATATCACTTGGGAGAGTCGAAACATGAGTGCAATAAGTATCATTGTCAAGCACAAGTTCTTGTTCGAGTCTAGCTCAAATACGTGTTTTCGGGTTTTACCCCCAGATACATCTTTTCCAGAGCCACCTCTACATGATCATATCCAGATAGGGATTTATTTTCTTGATAAAACCCATACTCTATAATTAGTTTATTTTTGAAATGTTTTTATTATTTTTATTATTATCCCAACATATTTCACTAGGGTTTTATAATCCTAATACAAAAACTAACTAAACCTATCATCGGATGCCAACTATAACAACCTTTCCCTTTATTACATAATTAAACATGATTTATTATATAAACTAGAAGATAAGTCAACACTAAGGATACAATGGTCTATTGTTCAAGGAAATTAGAAACATTGCATGAAAACATAGGACATAAAATAAAACTTCTTTATTGAAAACATCATTTAATGACCACAACATTCCTTCATACTTAGAATTTCACGGGATAACCTGAAGACATACATACGAAAATGGTTAGCTATAAAGCCTAGAAAAGGAGTAAAAAAGGCATAATAGGAAGAATAAAATACATGCTAGGCAATAGGAATATCAATAGATCATAAGGGAAACATGAAAATAATAGCATGATATATTTTGATTATCATTACATGGAAATGTGACAATAACATACAAAATGACATTAGATTGAGCCAAGGCTCGTTGAACATGGATTAGCATGAGTATACTCTCATTTAAATTGAATTAGAATGAGTAAACCCTCATTTCAATTTAATTAATCTAATTAAACACTCATTGTACATGGCGTATCACAACACTAAACATTACCCAATGCATCAGAGCCCTTTCAGGGTGCACCGTTTATAAACATTTTATTTCATGCTTAAGTGTTTCACATGGATCATATAACATGGAATCATTCAACATAATAAGTTATTCCACAGTTAGTGAATGTGGAATTCAGACATGTATGTACCATTAAAAATGTATATTTGAATAAATTTTAATATCATTGATAGGTAAATGGGTATGGTGTTCACTAGACAATGATTTTTTCATGAAAAAGTGTTGTGCAATTTCAGTAGCCTAATGGAAAGACAAAAACATTCATAAGATGGTTGATGAGAGATAAAGGGGTATCTCATTCTAGGTAAATTGAATTGAATTTAAGGGGGTCATAGAGATACATGTCCCAATACATGTAATTTGTAAAAAGATGGTGTGAAATAATAAAGAAACCTGATGAAAGAGGAGAAATGGAATAACTCTTATGAAATTTCATCTTGTTAATGGGTGTACTTGGGAGAGATTATTGAGAGAGAAAAAATTATATCATAATTAAAAAATTAGGGAATTATGGTGGATAATAGAAATCATAACCATCATTTTTAATTGTAAATAAAAGTGTATATCAATAAAAAAAACTTGGACAAAAATTAGAAAGGAAGAAATATCTTACTTGAGTGTGTGACTTCAAGAGCTTGAGAAGGGTCTTATTGAGAGGTTGGGGCACCTTGGGAAGATTATAGGGAGATGAGATCATATTAGGGACGTGATCCAAGGATTATTATTGAAGTGAAGTGGGAGGGTGGGTGGGTTTATAGAGGAAAATAGAGGGGAATTATTTAATATTTCAGAAACATAGTTTTTGGAATATATATAATTAAATATTTAACCCCAAAAATCAACGCATGTTTTTCTTCCCATGTATTTTTTAAAAGGGAAGTGGAAAGGTTTTTTATAATTCCAAATGTTTAACTTATTAAAATATTTGTCTTTCTTTCATTGAGGTGAGTCACAATCTCAAGGAAGTCATTTTAAAATGTTAAAATATTTTATAAATCATTGAGGTTCCACTAAGGCATTATAGAATGAATAAACAAATCAAAAATCAGATTATGTTAAAGTTAATACATATATTTTCTGAATATACCGTTTATAGTATTTCATTACATCACTATAGTGTCATTATAATGTCTTCAAACACATTATATATTTATACGGTATTTAATTTTTACCCAAAAATTCTATTGTCTTAGAAAATTATGAAAAATTAACTGTTGGATAATTTAGATTTCCTGACTCACAAAATAATAATCATTTTATATAAATAATTTTCAAAACATGAGAATTTTTACTTTTCAAATAAAAACCTCAACTTTTTGGAAATTGATAGGTTTTGATAAAAACAGTCTCCAAACCGTAGTAAAAATTAAATTTGACTTCATAAAAATTATATGATCAGTTATATTTAATAAAAATTCTATAATAATAATAATTTATTAAAGTATTATTTACTAAAAAAATTTCATTCATCAATTTAAATTCTTTATTTAAAAATAAAGTTTCATTTTTATCATATGAAAATATAATTCTTATCAAAAAAAAATACTTATTCATTTATAGGGTAAAACAATAAGGAATACAGTAACCACTTATATTTAAAAAGGGTGTTCTTATAACACTATTATAATAAAAATATTAACAAAACATTTGTTTAAAATAAGACGTTATATATTTTGTAAAAGCACCATTTTACCCAAAGAATAAATTTATCTAATTCATTATATTTTAAAGAAAATCTTTTCTCATACAGGAATTTATGGAATAAGAATTTTATTTAAAAAAGTGATTACACCAGCAGTAACTAATGTCTTGATACATAACCCCTTATAACAACTGCATAAGACCTAAGGGTATGGTGTGCGATGGTGATAGACTCTTGTGGTAGCTCAGATAACATCTCTCAGGTGGTAATCTCTATGAACTTGAACTTATCTCATAACTGATTTTTTTTTAAGAATAACATGTTGATGCATTTATTGGGCTTCATCAAGAGAGAATCCCAGTGACTCCACCTCCTTTATATGTTATGAAAAATGAGCTTTATATTGCTCGAGTCTGCTGGATGAGGCCATCCTCTCTTTGGTCTGTGTCGAACGGATTCAATTTTTAAATAACCCTTAAATTTATATCAGTCATTTGATCACGTTTCAATAGCTATATTACCAATGGTAATGATACATAATTTTCATTTAAACAAAAAAATAAGAAAAAGAGTCAATGTATTTTCTATATCCAATAGAAATTTAATTAAATAAAATAAAGGGAATTTTATTCCTGAATGTTTGGGTCATTACATTGGGAGTCATCAAAAGAGATTGACTATGGCCCCATGACTCTATACCAAGAAATCATGAACTAACATCCATGGTAGTACAACCACAACCCCACCACCCTATCTCCTCAATGAACCTAAAAGACTCTCATTGTAACATTATGCAACTCGTTTAACCAAATAAAGTCCAAAAATTCCCCACTTATAGTGAGAATGCATCACCTTCATCTCATTGGATTGTAATAGGCGATTTCTCCTGATCCATCCAATCACATTACCCAACAAAACCGTGCATTTCCAGCACATTCATGTCACCATGACTCATAAAAACCCAAGGGTCACATTCTCCCCTATGAAAATTCACCACGATTAACTCAGGATCCCATTGGTTGTTCATTACTTATTTAAATACAACATTCCCATTCATGCATTTGAACATGTCTCCATGCACATTAGTTCCATTGAAATACGAGAATCATCGATGTTTCGAACTAACAATAATGACATTCCTCATGAGTCAAGCCTAACTGTATGACCACGTTTCATCATAATAATTGATCGAAGATTAGTAGTGTCCATGTTAGGTCCAAAAGGGGCCTACAAATCTTGAGAGTGGGGGTCAATCGGGGTATGGATACTCTTTTCAAAATTCATCATACCACAATAGACTTTCACCTCTTAATGATAGGGTAACATTGTTTTCACATAAGTGTTTATTTTGATATTATTATTTCCTTCATTATCTAATGATGATTCTTGAAATTAATGTTTGAAACCAAGTTGATGGACACATATTTTTTTACATGTTTCACCCTCAATAGGCTATATCACAAGAGCATACAACGACAATGTGCCAATTGTACCAAATCCACTAAATCTCACTTAAAACATTATTGTTCAACCTAAATCACTTCTATGACTATGATTACTATATTTAAATATTTTTAGGGTCACCTTAATGCTTTCCCAAGGATCACTCCATCTGTCTCTTTATCTAGATCACTATTGTATTAAAGGATTCCCTTCTTCATATTCCTTTTCTCAATGCTATTGTAATGGATTTAATCATAGTTTATGGAAAGGTAGTTCCCTTCAGTATCATAAATTAATACATCATCAATTGTAGGTAGATTATATGTTGAAGTTTCAATTTCATCCAACAGATGAATACCAGTTTACTAAATATTTATAGATCAATTTGTTTCTGAAATATTGCATGATGCATACTAACTTCGTGATTCTATTTTTTGATGATCACTATCATCACAAATATCACATATTTCATGAAGATCAACCAACATTAACTAAGAACACAAATTTATGAAGATCAATAATCCTTCATGATGATCCTTTCTTTCACGAAGCTTACTTAGACTTCATGAAACTCCACACTTTTGGTTGACTTTTTATATCCGTCATGAACTCCCTTACTTTCACCATTCTCACACATTTAGGTTTGAATATATAGCCTTTTTTAATCAATATTATTTTCAAACATGTTCTCTAGAACTACCTTCATAAACCACCTTCGTAATCCACATTCACAAATCCAAATCCATAGAATCGTTGTTACTCGCTAGTTTTCGGAAGGGTGTAGTGGCATATTTATGTTCTTTTCCATCGATTTTATAATCTTACATCCACATAATCACTATTTTCCAAAGCCCCTACATATCATTTGTGATTATCCCTCTCTTTATAATTATCCATGTAAATTTCCCATTCATGATGCTCCTCATAGTCATCGATTTTCCCTTCAAACTTTCGCGATTTGCGATACTCTTTCGTGATGGTCTGCACCTTAGTGAAATAGACATTGGGAAACATAGTTATTATAAAACTCATGAATTTTATATACTATATTGAGAACATCAGGGATATATATTTTTCATTCCTAGTTTAGGCTTTAAATTTTAGACCATGAAAATTTAGAGAACACAGCAAAATGGCAGAACCATGTATATGCTCTTTTATTGTACCACCTCTAGGGAATCAATTAATTTATCATGAATCTTTTTCAAAATACCCTATAGATAATATATCATTAATTTCACAACTATCTTTGGAAATATCAATTATCAACAAACACAATCAACCCAAAACCCCAAATATGTTACCTTAAGGTATTTTTTCAACAATACCACTCATTAGGTATATTGAAAACTCTTCATATTTTGTTAAATCATTAAAAATTCTTCTATATTCTACTAGAATTCACTTCATTCAATATTGATAGCACTAATAGAATTACTCAACACATAATCTAAGCCCAGATGATCCATTCTTAGAGTGAGAATCAAGAGTATCATGAAAATCACATCAATGAATCACTTCATACTAATACCATTAAACTACTTTCATTACAAACCTCATTTGTCATGATATATAATCAATTTATTGGTCACCTTTAGCATCACCATATTTGATACTTCCCCTATCTCACTACTTTACATATCATATTCTCCCTGAATATTTATTAAGATATTTTATCCCATTTTATAGCCATAGCATCTCTCTCCCTTTGTCAATGAATCTGAATGTGACTTCATCATAGTCTTATATAGGGTAAGGAACAAATACCATAACATTTGGGAAAAACACACCATAAAACTAAGAGAGGGGTCCCACATCTACACCTTTTCAAGTTTATGGAGTATATTGAACTCCCAGAGACATATGATTTCATTCGAATGCATCTTTGGGTAAGGTCTTCATAATAATTTATGTAACCTATATTTTTTTTGGCACATACTCAAACATCGCAGGCCCTTGATCCAACATCTCCATTGTAAAATGATACATGATTTAAATATGAAATTCATTTGTGTTATAGAAAATATTTTTTCACGATTTATAATAATTGAATTGTCGCACAGGATTTTGATAGAAGACTTCACTTCAACACCCATATCACCAAGATGATTCTTCATTAACAATGAATGTGTGTAGGATTGAGTGATATCATTATCATTAGCTTCAAAAGTGCTCAATGAAATGCAGTCTTGGTTCTTTATTATCAATGAAATAAATAATCCACCAAGATAGAATGCACCACCAGATGTTGAATTTCTATCATCTGTTGATCCATCCCAATATGCATCTTTATAGCCCAATAACAATTGTTGATTTTTTTGATTGTACAACCAAATTAAATCCAACATAAATTTGATATAAAGAAGTATTATTTTCATTGTAGAAAAGTAGATTTACTTAGTATTTCATTTTTTCTTTTTTCTTGGAATGTGGAAAAAAATATCATGTCTTGTTGTTGTAATGGACAATAGACTCCTGATAATTTTCCAATATTCTACAACATTAACTACATTACCTTCATCATCCCATTATAGTTTCATTTGGGTAGCCATCAAAGATGTAAAATCCTTGAGATTATCCATTAAAAATCCTATAAAAACCACCATGAAATATTTATATTGTGAAATAAATTTTCCATTCTGTCGTTGTGTCATCTACAAAACAAGAAAAACATTATTTCACCAATCATTGAAATTTATAATTTACTTTTCATAAATTCATCAAACTTATTTCATTTTGATTCATCTATTACACCAAATATAATTTCATTAACATATACCATACCCATATTAATTATATTACTCTCATTATTGAAATATATATTGTAATTAACTCCCCAATGTTGAAATCTAAGAATCATAAAAAATTGGTCCGGTCTTGAATATAAGGATCATGGTTCTTTCTCCCACCCATATAGGGACTTCTTCGATAAAGAATCTCTTTTATCATCTATATCAATGAGAAAACCATATGACTGTTCAATGTAAACCTCTTCATCCAAAATGCCATTCATTAATGATGACTTTACGTCCATCTGGAAAACTTTGAACATTCTTTGGTCTATAATAGCCAATAATAATTTGTTTGTCTTCAGCCATGAAATAGGTGAAAATTTTACATCGACATCAAAACCGTCTATCTGGGAGTACACTATTCACACTAATTATGCTTTTCTTCATGAAATTGTTCCATGTTCATTTATCTTATTGAAAACGCCCCATTTAGTCCCAAAAAACTTATTATATTTTGAAAAATAAATTGTCTCACATATCTGATTCTTCACAATTTGTTCATGTTCGTCCTTCATAACCTAAATCCAATTACTATATCCAACTATTTCTTTAAAACATTTAGACTATACCCGTGATAAGGAGGATGCCTACTGTAATTAATTCATTCTTCTTATTTGAAATGATGATACCTGATCTCCAATGATGTTTTGTCTATCAACTCCACCTTGACTATATTGTTTTAATGTAGATAACTATTTGAATTCTTCCTACTCATCCTCAGCATATTATCTTGAATTATCCTTTTCAACTCCAAATAAACCTTAGGTGATTACCTCATCACCACTATACTATTGAAACCTCTATTGTATTTTCTTATTATTATATAGATTCAAGTTGATAAATTTCTCCTTGAAATGTGTTGACTACTTGTTTTAAAAACTATTAATATTATCTTATAAAATCATGGTATCCTAAAAACAGTCAGCTGATACCATTCAATTAAGACAAAAAATAACAACCATAAAACACATGAATGATGTTTTTCTCCCCCAATTGGTCTTATTGATGTCAAAAAACATAAACATTCAAATATTCTATATCATTGAGATCATGCATGTGATTAGGAGATATAATTATACCCTTATGATATGAAACTCTTCCTGTTGATTGGAGAAATTTTTATGAAAATAAAATTTCTTCTTTTCTGGAATCACTTCTTCACATGTGACTGCATGTTTGAGAAACTTATCTAGTATAAGAACATTTTATAGCTGTATCATTCTTCAATAATATATTCAGTGGTTGAATTTATAATAAATAAATGATCAATCAAAAAACCTCTAAGCCTACATAGTTGGTCCCTTATGTATGAAATAATAGATAATGTTAGTAACACCATCAATCTATATTTCAAACAATTGCTTCCATACATCTCAAGCATCCAAATAACAATATCATATTTCAATAAATTCTTCTTTATTTCTTCTTCATCCATGATAACTGATTTGAATTAGTTGACATCCTAGAGCACATCACATCACCACAAGAAATCTCTTGAGGTATCTTCCCCATGGATTGCATCTCCCATAAAATGAAAAACACATGGAAATCAGATTTTAACATTTAAACACATTGGGAGATGGGATTCAAATAGAGTAATCCAGAATATTATTGTTGTAAATCCAAATGGATAAACACTTTGACATTTTATTGACAATCACTGTACTGTTTTTTGTGCTTGTTCCAACTACCCATCCAGATTCAACAGATTTGTCCATATGACTAAGAATTATATACCCACATTTTTATTCTTTTTATGATATATAGATTACATAGGCATAGGATTTTCCTAATTTTCAGTTTTAAACGCATGACTAAAAATTTTATTTTTTGATACATGACCAAAATTGCATTTCTCGTGATTCTTTCACTCAGTAGGTGTCTCTCTACTTGTCCCATGATCATGTCTCTTTCCCCATTGGGGGGATCAATCCCATGACTTCTCATCTTTCATTGTTTCCTAGAATTCTTCTTTTTCAATACTTTCATTATTTATTTTTATTTTATAAGTTATATGACCCAGTACACTTTATCATGATGGTGGTGGGTTCTTTACTTAACCTACATTCTTATAACTCGCAACTGGAGTAACTCCTATATTTTTATAATATATTTATTTACATTTAGTCCAAGAGAGCTATTTTGAGTGAAATAGTGGAGGTTCTTGTTATATCTGTGATTATATCCCTATGTTTCATCCAAGACTATAAACCTATTTTTCAGCATATTATTTCTTCTTATAGTATAGTTTTTTTATTATATGCCCTTGAATTTAAGGTTATCCTTTGGATTTCATTTTCTTCAATTATATTCTTCCAGCTATAGTATCTTAACAAATTCCTATGACTAGAACAAATAAAATATTCCCCATTAAAAACATACCCAATATCATCATTTCATGGATGATATTTTGATACATCTTGAGATTTTAATTTGTCATTGAGCTCTTAGTATTCTTGACACATACTCAAGGTCTGTCCAAATATTCTACAATAGTAGAATTTCATGGATTCATTCTTTTGAGAGACTATTATTTCTAATTTCACAAGATTCTTCTTCTTATTTATAGATTTAGAAATATTTATATCTTCACATCATGAGATATATTCCAATGCCTCAAAACATAAAATTTATATATGACCATATAACCCACATAAATATCCCATGATATCATTACATCCTATAAAAACATATTTAGGTCTTTTTCCATCACCTAAAAGATTTTTCATATCCATATTATTTTTATCATATCATTTATTTTCATTGAAGGGAGAGGTTTGATCATATATAATACTAGATGTTTCAGAACTAGAAAGCCATTGGGACGGCACAATCATTTCATGTATTCCCTTTGAAGTTCCAAATATGATTTTCATTTCATTATCACCCTCTATAGGATAATCAAATAGTAAGTGCACTTCATCCTTCAATTTGGGATTACCTTTAGCATGAGATTTTTCCACTTCTTTCTTTGTTTATTTTATCTCTTATATCAATAGTTGAATATTATTATTCCTTGATTCAAGTTGAGAATAATGTTCTATATTGATATTCTTCACTCTATTCATCTCATATTCCTATTACCAAGAAAGTTTTTACATTATGTCATATTTCTCATTTATTTTAGAAATCATCTGAGAAACAGAATCAATATAGCCTGAATTGTATTTTTGTATTAATTGGTTCTCCTAAACTAGTTTAGATAAATATGTATCAAGATCATCATTTATGGATTACATATTCTGAATTTCTTCTATGTTTAGATTCTTTCCCTTGTCATTTGATTTTAGTTTTTCAGTCTGTATAGACATCTATTATAGTTCTTCAACTTGAGAATCGTTATTATACCTTATATCATTAAAAACATCAAGAATTATTTTATTTAATCCATTAAAAATTTTGACTTTAATTTATTGGACTTGGATATAAATATCTTGAGTTTCATTTTCTTCCGCTGTTTTTTTATTCAATTCCTTTGATTTGTGGACAACTTCCACATTTTTTCATCTGGTAATTTCTTCATCATCAATAGATCTGATATCACTAGGAATATCAATTTCATCACTCAATAAAATAAAATAATTTAATGAGTAAATATTTTCATTGTATAATTTATCCAAAAAAAATTTGGATACAATATCAGTTTCCTTAAACCATATCACACTATTTCCATTGACACATCCACACAGAGGAAATCCACGAGTATTCTTCTTCATCATTGAAGTTATTCGTTTTTCCTTATCACAATGATATAAGAGTATACTGAATCATTAATTTCAATAATTGACTAAAACAAGTCAGAGAAGACAAATCTAATAAAATATACCTTCCTTTGTTACCAATTGTTAGGTCCAAAAGGGGCATAGATACCCTAAGAGGGGGAAAATTAAGGTGTAGATTTTATTTTCAAAATTCGTCATAGACCATTAGATATTGACCTATTTATTATAAGGATCACATTTATTTCACTTAAGTATTTATTTTCATATTATTATGTTCATATTTATCTAATGGGGATTCATGAAAGTAATGTAGTAAAGAAATCACAATGACAAATAGAGTTTTTCTTGATTTACCCTCACAGTGCTATATCCAAGGAGCATAAAATAGAAATGTACTAATTCTTCAAATCCACTAAGGATCTATTTCAAAATTTTGTTTTTTTCTATATCACCTCAATATCTAGTATCAATACCTTTACAAATTTTAGGGTAACCTCACTACTTTCCCAATGGTCACTCCCTCTCTTTGTTTCTTTGGATCACTACCTGTGGAAAGAACCGCCTTCTTCTTCTTCCTTTTTCACTACTCTTATGATTAAAACAAAATATAAGTACATGAGGTCCATTAATTATCACAATTGAATACATACTCAATTATTGGTAGATGATCTCTTGAAGAATGAATTTTATCCAAATGATGAATACCACTTTACTGTAGATTTACTAGGAATTTTCTATCTGAATAATTTTGTGATGCATACTACCTTCATGAAGCTATTTCACAATGGTTTATACCTTTGTGAATATCACCTCTTTAATGTTGCTCATCTCGCCTTCATAAATATCACTTATTTCATGAATCTCATCCTATCTTCATGAAGTTCCTTAATTTTGAGAATAATACCTAGAATTTGTGAAACTATACGCTTTCTATCATCTTATTATATCCTTCAAAAACTCCCTTACATTCTGAATGCAACATCTTTTTAGTTGGAATTTTTTGAATTTATGAATCACCCTTCTTTATGACCATATGTAAAAGAAATTACTTTGTGAACCACCTTCACGAATTTGGAGCCTTAGAATCATTATTATGTCTCATTACTTTTATAAATATAGTAGAGTCATATTTATATGGGTTTTCATTTATTACACAATCATCTATCCACATCATCACCATTCCACAATTCTCATCCATCCCATTCATTATGATCCCTAACTTTACTAAGCACCAAAAAAATTCACATTCACAGTGCTCCTTGTAGTAATAGTGTTTACCATCAAACCTTTATGATTCACAATCCTCCATCATAATGATGGAAAACTTCCCTAAATAGCCTTTAAAAATCCCAGTATTCAAAAAAAATATGCCTTTTTCATATTTTTATGATACCTTCATGGTAATCCATATTTTTTGATTATCAAGTCATCTCCCAAATTTTGGACCCCAAAAATTTTGCAAACACTGGGAAATGACAGCACCACATATACACACTTTTTCGTACCACCACAAGGGAATAAATTCCTTGGAATTGAATCTTTGTGAACATACCTTGATGTAATTATATCTATAATTCCAAAACTAACCATGGAAATCATCATTTTCAAAAACCACAAGAAACTCCAAATCATTGTATTATTGCATTGAGGGATTTTTTCCTACAATATCACCCTTCGGTTTTGTTTACAACTCTTCACAGTTTGATACCTCAGTAAAGATTCTCCCATCATCTACCAGCATTAAATTCTATTGATTTTGATAGAGATCATAGATTTAATAAACACATACTCTAATCCCACATGATCCATTCTCGACGTGATAAATAAGAGTATCATGAAAAGTTCATCAATAAATCACTTGATTACAAAACCATTAAACAAAATTCATCATGAAACTCATCGGTTTTGATATATAATCTATTTATTGGTCACTTTTAGCATCATTATATTTTATAATCCCCCAATCTTGTTTCTCCACCAGTCATCTTTCTCCATGTCTTGATTAATAAATTTTCTCCTCTTTAATAGCCAAAACTTCTCTCCCCCTTTTTCAATGAATCCAAAGGTGACATCTTCATGTTCTTACATAGGGTATGGAACATAGATCAGAAAATTAAAGAAAAACACACCATAAATCATAGATAAGGGGTCCCACATCTACATTTTCTCGAGAAAAAGGAATAAAATGAAATCCCAATGTTAGATGAGGTCATTCAAAAGCGTCTTTGTGTAAGGCTTTCATCATAATTTCTACAACCCGTAGTTCTGTAGGAACACTCTCCATCTTTAATGGAACTTTCACCACCTTCTCCTCAAAAAAATGATACTTTATTTCAATTTTTATTATCCTTCAATGATGCACAAGAATTTTTACATGATTTATTGAACATGAATTATTTTAATGGATACTAATAAAACACTTCAATTTAACTCATGTATCATCAGAATGTTTCTTCATCCAAAATAACTATGTGTAAGCTTGAGTGGTTGAAATTTACATAGAATATACAATGCTAAATGAAATGAAATATGGTTTCTCACTTAGACAATACATTAACCATTATGATAGAAATCACCACTATATGTTGATTTTCTATCATCAGCTAAACCGGACCAATCTACTTCTTTATATCCCAATAACACTTTCTGAGAGTTTTCATTGTATAGAAAAATGAATTTTAACATGCCTTTGATATACCTAAGTATTATTCTCACTATAAGAAATCATCTTTCCTTGGGACTTCATTGGAATACTAATTGTTGGTTTGTAGAAAAATCAATATCAGGTATTATTGTTATCAAGTACAATAGAATCTCAATATTTTTCCTATATTCTAGTATATTAACAACATTTTCATAATCATCATATGAATGTTTCAATTAGGATTCCAAAAAATTCATCATAACCTTGAAATTATCAATTCCAAATTATCTCAAAACCTCGTTGGAATTTTTATATTGGGAAATGAATGTACCGTACTTTTCTTGTGTTATCTATTATCTAACAAAACACATCATTTCAACAATCATTAACATCTTGATTTCACTTTTCATGAATTATGAAAACTAATTTTACTATGCTTCATCTGATCCAGAAAATATTATGTCATCAATATATAACATCAGGATCATACTTTGATTATTATCATTATTTTCATATATATTGTAATCAAATCCAGCACGTTGAAAATCATTATTATTAAAAAATTGAACAATCTTGAATACCTTGCTCTTAGTGCTTTATTAAACCCATATATATCCCTCTTTTGATGAAAAACTATGTTCTCATCATCATTAATGAGAAAACATATGGTTATTCAATAAAAACCTATTATTTCAGAACCCCATTCCCAGATTCTCACTTAACATCCATTTACAAAACATTTAACATTTTTTTCACTATTATGAACTATAATAATCTAATTGTCTCTAGACATAGAACTGATGAAAAGTATCATCAACATAAATACCTCCTATCTAGGAGTGACCTTTTCACATAAGATATTCTCTATTTCGAATCAGTATGCCATATTCATTCATCATGTTTCAAAAGACCCATTTAGCCCTAAGGAAATTCGTATTTGTTGGCCTTGAAACAATCTCTCATGTCTGATTCTTATCAATTTGGTCAATATCAACATCCATAGATTTAATCTAGTTCTCATCGCCAACTCTTCCCTCGAAACATTTAGGAACTATCTGGGATAAGAAGTATTTCTAATGTAATGACTTCATTCATCATGTTGGAACTAGTGATTCCTGATCTACAATTTTTTTATGTTTGTAAATTTTAGCTCAACTCTTCAGTCTTCATGAAGATAACAATTTGACTTCTTCTTACTCATAATTGATACCCTCTTCTAAATAATTAATTTACACTTCAATTAGCCTTTAGGTTCTTAACACATCAACACTATCCTCCTAAAAAAATTTATTTTTTTGAATGATTCTATTTATTTTAGTTGTTGAACTTATCCTAAAAATATTTATACCACTTATTGAAAATACAATTAATATTCTCTCGCTTCTTCTTTAAATCCTAAAAATAGTCTACTGATACCATATTGTAAGAAAAAAAATAAAATAATCACAAAATACATGAATTCTTCTTCTTATCCCCCAATCGGTCTTGTTGATGTTAGAAAACATAACCATTCATCCTTTATATACAATTTTGGCAATTAATTTTATTAGAATATATAAATCTCCCACTATGTTATTCAACTCTTCCTGTTTTTAGGGCCATTTTTAGACCCACAAACATTATTTTTCTCTTATATAATTTATTCACATCTGCCGGAAGGTTTGAGAAACTTATCCAACATAATAACATTCTCTAATTTTATTCACCTTCAATTAATTTTTAAGTGGGTGAATTGACCAATTAAAATGATCCCTCACAAAACATATAATCCTAATGAGTTGGTACTCGGTATTGGAAACAATATATAATGTTTGTAACAACATCATTGTCTATTGAACTTAATTACTTCCACACATATCATGTATCCATATAACATTAAATCCTTTTAGGGGATTCTTCTATATTTCTTCTTCATCTCTAGAAACATATTTGAATTAGTTGACATTCTAGAGCACATCACATCACCACTTCTAATATTTGGATGCAACTTATCCAAGGATTGTATCTCCACTAAAACCTGAAACACATTTAAATAAGTTAATAACATTTAAATACATATGGATAGGGGATTTAACTATATTCCTCAAAAAGAGGATTGTTTTTTGTCGTTATAGATCAACCATTTTATACTTTCATGCAAACAATTATACTATTTTCTTTCTAGTTCTGAATACCTAGAAAACATCAGTTTTTGTATCCATTTGTCTAAGAAACGTTTTCCAAAATTCTCATTATTCATCTAATATGTAGAAACTATAGGCTTTAACTTTTTAAAAAATTTGTCATTTAAACCCACTAGAAAAAATTTCCTTCTTTGATGCTTGAACTAAATTCCATTTCTCTTTATTCTTTATTTGATTGGTAATTTCTCAACATTTCACCTTTTATTACCTCTTCCACTAGTAGATTCTTATTTCCACTATCCTCACATCCCATTTAATTTCATTAAATTATAATTTTTCAAGACTGTATTTATTCATTTTTATTATTATTTATCTGAGCTATTAAAACGTATCTTGCTGGTGGTGGGTTCTTCCCTAAACCAGCAATATTTTCACTCACAACTGGAGTTAATCATAAATATTTCTTCCAAATTTATTCACATTCATTCCAATATAGATTTTGTTAATGAAATAGAGGAGGTTCTTAATTTACCTTTTGTTGAAATACTTGTGTTTCTATGAGACACTAAAACTATTTTTCAACTTATCATATTCTGTTCCAGTAAAGACATTATCATTTTATGCCACTATAGTTGAGGTTATCCTTTAATGTTCATTTCCCTTCCCTTATTTCTTCCAGCTGAAATATCCTTCTAAATTCCCTTGGTTAGAACATATAAATCATCTCCCATTAAAAATGGTCCACATTTCAACATTTCCGGGATGATATATCGATAAAAATAATGATTTTCTTCTAATATTGAGATGTTATTATTATTGGCACATACTCATGATGTGTGAAAATCATTCACAATAGTTTCATTTTAGGGATACATACTTTTCAGAGAATGTTATTTCCTATTTCACAAGACACTTCTTCTTATTATCAAATTTAGAAATATTTATATCTTCACAACATGCGATATATTACAAATTTTCAAAATATACACTTGATGGATGACCATGCATTCCCAAAAAAATTGAACATGCTATAATTACTTCTTATAAAAATTATTTTGGGTCTATTTCCATCACCTAAACGATTTTTCTTATTTTTGGAATTGTTTGCAACTATTTTGATATCATGCATGGGAGATGATTCATTATATCCAATAATAGATTTTCCAAAATTGAATGTCATTTGTGATGAGACAATCATTTCATGTTTTCCATATTAAGTTGAAAATTTTTCATTTCTTGTCATTATCACCTACCAAAGGATAATAAAATAGTATGTGCATGGATTTCTTCATTTTGGGTTGCCTTTTCCATTATATTTCTCCTCTTCATTATTGATTGATTTTATATCTTATACAAATAGCTAAATCTTATTATTACATGATTAAAGATGAGAATTATGTTCTCTATCGATATTATTACCTCAAATCACATCATTTTCAAATTCCCAAGAGGGATTATCCATCTTGTCATATTTCTACATTATTTTCGAATTCAACTATGAAACAAAATCATTACATCATGAATTCTCATATTGTATCATTTTTTATCATAATATAGTTAAGATATATGTGTTGAAAGATCATTATTTTTGGCTTCCAGATTCTAAATTTCTTTTGAGTTTGAATGCTTTCCCAATCCATAATATTTGAGTTTTTCTATCTGTGTAGACATCTTTTACAGTTCTACAACTTGGGAATCATTATTATATCATATATATGTCTCCCACTATAGAATTATTTTTTTCAATCCTTTATAATTTCTGAATTCAAATTCGTTAACTTGGATATAGATATCTTTAACTTTATTTTCTTCATCCATTTCAATATCCAATTCCTTTTATTTTTGGAAAACATCTACTTTTAGTATTAATAAAATTTCTTTAACATCGGTAGTTTCAAAATAACTATGAATATAACATTCACAACTCATTCATATAGAATCATTGAATGTGTAAATAATTTCACTTTTTTATTCATCAAAACCTTTACTTAGTATATTGTCTATTTCCTTCCACTGAATCACGCTCTTTCTATAAAAATTTCCACACTGAGGAAATCCAACAGACATGTACTTATTCTTCAATGTTCTTCATTTTTCCTTGTCACAATGAGATAATAGTAGACTATATATTAAATTTCAACAATCAACTAAACTAATTCATTAAAAAAAATCTCGTAAAAGAAAACTTCTTTTGATAAAACTTGTTCGGAGCAAACGGGGCATACATACCCTGAGAGGGGGGTGAGTCTGGGTATGGATATATTTTTCAAAATTCTTAATGTCCCACTAAATATTGACCTATTTATTATTATGGAAACTTTTTTTTGTAATTAGTTTCTTATTCCAATATGGTTATTTCCTTATTTATCTAATGATTATTATTGATAGTAATTGTAGAAAGAAAGCACACAAACACACATATTTTTACTTGGTTCACCCTCACAGGGCTTCATCCATGGAGCATACAGTGGAAATGTGATAGTGGTTCCAAATACACTAATACTCACTTCCAAAATTATGGATTTGGATAGATCAAATCAATTACTAGGATCACATCACTTATAATGTTTAGGGTTATCTCACTTCTTTCCCAATGGCCACTCCCTCTATCTCTTTTCCTGGATCAGTACTAATGTAAAGGATCACCATAATCCTCTTATTTTCCCCTCTTATCTTGGAAGTAATTAAAACATAGTTTATTGACTATTAGGTCCCCTCATTATCAAAAATAATCCATAACAAATATCAGAATACGATATGTTGATGTATCACTTTCATCCAACTGATGTATACCACTTTAGCATAGATTTAATGGGAAATTTATTTCTGAGTACTTTCACAATGCACACTATATTCGTGAAGATCATTTATGATGATCACTACTATCATGAGTCTCCCCTATCTCATGAATATCAACCAAAATTTGAGAATATAACCTATTTCATGAAGCTCAACCATCCTTTACAGGTATACTTCCTTTAATGAAGCTTACATATCCTTCATGAAACTCTACAATTTCAGTATTATTTTATATCTACTATAAACTCACTTACTTTCATTATTCTTACAGTTTTTTTTTTGGAATTTATACAATTCATGAATCACCCCTCCTTGTGTATATGTTTACAAGAACTATATTCTTAAACCACCTTCGAGAATCGGGAGGCTTAGTATCTTTATTATGTCTAATTACTTTTCTAAAGGTGGTAGAGGCATGTTTATCGGTGTTTCCATCAATTAATTAATATTACATCTATATAATCGTAATTTTACAATTATCCTCTATCTCATTTTAAATTATTCTTATCCTTACAAATAACCATGGAAATTTTCCATTGGTGATGCTCTTCATAGTCACAGAGTTTACCGCCAATCCTTCGCGTTTCACGATGCTCCTTCTCGATGATCCACACCTTCACGAAACAGACTTCATGAAATTATGTATTTATGAAACTCATTCCATTTCCACATTTTTATAAGAACGTCAGGGAAATATATTTATTATGATGATCATTACAACATACAAATTTTGGACCCCAAAAATTTGGGAAACACTGGGAAATGGTTCCACATCATATATTCAATTTTTTACCTCCTTGAGGACATACATTCAACTATATTGACTTTTTATCAACATAACTTTTCAAAAATCTCAATGTAATTCCACAATTTATCATGGAAAACAACTTTTTCAATAAACAAAATCAACCCAAAAGCACAGCGATGTTACCCTAAGGTATTTTTTACCAACTATCCATCCATAGTCTATCATCCGTAAACCCATATAGCCAAGGTCAACATCAATTACCATATCAAGATTGTGTGAGTAAAAGTAGGGTAATGAATATAAATGATATTACCCTTCGAAACTGGACTCAAAACCATTTATAGGTACTCAATTTTCTTTCCCTCTAAAACAACCAATCCATAACCATGCCATTTCCCAAACCATTATTGGACCTTCCATACATGAATCCATGTGATGAAGTATATACCCACACTTCGCATACCTTAAATATCAAAAATTCCATGTTAACCCTTCCATTGATAACCTTAACCACAAAAATTCCATATTGGTAGTATTCTGAGCCACATTCTAAAAGCTGAGGGTATCTGACCTCGACCATTAGTTCAGGCTTCACACAAGTCACTACTCATGGGTCTAACTCCTACCCCCAGCTCTAAAAGACTCATCAATTGTTATGACATATCAAAATCATTACTCTATGTCCCACACAACCATAGATACACTACTACTATCATAGAAACTACAATCTATGATTCCTGTTCTAGGGTATTACACATCATGTAATGACCAAAAACCCCAAAGGGTTGCAAGAAACGATTATACAAGGTGACATCACCCAACCTCAAGGTTACATCACAAAAGAAGGAATAATATGAAACTTCCTTATATCTTGCACACCAAGACCCATCAAGGTCTCAAAATCCATATCCATGGGTCTCACCATCTGGGAACAATTTCTATCCCCCAACTATCCATACACAAGTAAAATTCATAAAAACTTTGGATACTCATCACCATGATCCCTAAAGGTCCCATCATTTCCTATTTATATTTAATTAAACTCAAAATCTTAAAACAGAAAGATTCATATTTTAAAACCATTAATTTACCATCATTTTAAAATTACTATATTATATTAGGTCTTGTATTCCATTGGATGGGATAGATAAAATTCCATTCAAAATTTATGATGGAAAATCCATTTTATTTTTCTTAAAAAACATTATATAGCTAAAACCATAAATTTACTTATTTATTTTTGATTGGATATTTACTGGAACACTCTTATATATTTATTCAAGTATAATTCAATAATACATTTATATTTTAAGATTATTGTATAAATTCTTATATAAACATCAAATACCAAATTACCGTAAAATATATCTACAAACAATAAGGAAAAACATGTACGTGCGAATCCAAATAATCTATCAATCAAAGGAAACATATGGTTTTAATATCAATATAATGTTCCTAGTATGTTTAGAAAATGAACAAACTATATTTCAGTACCAGTGAAGATAAAAAATTCCATTAATCAGTAATATCACACCCATGTGCACTACTCACGGTGTAAAGCAATCAACAATAAAATAACAAAGAAAGAATAATTATTCCCATCCCTGGAAACTTGTATTGTTTCCATATGTTCGGTTGAATATCCCAATAGTAAACACATTTCCAAAGTCCAACAAAAGTACTAAAAGAATAAAATAATATCCCTTCTCCAACTAGTTTTGATTCTATCTTAGTTCCATCATCCAAAACAAACCTTGGAATCTAATCAACATACATTAACATCATGCCTTTCTTGAAACCTGTACATATGAATAATAATAGTGTCTTCTCGGATACCCAAGTACCATGTCAGCCCAAGCATGGTGTGAGTATAAATTATTTAGTCACCACTAATGAAATTCCTAAAATAACTCGTCTGATAAGAATTTCATATATAATTACTTTCAGAACAAATATTAATAAAACCATTAAAACATTTAAATTTCAAAACATAACACAATGGCTAAACTTGTTCCAAGTAGTGAAACCTAAGAATTGTAAATTCATACGTCGGATTGTGTCAGGGTTTCTCTAAGAAATTCATGTTGACCATGCCATCCCATCTCCTATTAGGGGTACTATAACCATCTCCAAACAAATAATCAACGTTTAAGGGGAATATACTCAAGCTCAAAGCCCAACTAGATCCACCCAAGGGTTGTGTTCACTCTTTGTCCGTTGATCAAATCAAATTACACCCATGGGAAGATTTCACCATGATCGATCAATTACCACCAAACACAACTAAGGGACAAACTCACCATGGGTTCATCAAGAACAACCCATTTTTAAACACTTTATAATAACAAAACATTTACTCAATTGGAAACAAAACCATCTCACATTCCCATTAAAAAATCATATCCAAATACCATTTACAACATACCATTTTAAAAATAATTGATTATATATACAAAACACTATTTTGAATTTACAAGGTTAATCTCAAATTATACATTTTTATTTACCATTTTACATTACAAAAAACGAAAAATATTACTATTAATAAAACACAATCTATTACATAGTCTCAATTCCAATTTCATAAAAGTTTAATTTTTCCCAATGAAACAATTCAATAAAACAACATCAATTTTCATTAAATATAAATTACTTTAATTTATATGTTTTCATATTCCCAACCAATTTTTTTATTATAATTCCATTATACAATTCAAAGAATTATAAAAGTACAACTTACCATTACATTAGGTATGATCAAAATTTAAAACCATTTACAACTATCGATGGTTGTGAAGTTATATATAACATCCATTAATTCAAATTTAGTTTTCTCTTAAAACATTTAAAACAAAATTTAGACATTTAATGAAATTGATATATTTCAAGGTTATTTCCCCCACCAATCATTCCACATGAAATTAACACTACCCAAGGACTAATGCATGTTAAATGGGTCATTAAAATTGGTAAATCAAAATCTCAAACAATTAATTTAAATTGAATAAATCATGTACAATCCATCAATACTTAACCATTTAGGCACTCAGAAAAAAGTATAGATAATGGATTAAATTAAAGGGACCAACATCCTTTATTTAACACTTTAAATTATTTTCCCAAGGGATTGAAATAGCTGTTAAGGCCCATCGACATTCTCATATCCAATCGGGTACCTAACTCATTCCATAAGAACAAATGTAATTAATTATAAATCATTTATAATTATTTATTCAACATTGGTAAACAATTATAATTAATTTTATGGCTTGAATAAATAATGCCTGACTATAAAAACATGTTGGTTGACTTCACTACACAAGAACCAAAATCAAATGGCCTCTAAACACCCATAATGAAAATTTGACTAAATTATCGTGAAATTCCTATCCAAATACTCCATAAAAATTACCACACAATTTTAATTTTAAGAAAAAACTTTATAAAATTGGTGGTGACACAAAACTCCATTGAAATAATGGTAAATGCAATGCTGATATTGTCTCAAAATGTATCATATTCAAGAAAAATGTAATCCCTATGAAAATAAACTAATTGCACAATGTTGTAGTGGAATCGAAAACAAAACCAATGGTAATATAAAATAAATTTAGAGATTGAAAAAGGATACTTTGAAATGATGTTTTTATGATGAATCTATACCTAAAATATATAAATACAAAATAAAAACAACCCAAAATATAAGGGTGTTAAAGGGGTAATAGGGGGTTCGAACCGGTTGGTCATGTGATAAAAACAAAGAGAAAGGGGATGGTTTCCCTATAAAAACCAATGAGAATTTTTTAAAATTTTTTCCCTAAAATGCCCTAAAGGATATAATTTAAAGATCCACTGGGTGGCCAATGATCCCAATATTAGCACTGGTCCATAACACCATCCATAATCATGTAAATGGATAGCATACATCAAGTCAATAGTTGTAGGATATATCCACCTTGTAGCCCCTACTACTCAATATAACATTTATTCTTCTCAAATAATCAATGCCACCTAATTATCCCCATTCAATGCAAAATAATTCCTTTTTAAGGGGATTGAGATCACATAATTCCATTATGATTACTAGGTCAAAATACATCTCATCCAATATTTAAAAAATTCAAAATCCTACTAAATTAAAAATGTCTACATGGATGTGATACACCAAACCTCACATATGTGTGATATATACCAACAATCCTTATATCCCACCCATGTCCAGTTGGAGGTGGGATTTAGGGTATAAACTAATCTCCACTACATACTCGGGTGGGGTTCCAATGGTGTCGGGTCCTAAAAAGTGTTATCAAAGGTTTAGTTCAGATATAGGATGATATATAGAGTTATTAATAGGTTTGAAGTACATGGGTTTGATAGGGTTACATTATCATTTACCCTTACAGGTATGGTTTCATCGTAGTAGCTAGAGAAAAGTTGGTTTTCCCAATATAAATGATTTCAATACCCTTAATGTTAAGTAGAACATCTAGGAAAAAAGTATTCTCGTACCTAATTACCCAAAAAATGATTGTTACATCTAATTGAGAATATTTAAAAATAAAATGGACGACTTTTATGGAAGGATAAATTTTTTGAAAGGGTGAATACATCATTATCATAAGATTTATGAAGATAAAATAATGATTCTGATTATATTTTTTGTGGTTATTTATGATAAAATATAATGGAGTATTTATAATAATGTTGTAGAATTTATAGTTAATTGATTTTTTTCTTATAAAAAATATTCCCTTTCAATTCATGGCATTATATGATACTTAACCCTATTTTCATAATTTTACGTGTTCTATTTTATGATAAAACTCAAATCCATGTTAATTAATAGACATATATTATCATATCAGGAATTAAAATTATTGTTTTAAATAAATATGAGTAATATTAAAAAATTTCTTCATTGATAGTGATGTAGGTTAAAAATATTGGTATTTCCATGAATAACGTTCCTTAATTATTTCATGATTAATCATATCATTTATGATTAATTACTGCCTCAGTTAAAATATTTTGAAGGAACATTTTTAATAGGATCATTTTATATTCATGAAAATCGTAATATGAAATGTTTTTTCATTATTAAAATAAAGCAGTAACTTAAAACTTTTGATGGAATTAAATGAAAGTTATATGTATGAGTCCGTTTAATTAAAAAAATTCTAAAGTTAATAAATCTTATAACTTAACTAGTATGAATTAATGAAATATTTTGATTCATGTTGAACGTATATATTAATTAAATGGAATTAATGATTCATTATTTAAAATTGATAAGTAATATTCAATATTGAAAAAACATATCTAAAATTGTAAAATTATATACCTGATTTATTATTCAAACAAACTAATTTAAGTGGCATGTTAATTTATATTTAGTCTATGTTGAGTATCATGTGTTCGAAATGTTACAACAGGATTTAAATTTGATACATTATTTATATTATTATTATTTGATGAGTTACAAATATATAAAAGAATCATATTGAAAATAAGTGGTGAAATAAAAGCATTTCAAGGAAATAATTAATAAATATAGTGAAAGGATTATGATGTGATTATTATAATCTTGTGTTATTTATAAAATCATGGATATTAATATACCTTGTTCACCAATCATTAAATGTTTCTCCTAATGATGGTTTATATTATATGATGGATTATTTAAATTTTTTTAAATATTGGAATTTCATGCTGGTGATGTTTCATAAAGCCTCGTGTTTGATTATTATGGAAAGGATTAACCGATTCAAGGTAAAGTTATATTAAGTGAATTATAATTTCAAAATAATAGATATATTTGGTAATAAATGATATAATATTGTGTGGTGGACATGGTTTATAGTGGAACGTAATAATTGAGATGGGAATTTTTTGGTGATGAAGTTGTTTTTATCTTCTAGTAACATATATACCATCCATTGTATGTTTATTCAGTAGCCGATGAATTTTTATTTTCTAGCGGATGTTTTTAAATTTTTAATCATTTCATTCTTATATTTTATAATTTTTATATTACATTTATTGGTATAATAGTTTACTACATTGTCTATATTTTTTTAGTATTTATGCTTTCAATAATTTTCTATCTTATGTGGTATAATTTCTTATTTAAAACTGATTATAATGAATTAAATTAATTAAAATGGTAATTGAAATATGATTTTTATTAAATTAATCATTGTGGCCTATAGAGTTCATCTATCATTCAACTCATTCCCTCATTCATTTGTTGAAGTAATATTGTTTTGTTTACTAATGTTTTTAATACATTTATTTGGATTTTCTACCATATATTTAAGAATATATAGAACATCCTATGATTTTTTTCCATTAATTCCCTCAATACATTTAAGATGTTATGATATAGTTTTGTAATTTTTCCACTTTTTTTATAGAACATCATAATTATTAATGTTATGAGGTTTAGTTAGTCCTTAGTGGGTAATTAGTTATGTTTTTCTAAGTGAGTAGTGTTATTGGTTGGTAGAATCACTCCTTCCCTTAAAATAACCCCAAAGGGATTCTGAAGAAGATTAAATATTAATTTCTTGAAATTGGGTT
The DNA here is from genome assembly GCA_963277665.1 of Viscum album. Taxonomy (NCBI): domain Eukaryota; kingdom Viridiplantae; phylum Streptophyta; class Magnoliopsida; order Santalales; family Viscaceae; genus Viscum; species Viscum album. The sequence continues at coordinate 1,615,344,566 of OY728151.1, forward strand.
AATGAATTGATTTAGGTAATAATAAATTAATTCCATTCATAATGAAAACTTTAAATGACTTTTTAAAAGATTTAAGGTGTTTTTTTCAAAATTAAAGGATTTAAAATAGTTTTTCACATTTCTATAAGTTGTCTTACTGGATGTGAGTTAGAGACATAGTTGAACCATTTTTTAGAGATTTTTTCTAGGGTTTCCAAAAAAAATTAGAGATACCTCCACATGGATGTTAAAAATTATGATTTATTTTATATTTGGTTTGGTGTGGACTCTCAAGGATTATAATCATTTGAGGGGTGGTTAATTTAATGTTCTAGGTATCCCTACCCTTTACAAGGGTTGACTTTCCTTTTTTCTAGTTTTAATTTAATTATCAAGGATGATAATTGATTGATAGGTATCTAATGTATATGGTTAAACATTTGCAGCTCTGAATATTGAGTTTTGTGAAGACCTAGAAATTCATTGTTTGAATTTCATTGAATTATATAAAAATAATTAGATTTTTAGTTTACTTAATTATTATATTTTTATAATTAATTATTTACGATTTTGAGTGTTATTTTCTTAAATAATTACTATTTTTGTATTATTAGAAATCAAATATTCTTTGATTTTTTAGAACCTAATAATATCCATGAAAAAATGTTTAATTAATGAATGAAGTGTTTTATTAAAGATAGTTTGGAATTAATTATTATGTGATAATTTTTTGGTTTATTATTATTATGAAATTTATTTTATTTGATTATCTATATTAATTTAAATTTCAAAAAAATTATTATTAAAATAATTTCATTAATTAACTAATTATATCTTCTAATCAGGATGTTTATTTTATTTAAGATAGAATATTTGTGTATTATTAATTTATTTTGGTGTTACTAAAATGTAATTATTGGGTTGAATTATAAATTATAAAATTTATACTATTTATTATATGGAATTTATTTATAATTTATGTGTAATGAGTGGAATACTGATTTTTTGAAACTTAAAGGGAAAATTACAAATTTTGGAATTTAAGTGTGAAATAGGAAAAAATAATTTGACTAAAATTAAATTCTAATGATGGTGGGTATATTCAGTATATTCCATTATAAAATGATATAAACACATAATATTATTTTAAAAAAATCATTTTTGGATTTTTTTTCCCAGGGTATCCTCTTGTCACCCTCATAGTGGGGGTGAATTAGGAGTGAAATACTTTTACCGATTATGTTCAACGTGAACTATTTTTCATTATTTAAGTTGATCAAACCTCTATCATCAGTTATGATGTGTCGATATTTTATATGTTCCCTCAAGAATTACTCCCCCATGAAATTTTGATATATTAAATAAAATAGAACACATGTATTTTTACTAGTTTTTTTCCCAGTGTGGGAAACCATTTCATGAACATACCCGGGTTCCCCATCTTTATGGAACCTGAGCTTGTCCTAACATGGACCAAAAGGAATTCACAATCCCCATGAGAAAGAGACATGTTACTAGGCATCAATTAACTACCTTTGGGGATGATTATTCCACAAAATAACATAATCTAAGGTTATATGTATAAAAAGGAATTCAATAGGATAATGAAAGTCAACATTATAAAGGATACAAAATAAACGAACATGAAAGTGCCAAAAACAATAATATAAACCATGTGCACAAAACAAAACAAAAACCCCAAATCTACATTACATTTTTAAACCTATATACTCACACACCCTAATAACGAAAAAACTCACCACCACCCTGTAGTTCCTTCCTTTACTTGCATCATACAAAATGAGCTCTACATACACTCAAAGGTGTATGCATGGTCTGAGGAAAAAAAATCTCAGTAGGATAGCACCAAGTGTTTCATAAGTATATTTTATAATATAAAATAATTATTATCATGTAAATAAGGAAAATTAAAGATATAAAATTTATACAATTTAATAAAAAACATATACTATCAACCACTTCCACAACATGTAAAACATTTCTAGATAAACTGGTTTCAAGTATTTCCATAAACATTTAAAATACAATTCACATGTTAATAAGGATCCTTGTACAATTATCATGATCAATGTGATACCTAATGTGTACATTATCCTAGTAGAATATCCTTAGTGCGTATGATTTCCCCCGTGAGAGTGGCTCCCTGTCAGAAATTAGGCTACCTGGTGTAAAAATTACCCTTGTAAAATAGTCATATGGGTAAGAGTTCATCACCAAGTATGGCCCCATTACTTATATCTAATCATAGATGAGCGTACCATATAAAAATAAATTAAATATAATTTCACCTATTCATAAAAACAAAACCTTTTTAGCCACCCAAAACATGCTTTGAAATAATTTTTATTAACAACACCAAGGAAGAAACCCATTTTCAAAAACATCGCAAAACCCACCATATTTCACAAATAATGACATTAAATCCATTTAAAAATCTATATACATGATTAATATAAAAAAATTAAAAATATTTAAAAACTTATTTGAAGTAGTGATAAACCAAAGTTTGTATAACAATTCAAATTTATGAGATAACCTACCTTGAAACACATGGAATGTCAATCCTCATGTCTAAAGCCCAAACCATGTTGAATTGAAGAATATAGAGATTTTGTAAAGAACCAAAACCATAAATTATCAATAAATAATATCCAAATTAAGAATTTATAGAGTATATGAAACAAATGGAATCACATATCACTAAAATTCTCGAACAATTCACCAAGAGGATTTGTGATCAATACAAGAACCCTAAATTCCATTATGGATCTATAAGGAATAAAATTAAAAACCTAGATCCAAAAAATTACCATTTCTATTATTGGCCATCATAAAGTGGAACATGAATAGGAAGAATATCCATGATCAAAATAGAGATATATATACCAAGAGAGGATCACATATTCTATCGGCACTTCGATCTGACAATGATTTTAGTTGGGAGAGCCAAAGACATCCAAGGTGAGCCCAAAATTCATATAGATCATGTTTTTATCAAAGGTAAATGTTAGTGAAATAAAAAATGGGCCTTTAGGAAAATGAAAATTTTCCCCTTACTGATTCCTAAGAATAGTCTAACCATTTACTATTTTCTTTTTTCCACCAGATGGCTAAAGGATATTGGATATTATAGTATCCAATATTTAGGTAACTGGATATCCAATTGAGTATCATCTGCTTGATGATGGAAATAAAATATTTCTTTGTCCACTTCGAAGATCATTTTATATCTGATGACCCTCACTGTCTAGCTGATAGACTGCCTACAACCATCGTTAGATACAAGATCAGGTCCACACCTAACCCACTCATTTATCCACACATTTGACCCCTCTTAAAAAACTACAAACAACATGATACAATATAATATCAACAAAATTTGGAATAAAATTAATTTATTAAGTGATATTACTTGAAAAAATTAGTGATATGGGATAATAATTCTTCTTTCTATGTCTTGTAAATATACTAATCCAAATATTTTGACTATTATCATAAGTTCTGCAATATGGAAAGTCATTGTCTTTTACCCAAGAGTACAATTATTATCCTAAACATTGAAACCATAATATTACCCATGTGGTTAGGCCATCTCCAAAAAGGTACTTTTTATCACTCAATAGGTATGGAAGTATTGTTTATATTTGAGCCAATAGTCGTGAATGATTCATAATGAACTTATTTGGGATAGAGAATTGAATACATATGATCATTTTCTAAACTCAAATGCATGCCAACCTATATTGTGTTTCCAATAAACTAAATATCTGAATCTATCACACTACATTAAAATTCCACACTAGAACCTTTTTATAGTTATGTTTGACATTGGTCACACTTTTAAATTTTGATCAACTAAATCTGGTGAGCATACTATACTTCCTCAGAACATCATGTTTTGGTCTTCACAAATCTTTGACAAAACATATTTTATAATAACATAATATTGGAAGCTTATTATTTGTTCTTCTCTTTTTCTCCATAGTGCCATTTCCCTTTTTCTCTTTATCAATTATATGCTCTGAATGAGATTGGCTCCTTTTAAATACTCAACCTTCATCGAATATGTTTCATGATTTGAATTCCTCAAACTTCAAGTATCATTAAATTTCAACTTTGAGTGTCTTAAAAATTATTCTACAATCATAAATTCATGTGAAATATTCACAAAAAAACAATCATCAACACTTCTTTCAATTCTCACATAAATTATGACTACAATCAAATAATTCCTTTTATGAAAAATTAAATTTTAAATAATGGATTTTAATCATCATAATTATTTTATCTTTGAATTAAAAAATATTTCATCAGTGTTTTTTAGTGTACCAACTTATAATGTGTTCTATAATTTATTTCATGAATTTTATTTTGTATTTTTTATCATAAATGGATTCATCCATGCATGCATATCCGTGTTCTCAATTTTACAGAATTCCAAAATTATTCAAAATATTCATTATACTATAACAAAACATTCTTCATGCACACATATCACACTACACACTTATACTAAAAACATACTGATCCTTATGCACTGCTTTGAGCCATGATACAGATTCTCTAAACTCCTGATTACACTATATGATATTATTGTCTTCTAGTCAACTAAATTATATAGATTTAACTATTGGTTACACAATTTGGTATCTTCTACTATTGTACAACTAGAAAACTATTTTATATTCTTCATGACATACTCATTCACATTAATCTATGGATTTTTTCCAATCTCAGATTTCATTGCACCCATATTTATTCTTCATACTCATATTCTAACTGTGTCCTAAATTTTATTATTTTGAAGTATCATTTCATAGTGTTGATTATTTTTATTCTCAACTTAATTGTACTTTTTGAAGCTGTAATACATGATAATGTACTCCATAAAAAGCATTTATATAATAATATTTTACAACTCAAAAAAAATAATCCTTGTGAAAACTTCACATACATATTCAGACATCCCATTTCAAAAGTATATTTTATACAATAAAATTACTTCATTCATAATGAATTACTCATGATAAAGTATTATATACATTCCTATCAAACATAATTAATCAGTGAAGATCATTCGGTTATTAACATATTCCATACTCACTTTCTTCTCATATTCCATAATCCTTCCATTCACTTCACTTACGTCCAACAGTATTGTCAAGTTACTTAGAGATTCTGTTTCTGGTGAACATAGATTATGTTTCTTAGGTTCTATTACTAGTGAACTTCGTATTCAGAGCACATTTTGTATGCCTCAATGTTTCACATGAATTGCATGAATTCTTGGAGAACTAATAAAAAATAGACAATATTAACTACAATCAACTATCATTTCTAAAACAAAAACACTAAAAAATGGGGTAATTTTATTAGTACTATCTAAAAATGCAGAAAAAATAGTACCACCTGTCTGTGCTTATATTTGCACGGATAAATGATCCCTTTTATCAGTGTTTTTCCCAATGATGATAAAGTTGTTACCTTTATTAGTGTTAAATCACTTGTTTTTAGCACTAAAGAAGCCGAGCTTCATAAAAAATAAAAAATTATAAAAAATTATTTTTTGTATAAAAATATATTTATATTGATATAAATATAAAATATTTTTTAAAATATGGTTTATATAATAGTAAATATGTATTTACAACTAATAGGTAAAATATTTACTAAAAATGGTGTATAAAATAAGTAAAAATTAATATTAATTAAAAATTTACTAATTAGTATAGATTAATAAATTTATTTATATTTTCACTATAGAAAAAATTAACAAATTAATTAAACTCTTTAGATCTGTTGAACACAATTATTCAACATCAAACAACCCTTATTTTTTGTCAAGGTGCCTTTTTGGGAACCATGTGATGTAAAATTGAAACCAATGAAGCAATCTACATCATTTTCACCGGAGAGACCTTAGTCCCTTTTTTAGGTAAAAAAAAGTCTTATAGTTTCTCCAAAAAATAAAATTTTGGTTGGTATGCCCTAATTTTCGAGTATTTGATTCAATTTTAGTTTCAATTAAAATGTTCTTCTTATCTTTTCATATTGGAGACTAAATTTATTTTCAGGGATTACATTCATATAGATATTATGGTCTTAAAATTTTATTTTCTTTTATATTATTTATTTATTTATAATTAAATATATACATATTTGTATATTTTTCAATATAAAAAATAAATTATATAAATAAATATTTAATCATATATACATGTAAAATGTATTTGGAAACATATAAACCATATGGAAATAATTATTATTCATTTTATTTTAAAAACATTTAATAATTTTTATTTCAATATAAAAATGTATGAATATATATATACCTAAAAAATGAATATATGGTGTTTAAATATAAATTTATATGATTTTGTGTTATAGTAAATTGATATATATTTATGTATATATTCTAATAATATATGTTAATAAATATTAATATATATATATATATATTAAAATAATTATATATCACAAAATATATTTACATATATATTAAATATGTCATTATATGATATGTTAAATCCTCTAGGATTGTGGTATTATGTTCTTGTTGTGTATTTATATACATTTATGTATCATTATACATTGCAACAAATATAAATTATATATATGTATATATATATATATATATATTAATACATATATATGCATACCTACACAAATATTTAGAGAGATGCATAAACATACACACATATACAAATATACGTACACACACCAGGACACCATAACATTCATAGGGAAGGATCAAGAAGAATTCATCCAGGGACACATCAGGACCTTATATGTTTTAGGAAGACTCAATAATGTCAATGTTCAAATGGATCTCATTAATAATATCTCTAGGATCAACCTCATCCTTAATCATACCATTTATCATTTTCAATATAGTGAAGGGGATTTTTCTCCCACAAATCTACCATTAAAGGGTATGATATGTGTGAGGGAAAATGTCTTAGGAAGATCAAGCTCAAAGCTCAATTTGGGGACCTCATATCTAATGTTGAGTTTATGGTTATCCAGCAAGACACAATATACTATATCCTACATATAATTCCCTATCTCTACATCTATATGGTGGTACCTTCAATATTTCTTCAGTTTTTAAAGTGCCCCATTGATAGAAAGGCCAGCATACTACGTAGTGGAAGTTACCCTTCAATGATTGTGATGCCATATATGTTGAAGCATGAATCTATCAAAGGGAAGGTAAACAACTAATGGTGTATTATGAAATACAGGTGGTGGACCCCCAATGGATTGGGGACATCCCTTTAAATTCCGAGAATATGCTCAATAGTGTCTATGTGCTCCCCATAAATCTTTTTGATGCAATAGACCTAATCAAAGACATACAAGTCCCATCTATCCCTAGTAAAAGTTTAAAAACAATCATCACCAAAATCTATCTACAATAATTCTGGAAGTACTGGATGATAATTTATTTTCTCCTGGAATCTCTCACCTTGATAGTGACATAGATATCCCAAAATTTCTGACATCGTATGATAATTAATCTATAGACTCATAAGTGGAAGAAGATGTGGATAAACTTAGGAACAACCCTCTCACATTTGAGGAATGTGTCTCCACCATCATTGTTAAGATTCAAAAAGTAAATATGGGAATAGAAGAAGACCCAAGACCAATAGTGATTATTTCCTCCATCCCGCTGTTGGAAAAGATATGTACATTTCATTTATAAAGAAAACATGTTATGTGTTTTCTAGGAATTATACAGAAATTCCCAGACAAAATCCATGTGTAGATACACACCATATTAGTTTACCTAATGTTCATTGAGGATTCAAGAAAGAATCCAAGAATATGATCCCTGATCATTATAGAAATGTAGTTGATAATGTTGAAAAATTAATCAAATACAGATTTGTCAGAGAAGTGAAATACCCAAGGGGTCTCACCAACATCATCCTTGTTAAAAATTAGAATAGACACATTATGGTCCTCATTTATTTCAAAGTCCATAATCAATATTTCCCAATGGAATAATTCAAATTTCTGATCTCATAACTCTTGATCGATGCAACAATAGGATTCTTGGACATATCCTTCATGGATGGGTACTTAGGGTATAGTCAGATAAAGATGTCCCCTAACGATGTGGAATCCACTAACTTCAGAAAATCCTAGGGGATATTCTTCAATTATGTCATGACATTTTGATTAGAAAACACTGGTTCCACTAACAAGTGTTCCATGAATCATATCTTCAAGCACATCAAGAGAATAATAGTTGAATGTTATGTTGATGACTAGGTTATCAAATCCTAACAAATAATGTGATCACATCACGAATCATAAAATAGTCTTCAAAATGCTATGGCTGCACAATCTGAAGTTTAATCCACTAAAATGTACTTTTGGGGTAACATTGGGGTTTTTCGTTGGCTTCATAGTATTCCATTGTGGCAAAGAGGTTGACCATAAAAAGACCATTGCCATTTTATCAATGTCGCACCCTCAGAATCTCAAAGGTCTAAGGGTGATCTAGGGGAATCTTTCTTACATTCAACGTTTTGTAGAAAATTGACCAAAAAATAACTCACCATTACCAAGATGATTATGTAGTGGATCACCTATCAATGTGATGGGGACTACCGATAATCATTCAAAAGTAACAAGAAGTACCTACTGCACCCACTGGTCATGAGATCTCTAATTTAATGAAATCCAACCATCTTATATGTATATACAATATAACGCTCATTGGGTACCCTCATAATATAGAATAATTATGTGTAATGTGAGAACAGTATCTAAAACCTCGTCTGAATGATGATAGGTTTGGAGACCCGATACTTATATCTTGAGAATAACTACCTCACCCTCATCTTTATAGTCCAAAATATAAGGAATTAATTATAGCACCATGAAGTCCACTGGGTCTCTTATATTGATCCACTTAATTACATCCTTGGGTATCCTATGCTAACTGGGTGCTTGGATCAATGTGTGGTCATTCCCAAAAAATATGACATCCACTTCGTGTCACATATGATAGTGAAAGGGAAATCCTTAACTGAATTCCTCATGGAAATCCCACCCTGTAATGTTCACCAGTAGATACCACGCTCCGAGATGGTGATTGTATCTATGCCCATGACACTCCCCAGATATGGGAGATGTGTTTTGATGCCATCTCTAAGAGTCCTATCTGTAAGAGACTATAAAACCTGAAAATAAATCGAGTTGGAATATATATTATATTTGTTTCTCTTAAAAAAGTAGTTTTACCAACACTTTCTCATTGTATGAAGTATTCATGAATAATGAGGCTGACTAAATATCCATCATGACTAGATTAGAACTAGTATTACTTCTGCAAATATCCTATGTAGACATCACTGGGGATTCAGAGCAAGTGATATAGAAGATAAATAGAGAATATTTCATCAAAATTAAATAATTGTCCCATATCATTGGCTATGTTATGGGATAATGGAAGAGTTCCCTTTTGATCCCTCAATGCATCATGTTCCACAATCACATAATACTCGTACCAACGCATTGACTGATCCAGCAATAGTCCTGGCTGACCCTAATCAGGACAAAGCCATCTTCCATATCACGTAGCGAAGGATAGTCTCATCGAGCACCATCAACGATATGAGATAAAACTAAACTATTTTATCACATACACATAAAATTATGAACCAATATACACCCCTAGATGGATGGATCCCATAATTGGTTATTTCCAAAATGGAATCCTCATGAAAAAATGAGCCGAAAGGGAACATATTTGATGGTGAGAAGTGAACTTTACCATGTGGGATAGTCCAGATAAGAAAACATCCCTCCACATGTGGGGATTTGATGTCATTATCATCATATAAATATCAGAAAGATACATTCTCACTATCATGTAAGAAGTCCATGCATGATCCTACAACGTTCATTGGTTTGGGACCAAAATCTCCCACCAAATCTGGAGCATGGGTTACTACTAGAAAACCATAATACAAGACTGTATGGAATTAACCAAGAAATTTCATTCATTCCAAATACATGAAAAATTCATCCATAAACTCCTGAAATTTATACATACATTAAATATTCCTAGCCATTCTCTGTATGAGGAATGGATGTTGTAGGGATATATCACCTAGAAAAAGCTAAACAGTCAAGTACATCCATACTACTACTAAATTACTCTTCACATGGGATATGTCAATACCCCTCAAGGAAGTCATAATTAAGAACATAATCAACATCATAATGTCTCATATAATCCCCATTTTCATAGTCCCACACACAATATTGATGGAAATAGAACCAAATTATTTTCTACAGAGTTGAAGAATCACTACAAGGAGTACCACATCGAATCAAATCACTCATCCTACAATCATGTCGTAGAAAATGAACATATAGAGGCCTTAAATAAGAATATATTGAATAGACTCCATAATATGGTGAATAATGAAAAGATGTCATATTCGGACAAGATCCTCCACGACTCATGGGCCTACCTCACCACTGTGCATACTGCAACAAAAGAAATTATATATTCCATGTTTTAAAAAACTGAGGCAGTGCTTCCAATAGAATTCAATATGCCTTTACTCTAAATATCCATTTGCAGACAACTCTTGGATGGTGAGAAATCACCAAAGTGACTGGATTAATTGGAGAGGGTGGATGAGAAAATGTTTCACTCATGAAAAAACCTAAAAGTCCATCAGAATCATATGGCATGGGCCTTCAATGAGAATGGTTAACCAGTATTCATTCATCTAAGGAGAAATTATATTGGATCTCAAAACCCCATTGATACTAGGAATGAAATTTTTGAAGATGGAAACCAAATGGGAAGTGACTTGTATCATACATATGGTCTATCCCAACAAAGCCTACTCAATAGAGATAATTGATAGGGAGCGTGTCACCACCACCAATTAAAGGTTTATTAAGAAATTCATTTCATATATACCATAAATTTTCCTTTATCCTAGTTTTATGATGGTAACCTATGTAAATAAGCACTAGAAAAAAGACTTTAAACTCAAAATCGCCTCTCATACTGACCACATGATGATAAAACTGCATGGAAGATGCTCTTACCGTGTAATGCTAAACTGAATGAGAATCATCATATAACAAATGATTCACTACACACAATCTATATTTGTATTAAAGAAAGATGAAATACCTATATCCCTATATTAGATTCAGAACCATAAAGGAAATATCTACTTAAAATAACTACATGTGGCATGATTTCTCCAATCACAGGCTATATAGTGATGCATAAACCTCAATTCCTAGGCCAATCTCCAATATTTCACTTCTTCCACATTGGGTGACTCACATCCTAACTGTAAGATGTTAAACTGCATGGCTAATGTCCATTCCACATGACAATAAATTTCACAGTTTACACAAAGTAAATGTGGCTTGATTCCTTCTATCATGGGATATATAGCGATTTCCAATCCTCCATTCGTGGAACCTACTGCAACATTTCTCTTCTTTCAAATTGAGTCACCCATGTCCTTACCGTAAGACGTTAAACAACACAACTAATTTTCTTTTTCATACAAAACTAAGCTGCACATGTTTTTAAAACTATATATGGTTTGATTCTCATATTAATGATATATTTAAGTATTCTTTGATCCTATATCCTGGTCCATCCACAACAAATTATAAAATTCTTGTGTGTTCCAGGCACAATAGAAGCGCGTGGATGGGTGTACCCAAATTGAATTTTTCCATTAACAACAACCAATCCGAGATCCGTCTTGATAGTAAAATGTTAGATCATTGAAATATAATGATGAAAGAAAGGGATAGGAGTACCAAAACCATTGATATGATCATTATATGATGTCTATAAATAGATTAATTAAAATAAAATAACATCCTTGATTGAATTCGCTTTTCATTGATGTTTTTGGTCAAGATATGATGTGATCCATCATTGTGTTTTAAAATCCACGTTTAGGCATCCACTAGAAGTGATCCACAGTTGCTCCATGTATCTATGGACGTCACTGAAGTATTCTCCTGGTGCTAGCACGAAGGATCATTCACTTGGGATGTCCTCCTTCGATCTTCTTGGGAGCCGCTTTCAAATCGCTCTCCTTGTTCTAGTGGAGGATAATATCTCTCATAACATGGGGTGTTCATAGTTGAAAAATAATTCTCTCATAGCTTGGGAGCTTTGCCAGATCCTTTGTGCACAACCACAAAGAATGTCTAGGCTCATGAGAATAATATAATTGGGATTTTAATTACATAGAATAAAATAATTAATAAATTACCTGAAATAATTTATTCATTTCATTTAATTCATAGTAATACCCCATGTCTAATAAAAACAATTGATTATTATTATTACTTAACATGCACCCAGAAAATTACACCTAAATTTTTTTAGTTAAATAAATAATAATATTTCTCACAAATCCCCAGAAAAACTAAATTGTATGTATATTAATATAAACGACATGTACTTTTTTTCGTTTTATTTATTTCCCCCACAACATTTGTTAGACCTTAAATAAGGAAAATCTATTTCATAAATAAATATTACTACATTAATTCTAATAAATATATTATTTCTCCCAATATTTATTCTTTCTAATGACTAGTGTCGATATAAATGTGATCAGACATCCTTGAATAATTATTAAACCATAATCAGCAATAATCATTATTCAACATGTTTACTGAATATTTAACTAAGATACTTGGATAGACTTATTGTTTGACCCTTTAGGCCTCTTTCTCAGTGGATTTAGGTGGAGCCAGCCTATAGTCCAAGGTTAGAATCTTGATACATTCCAAGGAACCCATAGAGAAAAAATTTAACACCGTAATGACGTTTCACCTCCAAAAAACGCTTAACATGTAATGTAATACCTTTGTATTTATATCATGAATCATGTAGGTTCCATGCCAGTTACATCAACCCATTTTATCTATTATTATTTCCTTGACTTCTCAAAATTTAACATTCCCATTCCCAAGCATGGACATGGATTTATTCAAGCTATATCAATTCCATCAAAGGGCATGATATATCAACTTCTGAATAAAAGGGAATGATCCTTTCTCACATTATTTATTAATGCAGTATTACTTGTGAGACACCAAACATATCCTACCTTACTGCAAATAGTGTGTCATCATAGTTTTTTTCAATACATATAAGTCCATGAGTTGTAATACACATTAATAATAATCTTAATGACTATAGATAAATACCCACGTCTGCATATAAGATCATCCAATGACACTATGAAATGTTTATTTCCTACTATCGGGTCTCATTCTCATAAAATCCTCCAGGATATTACCAAGGGTGCATACACTTGGAAGGTGCCTCAATGATTTATGTTTCCTCACCACAAATTTCCTGTATTATTTGTGTCCCTCAAATAACATCATCCGGCTATAGAACATATATTCATGAATAGTATTATGGCCCTTCCGGGTTCTCATCAATATAGGGATCTGCTATGACCCTTAGGTGAAATATATATCCTTTGGACATTATCACAATCATTGTCACACAGAAGAATAATAAAGATGTGATAAGGTATTTATTAATGAATAAAGTAATAAGTAGTAATTTCTAAACCAAAAACTCTAATAGACTCCCACTTGGACTAGAGCCAACTACAAACAACATTTTTCCCACTAGATCTCACATGATATTAATTCTTCTATTAAGATAGTCTTTTAGTCATGGGGTATGCCACACTCTCTTTTGTGGACACTCTTCTCGTGGTAACTTCTCGCCATTGATAGTAATCCTTGATACTTTTGGAGAATGATCTATGTCTATTTTTCTGCCCTTGGTTATTTTGCAAGATCCATCGCTATAGAATTATCACAATTCAGTGTGATAGGGTCTTCGTTGCTAGGCACCACATCACGTTCCTGGACAATGATCCAAATCCAAACAGCTTCCATGAATGCATTAGAAGTTGTTATATATTCGGACTCTACTATATAATCACCAACAACTAGATTCTTATAACTCTTCCAACTCATAGCTCCTCCATTGAAACAAATATCATATCCAAGCTATGACTTCAGGTAGTTCTAATCTATCTGAAAACCAGCATCATCATATCCTCTAATTGCAATCTCCTCATCTCCTTCACACACTGAGAACATATCCTTAGTTCTTCCCAGATACATAAGGATATTCTTAAAAACAGTCCAATGATGTTCTCCTAGATCATCTAGATATCTTCCTTCTGCACTAAGTGACTAGGAAACATCAATCCTCATACATAACATGGAATACATGATTTATCAAGTAGTTGAAGCGTATGGGATCTTACTCATCCTATAGTTCTCCTATTATGTCTGAGGAAACATTTTAGAAGGAATATGTAGTCCATGTGACACTATTACTAATATCCTCATTGATTATTCCATAATAAGTCTTTTTAGTATCTAGTCAATGTATTTACCCTGACATAGTCCAAGCATCCTCTTGGATCTATCATGAATTATCTTGATCCCTAAAATGTAGGCTCTTTAACCTATGTCCGTCATGGAGAAAGACTTGTTCGACTCGTCCTTAACTGACTATAAGGCTAGTACAACATTTCCCAAAATTAATATGTCATCAACATATACTACTATGATAAGAACTGAATTTCCATTAAACTACTTATTAACACAGGGCTCACATTCATTCATAATAAAACCAAATTCATTTATGGCTTCATCAAATTGATTGTTCCATGACCTAAATGATTTATTTATTCCATAAATGGATTTCTACAACTTGAAAACCCATTTGGATTCACCTGGTGTCACAAAAACTTTTAGTTGTGTCATATAGGCATCCTTCTAAAGGCTATAATTATGTAATTATATTTTGACATCCATTTTCTCAATATCGTATTCATGGTAAGATACTATGTCAAGTATGATTCTTATGTATTTAAACAAGATAACTGGAAAGATGGTTTCATTGTAATCAATTCCTCGACATTTCTTGAATCCTTTATCCACTAGGATTTTTTTATAAGTTCTTAAAAGACCTTTTATGTCCAGCTTTCTCTTGAATACCCATTTTCATCCAATAGTCTTTGCATCAACTAGGTCATAGACCAAAACTCAAACTTGGTTCTGATACATGGAATCCATCTCAAAATTCATATCTTCTAGCCATCTTGAAGCTTCTGATCCCTTCACTTCTTCCTTTTAGGAGGGAGGTTCATCATTATCCAATATTAATGATTCACTATCCTCAGTGACTAGGAAACCAAATATCACCGATTCCCTTACCTCAATTGAGATCCTACACAGTACTTCTGTTTCTATAACCACTTCCTCCTAGACATGTGGAAATTTTTCCAGTAACAAATACTATTTATCTTGAGAATCAACTTGGTTGAATTCAATCTCTTTCCCACTATCATTTTCAGGATTTTCTCCCTCTCAAAAAAGACAACTTGTCTGGAGACAGTAAATTTCTTGTCTGTAGGGTTATATATGTAATATCCTTTCGTTTCCATGGGACATACTATAATGATAGACCTTATCCAATAGGTTTCTAATTTTATTCCTTATAAGGCCTTAACCAATGCCTTGTATCCCAATATACATGTGTTTGACACAATGGGTTTCATTACATTCCATAACTCAGACGGATTCCATTTTCCATCTTAGTTGGTACTCGATTTAATGTGTATAGAGCAGTTTGTAATGCATATTCCAAAAAGGATAATGGATGATATGCATGACTCATCATCAACCTCACCATTTCCAACATGGTGTAGTTCCTCCTTTCACTAACACCATTCCATTGTGGTGTATAAGGATGAGTGAGATGAGATAGAATCCCAGACCCCAATAGATGGTCGATGAACACTTGGTTCAGATATTCTCCACCTAGATCCTATTGAAGCCTCTTTATCTACATACCACGGTGATACTCTAATTCATTCTTGAATTCCTTAAATTTAATTATGCACTATCACTTATACCTAATTAATTAGATATATCCATATCTACTCATATCATCATTAAATGTAATGAAGTAATAATATCCACCTCTAGCTTCTACTGGAGTTGGTCTACACTCATCTGTGTGTACAAATCCTAGAAGCTCTATGGGCCTTTCACCCTGTCCACTGAATGGTGGCTTAGTCATTTTAGCATGTAAGAAAGAATGACATATATCAAGTGGTTTTATCTCATTAGATTCTAAATAACCATCTTGGAAGAATTTTCCCAAGTGATTCATGTTTATATGACCAAGACAATGAGGCCACAACTAGGTGTTGTATGTGTCATGTGAGTTTGTTTCATTATTGATTTACAACAATTTGTTTTCAGAATTTAATATATACAAACCATTATTTAAATGTGCCTCACCATTACATACATTGTTCTTATAAAATAAAAATCCCTTATTAGAAAATATGAAAAATTATCCACCCATATCCAAAAATGGTGTAGAAATTATGTTCTTGGAAACACTAGGCACATACTAATAGTAATTTAAAACCAAAAATCATCCCAGTTGGCATTGAGAGATGGTAATTTCCAATGGCTAATGCAGCCAACCTCTCACTATTGGCAGTTCAATGATCCACCTCTCATATGGATGTCTTTATAAATCAACTTGGTTCCTTCATTTGAATACAAATGTTATCTCCTCAAGCTATATATAATACCCAATGTGTAGAAATATAATGATTACACTTTATGAAAATCTCACATTTAGAGTCCTCGTGCTTTTGGGTGCAGTTCCGCTTCCAGTGTCATGGCCTGCCGCATGAAAAAATAGTTCTTCCCATTCTTTACCATGCCTTTGGATCCTCCCCATCATGGAGGGATGGTGCTAGGGGTCTTTAGACCATTTATATAACTTTGACCGCTTTTCCTTGTCCTTCTTCTTCTTAATCACCATAAGGACTATGGGTTTGTTCCGCCCCATGTCTGTATCTACTTGGAGAATCAAGGTTAGATGTTCTGATAGATTCTTCTCAATTTTTATCATGTTATAGTGGAAAATAAATCTAGAGAAGGACTGGGGCATTGATAATAGGATGAGATCTGTTCCCAAGTCATATGAGAAATTAATTCCTATGATATCCAGGAATTAAATGTAGCCAATAATATTGACTACATGAGGCCCAACTGGGGAAGACTCTCCAATCTTATTTGTGAAAAAATAATTGGAGATCTCATATCTCTCATGTATCACCTTCTCATGATAGAGATCCTTAAGGTGAGACATCATGCTATAGGTGTCCATATTTTCATGTCTCATTAAGAGATCATTGGAGATAGACGATATCTTGAAACATTGGACATCAGTGGAATCATCCAGAAGATTCATATAGAGAGATAGTTCATCATCACTAGCCACTTTTCCAGGTGAAATTGGAATAATATCCCCCAATATATACAATTTCCTCTTGTGGAGAAGGATGACGTGTAAATGCCTCTGCCACTCCTGGAAATTAGTGATGGTGAGAGTGTTTTTCTTTCATGAGTTAGTTTTGTAATGATATGTTTGAAATTATATTTCTTTTTGTTTCTACAAATTAATATTAGAAAATATTTAGTACTTTATCATGATAAAACCGAGACAAATAAATAAATTAATAATTTTTAGTCTCCCACTATTTTATCAAAATCCAATAGCCATCACCATTGATTTCGGAATATTCTATTTCCTGAATATTCTAGCGGTAAGGATAATTATTTCCCTTCACATTACCGCAAATAGGGTTACTAAAGAAACATTAATGGTTTTTAGTCAATCATTCCATATGCCAACTATATTAAATCGCAAATCCTTGATCCAATGAGTAGACTCCCTAATCCGAAAATCCTTTTATTTTGGATTTCCTCAACCATTGCCTCTTGGTCACACCATGTCCTGCTGTAGTAGTAAACCCTTAATATGAACCATGTAAAGTCATCCAAAAACATTGAATTATAATTTCCTGATAATTGAAACCACCCCAACTAGGGATGGTCAAGCACTTTGAACCATGGTTTGATTTTATACAATATTATGGAAGGCTTTACAGACTTAATATTTCATTGTGGTTTTTTATCCTTTTATGTAAATTACTATTTAATTATATTTATAACATGCTTGTTAATATTAAGTGGGATATAATTAAGTGATTAACCATGTATAAGATAATATTTACACATAATTCTATCTTATATTAGTTCCATCTTTCATGCTTGTTTAATTCATTAATTATGTGGTCATGACAACACACCCATAATAAAAAAACCATGAAATTAATGAAAATAAAATTAATGGTATGATCATGAGATTATTTTATTGGTTAGTTTATCTGGTGGTTGATAAACTAACAAAATACCTAGGGGAGAAACACATTGAACCATTTTGGGTTTGTGTTTATAGTATTCCACCTCTCTTCCTTTGTATCTCCGTCGATTGGTTACATATTGGCTCCTAACATGAGCCTCCCCTACTAGATTCAGATCTCCATCAATTACATATGATTTTATCTCACTCGTAGGTGTGGGGTATAATTGGGTTTTACATAAAAGAAACCATGGGCATGCAGACCCTAAATATTAATGATGAGAAGGCTTGCAAGCCCACAAATTTAATTTAAATAAATTAATTAAAAGAATCCATCCACAAACAAAGGTCTGGGTCGTGCTCATGATCTTCCAGGCATGCAATGACATTCTCCCATAAATAAATCTATCATTAAATTCTTTAATCATTCTTGTTTAAGATAAATCACACTCGAATCAATTAATTAACTTTAATTAAATAATAAATTTATCTTAAACCCTTTCCAAAATTTCAGATTCTCATCCAACACAATTTTTAAAAAATAAATTCATTTAAAATTATCTTTGAATGTAATTTGTACCTTGGAGGTAACCTGGTGAATTATCATTCAGAACTGACAATGAGTAGAGATGAACATTACACAGATGTTAAATTAAACACATATATATAATACCTATAATTTGGTGTGCCTCATATTTATTCCCACGCCATAGTACACATCTCAAGGGTTTTCCTGATATAATAATATATTTTAATAAATCTGTGTAATTTGGATGGGTATATGGCATGTATTTATGACTACACGGTGTGTAATATCGTTCACCGTCATTCCAAAGTACACTCCTAGGTACATGGAATGTAGATTTACTTTGGAAATATATAGTGTGCACGACGTTTCCAGTGGGCCAAAAACTTTTTAGTGTCCTCATTACCCAGTCTCTATGCAGGAAAGCCATGTATGGGGTACACGGTCTAACCCTAACCCAAAGGGACTACACTATGTGTCCAATGTGTCCATTGGCGTGTAATCCGGAAACCGCATGCCACATTTTCTTAGCCAGCACATAGTGTCATTTAAGACATAGATAGACTCCAACTAACAACATGCATTCGCGGACTAGTCCAGATCAATTGAACCTAGAATACACGGTATTTACTTCCGAATATATATATCATGTGTTCCGATGTTGTATGGCCAGGAATATTTGGAACCTCTAGATGAGATCCTCTATTTTATTTTAATCAAAATTAAAATAAAATATCATTTTTTAAGGTGAACAATAAACAAAAGTGGGGGAATATATCTCAAGATTTAGATTTTTAGAATGATTAACTAGAATTGAGTCAAAAAAATTAATAAATTAATAAATCATCAACCAAAAAATAAATAATTATAATCAATGATATTACCTATTTGAAACCACTTGTAGGATCTAGGCATATGGGATGTTTATGGATGGGTTTACCTACATTTAATTTTTCTGTTAACAATGATCAATTTGAGATTAGTCATGATAATAAAACATTATATATTCACAATAGAATGAAAAATGAAAGAAAAGGAGGGGAGTATCGAAACCATAGATAGGATCATCATATGTTGGTTATATTTAATTTAATTAAAATTAATTAATTTCCTTGATTTAATTCTCTATTCATTGATGTTTTTAGATCAAAATCTGATGTGATCCATCGTTGTGTCGTAAAAGAAAAGTGTAGGCATCCTCAAGAGGTGACCCACACGTGCTCCACATATCACAATACATAGCTGAAGGGATCTCCGGGTGCCAGCGCATATAAGCCTTCACATGCGATGTTCGCCTTTGATTACCTTGAGAGCCACTTCCAGAGTGCCATGCTTGATCCAGTGGAAGATGATCTCTTTTGTAACTTGAGAGTGTTATGGGTGGAAAAAGAATTCTCTCTTGGCTTGAGAGCTTTTCTCGATCCATTATACAGAACCACAATGAATGGCTTGGATCATGAGAATATTATAATTGGTATTTTAATTACTTATAAATATAAAATGAATTAATTACATGAATGAATTTATTCACTTCATTTAATTCTTATAGCACCCCATGTCTAATAATAACAATTCACTATTATTATTAATTGGCATGTGCCCAGCGAATTACACATAATATTATCTAATTATGTAATATTATTTACCAAAAATCCCTATAAAATCATCATATTATGTAGATTAATATACATGACATGTACTTTTGTCTTCCCATTTTCATTATTTCCTCCACTTCCTTTTTTAGACCTTGAATAATGGATATTTATTTCTTAAATAAATATCACTTCAATACTCACTAAAAAATACATTATTTTTCCCAAAATATATTCCCTCGAATAACTAGGGTTGAAATAAATGCAATCAGACATTATTGAATAATTATTACACCAAAAATAAGAATAATCATTATTCAACTTGTTAAATGAATATTTAACTGAGATACTTGGAAACATTTAATGAGTGACCTTCTAGTCCTCTTTCTCAGTGGCATTAGGCAGAGACTACCTATAGTACAAGGTTAGAATCTATCAACACACCAAGGTACCCATAGATAATGAATTTAATGTCGTAATGATGTGTAACCACCTACGAATGCCTATTGTGTAATGTAATCCCTTAATTCGATATCTTGAATCAAGTGGGTTTCATATTTGTGCTATCAACCCATGTGCTCGATTATTCTTTCTTTTACTTCCCATAATATAACTTTCCCATTCCTCACCATGGTTGTGGATTTATTCAGTCTATATCAATTCAATCAAAGGTATTGAGATACCAACTTAGGAATATAAGGGAAAAAATCTTTTCTCACATTATTTATTAATGAAGTACTACTCGTGATGCACAAAACATATCCTACCCCACTGTGAACAGTGTTTCATCATAGTTTTCATAAATACATTTAAGTGCATGTGTTATAATAATTGTTAATAATAATAATCATAATGTCTAAGGAACAATACACATGTCTTCAGATAGTAACATCCAATGACACAATGAAATGTGGATTTCTTACTGGCAGGTCTAGTTCTCATAATATCCTCCTATATATTATCAATGGCGCACACTTGGAGAAGGTGCCTAAATGTTTTTTGAGTCCTCAGTCCTGATGGCCTTTATTATTTGTGTCCCTAAAATAACATCATTTGTTCATAGAACATATATTCAAGAATAGTGTTATGGCACTTCCAGTTTCTCATCATAACAGGGATATTATATGTCCATTTGCTACAACAGCTATCCTTAGGACATTATCAAATTCATTTCCATGCAGGAGAACAATCAAGATGTGATAAGGTATTTATTATTGAATAATGTAAAATGTAGTTGAGTCTAGGCCACCAACTCCAACTATTACCCTATCTACCCTCTTATTATCTCCATGTTATGGGGAACCCTTTCTATTCCCTATTTCTCGAACCATGTTTAGCACATCTGAGCTTAGAAATTATTGTAAGGGATCTCTCCCATAACTAATACATATCTACTCATGATAGGGGGACCATGGTCCTAAATACAAGGCCTTAAAAGGCACACCATGAATTCTCATGGCATGATGCTATACTATATGATTGATATCCTTATCACATGACACTGAACTGCATGGGACAACATGTGGCTTGATTCCTATCATCACAAGAAATTTAGTGATTCTGAAACCTTAAATTCTGGGTCTAGACAGAACAAATAAACATAAAAATTCCAAACTCTATATGTATAGATCAAAACTATGTAGGTATATTTCATTCAAATAACTATGTGCTTATTAATTCCTATCATCATAGGATACATTGTGAACACTAGATCCCTAATCTTTGGTTCATATTTAATATTCCCTTTTCATGATGGGGAGCATATATACTTTCGGTATGACATTAAACTACATCATTCATCATGAACTATGTGTGTCTTGATTCCTATCACCATAGGATACATATAGTGATGCCCAAATATTCAATATCAGGCCCAACTACAATAATTATTATGAACAATTTCCTCATATTCATATGGATTATCCCTACATAGAGTGTTTCCTATTCAATAACTACATGTTCCTTGATTCCTATCCTCATAGGATATGTAGTGATGCCTAGATTTATGATTCATGGGTTTAACCATAATAAGACAAAATATTCCCCACATCCCAATGTATAGCTCAGAACATTTAATGGAACATCACCCAATTGTATAGGTTTTGAGTCATACATTCTCATTTTGCCCGTGTACAAGTCAGATCTACATATGGATTTCTTGTGAACGTGATGAATCTTTCACAATATTTCTAGTTGGTTCCCATGTCCTTACTGGATAACGTTAAACTACATGGAAAAAAAAACATCCTCACTGCATGATGTTAAACTACATGGAAAATATCCCAGTCACATGACATTAAAAATTAACAACAAATACATACCAACTCTATTATGTTAAAATTTGTAGGCCATCACTCATTATCATCCTATATCAATGGACCAAAAGTGCCTTACCATAGTCAGCTAGAGTATGGGGTACTTCTATCATCTTTTATGCACAAAAATTGATGAATCATGCTTCATGAATAGAGTTCCTTTTATTACCACAAACCTTCCATGACCCTAGGAATGGAAAATATATCTCTTTTTTAACCATACTATCAATGTATAAAGGCTCAGACTGATCAACCAGAGACATCCTGGCCTTATATAAAGATCTTTCTGATTTTTTTGAACCTGACATCCCTGTGGAAAAATCCAACACCTAAGGGTGTTCTAGGATATCTCCGATATGATTTTACCATACCAATAATCATGACTCGAGAACCTAGAGACATTATTTAAAACATTTTCATCTCCCTCTCAAAAGTATTTTGGAATACACTTGACCTTGGGTATCCTAATGAGGCTATTTTGTTACATTCCCCCCATGAAAGGTCCCATTGCATCATGACCAAAAACTACCTATACTTCAGAAAAAGTTGTATGACATTAAACTCTAACCTTTTATAGTCCAAATTAAAAGACCTTAAACTACTAAAGAAATAAGTACAATACTTTTCAAGTTGAAAAAATACATAGGTTTTCTAGATAAAAATTTAAGACATCACTAGTTGAACTCTTCATCACCAAAGATTTGGAAAAAATTAGGGTGAAAATAAATAAGAAATAAAGCTCATAGGGTCCACATTAAAGCACTATTAAAATCCAAGTCAACCTCATTGGACTCTATCATCTAGTAAAAAGAAATAGTCATGGTTTATCACATCCCCTTCCCATGATAACTTGTTCACTGGGTGGTGAAAAAACGTTTAAGGTTCTCAAACCCTTCTAGAATATTACATTTTACACAAATAAAACATCATGATCTATGAATCATGGGTCATCGTAAACCTTCTATGCCCCTTCTAAAGGAAAAAAGATCTCTCTATTTGACCAGGATATCAATGCCAAATGGATTAGACAGATCAAGTAAAGATATCATAGAACATTAAAAAGATATTTCTTATTCTTGTGAGCTTGATGTCATCATGGAATAACCCAGCACCAGAGGGTGTACTGGTCAATCGTTGGTATGATAGTCCTATAACACCATCATAAATCAAGTGCTTTAGAAGATGATTTAAAATCCCCATTACCGTAATATTAATGTAGATTCAACAAAATCATCATTACATCATTGTGATTTTTACCCTTTATCAAAGCAAGAATGTGATTTTCGATTCCTAAACCGATTGATGGACCACACATCATGAATTAGAATCACATAGAATAATTCCTAGGCTTCATAATTATAGAGCTAAACAACCCTTGGGTGTCGGAACCCTTCCTGGATGTCTTTTTCTCCATAATCAACATAATCAATCAGATGGTTTATTATTCAAAAATCAATCATAGGCCTTTTAAAATGAGGGGGATACCTATTTTTTGACCATTATAATGACTTATAAGGGCTTTGACCTACCAAAAAGAGGCATCTCCTCCTTATATAAATGGAACTGCAATCCTTGTAAGCCATAGTAACTCCTTGGAAGAACCCAGAACCATAGGGTTTTATGGGTCATCGACGACATGTCATCCCCATCAAATATTAATTTGCACAAACTTTTGGGTTTTTACTTACATCACCCACATTCAAACTATATAGGTGGACCTATAATCCCTAGTATTTTTCCCTCAACTAATATTATCCCCATAATTCTTCCTTGACTTGGGAAAAGGGTAGATACACCACTATTTGATCATGATTCTAAAGCATAATTGCATTGACCTACCAATCATAGGATTATACACCATACAGGAAAGGATAGTTAATACTCTTGAGCCCCAGAAACACCATGGTGGAACATAGAACCCCATAGTGTTTTGGATCATCCTTGTAATTTAGGACCCATATTTCATATGCAACTCTTGGGGGAAGGAATTTAAACTGCATGGATTCTAATGGTTCAAGCTAAATGACCATAAACTACAGTGATAATAGTTATAAACTAAATGAACATAAACTAAAGTGATATAAGGTTTGAGATAAAGACCATAAACAATAATCATATAAGGTTTGAGATAAAAGAACCTAAAAGCTTCAAGCTAAATGACCTTAAACTAGAGTGATATAAGATCCAAACTAAAAGACCATAAACTATAGGGATAGAAACTATAAGCTAAAAGACCCTAAACTACATAAATAGTAGGAAATAGATAAAATAACCTAATCTAAAATGATATAAGGTCTGATTAAAATAATATAAAATATATTGATAGAAGTTCTGATCTAGAATACCATAAATCTACCAATGATATAAGGTCCAAGCTTGAAGACCCTAAACTACTGCACAACAAAAATTTGATCATCATGAGTGGAGAAGTTGCATTGATTGTCATGTCAAGACCCATAATTGAAATCCACGTTCACACCCACTAAGTATTATCCTATAAAAATCATAG
The DNA here is from genome assembly GCA_963277665.1 of Viscum album. Classification (NCBI taxonomy): domain Eukaryota; kingdom Viridiplantae; phylum Streptophyta; class Magnoliopsida; order Santalales; family Viscaceae; genus Viscum; species Viscum album. The sequence goes on from OY728151.1 coordinate 1,615,369,806, forward strand.
GAAAAATTTAGCAGAATATAAATAAATAGACTTAGGTAGAAATTTACTTTCCTCATAACCAAGCCATTATCCCAATAGATGTCACTCCTAAGGGATGAAATTTGGTAATTCCTTCCAAATGAGATTTATAACATCAAAAGGGAAGAAATTATTGATTATGATTTTTTTTATCCATATATAAAAGGAAGAAAATTTGGCCAAGACACGTGGATCTCATAACCTTCAATAGGACACACGATCTCATGACCTTCAGATGGTCATGTGAATAGACATGCACTGGACATTACCTATTGGAAGATTATATAGATTCCCTTTTACAAACCCTAATTATTTATATGAAGGTTTCCATGAAACTCAATGATCATTTGGGAGCATCCATATGAGAACCCCTATGTCACGTGAATTGTCAAGCGATGCACACCTTACAACAATCCAGAAATACTTGTAAAATAAGGAGAAAAATTTCTAAAATATGTGACCCTCTTATGGTAATAATCCTTCATGAGACTCATCCATACAGTTCATGAGGCCCTCCAAAATCCCTAGAAATATGTCCCCCTATTTCACAAGGGCCTTTAAGCATGTCACCCTCGTCACCCGAAGGGCCATGGATATGTCTAGGCGGTCTTGGGCTCTCCCTCCATCTCAAAATAAAAATAGATGGTTTCCATGTTAATATTCACATATTACAATAGGACCCTATGGTTTTTCATGGAATTATTTTCCAATTGGGAGTGTGATTTTCGTCAATAACACTTATAAAAAGATGTGAGACCCCCAACCTTTGTGAAATAAAACAATGTAATGAAAAGGGTTATGACGGGAGCTTATTGCGTGAAAGGAATTGTGCATCCTAGATGATCACCAATGATCCCATAGAACCCCCCTAGACCTATAATCATGATCTCATTGAATCCCTCATGAAATTTTGTCATCATCTCGAAATGACACCAAACAAACCACCTTTTTATAAGGGAAGGTCCCAGACAAGCATCATTAATCACACGAAAGCCTTTAAATAGGAAACTGATCCCATGAAGGTCCCTAGACACACTAGCCTAACATTGTGAAATCTACTAGGAATGTCTACATAATTAGGAATGACCCTATTCTAAATCCATATTTAAATAAATGGGGTGTTTAATGTATGTTATAAAGACTATTGAACAGAATGTGAGACCCCCAGTATGAACTATGGTAAGATATCATGAACTGTGTAACATTAAAACCCGCCACCGAATCCAGCACAGATTTATGAAATACATTTTTCACAAAGCAGTGAGTAACCAGGGTGGTGAGACCTATATATATCTCACTTTATTATGAAAAAATTAATTCTTGGATCCACACACCGATGAACATAGACTTCAGATCGGATTTCTCAGAGTGTACAATATCACAATCAAAAATGTTTTTCATTAGGTAATAGTATGGGGAACAACATAAGAGACCTTGAGACGTAAATAGGAATGTTACGGGATCACTCATATATCATGTGAATGAATCTTATCTAGTCATGTGAGGGAAATACCACACATATTTTGATTCATGTGAGACTTAAACAATATAACACTGAACCAATCTAAGGAACGTGTGCAATAAATGGTTTGAATAAGGACTAAAAATATGGGAGACTTATATGAAGAACATATATGATGATCCTCATGTGCTTCACATGAACAACCCAAGTCATGAACCTTCCCCAAGGCAAGTCACCTAGATCAAAAGATTCTCATTTGGTAAACTATTTGGATCACACGAAGTCCCTATACTTGTTAGAGAAAGTCACATGGCACCCTTGACCATGCAACTCAAGTCTTGTGAAACCCTTCTAGATCTCCATCCATACATTGTGATGTCATTTAGGCATGTCTCCCAAATCATATGATGTATCCATTATATATTAGTTGGGTATCATGATGGAACTAGAGCATTTAAACTATCATTCACGATGTCCCCAAGGAACGTCATACAAATTATGAGATGTCCACTAGACAAGCCTTCCCAGACATGAAACACCCTTCATACATGTCAAAATGACTCTCGTGACACCCACCAAGTGTTTCATCCATCATTCACGATGACACGAGGGAAAATCTGGTGGATTTTTCAACGCCCACCAAGCATGTCTTCTAAGATCATGCGAAGTAATCCTGGAAAATCAATTCGGGTCTTGCAATGTCCTCTATAAAAGGTAGATTTGTTCATGCGATGGACTTCATACATTTTATTTAGATTATATGATGTCCATCAGATAAGAAAACTAGATCATGAAATAAACTTTGGACATGTCCGCAATATAACCAAGAATGTACAATATATCCTTAGACATGTCATCCAAATAACCAAGACATGTGAGGAAGACAATCAAGAATTTCAAAGAAGACTACTATGCCAGGTCAAACAGGAAACCTAGGACATGATAATCTTGTCTACTCCTTCCACATACCATGGAAACCACATTTTGTATGCCCCAACCAAATTAAACTACAATTACTCAAATTCACTTCATAACTAGGATACATATGATTGCATCTAAAGCCCCAAAATCCATATTAAACATTCAAAGGGTTATCCCAACATGTAATTAGTGAATCCATAAGTAATGATATTGATTATATGTTATCCCATATTTCTCACAATGATCATATCTCATGTGCACTAGGGAGTTATAATGATCATATCATTCACACTAGGAAACCTCAGTGTGTAACCCATGATCAGTAGCATAATATGACATGTCCCATATACCAGGGAAACCTCATTGTGTAATCCCTTCTCAAAATAAACTATGATAACTCTGATTCATACAATAAATTGGATATATTGGAAGCCTACCTAAGGACCAAAATTAAAAAGGCGTCCACTTAAGTGGGTATCCCCCCATATCTCTAATATTTCAACTATCTAATCCCAATAATTCCAATCAATTGACCATTATACCTCATCAATTAGTAGATTAGGGAGTAAAATGAAATTTGAGAAATTTTATTTCTGCAACAAACATAATACATATAATTCCTCCATAAGGCTCGAGATCCATATTAATCACCCAAAGGGATGTTCTAGTGCATAAGTCTCACATCCATGTATAGTGCGATTGATTATTTATTATCTCTTTTTTTCTCAAATCGATCATGGATGACATGGTATTAGGGATTTACAATGGTTATATCACTCTTTCCGTGAATCTCCACCATATAGGGAAACCTTAGTGTGTAAGCCCCAATGATCGACATGAAATGATGACACCCATATAATAGAATCCCCCTTGGGGCCAGTCCCAAGGCTGTGAATGGACTATGAATACTCTAATTCCAGCTATAACAAGGTTATGTAGGACACCTTCTCAACGATTGAGCTCAAATACCCTATCCATATGTTACCTCGTATATATTCTCTTTCTAGGTGACATTAAACTACATGGTTTCAACTAACTATGTAGGTTCTGATTCATTCCAACAAAATAGGGTCTGTAGAATGCCTCATAATGATGAAATCTCATCTTTATCATATTAATCACCTCCTAGAATGGAATCATAATCTCAAGTTCCTAGAGATACAGATAGAATATATAAACATCCAATAAATATATTAAATGGATGAAAAAACTCATATATATATAGATTAAACCACTAAAAGTTTCCCCTTCACATATAAGAGGATTTATAAAATGGTCACATTGTTAGAGAAACCAAGTTCATACCATGACAATGAAAGAGACTTAACTTATGGTCATTTTATTAGGGTAACCAGTTCTATATAGAGGTTAATAAGATATTCATGGACATATCTTATACATATAGAAGATTCCTATATTAGGAAACAATTTCCCTTCAAAAGGGTGTGATGAGACCACTCTCCATTCATCTCAACCAATGTGTGTTCTTAAGCATTATTGGATCTAAATCCCAAAAGGACCACCTACCTTTGGAAGGAAATTCAATACCCAGTTATGGATTTGAGAACTTTTGAGAGTTTTTATTAAATAAAAACATGGAAAAAATAGAGTGAATATTTGTGTAGTGCATTCAACCCCCACCCCCACAACCAAGTTTCAGGTGAAAGATTGTCGCCAGATTTTTTACAAAACCAGTACCTTGAATTATTAATGTTAACATAGTATCATATATATTTATTTCAATAATTTTAACCAAACTATTTATTTTCCTATAGAATTTTTATTCTTGATAACCCCCTCTTCCATAATTAAATTATCTTTCAAAACCTTTTATACAACCCCCTTGGTACCTCTTTCTACATTTTTTGAAATATAGAAATATGAACACTCATTCTTTTATCATCACCATCACTTGATCGTTCATGGGACTCTGACCTTATATTATTTATTTTGTTTGTTAATTTGAATATGTTCACATTTTTAATCATAATTAATGATAACCATTTTTCATAATCAAATGCTTTCTCCCTCCATATATTATTCTGATGGGTTTTTTATTGAGCTAATCTATGCATTATCCCTTTCACCCATTATTCCTTATAGTATCATCCATTACTAAACCCAAAAGGGTTGGAATAAGTGAATATAAATTATCATAATAGAGAAATTTTAATAATCATAAAAGGAATCCAACCTTAAAACATCTTTCTATTTTACATTATCATTTTGTCTTATAGTATCTTCAGTTCAACTTATATCAATATTAATTTGACCAATGTTACATTATGTTTGGTTGTATTATCCTTCTCAACCTAATACCTTAATGTAAGGGGGAATTAAATCCTTCATAGTGGATTTTAAATAGCATGTGATCAACCACGTCATATACTCAAAGAGTATCAAACTAGGTGTGCAGTTGGGCATATTTTTTTCTTGAGGTAATGATTGAGTTAATTCCAATCACACCCTTTTCAAGTTTATTACCCTTAAGTACATTAATGATAGATCCTACATCCATTTTTAGTACCCTTACATGAATTTATTTCTAGAGAAACCCATATACTCATACATTACAAGTATATCTTGATATCATCCTATACATAGACTCATTAGTAGGTTCTCACGAAGGTTCATTAAACTATTCCCAAAAATAACTAATATAATATCCAAAAATAACTAAACCCCACTTTGATTACAATTAATGTGACCAACATAAAAAATCATAATTAATATAATAATATCATGATTTATTTAATACATCTCACATCTAGTCATTCATCCCAAATACATAAAGGTTAGTGTCTTGGAGATTACCTATATAAACATCTTATTTTACAACACTTGTAAACATTTTTCCACAATAGTTCACCTCCTAACCCTTTACAGTCATCTCATATTATGTAATGATCTTCATAACATAGGGAATGGAATCCTAAGAAATTGGTCACCCCGGAAAATCAGTAAGGGAAAAACATATAATAATATGTTAGATCATAAACAAAAATGATAAAATGTGGAAAACATAAATTTCATAATAAGGGATTATAATGATATATAAGGTAATCAAAAAACATGATAGAGCAACATAATACCATAAATAGATCATTAAGGAAGTTTAAAATTTATGACATGGATCGAAATACATATAAATAATCATAAAACAAGTGAACGTGATATTAGAGTGTGAATAATTTAAAAATAAGGCGTAACCATGAAATCTTGTTGTTTCATGGAAATGAAATACATCATGAAATATTTTTATAACTTTATAAACAACATGGAAATGTGGAAAACATAATGATAAGAAAAAATTTGTGATAAAGCAAATCTCACTCAAACCTTTGTGAATAAAAAATTATTTATATGATATAAAATATTAGAAAACCCATAATTCCCATGATTGTGTAAACAAACTCTTTATTCCCATCTCTCACTATCTCATGTGATATAAACCTATAATAATAAAATGGAGGGTTATATAGGACCCCGCCCATTATCATCCATAAATATATATATGTCAATTAAATTCAATTAAAAATATATCTTAATAAACCAATGAAAAATAAATGGGTTCCTTAATAATTAAAAAAAATCACATATCATGAATGTAAAAGGTCATAAGATTACAAAAAAAATCATTTCCCAAAAGGAAGAAAATCATAATAAAATATATAGGATCATCCGAAAATCACTTCATGAGGGATAATAATTGGAGTAAAAATATAAGTTAAAATACAAAATTCTTTACAAAACACTTCAAACAAATTTATAATAAAATGATATGAAAATTACTTTCAAACACATTGCTTATGAGGGAAATAGAAAACTTATGAAAACATTATTTTAAATGGTTAAAAATAAAAATATTGTTAAAAATTTATTTTGAAAAGGGTTAAATAGAATTATAAGAATAATATTAAATTACCCATATTATATTTCCCAAATAATTGAGGATAACATTGGAGGGAACTAAAATATGTTCCTGGAATAAAACCCCATTAAATTAAATGGGAATTATTCTTGAAAAATACATTTTAATGAAACAATAGAATCCTAAAGGAAGAATTATTTTGGGTGAACCATTATTATCCTAAAAAATAATGTGTAAATACAACATAAAATAATCATATGTTAGAATAGATTGATCTTGAAAGATAATTATCAAATAAGAGTGATTATAACCCATGGAAAATATTTTGAGTCACATAATCCTTATATAGCCATTTTAATGTTGTCGAATATAATAAAATATAATGTATAAAAAATATAAATATCATAATATAATATTTTATAACCATATTATTACATAAAAATATTTATTATTTTCATTTATAATCATTATTAATATTTATATTCGTCAGTTTTTTTGCATATTTTCCCACATCAGGTGTTTATTGTTTTTAATTATTATATTAGTTTCGTATGAGTAGTGTAGGTATTAATTATTTGTTAAAAGTTAATAATTTTAATGAAATTGAAATTATTTCAATTTATTAAAAATAATTTTTAATTAATTTTTAATTTCATTTCTTTATGACTTTGGTCTTTATCCTAGAGGATGAAATGAATAATGAATATTTTTCTGTGATTTTCAACCTATGAAGGGAATTTTCTTAATTATTTAGTTAAATATTCTTTTATACATTATAGAACAAAAAAAATAATTATTTATATATTTATATAATATTATAATAGTAATTATGTTTTCAAAATCATCTTTGATATAATTTCATAGCACTTTACAAGTAGGTGGTCAAACCGACCCAAACATGAACATATTATGATTATTAATGATTATGCGGTAATTTAGTTATAATGTAATTATAGAATTATAATAATGATATAATTTAATTTTTATTAGTTTTATGTATTATAATGATAAATTATTTATAATAATAATTAATGGATGTGAAAATATTACATAACATGAATTAATGATTTTCCACTTAGTATGCTTTTTGAATTTGATTTTTCGATAATAATTTGTTGATCATATCATGAATAGGTTCTCCAATTTTTCATAATAAAATCGTAATTATATCATAAATATAATATTTATCCTTTATAAACATTCTCATGAGCATCCATATAAGAATGTTTTGAAATGAAAAATCAAAATTGATCATTCCATGAAGGTAGTAGTCCACACAAACGCATGGTTGATGATTTAATTTTCCATTGAATAGGGAAAAGGATTAATATGGTTTAATATTTTATAGTATAAAATATCTTATATATTTAATAATTATATATTAAATTCCCTATTATTACCATCCTTATAAGGTGGTGATGTAAAACAAAACTTGTTGTGTCATGGAGGCGGTAATCCACACTATACACTATTCACCTTTTCATTTCTCTTAATGGAAAAGGGGAGGGTGGTTAATGATTATACAATCAATTTAAAAACATACCAGTGTATTAATGATACATTTTATATAATATTGAGAGAGTGAAATTAAATTTTAGGAAGATGGAAAGAACATAAGGAAATAGAAGATTGAAAGAGAGGTTACAAAATTATTCCTCACTTCTTGGATTATCTACTTCATAATGGGGATAAAAACTTTTATAAATGGTCTTTTGAGAATTAATGAACCTAATTAAGGGTTCTAGTAGTGTGTAGGATAGGTATGGGTATATTTTGGGAAAAATTTAAATTTTTTGGGTGTGAGTGTAAGTGATAATAGGAGTGTCTCTTTATAAGAGAAAATGTGTGGTATTATTATAAATTCTCAAAACATTTCAATAATGGGTAGTCAATCTCAACTAAAGTGGATAAGAAATTAGTAAATAATTTTTTTATAAGATATATGTAAAAATAAATACCACCAAAACTCTATTAGAAACATGTTATAAACATACTTGGCCCTATACCTCTAACATTGCTCATTTTTACCAATTTAGGTTTCACCATGGCAACAAGTTTCTAAAAATCTAATTCACCATTTATGATCAAAAATAAAATTTTCATTAATATATAATTTGTACCTAATGATTGAAAAAATTAAATCCATTTTATTTTCAAATTTTTTTTGATAAAAATCAATTTTAAAATACTAAATGTATAATGTATTAAAAGATTATTATTTTTAATTATATAACTTAAATTATAAAATATTTAATAAGGATTTATTAATTAAAAAAATATTAATCATAAAATAACATATAAATTAAATATTTTTTCTTATAAAATTGTTTCATGAATTTTTCATTCATACGTATATGCTAATAATGGCATAAAATTCACAATATTAGAAATATCATTATATTGAGCTCTCTAAATAAATATAATAATTCCAAAAAATAAGCTAATATTCTTAATGTAAATCCAAAAAATAAAATTATTTTTAATATTTAAATCATATAATTTAAAATAAAATAAAGAAATAAAAATTTTGAAAAACAGTTTTTATAGAAAATTGAATTTTTGAATATTAAATATTACATTTCCAATAAATTACTAATTAATATAGTGTTAATATGTATTTTTATTATTAATTAAAAATAAAATTACTTGAAATAAAATACCAACTTTTTGGAAATATTTTTTTTAATAATGTAAATTAAGAAAAAATGACGTTTCAAAAAGTATAATAATTCATGATATATATATATACATAAATATTTAATGAAATTTTTATATAATATTATTTCTACTTACATAACCCCTTATTATATTTTTAAAATACCTATGCATTATATATGCTCTGTTTGTAGTCAAGGGAGGTGATTTTTCTATCATAGATCTTGTGAGAATTTCCAAAATCTTGAATTTCTATCATATATGGTTTCACTAAAATCATAATTGTTTGTGATTATCTTGTGATTGGTCTAAATAAAACTATAGTGATTATATCACCTTTATGAGTTTGGGAAAATGGGCTTCATAAGGAATACATTAACATCTAAATTCAATTTCTTCTTGTTTTATTAATTTTGTGATATGGTTACTTCAATTTATACCATCTAATTTAACAATGAATTTTTAATGGTCATATTTAATTTTCAAAATATATCAAGGTTTTCCATTTTATTTTTTTTCAAGTGAGAAATGAAAATAATAAAAAATTATTTAAGGATGATATATAGTGAAATATTGGTTTGTTACCCAAAAGCACCGAGTTTGGAATCCTTTTGATCATCCACATGCACTCCATATATCCTTGATCATCGAACATTAATTCTCATGTTATGAAACAATAAATTGAAGAGATTTACGATGAATCTTCAGTTACCTAAATAATGAAAACTCGATTGTGAATGTGGGATCAATATAACCTTGTTATTCCTTTAGAATCTATCTCTCAAATCATTAGTGTAACATCCCAGGTAAATAAAGAAGAAAGAATTTTAATTTTTATTAATATTTGTAAATTAAATATTAATTTTACTTTAAATGAGTTGTTATGTTTGATAGCGTACCCGATACGCAACAAAGAGTTTCTTTGAAATCTTAGGTTGCACACTAGTAATAAAATAATATTATTTTAAATAGTATTTAACACGTAGCCGTTGTATTGGCGGGAATGAATGGAAATAACTAAAATATGATTATATATGTTTGTTAAATGTTTTTACATTTATCCAATAAAAGATAAAGGCTTAAAATACGAAAATAATTCAATTTTAGGCATATATACTCTAATTTTCACTAAAGGTCCACTTATCGCCTTTTGATGGTGAACCGTAATTAAATATAGTTTTGGTCACTCTTATACATTATATTGGACCAAATAAAATTATTCTTTAGAATAGGGACATCAAAATTTACTTTGTGTGATTTTGAGGTATTTTTCCGATAAAGTTCATTTTTTAAATGAATAGTGAAAAATGTTGTATTTTAATTCAAAACCTATTTCTAATATAATTTTTTATATTATTAGATTATATTTTGAATTGGTTCTAAAGTGAAATTAGAATATATTTTTACCATTTAATACAATAGTGGTCGTTGGAATTAATTTCACTTTGAAATTGGACTTAAACTAGTGTCAATTTTTTGATACTTATTGTTTCATAAAAACACGCTATTTGCTCTGACAGCGGAAATTAATATTAAATTAATTAATGTAACTTATATATTTTGAATTTTCTAAAATAGACATCATTTTTGAATTCAAAATATCAAATATATCTTAGGGTGAAGTTTGGGTATTTTTCTAGAAAACATCATTTTTTGATGAATAGTGAAACCACTAAGTGCTACTTATAAAAACTGATTTTCCGTTTAAATGAAATTTTACCACCTCTGTGTTTTGAATTTCAAAAATAAAAAATACATGGTTGTCATTAATAAGTAAAATTTGGTTCAATGGGATTAAAATAATTTTTCGGTGAATAGTAACTTTTAAGTTTTTAATCGCGATTAAAGGTAATTAGTATAATTTAAGGTAAAAATAATGTTTTAATAATATTAAATGTCCTTGAAACATGTCCTAACCTTATTTGATTAGTCATGGCCGACCCATAAAATCCATGGGTAAACATGGGGACCCCATGGTGCCACTTTCTTGGGAAAATAACATTAATAACATTTTATTTAATGTTAAAATTAAAATGTCACAAACATGAGTTGTTTTACTAATACAATTTTTAAATGGGGTTATAAAAGTCATATTTTTAACTATAAATATTAATTAGAAAGATAAAAATATTTCCTGCATAATGATAATTTTTTTATAATTTTTAGACATTAAATAAATTAAATTATTTATGATACGATGATGTTGCAGCGATAACCACATTATTTAACGATAAAAAAAATGAAAAGATAATGTAAAATCTAAGACATGAACTTGTCAAAAACCTATTAGATGGGTGTATTTTGAACCCTTATCACCGTATCCTTGAAATATATAATTTTGGGTCCTTTAAAATCTTAAAATCATTTTATAATAAAGTAACCTTTTATAACTTTCCAAGAGTGACCCTCCTCTCCTCTTATAAAAGGCCCCCACCTCTACCACCTTACCCACACCTCTCAAGACTTTGTCTCGGCCAAAACCTGTCCATTTTGTCTCTCCACATCCCTATATTACTCCTAGAAGCCTCACTTTTGTGCAGAAGTCTTCCCAAGTAAGTCTTTTTTCTCAAATCAAAAAGAGTTAACGGTTTTAAAGGTATTGTTTTCTCTTGTGTTCTTATGTTTTATTTTGTTTCTCCAACCCTCTAAACTCTTTTTATTCTTTTATTTTTTAACAAAACCAGTATCTTCAATATACTAGGATGTTTTTATGTGAAGGATTTTAGCTAAACTTACACACACCTACATCTAATGGTTAAAGAACATACTGTTTCTGTGGATGGTGAATTTCTGCCTCACGAAACGATGATTGTTCAACACTCATATAACACCTTCAAAGGTGGAAATTAAGATGTCACTATATTTATATATGATATATAATATGTTTATGTTTTACTTAAGCTTCTGTATTTTTCATTTATGGATTACCTTTATGATTTCCATTATGGGTAAACACGATATCTTCATTTTAGGAAGTGCAAACTACCACCCCCTCAAAGTGATTTGATTCATTAATACCATATGTGGTATGTATAATGGATAGATTTAATGATATTATATATGATACAATACTGTAATTATAATATTATTATTTATCATTATGTTTTAATTCCATTAAATATGAAATATAAATGGAATTAGTGTTCATGTGTATGTTTGGCTTACTGTCTCCATGAACGGTGCATTTCATTTCTTACCTCTAAATGTTATGTAATATTATAAATACATGTATATACTGGATATATATGATATATATGATATATACATCATTATTATAACTTTGGATATAATGGATACATGAACAACTTTTATATATAAAGAGCATATTTTTTACTCAAGTACCAATTATCGTTAAAACGACCGTTATTAACTTAAATAATTACATAGTGTTCATGACATGGTAATAAGTGATATAAAAGGAATAATGAACTTGAAAAAGGATCTCAAGCAAGTATAAATCAACTCAAGTTTATTATTTAGGACATTGAAGAACGATCGAGTCAAGTCGGACCCTAGGTATGGGACTTCGTCTCAATCTCCTTTCATTGAGGCATATTATGTTTTATACACAACTTTCTTTTATATGGGGTATAAACCCATTTTAATTTTAAGTTTATCCAAAAGGAAATTTTTATATACAAAGCGTTTTACTAAACGACAAATGGGAATGTTTTTGTCGTACGTATGTGGCGACAATGACTTCTCCACCGTTGTGACCATTAATTCAGTTTCGGTTTCCTCTACAAGCCATACCTTTTTTTAAATGAAAAATCAATACCATGTTTTACTTTTATTTTATTTTGGTATTGAAAATGGTTTTCATAATGTTTATATATCAATGTTTTGTATTGATATCTTGTGATTGAAACGTGGAAATGTTATGTTTCCTTTATGCATGTTTTATGTGATACGATTATGTTATGGTTCTTGGGCATTATTATGAAGATGGGTGGTTCTATGATAAACTAAGAGAGGGTGAGCCCGATATAGATCTCCATTGCATTGGTTAATGCGAAGGAGTTAAACATTAAGGTTTCTCCGAAGAGATTTAGGGAATATACTGTGATGGGTATTCCAAACATGACCAAGAGGGTTACTCCCTACGTAAGAATGTTATGAATGCCTCAAGTTACCTTTGTGTCTTATGATTTATATGATTTATTCATGATTTGATGAGGTATGTTAAAGTGCTTATGTTTTATGGGTAAAGTATTATTTCATTCTTATTTATATATGTACCCATGTTTCCTTTCCATATTTTTATATCCCTTACAGAGCTTTTTATGCTCATCCCATGTTTTTGAAATGTTTTTCACAGGTCAAGGGAAACGTATATGATATGATGATAGTGTCAAGGAAGTGTCAAGATAGAATCCATGTTTTATTTTAAACATGTTTCCTTTGATGGGAAAAATGAATACTATCTTTTATGTAACCATATTATTTAAATGTGGAATGTAATGCATGTTTTATGATCTAATTTTCAAAAACTCTAAACCTGAAAAGATCCTCAACGTGTATTCTTGAAGTAACTCAAGATTAAGTGATGTTTAAGGCTGGGGACTTATAATTATATGAGAGGATAAAAAACTCATGTATCTAAATTCATTCAAATGATAGAGGAACTAGTCGGAAGATAGAATTTAACATTGGGGTTTTAATTTTTGTTATTTTATACTTGATCTAAAAAATATTTTTATATCCATTATATAAATAACTGATGTAAAACTCTTTCCCCTTCGGTTTTATTGTCGGTTATATATATAAATGATGTTAAAAACTTTTCGAGTTTTGTTTTAACATCTTATATATATATAAACTACATTAAAAATCATTCACATTTTATTTTAACATCATATATATATATAACCACTGTTAAAATCCTGATATGTGAGGGGTTTTATCTTTGGTTATATATTTACATGAGTTTAAAAGTAAATATTCAAATATACGGGTTCGGTATTTCCATTTTTCAACAATGCACAATTCACTTTTTAAAATTCTATCTAAATTTAAATACATCACAACCACACAAATTTCTATTTAAAACATTTATGTTTTATTTTCATTTGTTAAAAAAAATTAGTACTTCTATACTATCAAAATTTCAATAATTCTTCAATAAATGATTTGTAAATTAAATTTATTATAATTAGATAATTTTTTTATTATTATTTTCCATCATTGCTAAATTTCTTGAAAAAATTTCTTATGATGATAAAGACACCCTCTGATCGAGTTAAAAAGATTAAACATTCATATGATATTCAAAAACAAAAGTGAAAAATTCCTTATCGTTTTTAATGTTTATTATTCCATGATTTATTCTCTAAAAATAATTGGAATAATGATAAATAATATTTTTATTCAAATGAAATAGCCAATATAATTACAATTGGTTTGAATCATTATGTTTATTTTTTTCATATAGTGTTTGGAATTCAATGTTCACGTTTCTTGTGTTTTCTTTAAAGTTAGTAGTATCTATCTATGTTTAAAAAAATCATATAGTTTCCACATCAATTATTTTAATAACTGGAATGGAATGACACTTTTGACATCATTGTTCCAAAAAAATTACATTGATAGTTTTATATTTTACTTTTGGCTACGGTTAGTGTAATAACTGTTGTCAAAATCCTTGTGGAATGAGACTTTTGATGTCATTTCATTAAAAAACCAATGTCAAGAGTTTATGGATTTACATTTTATGTTCGTTATTAAAATAGTTGAAGCCAAAATCCTCATAAATAAAATTTTCAACATCTATTTATTATAACCGACGTCGAAACTCCCACATTTAACAATGGTAGAATCAATATCGGTTAAACAACCTATTAAAAAACAAAATAAAATCGATGTGAAAACACCATTTTCTACTATTAATGTGCTATTAAAGAGGTTAAAATTTACTTATATACTTTGGTTTCAATTTACAAAAATTATACATCGGTACATGGAAAGTAATAAATTTCATTTTAGACTATTGTGTACATTTATTAATTGATTAAAATTATCATAAAATTTGTGAACTTTTTTTTACTCACTTGTAACACCTTAACATGTTTAGTTATCAAATATGAACCATTTACATAACTTCAAATCTCCCTTAATAACTCAAAAAACCATTAACATGTTATTTACATTCAAAGAATTATATTTTCTCATATTCAAATTTATGATAAAATAACTTGTGAATAACTAGGGAAATAAATTCCATCATTATTATTATAATCCTAAATAATATAATGGAATTATTTTACTTTTTATATTTTACACTCTGATTTTCATCATCCCCCATACATGGGGACCACATCATCCTAAACTCATTTTCATCTAAATAGGTGGAAGTTGTGAATACACATATGGTGTGACCCTCAAGACCCTTATATCAATAGTAGGAAGTCCAACATATAGACCAAAATCATTGTCTACAATCTCATCATGGACCATAAAAAGATAAGTAATTTCATATCTATGGCTACCTCCTATGAACATGCTTCATTTAATAATATCTCGTGGTCTCACAATATCTCATAAATCTAGACGCACACTAGCATCATCTTTCTTTTGCTTCTTTATTTATTTGTTGACCATACTTGATGGACATACCTTAAATCACTATGGCCAAGGATTTAATAAAGGTACTACCATCCAATTCAACATGTCCTGAGATATCTCATCCTTTTAGAGACCAAAAATCATGTCTTGATCATTCATCCAATTTCATACCCTCAATGGAACAACCAGTACAAGTAACATCACCACAACATCAATGTTATGGTTTTAATCTTTTATCAAATTATGTGATGAAATATTAAATCATGATAATGATATCAAGGTAATATACCAATGCACATTATTGTAGATAGGAATAACCAATGAAACTCAGAAAATGTGCTCTTCCTATTTCCAGGTTAGTCCTATTTATCTGCTCTACTTGAGATCACTATGTATGAACATCATGAGAAGAGGTCTCAATACTTCTGACCCTCCATCTCCTGATGTACAGAAATCATATGTGTCCTCTCAGTATGATGTATCTAAACCATAATACATGTGATTAATATTATATTAATTGTATATTGGGGTTCTTATTATAGTTGGTAACTTCTATAAACTTTTAAAATGAAATGAAATATAAGGATATTAGCATAAAAATAGTATATAAAAAAGAAAAATTACTATGATGGTAAAATAAACACAAGTATACATATATCTAATAATATACATGTAATGGTAATCAAAGTATATAATGGTTTTGGGTATGGGGATCCAACTCATAATACTACCACTTGCACTAGTTCCAAATGCTAACAACTCTCATCCCACTAACTATCACCTTAAAATCATGCTTCTATAATGATACAGATTTAGTCAAGGGGTCTACTACATTATCCTCTATGGATATGTTGAGAGTTGTGACATCACCTCTCTTAGTAAAATTACAAAAGATTTGAAACCTCTAATGTGTATTATTTTTCCTTTAGTGTTACCTAGGCACCATGGAAAGCACCACCACTACAATATTGTCACAATATACTGTAGTAGGGTTTTCACTACTAGGTATAATTATACGCTTATAAAAAATGTTGTGTATCTAAACTAATTCTATAGTTTTGTAAAAATCCACTATATACATATATTCTTCTATAGAACCAATTTCCATAGATTACATTGAGATTCTCCATCTCACTACACCACTATTTAGGAAACACATATAGCTTGGATATGATTTCCGAACATCTTGATCTATCTAGAAGCTAGCATCAGTGTATCCACTCAATAATCGATCCTCATCTCCACCATAAACGAGTAATATATTATTTGTACATCTCTGGTACTTGAGGATTGTTTTTAAAGCTTCCCAATGTATCTCTCTAATGTTGGATTAATATCTTCCCGCCATGATTATAAAAAAGGGAACATAAAAATGTATATATAGCATGGCATTCATGATAGATCCCAATACCAAATAAAAAGGTATTCTAATCATTCTAACAATATACTTCTATATTTTTGCATAAATTTTCATTGAGAGATTAATATCTTGTGACATCAGAAACAATATTCTCTTGTATTATTCAATATTATACCTTCTGAGTACCTTTTCAATTTATATACTATGACATATCCCAAAAAACACTGAGATCTATCTCAATAGATATTTATCCTTATAATATTTGATGCCTAGCCTATTTATCTCATATATAATCATTCATTTAACCTATTAGTAATTGACTGTAAGACTTGCACTTCATTTCCCATAATTAATTTATCATCAACACATAAAACCAAGAAGTAATGGAATTTTCCACTTAACATATTATAGATAAATGGATCATGTACATTATTAATGAAACCAAATTTTTTAAAACCTCATAAAAATGAACATTTCATGATATTTATTCCAACATCAATCCATAAATAGATCTTTATAGCTTGTATAATTTATTAGCACAATTTTACATCATTAAATCCCCGTGGTGTGCCATATAGACATCTTCTGCCAACTTCCCATTTAGAAAATTAGTTTTGACATCCATTTTCAAAATTTCATAATCAAGGAAGGTTTTTATAGAAATAAGTATTATAATGAATTTTAGCATTGTTATCTGTGAGAAGGTTTCATCATAGTTTACTCCATGAAATTGTATGAAATACTTCATAACCAATCATTATTTATAATTAATTACTTGACCATAAAAGCATCATTTTTTAAATTAAATCAATTTTAGAAATAATTTCATTTAATCTTTTAGAAGCACCCATTCCATCCATCGATTCCTTGAAGGTTAGAGGATCATTATCTTGAAGGAGTAATGTGTCACCATACTTATTTATAAGAAAACATTATAGCTCTTGGAAACTAACCATTATCATAGACTTACATAGTATGTATGTATTAGAAACATATTAATCTCCCTCCATCTATTGTGAATCTTGTTCTCATACCTACTCATTTTCACTAGAGTATTAAATTCGTTAATTTAAATCCTTCTCCCATTACATCCATTAGACATTTACTCCCTCTCTAGAACTATGGTATGTCTTTCCATAATTAAATTTCAATATAAAGGTTTATATAGTGAATATACATAATCTTTCTTAAGATAACCTATAAAGATACACTATGTACATTGAGATGCTAGTTTTTCATTAGGTATAGTCCTGAAAAACTCCTCACATACCCATACACATGTATGAGATAGATTCGGTTTTTTTTCATTCCATAATTCATGTGGAATCCCATATTCTAATTCAGTTGGTACTCAGTTGAGTGTATATGTTATAGTCTACAGTGTCTATCTCCAAATGGATAATGGTAGAGTTTCATGACTCATCGTCAATATTACCATTTGAAGCAAGGTATGATTTGTCCTTCACTAACACCATTCCACTGAGGTGTATAAGGAATATTGAGTTAGGAGACTATCCCACACTCCTTTAAATTATCAATGAATGGTTGGTTTAGATATTCCCCACCATGGTCTGAGTAGACCATGGTAATATTTTAACCAATGTGATTATATACTTCATTCTTATATTCCATAAACATCTAAAAAATATATGACTTATGCCTCATTAAGTACATATAAACATACATAAAAAATCACTGATAAAAGTAATGAAATAAAATAACCCACCCCTTTACTCTACTATAAATATAGCACAAACATCAATATGAATATACTCTATTACGTTGGTTTCTTGTCTACATTCCCACTAAAAGGTGATTTGGTCCTTTTAATTTGTTAACAATCACAGAACCCATACTAGGGTTTCACCTCAATTAAATATAGACACCACTATTGATATAATTTAGTTGAATGCTTTTTTACATGACCTAGCCTAATGTGTTGTAGTATGGTAGGATATGGGTCATTCTAGCGGGTTTATTCATTGATTTCCCAAATACGGTTTTAATGTTCTAGTATATACAATACAGTTTTAATATATGTCATACCAAATCATATTTTTTCCTTATAAATGAAACAACATTTATTTCCAAACATGAAATAAAAACCCATAATGACTAAAATTGAAATAGAGATTATGTTTCTGGTAATATAAGATACATTATAATAATTATTTAAAATAATAACTAAACTCTAGGTAAATTGAGATGGTAATATACTACATTTAATGCTTATATTCTTGCACGATTTTTTCATCATAGATCCTCCTCACCCTTTTAAATCTTCGAGAACATATTTAGTTTCTATATTTAAATAATTTTTCTTGATCCACATTCCATATCCAATACTCAACTTATAGATATAAATAGATTGAATTCAATGAAAAATACACATAAAGAAGATGAAACATCTTTCACCTTCTTCCTGGCTATGAAATTATTATTCTAGTGGAATTTCTTATCACATGAAATGTAGACTCCTTCCTCCTCATCACACTCCCTCTATATCATTACCTTATTTGGGGGGTGGTTCATAGGTTAATTTGAATTAAACATAAATTTTTACACATAGTATTGTATTTCCCTCTCTTTTTCACCACAAATATAAAATATTTGGAATTACTCATATTTTTTTTATATTGGAGAACTAAATAAAACAAGTTTGGGAGTTGATTATTTATATTATTCATATTATAATTAATGATTAATTTTGAGAAGCTATGTGGTAAATAGGAAATAATGATATCAGTTTCAAGTTATTGCTTCAATTTGAACCCAAGGGTATCTAGTATCTCAATGTACCCAATAATCGTGAGTATATGTGGTCTTTCATGATTCTCTACTCCAAAATTGCATCTATATAGTGAAATGGATATCTCATATCTTCCTTGAGGTTCTCTCCCTTGGTATAACTCTTGAATATGGGATAGTATCTTGTATACATATCCATCCTCATGAATTTTCTGAAGCATATAGGACATGAATGAAAACATGACACAATAGACATCTAGTGAATCATCCACATTATTCTTGTTTTTATATTTATCTAACTTAATTTCTCCCAGGGGTGGTTCAACAAGAAGTGATGAGTCCACCATATAAAGATTCATCTCTTGGAGTAGTGATATACGCAAGAACCTGTACTACTCTTGGAAGTTATGTTCGGTCTGAATATTCTATTTATCATAATGAAATATAATTTTTTGTGTTTTTTATTTGATCTAATAAAAGTAAAATTATCTAATTAATAATTTATCATGATTACCAGGAGACTTTAAATTTAAAAATCTCCAATTATATTTATCAAATCCAAATAATTCTAAATTAATAGATTTATAATAAACGGTTTGATGATAATTCTAGTGTTGAGGATCATTAAAACTCTCTTCATATCCCAATATATGACATCTCCACTACTCTGAGAGTCTAAGGTGAGATTTTTGGTATCTACAAACTATAACTTGTTTCTACTTGATCTGTTGAGTGGATTATTATCTATAGCAATGGATTATTTTATTTTTCTCAACACTTTTCCTATAAAGCTACAAAACTATATCCACCTACACATATTTTCAATCATGTTAAGTTAAATCAACTCACCACTCTCATAAGAACTCTATGGAAATAATAGACACCCTCAACTAGGGATAGTAGGTGATATCCCTATTTTTTATACAAATTTTTATGGGGAATTGTTTGAGATTTCATTGAATATTAATTGATTAAAGATAAAATTCATGAATTTTTTAAATGTTTTATGTATATTTATGTTGGAAAAACATTAAGAAAAATATGGTAGAAATCAGTAATTTTGAGAAGAATAAGGCACTTCATGTTTTCTCACAAAGTGGTGTGGCCCAACAATGGAAAATGGAGATAAAGTTTTGATTGATAATTAAGTCCAAATAGATTTATATTTCCATTTAAAGGAGGAATACCATGATTTATGTTGATCAATGTATGTTTCAAAGTATTAAAACTAAATAGATGAGATGAAATGGTGGTCCAAGTGCTGCAAAATCCAATTCATGAGATGAATCAAGTTCTGTACATAAATCAAGTATAAGACGTGAAAAAAAAGAATGAAAAAAAAATTAGGGGAGGCCCCATGGTTTTCATGGTGTAACAACATTATTCACATCATGACCATCTCCAGGTAGACCTAGTAAAGATATATTTCAACATTACTTTTCACAGAAATCCTAATTATGACTCTGATGACCATTTAACATGGGGATTGTCTTAAGAATAAATTATTGATGCACTTATGGATAATAAAAATATCTAAATCATTGATTTATTTATATAAATAGATTTTATTGTTAAACTCTAGAGATCAATCATAGTCATATGGATTCGACGACCGGGAGGCTGCTGCCAGGGTTCTGACCTGGGGTTTGATCATCATAGTGATGTTTTTCTTCTTATTTTCTTTTCTACCATTTTAATGTATTTCGAATGAATCATTCTTTAACAAAATTTTTATTTCTCCATTCCCCTTCTTCTAATATATTCTCTATGGAATTTTTTTATCCATTGTTGACAATGACATGAAGATTATTGACTAAATCCATAGGGGAGATATGAATTGGTAGAAATGAGCACATACCTAATTGTTTAATTTAATTCTACAAATTCATAATGATTTTTTAAATTGGTATTTTATTGATATTCAAATTTATCTTATCTATTATATTATCATGTATCTAGTGAATTTAATATCAGATAAAACCAAGCATGATTTAGGTAATTAATTCATGACCATTGGATAAGATTATTCTTTCGTAATTACAATATGATCCAAATTCATTCTAGTTATTTTAGTTCAATGTACCCCCATTAATTGAGAGGATAGGGAATATTTATAGGGACTATTATTTTGTCAAATATATTAAAATTTATTGATTTTGAAACCAATAGATAAAATTATTTTTCAAGTGTGGTTAAAATTCATATTTAGCAAAACCACACGTGAAAAATGATTTCTCTCCCTTATGATCTTTATTATTTGAATTACTTTATTTAATTCCTTCCATTAATTTAGATTAATAAAAATAGATGTATTGGGGTGACCCAACTTTTTCTCGAGAATTATCATTATGTTCCCCACTCTGTGTGGGATAGGCCTCGCACTACAATTATACAAAACCATTATATTTAGTGTGGTTCATGAACATTATAAATTTTTATTTTGTTTATTATAATGTGGAAATAATGATTTTATGCAGTCTGGTCAAATTTTGGTGTCATTTTAGAGGAGAAATGGATCATTGTAGATGACTTAATAATGATTTCTTTGGTCAAATTATTTTTTATCCCATTTTTATTTATTGATTTAGGTTTAGCATTTTTTTCAATTATTTTTTTTTCTATTTTACATTACTTGTAGTTGTTGTTCTTATGTAAGATAGAATGTATGTCATATTAGTATTTTATCAAATTTTAATTATAGTATATTAAATATTATGGTTATCTGAACTTATGGGTGGGACAGAATTTCGGTCAATGTTCATTTCAACAAACAAAATATATGTATTCATATTCTTTTGAATATGATGAATACCAACATCAAAAATGGAACAAAATATGTTATCAGCTATATGGAGGAACTCCTAGCTATCAAGGATACCAAGGACATTACTAGGAGAATATGTACACTCATGAATAAAATTACATTCAGTAACATAATGAGCACAATTTAGATAATAGACTAACCTCTTGGATCACTATATTCATTGATGTGATAGGTAAGAGGATGGATGAAACAAAGGCATGGCTGAGAGAACAGATAGAAAATATCAATCATCATGCTCAATTTATTTTGAATTTAAATTCACTAGTATGAAACCTAAAGTTAATCTATAATGTAGGGATATAATTGTTTGATTATGAAGAATATCAAGTGGTCGAGAAATTACAAACTGTTGATACGATAAATGAAGAAAATATAAGTTTTTCTGGATTAGATGGTTGAGGAGAAAGTGGTACAGAAAGTTGAAAGAGTGTTATACATTGAATTTAATAAGAATGAATAAAAATTGAAGGAATTGGAAAACATGGAAAAACACTTTAACATCACTAATATTCTGGAAAATTAAGAGGAATTGGACTCCCTATTGATCAAAAAATGCATGAAAAAAAATTTCATATGAGCTCATAAATGGTATTCATGAGTGGTTGGAGTAGTCTTCTATTTTTATGGGAACCATATTTAAATATGTAATGTTATATGAACCTCTAAAAATTGAAAAAGAAGTTTAAAAATCATAGTTGGAGTATGAAAACTACAAAATACAGTCAGATTTTTAATTTCCCAGTATCTTTTGTACATGTTTTCCCAAGTTACATCCCACTATAAGTAGTAATCAAGAAGCAATAATGGATGAGGGAGGGTACAATCAAACTATTTGATATGAATTTAATGTTAGCTTTATAACCAGACTGTGTAACATTTTACCACCCTCCTATTGTGTGACAAGGATAAAAAGGTAAATCTATTTACCATAAAGTACCACTAGTAGGACGAAACCATATTTTAAAATCTCCATCTTGGATTTTGATTTATTTTAGATTAGTTTAATAAATCACCATATAGTCGATCTATTTATCTTTTTTATCTGAATTTTTTAAATACTACACTTTCACGTGTTTGCTTTTTGATTTTCCATGATCAAAGAATGAGTCTAAAGTTAACATGACAATGAAGAAAAAATAGTAGAAGAAAATCATAGAAGGGGAGTACTGTTTTTACATGTTTATATTTTTTTTATCCCACATTTGTTATCAACTTTTTTTTAATAATTAAATGAATTATTGCATGAACTAAAATTAATTAGATTCATCCACAAAAATGATAGTTTAATATAAGTACTAGTTAATCTAAGATACATAATCACTTTGGATATGTGTTTTTATATGTTGGAAAAATTAATTTATAATACCCATGAAGGATAAATATTTAAATTTAAATTTAAAAGTCACATTATTAATTTAATTTTGAGTTTCATGAAAATTATTTTTGATATGATTTATTTTCCTAATGTTTATTCCTAGAAGCTTGTATAGTGTAAGCTAATTAATAATGTTCATTCCATGACCTGGTTGAATTATTTTATATTCCCATTCCTAAGGGGATTTAGACCAAATATTTCATTTTTCTGTATATATTTATTGGTTTATACTTAGGGAATTTCAACCTATTATAAATTTCATCGATATCATCTTGAAACTAAAGATAAATTTTAAAATGATTGAGGTAGTTTATGAGACCATTATCCTTGAGAACCATCCATACATTTACCCAAATTTTCCCAAAGAACCCATGGATGACCTTGGTAGTATTTATCCACATTAAAATCCATTAATATCCATTCCTACCTAACTCTTTATATTTTTTGGGATATTCAATTGAATTAGTGTGGGGGAGGGGTTGTTCATAGAGGAGATGTGATATTATTTCTTGAGAGGAGAGTTCAAGTTGTTACCATAAGATTTGTCGGTTTTTTCATTATTACTCATTCATTGTATTTCAATATTTATCCATATTATTATTAAAAATATTTTTTTTGGCTTGGGAGAATCAAATATCACCATTACTATACTGATGATTTTAATAATATGTGGTTAGGTGGTGGATATGAGGTTCACATCAATAATGACTTATGAAAAAAATTGGTTATTTATTAGGTTGTTTAAAAATCACCATTACCATACCAATGATCTCAAAATAATATGCGGTTAGCTGGTGGATGTGATAATTATCTCGAGAATAGGTTTTGAAAAATAATAAAATAAGAAAAAAACTAAATAAGAGAGGGACATTTTTTATTATTATTAGATCATCTATGAGACTTTAATTTGTGCTTCAGGGGAGTATTAGATGAAATTATATTTTCATTAGGAGTAGTTTAGTGATATTTTATTGCTAATATCATGAATTTTACTCGAGATTTAATCCACATTTTTTTCCTTACTTTTTTAACATCAATACCTACCAACCCTCAACCTTAGAGACACTTGATCCTAGTTCCAAATCCCTCATGATTCATTATGATAATTTTCATTATCGAGTAGATAAATATTATTTAATGAAAACATAGTTAGGATAATGAACTTGAGATATACAAAAATCCATTTAGATTGTTACCTTGAGTGATGAGAAGAAAAATTTAGGGTGAGGTAATTCATAAATGGCGCAGATAATGATGATAAGTAAAAATAAGTAAGTGAATGGGTGAAATATATTGAATTGAAAATTATAAATTAAACACGATTTAAAAGTTATTTATTTAATATGACTATTCTTTTATAACCTTCAGTTATAGCTTGTTTTAATAAGCTTAATAATTTTAAAATTCTCTTGTTGATGCTTAGACCATTTATGTTTTGATGTTCAGATTTTTCTTGAGGACTTGAAGTTATTTCAGTGTTGGGGTATTTGATATCTATATTTTGTATACATATTTTTATGGAATTTTTTTATTACATTGAATATTAATTGATTAAATATGATATTCAAGCCTAGTTTAACTATTTTATGTTTTTTATGGAATACAAACATTTGGAAAAATATCGAGGGAATAATGAAATTTTGAGATGATGAAGGAACTTCTCATCGTTCCCTAAAGTGACATGGCCCAACAATGGAAAATTATTATGAATATAATATTAATTATTGAAGCAAAACAGATCAATATTTCAATTTAAAGAAGTAATTCCATTATGTAGGATGATAAATGAATGTATTTGAAATATAAAACTGAATAGATGGAATGAAATAGTGGTCTAAGTGCTATAAAAAGTCAATTAACACTATAAATAAAGTTCAGGAAAAAAATAAATTATTATATGTGAAGGAAAATAATGAAAAAAATAATTTGGAGGAGGCGGTCCCATGTTTTTCACAATGTGACAACATAATTCAAATAGTGACTTTGTATAAGAAGTCCCAATAAAGGCAGGTTTCAATACTGATTTTAACAGAATGCCTAATTATGACCTGGATAACCATTTATCATGGGGACTAAATTGGGAATAAATTAATGATGTATTTATAGATTATGAAAGATTCCCAATTCATGGATTTATCTCTATAAATATAGTCTAGGATTCCAATCTAGAGTTCGATAGGAGGCATAGGGATTTGACCACTGAGAGGCTACATTGAGGGTTCTGAATCGATGTTTGATTGTTATAGTTGGGTTTTTCTTCTACATTCATTTTCTTATATTTTCCTATATGTTGAATGATTCATAGTTGAATTTAATTATTTTTCTCAATTCTCCTTCATCTGATCTCTTATATACATAATTTGGTTTGCAGATCATTGATGTTCACCCGATGATGATTGGATAAATCCATAGGGGAGAGAAGAATCAGTCAAAATGGATGATTACCCAAAAAAAATTATTTCCTCACTTGAGGAATAATTTTATTCAACTGGTATTGTGTTTTCATTTGTGTTTATCAAATATGTTATTTAATCATGGACCAAGTGTGTTTAATAACAAATTAAACCCAACACAATTGAGGTAATTGATTTATGACCACTAAATGGTGTTATTCTTTGGAAATTGCAATTTTATCCTAATGCATTATAGTTATTTTAATTCGTCATACCACAATGAATTGAGAAGATAGGGTAGATTGATAGATATTCACCATTTAAATTATCGATTAAAATTGATTGATTTCTCATCCAATAGATACAATTATTTATAAAGTGTAGTTGTAATTTTTTTTAACAAAACCACCGATGAAAACTCATTTCACACTATTATACCATTTTTTATTTTAATAAATTTATTTAATTTGTTCCAATAATGTTGTTTAATAAAATCAATTGAAATTGGGGCGACCCAACCTTTAGTCTAGAATTATCCTTTCACACTCTATGGGATTTACCCCATACCTATATTGACTTGACATTTTATCAATGAAATTTCGCTTCTTATAATTATTTATTGAAGTGTAAAGAAAATCAATCACATATAGAACACAATAAATACAATATTATCAAAAATTAGGAATGATACTTTTTTTAGTAAACATAAAAATAAGAATTCCAAATATTAACATGTTAAAATAAATTAAAAATAAGATATTAAGAATAAATTTTTTTTGATATACTTCATCCACTAGATTGGTCATACTCACGAACAATGATTTAGAAATAAAACATAATTTTTATAATAAAATATTCATTTAAAATATGAATGTATATATAACCTTGAATGAAAATAGAAGTGACTGGTGAATATAATAATTGGTATATATAGGATGTTGATAACCCTTATGACTGTTATAAATCAGACCATTGTAATAATAACCTGACTGTTGGAATTGTAATGTGAATGTTTGGAATTGTAATTTTTTCATTTGAATTGTAACATCTGCCGAATCGATTTTTTTTCCATTTCCAAAAAGCCAATTTAAGGAGCAGCGGGAAACCAAACATTCTAAACACAATATTGCATTCAATTCAAATTACATCTTCCAAGAAACATCATCACCATCTCGATTCCCGTGCATCTCCAGTCAATCCCCTACCGCGAGTCGCACACCAATCTCATAGAGCATCCATTCCTTTCGCCTTCCAAGACTAAAAATTGTTCTTCTTCCATCCTGAATTTGAAATACCAACAATACAACATAAACCAAGAACCAAACAACAAAAAAGCTTCGCAGATCACAGATTTGGCCAACGAAAAATCCAAAAACAGCACATGGACATCGCAGAGGAACCAGTAAAAAACGGGCCAACTCGTTGCCGTATCCAAATCCCATCGGAGGAGCCTTGCCGATGCCATCACGAACTCACAAACCACCAGAATCATCCAAAACCAGAAACGAATGAGAAAAAGCGAAAACAAGTAATCACCATCAAGCCGGAATGAATGTCCGTTGCAACCCAGACCCCTCACCGCCTACCGGGGTGCTCGAAGAGACCACGACGAACCGCCCTACACACCACCAGAGTAATGATGATGTCCCGCAGGTCACAGTAGCTGGAGCCCGACTGTGAACCGTCACCATGCCACTGAGGAACCCTATCCAGAGAAGAGGGGATCGAGCGATGAAACGAAGCATCGAGACATTCGAGTTGAGGAACAATGCCACCATGATAGGGGGCGGCCATCATGACCTCACCGAGAACGAAGAGCAGTGTCGCGCCAGTTCGAGACGTAAGGAGGCGGCGATGACGGGATGGAAACCCTAGAGCGCAGTGCCCCTTACGGCCACATCCCCTCATTTGAATAATAACATCACCTATAAGAGTATAAATAAAATTTATTTATCTTATAAATCAAAATATGATATAATTATGCCATGGAATAAGTAAATTATGGTTTTAAAAATGATAAATCAAGTGTTGATACTTTTTGTATAATGTAAATGTTTATTTATAATTTTATAATTAATATAATAATTTAAAAGGCATTTATTTACATAAAATAGATTCATAAATTTAAATTATTTTGTATTATAATTATAAGAAAATTTTATGAGACCTTAATTATTTTTTAAATGGGTCATAAAATCGATAGTAATATTAAAATCACTATTTCTCAAATAAATAATGATTTTATTTAAAATTTATATTTCTAATATTTATAATATTATTTTCATAAAATTGATTCCATTTTGGAAATTGAGACGTTGAAAATTGGTTATGGTGAATTTAATATCATGGACCTCTTCAGTCCATTACATTGTGAAAAATCATGTGTTTGAAGTGTTCTAGGAGATCAAGGTGATTTATTTCAATACTTTATAAAAATTACCATCATTCCATCAATAGATCATTCCAACAGTGACTCATTATAGTGACTCACAAGGTTGACTTGTGATGGTGGCTCCCCATAGTTATTTAGGATAGTTACTTCCGACGGTGACACGTGATGGTGACACATGATGCAGAAACACGCCAGTGACTTACAATGGTTGCTCGCCAATAATGACTCACACTGGTTACTCACCTCAGTGACTCACAATGGTGTGTCATTCCAAATGTTTTCCTTTTTAACAGTTTTTCTAGTTTTCCATTTCTTCCCTTATGATGGCTTTCATTGACGTAAAATGCGTTCAATACCATATTTAAGTTGTTCTGGAGCCGTTCCAAGGGATATGGCTCATATCATTAAATTACTAAGAGTATGGGGGATATTAATTATTCAACTCGCATAATCCTGATTGGATATGACTTTAATGGTAAATTATTTATTTATCTATACGGTGGCCCTAATTTAAGATATTGTAATGGTCAAAACACCTTTATTGTTGTTATTTAATTATTGTTATCTCTGTGTATGAGGTTACCAAAACCTTTCTTCCCATAGGATTTGTTCCATTGTGTTGCACCAGTTGGTTTCTGTTTTTTTTGAAGTTTCCTTCTACGTACATGCCCCTGTTTTGGTGCATTAAGAAAGTGTTAATCATGTCTTCTCTAGTGTAGGGTTTCCCTTGTCTCTCTTTATTTTTGAATCATGCGGGAGGTGTTTTTCTTTAGTTACCCATGGATTATGGTTGTGTCCCTTAATCAAATATAAATAACTGGATAATTGGATTGAAAGGGTATAAGGGTTTATTTCTTGATTTTTATAGCTTTAATTATTGTTTGTGATATTGTGATTGTACAAGATAATCGCTGCACATAAAATTATGGTCATTGGTGGTCCTAGGTTGCGCACTAAACAAGCATAGTGTTGGTTGATTTCTATTTAAAACTTGTATATAGAAAATTATAAATCAAATACACTGGCATAATAAATGGAGTCCCCAATATTACCTAGTTTCTGTGGAAACCCCTGAATTAAAATTAGAATTAAATAAGGGATGTCTCATTAAATTCATAATTATGTTCTGATTTGTTATGTAGGGTTATGGTTGTGTGTGATAGTGTGGTTTTGTGTACAAGATAGTTGGAATGTGAAGTGGCTGGGTGTTGATGTGTAGATATGCTTTGTTTTGCGGCGTGGTATGTTTTTGAAGCACAAGTGTGTGTTGTGGGTTGGTTTGGGTGATGTGGTGGATGAACTTGTAGGCAATACATCAACCTGATCATGTAATGGAATATCAGTTTGAGATTTTGATTGATTGTAGAATGGATGAGTATAATTGTGCAATGGAGCTGCAATCAGGTTGTTCTTTGGTTGTGTTGTTTCATGTGTTTTATATTTGGAGACTTGTTTTGGTTGGTATGGGTAATTATTCTAGAGTTTCTCTATATTTGGCCTTGGTTGTGTGGCTTGTTATGTGTTGCTCTTGGTAGTTTCCAAGATAGTAATGGAATAGATGAATAAATAATTTATTAATAAATTTTTCAGTTATCTTGGGATGTTTTGGTTAACGGAATGAATAAATAAATTTTGAATGAATAATGGTAATGGTTAAATTAAATTGTTTGTAAGTATGATTTAGGTTTTGGTTTTATGTGTGTTGTTATGAATTTAGAGGTAGTAGTGAAGTTTCAAGTTTTATGAGCTAGTTTTTCATTTGATAACACACCAGTTGGGATAGAGTGTTTCATATTATATCTATGTATACATGTATTTCCATTGTGATTTCTATATGCACCCCACCCAAGTTGAGCACTACGTGTCGAAAACCACAATCATCCTGGGGGAGGGTGTCTTTCCCAAACATCATGATGTGAGGATAGATGTATGACCACCCACTCTTCCCTAATGCTTCTTCTAGACAGTGGTATCCCTAGATCCTTCGAGTTGGTTGTGGTTTGTGGGGCCCAGGTGTGTGCGGGTGGGTTTTGTTTTCCAATGTGTCTATTGGATGAGATGTGTTGTGGTTTCCCAACTGTCTTTGGGTTGAGATGTGTTGGGATTTCCTAGGTGTTTTCAGGATGTTATGTGGTATGTCGATTAGGTGTATACAGGTGGGATGTGATGTGGTATGTGGCCTAGGTGTTTGTGGGTGAGATGTGACGTGGTATGTGGCCAAAGTGTCTATGTGTAGGATGTGGTTTTGAGTCCTAGTTGTGTGTGGGGAGGTTGTGATTTGGTGTGTTTAGAAGAGGTGGGAGCGCAAGGATGTTTTCCATTAGGGTGTGAGACTGGATAATCAATGGTAATGTGGTGTGGGTACCCAATTATCTATTTTCATTATATTATCTTACTTTACAGACGTTATTTGGTGAGCATGCCTTGGTGAAGTTTGATGGATACTATACCTACTTAGGTGTTGTTTGGTTTTGTTATTTTCTAATAGGTAAATTAGTATTATTCATTCACGTGTGCCTGATAGGATTTGGTTTTCCTACTGAGTATATATTTATAGTCACCCTACATATATAAAACTTCTTTTAGGTTTCCAGGAGGATTATACAAACCATACTCGACCTTTCAATCCCATATATTGGGATACTTTCTGTGTCACTACTTAACATTGTTTTGGTATTTACATTGGAATTTATATTATATATATATATTGGATTAGTTTTGGGATGAACCAACTAATCTCCCAATATTTCTTATTTTAAAATTTAGATGCCTCCCATTTTCTGAGATTTTTATACCCTTGGTGTTGGTCACTACCCCAGGGCCTACTATAGGTGGCACTCGGTGGTTATTATCTCTCTAGCTTCATTACCCGCTCTTGAGGGAAACCATTGGAGGGAGGGGGTAATGATATAATGGTATAACAGACAATAGATGAGATATAGGATGGTGTTTTTAATTTAGAATAATGTTTATTTCATTGGTTGGTAGGGAAACTATGTTAGGTGATCTTAGTCTAAGACATAGGACAGGGAAGACCGGCTATGGCACCATATTTTAGGGGGCCCTATGAGCTGATGAAAGGACTCTGATCTAGTTGAATGACCAAGTGAGGCTACTCTAGTTTCATGGTAGAGACCCTAGGTAAGGTACATTCATCTTAATTACTTGTGTTCTTGTATGAATTTGGTTTTTTGCAAAATTTTAAATGGATAATGAAATAAGTTAAATGAGGTAAAATTTATCTTAAATGAAATTACATTCTAATTAGGAATAGTACTTCCTTATTTAAATTTCATATAAGTAACTCTTTAATCATCTATGTGTGGCTTGGGAGGTTGAGGATTAGATGGCTCATTCAGTTGATCAGCGGATGTTTGATCCAGTGGAGGAGGATGATCAGTGTAAGAGAAAGTTATGTGCTTTCCAGCAGAAGGATTTGGGAAAGTACGTGGGAAGTGTTTCAGACATAGAGACATGGTGATTGATTGATGATCTTAATATCACCTTATCTTGATCTAGGCTATGAACGAAAATTTGTTTCCTTTGATGGATAGTCAGGGGTGGGGAGTTGCACGTTAGTGGTGGATGATGTACCTGGGGGAGAGGAAGGAAGATGATCAACTGTGGGACTATTTTGGGAAGCAGTTCGGAGAAGAATTCCTTTTATCTGAAATGAATGATGGTAATAGGAAATAGTTACTCTCCCTCCAATTGGGGATATTTTTAGTGAAGGAACTTGTGATCAAGTGAAATTATCTTCTTAGCTTCTCCCCAAATCTCTTTTCGAAAGAGGAGCCTCGTGCGAGATAGATGGAGGAGTCCCTCCACCCTTCTATCCAGTATATTGTTACTCCTTTTACCTAACCAAAATATCTAGAGGTCTATAATAATGATAAGTTGATTGAGAGGGTTCCCTCAGTAGGAGGTCTACCACAAGATGGGATCCAGCATGGTTTTTCGAGAGGCAAGGCCATCAGTTTCAAATCTCAGGCACCAAGACCATTGAGGGTTTAATGATAGGGTAGAGAACTAAGTAGTTTTCATTCCATTATTCTTGTTCTAGTGGCCTCTATTCCTTTCTTATTGTCTTGGGGAAGATGTGTTTATTTTTTGGGTTACACGACCTTCTATAGAATTAGTTTCCAGTATGCGTTTGAGCTTAGTATAGTGGAGGTGGAAAAGTGCAGCATTATCCTCAGTAAGAGTTTCCATCTAGGTCGTTTCTGCCACAGGGACTACAGACATATGCTCCACCGAGGGGAAATGGAGTAGGTATAGGCTGAATTCAGTTTGTTCCTTAGGGACTACGACCCGAGTGTGTTGGTGGAGGAGTTCTTCAGCAGAGGGGTAGATGCATTGGGCATGATCAGTTTCACGTAGCATGGGTAGTAGTTCCATTAGGATGAAAGATCGTTAGAGGGAAAATCAACTTTTTTAGTACCCCTATTTTGTGTTTTTAATTTATAAGTGTCACACTCTTTTGTTTCATCTTTTTTAGACCATGATCCAGGACTATACGTAGAGACAATTCCCATGCCCCTGTTGTTGAGTATGCCATTCTAGGGGGATACCAACTTGTTTGATGTATGTCAAAGATTTAGACAATGATGTGACGACATCAATCTTCAAAGGATATTTCATTCTACATATTTATCCATAATATTTAATTCTTGGAATCAACTATTTTTATTTCATAAATGATTATATCGACTGCTTTTGGGGAAGAGATTTGTTTTTATACGTGGATAGACAACAAGTGGTTTTAATTGGTGAGCGGATATATCAGGTGGGAAGTCAAAATATAAAGAATTTTATTTCCTTGTTGGATTTATTTTCAGTGGAATCATTAGATGTTGGAATGGTGGAGGTTACCAAAGTTGTTGGGAATTTCCTGAATTTTCTCTCAAGGGGGTTGTAACCCTACCCCCTCAACATGACTTTGAGTTCAGGATAGACTTCCAGCTCGATGCTTCTCTAGTTTTGAGGGTTCCTTATCAAATGGAACCTTATGAGATGCTAGAGTTGATAATTCAGAGAGATGATCTGATAAATTAGGGCTTTATATAGCCCAGTGAGTGACAATGGGGTGATCTAGTGTTTTTTTGAAAAAAAGGAGTATGGTTGAATGAGGTTGTGTATAGACTAATGAAGGTTGAATCAGGTGATGTTCAGGAAATATTACACTATCCCAAGGATATATCATCCTTTCGACTATATGAGAAGGAAAATATGTTTTTTAGAGATCTATCTTTGGTTTAGATATCACCAACTGAGGGCGAAGTTGAGAGATATCATGAAGACTAATTTCAGATGTATGTATGGGTAATTTGAGTTTTTAGTCATGCCATGCAGTGTTATGAAGGCACCAACTGAGTTCATGGGGATTATAAACGCTTTATTTTGTTATTTAATATATCGGTTAGTCATCATATTTATCAATGATATCCTAATCTTCTCAAAGTTGGAGGAGGATCAAGCCGAGCATCTCATAACTGTCTAGTAGGTTCTTCAATGCCTCCAGCTATACGGAAAGATGTCCATGTGTATGTTCTGGACATGATATGTGCATTTCCTTGGACATGTGGTGTCTCAATATGGGGTAGTAGTGGACCCTTTGAATGATGAAGCTGTATATGTTTTGTAAGCATCCAACATCATGGGGGAAATTTACAGTTTTCTTCGTATAATTGGCTATTATCAGTGGATTGGAACCGATTTCTCTCATATTGTAGCTCTATTGACAGTTTTGACGAGGAAGTACAAATATTTTGGGTGGGGAGATAAGTGGTAGACAACATCTGGATACCGTAAGGGGACGTCAGTTAGTGCTCCAGAGCTCTGGTTACTAGAGGAAGGGGTGTTGTTTGCAGTGTTTTTTGATGCTTCTCATCTTGGTTTAGGTTTCATCATAAAGTAGCAGCGAGAGTTGATATCTTGTGAGTCTAGGAAACTATGTCCTCATGAGTGTAACAATACAACTTACAATCTGGATCTAGTATTAGTTGTGTTTGCGCTAAAGTTGGGGAAACATTACATCATTGGAGAGCATTTTTTGGTCTTCATAGATCACAATAGTTTGAGTTATATATTTTCCCAATGTTATGTCAACTTCAAATATCAAATATGGATGGAGTTTATTTATGATTATTCTATTCATGTATCCAATATCTTGAGAAATGGAAATGTCGTAGCCAATAATCATACCAGATACAGGCAGAAGGGTGTTTTTTGGGAATACACGGATTTATGGAAAGTGATGGAAGAGTTGTAATCCATTCATTTTTATGTAAGAATGGATGGTGATAGAGGTTGTTTGTTCTAGATAGAAGTACATTATTCTCTGATTCATCTAGTGGAGGAATCTCAATGGGGAGACTCAGGGGGGGGGGTGGGAAGAGATGATTCATGATCGTGTTGGCCATGGTGATCATCCGGAGGGATGGTCAAAGTATGGTATGAAGCAAATGTTGTTCTGTGGAAAGTTATTTGTTCCATTAGAAATGTGTGAGGTAGTTCTTCATGAGTTTCATAACTCACCATTAGAGGTAAAACCATGAATTTATAAGATATAACATATATTATGGATGCAGTTTTGGTGGCCTCAGATGAAAGAGATAGTAGCAGAGTTTGTCTCAAGATTCATGGTCCTCTAGTAGGTAAAGGAATATCTCCATGTTATTAGTTGTTTTTTTGCAACCCTTGGATGTCCCCTAGTGGAAGTGGGATGACATCTCGATGTATTTCATCATAGGGTTACCCAATGCTCAATGATTCTCTGATTTTGTCTGGGTAGTAGTGGATCAGCTATCAAAATTGGCTCAGTTCTAAGCGATCAAGGAGTTGGGCATAGTGGATGCCTTGGAAAATAGGTATGTGGATTATGTGTTGTGGTTCCATGGTGTTCCGAGATCCATTCTCTTGGATTGGAATACACAGTTTACCTCATGAGTCTAGAGGGGATTGCAGCATGATTTTGACACCCAATTGTGCCTCATCACTTCCTTCCAGCCTGATACAGATGGGAAGATGGAAAATACTATCCAAACACTATAGGATATTTTGTGGGAATGCATCCTAAACTTTGGTGGATCTTGGGTATGACATCTTTCCTTGGAGGATTTCGCTTATAATAATAGTTATCACTATTCCATTAGCATTGTTATATTTGAATCCATGTATGGAAGACTATTTCATTCTCCTTTGTGTTGGAAAGAGGTTGGAGAGATAGTTGTTTTATTCGTGAAGTTGTAAAGAGCGTGACAGAGAAGGTTTAGCTTATTCTTGAGATGATGATACCGGAGAAGTACCTGTATAAGTTTTATGACGATTTTAGTAGGAGTCCCTTGGAGTGAAAAGTTGGGGGCCATGTGTTCCTAAAGGTTTCCCCTCGACATGGGTAGTGGTGGTTTGAATGAGGGAGAAATCGTTATCCCATGTTTTTAAACCCTTCAAGGTGTTGTAAAAAGATGGTGAAGTTTCATAATAATTGGCATTTCTAGCACAGTTAGAGAGGATCCATGACTTATTCCATGTCTCTCAACATCATTAATATCTTCATTATGACTCCCATGTCCTTAACTGGAGAGAATTGGATATCAGGACAACATGACATATGTATAATAGCTGATATAGATCCAGGATCATTGGGAGAAGTTACTGCAAGGATGGACCATTCCTTTGGTTCACATGTTTTGGAGGCATGGTGTCCAAGAGAAAAGTACTTGGGAGAAAGAAAATTATATGTGTTCCCAGTACCAAGAGTTGTTTTTGAGTTTTTATTTGTTTTGTTTTGTTTTAAAATATAATGTCTGAAACTTGTTTTTATGAAATGATTTAATTTCCCTTGGGTTGATATGTGTGTGGTGTAATGTGTGATAATATCCTGACATGTGAAAAGGGGAATAACAGAGTCCTAATCGAGATGCATTAACTATGATATGATTAAACCCATTCGAGCACATCCATGTCACCTAGAGAGAATAATATCATGACATAAAATATAATATTCCCTAAATCATGAGTTTTAGATTATGTGGTTATTGTAATTGTGTGGTATGTCTTGTGATCTTTCAGGATGGCATTTTCTGCTAGTGGTAGTTCCCGAGGAGTGATGAGATTCTTGAGAGGTATCTCACAAGCTGGTTATTTAGACCCATTTCCCTTCTATGTTTTGTGTGAAATTATTGAGGGAATGAATATTTTGAGAGCTATCTGATTTAATTGGCCATACCTATCTGATTAATTAAATTGTGAAAATATAGATTTTTAAGTGTTCATGGAGGACATGGAGACTTATTTCGACATTTTTTAAAAATATAAAGCATTACAGTAGTAGCAATCCCAATGGTGACTTGTAATGGTGACTCATGATGGTGACTTGTGATGGTGTCTCATGATGGCGGCTTGTGATGGTGAGTTCAAACAGTGGCTCACGCTGGTGACTCATGATGGTGACCCGCACCAGTGACTCACACCGGTGACTCGTAATGGTGTCTGACTAATTGTAACTCTCATTGGTGAGTCGCACAGATTACATACAATGGTGACTTATCTAATGGTGAGTTGTTCCAATAGTTTTCCTTTTTCCAATTTTCCATTTCATCCCTTTTGAAAACATTCATTTACATAAAATGATGTTAATACCATATTAAAGTTGTTTTGGAACCATTTTAAGGGCATTGAGTCATATATTTAAATTACAAAGAGTATGGGGGCCTTTAATTAGTCAAGGCACATAATCGTGACTGGATCTAAATTTAATGGAAAATTAAACATGTATCTAAACTGTGGCAATGTTTTAATGTTTACTAAGGTCCAAAGCACCTTTCCCCTTATTATTTCTTGGATCTAACTTTAATGGAAAATTAAAGATTTATCTAAACTGTGGCAATTTTTTAATATTTTCTAAGGGCCAAAGAACCTTTCTCCTTATTATTTCCTTATTGTTCTCTATTGGTATGAGGTTCCTAGAACCTTTCTGAACATAGTATTCATTCCATTGTGATGCACCATTTGTTTCATGTTTTCCTTGTAGTTTCTTTGTAACGCCCCAACCCTAGTTACCCAGAGTCAGTGAATTATTACATTACATTGGTATTATCACAAAAGATCATGTCTAGAAATACCGATTATTTTCGTAGCCTTGGAAGTACAAGATATATTCATAATATGTACATACATTATAAAATAAAAAACTATAACAACATTGTCTCTATAGACCACACTCATATTCCTTAGACTATCTCTACAGGTCTGTCATAATATACTTCTTCACATCCTGGGAAAACCAAAACATAGAAATGGGGGAGCATAGATGCTCAGTAAGGATAACAATATATTAGAAACATTGATAAAAAAGAATAAACATTTAAGGGAATGTATAAGAATAAAAAAAAGCCTTTTAAACATAAACTTCATCATAATATGGAAAATATAAATCAAAATAATATCATTTACTTATTCACATGGATATTCTACTAGTCGAATAATCACTTGTAAAATCAATAGCAAATTTCATAATGATAGATTGAAAAATGATAGACTTCATAACCACATAGTCAAGGCCTTGTGTCATGACTACAAATAAGATATTGTCAAGGCCTTCTTACAAGACACTATTTTGTCTCATGATACCTACCGATGCATCGAGGAGCTATAGTGGGCTCTACCCATCACTTAATCAGTCCAATGCATTCCTCATATGAAAAGGTTTAAACATATCCTGAACATTATTATTAAAACTAGCATATGAAATGTCAAAAAATTTCCATAAACCATGAATGGTATAAAAATATTATATCCACAGTCGAACATATCAAGAAACATTCAATACAATATGGAATATTTTTATCATAATAAATCAACTTTTAACAAGTTTAAAATCCCTCAAAGGATGTTGATATAGATGAAATGAAAATTATTTGAAAGAAATACCTCGTTATATTTTGAATCCATTTAAAAGAAGAAATTTATTTTGTAAATATTCTTATAAGATTATATGGGAAGATTCTAAGGTGTTATAATGACAAAAAATAGATTCACCTGCCATATATGTTAAAAAAACACTCGTACATTAATTTTGTTGAAAAGGTCAAAATGTACATTGTTTGGAAAAAGACGAAAAGATTCCTTCCAAAACATAGAAGATCAAACAAGGGTATAAATTAATTTAACCCGTTGTCTATTAAATAGTAAAAATGTTTTGAAATAAATTTTTACGAAAACACGGTTGTGGTTGATAAAGAGGTCCCAATATATACTTACTTATTAACCACCTTGAATAATAAAGAGATTTTAAAATTTAAAGCTTTCCTTGTACTTTTCCTTGGTCGAAGTTATGTTAACCTCATGTATAATAGTTCAATAATTTATATTAAATTATACAAGAACCATATACAAAAATATGATATCATATATGATCTTCTAATATTTTTTTGTTAATAATATTTTAATATTATCGTCGTTTCGGGTGTTAACTAATTTTTTTCCTTTATATTTTTTATTACATAAGTCATGTTTTTTATAGATAGGATTTATTTGATTCATATAATGATTGATATTATGTTCTTTAAAAATTATTTTTAATCATCAAATGATCATTATTCTTGAATGGTTACGATGGGGAAATTAATCTCATCGTGTTCATGGAGACGGTAATCCGTACGTACACACGAGCGACAATATCATTACTTGGATATTAAAATCTCATTTAAATAAATGTTATATCATATATACATAATAATTAACTTGTTATATATATTATTTACATCAATTATACATCATTATTATACTCATCCAAAAAATTAATGTATTGGATAACAAATACACCACAACCTGGAGATGGTAAGTCGTATGTACACCCGTATGGTGACGTTGTCATGAATATGATGGATATAATAATGAATATGGTTGTACCATTTTTACTATAACGTCACAGTACATATAAAATAATAGATTTATTATTTTATAATGGAAACAACCAAGAATGTGGATGTTGAAGAAGAAAAAAACATGAAAGAGGTGATGTAATATTTACCTCTTCTTCGGGTTCTTTTTTTAAAATGGATCATTAGGTTGGCTTTATGACCAAAGGAAGGAATCTATGATGAATGGAGGGTGGTTTAGAGGTAAATTGGTTAGGGTTTGACCTAGACAAATTGATATGGAGGTGTGAAGTTTAGAGAAGGGGAAGTTCCCTTTTATAATAGAGGTGGGGGTCACTTTAGGAAAAACTTGAAATATTATTTTATAATAAAATCTTTTTCAGCTTCTAATGGATCCAAAATGATTTATTTAGAGGATAAGGTTGGTATGGGTTGAAAATATCTCAACAAATAGGCTTTGGACAGGTTTGTGTCACCATATTAACCTTATCTTTTATATTTAACTCTTAGTTAAATTGTTTAACTTTTACCATGTATTCTGGTATTATTATAATAATTGGTTAATAAAGTGACTAAAAAATTCCAAGGGAACCTCAATTGGTTCATTGATTATATACCTATTATTATATAAGTCTTTTGGACAGTCCTTATATATTTATGAATATTATATCAATAAATAATATTATATTTGTTTCAAAAAATCCTTTATGTCAATTTTGACACTATTTGGTATTTTGTTTTTTTATGTAATAATAGCATGACTACTTCAAAACAAATTAATTTAATCAACTCTAACATGTAATAGTAACCTAGATTTTTTTTTTAATTCATAAAAAGTCTCAAATTACATTTATTTGGATATTTATAATATCAATTATTTTAATCAATCATTATTAAAGTAATTACTTCATCATCATTGTGTCATAATAAAAATAATTATTTAATGTCTAAAAATTATACAAAAAATACCATTATGTAGGAAATCTGTTTATATTTATAATGAATATTTATAGTCGTACTTATCTTATGTTTATACCTATATTCAAAATGGTTTATTTATGAAAACATGAGTTTAATACATTTAACTCTTCTTTAAATTAAATAATAATAATTGTCCTAATCTAATCCATGTGGCCCAAAAAGGATCATATTAAATTCCTGAGGTTATTTTTGGTCTAATTACACTTATCCAATTGGATTAGGGCATGTGTTAGGGTAATCATAATATCATTTTTAACTTTAATTACCCTATTTACTTTTAACCGCGGTAAATAAAAGTTAAAATTTACTATTCACCAAAAGTTGTTTTAATCTTATTGAACCACATTTTACATACTGATATCGACTGTGTTTTTGGATTTTTGAAATTCAATTCACAGAAGTTGTAAAATTGAATTTTTTGCAAATTTGTAAATGCTCTTTGGAGGCGGGTAAAAGACGGTTAAAAAGTCGATAAAATTATATATATATATATATGAATATTATAAAATGACTCAAATGAATTACATTTAAATTATATAGGTATTATGTATCTCTTTTTACCGAAAATAAATTTAAATAAAATAAATAATTATTTAAATAAAAAAGTCGGTTTTAAACATAACACATTGTTTTTCACTATTCATAAAAAAGTGAATGTTTTAATAAAAATACAAAAAAATCACGCTAATATAATTTCGATATTCATAATCCAAAAATGAAGTACATGTTGAACGATAAAATTTATAACATTTCAAAAAGTGGGTATTACTTTTCATAGCTGCAAGTTTGATTGGTTGTGGTGTGTTTGAACTCGAAGTTGCGTAGAACACTATCTGTTGTATTATTCAAAGGGAAACGTATTGTGGACACATAGGGTGTTACATTCTTCCCAACATCAAATAATTTTATACTCAAAATTTCTAGAATATTACTGCATAAAAATATTCGGGTGGTTCGTCATCATAAGATCCTCAAGGTCCCACATTGCCTCTTCTATTTTATAATTTATCCATGGAAAATTTATGAGACTAGTCATCCGATTTCTCAACACATGTTCTCTAGTATCAAGAATCATGATAGGATCTTTACAATAAGATGGATCAGGTTCCAGTTCTATTTCTTCATATGTGAGTACATGCGTTGGGTTATGCCTGTATTTTCTCAACAATGATACGCGGAACACATCTTGATCTTTGGAGAGACATGGAGGCACTGCCAAATGATAAGCTACAACCCCAGTTTATTCTAGAATTTCGAAAAGTTTTATGTACCTAGGACTTAATTTTCCCTTCCAGGGAGATACATTCAAGAAAACATGATCTCCTACCTGAAATTCCAAATCCTTCATTCGGTTATCAACATAGCTCTTTTCCCTTCAATGAGATACTTTGATGGGGGTTTGGATAACCATCACCTTTTCCATAATTTCCTCAACAAGCTATGGGCCTTTCATTTTTCTTTCACAAACATCATCCCAACAAGTTGGTGTGCGACATCTCTTTCCTTATAGTGCTTCATATGGTGCCATCTGAATACTTGAATGGAAGATATTATTATAGGAAAATTATACTAGAGGTAAATATTGATCCCACATACCTTGAAAGTGAAATGAGAAAGATCTCAGCATATATTCTAATGTT
The DNA here is from genome assembly GCA_963277665.1 of Viscum album. Classification (NCBI taxonomy): domain Eukaryota; kingdom Viridiplantae; phylum Streptophyta; class Magnoliopsida; order Santalales; family Viscaceae; genus Viscum; species Viscum album. The sequence continues at coordinate 1,615,411,890 of OY728151.1, forward strand.
TGAATAGTCTGTCCTGAATGTCAATCAGTTTGATGGTGGTGGACAGTGGTCAAACGATGTTCAGTATCTAGGGATTTTTGAATACTTTTCTAGAATCATGATGTAAAATGGGGATAATGATCAGAAAAAATAAATGGGGGTACTCCATGAAGTCATAAAACTTCATTAATATATAGTATTTCTAAACGTTCAAGTGGTAAATCTTCTAATATAGCATGAAAATGTGCTGACTTGGTAAGACTATCAACAATGACCCATATTGCATAATTTCTTCTTGGAGTCTTTGGTAGTCCCATGATAATGTTCATTGTAATATCATATGATTTCAACTCATTCATGGGAAGTGGTTGCATGACTATTCTAGGATGTTGTCTTCTAGATTTCACTTTTTGGAAAACCAAACATCTCAACACCAAATTAGTAATCACTCTCTACATGATGACCCACAAAAAATTTTCTTTCAAACCACTATACATCATAGTTCTAACATGGTGTATAGAGAAATTTGATCTATGAAAATCATCAAACAATTCCCTTTTGAGATCAGGTATATTGGGAACACAATGACTCATCCCAAATTTCAAAATCCCTTCTTCATATATGAAGTCGGTAAATATCCCATTGTTCACAAAATTAATTATCATTTGAAATTACTCATCATCTATATGATAAATTTCTATCATTTCTAGTAAATATGGTTTGGAAACCATTTGAAAAATCATTGATATTTCACCTTCCCTGGTTTTTCCAATATCCATCATTACTAGATCTATGTATATATGATCCTTTTCAACTCTCATCTCGTTCAAAAATCCATTATTATTTATTCCCAAATCATCATACACCTTGTTTTCCTTCCCTGAGTGGTAGTGTATAGTGTAATCATAATCCTTGAGTAGCTCGAGCCATCTCCTTTGCCTCATGTTGAGTTCTTTTTGTGAGAAAATATACTTCAAGATCTTGTTATTGGTATATATCTAAAATTTTTTACCATATGGACCGTGTCTCCAAATCATCAAAGCATGTATTACAAGTGGTAATTCAAGATCATGAGTGGGATAGTTTTGTTAATGAATTTTTAACTCTCATGATGCATTGGAAATAACTCTATCATTCTGCATAAGGACACAACCAAGTCATTTCATTGAAGCATCACTATAAATTACAAACCATCAATCCCTGATGGTAGAGTCAATATAGGATCATTGAATAATCGTCTCTTTAGTTCTTCAAAACATTCTTCACACTCTTTTGTCCAAACAAATTTAACCCCTTTACGTGTGAGCTTGTTTAATGGGTTTTCCAATCGGGCAAAATTCTGGACAAAACGCCGATAATAACTTACTGAACCAATAAAATTGTGTACCTCAGTTATACTCCTTGTTTCTGTCCATTCTTAGATTTCCCTTGTCTTAGAATGACCAAGAGAGATTCCATCCTTAGAGAAAATATGTCTAAGAAAAGAAATATCCTAAAGCCAGAATTTATACTTGCTAAACTTCACATATAATTAATTTCTTTAAGGATTCCTTAGGATAATTCCCAATTGATTTTCAGTATATTCATAGCTTTTGGATTATACCATGATATCATCAATAAATACACGTAAAATGTAATCAAGATATTCCTTGAAAACTATGTTCATTAGATCCATGAAAATAGAGGGTGCTTTAGTTAGAAAAAAAGGCATTACTGTAAACTCGTAATGCACGTACCTGGTTCCAAATGCTATTTTCAGAAGGACTTCCTTCTTCAGACACAGTTGATGATATCCAGATCATAGGTCAATATTTGAAAAATATTGAGCTCCCTGAATTTGGTATAATAAATCATCAATACAAGTTAGGGGATACATGTTCTTTATTGTTATAACATTGATCTACCAATAGTCAATGCACAACAACATAGATCCATCTTTATTCAAAACAAAAAGATCAAGTGATCCACATGGAGAAACACTAGGGTGAATAAATACATTTTTACTCAATTCCCCTACTTGTATCATTATTTCAACTAATTCCACAATGGCCATTCTATAAGGGGTCTTCGATATGGGCCTTGAAACATGAATTAAATCCATGGAAAACTCAATTTCATGTTATGGAGGATGTCCAGGTAAATCCCCTGGAAACACATCAATATGTTCTTGCGTCAATATGTATATATTTTATTTGATCATTCTTTTCCTCAGCCAAGTTATTTCAATCTATTCCTCATCAATAATTGAATTTAGTTGAGCTATTGGGGGTGGATATAGATAAGAATTAGATGGAGATGTTTCTGCTTTTAATATAAGGTGTTCTTTATCATCAGTATAACAAATTGTAACCTCCTTATTCTTACAATAAATTTTTTCATCATGGCCCAGAAGCCGATCCATATTGAGGATTATATTAAATTCAATCATTTCTATGACGATGAGATCAGCAGATAAATAACATTTATATGCCATAATGGTAACTGATTCACAAAACATTGTTGCAATGATACTTCCCTTAGGAGTTTTTAATAACAACTCTATTGTAAAATCAAATTGTAAATATATAATTTTATTAGATATCTGGGAAGATATGAATCAATATGATGATCTCGAATAAAATAAAGAATTTTATAAACTATAGGAAACCATTAAATTACCTACCACCACATCTTTCGGAGCTTCAACTTCAGTAGTAGAGATCACATAAGCTTGGATTTTCTCCATTGTCCTTTTCTGAGGTATGTTTCCTAGGATCTTAGGATATTAATTTTCATAATTCCCCCTTTATATGTAATTGTAGCATTCAACATTGATAGCATCTTTCTTTCCTTTACAATCACGATCTTGGTGGCCGATTTCACCAAACTTGTAACAGCCTCCCATTCCCTTCAGGAAAGTACCACAGTGTTTCTTCCCACCTTTAATGCAGAATGGATATTCAACTATTCTCTTCATCCCGTTATTTTTATTTCCAGATAGCTCATCATATCTCTTCTTCTCTTACTTTGCTTTAATGTCATAAGACATTGAGAATTATTTTTCATTCTTGATAGCTCATGAGACTATATATTCGTACAATGAGAAGGATGGTGAGATTAATTAATGATGTAAAAATGGTTTTAATCCATCAATGAATTGATAAATCTCACTCCTTGGATTGTGTATATAATCTTCAGCATGCCTTTCTAACCACGTCAAGTGTGCCTCATATTTTGTGACATTATTATCCTCCTTTTTCATCAGACTCAAAAATATCCTTTCTATATCTGCTCGATGGTCATGAGGAAAGTATTTTTCTATGAAAATATTTTTAAACTCCCTCCATTTCATATTTGATAATTCATAATCTTCCTATGTGTTTTTAATCAATGACCACCACTAGTCTGCATATCCTGTGAGGCGATAAACTGTCATGACAACTTTTCCCCTTTCGCTACTCCTCAAAGCATGAAATATTTTATCCACAGAACATATCCCTTACTTAGATACAAATTGATTTTTTGTCCCATTTAATTTTGGTGGATGTTTCCTCATGAAGAGGTCTACCATTGGTCCTCCATGTTGTGGATCAGGGTGCTACATATGGGTAACATTATTATTCATAACCCGAGTCAGTTGTCCTAGTATGGTGATAAGCTGATCTACACCAGTTGCATCACTAGCTCCACAATAATTATCTTGAGAAGGAGGGGAATACCTACATTGATTACATGTGTTTATACGGTTTCCATTCCATCCACTAGGAACCATTTCTAAGAAATGGAATACACTAGATTAGTTTATGAATTGTAATACATAATTCCAAACTTGTAAAATAGTTAACTTAAATTGAACAGTTTATGGAAATAATAGATAGTCAAAAAATAATTTTGGAGGTATATACTCATAAATACTTCATAATTTTTTTGTAATGAAAATGTGACTTATCCTAAGAATATCTCCTGGGAGTGTCGTAACCAAGAGTGCATCAATGCCTGTTGTCCTGTACCAGGATACCCCGGGTCAAGCCTGAAACTCTGTGTCAGATTTTTCACTACCGTGTACATCTGTTCCAGAGCTGCCCCTACCTGATTGTATCTATAGAGGGATGTATTGCTTGGAAAATACCCAAAATCAATACATTACCAAAATTCGAGGAAGTTATTCTATACTAATCCTCTAAGTCTATCTTATGGTAATGTTTTCTAATCAGAGTTTTACTTAATCCAACATCCAAGGTTTGTACTAAACTTCCCCTGATACAAACTATAACTCCTGGAACCTAGTGACACAGATTCAGTGCATTATTACATAACATTATCATGATCACAAAGGATCATGTCTCAAAAGACTGATTAGTTTAGTAGCCATGGAAGTACTAGATACATTCATAAGTTTTACATTACATTATAAAATGAAAAACTAAAACAACATTGTCTCCATATACCACAATCATATCCCTTAGAATATCCCTTTAGGTCATTCATAATATACTTCTTCTCATCCTATGAAAAATAAAACATAGAAAGGGGTGAGATCAGATGCTCAGTAAGAATAAAAATGTATCAGAAACGTTCAGAAATAAGTATAAACATTTAAGGAAATGTATAAGAGTAGAACGAAATCCTTCTAAACATAAAATTCATCATAATATCGAAAATATAAATCATAATAATTACACTTACTTATTCACAAGGTTATTCTATTTGTCAAATAATCACATGAAATATCAATATACAATTTCATAATGATGGAATGCATAATGCCGGACATCATAACTACGTAGTCAAGGCCTTGTGCCAAAACTACAAATAAGATTTTGTCAAGGCCTTATTCCAATACATTGTTTTGTCTCATTAGAACGATCGATGCATTAAGTATCTATAGTGGGCTACACCCATCACTTACTAAGCCCAATGCATTCCTTGTATGAAAAGTTTTAAACATAACATGAACATTCATATTAAAACCAGAATATGAAATGTCAATAAATTATCCATAAATCATGAATGGTATAAAAATAACACACCAATAGTCAAACATATCACAAAATCTTAAATAAAATATGGATTATTGGTATCATAATAAATAAACATCAAACTAGTTTAAAATCCCTAACAGATGTTGACGTAGATGAAATAAAAACTATTTGATAGAAATACCTATTTTTATTTTGAAACCATTTAAATGAAAATATTTCTTTTGGAAATATTCTTATAAGCTAATAAGTGATGCTTCAAAGGTGTTATAATGGTAGAAAATTGTCGCACCCATCGTATAAGTTAATAAACATTCTTACATTAATTTTGTCAAAAAGGTCATAAAGTAATTTTATTGGTAAATGACAGAAAGATTCATTTAAAAACATAGAAGGTCAGATAAGTGCCTAAATGACTTTAACCCATAGTCATGTAAATATTAAAAATGTTTTGAAATACATTTTTAATATATCATAGATGTGGATGATAAAGTGGTCCATGTAGATACTTATGTATTAATGACCTCGAATAATAAAAAGATTTTAAAATTTAACCATTAACTTGTTCTTTTCCTTGGTTTGGTGTACATTATCCACCATAATAATTGCTAAATCATTGTTATTAAACTATAAAAAACCATATTCATAAATAAGATATCACATATGATCTTCTAATATTGCTTTTTAAATAATATTTTCGTATTATCGTCGTTTTGGGTGTTAACTGATTAGTTTTCCTTTATATGATTTGTTTTGTAAGTCATCTTTGTTATGGATAGGATGTATTTCATTAATATCCAAGGTTATATTATGTTATATAGACATTATTTTTAATTATATAATGTAAATTATTCTTCAATTTTTGTGATGGGGAAATGAATCTCATCGCGTTCATGGAGACGGTAATCCGTACATACGCACGAGTGACAATATCATTATTTTGACATTAAAATAATATTTAAATACATGTTATATCATATATAATTAATAATTAACTTATTTTATTTATTATGTACATAAATTATACATCATTATTGTACCCATCCAAAAAAATAATGTATTAAATAAGAACTACACCACGATGTGGAGAAGGTAAACTGTACCTATACATGTATGGTGAACTTTCCATTCATATGATGGATATAATAATGAATATGGATGTACCATTTTTATAATAATATCAAATTATGTAGAATATACTGGAGTTGTTATTTTAGAATTGAAAGAACAGAGAAAGAGAAAGTGGAAGAAGAAAATAACTTGAATGAGGTGGTAAAATATTTATCTCTTCTTTGGGTTCTTCCTTTTGATTTGATCAAAAGGGCTCCATAAGATGTCTTTCGGATCAAATTAAGGCCTCTAGGATGAAGGGGGGATAGTTGATATGATATTTCGTCAGGGTTTGGCCAAGAAAAATGGCTTTGGAGGTGTGAATTTCAGAGAAGGGGATGTTCCCATTTATAAGAGAGGTGAGGGTCACTTTAGGAAAAGCTTGAAATATTATTTTATAATAAAATAATTTTCGGTTTCAAATGGATCCAAAATAATTTATTTCAATGATAAGGTGGTTATGGGTCTAAAACCTCTCAACCAATATGTTTTAGGTAGGTTTGTGTCACCATATTAACTTTATATTTTAGATTTTACTCATAGTTTAATAGTTTAAGTTTTACCATGTATTCTTGTGTTATTATAATAATTGGTTAGTAAAAAAATTCCAAGAGAACCACAAGTGGTTCATTAATGACATCCCTATGATTATATAATTACTTTTTATAAACATTATATTTTTATGAATATTATATCAATTAATAATATAATATTTGTTTTAAAAAATCTTTTATGTCAATCTTGACACTATTTGGTATTTTGTTTTTGTTAAAGTCATAAAATCATGATTACTTCGAATAAAATTAATTTAATCAACAGTTAAATGTCATAATAACCTATAAAATTAGTGGAATTAATCAAAATTCTCAAATTACATTTATTTGGGTATTTATAATATCAATTATTTCAATATTTTATTAATATGGTAATTACCACATCATCATTTATTCATAAATAAATTTAATTATTTAATGTCAAAAAATTATAAATAAAATACCAATATTTATGAAATATTATTATATTTCTACTTAATATTTATAGTCGAATTTATCTTACGTTTATCCCTATATTAAAATTTTTTAGTTATGAAGACTTAAGTTTAAAACTTTGAATACTTCTTTAAATTAAATAATAATAAACGTCCTAATGTAATCCAATTAGACCAAAAATGATCATTTTTTATTCCTAAGGTTGTTTTTGGTCGAATTACAGTTATCCAATAGAATTAGGACATGTTTTAGGGTAATAATAATATTGATTTTACCATTAATTACCCTATTTACTTTGAACTATGGTAAATAAAAGTTAAAACTTACTATTCAACAAAAAATATTTTCATCTTATTGAACAAAATTTTACTTACTAATATCAACTATGTCTCTCAGTTTTTTGAAAACCAATTCACAGAAGTGGTAAAATTATGTTTTATAAAAATTTTCAAATTCTCCTAAGAGGTGGGTAAAAAATAGTAAAAAGTTCAACAAAATTTTTATATATCAAAGGTTATTATAAAATGACTCCATTGAATTACATATAAATAATATAGGTAATATGTATCTATTTTGACCTAAAATAAATTTATATAAAATATATAATTATTTAAATAAAAAGTCGGTTTTAAACAATAACGTAGTGTTTTTCACTATTCATCAAAAATTGAATGTTTTCATAAAAATACAAAAAATTCACCCTAAACTAATTTCAATATTCTGAATACAAAAAAGAAGTCCATTTTGAATGATAAAATTTATAAAATTTCAAAAAGTGGGTATTACTATTTAGACTGGCTAGTTTGATTGGTCATGGAGTGTTTTAACTCAATGTTGCATACAACACGAGCTAATGTATTATTCAAAGGGAAATGTACCATGGAAGCTTGGGAAGATTCATTCTTGCAATATACGCACCCATATATTGGTTAAATAAGAAAGTTCCAATCTTGTCTTCATTGAGGTAGGGATACTGTTGTATCTCTTTATTTGTGCATCATGCAGTAGGGGATTTTATTTTTTACCCTTAGATTATGTTTTTTCAATATTGATCAAATATAAAGAACTCGATAATTGAATTAAAAGGGTAGAGGGGTTCATTCCATGCTTTTCAAAACTTTGTTTATCATCTGTGATATTGTGATTACATGGGCTAAATGCCCACAGAAAATCATGGTTGATGGTGGTCCTTGGTGGCGCACTAAACAAGTTTCAGGTTGATTGAATTTTTTTGAACACTTTTATGTGTAACTTTTTAAATCACGTACACATTTATAATAAAAATATTACCTTTGATTAACCCATTTCTATGAAAACCCCTAGATTAACAAGTTTTATTAAATTAGGGAAGACTTGTTAAATCCAAAATTGTGTTATGCTTTTTTATGTGGGGTGATGTTTCTGTGGGATAGTGTAGTTGTGCGTGTGGGGTATATGGAATGTAAAGTGGCTATGTTGTGATGTGTGGATACGCTCTGGTTTCTGTTGTGGTTTGTTTTTGAAGAACATGTGTGTGTTGTGGGTTGTTTTGGGCTATGTGGTGGATAAACTTATAGAAGATACATCAACCTGGAAATGTAATTGAATCTCTAGTTTAGTGTTTGATTGATTATGAAATTGATGAGATGTGCTGTGTATTGGGGCTACAATATGGTTGTTATTTGATTGTGTTGTTGGATGTGGTTGAGAGGGACTTTTTTTGTTGTTATGGGTAATTCTCCCAGATTTTCTCCATGTTTGGCCTCAGTATTGTTTCTTTTTATGTGTTTTGATGGGTAGATTCCCATATAGTAATGGAATAGATGAATACATAATTTATTAGTAAAGTTTGGGATTGGCTTGTATTGGTTTGGTTTAAAGAATGAATAAATAAATTATGAATGAATAATGGTAATAGTTAAATTAAATTGGTTGGAACTATGATTTGGGTTGTGGTTTGATGTGTGGTGGTTCGCATTTAGAGGCAGCAACAAAGAAGGATGTTTTTTGAGATAGTTTTTCATTTAAGATCTCATAGGTTGGGTAGGAGTGTTTGGTATTATATCTATATATATATATATACATGTATTTCCTTTGTGATTTCTATATGCACCACACCCTAGTTTAGAGCTAGGTGTAAAACACCCCCATCATCATAGGGGAGGGTGTATTTCCCAAACATCTTGGTGGGAGGATGGATGGCTGACCACCCACTCTTCCCTGCTCCTTATATCTCGTGGTAGCCCACGATTCCTCATGAAGGATTTGGTTTGTGGGGCCAGGTGTGAGTGGGAATGTTGTGTTTTCCCAAGTGTCTACGGGATGATACCTGTTGTGGTTTCCAAGGTGTCTTTAGGTTGAGATGGGTTTTTCTTTCCTAGATATTTTCATGATGTGATGTGGTTTGTGGAAAAGGTGTACGTGGGTAGGATGTGATGTGGTATGTGGAACAGGTTTCTACGGGTGTGTTTTGATGTGGTATGTGGCCTAGGTGTCTATGTGGGGGATGCTATTGTGAGGCTCACGTCTGTGTGGGTGGTTTGTGTTGTGGTATGTTTGGAAGATGTGGGAGCACTATGATTTTTGATGTTAGGGTGTGAGAGTATCTAATTAGTGGGAAATTGGTGCAAGTAACCCTATTATCGATGTGCATTATATTACATTACTTGACATCAGTTATTTAGTGAATGTACCTTGGTGAGGTTGGGGTGGTTAGTTTACCTACTTAGGTGTTGTTTCATTCTATTGTTTTCTCATCGAGGAATTTCTAATATTCTTTAATGTGTGAATGACAGACTTTGTTTTTCCAATTTATTATATCTATATACTTACCCAACAAATAAAAAACTTTTTTCAGGTTTCCAAGAGGATTACATGGACAGTGCTGGACCTTACTAGCCTGGACTTTGGGACAGTTGTCCTGACACAGATTATCATTATTTTGGTATTTAATTTGGAGATTTAATTGTATTTGTAATAGTTTTTTAAAACATGCATGTGGTATGGATTTAGAATAATTATATATATATATATATTGATTTTTTGGATGAACTATCTAATATCCTGATCTTGTTTCTTAAAAAAGGGAAATGTGTTCCATTTTGTGATATTTTTATACCCTTAGTGTTGGTCACCACCCAAATGACTAATGGATGTAGGACTCATGGGTCATTATATCGCGTCCTTCATTTCCAAATTAGAAGTGGCATCTTTAGAGGGAGGGATTTTGGAAATGAATCATTAGGGGATTTTCTAAAATTGTAGTTTTTTTGTGAGCAGTGAAATGTGGTAATTTAAAGTATTTAACATATAAATTATTTTTTCAGTCATGGATGATATATGGCTGCTTTAAGCTCCCATTATTTAAAAAAATCGTAATCCATTTATTTTATTTACTTATAGGAATAAATTCTATTATTATTTTTGATCTGAAATAATAAACTAATGAATATAATAATCCAAAACACACCCCTCCTACCCCTATAAATACCACATCTCACCACCATTTCACCTCAAACATTCTAAGACTTCTAAATTGTAAATATTCTTCCCAATTTCATTTGTAATATTCTTACCCATGTCTAATAAATGATGGTATCAACAATTGTACAATTCATATTTCCTTAAGGAGGTTCATAAGGAGACAACATTCAAGAGGTAATGTCCCCAATCCTTATCTTTTAATTTATATTCTTTTCTCATCCTCTCCTTACCTACCCTATAAAAACCAGCATGAAAACTCTAGTAACACATATATACTATAATATTTTTTTTGTTAATAGAACATACATCATAAAATCTCTTCTCTTCTTCTTTTATTCAAAAATAAAAACATCATCAATTATATGTCGATTCAACACCTTCGTGGATGAAAAGTTTTCATTTCATATTACATCCATAAAGGGTGGCCATAAAACCATTATTATTGTTATAAAATATTTTAATATGTATATTATAACATTTTTAATGTTTTGGAACTAATATATTAACATTATATTAAATAAAACCGAACTAGATTGTGATGATTAGAAAAACAACCAAAAATAAACTAAAGAATTACCTTTAACATTTTATCAAATCAATCATACTCATATTTTGGAGAAAATGGAATATGGGGCCATTTAAAAACTTTTAAGTACATTAATACTACATAATTTCACATTTGGTGAATTATTCCCATTTGACATGAACATCCCTAATTACATAAAAGTAAACCGATGATTAAACCATGAAACGAATGCTTCTGAAACAATGAAATTAAACATTAAAAATCATCAAAATAATCATAAATTAACTTTAAAAAATTTATAAAAAATCAAATAAATGTAGAAGAGGTTATTAATTAATTAATTATTGAATCAAATTTTATTATCTAGGACATTAATTGCAAGTGCAAAATGCATTCAGACATTGGTTAAGGGATCTCTTGGAACCTCCAATTTTTCCTTTGGGTTACACATTCTATCCCTTAAACCTTGTTTACTTATTTATTATTATATTCTTCTCCTGTGTTTTCTATAAATTTTCCAATCATGATTAAATAGGTGAATTCATCATTCTATTGTGGAGAAATACATTTTTATAAGGTTCTCTTCTCAATTCCTCCGGATAAACAAACTCAATTAAAGGAAACTTCTCCATTTCATAACCATTTTCATTTAAATTATATAAACTATTTTATTTCACCAAAATTTTTCTAAAATATCTCATTTTATCATGAAAAACTATCTTAGTACATTTCAAGTTTTATGAAATCAATTATTCCTTTATTCTCTTTAAATACTCTTTATTCTTGTCCATATAACTGTACTTAAGTAGAACTTTTATAATGTTACCTAACATGTCATGATCTGTCATCTAGGGCCCATGTCATGAATACCCTATGCCCAAATATCATAGCCTAGAAGCTGGAGACTAGTGTCAAGTAGGTATATCCCAAACAAATTGGAGGCATATTCCTATGTACCTGTACACACACACAAATCCAAACCCCAGATAATGGAAAGTGAAAACACTAAGTAAAAAACTATTGGGTAAAACAATAGAAACCTGAAGGTAAATAAGGCCACAATATAATCCCAAAAACGGAAAAGTAAAAGTACATTTCTTTGCAACTCCTCTATATAAAACCCTACCTGAAGGGTAGGTACAGAAATAGTTGTTTGTAGTTGCAAAAGCGCACCTCGTCTTTCGGGTCACTCTGAGGCCGACTTGGCCCCGGTCCAATAAGGACCCTATCAAGGCATCGATCATCTACACAAGGCACAACACGTGTTGGGAAATCCCATGAATGTGTGAGTAAAAAATACTCAGTACAGACCCCAACCCATTAATGTATACCACTAAGTATTACACAAAGAAGACTACCAAAGAGGTACACTAAGTGTAACCTCTATGATGTATAGTTAAGAGAGTCACTTGAGTCATATCAAACAAGTATATCTCCACAATAAATATAACCATAACATCCAAGTATACATGTAAAGGATTCCATGACTCATGGTCTCTTCCACCGCCAGCCATATGTCCCCACTCGTAGAACGCTCGATCCAGGAGATCACACTGCCTGAGTTATCTGATTGTAAGCATGTAGAACTAGTTTACCAAATCTAACTGAGAGAACATCTGGTCTCGATACATCATGAAGTTTGCTAAGACAAAAGGTCTCACTATGATAAGGTGTCCCGATATCACATCCATTCCTTAGCCATAATATTCTACTCAAGGCATATTCAAATCTAGGGAGACACACTCTGATTCCTCATAGGAGACACACTCTTCGTCCTCATAGGAGACACACTCAGTATATCTGTAAGAGTCATAATTCATAAAACCGTAGGAGAAAAACTCTATATATTCATTAGATACACACTTTTTATAACTCTAGGAGACACACTCCATATAATTTTAGGAAATACACTCCATATATCTGTAGGTGACACACTCCATATAACCGTAGGAGGCACACTCTTTATATCCACAGGAGACACATTCTGTATAACCGTAGGTAACACACTCTATGTATGTGTAGGATAAACACTCTCTATATTATTATGACACACACTCTATATAACCATAGGATACGCACTTCGTATATGCATATCAGACAGGCTCTGTATATCCACAAGAGACACACTCTGTATAACCATTGGAAAGACACTCTATATATGCGTATGAGACCTGCTCTCTATATGCGTTGGAGAAACACACCATATAAACATAGGAGACAAAATATGTATATTAATATGAGACACATTATGTATATCCCTAAGATACACACTCGACATATCTGTAATAGACACACTTTGTATCTTCACACAGTCATCCATAGGATTTCGTTCTTAGTGTGCTCATTACCGGAGCACCTACTCCAAGAACCAAAAAACTCGTATGATAACCTACAAGAAAAATCACGTAGAGTATTTCAAAAGGAATGTCTGGTCTCAAGGTTCCCAACTTCACAAACAAATTTTCAAATAGACATAAGGTTAGAGAGGTATGGTCATTTATGTAAAAAGGGGTCTGTCAGTACCGGGTCTGGTCCAACCCAGATCCCGCAGGACACTACATGATGGGTCTGACCCAACCCGATCTGACGGGTTTGACCCGAACCGATCTAATGGGTCCGACCAGACCGGCTGGGTTTGGCCCACCTCAGATGGGCCAAGCCTTCTCGAGTTGGATGGTTCGAACGCCCAGTACACAGAAGGTATGGTATCATTGCGAAGTCAACATGGCGGACCGTGACGTTCAATGCAGTCGACTGATGCACAGACCACCCCACAGCGGTTGCCGCATTTCATGGCTGTATTCCCACGAAATTGTGTATGACTGAGGCCCACCACCTTCCACTGTGTCATTGGCCCTATCTCTAACCAACGACCACTATGTCGCAGGGTCCTCCACTATCGTCGATAGAACTAGTGTCCTCCTACTATCAGGCGGTCGTGCCACCAGGTTCCACCACTAATGGCTCCTCTTCTTCAGGTCACCATCGTCACCATGGTGGCCCATTTTTCAAAATAAGAATACCTCTGTGATCCTTGGGTTGTTATCTTCACATTCTTGGGATCATGGTTGTCTTGTGGTTACTCTGGGAGTTCGTTCACATTTGGAAACTCTAAGCAAAGCCTGACATGACAATAGGGTCCTGTCGACAAATAACACAAGAACTAGGGAGATAAAGAGCACAAGAACAACATTAGAATATATCGTGCCCTTCTTCATGTCATCCTTGGTGTGTTCACATCAAAGAAAATATGAAATACAATCAAAAGAATTTTTAACAAGATTCATCCATGTTAATCCCACATTTTTAACCATCCTGCAAGAATGATAGATCTACCGATCAACCTATTCGTAGGTTGGTCCGCATTCCTCCTTGGAAACAAGGATGGTAAAGTAGTTATGATGAAAAACAAACCCCCTAACTCACGGATTGGATCTGTTGTTGGTGAAGAACATATCTACCTTTCCTCTATTCATCGATTATCAATCCTCGATCTATGAACTATGATCCATGATCATTGATCCACAGTCCACCGGCATTGGATGTCATTTTTTCATTCACCAACGGGAGTTAAATTCCAACTCCATTCTCTAGAGTTCTGATTGAATTCAAGTATTAAGAGTTAACCATGAATTCATATTTAGTTAGGGATAAAAGAAAACATGTCGACTAGTTGTAGCATTGCAGTATCTCAATGCTGTTTCATTTAAGAAATGCAGTGGTCTGACTCGTTGTGGCTTCGCAGTGTCACAAAATCACTATGAAATGTTTTGAATTAAATAAAATAAACTTCTTTAATGTAATTTTATTCTTCTTTAAAACATCCAAAAAATTAACATTCGTTTTCTTCCCGCATCGGTCAATGTTAAGTTACTTCTAAGTAAAACGCCACATTATGAACTCAAAGGTGGTATCAGATTTCATATCTAACTTAACATTAATTATTTATTAATATTTTAATATAAAATAATTTCATTTAATTATTTTATTTATGGGTACGCCCTTTTCGGGTTCTCTCACTAGAGTCCCATGTCGACTGAAGTTATGTCGCGCCTAGGGTAAACCCACCTCCTCGAATGCAATAGTGCCTTTGAATTTCTAATTCGGTCACCCATTTAAGGGTTATTCCACATATTCATGAAATACACCCACACATGCTATAAAAGCATAAAATTTTTCATCAAACCATTTCAGGCACACCAGGCCTCAGAATCACGTGTTGTCTCAGCACCAGGTCTTGGAAGTTTCCCAAAAACATTCAAAAAATCAAACCAGGAAAATACGAGTCATTAAATTTAACCTACATTAAGTATTTACATCCATAAAATACAAACCAAGTAAAACCAAAAAAATATGAAGGTATATGCACAATCCTGAGTCTCCCTCTCCCATGTGCTCTTCTAGGGATTTCGTGCTACTACCGAGCATTCACTAAAGGAACCGACTACCCACAGAGGGTCCTCTCCTGCTGATACTCGATCACTAAGACCAGGATGTAGAAAGAGAATCCTGATTATAAACTTCCTTCTATGGTATTCCATGGAGTCATGTTCTCTCGTGCACGTAGTAGAATACCACGCTCTCTATTGAACTATGCTCCTGAAAATCTAAGAAGTTGCTAACTTGGGGATTCAGTCAACGATCATTGAGATGGTTTTGTGTCCACTAGATATATGTAGAAAACCCATAATAACATCCATAGATATCCTTTCTCACTCCCTTCCGGGAACTGTAAGGATGAAATGAGCAACCCCTTTCAATCACAGGAGCACAACACAATGAGTTGACAAACCACCAAACTGATTCAAATAAGGGATCAAATTTTATATCAACATTTATCCCAGCTTCAACCTCTTATGTCATCCTGGGTGTCCAACTGGACACACAAATGAATATACCAATGCATCTCTCAAATATTTAACTACTAGAAAGTGGGGATTTTACCCACTCATCTAACCCCATTGTTTAGAAAAACCATGGGGATATGTGTTTTTTTATCAACTATTCCCACTGTTTTATTAAAACATTGGTTAATAAATTCCCAATTCCCCCCTTCCATCATGCTCCTCCTCCCTTTTGAATCATCCATGCTTCTCTTTAAATCTTTAATCATGCTCCCCGCTTGAACCCTCTCATCCCTGAACTCTGCATCGCAGACCTCTCCTCCCCTCCCCAACCACCGCGTCTAAGCCATCCGACCTCCACCTCTCGGTCGTCTCCTCCCATTGCCAGCCTCCGCCTCCGGGCCATCCGACCACAGTGTCCCGAACATCTACTCCCCTCCCCAGACCTTGCATCCCAGATCCACCTCTGCTCTTAACCTCGACCTCCCGACCTTTTCCTCAACCTCAATGTCTCATCCTCCGCTTCCCTACCCCCATCTTCGGTGATGTCCCCCTCCCCCCTCTCGACTCCCACTCTTCTAGAAATGTCCCCTCTTAGCTCCCTCTATTACAAGCCTTCGCATCCGCCTCAACTTCACCCAACTCTAGAAGCATCATAATCCAGCCTCCTCCTCCCTGCCCCTAAATCTGGAATCTTGGATTAAAATTTCTTTTTCATTTACAATGTTTTATACCACTGTATTTTGGGTAAATGTGTTCATACCGCTGATTTTATTTAGACTGTTAAATGTGTGGTGAGTCAATGAATTTTACAATAAAAAAGGTATTTCAATTTTATATCACATAAAATAATAGGTAAATAGATAAGTTAAAACTACTTGGTCACCCCACACAAGGTATTATGCATGGTAAAATTGGTTTTCTAAATTCTAACATAATTTCTGATGTGGCCATTTATGATGGGTTTGGAAGTTACATTAACATCATAAACATCCATATTCAAATTATATGGAGTCAAAATGATTATCACATGATCTAAAGGATATGATTGAAAGAGAAAAATTTAGATACCTATTATAGTTTGAATTGTGATTTTGATATTTAATGTAATCTGGTTAAGGGGATTTTGTTTATATGAGATATTTGATAACAAATATATAATAGAGAATAGAAAGATTTTTAAGATCTATAATTAGTGGAGTATTATCATATTGAAATATTTTAATGAAATATAATTAAAGAATAACCTTTTGTGCATATTATTGATGTTCTGTAAATGAAAAATTAGAGAACTATAAAAGAACACCCCTGTTGATTACAATTACTTATTTTTATGAAATATTTTTAAAATCGACCTGCATGTCATATATTTATTTTTACCTCTTAAAAATGAATGTGAGGGTTATATAAATGGGTCATAGAACATTGATGATTAGTGATATATTCCTAAAAATGAAATCCTATTGTAGCAATGTAGTAATTAGTTGTCCTATCAACACATCGTTGTTATGTACCCCATACAGTATCCTTTTATAGGTGAACCAAGAAAACTTTTCCTGTCCATAATATTTAAATTTATGAATTTGGTTGGGATTAAAGATAATATTCATGATTTCATTGAAAAATCAAAAATAAGATCAATTTTTTATAAAAAAATGATGAATTTTTATCACCCAATTTGACCACCTATTTTGGCATATTGAGGCACCACACATCAAATAAGTACTACTAGATTGTATAAATATCATTTTAAACCTTATCACGTGAATCATATTGAGAACCAATATCATTTGATTATGGATAAGTAGGTAAATTATGTAGTAATTCTATAATTCATTAGAACTCATGAGCATGTTGAGCATATCTTCACGAAACCATTAGTTCCTCTTGTATATGAAAGACATTGGTTAAACCTTGGAGTTTATCCATTTTTTTTCAAACATGAAGATCTAGAATTACCCCAAAATAAATTTTACCTAATATATATATCTGATATTTTTGTATTGTTGTAGGATAAATTTCTTTTAATGGGTGTTAATGAAAAGATAGAGATATTATCTAGGTGGTGTTTGTAAAAATAAGGTATTATCTTATAATAAATTAAATAGATTGTATTCATAATTAATTAAATTGTTTTATACATCGAGTGTGGTCTCAAATAGGCTTATAGAATTTATTAATGAGACTTTTTTTATTTTATATTGAATGGAATATTTTTGTGCCCATTTCATTTTGTTGATAATCTAGAATCCATATTAAGGGATAGTAATCATAATGGTTTGAATTTTCAAGAAAAATAATAGATGGAGAATATAGGAACCATCTGTATGTATTTTTTATTTGAATTAATATCGTTTTTATTAGTGTTTATGGTATTTTAAAGGATATTGAATATTTGATGTATTTGATATTGATTAGGCAAATATGATATTTTATGGAAACTAGAGAGAAAGGGTGTTTTTATGGTGAATGGTATTTTCTCAATCCAAGGAATGGTAAAAGATTTTTATTTCATCATTATGGTGGATGAGGATATGTATTTAGTGATGGTATGAATAATTTTTGGTAGTGATAGAGAATTCATAATGTTGACATTGTAGTCATTTACTTCAATGTAGTCTAAATGAAATGTATTTATCTATGATGTATTATAATATTATGTTGAAGAGGGTCTGGATATATTAGATGAAATTTAATATTGGGGTTTTCTTCATTTTTTTGATAAGATTCCATTCCCTAACATCAGTCTCTTCTATAGTGGGGTAGGATTTTACAGAACAAAGAAAAATCAACGATTTTTTTCATTCAATAGCTGTTAACACCACATACACCATTTACATCATGGAATTTATAGTGACTAAAAAAATATTCACTATAAAGGGGTTTTATGCCACATTACTAATAGAAATTAGGAAAAAAATTAAATTATAAAATCATCTCCAATTTTTAAAGGATATTTTAAACCAAAAAATTAGGTTTCTCGTGAATTATAATAGAATTATTGTGGTATCAATTTATAAAGGGTTTGGTTGTTAAATAGAATTCCTAAAATTCAAAATTATATTTATATGGAGTTTATATATTTGGGATATGATATAACGTAAATAATGAAAGGATATAAATATGGTTAGATATTATATTTTTAATATCAAATTTTAAATTCAAAATATTCTAGATAAGATGATTTATGTTATTCAAAATAGAGGACATGAAACATAAAATATAGAATGGTGGGATATTGATAATCAAGAATTATAAGAGTGCAATAGAATTTATATTTATTAATGAAAAAAATATAAAAATATCCTTGAATGTATATTATTAATGAATTGGAAATGAAAAATTGGAGCATTATAAGATAACAACCCCATTGATTTGTGTTACTTATCATTTTTTAAAATTTTATAGCATCAACCACTATGTCATATCTTCATTTTTTCAATTAGAAAAGTAGTGTGTGAAAGAGATTAATAGATTATAGACCATGTATGAGTTCAAATCTCTTCATAATGTTGTCATAACATACTATTTAAGTGCACATTAATTTACATAACAACACATCATTGATATGTACTACTTGGAGTTTCCCTTTTTTAGGCGAACCATGTTAAATTCCTTACACATTATCTTGGAAGGTATATATTCAATTATGTTTAATAATCATACTCACATTGTTTCTCCAAATTAAAATACATGATCCAATATTTTATAAAGAAACGAATATTTTTTTAACTCTAATTCACACCCACTTAGGTTGTATTAAGGGGCGAAGAAAAAATAAATGCACATTAGTTCAATTATATAAATAATTATTAAAGGGACTACGACAACCCTGATTTTTATTACAACTTAAACATGCTTTATTACATAAAACTTAAATTGATAAAACAAAGAAGATCGAGAGGTTTAGTGTCTTTGGGGATTAGGATCATTACATAAAAACTTTAAACTTGAAATACAACATCTTTATTGAAAACTTCCTTTACATGACCACTACATTCCTTCGTACTTAGCATTGCATGGGATAACCTGAGGACATGAATAAGAAAAGGGTGAGCTATAAAGCCCAGTAAGGGAGTACACAATGAATAACATGAGGAGTAAAATACATGTTAGGCAATAGGCATATCAATAGAGCATAAGAGAAACCTGAACATAAAGGCACGATAAAGCATGATAATCATAACATGGAAATGTGGCAACAACACTTAACATTGAATTAGCATGAGCCAAGGCTCATTGCACATGGAGCATGAGTAAACCCTCATTGCACTTGAAGCACGAGTAAACCCTCATTGCACTTGAATTAGAATGAGTCAACACTCATTGCACATGAAGTATCATGATACTATACTTTACCCAATGCATTGGAGCGCTATAAAGGGCGCACCCTTCTTAAACATTTCATTTCATGCATAAGTGTGCCACATGGATCATAAAACATGAATTCATAAAACATAATCATTTCTTCCACGATAAAGGAATGTGAAATTCATAAATGAAACTTTATAATCAATATGTAAATGTGCATAAAGGTGAATACCCTTGATGGAGAAATGGGCATGGTATTCACTACACAAAGACATTGGCTTAGAAAATTGGTGCGATTTCGGCAGCGTAACGGCGTGACATAAGAATTCATAAAAAAGGTTGATGAGAGAGAAAGGGGTTCCTCATCATATTTACATGTAATTTTCAGTAAGGAGATCATATATATACATGTCCCAACAATAGAAATGGAATTTAGATTCATGATACAAAAGTATTGCTTGAATGTAAAAGAAGAGAGAGAAGTTCCTTTCGGAATTTCGACATAGTAACGGGTGTACATGGGAGGAATTTAATGAGAGAGAAAGGGTTCTCCCATCATTCAAACAATAATAGGGCAGTATGGGGGAGGTGTGAAACCATACCCCAACATTCATAATTGAAATAAAAAGGGAAATACAACTTAAAGAAAATTGACAAAAAATGAGAAAGGAAGAAAACCCCTTACTTGGAAGTGTGCTTCCAAAGGCTAGAGAGAGGCTTGTGAGAGGCTTCTTGGGAGCTTGGGGAACCTTGGAGGATTCTAGAGAGAGTAGGGCAGAGTTTGGACGAACTAAAATGGATTTTAGTGAGGAGGAAGTGGGAGCTTGGGTGGGTTTATATAGGAAAGGTGAGAGAATTCTTTATTATTTAGGTTTGGGACCCCTTATATTAAAATAATCCAAACCACAAACAATCCCATGGTATTTGCCCATGGTTTCTGGAAAAGGAAAGAGGAAAACAATATTTTACAATGCCAAGGTCCGAACTTATTAAAAAATTAGGGTTGCTTATGTGGATGTGAGTCACACTCCCATGGAAATTAATTTAAAAAGGCAAAGTGTTGAATAAGTCTTGAGGGCTCCATTAATGCTTTGAAAAGTAATTCAAACAAACCCAAAACCTAATTATTTTAATGATAAAACATATATTGGCCGAACATAAGGATTATGGTATTTTATTACATCACCATTGGGTCATTATGATGTCATAAAACACATTATATATTTAAATGGTATTTAATTTTTACCCAAAAATTTGACTGTCTTAGAAAATTATGAAAAATTCACCGTTGGATAATTTCGACATCCTGATTCCAAAAATAATATTTATTTTATCTAAATAATTTTCTAAATATGTGAATTTTCACTTTTAAAATAAAAACCGACATTTATAAAAAAATTCACGGGTTTTGACAGAAATGGCTTTCAAACCTTAATAAAAATTTTAATTGCATTCATAAAATTATAAGATCATTTATACTTAATAAAAAATTAATTTAATATTAATAATAATATTTTATTAAAATATTATTTAATTAAAAAATCCTTTAATTTAATAAAATATAATTCTTAATTAAATAATAACTAAAAACACCATTTGTACTTTAAAAACTAATTACAATGTATCAAAAATGACTAGAAATTATATTCATTATTATATACAAAAATAATGTACATGAACATGGTGATACTTATTTGTTACATAACCCCTTAAAATAGCCGCATAAGACCTAAGGGTAAGGTGTGCGATGGTGACAGACTCTTGGGGCGGCTCGGATAACATCGCTCGAGTGGTAATTTCAATCAACTTCCACTTTTCCCGTAGACGATCATGTTCGAGCTTGACTTGATGAAGCTCAGATTGGGATTGGTCAAGGGAAAAGCCCAAAGACGCCACCTCTTTTCCGAGCTCCGACAAATGGGATTCATAAGGGGCAATTCTACTGGATGAGACCATCGCTTCCTTTGTCTGAGTAGAAAATTGGTTCGTTAAAGCCGTATATTTAAACTACCCAGATGATCACTGTTCAACGACTATAAAAGTAACGGTCATAAATATTAACGTAAAACTAAAGAAGTTGACATCTTATAAAAAAATTTTTCATAAAGAAACATTTAACTGGATCAAGAGGGATTTTCCATTAATGAAACATTGGGTCGTTACAATATTCCCCCCTTAAGAAATTTCGCCCTCGAAATTTTCCTTTTCCCACACTAAAAAAAATGTGGGTAACTCAGCTTCATCATATCCTCCGACTCCCATGTTGCTTCTTCAAACTTGTGGTTTCTCCACAACACCTTGATGAGGGGCATTGTCTTATTTCGTAGAACCTTTTCTCTACGATCTAAGATCTTCACTGGTTGCTTCTCAAAAGAAAGATCATCTTCCAATTGTACCACCTCGGAAGAGAGTACATGTGAAGGGTCCGGTATGTACTTCCTTAAGAGGGATACATGAAAGACATCATGCACCTTGGCCATAGCAGGTGGAAGTGCTAGTCGATAGGCCACAGCCCCAACACGATCAAGAATCTCGAAGGGGCCGATGTACCTTGGACTTAACTTCCATTTCTTTCCAAACCTCATGACCTTCTTCCACGGAGATATGCGTAAAAACGCCATGTCTCCGACTTTAAACTCAAGGTCTCGTCGACGATTATCTGCATAACTCTTCTGTCGACTTTGGGCTGCCTTGATATGCTGCTGAATGGTTTTCACCTTCTCCACCATTTCTTTGACCATTTCTGGTCCAAGTAGCTTACGTTCACCGACATCATCCCAACATGCTGGTGTTCTACACCTTTTCCCATAAAGGGCTTAATATGGTGCCATTTGGATGCTTGAGTGGAAACTATTGTTATAAGAGAACTCAACCAGAGGAAGATGTTGATCCGATCCTCCTTTAAAGTCCATTGAGCACGCTCTCAACATATCCTCAAGTGTTTGGATAGTCCGCTCGGATTGGCCATCAGTTTGAGGATGATAGGCCATACTGAAGTTCAGTTCAGTATTCAGAGCATGTTGAAGACTCTTCCAAAACTTAGAGGTAAATCTTGGATCTCGGTCAGAAACAATAGATAGTGGTACTCCATGCAACCGTACCACATCCCTGATATATATCCGTGCCAGTTGATCCAAAGAGAAATCCTCTCGAATAGCAATGAAGTGTGCAGTCTTTGTAAGACGATCCACAACAACCCAGATTGCATTGTTGCCTTTGGATGTCCTTGGAAGTCCAGTGACAAAGTCCATGGTGATGTTCTCCCATTTCCATTCTGGTATGGGCAATGGTTGCATCATCCCCTTAGACTTCTGCCTCTCTGCCTTCACTTGCTGACACACCAGGCACTTTGATGTATATTCAGCGATCTCCTTCTTCATATTATCCCACCAAAAGTTTTCTCGGAGATCTCGATACATCTTTGTGCTCCCTGGGTGAATAGAGAAATTTGAACTATGTGCATCATCCAAAAGTTCCTTCTTCAGCTCCGAACTTGATGGAACACATAGTCTTTTCCCAAACCGCACAATTCCTTCTTCATTAACATTAAACTCTGAGGATTTTCCCTTTTTTATAGCTTCCACTTTTTCTTGGATTCCCGCATCATCCTTTTGAGCATCCTTTAACCTTTCCAAAAGAGATTGTTGAGCAATCATTTGTGAAAGGATTGATGATGTTCCCTTCTTTATGATTCCCACATCCATATTCATCAAGTCTAAGAAGATTGGATCCTTCTTAATTCTCATAATTGATAGAATCGATGGATCCTTTCTACTTAGGGAATCTGCCACCTTGTTCGCCTTCCCAGGGTGGTAATGTATTGAACAGTCATAATCCTTGATGAGCTCTATCCATCTTCTCTGGCGCATATTAAGCTCTTTCTGTGTGAATATATATTTAAGACTCTTGTGGTCGGTATATATCTCACATTTCTCTCCATAGAGATAATGCCGCCAGATTTTCAAGGCAAAGATCACCGCCGCCAACTCCAGATCATGCGTTGGATAGTTTCGCTCATGGATTTTCAACTGCCTTGAGGCATAGGATATCACTTTATCATTCTGCATCAGCACACATCCTAAGCCCTTCTTCGAAGCATCACTGAATACCACAAAAAGCTCCCCACTTGTGGGTAAAGTGAGCACGGGTGCCGTGATAATCCTCCTTTTCAACTCCTTGAAGCTTTCTTCGCATTCATCACTCCAAGAAAACTTTACTCCCTTCCGAGTTATCTTGGTAAGAGGGTTGGACAATCGTGAGAAATTTCTCACAAATCGTCGATAATATCCAGCTAACCCCAAGAATCTACGGATATCAGTTACCGATGTTGGCCTCGGCCATCCCTCAATTGCATCTGTTTTGGAGGGGTCCACAGATATCCCATTGCTTGTGATGATATGGCCCAAGAATGAGACCTCCTTCAACCAGAACTCACACTTGCTGTACTTGGCATAGAGATTCTCCTTGCGCAAAGTCTCCAGTGCAGTTCTTAAATGCTCCTCATGGTCCTCCTTGGTTTTGGAGTATATTAGAATATCATCTATAAAGACTACCAAAAATTTTTCTAGGTAATCTCTAAAGACTCTATTCATCAAGTCCATGAATATTGCTGGAGCATCGGTGAGTACGAAAGGAATTAATAAGAATTCATAGTGCCCATACCTTGTACGAAAAACAGTCTTGGGGATATCTTCCTTCTTCACCCTTACTTGATAATATCCCGACCGCAAGTCCACCTTGGAGAAGTATTGTTCTCCACGCAGCTGATCAAACAAGTCATCGATTCTTGGGAGAGGATACTTGTTCTTTATCATGATTTTGTTAAGTTCACGATAATCGATGCAAAGCCGCATTGACCCATCCTTCTTCTTGACGAAGAGGACTGGTGCACCCCATGGTGATGCACTTGGGCGTATAAACCCTTTATACAGATTCTCCTGTAGTTGTTTCTTCAGCTCTTCAAGCTCAACAACATCCATTCTATATGGAGTCTTGGATATTGGTAGCGCCCCAGGTATAAGTTCAATTGAGAACTCAACATCTCTTCTTGGAGGAAGACCAGGAAGTTCCTCAGGAAATACTTCAGCGAATTCCCTCACAATAGGCATTTCTTCAAGGGTGGTTTCTTCCTTGGACTCAATCATCTGAGCCAGATATGCGTGCTCATAAGGCGGTAATATCCATGCTTGAGATGATGGATCTAAAGGAGATTCATCTTCCTCCTGACACTTGTAAATAATCGTGGGTCGATTCTCCATATAGAGTGTGATTTCCCTCTCCCGACAATTTATGTTGGCTCTATATAAGGAAATCCAATCCATGCCAAGAATTGCATCAAATTCCACCAAAGGGAGTATGATGAGGTTCGCCGGGAAATTCAATCCACATATTATAACAGGGGAGGACTTATATTCATGGGATGAAATGATTTCCCCATTTTCCGTACTCACCGACATCTTTACTTCCATGATTTGTGGTGGTGCATGGATTGTTCTACTAAACTTTTGAGATATAAAAGAATGCATAGAACCTGAATCAAAAAGTACGTTCTCTATTCTTGAATGAATAACTAGCGTACCTGTCACCACTTCGTTGTCGGGGTTCACCTCGGCAGAAGTGATGGCAAAAGTTCTTCCTTGCTGTCTTGGAGGTTGCTGGTTGCCTCCGATAACCCTTGGATTAGGGCACTGATTTGCAAAATGACCCGGTTCTTTGCATTTGTAGCATTGAACAACGCGTTGAGGTTCGAACGGAGCGTTCCTCTCCTCTGTCATAGCCGCGGGTCCTTCTTGCTGACAGTTAACAGCTAGGTGCCCTTCTCTTCCACACTTGAAGCATTTTCTTGCCCCCCTAAGGCAATTTCCAGGGTGCTTCTTTCCACACTTTTGGAAAGTGGGGTGCTGGAACTTCTTAGCGCCATTGGATTTATCCATCGAACCACCAGCATTGAAGTCCACCTTACGCTTCTTTTCCCCATGATACCCCTGTGATTCTCTGATCTCCATTTCAACCTTGAGGGCACATCAGACAATTTCCTCATAGCTGTCGAAGTCACGGATCGCTAATGCTTTCCACAAGCTAGGCTTCAGCCCACCAAAGAAGCGGTCAACCTTGAATTCGGGGGTAACGACAAAGCCGGAAGCGTATTGTGCAAGCCTTGTGAAATTTTCCTCATACGCTCCCACAGATTCTTCATCTTTCTTCTTGAGGGAAAGGAAGTCCCTTTCCATCTTAAGACGGAGGGTGCGCGGAAAATATTTATCGAAAAACATCTTCCGGAATTCCTTCCATTCCAAAGCCTCGATCTCCTCCTCAGGCTTCGTATTTTTGATCAACGTCCACCATTGATCAGCTTCACCCTCCATACGATAAGCCGCCAGGAGAACCTTCTCTTTTTCAGAGCATTGGAGGGTGGAGAATATCTTTTCAATGGAGTTGATCCATTGTTCAGCGATCGTGGGATCGGATGATCCACTAAAAGTAGGAGGCCTTTGTCTCATGAAGCTTTCAATAGCGACTTGTTCTTTCTTAGGGGGGGTTGAACGTTCCTCTTGACCAGTGTTTCTATTCAAAACTTGAGTTAGCTGAGAGAGAAGCGTGACAAAGTTCGCGATTCCCGCTCCCATTGGATTGGGCATCTCATAAGTACAATCATCACACTGATCTTCACAACGGTTGTTAGCCCGAGTTCTCCTATTACCGGACATTGGCTGGAATAAAAGAAAGTTAGGGGTAACACATAAAGGGTAATCCAAAGACAAAAGTTGATGACTTATAAATAAACTTTAATCCCTTTAACTCATGAGTCTATAGGATTCAATCCAGGCTTTTCATGATCTCCCTTCTAACATATATTCTTAGGGGAATTTTTCCCTTAATAAGGGTTCATACTAAGATTGTGAATTCATCAAAACATATCCCCCGGGAGTGTCGTAACCAAGAGTGTAGCAAGGCCCGTTGTCGTGCACCGGTTCCCGTTCGAGTCTAGCTCAAAGCGGTGTTTTCGGGTTTTACCCCTAGGATACATCTGTGCCAGAGCCACCTCTACCTGCTCGTATCCAGACAGGGATGTATTTGTTTGACAAACCACTTACTTAGTATTTACCAAAACTTAGGGATGTCTTTATTATACTTAGTCTTGTATCTAAGGCTTTACTAGGGATTCCTAATCCCAAAAATAACTAAACCTATCCTTTGATACCAACTATGACAACCCTGATTTTTATTACAACTTAAACATGCTTTATTACATAAAACTTCACTTGATACAACAAATAAGATCGAGAGGTTTAGTGTATTTGGGGCTTAGGATCATTACATAAAAACTTTAAACTTGAAATACAACATCTTTATTGAAAACTTCCTTTACATGACCACTACATTCCTTCGTACTTAGCATTGCATGGGATAACCTGAGGACATGCATAAGAAAAGGGTGAGCTATAAATCCCAGTAAGGGAGTACACAATGAATAACATGAGGAGTAAAATACATGTTAGGCAATAGGAATATCAATATAGCATAAGATAAACCTGATCATAAAGGCATGATAAAGCATGATAATCATAACATGGAAATGTGGCAACAACACTTAACATTGAATTAGCATGAGCCAAGGCTCATTGCACATGGAGCATGAGTAAACCCTCATTGCACTTGAAGCACGAGTAAACCCTCGTTGCACTTGAATTATCATGATTCAACACTCATTGCACATGACGTATCATGATACTATACTTTACCCAATGCATTGGAGTGCTATAAAGGGCGCACCCTTCTTAAACATTTCATTTCATGCATAAGTGTGCCACATGGATCATAAAACATGGATTCATAAAACATAATCATTTCTTCCACGATAAAGGAATGTGGAATTCATACATGAAACTTTATAATCAATATGTAAATGTGCATAAAGGTGAATACCCTTGATGGAGAAATGGTCATGGTATTCACTACACAAAGACATTGGCTTAGAAAATCGGTGCGATTTCGGCAGCGTAACGGCGTGACATAAGAATTCATAAAAAAGGTTGATGAGAGAGAAAGGGGTTCCTCATCATATTTACATGTAATGGAAAGTAAGGAGATCATATATATACATGTACCAACAATAGAAATGGAATTTAGATTCATGATACAAAAGTATTGCTTGAATGTAAAAGAAGAGAGAGAAGTTCCTTTCGGAATTTCGGCATAGTAACAGGTGTACATGGGAGGAATTTAATGAGAGAGAAAGGGTTCTCCCATCATTAAAACAATAAGAGGGCAGTATGGGGGAGGTGTGAAACCATACCCCAACATTCATAATTGAAATAAAAAGGGCAATACAACTTAAAGAAAATTGACAAAAAATGAGAAAGGAAGAAAACCCCTTACTTGGAAGTGTGCTTCCAAAGGCTAGAGAGAGGCTTGTGAGAGGCTTCTTGGGAGATTGGGGCACCTTGGGAGGATTCTAGAGAGAGTAGGGAAGAGGTTGGACGAACTCCAAGGGATTTTAGTGAGGAGGAAGTGGGATCTTGGGTGGGTTTATATAGGAAAGGTGAGAGAATTCTTTATTATTTAGGTTTGGGACCCCTTATATTAAAATAATCCAAACCACAAACCATCCCATGGTATTTTCCCATGGTTTCTGGAAAAGGAAAGAGGAAAACAATATTTTACAAGGCCAAGGTCCGAACTTATTAAAAAATTAGGGTTGCCTATGTGGAGGTGAGTCACACTCCCATGGAAATTAATTTAAAAAGGCAAAGTGTTGAATAAGTCTTGAGGGCTCCATTAATGCTTTGAAAAGTAAGTCAAACAAACCCAAAACCTAATTATTTTAATGATAAAACACATATTGTCCGAACATAAGGATTATGGTATTTTATTACATCACCATTGGGTCATTATGATGTCATAAAACACATTATATATTTAAATGGTATTTAATTTTTACCCAAAAATTTGACTCTCTCAGAAAATTATGAAAAATTCACCGTTGGATAATTTCGACATCCTGATTCCAAAAATAATATTTATTTTATCTAAATAATTTTCTAAATATGTGAATTTTCACTTTTAAAATAAAAACCGACATTTATAAAAAAATTCACGGGTTTTGACAGAAATGACTTTCAAACGTTAATAAAAATTTTAATTGCATTCATAAAATTATAAGATCATTTATACTTAATAAAAAATTAATTTAATATTAATAATAATATTTTATTAAAATATTATTTAATTCAAAAATCCTTTAATTTAATAAAATATAATTCTTAATTAAATAATAACTAAAAACACCATTTGTACTTTAAAAACTAATTATAATGTATCAAAAATGACTAGAAATTATATTCATTATTATATACAAAAATAATGTACATGAACATGGTGATACTTATATGTTACATAACCCCTTAAAATAGCCGCATAAGACCTAAGGGTAAGGTGTGCGATGGTGACAGACTCTTGGGGCGGCTCAGATAACATCGCTCGAGTGGTAATTTCAATCAACTTCCACTTTTCCCGTAGACGATCATGTTCGAGCTTGACTTGATAAAGCTCAGCTTGGGCTTGGTCAAGGGAAAAGCCCAAAGACGCCACCTCTTTTCCGAGCTCCAACAAATGGGCTTCATAAGGGGCAATTCTACTGGATGAGGCCATCGCTTCCTTTGTCTGAGTAGAAAATTGGTTCGTTAAAGCCTTATATTTAAACTACCCAGATGATCACTGTTCAACGGCTATAAAAGTAACGGTCACAAATCTTAACGTAAAACTAAAGAAGTTGACATCTTATAAAAACATTTTTCATAAAGAAACATTTAACTGGATCAAGAGGGATTTTCCATTAATGAAACTTTGGGTCGTTACAGGGACCACCTTCCTGGATATTGGTGTATTAATATATGATCCACTCTAGTTCATTCCCCATCTAAGATCATATCGAGCATAATAAGGCTCATGACCTCATATAACATGCATCAACACCACACAACTAATTATAAACAAAATATAGTGAATTAAATAATTTAATCCAGTAAAAAATATTTTTTAAAACTCACATAGAAATATTGAAGCATTGAAAACACATAAAATAGAGTATACAAGACTCATTCGAGGATTCTTAAATTCCTTTAACCAAAATTACAATTAAACAACACACTAAAAATAATAAATTTCTAGTCAAATAGAAAACGTCCACGAAAAATACACCCAGTGAAAAAAATCCATTTACATTTTAAGAAATTGGTATCTTTTTACTCCTTCTACATCCTCGATATATTACACCAAAAATACCGATTCACCTGAAATAATTCTTCCAGTATTAATGGAATATTACTTAAAAACCTATATGGAGATTCTATCAATTAATATGAAGAAAATGATGGGAATACAACTAGGGTAAGGTCACTAAACGCACCCATAAGGGTGAAGAAAACACTCACTCATATAAATAAAAGTAATAGGTGGTAGTGTAAATGTGGTATTGGGTATTATTCCTATAATTTAGCCTAAAAATATAGGAAAACCATTGGTGCGAATGAAATAGGGGGCCTAACCCCCCCTCCTCCCTATGAAATTACAACATTGACCCACTATATACATGGTTCACCATTATTGGGTACCTGATACCCCTATATTAGGTTTATATAGGATCTAATAGTCTTTTTTTTTCATACCAATTAGTAGTAATAGGTTAACTAGAGTCCTCCAACAAGCTACCCAATGGGCACTACATGAATCTATAATTAACCATCGTCCAATTATTAACAAAAAATTACTCTAATAAGGGATTTTATAAATGAAATTTCAATTAAATAAGGTCAATCATATAATCAAATAGTATAAATTGAAATTTAGTCCTAGATAACATTCACATTCCTCATACATGGGTTGGCCAGACCCAAGGAAAATCTCTATACCATGAAATCAAAAACTTTGAAAAATATGACAAATGGTCTTGAGTATCATCCTTGAACCAACACCCTTTATTAGTCTTAAAAACCATTCATTCAAAAACATTAGGTTCTCTATCATATCAAAATATACAAAATAATATTCATAACTACATAGATGCCCAATTTCCATGGTAGAAAGTGTAGGGTTTTATTACAACTTAGTAAGACTCAAAAGATCACATCCATAAAATAAAAAATAAAGTGTTTTTTAATTATGATTGATTTAATAATCAATCATTGATTATCATATTAATATTTGAAAAATTTATAATTTATGTTAATTTGTAACAAAAATACTACTGATGCTTCATCTCTATAATGGCACTCAAAATCATTTTGTATATAATTTTTCCATCACAGGAGAGTATATCGTAATGGTACATGTTAAATTAAATGAATATGGGGCTCTTTTAAAATATTTTTGACGATGGGTGAATTTTTTTATCTCTCCCTTTCTTTTTAATGGAAATAATACATGTTTAATGTTATTTTTTAATGTAAAAAGATTGTTTTTTTTATGTTACAATTAGGGGAGGAAAAACTTTTTAATATCTCCCTTAGTTAAACTATAATAAAACATACCACTATATCATAGACATGAAACCTTTTTTATTGCCCATTATTGTTTACCTTGTTGATCATCCATTTATAGGATAGAGGTAGGAATTTTATCTCTCATACTGAAAGGGTTGAAATTGGTTATAAAAATAAAGGCACTTGAAATACGAATGTGAATTAACTATTAAATTTTTATGTTCTAATAGTTTTATTTTATATATTAAATTTCCATTTTTAATTATGGTTAGAATTTTTGATTATAAGATAACTTTTTTTATTGTTATAGAATGGATATATGATGGATGTATCATACCAATAAGATTTCAAATGCATTTCAAAATAAATTGGAGATTTTTTTAGAGTTTTTGTTTGACAATGATTCAGATAGAGGTTGTATACAGTGTTCATGCTATAAATATGTTGGATGACCATGGTTAAGCAAGGAAGAAGTTAGCTACCATATAATAAAATTTGGATTTCAAACAAACTATTATGATTGGTAACACCATGGATAGAAGATTCAATATTCTACTAGTCTTGAACAAAATGAATGAAATGGAATTAAGAATTTGATATTTGATCGGTTTCTATTTCTCCATCATCCCAAGAGAGATAGTATTCCAGTGCTATAAGACAATGATATGAATTCACAAGATGAAGATACTTAAGATGATGATGAGAGAGTGAAAATTTAATTGGATGATGTCATAACTCCGGTATATCATGAATGTATTAAAATGTCCAAGTTATAATTTTTAATGTTGTATGTCATGGGAAAACCATGTATGGAATTTCTAATACCGATATTGATTATATTCATATATTTTATTAGTACATTCTTCCTGATTTTGAGGATATTACCTCAAATCATTTCAAGGAAAGGATGTTAATTAAGTAGATTAGATTTCAAACTAATAATTTCCATGCTTGTCTGAATGATTCCAGTTTATTTTGGGAGGAAAAAAATGACTGTAATGACTGTAAATAATGTGGTAAATTACTAAGGAATACAAATATAGATGTAACACCATCTCTTGTGGAACAGAAATTCATGTGGCACCTTGCATTTATTCCCAGAAATCAAAATATATCCATTTCCTCAAAAATAACAGCCAATACGTGATGGAATTATGATGTGAGAATTAAAGTTAATGATGAGTTGGTTCATCCTATACATGGATTATCATGGAGGACATTTTATGCACAACATCATGGTTTTTTAGCTGAGGTGCATAATGTTAGGTTCGGTATATCCTGTGATGGTTTTAATCTGATTGGTCTTATACTTACTTGTCATAGCATGTGGACAGATTTTTTTCATAATTATAATATTCATTCGGGTATTTGAATGAAAAAACATTTCACATTATTGAGTATACTGATATATGTACCTTTTGATCCTGATAATGATATAGATTTCTACTTATAGCCTTTATTATGATATTTGAAAAAACATTGGTATTTGGGTGTGCATACATTCGATGGTTCTTCAAAGAATGAGTTTTAGATATATGTTACCCCTCTATGAACCATAAATGATTTCCCAGCATATTAAATGATGTCTCGGTGGTGCACGAAGGATAGACTGTCATGTCATGTTTGAATGAAGAATACATGTTCTAGAAGGCTTAAATATCATTATAGTTTTAGTTTCATGGGGAATCAATTATTTTTTTCCAATATATCATCAATACAGGATGAATAATTGTTGGTTTGATAATATAGTTGAGACTGAACAATCACCTCAACGTATTTTAGGATTTTATATTATTAATGATTTGAAATATTTTAGTTTTTTATTAGGTAATGGTTAGATGAAATCTACAAAGAGGTACAATGTTGACACTTAATCCAAATACAATTGAAAAAACAGATTTTTTGTGAATTTCTATATTTGACTACCAATTTGATACATCATTGTTTAATTCATATTAATAAAAATATATGTGAAATTTTGCTTTAAATTCTTCTTAATTTCAATGGGAAGACCAAAGACGACTTCTGATATCTTCGGGACATATTGGATTGGGGTATTCTACCAGTAATGCATCTTCTGTGTATTAGTGAAAAAATGGAAATTTCCTTATGCTTCTTATGTGATGACTTTGTTAGAGAATGATCAATTTCCGACAGTATTGTAGAATATCACGGTTCCTAATGGCTATTCCAGAAACATATCTAAATGGGTCAACAGAAGATATGTGAATAAAATCCATGAAAACTAATGATTATCACATCATTCTTCATGAATTGATTCTAATAGAAATTCATCATTTGCTATCCAAAAATCTAATTGTGAAAGTGAATTGCTTATTCCATTTTTAGATACCTTTTTTTCAAAAAGGTTATCGAAGTCATTGTTGATAAAAATGCAACCGGCGGCGCTATTAATTTTATGTGATATGGAAAAGATTTTTCATCCATAATTCTTCACTTGAATGTTGAATTTAATGGATCATCTTCCAAATGAGACACATCTTGGGGAAACAGTTTCTTTTCGGTGGATTTATCTTGCTGAATGAAATATGTCCACAATGAAATCATATGTCTATAATAAGAATTATCATGAAGGTTCGTTTGTGAGTGGTTATATGGCCCAAGAATGTATGGATTTTTTTCAGCGTATTTTTCATATGTCACCACAAAAAAAAATCGTCCAATGATAAATAAAGATGACCAGTATAGGGAAATTGAGCCCTCATTTCCATCTCTTCCACAAACCGAATGAATTTATGGGTCTTATACATTGTCTACATTGAGCCTTGAAGAGCAGAAGATGGCACATTGCACAATCTTGTTTAACTATGGTTTGTTTGATGACTATATCAAGTAAGTAATTTAGATATTTATATTTTATCTCATGTTTTAAAATTACACATATAACTTAAACATTTATTATCATTTTTTGTAGGAAACATAAAAAAATTATAAGTAGAGTTCATCAACCTTTATATTTGAGAAGGAGAGAGGATTTTCATAGCCTAGAGTTTCCTACTTGGTTGAAATCGATGGTGTTACCATTAATTTAGTTTGATTAAAAAATAAATATCCCTTTCATCTTATTATTCATATATATTCCAGGTGTTGATTTTACCCATTGACATGGTTTATCAAGAATTGAGAGATTTGTATTTTTGTTCTAATTCATTGGACCGTGAATACTAATCATTAATAATAAATGCAAATAAATTTGTTACAACAGATTGAATAGTGAAAATGATAACACAACATGATGGCATTATGTTAACTCCTACAATAGATTGTTGTGCCTATGTATCAGATAATCAGCCTCTATAAGAAGATGTGTATTATTATGGACTAGTAGATAAAATATTATTATTGGATTATTACTCTCTTAGTAGAGTCACTATTATGAAATGTAAATTGTATGATTCAATGAGACGATATGGTACATTTATTTATGACTATTGATTCTGAGTTATTGATATGAGCTGATTCTTATGTTCTGAAAAACCATACATTTTGGCATCAATGGCTAAACAAGTGTTTTATGTGAAAGATAATCTTTTACCAGATTATAGTGTCATTAATTACATAATCCCCAGACATATTTTTCATGATTCTGGTGATGAAATAGCCACCATTGAGCTACCCCCTGGTTTTGGCCAAAATAATGCATTTGAGAAATCAAATTGTCCCATTGTGAGAGTTGATTTTGAACCTGATGTAGTCTTTGTTAATATATTGAAGAAACCATATATGTTCACAGTTCATTTAGTTTATATTGACATGAGTTTCTCAGGTTTGAATTACTGTATTTACATTAATTATGTTTCAGTTTGGAATTATATGTTTGTTTTTTTAATTTTTGGATGTCATTTCATTAAATAATATTTATTTCAATTTTCAAAACAATGTTTAAATCTTGTTTTTAAAAAATATATAACATGGTAATGAAATTTTAAAAACATTGTTGTCCATTTCCCTGTAATATTTTGTACAATTAGTATTTAGATGAAGTAAAATTGGTTCCATTCATGAATTATTGATAGGTGTAATACATATGCAGGACTTGTAAAAACTATTTCTAAAAACTTTACATTTCATTCTCATGTAGATTATTCCAAATAATACTGACGGTCAAAGGAAGTGAATATTTGATCCCGATCGATCGGGGAGTGAGGGTGCGCTGAATTCGCTTTTATCAGTGAGTATTATAATTGTAATGTTTTTCTTATTCATTAAATATAATTTCATGATAATATTTTTTATCAATTTTTTTAAGCACATTCAATAACATCAGATTTGACTCTAAATCCGGTTAGTATGGGTATGAGTGGGGATGCTCCTAGACCTAGAAAGAGGACCCATCATACTCATTTCCACACTTACCTACCATCAGAAACCAATTCCATCACACCTTTCCATCCTCCTCTTGAGTCTATGGGGATGTTTTTATCCATTACTCCATCATCTCATTTTTCCTCTTCTTCCAATACAATATCTACACCACCTCTATAGATGTCTCCACCTTTACCATATCCATATCTGATAATGTATCCCCCATCCTACAACCCATATGCTTGCATGTCTACACTGCCTCCAATTCCTACCGTCTAACCAGCATCTGATGATAATGTTCCATTATCTTCCACTCTAGTGCATGAATGTCAACCATAGCATGCACTATAATTTACATTTCCTACAGAGGCTACTATGTTTGGACAACCCTCAGATCCATCACAGTCTATTGAGAAACCTGCAGATAGTATTTTCATTATAACAATTTCAAATTATATCACTATTTTTTTGTATTTTACTGTGAATTAATTCTTCTCCCTCCTATTTTCCTTATTTATTGGGATATTCTTCTAGGATATGTGGGCACACTCAGATGAAGGAAGTCGAATCTCCAGATAATGCTGATGAGGGATTACAACTGACAAAATCAGATGGTAGGCCCAACTGTAACGCATTGTAGAGGTCCCATGACCACTTTGCCCAAGTATCATGATATCATTCTGGTGGAACCAGTGACATGGAGATGTATCAGTAAAGAGATTAAGGAAAAATAATGGGAGAAAATATGGTTAGGAAAATTTTATAAATTCATGACTATATTATTGGTGTATTTAAATGAAATAATATGGTCATTACAGATTCGGTTTTACTTTTCCAACAGAGAAGATTCTAAGAATACAAGGTTGATGAATTTTTGGGTGTTCAGGCACAAATATAAGAATAATTTGTATGTAGGTTGGATGATAAGGGTTGGTACTAACTTAGAGGGTGTACCCATATTCCCCAACTATCAACAAAGTCAGTACGATAAAATTATTGCATATTGGAAGACTGGTAACTTTAAGGTAATCTCAATCATTAATTGATGGCATGTAACATTTAATTCTTATTACTTGCATTGGAATTATTTTTTGGATGTGTTAGCGGAAAAAATAAAGAATAAGGATTCAATGACATATTTTCACACATTGTGGCGCACTACATCACCCGATCATGAAAAGCACCATGTACTTTAACTAGTTATTGTAATGTTATACAAGATGTTCTACTTAAAATATTTTTTAATATACATAGGCCATATTAGTGCATTTACAATATAGGGTTTTAATCTAGATTTTTTCATTTCACATTTGCAGCAAGATTCATTGGGTATCAAAGGTCCTATACCTCGTGCAAAATTATTTTTCTCCAGTAGAATGAAAAACAATGGAAATGCAGTAAATGCATATAAATAAGATAAACCTGTAATGATTTTTATTTATATTTTAAATATTTATATGAAATTAATAGTTTAATATGTTTATAATTTCAATAGTCTTCCATGGAGGACCTCGATTATAAATAATATGACAACATCTGTCCACATGATCATTTATGTCAGGTATTAAGTGTGGAGCACCTAGGGAGAGTACAATGTCGACCTAGGAAAAACATTGTCCCCTTTAGGTATTGGTTGTCATAATGCTCCACTCAATCCCCCCAGACCCTTAAGCTGGAAATCACTCGTGTTGAAGAAGATGGGAAAGGAAAATATCTTTAGAGGAGTGAGAATGAAGTAAGTTGATAAGCGGACATTTCATTAAAGTTGTGGATGTTTTGAGTTAGTCTCTTCCATCAGATTATGTTTCTTCTTTGAATTCATATATGGTCTCAATGTTCTATTTAAATGATGTTTCGAAGGATGATAATGAGGGTCGTAGTGGCGAAAAAGGTGGTGGTGATAGAGTTGTTGGTGGTGAGGATGTTGTTGACGTTGTTGTTGGTGATGAGGATGCTAACGATATTGATGATGATGATGTTAATGATGATGGGCACGGACATGGGGATGGGGATGTTTGTTATAGGGGGATATTAATCCCCTCCATTTTTGACATTGTACGGATACTTATGTATATAGATTAATAACTAGAATTGATTTTTTTTATGGATGATAATGGTTAATTTATTTTCTTCGGAAAAGTTCTACATAAATTTTCACTTTCATTTACATAAAGCTAACATTAGAATCCTTATTTATGGAGATGGGAAAGTGATGCCCTTACTACCATAGAATACATAGCTCTAAATGTTATCCCATATAGTGACATTGGCTTTCATTTATTATCTCTTTATTTCTCATAATTTATTGAATTAATAAGTCAAAATTAATGAAGGTAAAAAAGGAGTATATTCCTTAGTTGTTATTACTAAAATTTAAATCTTTTGAAAATATAAGTTTTATTGATTGAAGAGATTGGGTCTTATGAGATTGTAAGTCCCTGAATTATATGGTAAATTCTAGAGATATTTTTTGGTTTATCGGTAGCTTTGTAAGAAGGGTGTGGCAATTCAATAAAGTCTTACATCATTGGTTCAAGATAATGGTAACGATAATGCATGAACATATCCACCCCTTGATATGTATATTTTTGGCAACAGGTAATAAGGTAAAATCTAATAGTTCTCCAAACCATCACTATGGGGTGGGGGTGAGTGTAGGGATGGGTTTAGGGGAAGGGGGTAGGGGGTTGTGGGGTTGTAGGTGGGTTATGGGGCAGTGGGGTTGCAGGATGGGGGCAGGGGGGTAGTTGGGGTGAAGGGGGCAGGGGGGCAGTGTGTAGGTAGTGGTGGGGTGAATGGGGTAGGCATAGTGGAGGTGAAGGGGGCAGGGGGCCGGGGGTAGTGGGGTTGCAGGTGGGGGTGGGTGGGCAGTGGGGGTGCAGGTTGGGGTGGTTTCCCCTCTATCATCTCCGGCACATCTCTGATGTTATGTAGTTTAATTTTCCATTTTTCACTGATTCTTTTCTCATTATACTATTATTTTCTCCCCCTCCTTTGTCTAACATTTAAATTTCATCTATAGGTGAACCCATTCTGGTGCACCTCAAATGATATGTTTTTTTATAGCATGAAACTTTAGTGTCATATACATTTTTTAAAATATATATGCTTCCATAAATTAGTTTAATTGATGATTTGGAACTGCATTTTTTCTATGATAACATGCCCTTTTTTGTTGCAAAATTTTTATAATTGGGTGATGGAAATATCCGATCGAGTAAAAATATGTTGTCATACTAAAGAGGCTGAAGATTTGTGGAAACCAGTTGTATGTTTTATGCATTATGTTCTTTGGATTCAATTCAAAAAAATGTTATGTAATCAGTATTCATTTCTATAATAACACAATCATGCCTCATTTCTGAATTGTTTTTTTCTAAAATTTATTTTCTGTGTACTAGGGATTGGGTACAATGACATCCATGGAGGGAAAATAATACATTATTGAGCACCAAAATCAAATTAGAGAATTTGTGTTGGTCAACAATGAATATGGAAATGAAATTGAGCTTCCATTCAGCAAGAAAAGGATAAAAGAAAAAAATAATTGGCTTCATCAGTTTTAGGTATAGAATTGAAGTTGATAGTTTATTTATAGGGTTATATGTATTGATCTTTTTGTGTAGATTAAACATTCATTTGTGATCCCTGATGAAGTTAGATATGGATTCCTAAGGAATCACAATAGGCAGGTGACATGCTTGGAATTCCATCCCACAAATAACGCCATTCTGTTGTCTGGGGATAAGGTTGGTTCTTTAATTTTCCTTTTTTATGTATATATTTTCAGAATTATGTATATTATACTGTTCATTTATATATTTTTTTTCCTTGGTTCCTTTGAAAATAAAGGACAACATGGTGTTTGGGATTACTAAAGTTTATGAAAATATGTTGTACAGAAACAAACACATCTACATACTCAACAATATAAGGTGAGTTATATGTTTATTGGGATACATGGTCCACTTATATTTGTTTGTATAAGATGAACATTCATTTTTCTTCCTAGGAAGAATCATGTGTGTGCTCACACACACACAAATTAACACCATTTTCCATATTGAAGAACAATCATGACTTATTTTTTCATACCATATAAAAAGTAATCATTGATAAGTTCTTTAAGAAGGGAAGTTAAACAACGACTTAATGATATTACACCCACCTCAACTGTGTATGTGCTGCTTAAAAACTGGATGCACAATTTGTGATAATTTTAATTGAAAAAATAATGGATCAATATATAGTGCATCATCAGATGTAACAATTTGTTGAACTGACATGGAAAATGGAATGGCAACAACTTTCATGGACCAAAACACCAATGTATGATAGGTTGTTTTTTCCTATGGGTAAATTTTTTTATTCCATTGTATGATTTATTAGCTACTTCAAATTGACTATAGAGTTTGGGAATGCCTCTTAACTGACCATCATGATTTATGGTCGTATAAATTTTCAATTGTGACTTATCGAGGCCTTTTTCACAAGACCCAATCAGTTGAAGTTGATATATGGTTTGGATATTAACTTTGATAAATTCATTGTCCTTAGTGTACAAAATTTTGTGTTTCTATGGATGAATGTATTCTGATTAGGTAATTTTTCGTTTTACAGTTGGTGCTTTATTAAAAAGCATTACAATATAAATCAGATGGTATTTTAATTATGTAATTTGAAATCCTAAAATAAATCTTTACAAACATGTCTATGTTATTGATTTTTTTTATTGGATTCCAAAAATTGGGGCTCATTAATTTGTATTGAATGAGGTTGATATTTATCCATGAATTGCATCTATTTGAAGCTCTATTTGGAACATGTCTGCTTGGTTTTATTAATTATTCAATGATAGTTGTTGATATATGGTTCAAATTAGCTACTCAAGTCTATTTCAATCATGTTCTAGGTTTTATTACTCTTTAATTGTTATTTCTTGGTATATGATTCAAATAAGTTAATTTAAGGTTAGAATTATAATTAAAATGATTCACTGATATAGACATCTAATTTTTTTTGCAGATATGGGGGGATTGAAAGTTATTTTCCATTATAATTGAAATGATTTACTGATATAGACAACTAGAATGAACTCTAAAGAGAGTGGGGTTGTCGGGAGAGGGGGGGGGGGGCTAATTGGTGTATGGTGAGGGGGAGTTACTACTTGTATTTAGGGGTATTGACACTTGGGAAGAGGGTAGGGGGTGTGATGGGGGGGATGATGCTGGGGAATAGAGAAGGGGTGTTTGTAGGGGAGGGGGAGTGCAGGGTGAGGGGGGAGGGGGTGTGTAGTTGTAAGGGGGCAGTGGGGGTGTGAAGTGGTATGGGGGGAGTGGGGGTGTTTTTACAAGTATTCAAGGGGGGTGAGGTTAGAGAAGAGGGTAGGGAGTGTTCCAAATAGGGTGGGGGCTGGTGTTAGGGAAGATGGGAGGGGTGTGTGAAGGGGAGGGGATGAGAGGGAGGGGGTGCAGTGGGAAGGGGGCAGTGGGGGTGGGGTGGGGGATTAAAAGTATTCAAGGGGGTTTCGGGAAAGAGGGAAGGGTGTGCTGGGGAAGATGGTAGTGGTTTGTGTTGGGGGTGAATGGTGAGGGGGGATCTCCAGGAGGGGAGGGGTTTCTAGGGGAGCAGTGTGTAGGGGGAAGGGAGGGGTGTAGTGGGGGTGTAGGGGGGCTATGAATATATGCATGTGAAGGGGGGGGGAGTGGGATGGGGGCTGGCGGCTGTGTGTAGGGGGTGTGGGGTGCAGGGGGAGGGGTTGGGGGTGCAGGGGGAGGGGTTGTCTAGGATTGTGCAGGTGATAGGGAGGGTGTTTTCCAAGAGTGTGTAGGGGAAGGATGGCGGGTTGTCCAAGAGTTTTCAGGGAGTGTTCAGGGTGTAGGTGGAGGGGGTCTGTCCATGAGCAGGGGGTGAATATATTCAGGTGAAAGAGGAAAATAGAGTTTGGATTCCTATTTTTGGCTTCTTGATGGCTTTTCCATTTCGATCATTTTTTGATTTTGAGGACTTGTATTGCTGTGCAGGATTGGGATGTATGCTATGCAGGGAACCAACAACAAAACATAGCTGATGAAATTGATTTCTTCCAT
This sequence comes from Viscum album, assembly GCA_963277665.1. NCBI lineage: Eukaryota > Viridiplantae > Streptophyta > Magnoliopsida > Santalales > Viscaceae > Viscum > Viscum album. The sequence goes on from OY728151.1 coordinate 1,615,453,964, forward strand.
GAATTGAAACCAGGATGGACGTGAATATAAAATTCATGAGGTAATGGTTATTTTATACCATTTTTAAATGAAATTAGTAACCATTTGTTGTGTTTCTATAAAACTTTACTTGGCATAAACCATGCTTTCAAAATTGATGATATCGAGTTTACTCCTGAGTGTGAAATATTCGATCTTCTGGACATTTCTATGTATCATGGTTGGATAGTGGTTCCTCAAGTATGCACTTTTGAATCCTATACCTTTATATTTTTTTAGAAAAAATATTTTATACATTCACCCAGTTTACAGTTTTCCTTTTTTGTCATCTTTCCTTTTCTTAATAAGCATATTTTCACGTATATGCATGCATGGGGTGTCCAGGGGGGTTCTAGGGGTGTGTAGGGGGTGTCTGGAGGGGGGGGGGTCCAGTGGGGGTCTCCAGGGGGTGTCCAGGGGGTTGTCCAGAGGGTGTCCAGGGGGGGACTAGTGGGGGTCTAGGGGGGTCCAACGGGGGATCTATTGGGTCCAGTGGGGGTGTCTAGGGGGTTCCAGGGGGGTGTACAGGAGGAGGGGTGTTTATAGGTTTCTAGGGGGGTGGGGGAGGGGGTCTAGTGTGGGGGACTAGGGGTGTCCAAGGGTGGTTTCTAGTGGGGGCCAGGTGTGTCGAAGGTGGTTTCCATGGGGGTGTCCATGGGGTGTTCAGAGGGGGCGTCAAGGGGGTTGTCCAGGGGATCCAATGCGGGGTCCGAGGGGGGTGTCTTGGGGGGTTCCATGGGATGTACAATGGGGTGTCTAGGGGGTCCTATGGGGGTGTCCGGGTTGGTGTGAAAGGGGGTTCTGTCCAGGGGGTGTGCAAGGGGGTTCTGTCTAGGGGAAGAGTAATGGTGTGCCAGGGGGTGTCCAGGGGTGTCTATCCAAGTGGGAAGGGAGGGGATACATGGGGTGTTGAAGGGGAGAGTGGTGGGTGTGTGAGGGGGAGGGGGTGTGCTGTGGGGGGGGGGGGATTGGGGTCTGTCCAGGGGGATGGGAGGGGATGTAGTGGATTTCTGGGGGGAGAGTGGGGGTGTGGAAGGGGGGGGGGGTTGTGGTTTCGGTTTTCATTCTTTTTTGCAGAAGCACGGTGAAACCAAGGTCGGAAGCTAATGTTTTGGGGAATACCATCTATACCCACGGTTTAAAAAATCGTGGGTATATATACTGCTGTGAAATTATCTATACCCATGGTTTGTTGACCCGTGTGTATGTGCGCTATGAAGAAACCTCTCTATACCCATTGGTTACATAACCGTGGGTATATAATTTCTACTATTAATATGTATACATGTGGTTCTTTAAACTATAGGTATAGACATATACCCACGGTTTACCAGAACCATGGGTAAGACAAAATTTCAGTGGGCTATACCCATAGTTTCTACAAAAATTTGGGTATAGAGCAATCATGACTCCTTAGGAGCACACGATTTGTGAAACCATCTGTATATCTATACCCACAGTTTGATGGGCTATACCCACAATTTGAATCCAGGGGTATATGGAAATTTTCCAATAGTGTAGGCACACCATTATACTAATGCATGTCATCTAAATGGAACAATGTGCTCCCCACCTTTAGAATATCCATCTGGTCCATTCCGTGTGAAAACTAATCAAGTAAAGTCTCTTAATTGGTATCAATAGGTAATGACTCATTGACTCACTATAAGAGTGGAGGGGTAAAAACCACTGACGAGATTTATGTTGCATCATCTCTATCCATGATGAATAAATGTATTGAGGCCAACTTCTTTGTTTCCCTATTCAACAACTATGATCTGGACCTCCTACTGAGATCATCTACAACCACATTTACCTTGCCAAGAGTATAAACTCACTCCAAGTCAGAGTCTAGGGGGAACTCTAGCCAATTCACCAATCTCAAGATCAGAAAATTACGAGAGAAGATATAATTGAGACTCTTATTGTATGAGTAGATGATAAACATTCCACTCATCAGGTAACATCGCCATATATTCAATACAATGACATCTATTGCCAACTCAATATCAAGGGTCGTGTAGTTCTGCTCAGGTGGTCTCAAATAATGTGAAACATAGGAAATCACTCCTTTCCTCGACATCAGGACCCAAACAAGTATGGTCCCTGATGCATCACAAAACCCTACATACTCGACTCCCTCATTTAGAAAACTCAAGATCCAGGCGCTCTTCAAACTTTGTCTTAACTTATAAAAGTCATACGAGCACCTTTCAATTCACATGAAAGGAATACCCTTTCAATATATAAATGTGTTAATCAACCCTTTGGTAGTGGAAACTTTTTCTCTACTATCAGTTGGTTAATGTGCCGGTAATCCAAAAATATCCTCAAACACTAGGTCTTACTAAGCCCTTCCTCTACAACTCCTCCACCTACACCCGTATCTCCTGAAGCTCTGTAAAAGAAATATGATATACTAATGTTAATCTCAGTGCCACTTCAGGGTATATAAAAATTCATATGTCTATCCCCCTGTAGGGATGTAAACCTAGAAACATCATTTGGAAATACATACTCTTACTCTGCCATTACTACTGGGAACTAAAAACTCATAACACCCACTACCCAAATGGTAAGGCTAACTGACTCAAGAGTGATTGGCTACACCATCTTATGCATGAGTCTATCCTGTGCTACCTGGGTTTCCTTTTTTACTGACTAAGGAAAACTCCATTCCATCGCTGCAGAAAAACCTCACCCCTTTGGCTAAAACATTCAATCTGGGCATGGACTATTCATATCCAATACATAGCGAGAGTTACATCATAAGCTATTGATTCTTCCACAAAGAGGATCCAACCAAAACACTTTCCTCTAGTGTTAGATCACACTATCGGCACTACTGTGATTATTGAGTCTCCTTATGTATGTATCTCCAGACATAAGGGTCAATTCAAAGGTGTAACTAGAAACTCTAGGTATCAAACAAGATCTGTTGCAAGCAAGAATGATTAACACATATGTATATTGACATAAAAATAAGAATAGACAAATACCATACATAAAATCATTCATGGAGCCCTTGGTACATATGACTTGACCACATGTAGTTTTTTCTTCCCCTTTCTTCTAGCTCCATGAGCCTGGTGTGGACCACATGGTGGTGGAAGTGGTAGCATGTCAAAATGAATACCACCTCCTTGTAATCTCTTAACACCTATACCACTTCTGCCACCCTGAAGATCCATATGTTCCTATCATTTACTCTACCTCAGAGGCCCATACACCATTTCCCTATCAGCTACATGGTGGGATAGATAATCTCTATAGAGATGTCCCCTTCCATCTTATGAAAATTATATCCTCTCTCTAAGATTAATCGACTAATCATATGATCCCTGCGTTGTATATCCCCTATCCTAGGACCACCTCCTGAAAAATATCACACATCTATGTCTGGGAGACTAACATTGGCTTCCTGCTCTTGAGGTCTCTGCCCTTTCTTTCCAATAACTGACATCCACTGACTGTATCCGCTCAGCCAAGGCACTTTCCACCAAATTTTTTTTCTCTTGCACCCTATAATTAGTAGGAATCCCTAGAGAAATTATGTTGCCTCATATGTACCTAAGCATAACATTCTATAGGGTTTGAGCCCAGAATCACTGGTCGGGTATCATATCCATCGAGCACCTCGGATGGTTGGATTACCTCTATGAATACATAGATACCTACATGCCATTCTATCTAATCTATAGAATCTATTGGTCATGCGTAGCCTCTATATTTTATGGTGAGATACCCATCTCTAAGAACGTTTCTGAAACTCTATCTATGAAAATGTCACGTCATGGTAAGATTGAGTAATCTAAACACCGCCATCTCCCTTCTGAGCCACAAAGAAGGTTCACTGCCAGGACCACCATTTAATCTAATAGATCCCTAACTAGATGGAAAACTCAGTTACAACCTCAATCCAGTCCTTACATACATGTGAGTCAGGCTTGAATCAAAAACTAAGGGGACTCTGTCACAAAAACTCATGATGTATTCTCAGCATGCACATCACTTCCCTGGTACTTCAAGTACCATGTGATCTTCTATAGGTGGTTGTATAACTGATACACCACCCAGAGGTGCAACCTTTGGTACAAATCCTTGTACTGATCTCATCACCCCACATATCATCCTCGTGATCATGGAGTGGAATCTTGGATGACTGTCTACGTGGAACAATCTTAAAGTAAAACAAGACGTGCCACATTCAATAGGGTATACCTTGGGAGACGACTCAATAAGGACATGGAAAATACAACCCATTCCTATATGATGCATGTACCATAATTTTTCCCTTGCAACAGGTGTTTTCATGTATCGAGTCAAAAAGAAGAATTTGGGGTCCGAGTATATGGATACATAGGTAGCCACACCAATAATGGATTCCCTATACAGAGAGCTGAACATGAAACATCTAACATTATTTCCCCAAACCAAACTCATAGACTATGGGTCCTTAAGGTATAACTGACCTCCATTGATACCATTTAGTCACGACCCGTCCTCCGAGCCCATGATATGGCTACCCCAAGACTACTTCCCATAGGTGTGGGAATGGAGGCTATCACTGAATAGGCATATCCATAACTAATGGAAGGTATTTCACTAATCACTTGTACACATGCACACAACTCCAAGACACAAATATAGCAAAGTGAAAACAATTTGTAAACAAGTAAAAGGTTTGACAATAGAAAACTAATGGTAATATTGGGCCAGAATACGAGGCCAAAAAAAGGAAAAGTACAATTACAAGTATCTAGAACTCTTACGTGAAAACCTTTCCTGAAGGGAAAATATAGAAATAGTAGTATGAATCCATAGAGGAAAAACTCATATGTCATGTAACTCTAAGCACCAAATGGCCCCAATCATCCATGAAATCCATCAATACATCTATTGTATGAACATGTCACGAAAAGGGATGGAAAATCACATAAAGGGGTGAGTAAAACGCTCCTCAGTAGGGACCCCAAACAACAAATTTATTACACAATTCAATACATAAAGAAGACTACCAAATATGTACATGAAGTGTAGACTCTAAGAAGTACAGTCAAGAGAGTCACTAGAGTTACCTCCCACATGTATATGTCAACAAAACATATAACCAGAACATCCAGGTATACTCATAAATGATTCCAAGACTCAAGGTCTCATTCAATACCAACCATATGGCCCCGATCGTAGCACGCTTGATCTGAGAGATCTCACTCCTTGAGCTATAACATAGTAAGAACGTGAAACTAGTCTACCAAAATTATTCAAGAGTTATCTTGTCTCGATACATCACAAGATTCCCTGAGACATCTAGTCTGACTAGGATAAGGACTCGATATCACGACCAATCCTTATCCATAGGACTCTGCTCCAGGCATATTCAAATCAAGGGGGAAACACACCACACCTCTGTAGGAGTCACACTCCACATCTTCTTATGAGACACACTTCATATATCCGTAAGATTCATACTACATATAACTATAAGAGAGTCACTCCTTATATGCGTAGGAGACACACTCCATATAACCATATGATACACACTCTATATAACTGTTTGAGACATACTTCTGATATATGTTGGAGACACACTCTGTATAACTGTAGGAGACACACTCTGAATATTTGTAAGAGACAAAATCTATATAACCATAGAATACACACTTTGTATATGCATATTAGAGATTATCCATACATCTTTTGGAGACACACTCTATATAACCATTAGAGACACACTCAGTATAAGTGTAGTAGACATGCTTCGTATATCCATAGGAGACACACTCCATATAACTATAGGAGACACACATTGAATATGCATAGGAGACAAACTTCGAGAGATCCTACTACTTGATCCAAAAAGATCATAAACCAACCCCCAAGAAAACTCATGTAGAATATATCAAAAGGACCACCTCATTCTGAGGGTCCCAATGCCACAAACAGCTCGTCAAACAGAGACACAATTTGAGAATTATTTGAATTTAAGTAAAAAGGGATCAGTTGGGCCCGGGTCTAGTATAACCCTTTTAGACCGACCCAACCATACCCACCTCAGGTCCCACCAGACCAGACCCTCCAAATCCGAACAGACCTGATCTGATGGGTCCCACCTGAGATGTAGGCTCTACCTTCCATGCCTAGGCTAGGCCCGGCACGCTCGAGCAGGATGGTTCGTCTGACCGGGACAAGGTGGTTGACGTGGGATCCCATCATGGTCCTTCTGGACCGTGACCCATCATCGTGCAATGTGCCCCCTACTGCGTCTGGCTGAGGCCCGATGTCATCCATAGATCTGGAGGCCATATCCTCCACCCATGACCACTGTGTTGTGGTGTCCTCTACTAGAGGTCGTAGAGATGGCGGCCACCTACTGTCGGGCGGCAGTGCTGACACGTGACCCTACCGACAAATCTCCTTCTACTAGGCTCCATGGTGGCCCATTTTTTCATACTGGGAATAAATTTATGGTCATTGAGTCATCTTCTTCACTGTTGTGGGCTCATGGTCATTTTATCGTCAATTCGGGGGTCTGGGCACATTTGGAACCTACTCGAAAATCCCGACGCGACCACGGGGGTCTGTTGGCGAAGAACACAAGAACATGGGAGATAAAGAGTTCAATAACACCCTTATAATAGATCATCAATACTTGATCAATGATCCACGATCTATGATAAATGATTCATTGTATGCCAATGTTCATCATTGTTTGTCGTTCTCCAATGGTAGGTAACCATCAATGCCTTTCTCCTGAGTTTCAATGGAATTCTATGGTTACGTGTTACCCTAGAATTATTGTTTAATTTGGTAGAAAATAAAATGTGCCAGACCGTTGCAGCGTTGCATTATAGCCACAATATTTCATTTATGAAGCGAAATGGGATGACTCATTATTTCATCCCATCATCGCTACTTCATTGCTAAATGTTTACAATGAATTAAAATAAACTTCTTTATGTTTATTTTATTATTCAAAAAATGAAAAAAATTAACTTTTACAATCGACCGGCATCGATCGATGTTAGGCCCCACCATAGTAAAACATCACATTACGAACTCAAATGTGGTCCCAGATTTTCGATCTATGTCACCGTTAATGAGTTATTAATATTTTAAAATAAAATAATTTTATTTAATTATTGTATTTATGGTTACATCATTTTCAAATTTTCTCATTGGAGAATCATGCCAACTAAAATTAAGTCACACCTAGGGTTAACCCACCATCTTACTAAGGATCATAAAGGCTCAATGAAGATGCAATAAAATTATTAAATATATTATATTTAGTGTAGGAATTTTATTCAAAATAATTTAATAACTCTAAAATAGTGCATCATATGGGATATCTGAGACAATGTTAGGGTAGGGTCATGGTGTTTACCATAGAAAACATATAAAATTTGTAAGTGTCATACATTTGGATGAATCAGACATTATAAAAACCTTTTTATTTTTATTTAATTAATTTTTCTAATTTTTAAATAATAAATCAATAATATCTCTTAAATTTTGTATCATTTGAGAAATCTAACACAACCATTGTTTCCAGATTGGGGGGTTTACCCTAGTTGAGGGATAACCCCTATGTGTAATGAGCGTTTCGACATGTCTCCTATTAAATTTATTTATTTATTTTGTGTTATAGAATTAATTTATTATTTTAATGATTAAAAATCATTTTTTATAGTCCATATTCGACACATGGTGAAAACTCCATTTTCAACGGATGGATCCTCCCAAAACCCTCTAAATCATCACCATTTTAATCTAGTTCAGTTGAAACACCATAATGTGGGGAAATTAATGATTCCAAAATAATGTTTTGGCTTAATAAGTGACTAAATTGGATATTTTAAATTAAGGTTTTAAAAAATATAATTTTGGGTTTATATGACCTATCAACTCCCATTTTTGGTGGATCTCATTGATTTCAACCAACTTTAATCCTCCATGCACATAGTCGATAGGTCTCTGAGGATCTATTATAGTTTCTTAGGTTGTTCTTATTGCATTAACTGTGTGAGACACCTTGGGGACGAATGGATTATTTTTATTTTATTTTTACTTTTTTTTCCATTATAAATTTGAAAAAAGGTTGAAGTAAAATATGATGATAAAAATAGTATTACAAGGGGGTTTGAACAAATTATTAGGGGATAATTATAACATGTTTTTAAATGATTTTTCTTGAATTATTATTTTTGATAAACCAATTTTATAACAGGATAATATATTATAAATTATCAAAGGTAAATTGTGCACAATTCCTCAAAAAACAATTATCGCTAACTTATTAAGACGTAATTTATAAGATTATCACAAGATAATTTCTAAAATTTTCAAATATCAATTTCCGGAATTTTTTGAAATAATAATTATTTTAATTTATTGAATAAAAATTATAAATAATTATTGAACGATCATTTCATCAATGTATTGAAAGGATAATTCTCAATAATTCTCAAGTGATAATTATAATAAATTATCATGTGAGTAATGACAGGGTTGTAAAATGAAAACTTATTAAAATAAATTATTGGTTGATAATTATTTAATTTATCCATGAATAATTATAAAGGAAAACCATACGTGTTCTATAATTATTTTAGATATATTTTAATATCGAATGTGTTTTATAATTATTATGTGGAAAATATAGTGAAATCATGCGTTGACATAAAATCATAATCCAAAAATTATCCAGAAGAGAAAAGATAACATCACATGTAATATTTTAATTATTTTTTTAAAAAATAATTGATTTTTTCCCTGGAAACCCTTAATATATCTTTATCCTCGACATTCGAATGACTCGCAACCTTGATGTTTCACCTTAGACGATAATAAAATCATAAAGTGGTCTTCCTAACTTTTGAAGTAAGATGTTCCTTAACTTCTTTGGATAGAATTTTCACATGCTTCTTTGATGATTATATTTATTTACATTTAAATTTATCATGCTTGATTATGATCTCATGTGAGTGTGCGTGTAGCCTATAAAAACTAATGGCACTCCTTGAGTGTTATAAGTGTACATTTTATCCATGTATGATTATGATCACATTTTGTTGTGTATGTTGTTATATACTTATGTCGATATACTATGCCAACTAGTTTACATTCCCTATATATGTATTACCATGCCTTTTTGGTTGTTAGTGGTATTTGGGATAGATGGACTGTCAAGAATTATTTATTCTATAGTGGGAGAGAATGATTTAATGAAACCATAGTGACGAGGGACATGAGAATATGGTGGAGGTATGAGGATGCCATGGCGCCATGTCAAGGGTGTGCTAGAGGATGCCTTGATTCCATGTTCCATTCACCACGAGATATCTTGTTCGATGTGATTTATTCCCTTCAAGATGATCTTGGTGACATGGTCCACTTAATGGATAGATGATGTCAGGTATCATATCCACCACACCGTGAGGACGCTGTACAGTGGTGGGGTTATTTCATTAAACTCATTCAGTTATCATTCATTATAGAACCAAAGTAGGTAAGATTGGGGGAGGTGGTATCTTGGTTATCACTCTACTGCTAATTTTGGTTTTCATGTGTATATACTTCTAGAGTTTATGAAAATTATGTCATACCCTTGTATACTTGATCACATCATGTCAAAGATGCATTAGTGGTGTCCTACTGAGTCATTTACTCTCACACTACTTGGGAATTTATGACTGCTAGTTGATTTTATGAAAGACCTGGTGAAGGGAAATGACCATGTGCTGAATGGATGAATAGGTGGATAATTGAGCTTGGGAGGACCATGATAGACACTGGACAAACCTATAGTTCTTTTATTTATTATCTCGTTTTATATTCTAGATAGGCTTTCCACACTGGGAACTTCATTTATTTGCATGAGTTGTATTTCAATCACCTTCTGTATAATTACAATAATTAAATATAAATTTTCTCTATTTATTATTCATATTATGATTTGATACTGAGCCTATAGTCTCCCTAATAATATAATTAGACCCTCACAACTAGTCAACAACCTATTTAGTACGGGTATGTGCACAAGAGGTCATGTAGCATTTCGACACAGATCTAGAGGTCTGGATCAGGATGTTACAAAATATCATTGAAGGAATATTTTACTAACTTGTTTCTTATCTTTGTCATGTGTTGGGACTGGATACAAAAGAGAAAGGATGGTTGGTATTTGGGTAGGGGAAACTAAGCCAGTGCGTGGCCAACACAGTATAGTGGGCCTCTGAGTTACCCATAAAGGAGATTATGTTTTGTTGTTACTATTGATCAAAACTCACCTTGCATGATACAGATGATGTTGATATGATATTTATGAGATTTCAGTTGCATTCATGCATCATGACTAGGAATGTAGGGTCACATTCAATATATATAAACTATTTTAATTCTCCATATTAGTTCATTAATTAAATTCCTTGATTTGTGATATATATATGGGATAGTTTGTTTTGTGTGAAACATATATGCTATATGATATATATTTATTGGCATAAATTATATAATTAATCAAGTTGTTGTGTTAATATATATTTTTTGAATATAACTAATATGCAGGGAAGGAGACAAGGGTTAGTTCTATGACGGTTATACCTAGGGTTGGTGGTAGACTCATAGGAAAACCTTGTTTTATCACATAGACTATTATGTATTTTCTTATTCAGAATTTTACTTTTGTTTGAGAAGATTATATAGGATGGATGAATAGTTGGATTTCACCCACCATTCGCTACTCAGACAGGTCTTCCTCCCACTCTTGTTGTGAATACCTCTTCTAATGGAAGGAAGAGGAAGGCCATAAACATACAACATAGTAGTGGAATGAAAGTGCATCAGAGATCAGACTCTTTAGTTCCTTCTAGTAGTGACCAATAGTGTTTTAATGGTCGAATGTTTGAACACTGCAGTCTGGTGTGAATGGAACCCCAAAGATAGTGCCTACAATGAGAGAGTATATGACAACATCAACAGTTTTGTGCTAGAGTATTAGCTAGGAGAGGGAGGCCAACATGTCCAGGGGTTCGAAGGTCTAGTGGAGAACCCTAATATAGGATACATACTCCCTTGATGATGAATACTTGGGAAAGTCATGAATATAATAAAGGAGATGAGGCATACCATGTATATTCAATGGATATAGTACCAACTGATGGCGAAAAGAAACTTTTTACTATATGAGCTATGGTCTAGATCATGTCCTTTTGATCATCTTATGTGTTTAATACTGTTGTTTTTCCTATATTTGTGAGCTATGTATGGACTTAACATACCAGTAGAGTATTGTTTCCCTAAATTATCTTCCTCTAATTAATCATTGATTGATGTCATGAAACCCTAGTATATGAGGGAGCGGTGTTTAGTACTTCATTTAGTGAGAGTATAATGAGGGAATCACTCTATAGAAAGAGTAGTGATGTATCATATGATCTTACCTTCTCTCTATCAAGGTATTCATATTGTGTTCCATGTTTCTTTGCTTCAGAGGTACAAGTCTAGTCCTATTCATTTCATAGATTACGAGGGTGTTGAGTTGGAACCTATTGCATCATTTGATGAATATCATGTTTGGATTACAGATTGAAGTGAGAATAGACTCCACTAATAAAAATGATATCACTTGTCCAATTTCAATGGAAGAATGTATCGACCTAGGAAGAGATGTGAGAACATTAGTATGACGTTCAATCTTAGTGGCTTGACCTATTCAACCAAGACCTCAAGAGTTACTTCTCAAGGATTAGAAATCTATAGAGGGGGAGAATTATAATATCCTATTTTTTACAATGATAATAAAAAATCTCTTAGGATAAATTAATAATATCATAATTGGAAAAATGATTTATCAATAAAATAACATAATAAATGTGTTAGAGGGCTTAAAACCTAGTTTACACTTTGAAATATTCAATCGATTATTTTTGAAGTCAAACGCATGTTTTTTTGATATCATGAGGTCCATAAAGCCTCAATTAATATGTAATAACATTATAAAATATATTATATTAAGTTTGGGTATTTTATTCAAAATATTTTAATAACTCCAAAATGATGCATCGTATTGGAAATCTGAGACCACAGTTAGGTCTAGGATGAGATAATTACCCAATTAGGGGTATAACATTGTAATGACTCCGAAATTTAGATGGCTCACTCGTGATAAAACCCTTTTTTTATTTTCAATTATATATTGATTCTTAATTTTAAATAATAAAATCATTAATATCTCTCAAACAGTTGATTTTTTGTGGAATTTGAGACCACCATTGGGTCTGAAATGGGGAGTATACCCTAGGTGAGGCATAACCCCTATGCGTAATGGGCATTTGGTCAAGTCGCCCATTAAATTAAATTATTTAATTTGTGTTAAATAAATAATTTAATAATTTAATAATTAAAAATAGATTTTTATAGTTAATCTTCCCTGGATGGTTAAAACCCAATTTTCAATAGATGGATCCACCCAAAAGCTTCTGAATCATCTCTTTTTTAATCCGTTTTAGTTGCAACACCTTAATGGGGGGAAATTAATGAATCCAAAATAAATTTCCTATTAAATAGTGGATTAAATTGGTTGTTTCAAATTATGGTTTTAGATGATGTGATTTTGGGTTATTATACCGCAATAGCTCCTATTTTTGGTAGATATCATCAATTTAAATCCACCTCAATCCTCCTTGTATGCAGCCGGTAGGTCTCTAAGGATCTTTTATGGATTCTTTTGTGGTTATTCTTCCCTTCACTGTGTGAAGCACCATGGAGATATAGGTATTATTTTCATTTTATTTTTAATTCCTTTTCTTAATTGTCAAAATGAAAAACATTGAAATAATATAAAATGATAAAACACTTATTATAAGGGTTCTTTCACAAAATACTAATGGATAATTATATCATTTTTAAATGATTTTACCTCAAATTATTATTTATGATAAACCAAATTAATATAAGGATAATATATTATAAATTATCAAATTGAAATTGAGAACGGTAATTCCAAAAATATTATCGCAAAATTATTAAGATATAATTTAAAATATTATAACTAGATAAATTATAAAATTATAAATTAGAATTTTCTTGAAATTAATGAATGAATAATTTTGTGAATTTTGTTGAATAATAATTATTATGAATTATCAAATGATAATTTCATAAAATTATTTAATAGAATATTGTAAATAATTATCATGCGATAATTATAATGAATTATCTAAGGATAACAGCGGGGTTGTAAAATAAAATATTATTAAAATAAGTTATTGGTGGATAATTATTTAATTTATTAAAAAATAATTATAGAGAAATACCATGTGTCTTATGGATTCAATTTAGAGATATTTTGATATCCAATGTGGTTTATAATTATTTTGAGGAAAATATTGTGAAATCATGCATTACCAAAATACAATAATCCAAAGATTATCTATAATAGATAAGATATCATCGCATGTAATAATTTATTTAATTTTAAAATTAAATAGTTGTTTTGGTTCGAGGAAACTATTTATATATATTAATCATCAATGTGCCGACAACTCATTAATTTGATGTTTCACCTTAGATGATAATAAAACTATTAAGAGGTCTTCCAAAAATTTGATGTAGGAAGTTCTTTACTTTCTTAGTATCATGTTTATACTTACTTCTTTGATGTTTATTTTTGTTGAAATTTAAATTGATCAGGATTGATAGTGGTCGCATGAGGTTGTGTGTGTAGCCTATAAAAATGGATGTGACTCCATGAGTGATATATGTGTATCTTTTATCTATGTTAGATTATGATCACCTATTTTTTTGTATGCTATTATATACAAAAGTTGAAATACTACACATACTTGTGTGCTTTCCCTGTATGTAAATTGGAATTCCTTGTTTGTTGTTACTGTTATTTGAGAAAGGTGGAACATCATGACTTATTTATTCCATAGTGGGGGAGAATACATGAATGTTACCATAACTATGAGGGACTTGAGCATATGGTGGTGGTACGAGGATGTCATAACATCCTGTCAAGGGTGTTCTTGGGGATGCCTCGATGCCAGGTTTCATTTACCATGAGATGTCCTAGTTGATATGAGTTTTTCACATTTAGAGGATCCGGGTGACATGGTCCACTAGATGGATAGATGACGCAGAGTATCATCTCCACTACACCATGAGGACATCGTATATTAGCTAGTTTGTTTCTTTCAACTCATTAAATTATCTTTCGGTATATAACTGAAGTAGGTATGACTAGGGGTGGTGGTAGATTGGTTTGAGCACTACCAGTCATATTTGGAATTTATATTTATGTTCTTCCTGCATTTATTATTATTATGTAATATTCTTTTATATTTCATCACATCATGTCAATGATGCGTAGGTGGTTTCATATTGAGTCTTTTACTCACCCCCCCCTCACAACATGGGAATTTCAATGCACTTTTAGATTTAATGAATGTCCCAGTGAAGGGAAAGGTCCCTGTAGTGAATGACGGAATAGATAGAGCATGGATCTCAGGTGGACCAGGACAAATAGTGAAGGAACCCAAAGTTATTTTATTTATCGTATCCTTTTTTTATTCAGGATATTCTTTCCATATGGGGTGCTTCTTTTTGTGCATGACTTGAATTTCAATAACATTCAACACAATTACCCTAATTTCTTATATATAGTATTTAGTCATTATTATTCTGATGACATGATACCGATGGTATCGTCTCCCCAATGATAGTCTTTGATCCTCGCTACTAGTGGACAACCTCTTGCAAACTCGGAGGCATGAATGAGGACATATGGAATTCCAGATCAGAACCAGAGGTTTGGATAGAGAAGTTATAGTAGAACCCTCCAATGTTTATAGGATATGGTGGAACTGAAGTAGTATCAATTTTTATAGAGTCCATCCAGATGATTCAAGATCACTTGGAGACTCATCCAAGGAAGAGATTCATGTTTGAAACTTATATGTTTTAAGGACCGGTGAAGAGCTGGCAGGATATCCTTGTTCAGACTAAGTAGGTATATGTCATGTTGTGGAAGGATTTCCATAAAAATATTCTATTATATTTATATCCCGCATCCTTGAGTTTGGATAAGTTTTAAAAGAATTTGATGTTGACCTAGGGAACCATGATAATGATGGATTATGATGGTCGCATCACTAACATGAAATGATTTATTATAGTGTTGGAAGGGGATCAGGAAGATATGACATGACATTTTCAGGATGGGCATAGAGATGATATCATGTACCAGCTGAATATAATTCATTTAAATATGTTTGCTGATGTTGTGTATTTGTCCATTATTTCAGAAGGGAACATAAAGGAGGGTTCTGTTGGTGGACATGCGGTTCTAGTTAGGTGACCTAGTTGTGTGACTAATGATATTAGGAAGAACTGTTTTGATATTTTTCGCCAGGGAGGTGGTAGAAAAATTATCCATAGAAGAGGTGTGACATCTTAGGGTGGTTATAAGGTGTTCTATTATCGATGTAGTAGGCTAATACACATGTGCAATCAGTGTCCCTGACCACCAGTAGAGTACTGATTGTGCGGAGGGATGGGGAATGTATAAAGGTTCTGTAGGAACCCCTAAC
Source organism: Viscum album (assembly GCA_963277665.1). Taxonomy (NCBI): domain Eukaryota; kingdom Viridiplantae; phylum Streptophyta; class Magnoliopsida; order Santalales; family Viscaceae; genus Viscum; species Viscum album. Next base: position 1,615,469,578 of record OY728151.1, read on the forward strand.
TATTTGGTGGTGATGGAGGATCTAGGAAAATATAGTGTGCTGGAAAGGGGTCAACTACCTCATTCTATGCAGAAAGATGGAGTTCTACTAACTGTACTGGTCCGGGTGGTGGACATGGTGCTTCAGGAATATAATGTCCTTATCAATAGGGTAGTGAAACACCATGTGATCAAAATTGGGTCTTTGGGAGTGTGGAAACTCATCTTCATGTAGTTCATCCTGCACTTGATGAGAGCAAAGCTAGACCATCGAAGGTTCAAGGTACGATTCTTGAAAATTTGTTCTTAATAGTGCTTTATTTTATATGGGGGACCCACATTATTGTATATATTCAATGATTGAGAATGTTTTGGGCCTATAAATGAAATATATGTGTGGGTTTTTTTATTGATACCACATTTGGAGTATGATTAGAAAACATCTGACAATGTAAAGAGTTCATCCTCGAGGTTGGGGGGTACCATTTCCTTTATGTCTTGTTTTTTCTTGAGATGTCACGTTTTGACTTGATATTGGGAATTGATTGGGTGGTGTTGTGTCAATCCCATATCAACTGTTATCAATTAAGATAATAATTCATGTATCCTAAGGGTTTTACTTATGTTCACTGATGGGAATGGAGTATCTAGGCAGGCTGTGCAGGGCCAATTTCTTAGTAGTTGGGTGAGCTAATAGCCAAAGTATCATTTCTTGTGCTTGATGATGGGGGAATGGAACATGATTACTTTATCAGTATAGTGGTTCACTTTTATGATGTTTTTCTTTATGAATTCGGAGGTATACCTCTTGAGATTGATATTTAGTTATTAATTGAACTAATACATGGAGTTGAGCCCGTTTCCACACCACTATATAGAATGCTACTAGAAGCTCTCATGGAAAATAAAACTCAATTAGTGTAATTGTATAATAAAGGGTTTTTTCTTCCAAATACATCTCTTATGGAGTCATATGTTTTGTTTTTTAAGGAGGTTTATGGCACATTGCGGTTTTGTGTTTATTAATGAATGTTGAACCGAATGACAGTCAAGAACTGATATCATATGCTACGCATTGATGATCTCTTTGACCAGCTAAAAGGTGATTTTTATTTCTCCAAAATTTCCATGAGGTTAATGTATAATAAGATGAAGTTGAGACCTTATTATATACCATGGATGTCATTTAGAAAAATTTATTGTCTGTATGAGTTTTTTGTGATGCTGTTTGGGATGTAGAATACTCTATCTGTGTTTATGAACCTCATGGACTGGATCATCCATGTGTACCAGGAGCAGTTTGTGGTGGTTATTGTGGATGAAATCAGGGTGTACCATAATACTCTTGAAGTTCATGCCAAACACCTAGACATTATCCTGAGTAAATTGAGAGAGCATAGGATATATACCAATCTGTCCAGGATTTAGTTCTGGATCAACAAGGTACATTTATTGGGTCACATCATCTATGAGGATGGTGTGTCAATGGACCAGGAGAAGGTTCAAGAAATTGTGTCATGGGACCATCCCAAGAATGTTTTTTTACATCAGGAGATTTATAGTCTTAGTGGTTTATTAATTAAGGTTTATCAAATACATTTTTTATTTACCCTCAACACTTTCATGTTAGATTAATAAGGGTGTCATGTTCGAGTGGTATGGAGAATGTGAGAATGTTTTTTAGGAGGTGAAGAAGTGGTGGACTACTACGCCGATTTTGATCCTACCAAATTTGGTTAAGGATAATACCTTATTTTGTGATGAACATAGTGTTTGTATTGGAACATTATTGATGTAGTGTGATCGAGTGGTGATGTTTGGGTCAAAGTAGTTGATACCTCAAGAATAAAAGTACCCTACACATGATCTTGAGTTGGATGCAGTGTTATATGACTTAATGTGTTGGATGAATTATCTATTGGTTGAATGGTTTACTATGTTTACTGATCATAAAATCCTTGAGAACATATTCTACCAACATTATTTAAATCTTTTATAATAAAGGTGAGTTTATTAAATACAGTATTATTATTTGGAGCAGGTCTACATCCCTAGGAAGGGAAATAGTATTTGTGATTATTTGAGTCAAATAACTCAAAATCAGGCGGTTTTGGAATCTATATCCAAGTCGAGGATGATGTTTCTTTTTTCTATTACGAATATAGTGTTTCTAGAGGGACGTGGAATGATGGCCCTCACATCCTTGGAATTTGAGTCCATACTTTTGAGCTACATCAAATAGATGTTGTATGAGGATCTAGAGTGTTTGATCTTGATGGAAATTCATGAAGGTGGGGAGTCATCTTCGGACTATACTATCAATGATGACGACATCGTTTTTGTTCATGGACATGTTTTCGTACATAATTTTATGTGGGGGGATTTGATGAGTGATTTTTATGCCTTGAAGTGGGTAGTGCACCTGGGATTGACCAAAATGTATCAGGACCTTCATAGTATGTATTGGTGGCCCCGAATGAAAAATGAGGTTGCGGGTTTTGTGAATCGATGTTACACCTGTCAACATGTGAATATCAATCATAAGTGATCATGTGGTTTTCTACAACCATTTCCCATTACATAATGGATGTTCAATGATTTCACCATGGTCTTTGTGGTGGGTCTTCCAAGGATTCCTCAGAACAGTGATATGATATGGGTAATTGTGGATTGATCAACCATAGTGTCCCTTTTCTTACCGATACGGGAAAATTTTACCCAGGATTATTTGGTTGACTTATAAAATTGGAATATATTGTGTTTCTATGTGGTACATTGGAGTATTATTTCAGATTGTGACCCAGGTTTTACTATTCTCTTCTATCAAGGGTTTTAGAAGGAACATGAAACCTACGTGTTTTTTAGTATGGTGTTCCACCCATAGACCGAAGGATATTCAGAACGTACTACTCATGTTCTAGAGAACACATTGAGGTCATGTGTCTTATAATTTTATAGATCCTAGGATAAACACTTAGAACTTATGAAATTCTCCTACTATAATAGATATCAAGAGACAAATCAGATGATACCTTATGAGAAACTCTAATGTAGATCCTATAGAACTCTATAATATTAGATGTAGGATGGTGAATCTAGGTTTTTGGGACTGAGTCTTGTGTAAGAGACATCATTACAGGATCAATTGATTCAGAAAAATATGGATACGACTTTGAGTAGGTATAAGTTGTATACAGTTCAATTCTGATCACCTCCTGAGTTTTCAGTGGGTGATAATGTCTTCCTTTTGTGGTGACCAATCATGCATCACTGATAGATTCCAAAATAGGGTCACCTAGTGCCTAGGTACATGGGACCATTTCATATTATGGAGAGGATCAAACCACTGAAGTACCAATTGAGTCTTCCACATTGGTATATTGAAATGAATGTTGTTTTTCATCTATTGAGGCTTTAGAAGTGTCACCCTGACCCTTACCGTGTTATCTATGTTGATGATTTTGTGCTTAAGGAAGACGCATTCTCTGAGGATCATTTATTTTGTGTTGTGAATCATAGTGATAAAGTATTATGGAGATGTACTTTTTTGTTGTTTCGAGTATTATGGAAGCATGGTAATTTTTGAGAGGAAACTTGTGAATGGGAAGTGGATATATAGTCAATGTGTCTTGATATATTTATCTTAGAGACTCAATGATTCTTGGGAGTGAAATTTTAGTATGATCTATTATAATTTGGAAGGTTATAAGATCCTAGACCTCTATTGAGGTATGTTCTTGTCTAAATTTTGGTTTAAATCCCATTAATTGGTTAATGAAATTTTTCTCGATGATGTGTAGAGGACTTCTGTTGTTTTTGGGACGAAAACAAAAAAAGGGGAGAAAGGAGATCCTTCTAGTGAATGTTTCATGTTTGTAACATGGTTATTAGTAATCATGAATCATAACCATGTTTTCCTAGAGGTGGTGGCACAGGATTGGTAAAGTTGTGCGAGGGGAAAGGTGAAATCATGAAGGATTGGAAAAATCCATCCTTCATGATTAACGCATGGTTTTTCAAAATGTAAAAAATACCCAAGAGGTTGTGTGACCTGGGCCCCCTCTTGGAAAAAGGGTGGTGCACATTTTTCATATGGTTGGTTCACGGGTTTTCTAGTCCTTCAACCAAAATGTTCACCACATTAAAAGATAGAAATATTCACAATTTATCCACATAGGGATTTAAGTCTTCTCACCTAAGTTTCGTCCCCTATCTTCCTCTAGTTTAAATAGTTAAAATCCATACACTTTTAAACATCACTTGGATCGATCTCCTTCATTTCTAAGTTGTTCGGAGTTCCATTGGGCATGGATCGAAGCTCCGAGTGAATCTAAAACTCCACTTCCTTCCTTTTTCTAGAGTATGGATCATGGAATCATTCTTCTCATTATGAAGCTCTAAAAACCAATTTTTTCTATAATATTCTAGGTTTGTGTTTTTTAGGTGGTTAGATATTGAAACATAGGAAATAATTAAGTGAATGTTCATTTAGAGGATAATGGTAGGAGTTCTACATGTTATATTACATATTATTTTGATTCAAATTATGGGAATGTGGTTGTTCTATTGTGTTATTTTGATTTTAATTTTATTTTACAATGTAAAAATTTATTAATTAGTTTGATAAATGATGAATTGAAACCCACCTGATCCCCATGGGATGCATTGATATTGATTAGACTGGGTTATGGGCCACCCATGGGATGCGATACATTCATGGACATGAAATTGAGCTGTTAAGTGTACGATGGATTTGTTATTAGATATAATCCATGGAAATTATTTTATAAGGTTAACATGTGTTATGAAGTGGAATTAATGAAAATTATTACTATTAGATATCATGGAATAAGGGTGTTCTTGGTATAATGTGAATGTGTTATGTGAATTATGAGTTGTAAATAGTAAAAGTGTTATTGTTAAAGAATAATGTGAACATGGATTAGTGGTATGTGTGGGGTATCATAAATTAGGTTCTACACCCAGAGGTTGGGTTAGACAGAGGTTTTAGGCTCCACCCATATGTTACATGGGTTAGTGAGTCGAATTGATGCTCTATTCCCCTAACGAATGCACCAGATGTGAATACATAGACTGAGGATCTGTGGTTTGTGGAAATGTATATATGTTTCCGTCGTTAATGTGGTGTCCCAAGGATTTAGGGAACATGACTCTCTTATGTGTTGTTTATTTTCTTTCCTTAAGATGAAGTATGTTCGTTTAATGTGGGTTATAAATGGAAAATAAAGGTAAATGAGTTTAATTTTTTATGCTAAGAAATGATGGAAATTGTCGATATTTTGATTACCCTTTTTTTATCATATTGTTCCATGAACTATTTATTTAGAATTGATATGTTTTTACACTTTGGGTAGTGGCCTACTGAGTTTTACTCAGCTTTTTTGGTCCGCAATTGGGTACCCATGAAAACTTCAATATTTTTTTTCATGATAAGGGCATAGTCCTTATGCTAGATGGGTGATTTTGGCATGGTATGTTCATGGATGGGGGATCTAGACATTGGGTTGGGACCTATTTTGGAGATACATTAGTATGTCTTTATTTTTTGTTTCCTTTACACTCGACATAGTATGAGATGACAAGAATAATTATTTTCTAACTGTTGTCTTGTACCTAGTTTTGGGAAATGGATTTGTGATGCATGTTTATTGTTTACTTTTTTACTTATTCCACATTTTATCTATTGTGAATTACTCTGATAAAGAGGGTATAGTCTCCCTACATGATCTATTATACCTTCTCTTTTAGTTGGTAGCCTCTGGTGTATTGGGAGGTTCACCTGATGTCATGCGGTGAACCAGATTGGGGCACCAGATATGTGGCACCCAGGATGGGATATTACAAAGTGTTATCAAAGTGGTTTTATTTTCTATTAATTTTATATTTCAGGAACGTAGACATGATATTAGAATGTGTCTGGCCTTGGCAAAGAGATCATGCAAGGGAGTAGCTAACCCATGTAAGGGGAAAACCTGAGTACCCAGGGTGGGATTTCCATTCTTGATATTCATTGTTATAGTTGAATGTTATTTCACCATTGGGTGATGCACATGATATGTGGTGATATTGTTTTGGGATATTTTACTCATGGGATGTAAGGTTATGAGGTTGTGCATACATGTATCATTTTAGGAACTCAGAGATATATGTGACATGCATCATGTTAAGAATGCATGGGAAACATGTTTTGGTCAGGTATGGGAATCAAAATGTGTTTTAAATACCATTGACTATTAAAAGAAAATTTTCATAAAGAATATTTTATAATTGTATAAATACTTGAAAGATGTTTTGTAATGGTTAAAATAGTGCCTAAATGAGCAATTTTTTGTTGATGGATGTGATATGGTTTAAAAAGGATGTCTAATGAATGGCCTCTATTTATTGAAATTTGGATTTGAAATATGTTGAATTTGGCCTAGGATAGGGTTTTTCAATAATAGTGATATTGATTTTATCTTATATATTAGGATGGTGTTTTCATAATTTGTTGTTTATGGATAGTAGTGATCCCTCATTTATGTAATTGTAGAAACCCTAGGTTTTGTGTTTTGAGATGTGTGTTTTCCATTGTAGAGAGATGATTCCATTAAATCATCTACTGGTTGGGATACAAGTGGACATCATCAAGATTTAAGTTATAGTAGTATAGAAAGAAACCTTATTGGTTTTAGATAATATATGGGAAGATTGGTTCCGTGATAAAATTGCTCAGTTTATGCAGACGATGGAACTAGACCCAGGGTAGTTTGTTCCGAGTATGTTTGACCTAACTAGATATTTTCAGTTGAATCAACATTTGATGTCTGATAGAGATGGTGGAAATGAGGTAGCATAATTCTAGATAGATTCTATCCATATGATTCTAGGTCACCTCGAGACTCATTCTGAGAATAGAGTCACGTTGGCAGCTTATATATTACAAGGACCAGGGAAGTGTGGGTGGGATATCATGATTTAGACTGAGTAGATAGATGGAAAATTGAGGTAGATTTTATAGGAAAAGATTCACGAATATTTATATATATAGATCATGATGTATGGTAAGGATATAGAGTTTATGAGGCTGACACAAGGGACTATGACTATGATAGGTTATACAAGTTGCCTCACCGACTAAAAATGCTTTATTCTAGTACTGGGAGAGGTTGAGGTAGCTATGATGATATTTTTTCAGGATGAAATTATACACGAGATCAAGTGTTAGGTGAATTTATTTTATTTAAATAGTTATTATGAAGTGGTGCATTATGCCCTTATTTCAGAAGGGAACCCATAAGAGGCTTCTTGTTTTGGACTTGAAGATCAAACTGGGTGATCTATAGGTTTGATTTATGATGTTAGGAAGATCCACATTGATATTTTTAACTTGGGAGGCGGAATAAAGGTTATCTATATAAGAGGTTTTACCTCTCAAGGTAGTGATTAAGTGTTATGATATCAGTATGAATGGTTAGGAAACATGAAAAATCGGTGTCACTAACCGCTAGTTGAGTGTTGTGTGTGCATCAAGATGGTCAATGTATATAGGTTCTACAAGAACACTTGACCGGTGGGAAGTGATGGAGTATTGAGTAAAATTATGTGTTTTGGAAGGGTGTATACTACCCCATACTAGACACGTTGTCGGAGTTCTACTGGACATAATTGTCGAGGTGGTGAACATAGTGCTTCAGGGATAGAGCGTCTTTATCACCTAGGTAGTGCATCTATTGAGAAATAGACTGGGGACTAGGGGTGAGGGGCAGCTCATTTTCATGTAGTTCAGCCTACACCCAATGTTGGAGATGATTAACCCTTTACTATTCAATGTACGAATATTACAACTTCCATTATTTCTATTTATTTATTTGATACGTGTGACTTTAATTCTTTTATATCTTCTTATTTTTTTAATGTTTTGGTCCTATATATTAAACATATGTGTGGGGTTATGTTGATTGATACCCAATTGGTTGTAAAGGTATGAATCATCTGAAAATGTAAAGAGTGTTCCCTTGATGTTGGTGGTTATTGTTTCCTTTGGGACTTTTTTATGCATGAGATGTCATGTTTTGACATGATATTGGGGATATATTGGATGGGGATTTATCAATACCATACCAACTGTTATCCCCATATTTTAACATTCATGTCTCTTGAGGGTATGAATTATGTTCAATGAGGGGAATAAAGTGTCCAGGTAGGCTGTGCAGGGATATTTTGTTTGTAGTTGGGTGAGATCACAACCCAAGTGGCATGTATTGTGCATGAAGATGGGTTAATGTAACATGATGTATTTACCCCTATGGTGGGTTGGTTTGTGGATATGTTTCCCATGTACTTATTATGGTTACTTCCTAAGATATAGACTTAGTTCATAATTGAACTGATGCTTGGAGCTGAGCCAGTTTCCATTCTACCATATAGAATGGCACTGGTAGAACTCTTGGAACATAAAATTCTATTGGGGGAATATGATCATAGAGGTTTTATTCATCCAAGAAAATTTCCTTGGGGGTCTCTAGTTTTTTTGTTAATAAGGCTATGGGTACATTTCAATTGTGTATTGATTATCATAAGTTGAACTAAAAGATAGTCAAGAACTAATATTCTATTTGATGCATAAATTATCTTTTTGAAGAGTGGAAAGGTGCTTCTATTTTATCCAAAAAATTTCTTGATGTTAGGGTATCATCATCTACAGGTGAGACCTTCTGATATACTATATATGGCCTTCATGAGTAGGTATGGGTTGTATGAGTTCATTATTATTCCATTCAGGATGACGAATTCTATATATGTTTTTATGGACCTGTTGAACCGAATCGTCCATGCGTACCTAGAAAAATTTGTGGTTGTATTGTGGATGAATTATTAGTATACTCCCAAACTAATTATGATCATTCCAAACAACTTGGAATCATCATGAGTACACTGAGAGTTCATAGGCTATATTCCATGCTATTCAAGTGTGAGTTCTAGACTGATTCGATACATTTACTAGATCACATAATCTCCAAGGAAGGTCTGTCATTAGACTCAGAGAAGGTTCAAATAGTGGTAACATGGGAGCATCCCATGAATGTTTTTGAAATTAGGAGATTTATGGTGTTGGTTGGTTATTACAAAAGTTTTATCAATGAATTTTCCCATTTAGTAGCACCATTTTCAACCATGACCAAGAAATGTGTCATGTGCAAGTGGTCTAGAGCATGTGAGAATTATTTTTAAGAGTTAAAGAAGCAGTTGACTACTACTACGATTTTGACCCTATTAGAGATGAGTAAGGAATATACCTTTTTTATGATGTGGCTGAAGCTGGGATTGGGAAAACTCTGATGCATGGTGATTGAGTTATAGCATATGGTTCATGACTGCTGAGAACTCAAGAACAAAATTACCCTATGCCTAATCTTGAGTTGGATGCTGAGGTTTATGACTTAAAGTGTAGGAAACATTATCTATTAGGTGAAAGGGTTACTATTAATATCGATTATAAAAGTTTTAATTACATATTCTCCTAGCGTGATTTGAATCTTCAGTGGTGAAGGTTGGTTGAGTTCATGATATATTTTTTTTTGAGATAGTTTACACACTTGGGAAGGGAAATAATGGTGGGGATTCATTGAGTCAAAAAACTCAAAATCAAGAGGTTTGGGAATCCAGTTCTGAGTGGTGGATGATGTATTTGTTTGCTGAGATGCATCTAGTGGTTCAGGAGAGATATGGAAAGATGAACCTCGCATCCTCGATAGTTGAGTCGACACATTTGAGACAAACATAATAGAGGAAGAAAGAACATCCATAGTGTTTGTACTTGAATGAAGTCCAATAAGGTTGGGGAGTCACCTTTCGAGTAGACTATCATTGATGATGAGATAATTAATGTTTTTGGATACTTTTTTGTTCCTACTTGAATAAATGAGGAGTTGATGAGTGGTTTTTATTCCGCAATGTGGTTGGTGCACCCGTGATCAATAAAAATGTATCGTGAACTTTACAGGCAGTGTTTGTCGACAAGGATGAAAAATGATGTTGCGGGTTTCATGAATCAATGCTACACCTGTCATTAGGTTAAGGTCGAGCATTAGCAACCGAGTGGTTGGATACATTAATTTCCCATTTTTTAATGGAATTGGGATCATTTTACCATGGAATTTGTGGTGGGTATTTTATGTATGCCTTGTAATATTAATTTGATATGGGTAATTATGTATAGGTTGACCAAGGTTGCCCATTTTTTATCGATATGAAAGACTTTTAGCATGGATTAGTTGGGTGATATATATTTTTATGAGATATTTCATTTTCATTGGGTAGCACAAGTTATTATTTAGGATCATGAACAATGCTTTACGTCACTTTTATGGAATGGGATACAAAAGGTTATTGGTAACCAAGTGTTTTTGAGTATGGATTTCCACCCACAGATAGATGAGAAGTCAGAGAGTACTATTCAAGTGCTAGAGGAAATAGTGCATGCATGTTCCCTAAACTTTGGTGGATCTTGGGAGAAACACTTAGACCTTGTGAAGTTTTACTGTAAAATTTATTATCATGTGACTAATCAGATGACACATTATGGGGATCTCAACGGTAGGCCAATTAGATATCTTTTGTTTTGTATGGAGGATAGTGAATCAGGTTTATTAGGACTTAGTCTCATCTAGGAGACATAAGAGAATGTATAGTTGATTTAGAATCATACAAAATCTGTATGAAGATCAATGTGTCTTCATCTTCAGTTTTTAGTAGGTGATTGTGTCTTCCGTTGGGTGTCACCAAGGTTGGTTCAATGAATGATTTAGAACCAAGGTAAGCTATCACCCTGATACGTGGGACTGTTTGATATTGTGAAGATGATCAGACTCATGGTGTAGAAATTGGATCATCCATAGTGTTATAGTGGAATGAATGATGTTTTTCATGGGTTACAGCTTGGGAAGTATCATCCCAACACTACCCATGTGATCGATGTAGATGATGTTGATCTTGAGGTAGATTGGTCCTTTGAGGAGTATCCATACCCTTCCCACTATGTCATTGGATTGATTTTTATGGAAGAATTGTATTGTTCAGGAGGAATCTTGGGAAAGATATGAAAATATTCTGACCTAGTGGCATGACATTTTTTTATTGGAGACTCCATGATTCTTGGTAGTGTGGCTCGTGGATGATTTTTTATAATGTGGCGAGGCTGTAAGATCCGAAACATCTATTGACGTATGTTCATGTTTATGTTTTGGTTTAAATCCCAGTCACTAGTTAATGAAAGGTTTCATGATAATTTTTGGATTTTTGAGGGTGGTATGGGGGTGTAAGACATGAAAATATGAGAAAAGGTATCCATCCAATGTAGGTTCAAAGATTGGAGCTTGATTATTAGTAACTGTGCACCATAACTCTGCTTTCATAGAGGAGGTGGCACATAGTTGATTAAAAAATGCACGGGGGAAGGAGAAACCATGATATCTTTGATAGAACCATTGTGTATGGTTACTACATGGGTATTCAAACTATGTGTAACACCTAGGGGTCTATGAAACCTATCCTTCACTTAGACAGAGGGTGACTCACGGTTGGTGAATGGTTTGGCGAGCTATATAGCCAAACCATGTACCCCCTTAAAGATGGGGAAATTTAACATTTATCCTCCTCAATAATTAAGTTTTATCATCAAAATTTATTCACCTATTTTCCTCCAGTAACATCAGTGCAAATAGAAACCCTCCTAAAATTCCCATGGATAGATCGCCTACGTTTCTAAGACATTTGGTGTGCTATTGCATGTTGATCAAAGATTTGTGTGAGTCTAACACTCTCCTTCATTCATTATTATGGATTATGTATTTCCCAAATTATCTTCTACCTATGAATCTATAAAACCCTATTTTTATAGATTATTATAATTTTGGGGTTTGAAGGTTGTTTGAGTTTGAATCAAAGGCCAAGATTAAGTGATCATTCTTCAACGGGATCGAGGAAGGTGGTCTACAATTTATAACCTATAGTCTTGAGATTTTATTTATGGGTATGTGGTTGTGATCTTATGTCTTTGCATAGTCTGTTTTATTTTCCTTGGTATCAATTGATGAATTGTTTGGAGAAATTATGAATTTAAACCCACTTGATCTCTATGGGATTCGTTGTGTTTTATTAGATATAGTTATGGGACATCAATGGGTGTTTCACTTTCTTGAAAATTGAATTGAATTTTTAATTATTGGTTTAATTAGTTATGACATTGAACACATTATTGTTATGTTAGAAAATTAACATGAATTATAAAGTGTAAATAATGATAATTTTTACTAGTCATTAGCATGTGAAAAAGGGGTGTTTTGTATAATGTGAATGTGATAAGTGAATTATGAGTTATAAATTGTAAATGTGTTATGGTCAATGAAGAACATGCACATGGATAGTGGTACGAGCGAGATGTCATAAATGAGGTTCTATACCCATGGGTTGGGTTAAACTAAGGATATATTCCCCACCCCTTTGTTTCATGGGTTAAGGATTCAGACTAAGGCCTTTTTTCCCCCTCAGTAATAAAAATGTGACTTTTATTAGCGCTATAATAGTGCATTAACAGAGCTAAAAAAGTGTTGTTAATCAAGGTGAAGATAATGTGGGGGCCTTTTATCAGTGCTCAGAAAAGTGCTGATAAAGACCCCTTTTATCAGCCCTAAAAAATCCACGAGAAATGACCCCTATTATCAGCGCTAAAAAAAGCACTCATAAATGGGGTCATTTCTCTTCATTTTTTTAGCGCTGATAAAAGGGGTGTTTTATGAGCACATTTAAAATGCACTGATAAAAGAAAAAAAATAATACAAAATAATTTATATTCGGGGGGAGTTTTTAACATCGCTTGACCCCCCCCCCCCATATCAGCGCTAGGCTGCCCCTCCCACACTCATGCGCCGCCCTTGCCAATCCTCCCACATATGCACCCACACTTACTTGCTTTCACCGGAACTCGAACCCACGACCCCCCTTGCGCGCCTGCACCTTTACCACTAATCAATTTCGTTTTTTTATATTTAATGATACAACTATTTATTTATATATATTTAGTTATATATACTTTTATATTAATATTGATTCATATTAATATAAATATATTTAGTAATATTAATACATATATGTTCATTCATATATTAGTATATATATTCATTTGTATATTAATATCTATTTATATCTATTTATATATATAATTTTAGTTACAATTTTTTATCCGTATTTTTATTTTTATATTAATATATATTTATAAGATCAGTTTTAAATACATTTATAAATTTTTTTCTTTATGTGTCTTTATAAATAAATAAATAAATACATATATACATATATAAAACACACACATAAAGACACTAACACACACATATTTACTAAAAAATACATATATATATATATGTGGGTGTGTCATTGAAAATCCATATATTGATAAAACTAAAATAACTTCTAATATAGAAGCCTGTTTCAAATCCACAACCTATCAAAAATAAGAAAATGAAACAATCTTGGATATGATATGTGTACATGCCTAATAGACATTCAGATCATAAGTTTTACATGTTTTAATGTCAACAAATGAGGGTATCCTAACTAAAAACTCAGTTTTGGAGGCCTTCTGGGCCATTTTTGTGATTGAAAAACTTGGAAGAAGCTTTGTTTCTGTCACAGGCCGGTAGAGCTCAAAAAGACACCCTAATAAAAAGTTATGGTCGTTTGAATATTGAGTTACATTTTCAACTTATATTCGATCTTTTATTAATTGTTCTGATATTTTGTGTCCTCAAATTGTTATTAAATTATTTTTAAACGATAATAATTAGAAAATTTTTAATTAATTATACTTTTTAAAATATTTTAAATCCATTTTCACTACATTTATTATATATTAAATGTAATAGTCTGTTTAATTGTATATTTAAAATATATATATTATATTTATATCAATATAAATATAATTATAATACAATATATTATTTTTCAAGATTTTTTTTAAAAACATATAATATTTTAGCACCTAGAAAAAGCTCTGATAAATCCCCCCTATATCAGCGCTACTAAAATAATCACTGATAAAGGGTTCCCCTTTAACAGTGCTAAAAAAGTGCTTGTAAAGGGTCCCTTTAAAGAGTTCTTTTTTTAGCGCGGTTAAAGGCCCCCCTTTATCAACGCTTTTTTTAGCGCTGATAGTAGGGTAGTTCTTACCTTGCCCATTTTTGTAGTAGTGCCTAACAAACACACAAGATTTGAATACCTGGATAGAGGCTTCAAGGACAATTGATATATATAAATATTGATATTGTAAAAGTGGTTTCATTGTGATTTAGGGAACCCGACCCCTATTATGTGTTTTTTTAGTTGACAGGCCTAGGTCAAGGTATGTTTTTTTAAATGTGGAAATGAGAACTAATGGTAAATGAAGTTAATTTTATAAGTTGTAAAATGATGGAACTTTTCTATGATTGATTAACTCTTTTGTTTATTTTACTATTTCCAAAAATATATATTTATAATATACATTTTATAGACACCATTGGTGATGGAATAATGAGTTGTACTCATACCAGACTTGGTCCACTTTTGGGTACCCAAATATACTACATGGTTACAGGCTATGAAAAGGGAATTAGACCTTTTCTAGATGGGTGATTTTGGAATGGGATGTTCATAGATGAGGGATATGGACACAGGGTCAGGAACCATTTTGGAGATTCATTAGTTTGAATTTATTTCTGTGTTTTTTTACACATGGAACTTTATTACAGGACATGGAATATTTATTATCAGGTTGTGGGCTTGTACCTAGTTTTTTAAATTGATTTGTGATGCATGTTTATTATTTACATGTTTTCGTATTCCATTTTATCTATTGTGGATTACTCTAATAAAGAGGGTATAGTCTCCCCACATGTTCCATTAGACCCTCACTACTAGTCAAAATCCATTGGCATATGAGGAGGTTCACTTGAGGAGTTTCGGTAAACTGACATTGGGTCTACCCTGTGATACTTTTATGAGTGTTTTGTTAGGATTGATAAAATAACCTTTTATCAATGGATTTTTTAGCATTAAATAAAACCACCCCCTTTATTAGTGCCTCTTCTAGCATTGATAAAGGGTATCACTGGATAAATCCAAATATATGGTAGTGGAGGTAGAACACTTGTATAAATAATACACAATGATTAAATTTCATCACAATTTTTAAACAATCTCCTCCTCAAATCATTAATTATTTTTTTCTTTCATAGGTTTGAATAGATAGAATTTAATGAACATATATCGAGAATGTGTGTGATGAATTATAAATAAATGCAAGATATAATTGAACTTCCCTTGAGGTAAGAGATTTATATGTTTTATTTTATCTTCTAGAATATATATTATTTGATTTACTGTGAGACTTTATAATATATTCTTGTCGAATATTTAACGTCACTCTATTGATAGCCCCTAGAATTGAATGATTGTAATTGTTATAATTAACCTTCTATTGTGATCCCCATAAAAAATGAAAAATGAAATTCCATTTTATACTTCTTAATTGTAACCACCTAAAAAATATAGGGATTTCATAATTATTAAAAACAAGTAATATATTATTAATTGGTTATTTAATGTAAATAAATATTAAAAAATTATTCATTAAATTTTTGGAAAATTTTATACAATTTTAATAAATTTTTTCATAGAGAAATTGATATCGGTAGCAGTATTCTTTTTTAAATAGTACATAGAGATTACATTTCATCATAGTTAAAAAATCCTATAAAATCATGATTTATTTCTTCATTTCATGGGAGTGAATCGATAGAATTAAATGAACATATCTCTGGAATGCACATGTTGAATGATAAATAAAGGCAAACATTGAATGAGATTCTTATAAGGCAAGGAATTTTTATGTTTTTTATATCTTAAATAATATATTATGGTTGATATGCTTTGATACATTCATAGTTTTTTATGCTGAACCTTTATAGCCTCTCTATTGTCATCCACTATAATTGAATGAATAAATTATCATCATTCACATTTGATTTCAAGCCCATCAAAATGAATGATTTGAATCTTTTTTATCATTCTTTATTATAACCCACAAGTGAATCATATAATTTGTGACTTCTTATATCACTAAAAAACATTTCAAACCCCAATTGAAAAAATATACAGATCAATTTATGTTCATACTCTTCTCTAAGTCCCAATGGAGAACATTTTTTCTAGGGGAGGGGTTCTCTTTTACTTTATGTATTGTATTATCTTACACTTCACTCGGTCCCTATGTTGTTTTTTTGGTCTAGGGGAGGTGTTCATTTATGTTTCATATTTCATTTAATTTATTCATTTAACATTTAATTCCTTAATTTACTACTATTATACTACTATTAAAATTATACTACACAATAATATTATTATCATGCAATGAAATACTGTATTTGTATATATTTATGAAAATAATGTTATGGGATTCCCCATGGGAAGTGGGATTTATTTTGAAGATGAAAATATGGAATAATTGTATGATTACTTGATATGGTGTCTTTATTGACTATTCATGAACTTTTATATGTCAATTATTTATATTATATTGAATTATATTTTATATTATTTCTATTATGTTAAACTATTAATAATAAAAAAATATGCGTGTTTACAACATTTTTGGGTTAATTATTGTATAAAAAAGAATTTCTCAAAACTAGAAATGATTAAGAAAATCCTTATATGTTAATAATATAAATTAATTCTATAATTAAAATGGAATCCATAATGACATCTTCGAATAATGAACATGTTTTACTAATTCATCATTCTACATCCTTATATTTTTTATTAATTGAATATATGATGCCTCATTATGGTTAAATGCGTTAATGAATTTTTTTAAGGGTAGTCATGATATTAAGACTAAAATTTCCCATGGATTTAATGGTTGATTATTTAACTTGTTCATTGTGAGATATCAGAGTTTTCATTAAATTATAGATTTTGGATTCAACGTGTTTAGTAGTATTTTTTAATTGTCTAATATGTCATAATAGTTTTATAGTTTGATCATTCCCCATATGAGTTGTGTCCATTTCATCCAAATTTAAGTGGTTTTAATTAAAAAACTAACTAATTATTTGGAATAGAGTAACTTTGTGATTAATTGGAAATTCTCGAAATAACAAGGTCTTTGTAGAAATATTTCATAGTGATATCTTGAATGTTGTGGTGATTATTGGGTCATAAAATGAGGTGGATAATATATCAGCTATTTCTCATTATAGGGTATTACTTAATTTAATTGATTCTTTTTTTACATTCAGTTGTGACGTTGCATTTACTAATATTATAAGTGCATGTTTTCTTGATTGACTAGTTGTAATTTTATTTTCTATATTCTTCTATGTCCCTGATAATGATTATTTGTTTGATGGTTTTTTTATGATATGATGATACTATACATGAAAGTTGTAATTACTTTTTGGTTATGTGTATACATGCATGACATGTAATGGTTTAAGGAATAGTGAACCAAAACATGGGATATAATGACTCAAATTTATAGAAAATGTACAGGTTTTATTGGCTGTAATGTCTCACAGTAATGACTTACATTTATATACTTACACGAGATATGATTTATTAATGTAAAGTGTACATATATATACACATCATCAGTATAATGGATTAATATTTCAACAAGCGCATCAATTAATGGGATGCAATGGATTAAAGTTAAAATATATAGACATTCCCTTAGGCTGTGATGACATAGGCTTATATCATGCCATTTGGATATGATGGCTAAAGGTTATATCATGAGATAACAATGTAGTGATTTCGTGGTTGTGATATGATTTTGGCTGTGGTGATGTGTTGTTGTGATAATGATGTGGTGGCTATGGTGATGTGGATATGGATGTAATGTTATTATGATAGGGATGTGGTTGGTCATTTGTTATCAGTTAATGATATGATATATATCATTCTTGATATGATGAATTGATTATAATGGATGAAGAGAGGTTATTTCTTTATGTGACATATCTATTATTATTATATGAACCTAAAACCCAATATCACCCTTATTTATTTAAAATAATGGAATAATAATCTATTGTGATACAATTATTCAAATTATGTATTGTTTTAGGCTTCCACATTTATTATTATAAACTCAAAATATAAAACCATTTCTTAATTTTGCGTGTATATATTTATTTATCCCATATGATGAATTTATGTGACTAAATTGATGGAACAACTTAGTGATTTTGTAATTTTTATTATTTCTTTTGATCTTTCTTACTTTCATATACATAATTCTTTATTTACCCTTGGCTAGTTTATTTCACGCATGTCGATCCCATAATATTTATTTTGGAACTCTCCAAATTTCATCTCCCTAAGGATGATAATGGCTCCCTATACCTTATCCATCTCTATGTTTTAGTCCTTGGTTCGTCTGTTTCGAGAGGGGGCGGGGCCCAAGCATCATTTTCCCCTCACCACTTTATCCCCCTCACCAACCCTAACATTTTAATAGATTTCTCCCAAATCATGGTAGAACTAAAGGTTTTATGTATTCTCAATGTATTTCCTGTGTTGTTAATATCTCCCTTATGTTTGTCCATGTTTTAGTAATAGAAAAGAAAAAATATCCAAATTCATAAAATAAAAGAAAATAAAAGAAATGAAAAGAAATGTAATGGTTATGATTTCTCTTCATTTTGATTACATGATAAATTAAATAAAATAAAACAAATGATTGTGATTTCTCTCCATCTTTTTTTGTGGAAATTTTTGGAAGAAAAGAAATGAAATGTTTTTGACATATAATAAAAATAACCCTTATTAAAAAAAATTCTTTATACTCAAATTTTCCAAATAAAAAAATATTACAATTTTAAATTGTATCATTGATTTTAAATAAATAAATATATTTATTAAATATATATATATTAAAAAATATTTATATAATTATAAATATATATATATATATATGTGTGTGTTAAAAAATATATATATTTATGAAATAAATTTATAATTGTATAATAAATATATATTTTTAATATATTAAATATCCATTAAAAATATTTTTATATATACATATTAAATTATAAATACATATTTTTAATTTTTTTAAAAATATTTATATAATTATTAATATATTTTTAAATATCTTTTTATAATTATATATATAAATATTTTTATAAAAATATATATATATATAACAAAATTACATTAGAAATTATTACCAGATTACTAATTTGGGCAGATTCAGGTATTATTTTAAAAAATATAGTTTTCCAACAATCAATTATTCCAAATAAAAACAAAAAATAATTTTATATTTAATCATTGATTTTTATATAAGTTCAATTATATATACATTTAATAAAAAATATTAATTAAAAAAATATTATTTCAAAATAATTATTAATTCAATATTATTAATTCAAAATATTGACTAATTCAAAATAAGTATTAATTTAAAATAAATATTAATTTAAAAATATTTATAAATTATGTATATAAATTATTAATTCAAGATAATTGAAATTATTTATAATAAAAATTAACAGTAATCATAATTATTTATAATTATTTATATATAAATAATAATAAAAATTTATAATTGAATGTTATTATTACTTATAAATTATGAGATAAAAATAATATTTACAATTACTTTTAACAAAAAATTTATATACACAATAAAAAACTATTTGTTATTATTAATAATTACCTAGATGATCATTTATATTTTTACATCGATGTAGGGAAAGAGGCTACATTAAAAATAAAATCACCCAACACACAATTCAGGGAAGTACTCGGTGAGACTTGAGCTCGAGGCCTCATCGAGACCGACAAGGACACCTATCACTAAGTTTCACCCAGATGGAATTTATATAAACATTTATTCAATAAAATAAAATATCCACAAGGGTTATATTTGTAATTTAAAACAATGGAACTAGCTACTTCGTTTACATACAAATCACCCTGATTTTTTGGTGATTTGAATTATGCAGTGGCAGAGATATTTGTTTCTCTCAATTTCTTCTTGATTGATTTCACTCATTTCAACATAACAATGCCTCTAAATATTTTAAATGATAATAAATCCCTCCAATTCATTTGGTTTCTCCCCAAATCATGAATTATAGTTTATTGATGCCTTGTTTGACCTTGATTCTAGAGTTTTTAGTAGGTGTTTCTTAAAATTACTCAAATAAGTATATGTTAGAAATACATTGAAAACTAATCGGGAAAATTGGTATAGTCCCTACAACCTTTCCTATTAATTAAAAGGTGGCATACCCAATTTTTCCATTACCTCTCATCAACATGGATCGATGACATTACAAAGCCAGCATGGACGATTGTGGTTTTCACTAAATATAAAGGGAAACACAGCTTTTGTGATGCCACCTTTCTTGTAAATAATATCCGAAGGTGGAAGAACCATTGGTGACTTTTTCGTTATGTTACTATAAATGGTAACCCTTCCCCTCCCCTCATCACTCCAAATTTCCCTCCTTTCTCTAAGTTTCACTCCCTCTCTCTCAATAATAATCCTAGTGGTTCTTCCCTTATGTGTGGAGGTTTCAATGGCCTAAAAGAAGTGCCAAATTTTTCATAGAATCATTTAGAGGAATATTTTTTAATGTTATATAATTTTTTAATTTATTTCTAAATATGTTATTTATTTACTATTTTAGTTAATTAGATATTTATGATCCAAAAGGATCTAATAAAAACTGATGGGGGTGAAACCACTTGTTCACTTATTATTAGTTTCAAAACATTTATAATCTTAACCACTAAAAATTGTTAATATTTTTTCGACATCATATTTTAGTAAATACGCATGCAAGGAAAAGTAGGAAATCAAATAAACCTTGAAAAATTTACAAGGCTTGGCCTCAGTGTGAGAACCTACATCATTTCCATAACCAGTTGTGTGGGTCTATGGAAATAAACTCGTTATATGAAGTGAATAAAACTAGTGACAAATCATGTAAGACACGTCCTATATCATGATATGAATGATTATACTATCTCCCATCATTTTTCAATGTTTTCTTATAAAAAAATTGAGTTAAATAGAAGAATAATGTCTTGGTTGAAATCTCTCTATAATTACTGGGTCCAAATCCTTAGTCTGATTTGGTTGGATCTGATTTTCTCAATCTGATGATGTAGGATATGATTTTCTCAATATAATGATGTTTCACCCTAGATCTGATTTTCTAAGTATGATGATTCTAGATCAGATTCTCTAAATACAATAATGCTAGAGGATGGATCTTATTTTCTAAGTTTGATAATGCCAGATCCTAGATATGATTTTCCTAATACAATGATTCGATACAATTAATTAATTCTCAATATGAAAAACTCATTATACTACTAAAATGATCAATAAAATTTTTCTTCAATTAGATTGGAAATTAAAATTCTAATTCTATAACACTCTTCCTTTTATGTTTGTGTGAAAAGTTGTGAATGAACAAATGATCTAAGGAATTATTTATAGAAAACTCATAAAACAATGGTGGGAAACTTGGAAATTTCCCCACTTCCTCAAATATAAAAAAATCTAAAAATATATCTCATATAATACATAAATATTGTCTTCTTCAAACCTACTTATATTTCTCTATAATTTATGAAAAATTTAAATTCACATTTGATAGCTTCAAATATTCACAAAACACATGGAGTTTTCTTTTTGAGTATTTGTTGTTATCATCTCATTACGATTTAAATTTATTTTTGAGTGAATATGATTCTATTTCTTTCTCAGCATAAAATTTTCATTGTTAATAGTTCAGTATAATTTATTCAGTACAAAAATATAAGTATGAAAATCTCATTATAATTTTCCAAGTATGAAAATATCATTATAAAAATATAAGTATAAAAATCTCAATATCAATTTCCCAGAATGGAAATCCCTATATGAAAATATTTGAATGAAAATATGAGTATGAAAATATTAGTATGATTATTCCTTTACTAATAACCTTGTATAAAAATAATAGTTTGAAAATATGAGTATGAAAATATCAGTATGTTTTTTTCTTCCTTAGTCTCAACAACATCTTTTTATTTATCTGGTCATTACGATGTAATTCCCATTACAATGGAAATAACCTTATGATGTAATTTTCATTTTTATACATTGAAATTATCCAAACCACTCCCCCATTTCATCAAAATCTTTTATCATGGTAGTATTCATGATTTTTTAGAACTTCTTTATCAGAAATGAATCATCAGATTTTGTTTTAGAATGTAAGAAAACATTATAACTACCAACTTCACTTTCTTCTTTCAAAAAATCATCACCAAATTCATTTTTTTTCATATTAAAACCAATATATACTTATAGTAAACAATAAATTATAACCCTAATTAATTTTAACACAATTTTTTTTTTCAATTTTCATGCTAATGAACATGAATAAGATGATGTGTATGATCAACATCTTCATCTTCCTGGCTCCTTTTATGTCCAGTGTAGCTCAATATGAAAACATGGGTCTAAAAACATGTGTCCAGAAAATAAACCAATTATGATTAATGTGTCTAATTCAAAGAAAAAACATTTTTTTACAAATAGATATAGTTTTAAACAAATATAAAATTTTGTTAAAACAAAACCCCACAATGGTTCTTGAATCCCCCCTTTGGATTTGTGAAAAAATCTCGTTAACAACTTCTCACACTCTCCAAACATTTCAAAACTCAACTTTTGTAAACAAATCATGTTTTTTTTGGATTTTTATTAATATATATCCTTTATTAGAATAGAGTGTCCTGACACCACATTGCCAGATATATTAAGGGGTTTTAAGGAATTCTATCCATGAGTGGAACGAAAATTTAGTATCCTTGTAAATATAAACTCCCCCTAACTTTTATTTTTTCCTCTATCACTTTTCATTTTCTATCAATTTTATTTTGATCTAATTTTTTTATCTCTCCAATATTCTATTATAACTAAAACATAATATTCATATAATAAAGATGAGTACAAACTTCTTTTAATGTTCAAATTTGGCACTTTATCTCCCCCTTTGTTAACATAATCCAAAGAAAAATGGGTTTTTATGAGGTTTAAGAGGAAATTGGAGGAGTATCAACACGAAGTTGAAATATCTATTCCAAAAACCTTTCTTTTATCATGTATTTTGTAATTAAATTGGAAATATGATACATTATGAAAATGTTTTCTAGAAAAACATCTACAACATAAAATTTCCCTTTTATAAAGTGAAAATTGATATCAATGATTTTTGATATTGAATGTTGGACATGATTGTTAGAAAGATCAATTAAAATATGATTATCCCAAAGTTTAATAAATGGTTTAGAAACTTTTACATTAAAATATTCTAGAAAAATGGTCATCCATTACATTTGATTACATGCTTTTATAACTGAAACATTTTTGAATTCAACTATGCTCAATGTTACTAATATGTGTTTCTTAATATGCAAACTTACACATCATTCACCAAAGAATAATGTTCCTCTAGAGGTTTATTTTCATTCATTACAATCACCATCCAAATCAGTATTATTATAGCCATGAAAATTCATCTCACTAATTCTTTTGTATTACAACCCATGTGAACTTATTCCTTTAACATATCTTGGAACCCTATTTTTTGCTAACATATGGGATTCTTTTGGATTAATTTGGTACTTGGCACACCAAGTGATATAATAGCCAATATTAGGTCTTGAGGATATAAGGTAATGAAGAATTCCTATTAGCTTTTGAATGTATTTTTGATTCAAAAATATTCCATATTCATCTTTAATGAAATTTATGCTCGTTGAAAAATAGTTGAATATTCTTTGTATTATCACATCCCAAAAGTTTATAACAATTAACTAGAATAATTTTCTTGAGATAGGAAAAATAATTTTCCCATTTATTCAACTTGTACGACAAGGAATAAAGTTAATTCTCCCAATATAGACATTTCAAAATTATTCTTCATTTCTTTAGAAATTCTTTTAAAAACATCCTCTCAATCCCCCAAAAAACTTATTTCATCCACATAAACAATTATAATTATATCTTTGAAGTACAAATCATTCACATATAATTTTATGTCAAATTTTCCATTAGAAAAGTTAAAAATTCTCAAAAAATTATCACATTTATAATACCAGGCACGTGGGGAATGTTTCATCCCATATAAATATTTCTTCAATTTAAAAACATTGTTTTCACACTCATCATGTGGAACCCCACAAAATTTTCTAATGTAAGATTATTTCTCAATATCATCATTAAAGAAAGATGTATTTACATCCATATGATAAACATTATAATTAAGATGAGTGGTAATTGAAACAAAAATTCATATATATTCTAACCTTGCAATGGGGGAAATGATTTCATCAAATTACACATGTTCCACTTGTGCATATCCTTTTCAAATAAGTCTTAAATTTTTTTCTTGTAACTTCTCGATGATCATTACATTTGTATCTATAATCCCACTTGGTTCGGATTACATTTTTATTTGTTGGTCATGAAACAATTTCCCTTGTTTCATTCCGTTCAATCAGATACAATTCTCCATTCATAGCAACCACCCATTATTTGTGTTTAATAGCTTATAAAACTGATTTTGGTTCAAATTTTGATAAAAGTAAATTTTGATTTTCTATTCTCAACATTATTCTTGTCTAAATCAAATAATTCTGATTCCAAATAATGTTTTTGTATTCAATATGTTTTTGTAAGGTTAGAAATCTCAAAAATTATTTCTCAGCAGAAATTTTATCATCACATGACTCTTTCGAGTCATGATAAGGATGTTTTGAACTACTTTCACCATTTTTGGAATTATCCTGTATATCCTCCATAGAATTATCAACAACTTTTATTAAGGATATTTTATTTTAAATTACCTTCTCATCACTTGAGTACACCAACATTTGTAATAGTTTGGTTCAACTTTTCTAACGTCTTCTATTTGGTGAATAACCCCTAAATGATCCTTCCTTATCTTTCTCATAAATGTTTCCCATATCTATATTATTTTTATTCTGAGAAAACATGGAATTCTAATAACTTTGAAGTATATTAATGATGATTTTTGTTATACAATATTTCATAAGTAGTCATGTTAATTTCTAGTCTCAAAATGAATCTATTTTGAACATGTACAATAGTAATAACTTCTACTCACCAATAGAATTTTAAATTGTTTTATAAAACTAACACACTTCATCCAATTTACATCAAGATTCTATTTTTTATTTCTACTACTCCATTTTTTTGTGAATAATAATGAGAACTATCTGATGTTTGAAACCATGCTTTCATAGATAAGTTTCAAAGGTATTTCCTGTGAATTCAGTACCATTATATGTTCTCAATTTCCTTATGGAAAACCTCATTTCTTTCTCTATATAATTTCCCTAGAATTTGAACATTTCAATAGACACAAACCTGTTCTTCATAAAAATGATTTTTTTCATCCAATTTAGGTAATAAATAAAATTGATAAAGTATAAATGTAATTTTATTTATTGATTTCTTATCATCCTACTAAATTAGAATGAATAAGCTCTTGTGTGATGGTAGATTGAATATTGATTGTCTTATGATTCTTTTAGTATTATTTTCTTTCTAGAAAGTAATAAAAAAATCATCATCTCTTGTTATTAATTCAATAATATTATAACGAAAATCAGCTTTATAATGCTTATTCATGTTTTCAATCCTAAGTGGACATATATTTAGAGCCACAATTTGTTTCCATCTTCAACACTCAAGTAACATGAGTTATTGAATTCTACAATTTGAGAGAGATTCCAACAGGTTCTTTCTCCATTTATAATTACTATTTTTTATGAATGGATTTATTTCCTTCTATTTTTATTCACTTTTGATAATCCCCATTTTAATGGTTGAAGGGGAACCCTAACATGGTCCATAGGCTTCATGACATTAAATAACCCAAAGGTCTTAGAGGAATTCATCTAGAATATAACTACTTGGAACTCCCCTATCCAGTGTCTACATCATGATGTCATCATTCCACTTTTTCATGGCTATTTATCTTGGATTTCCTTGAATGCACAGGTTGGTCCCAATGGCAATTTCCATAACCTCTCACTCTTCCAAATCTGTTAGCTATGCTTTGGTTAAATCACCTACTATGAATCCTTATATAGTACGTGCTCCTTGTAGAGTCTACCTAGTCCATTTAAGAATAATTTCATATGTCCTAAATTCTATGAGGGGGTTCAAATTCCTTGGGTGTCCCAAAGGCCTTGAAGGGCTCGATGATCAAACTGGGGGCCGAAAATCCCAAACAGATGAATAGTTCCGACTACTACAATATAAAATAGTACGTAATACAGTACTTACTATATTTCATACTAAAATATTAATATAGTACCCCAGAAATATGTCTCCTCTCAGATTTGATCTTGGGACTCTTGGATTCACATTCCATGTCCTCACCAACCGGGCTGAGGCACTTATTCCCTTTTGTAATGAATTTTCAATATTTCACACTTTTTATGATACATAAATATTTACAGAAAAAAATTATTTTCCATAAACACAATTTTGACTTACACTAAGATAAGTTCAATACAATAAAAATATATTTAGATTTCAACTTTTTAACTTCAATCTAAGCTATTCCGATTCCTCAAATTTTTATGGAACTATCATCAACATAGATAATTGCTCCTCCATCATGACATTCATCATGTTTAATGATTTTGATATCACCTATCATATGTGATGAGAAACCACTATCAATTATACATGGTTTTTTCCTTTTACTGACTATGAATGTTATTTCAACAACATATGATCTTTCTTTAACATTCTTCTTTTCATCTTTCATTTATTTTATATCATAAGAAACATGTTTTGGAAGGAGTGTCATACATAATTCAGTATAATCATCATCTTGATCACATATTCCACAAAATTCTTCTAGACATTCAAATTTATTTCTCATTGGAATGTTTCTAACATCTTGATAATTCACTTTTTTAACTTTCTATAAGTTAGAAATGTTTCTCATTCTACTTTCACTATTTCTTCCACTTTTCTCAACCATTGTTCTGGGTAAGGATATGGTATGCAGAAAATTATAAGCCTTGTGACCATATATTCCAAAACACCATAAATAACCATAAAATCTTGATTTTATATTGAAATAAAATATTTCTCTATTGAAATTTTTTTTGAGGATGGTAACTTCTTTCATCTCTAACATACTTAGAATGTGGGAAATTTTTTATTTTGAGCGAGTTGTATAATTTTGTAAATTTGGTAGGTCTCTCACATCATTTTCCACCCAATATATCACAATATTTTTCTAGAACCTGAAATGGTAAATTAAATAGATGAACCATTATTTTTGGTAGTAGATAATTTCACCTAATTCTCATATTGAGCCTTATCAACAACTTTAAATGTTTCAGAATATACCTACAATGATTTGTTGATGTTTTAATTAAACTTCCAACAGGTGATTTTATAATGAATAATTTTTTATTGAAACATTTTAACTTATTCATCATTATATTCTAGATTCTTACTAAGATCTTCAATCATCTTTCATTATTTAGCAATTCTCGGTTTGTAACATAGAATCTCCTCGATGTATTCTTCCTCCTATTTAATAACATATTTTATTCTATAAAAAATATCTTCAAAAACATTATTCATAATTATAATTACTTTTTTGATAGTTTATTTTGTTCAAGACATGATAGATGTTATATTCTAATCTGATACTCTCTATAAGATTCATCACCACCTTTTTCACTCTCTAGGGACATTTTTGTTTTCATGACATTTTAAATGAAGTTTCTAATTTTTTTGAACAGTCATATTCAGATGAATTTTTGTTAGTTGAATATGATTCAAATTTCTTACTCAAAATACTTCTTTTGTTTCCAGTAATATTTTTCTTGTGTTTTTTGGAAGACGTTTATCCTAAATCATTTTTGTTCCACTTCTTTCATCAAGGTTTTCCATTGAAATCATTTCAATATTCTCCAACTTTGTACTTATGGAAATTAATATAAATTCATTTGATTTCATAACACTCAAAAAAATGATAGGAAGTTTACCTCAATTATTTCTTCTTCCTCGTCGATAGTTGTTGGAAATAAGATACATTATTGTTTTCATTCAACTCATTATCCTCTTTATCATTAGAGTCACAAGGATCAACATCTTCAACATCGTGAATTTTCAACATTCTCATAGCTTGAAAACCCGTTTAATCATTCATATTATATTTAAACATTAGAGCTTTCCAAATTTCATATGAAACAATAATTTTATGCAATTAATCAAGAGATAGATCATCATTATATTCTAAAGAAGAAATTTTATAATCAAAACTATCCGGAATGTTTCTTATAAGTTTTTTCACAACTTCATAATCATATGAGAAATCACTAAATCCACTGATGTTGTAAAAATTTCATCAACTTTGGTGAATTATTCATCAATTTTTTATTCATCTCTCATTATGATGTCTTCATAGTTACTACACAAGATTTATAGATTTTCATAATTATCTTCTGTATTCCCCTTGAAAACACATTCAATCTTTCCCCACATAGTTTTTGAAGCTTTGAGACCCATAACCTTCTGATAAATATTATCTGTTAAGGAAATAAGTATTTTATTCCTACCCATTCCATTAACCTCTATATTTATCTTATTATCACACATTATAGGAGCATCATTCTCTATAGCTGTAATACCAATAGTATCTGTATCAATAACATCATGTCCAAGAGATATGAGATAAAAAATAATCATATTTTTTCATACATAATAATATTTTTTAAAAATTGTATGAATTCCTCTACTGTTGAAAGAATTAATATTATCCATGATAATGATTCAATAAGGGAACATCACCTTATTACCAAGTGTAGTTCAAAAAGATCGAATAACAACTGATAAAGGGGGGAGGTGAATCAGTTGTTCACTTTTTATAAGTTTGAAATCATTTATAAACTTATCCATGCTACCGATTATAATTTATTTCTCTATCAACTTTTAGTAAATACTCATGCCTAAAAATGTAGTAAAGAATGTAAAGAACACAATATTTACAAGGTTCGACCTCAGTATGATAACCTGCATCCATTCCATAGCCACTCTTATGGGACCATGGAAATCCAATATTATGAATAAGGGAATACAACATGTACCAACTCATATTAGACACCTTCTACCTCCTGATAGGAATGATTATACTGACTCCCATCGGTTTACAATTTTTTCTTATAAAAAAATTATTCAAACAAAGAATAATGACTTTGTTGAAATTTATCCACAATTTCTCAGTCTAAATCTTCATTTTTAATTGGCTATATCCAATTTTCTCAATCCAATGATGCTAGATACAATTTTATCAATACAACGATGCTGGATCCTAGATCCGATTTTGTAATGTCCCCAACGTTCATTAATAGAAATTCATCTTATTCTAATTAAAGGTATCATTATGTAAAATGTTTATATAAAATGAGAAATTCATTGGTTTTATGTTTCTAGGATTTTAAAAAATGGTTAAGAATTGTGATCTTTGCTAATATAGTCATTTAACTGTGATCACAGGATTAGTATAATTATAGGGCTATAACAAATCATGTTTACTCAGAAAAAGGAAGTGATTACCTCCTCATGTAGACTTTCCCTGTATGAATCCCATTTGTCAGAGCTCAGATAGGAGGTGGAGTAATTGGGATTCACTCTCGACCAAGCCAAATCCGTTCTTCTACCTAAGAAGCTCGAACCAAATCACATACAAGAGAAGTGGAAGTTAATAGAGAATACCACCTGATCAATGTTATATGAGCCATCATAAGAGTCTATCACCATAGAAGACCTTACTCATTGGTCATATCCAGGTGTTATAAGGGGTAATTTAATAATACCATAACATTAATATAATTCACATTATTGTTTATATAATGATGAATATACATTCATTTTATTATTGTTACTTTGTAAATAGTTTTTAAAGTGAAAATAGTATTTTTAAGTTAATATTCAACTAAGAAATCTATTTTGATTGATTAATGTATTTTAGAATTAATTAATATTTTAATAAAATATTATCATCATTAAAATAATATTTATTATATATAAATTATCGTATAATTTTATAATTGCAATTGTAATTTTTATTATGGTTTGAAAGTTGTTTTTTGTCAAAACGTATGAATTGTCAATAAATGGAGGGTATCATTTTAAAAGTAAAGATTCAAATATTTAGAAAATTATTTAGTTAAAATGAATACTATTTTTGGAATTAGGATGTCAAAATTATGCAATGGTGATTTTTTCAAAATTTTATGAGACAGTTGAATTTTTGGGTAAAAAATATATATCGTTTAAATATATAATGTGTTTATGACATCATAATGACCCAATAGTGATGTAATGAAATAATATAAATGATATGTAAGGCCAATATACGTTTTACCATTACAATAATGGGATTTTAGGGTTTGTTTGATTTATTTTAAAAAGCTTTAGTGGACCCTTCAAGACTTATAAAACATTTGGTATTTATAAATTATTTTCATTGAGAGTGTGACTCACATCAACATAATGAACCGTATTATTTTAATAGTAATGGGATTAAAATGTGAATAAATAAGCTCCGAGGTAGGATATCAGGGAATTTAGAAGTATAATCTATCTCAATTAGATGGTGGTGATCACTGGAAGAATGCATGGGATGAGGAGCCATTTAAGATGCCTTAGGAAGTACCGTTAGGGGATCAAGAGTCGAGGAAAAAGAGGGTATTTTCATAGGAGACTACAACGATGATGTGATAACACCCTCACATAAAATAATATATGGGAAAAATAAAAATAAACTTCCTCATTATGACTGTCAGGCTATGTGGGCAATTGGACCATAGAGATAGTTATGCCCTCTTAAGCAAGATCCTTGTTTGAGGACTTGGAATTAATCCCCTTATTTTTAAAATAAGTGTTTGTGTTTCCATACAAAACACAATGAGGGAAGAATAAAAGAGATTATGGGTGTATGAATTTTATTTCATAAATAGATATCAGTCCATAAAGGTAAGAGAATATTTCATGGGAGAGGGGATTCCATATCAAATTCTATACATATTTAGGCCACCAATATATGTTATATCCTAAGAGTTACATCATTATCACATAGAAGGATACCAAGAGAATTAACCATAGTTTGAGAATGTATGTATTCTGATAATGATGTGGGATACTAAGATGATGAATCCATAGTGCCTCTAGGGAGGAATCCCTACTAAGATGGATTCAATGGTTTTTAACGTGGATTATGGCTACCCATTGTGTGTGCAGACCTTGGATAAATAATTAATGAACTAATGGTCTAATGTTTGTTTAGCATGACATGAGTTTTAGGGTATTTCTTGATATATAATCAATTTGGTAATGGATTATTTAATATTTAAATGACTAGTGATAATTTGATATATGAAAGGGTAATTTAACGATAAATGGTAATTTTTATAATTAACCATTGAGGTTAATGATGTGATATTGAGATATCCTCTCTATTATGACTTGAGTTGTGATACATGTTTAAATTCATATATAATAGGATTTTCCTAGTGATATATGCTAAAAATTTTATATATATGGCTTTACCATGGGGCATAAATGCTTATATAGTGGGCCTAACCTAGATATACATGATGAAATTAATATATATAAGTACTTCCCTAGAGGATGAAATATTTATTGTGTTATTGGATGACTGATACATGATGAAATTATTATATAGAGGGTTTAGAAAAGTGAATGTTGAAATGCATATATATAGGACTTTTCCTAGAGTTTGAAATTATTATAGAGAAATATTTTCCCAATTATGTGATTTTAAAATCATTTATGATTATGGTTGGCATGGTTTTGATAAATTTTATGAGACATTATGACATGGTTCCAAAGAATGTTGATTTATGTATTATATTAATTGATTAATTAATACACCTAATATCACTTTATCTCATGCACTTATTTATTAGACATGTTAATCTTAGACATGTTGGTGTCGGCCTACTAAATTTTACTCACACTCTATTCATGCTTCCATTTGGTACATGAGGACATTACATGGACGCAAGTTTTGACAAGGAAAATATACCTTTTTCTAGATTGTTATGTGCTTGATGGGATGGATATTGGAGAGGAGACTAACATAGGTTTTGGGGTTGGGGTATTTGGAGTTTTGGTTGTGCCAATTGTTTATTTTAATAGTATTTCTTTAGTTTGACATTTAGATACATTTCATCCTATAATTACATTGTTCACTATTATTATTTGGTTTATTTTATTCCACTATTTTCTTCTCATTAGTATGATGTACTATTTATGCTATTATCAATTACGATGATATTTATTTATAATTTTTATTTACTCTATGATGTAACTCTAAACAAGGTGGTATAGTCTCCCAACTATATCTATCACACTTCCACTTCTATCCAAAAACCACTAGCATATAAGGAGGTTCACATGAGGTCCCATAACCAACCTAATTTGTCTATGTTATAGAGTTCTGAATTAAGGGATGTTATGAATTGGAATCAAAGGTATAGGTTGTTCTTTTATATTGTTTTACTATTTGACAAAGGTAAAAAGGATATTACGATGAGTTAGGACTTGGTACTAAGCATGTGCATGGGTGTAGCTAACCCATTAATGGTGGAAAATTTGATGCCTAGAAATTATATTAATGTTCATAATCTTCCCTTGTTACGGTTAATGTTATCTATCCCTTAGTTATTGAAATGTTTTGTGATGTTATTGTTTCTTTAGATTTATAATTGTGGCCCCGTATGGTGTGATATGAGTATGAATACATCAAGATTGGTACATAGGGGTATTTTTCATGAATTATTCATGATAGGGACATATTTTATTACATTTTATATATTTTCCTTGAATAACATAAAATGAGATACTTGTTATATCTGAGAAATTGAAATTAATTAAATTCTATGTGTTACTAAAGCACTTGAACATCATCATTAGAGAGACCATGATTTAATGATTCTATGTTGTTGTATCCTTTTGAGGATGGCCTTGGTTTAGATAGTTTTTATGGAGTGAGTTTTTCTGGATGATAAAATTCATCCTCATAGTCTTTGAGTTATGTTTCAAAGAGTGGAAATCGAATCGATCCTAATGTAACTAAGAAGGATATTCCTATAGCTATTGAGGATCGAATTGATGTTAATTATTTGTGATAACATATTTTCAGTCATGTGATCCATGGAATGGGAGACTATTTACACAGTTATGTTGATGTCTAAGCTAATGAGGGTTTTTTTCTGCAAAATCATCTTATGTTAACAAGGAAAGGAGGCCCCCAAGAATATAAATTATTGATTGAGTTGGTATAAATAATCTTTAAGCACCTCGGTACACCAACAAATATAAATTTGAAGCCTGCTGCAAATGTGTTTTGTGGACCTGCGAAGTGTTGTTGGAATATTCCCGAACAAGATAGGTAGAATGAGAATATATCTTATAAATAATTCAAATTGAAGTTCATGAGCCACTTCTATCCAAATTTGTTGGTTAAGGAGAAGTCTCACTCGTTCTTACATCTGACATGGTATAACATATTAGTTATGGACTACACTAGATGTTTCACCAACTTACAATGCATTGTGACATCCTTAGATACTGATGATATCTCTAGGGTAATATGTTTTTAGAATGACCTTCATTATGAGAACACATCCCTAGTGAACACAATTTTCTTCAGTATATTATTGGATGTGATGAATCAAGAATGCATAAAAAAGGAATATGATAGATTCCCCAAGAATCAGCCATTCTATTTTAGCATGGTAAACTTGGATCTCTTCTTTGGGTGGAAATAAGCACCACAAATACAGTTATTTCCAATGAAATTGTGGGTAGAGTAGTCATGTTAGTGGGAATCCATATCTAGATTAGGTTCCGTTTTAGTTCTATTAGGGTGTCATGTTGGGCCCAAATAAGACTCATTGTCCATACCCCACATCATAGTGACATTCTTGCAGTAGGATGGGTCATCATATGATAGTTTGTAGGAACTTCTCATTGTAGAATAGTTCCAGTGGACTAGTATAGGTACCATAATTGAAGAAGGACTCAGGTACCACACAACATACTGATAGATAGAGTTCCATAGGACATTCACATTGAGGAAGGGGATGTGGTACCTCGTTGAAGGAACGATAGTACTAGATAAAAGGAATATGATAGGGGAGTCAGACTGGATCCCAAGGAATATGGAATAATCAGATACATGTTATGCAATCTACCCCGACTATTGCAGATGTAGGGCCTTCTACCATCATAGGTATGATTCTTGTATTATCTACCCTTTCATGAGTTTTTTTGATATAGGAGTATCACATTCCTTTTAATATATTTTTTTTATAAATTATTTGGGCTTGGATGTGGAAATCATAGATGATGTTTTGACCATCAACACAACACTGGGAGTTCAGCCATAGGATATAAAATGTTGAAAGGAATGTCATCTATAGTTTTATGGTTACCATTTCCATTGGGAATCATTTGTGTTGGAAATGATAGGTTTTTATTTTATTCCTAGAATTAATTCGATAGTTATATCCCGGCGGAGTATTTATTATTACTAGAGGATAGTTACCTTCATATATAAAAATGGTGTAATCTATTTTTAATTGGGAGAGAATGATATTTTGGATGACATTATAAGACCAATTTAGTGAATACTAGACTATATCACAACTCATATAGCTAGTTGTATTCGAGATTATTGTTTAATATAGTAGGATTATTATCCAATAGTGGTATATAATTTTTAGGGTGTATTTATTGAAGAGTTCTACAACTTATCAACTAAGATATGGGTTGATTTAATGATCAAATTGGTTCTAGGAGAAGAACCACTATCAATTCAACCTTATAGGATTTCACTAGAGGAGCTTCTAGAGTTGAAATTTCAGTAGGATGATCTAGAATATAATGGTTTCATATATCCTAGTACATATACCTGGGGTTATCATGTTTTCCCTCAATGTAGGCATCTGGGACATTGCACTTATGTTTTGATTATCTATGATTAAACCAAATGATAGTTTGGAACTAGTATCCCCTTCATCATGTCAATGATATATTTAATCAGTTGAGAGGTGATAAGATCATTTCCAATATCAATTTGAGATCAGGATACTACCGGTTGAGGGTGAGACAATAATGCAAACCACAATATACTTTTAAAAGTAGGTATGGATGATATGAGATCATCGTGATTCCATTTTGTTTAATGAATGAACCAGAGGTATTCATGTATTTGACAAATTAGATCTTTCATCCCAATTTGAATAAATTTGTGGTGATTTTTTTCGATGAAATCTTAGTGTACTCCCATAAAATAGATGATCATGACCATAATCTTAACATAATCTTGAGTATATTAAGTGAACACCAGATTTATGCCATGTTAATCAAATGTATGTTTTTAGATTGATAATGTGAGCTTATTGGGCCATGTCATCTCATAGGTAGGAGTGTTAGCTAAAATATAGAAGGATAATGTAGTGGTATATTGGGAGTGGCCTAGGAAGGTATTCATGATTCAAATATATCTTCGTTTAGTAGTTATTATCGATGATTTACCTAGGACATATCCTATAGTGAAACACAAATTCTAGGTCTAACCATGAATAGAGGGATGCTTTTTTGGTCGGATTCTTACCATATATGTTTTCCAGAGTTTAAAGTAAGTCATTCCTAAACACCTATCCTCAATTAACCTATGTCAAGTAAGGTATATACTATGTAATATGATTCATCTAGATATGGAATGAGATTTGTTCTAATTCGGGAGGATTGGGGGTTTTCTTATGGATCTAGACATATGAGAACACAAGAGAGGAATAATCGCGCTAACAATATAGTGTTAGATGCAGTGGTACATGCCAGGAGATGCTAGAGACTATCATTTGGATAAGAGGTTTGTTGTGCACATGAACCATAAGAGCATCAGGTATGTATTTTTTTGTAGTACCTAGACCATTGATAATTTAGGAGGGTCAAGTATCTATAGTATTTGGGCTTCAATATGTATTATACAATGGGTAAGGAAAACACCATTGTTGAAGACTTGAACTGAATGGAAAAAATAGAGGTAGTGCGGGAGTATTTCTATAAGTGGAGGATGATGGAAATCATTGCATACAAGCATCTATATATTTAGGAGTCCTAAGGATGAGTATAATTTACATTGACATCTATCAAACACATTATTCATGGCTAGATAAATATAGAGTATTTATCTGATTAAGTGGTATTTGTTTTGAGAGACTGCATATATATTAGGGATAAACCATCAGGATGGTCTCATGGAAGAGAAAATTCTATTCTTTTACATGGTGGTGTATGGTTTCCAATAGTTTTTCTCAAGAATATGATGAGAGAGTTTCATGATTTTAGATGGGTGGCACATCCTAGTTTGACAATGATGTATTGTGATCTCCATAGATAATAATGGTGGTCCAAAATGAAGAAGGATGTAGTGGGTTTTGTGGAAAGATGATTTATATGTTGTCAGGAGAAGTCCTAGCATCATATGGTAGCATATATGTTTTAGTCTTTTCCCATTCCAGGGTATAAATGGGAGGATGTCACTACATATTTTGTGAATGGATTACCCTGGAAACCTATAATAGATATTTAAAATGGGTGATCATGAATCAACTAATAATGGTAGCCCGCTTCTTGGATTTCAGGGAGACCTTCACTATTGATGATCTTGGTAGTCTCTATGTGCCTGAGATATTTTGGATGCATGATGTTTCATGGAGAATCATTTAGGATTTAGATTCCCCTTTCATGTTGCGGTTTTGGAAGGTTCTTCCTAAGGATCTTGGATCATACTTTCTTGTATGTATAACCTATCATCCCCATATAGATAGTCCATTTAACTAGACTATTCATATTTTGGAGGATATGTTCAGAGCCTATGTCTGGGATTTAGGTGGTTCTTGAGAGAAGTAAATGGTACTCATGGAGTTTTAATATAATAACATATTCTAGTGAACAATAAAAATGGATCCTTTCATTGATTTGTATGGAATTACGTGTCATTCTTATCATTTTTGGTTAGAGATTGGTTAGTTAGATCTTGTTGGAACACTCTCATGTAGGAGACAAATGTGTTGTGAAGTTGGTGACTGCACAAAGAATGAAAAAATTATAAGTTGGCCATCGAGGATTCCCTCTTGAGTTTGAGATTGGTGAAAATGTTTTTCTTTTTATGTTTCCTAAGTTGTGGAAACACCGTATTAGGAAACATGTAAGGTTTGAACATGGGTTTGACAGTCCTTTTGATATAGTGGAAATGATTATCCTAGTGGAATAATTATTTGGTATTCCATAATGCTATAGTTCCATGCATGAAATGTTTCACATGTCGGAGGTTTAGAGATATTTTTTTGACCCTTATCATGTGGTATATCTAGTGGTTGTCAACATTTTTGCGGATACATACATTGATGATAGTACAAAAATTATTGTGGACTGTAGTGAGAAATATATCTAGGGTTGGACCATTTCTCTATTTTGAGTTCAGTGGTTTCATAGATGTTTTAAGGAGTAGACCTGGAGGAGAGATTCAGATATGTAATCATATTGTCCATAACTGTTTGTTGAGACCACACAAAAATTCTTCGAGATACTTGATGATGAGATATTACATAGTGGGGAGGTTGTAATATCCCATATTTTCTGATAATATCCCTCTTTGTGATTTTTATTGAACTGATTTTATTTGGGGATTATTTGTATATGAATCTCGGTGGAAAATTCTTGTTCAACAATGGAGATATTTGTTAGTGAAACTTTCCTAACATTCGGAGATGCATTCCTGTTTCAATCAACGGAGTCTGGACATAAACATGTTAGATGAACATACATTGGTTTTTTTGAATGTTTAGAAAAATTTGGAGGTGGTGTATTCCCTTCTATCGATATAGGGGCTTAAAACATTCTATAGTGAATTTGCATGCCATGAAAATTCATTACACCCAATGTAACTACCACTAGGTAAAAGTATTGAAAATGATACATCCTATGAATAGGATCATGGTGTGAACTAGATTACATGTTATGAATCTAAATAACTTTATGTGTAATGTTTGATTATTGTTAAAATAAACATGAGGTGAATTTTTTTTCAATGTTACTCTTAAATAATATATATAGGATATGAAAGAGGGTTACACAACATGTATTTATTGGCTACAATGATTGGAATTGGGCATCCAGTATTATTTATTTCATTCATTTGATGAAGCTCTTTTATCTAGAACCTAGGGAATTTTCAAGGAAGTTTTAGATCCCATTCTTATATTCTAGATACCATATTCAAAAAATGTACCTCTATTGAGTCTTTGTGATTAGTTTTTCCCTTATCTTCCTTCACAACCTGGTGTTACGGTGTTAATGCAATGACTATCGTTGTCTTATGTGTTCAAATGGAACCAGTTTGAGTTAGGTTTCTTATTTCAATAATTTAAATCTACTTTTTTGTTGGTGTAACCTGTAACACCCCAATCCTTTTTCATGTCTAATAATAAAATTGTATGCTTTTACTTCGTTTAATTTTCATGGTATCCAAACAATATTTTCAAAATAAATACAAGGAATTTATTATTTAATTAAACACTGAAATGATTACATTACAAAAATTCCAATAGGGTCCTACTACCCTAGGATACCTAATATGCACCCTATTTAAATCACAGAGAGACCACTAAATATAACAAAAATCCCAAGAAAATAGTGGGGTCCTTCAGATCCATCACGATGAAGACCAATATATCTAGATCCACAGAAACCATGCCAAGTATCAAAGGAATGATGAGCACCATCTTTGTGAAGTTC
The DNA here is from genome assembly GCA_963277665.1 of Viscum album. Classification (NCBI taxonomy): domain Eukaryota; kingdom Viridiplantae; phylum Streptophyta; class Magnoliopsida; order Santalales; family Viscaceae; genus Viscum; species Viscum album. The sequence continues at coordinate 1,615,508,563 of OY728151.1, forward strand.
TCTTGAATTTAGAACACACTAATCATGTTTTTGTAGGGACTAAAAGCTAATTTGACCCTTTCCCCTTTTAGGTGACTGTTGAATCTATAACGGCTTTAAGACCTTATAGTCATTGGGTATTATAGTTATTTTTTTATGCATTTAAGTATATTGAGATTTCCATGTTTTTTTAAGTATGAATTAACGTTATATTTTTAAACAAGTTGGTAATTAACACTTATTTAGATTTTGGATGGATAATGTTTTAATGATTAAAATGGATTTGAAATCATAACCCTTGTGTTAAAAGAAAATATCAAGAGAAGTACACACTTTTTATTCCTTGTTTTTTGGTAAAGAAATATGTTTTTGAGTTTTAAATCAAACTTTGGTCAAATGAAATTGATGACTATGATTTTATTTAGTGTTTTATCTATATTTAGTGAATTAGGTATTTGAGTATTTCAAATGTTTTAAATGTTAACTTTAATTGTTTTCATCCATAGATGAATAAAAACATTTTTTTAATTAAAAATATGTTTTGTATTTTAAATATAATATAAGGATGATATTTTTTTTATGAATTTTATTTTTGATTTTGAACATTTTTGATTTTATAACTAAAATGTTTAATAAAACCAATGTGAGTTTTAGTTTTAGAGGTTGTGAATAACTATAAGAAGAAATTTATGTTCATTTGTTTTTAAAACATCATTATATTGTGTTATTATATTTTATAGAAGTTGACTCTTACCCTAATAAAAAATGTACCATAAGGCCAACCCTCCAGCTGGGCTGAAGATGGCAGCTCATGCTACTATAGGAGTAGGTGGCCGAACCTAGACCCTTCATCCTCAGCATATGCCAGCCACAGTTTTGTGTGTGTGCGTGCCTCAATCATGCACAGAGGAACCAAGTAGCGTGCCACAATGTTGGCTGACCCGGCGGTAGTGGTGGGTGTAGAGCACTCCCGCAGAGACCCGGAATAGGACAATATTATGGAGGGGGGAGGGGGATTTCTGAGCTATTGCAAGGATCTCCAGGGTTATAAAGGATCCGAAAAACCCATCTCGTTTCGATGTGGGACATAGTTGTTTAAGCAAAACACTATCCATGCCATCCAATCGAACTGTGTGGGATCTGGACCATCTGATCGGTATTCCCTTCAAACTCCACCACTGCGGTATTAATACCACTCTTTCATGGGATTGTAAAATCACAGACTCGACTAATCTCCACCATTAAATCCTTCTTAAATATTGTGTCATGCCTCAATCGTCTGATCATATATGATATTTAATATCAACCCTCCATAATTTTCTAAAAACATCAGATTTACCATAGCCGACCAAGAAAGTCCAATTTGCTCATGACCATGGATTTCATTTCTATTTTTCTTCTCCATGTACCTTCACCTTCCTCATGCCAACAAGTATCCCACTAACTATTTTCTTTCTTCCTTCTTATTCTTCTTTATTCTCCCTCGACATTCCCCACCATTTTTCTTTGGATCAGCCCTCAACTTCTACCCGTAAGCTATTCTCCAGCATCCATTCTTCTTCTTTTTATTTTATTTTCTTTGGTTACGGTTTTAGTTTCCATAGGTTTTATATTTATATATCAAAAAATAACCATTTGATTTTGGGTTTATTTCAAGAATGTTGTAGGGATTTTTTTGTTTCAATCAATTTTTTTAGTCTTTGTTTATAATTTTCATATAAACCATTGTATATAATATATATACATATAACCTATATAAACCTGATTTTCATCTGTAACCGTACCCTAATTCTTCTACTCAACGTGAAAATGTCCCCTACCTGACTAGGTGGCTCTACTGAAGATATTTAAGGGTTATTTTTTCTATGATTTCATTTTTGTAAAACTCTTATACCATTGTATTTATGAATATATATATATGTGCTGTTTTATACTAACTATAAATCATAACTGACATTAGGTTTTTTGAATTTTTTTTTGAATTATATAACACATTCAAGGGATTTAAAACTTCAATTTATATATCCAAACCCTCTTTGTCTATTTTTCTAATACACAGTTATATGTATATGTATATAATTCTGTCCTACCCCATTTTATAATTTTAATGAAAAATTATATGTATAATTACATGTACTATTTCATTATATAACAAACGATTTTGGATTTATGAAATTTGAATGGCGATCAATTTTTTAAGTGATATTTATTAAAAATGAAATGCATGTTGGGGATTAGTTCATCATATTTTTAATATAATGAAATCTTATTTACAATTCAGTTATAAATGGTTACATATAAAATTATATAAATAAATATATAAAAGTTTTATTATGTAACAAATCTGAATTGGGTTTTCACAAATCCTATCCTTATTGATTAAATTATGTTTATATAGAATACAACAGTTGCAAGAATTTACTAATCCTTGTTTCGGGTTGTGAAAACTCCAAGTATAGACCATGTGTTTCTAGGGTTTTATATATTCAAAACCCACATATACAGATATATATATTTTAATTTTTTTTCTCATGTTAAAAAAATATTAACTATATTAGTAAATCATATAAATTTTTTCATGATTGAAGCAAAAAATATATATATATATGCATAAGAACATGTGATTATTTACATTTTCTTCTAGATATAAATATTCCACCTGAAATAATTATTATATTATAATTTTTCACAAGAAATTTCTTTGATAATTTAAGTATATGTTTTAATATTTTATGATATAAAAATTAACATTGCATGGACTAATTGAATATATCAAGGTCAAAACATGTAAACATGTCTTGGATAGGTTCACATTATTAAGGTTTTAATGAAATAGTTGTTATTTTACGTGACAACCCATTATTTATCTATACTAGTTCTTACTACAAGTTAATGTGTATGTGTTTTTAGTTCGTGTGTGTCAGTGTTAAATCTGAAACTAATATTTTTGGTCCTCTTTAAATTTATGGAATAATCCAATTCAGTTATGAACATGTATGTAAAATAGGTTATGGAATAAAAATGTAAGTATTCAATGTAGTATATGACATTTTAAATATAAGACCATACTAGATATATGAGAAATGTACTAGACTTAAATTATAAGATGTGTGCCCCCAAATAGCGCTCCAATGCATTGGGTAAAGTTGAGTCTCATGATATGTTATGTGCAACGGTCTTGGCAATTAGCCTTGGAATATGATGTAATGGAAAACTGTATTGGTAGTTATCCTTGACCCATAGTACTAAGGGAAATTATATTGGTGGCTAGCCTTGACATGTACTATGTTATGTTTTATGTATGTTCTTGGTGCGAGGAATTGAATAAGTCATTCATTATACATTTCCTAATTATGTATTGTTAAATGATCATCCAAGGGATAATTCAAAAAATATAATATCCCTTGGATAAGAATATTCTATTATAATGGTTATGAATGTATAAGTAATAATTGTGTATGAAAATTTAAGGTTATATAGGGATGTGGTATCTAAAGTTATGGTTACCTGAATTTCATTTTATATGATAATGACTCATGACATGATAACTTGTGCAATTATATTTACATTTTTCCATATCACTTTTTAGTTGGATTGATCAATTTATGAATCATGCATCATTTATGAATTCTTTTATATGTATGCATTCTTTGATTTATGTTTTACCTGCAATTTTTAAGTAAACACTTATGAATATTGTGTAAAAGGTATTTCAAAAAATAGTTTTTAAGTATCCTTTGAAAATTTTGACAACGTGACTCAAGAAGTAATTTTTTCCCTATTAAGATAACGTTTTATGATTATTTCAAAGGATTTTGTTTTAAAAAGGGAATGTCATCTATTGTTTTAAAACCCCTTATTGGGCATACTTATGATCACCATATGTTTTCAATTTATTTTAAAGGGTTTAGTAGATTATTCTAAGATTTTAGTACTCTTATGTGATGACATCTATATGAAGCTTAACTTTGTCAGGTTTTTGGAAGATGTGTATCAGCATCATCTGGTATTATCATACCTAAACCAAATTGATCTTATATATTGTAACAAGATGTGTAATTTTTGTATGCATGTGTCTAGGAAAAAAATTACGCACCATGTTTCAAGCACCGATTCTAGGCACTAAGTTCAGGTTTATGAAATTTGGTAACAGAGGATTGATTATGAAAACCATTGAAAATTATAAAAACGTTAAAAAATTGTCTATGTGTTACTAAGTAAAATTCTTCTTAATATTTTCATATGGAAGACAAAACAAGCCTTCTGTCTCATCCAATAGAAATATTAAAAATTGTAGTGGGAAAATAATGTTTATAAGGCTACGATACTTTTGAAAACATTCGTGTGTCATTAAAACACCTCTAAAATCTATCCAATTCTCCTTGGGTACTTCAACGTCCCCATGGATTAGGCCTCAAATATTTTCTTATGATAAACACCCAATTCCTGCACTATGCACAAAAGGGAAAAAAATTTGAGAGTTTGTTTAAGTACTTTACCATCTCTAGGAATGTTTCATACATAGAGGACATCCAATAGGCTACATAGGTGGGTGACTATCGAGTGACATATATTTTTCAACTATAGACCAATGGTCTCAATGGTATGGTTTTGGACTTCAATGGTTTTGAGGACAAGTCTTCCAATTTTTTTTGTAGACAACAATTTCATGCTTATATCACTTAGCTTGATACACGTCATGCCTTTCTTACATGAAACATTATATTTCCACACCCCATTGATCGATTTTACCCATGTTTCATATCGACAAAGGAGGTTGAAGAATTTGGAACCACGTTGGGGATTTATTTTACTAGGAACCAGGGAAATCATCGATGGTAGTGGAACCTGTGAAAGGAATCCATGGTGGTTTCCATGAAACCTATTGTAGTGATATTTTGAGAGGATATAAATAAATATGTAGTACATTCAGGTTTCATGATCATTGTATTCAATGTATAATCTTATATTTTATGATTTGGTATTTTAAAATGAATTTACAAAATAACTTCTCTTTTTTAATATGGTAATGCCTTACTAAGTGAAACATGTCCCAAGAAATTTTCAGAAGGAAGATGTAGGTTTACACACAAACCTCTTATCACTTCGTACCATATTACTAGAGTCCAAAATCATCAAGACGTGTTCAGAGTACTTCTACCCATTTGAAAACCTATTCATTTCTTGAAAAAAATCTATAATGTGTCCCTTATCCCAAATGGCCTTTGAACTTATCATGGAGACCGTTATGTTTATCGCCACATGGTAACTGAGCAATTATCAGGGTACATGAAGAGAGGGATGTACCACGAAGGAAACTTTTTATGTTTCACCATGTACGAGAACTACCTAGCTTTGGGGTTGTTTTGAGAAGGTGCATTGGAGGGTGTCCTTCAAGCGGTCTATCTATTCTAGGTCCTTTGTTTTAGTATGTATGGGATGATTTACAACTTCTATTTTTTTATTCATGATGTTGTTTGAGGGATTTATATGGAACTAGTCCACTCTAAAATCTAAGATATCCTAAACACAAAAGCCTCCCTATAGAAACCCAAATTCTTTATTCATAGTGGTAAACCTATATTTTCAAGATGTATATGGACAAGAAAAGTCTAGAAAATAGAAATTAATCTACAAATACACCCGAGGATGACTAAAAATCTTCTACAATGGCCGACATGGTGATGGGACGTTGGGAGAGATTTCTGTCAGGTTTTTCTAGAGGAAGTGCATGATTATTTTAGAATTGCTAGGGCAAAATTCTATGAAGGGGGGGGGGATAATGTGACACTCCAAACCTTTTTCATGTGTAATAATAAAATTTTATGGTTTTACATCATTAAATTTTCATTCTATAAAAATAATATTTTCAAAATTAAAACAAGGCATGTTTTATTTAATTAAACACTAAAACAATTAAATTACAACAGTGCCCAAAGAGTCATACCACCCTAAGATACCTACTTAGAGACCTATTAAAATAATAGAGAGACCATCAAATATAGTAAATATCTCATGAAAATAGTGGCGGTCCTTCGAATCCATCACGATGAAGACAATTGTATCCAAAACCAAAGCAAAAGTTCTAAGAATCAGAGGAATGATGACCACCATCTTCGCCAAGTTGTCATGAAGTTGGAACACCCTAATCATGTTTTTATAGGTACGTAAAGATAATTTTACCATTGCATATTTTAGGTGACCATAGAATATATAATGTCAATAAGACCTTATAGCTGTTGGTTATTTTAGTTATTTAATTTTTAGTTTTAATGTATACTGATATTTCCAAGTGTTTTTAGTACGCATTAACGTTATAATTGTAAACATGTTTATAATTAACACTTCATTAAATTTTGGAAGGATAACTCTTTAATGATTAAAATGGATATTAAATCGTAACCCTTGCATTTAACAAAAATAAAAATAGAAGAACACATGTGTTACTCCTTGGGTTTTGGTACAAGAAATATGTTTTTGAGTTTAAAATAATACATTCCTCCAATGGCCCAAAGGCCTTCATTATTTATTGATTTTGATAATCCACCTTTCATGGGATGAGGTGGAACCCTACAATGCCCGTAGGCGAATGATTACATTCCCATAGGTCATATAGGAATTCATTGCCCGTAGGCACAAACATTTCATGCAACCCAGAAAAACACCTTGGAACTGCTCCTCCCCAGCATCTTCATCGTGAAATCAGCTCTCCACCTTCACATGGCTGTTCGGCTAGGCATTCCCATGCATGCACAGGCTTTTCCCAATGGGAGGTGCCATACCCTCTCATTCTTTCAATCCATTTATCTTCTGTTGTGGTGAAAGCTCCTTTGCTCATCTTCCTTGTAGATCTTGTTCCTTGTAGTTTTTTTCTGGTTTGCATCTGCTTGTGGCCCGAAGGCATTGAGATGGCCCGAAGGCCCAACTGACCTGAAGGACTGGGTTCCTGAAGGCCAATAAAGGACTTGGGGACCAAATCTGAGGCCCGAAGGCCCAAACGGGGGCATATTCCTGGCTGCTACAGTGCCAAACAGTGCCTACTACAGTTACTGCTATAGTACATGCTACAGTACTGCACAGTTCCTGCTACAGTGTTGCTACAGTACTGCTATAGTAACCCTGAAATACCGCCTCCGCCTGGATTTTCATTATGTGTTTTATCTAAATTTATTTAAATAGGTATTTGAGTATTTCCAATGTTTTAAAAGTTACCTTTAAATATCTTCATCCATAGTTGAATAAAAAACAAGAATTTAATTAAATATATGTTTTTGGATTTTAAATTTCATACTAGTATGATATTTATTTTATGAATTTTATTTTTCATTTTGAACATAGATGGTTTTATAACATAAATGATTAAGGAAACTAAGTTGAGTAATAGTTTTTAAGGTTTTGAATAGCTATATGATGAAATTTATGTTCATTGGTGTTTAAAACATATTTATATTTTGTTATGATATTTTATAGAAGTGATATCTCAAATTAATAAAAAAAATATGTTCCCTAGGTCCAAAACCTATAGCTAGGCCAAAGGAGGTAGCCCACACTACTACGGCAGTAGGCGGCCGAGCCACGACCCTTCATCCTCAGCACAAGCCTGCCATGTGTTAGTGTGTGAGTGTGCCTCAAGCATACACTGAGGAATCAAGTATCACACCACTGTGTGGGGTTGCACATTGGAAGGGGTGGATGAAGAGCGCGCCTGTAGAGACCCGGTACGGGGCAGTAATGGGGAGGGGGGAGGTGGATTTCTGAGTGATAGCTAGGATCTACATGGTTATAAAGGTGCTGCAAAACCCATCTTGTGTTAATGTGGGAAATAGTTTTTTAAGCACAATGTGATCCAGACTATCAGATCACACCATGTGGGATCGAGATCGTCCGATCAGTCTGCCCATCAAACTCCACTGCCATAATATTAATATCGTGCTTTATTGGACCGTCCGACCATGGGCTCGACTAATCTCCACCGTTCAATCCATTTTAAATCACGCATCATGCCTCAACCTTCCAATCATATATGAGATTTAATCTCAACCCTCCATCATTTTTTAAAAACTGTGGATTTACCATAGTGGTCCGATCAAATCTCATTTGATCTAGACTATCAATTTATTTTATGTTTTTCTTCTCTATGTTCCTTCTTCTTCCTCATGCCAACCAGTGGATCACCCTTTATTTTCTTCCTTCTTATTCTTCTTTTTTCTTATCCCTTGATATTCCCCATATTTCTTTTTGGATCGGCCCTCTACTTCTACCCGAAATATCTTTTTCGGTCTCCTATCTTATTTTATTTTTTTCGTTGTCTTTGGTTTTATTTTCCACAAGATTTATATATTTATATATACATATTAAAATATCTATTTGATTTTGGGTTTATTTCAAGCAATATGTTGGACTTGATTTGATTTCATAAATTTTTTGAGCCTTTATTTATAATTTGTGTATAAACCATTGAATAATATATATATATATATATTCTATATAAACCATATTTTTATCTATAATCTTACCCAAATTCTTCTCCTCAATGTGCGAAAATCCCATACCTGACCTAGTTTATCTCTTGAAGATAGGTAAGGGATATTTTTTCTACGTTTTCATTTTTGTAATACTCTTATATGTTTTTACTTAAGGATATATATATTTATATATAAAGTTTTATACTTGTAAATCATAAGTCACGTTATTTTTTATAAATGTGTTTTAGAAGTATATAACACATGAAAGGGATTTTAGGCTTCATTTTTATATGCAATCAATTTTTATCTCTGTTTATGCTTCAAAATTAAATGTATATGTATATTATTTCATCCTATACCAATTTTATTTTCAAAAAGAATATATTTATATTTATATATATTATTTCATTATATAACAAACCATTTCAGGTTTTTGATCTTTGAATGTAGACCAGTTGTTTTTATGTGATGGTTCTTAAAATACAAAATACATGTACAGGTTTATTTTATCCTATTTTTAATATAAAATACCCTTATTTACAATTCATGTATATAGGGTTACATATAAAAGTATATATATATATATATAAGTTTTATTATGTAACAAATCTGAATTGGGTTTTCACAAAACTTATCCTTATTGATTAAATTATGATTATGATGAATAAAACAGTTGTCAGAATTTATTAAACCTTGTTTCAGGTTGTAAAAAACCCAAGAAAACACCATGTGTTGCAAGGGTATTATATTTTCAAAACCCATATATAATCATATATGTATTTCAATTTTTTTCTCATTTTTTTAGAAAATTCTATCTATGTTAGTAAATTGTACAAATGTCTTCAGGATTAACGAAAAAATATATATGTATATGCATAAGCACATTTGATCATTAACCTTTTCGTTTAAACATAAATACTCCACTTGAAATAATTATTGTATTTCAATTTGACATAAGAAATTTTTATTACTATTTAATTTTTTGTTCTAATCATTTACTATATAACAGTTAACATTGCATGGACTATTTGAGTATCTCAAAGTGAAAACATATAAATCGTACTAGAAAAGGTTCACATTCATAATGGTTTAATGCAAGAGTTGTTATTTTATATAAAAAATTATTTTATGTGAAATATATCTTACTACATGTGCATGAGTATTCCATTTTAGTTCATTCACGTCACTGGTAAATCTGAAACCAACAAGTCCAGTCCTTTGTACATTTATGGCATTATCCATTTCACCTACGAACATGTATGTAAAAGGATTTATGGAATAAGAATGTACGTATTCAATGTAGTATCAGAAGCTATGAATATAAGACCATACTAGACATATGAGGAATGTAATGGACTTAAATGATTTGATGGGTGCGCCTAGAAAGCTCTCCAATGCATTGGGTAAATTTGAGTCTCATGATATGCTATGTGCAACTGTCTTGGTGGTTGGGCTTGGCTTATGATGTTATGGGAAACAGGATTGGCGGTTATCCTTGACCCACACTAATATAGGAAATGAGATAGGAAGTTTTCCTTGACTCGTACTAAGTCATGTTTTATGTATGGTCTTGGCCCAAGACCTTGAAAAGGATTCACATTATACATTTTATCATTATGTATTGGTAAATGATCAACCAAGGTATTATTGGAATAATAGTAAATCCCTTGGCTAATAATATTCAATGATAATGGTGATGAATGCATAATGTATAATTATGTATGCAAGTGGAATGTTATACAAGGAAGGGGTATCTAATTTTAAGGTTACATGAATTTCATTTTATGTTCTAATGAATCATTAAATTTTTTATTATGTAATTATATTTACAAATTGGTATATCACTTTTGAGTTTGTTTGTTCAATTTCCGAATCATGCATCATTCATGAAATATTGTACATGTATTCACACCTTGATTTATGTTTTACATGAAGTTGTTAAGTAAACACCTATGAATCTTGTGTAAAAGGTATTTCTAAAAAATGTTTTCAATTATCCTTTGAAAATACTGATGACATTCCCCAAGAAGTAATGTATTCCTCTTAAGAAAACGTTTTATGATTATTTCATAGAGAGTTGTTTTAAAATTGTAATTTATTAATCTATTTTATAACCCCTTACTAGGAATACTTATGATCACACTATGTTTTCAATTAATTTTACAAGTTTTAGTATATTATTCCATGATTTGAGTACTATTATGTGATGACATCAATATGAAGATTACCTTTATCTTGTTTTTTGGAATAATTGGATCAAGAACATATTGTTTTGCAGTACCTAAACTGATTTGATCCTTTGTATTGGAAGAGGTTGTGTAATTTTTGAAGGCATGTGTCTATGAGAAAAATAGCACACCATGTTTCAGGCACCAATTCTGGACTTCTGTGGTCGGGGTCAGGACATTACCCATTATAAGCACTGTGTTAATCCCCATATAAAGTTGTATGGTCTAAATCCTATTCTTGTGGACTGATTATTACCCATGTATGTCAAATAATTCCACTTTACGAACACAGTGTGAACATTAATTAATTGAATTATGGATGATGATTAAACATTTAATTGGATTATTCTTTGAAGCATGCTGGATTTAATGGTTTTGTGACCTGGCTTGGGGTTACCCATTAGGTGAGAGAACCCCTAATAAATAATTAATTGGATGTTAGTTTATAGTGTGTTTATCATTCCATGAGTATTAGGTGATTGGTTTATATAGAATCATGTTGGTAATGGATTATTTAATATTTAATTGATTGGGGAAAATTTGATATATGAAAGGGTAATTGAAAGAAAAATTGTAACTCGCATAATTAACCATTGTGTCTTATGATGTGATATTGTGATAACCTGAAAATTATGAAATGTGTTTTGAAACTTGCTGGAATGACTATATAATTGTCTTAGACTAAAAAACATGCTAAAATTCTTATATATAGGGATTTCCTGAAGGCTAAAATGCTTATATAGTGGTATTTACCTAGTGATACATACTGAAATTCTTATATATTGGGATTTTATAGAATGATAAATGAATATATAGTAGGATTGGCCCCATGATATATTTTTAAATGATTAAATAGAGGTATTGGTCTAGTTGATGGTTAAATTCTCATATATAGTGATTTTCCCAAAGTCTAAAATGATTATACAGAGGGCTTTGACCATTTAGGCTATTCTACAATAGTTTATATTTATGGTTGTCATGGTTGTACTAAATAATTCATGGCATTTCAGCATGGTATTGAAATAAGTTTATTTATGTATTATATTAATTGATTAATTATTACACCTTATTTATATTAACTACATGTACTTCTTTATCACGTTGGTTGAGTTTAGACATGTTGGTGTTGACCTACTAGGTTTTAATCACAACCTATTTTGGAAACCATTTGGTTCCTAAGAAGACTAAAAGGACACATGTTTGGACAAGGGAAACAATCCTTGATGAATATTGTTAATTACTAGATGGGATAGAGTTTGGAGATTGGACCATCATGGGGTTAGGGATTGGAGAATTTTTCGATTATTTTGTGTCAGGGGTATATTTTAATATTATTTATTTATTTTAACATTTAGATACAATTTTGTCTTTCATTACATGGTTCACTATTATTATTTGGTTTTTTGATTCCTTATTCTTCTTCCTCGTTTTATGATGTAAAATTTCTTCCATTATATGTCACTCTAATATTTATTTATATTTTTTATTTATAATATGTTGTAAATATGGTGTAGAGGTTATAGTCTCCTCGTTATATTGATCACACACCACTTCTATTCATTATATTCTGGCATACGGGGAGTCATACATGAGGTCTTGTAACCAACCTAATTTTTCTATGTAAGAGAGTTACAGATTGAGGGAATATTGAATTTATGAAATAATTGGAATGATTTTTTGATTATATTATTGATCACTATGATTAATTAAATTTTATAGTTACACTATGATTTGTAGTTTTAGTCAATGGTTAGAGCCAGAAGGAATATTGATAACAAAGAATGTGTTGGTGAATGAAATGATTTTCCTCATAATAAACCATATATCATGGGAGATGGAATGAATAATCTGATTAAAATGATAGCAAAACATTCACCAGATATGAATCAAGTTTAATTTTGAAATGATTAAGATAGGAAACAACATTCGATTGATATTTTTATAATGTAACATCCACCTTCTTTTAGTGGGTCTTCTGATCCACTAGTGGATGAGTGATGGATCTGTACCAGTGGGAAATTATTTTTTATTCTATAGTCTTATGAACATGAAAATTTTATCCTAGATGTTTATCATTTGGATTTAGAAATATATAAATAGTGAAATCCTAATGAGAATATAAGGAAAGAATAAAAAATAGATTCCATGGAATGGGATGAGATTTAGATTTCATTTTTCAATAATTTTATCCCTCATATTTTACATAAAAAATTGAGAAGTAATTCATTTATCATAAGATGAAGAAGGAAAAAACCATTGGTATATATGATTAAAAATTTTCAATACTTTCAAGGTATACTTGTAGTTTAATTATCATTCCAAAATGTAAAATTGATTGGTCCTTATGGGACAAAAACCAAGTCCCAAAAAATAGTTAGATATAAGAGATGTGATTAGTTATAAATAACTTGTTCAATGTTCTACCAAGGTAGAAATAGTCATTGGAGATTCCCATAATTCCCATAGTTTTTAAAAGAAAATGGGTACGGTTTCTAATGAAAACTCAAATAAATCACACAAGGGAATGAAATTCCAATAAATACAGGCTAGAAATTTTGTAAGGAACACCCAGAAAATTTCTTGAATGGAATTGGGAGGTGCTTAAAATGTAGAATATTCAGACATCAATACCATGAATGTGAAAAGGAATAAATATTATATTTGATACAATTTATGAAATTAATATTACAAATAATACCCCATACACACTATAATGAATCAAATGTAAGGAGGTGGAGAATTTCTTCAACCCATGCACAAATATGAAGGTCGATGATGATTATCATTGTCAATAACCTCTTAATCCTAATGGAAATCGGAAATCACATTCAATATTGAATACGAAAGATGATAATGATAATTATGTGGTGGAAGGTACACTTATAATTTTTTCTAGAACATCTAATATCTTATTTTATTATTGATAAACATACTGTTTTAAATATAAGTAATTCTATAAGGGTATAAAATTACTAAATTAATGATTTTATGTTGTGATAGTTGTGAAAAGTATTAATGGAATGATGATAAAATATCAAGTCTATATCTCCTTTATTATAGAATTGTTCTGGAATGTGATTCGATTAAATATTAATAATCTATATCTAGTTTAATTTTATGTGATTTTGCGAATGGATTTACATTATTTATATAGAACACATATCAATTTCTATAGAAGGGATTTCATATTTTATATTCCAAATGACATTGTCATCATCTCTCAGCAAGGGGGTTCACTTGAACGTCCAATGGATGGTACTTTTCTATATGGGTTTTAACACCTATTCCTGAGGGATATTAATATCAAATACCTTGGGATAAACTCAATATTGAATATATGAATTTATTTTGGTATTATTCTGATGTTTTTCTAAAATAATTTCCTAGTGTCCCCCCATATCATAAATTTTTTTCCAATAAAACTCATACCTTATGCTATACTTATTTCCATGAATCCATATAGAATGGTCGTAATTATGTTATAAAAATTGATAAAGTTATAGGAGAATCTTGATAATGGATTTATATACCCTTTCACATCACCATGGGGTTAAATTGTTATTTTTGTTAAGAGAAAAATGGGGCAATGCATATTTGCATTAATTATAGGGAACATAACATGATTACTTTCAAGGAAAAGTTTCCTCTACCCTTTAAAAATGGGTTGTTTGACCAATTAAAAAGATCCAAATATTTTTCAATTATTGGCCTTAATTTGGACATCATCAATTATTCCTAAAAAAGGAGGACATAGCCATGAAAACCATATATATTATATGGGAATTATGAATTTGTAGTAAATCTATTTGCACTTACTAGTACGTACTACTATCATCATGGATTTAATGAATTCAGTGTCTAGATATTACCTAAATCATTTTTTGGTAGTATTTATAGATGAAATTATAACATATTGAAAAATCATGGGAGAGTGTGAAGATAACATGAGAATTATACTAAATACCCTAATAATGGAGAATCTATATGAAAAATTTACCAAGTTTGAATTTTGTCTATAGAAACATACATTTTTGTGTCATATAATCTCAATCATGGGTATGCTGGTGGATCCTTCAAGGAGATATGTTATTGAGAAATGGATTAGACCAAAAATGATAATTGAGATTCATAGTTTTCGTTCATTGGTTGGATAAAAACGGTTTTTGTGTGGAATTTCTCATGTATATCCAATCCAATAGACAAGTTGACTCATAAGGGAGACAATTTCCTCTAGGTTGATGAATGTGAGGAAGATTTCAAGGAGTTGAATATAGGGTTGGTCCATGAACTTGTGCTCACACCACCCAATAATGGAGAATATTTTTTGATCTATAATGTTCCATAAAATATGGTATGGATATGTTTCCATATAAATAATTATATGGTTATAGAAAATGCCTCTCAAAAATTGAAAATTCATTATAAAAATTCCTAAACTCATTATTACGAGTTGGTATTAATAATTTTATCCATGGACATATAGATGAATTATATTTATGTTGAAGGTGTAAAATATTTATGGATAATAAAATATTAATGTATATTGTCATAGAAAAATATTTGATTTTTTTTTAAAAATTATGGTTTGAGATAATTAAATATTATGGATGTTCAATACATTACCACCCTGAGAAGGCTAACAAGGTGGCTGATGCTCTAAGCTTGAAAGAACACATAATTGTTTCCATAAAATGGATTGTAAAAGATCCAATATTTATGTATTTATAGAATATAGATAATTAAATCACGAGGAAAATGGACATATTATATTATTCATAGATAAATATTTGACAATCAATCCATGTGAGGATTAAATAGTTGAGGAAGGAGGATGTGGAACTACAGAAGAAGGTGAGAAATGATCCTGATCCAAACCATGGTTGTAATGAATGATATAGTTTAGTAACTGAATATGTGTACTATAAATATCATATATAAAGAAGGATCAATAGTATAATGATCATATCTCATCATTCTGATCTCATCATTGTTGTTAAAAGATATATAAAGATATGCAAGTGAATTGATGGTTAGATAACATGAAAAGAGATATTGTAGAGTTTGTGTCATGATTCCTAGTTTTTTAACAAGTATTCTTATGAGGATAAATTATAAAGGTACTTTATAATGATTTCCCATGCCATAATGTAAATGGGAAATAATTACCATTAATATCATCATTGGACTCTCCAAAACATCCAAAAGAATGAATACTATTTAATTTGTGATGAATAAACATACAAATTATTTACATATCATTACCTTTTGAGTATATTTATATCTCGATCAACGTATATAGAGATGTATTAAGTAAGTGGTGAGATAGCATGGAGTTCCTCTCTCAATTTATTTGATCAGGATACTAGGATTACATAGAAGTTTCGAATTAGTCTTCAACTAGATATGGATTCATAGATAAATTTATGTACTGCATATCATCCTCAGAGACATGGATAGTATAAGAGGAATATTCATACACTAAAATAAATTTTGAGAGACCGATCTATGGATTTCAAATGTGGTTGGGACCAACACCATACTTTTGATGAATTATACTATAAAAATAGATTTCACTCAAGTATTTTGATGGATCCTTATAAATCCCTCTATGAGATAATGTGTAGAACTAAAACGTAATTTGATAAAGGTAAACGAAGAAATATTTTAGGATATGTTATAGATTATAAAATTACAGAGAATATTATATTCATTCACTAACACATCTGTGCAACTTAGAGTTCATGGAAATATTATGAAGATAATTTTCAGAGAGATCTAGAGTTTTATCCTCACTCAAGTTCATAGTGTGTTCCATGTATGTCACTTAAGGAAGTATATGAATTTTCCATCAAAATTAGTGAACTCAAAGGTCGTACCACTGAGCCATGATCTTTTCGTTGAATATAAACTGGTATAAATCACGGATTGTAGATATATAGTGATACATAATAAGAATTCTCACCTGGTTAAATTTCCATTTACTAATTTAAAATTTGAGGAAGCTACATGAGATCTTGAAGATGTGGTGAAGAAGAGATATCCACATTTTTTGATATTAGAGTTAATAAAGTAAAGTGAATAAAATCATTTTGAGTGGGGTAGAATGAAACACACTAATATTTTAAATGAATTCCCTTTGATGTAATATGAAATATCCATTAGGTCATTTTAGACAAACCCCTAAGTCTAAATGAACCATGATATAATATAATTTTACAATCTAGATATTGGACTGAAAAATATGAATAAAATTAACCACATTATTACTTACATGTATAATTTTTTAGGACGAAAAAATAAGTTCGTAATCACTATAATTTAGTAATATTATTTAATGATTAAAAGGATTATTTTTTAGAGAAATGCATTTTTCTACATGTTATGAATTTTTTACTTAAAAAATTTTATTGAACAATATAAAGAATGATTTGAATGAAATATATTGTTATTTTATGTTAATAAATTAATAAATATCCCTACATTTGTTATCTAAAGTCAATGAATGGAGGTTAAATCATTTAACGGTCAAGAGGGATGCTTTTTATAAAATTGTTTTTATGTGCGTGATGTGTTTTTAACGTAAAAAATTAAATAAATAATTTCTGGTTAATAGTTTTAATTAAATTTAAATATTATATAATAAATAATTAATTTAACATTATTTCAATTATGACCATTAAGAATGGAATTACAATAAGTCCATTTTATTCTTCAAAAATAAATTTTCTTCAAAATGTTATTTATCACATTTTGTGCGTAAATATTATAATTAATTTCTAACCATTTGAAAAAATAAATTTTATCAATATTTTATCATTTTTAAATAATTATATCAAACATATATTCTTATAATATTTATATATTTATATGAAAATTCTAATATTTAATTGAATGATTAAATAATACCAATTTTATGTAAAGCCGTCATTTCCATTAAAGTATTTAATGTGAAAAATTTTATTTTGAATTAATTTTAAAATGTTTTTATTTAATTTTTATTAAAAATAAAAAAATTAAATAAATTTTAGTTGAAATTATGACTACTTTTTGAATAAAAACATTTTTATACTAAAGAAATCATTTTTCAGGAAAAACTTTTTTGTCTTATTTTTTGGGTTTATTTAAAAAGTAATTTATATAACTTATTTAAATATAATTCGATAAAATTGAATCCATATTAAGAATCAAAATTTCCAAATTGGGTAATGATGGAACTTAGATTTTTCTTCCTTATGAATTGTAACTTTCTTAAAAAGGATAGATTCAACAGTAAGTGTTAAAATTGGTTAAATGGATTAAAAGTAAAATGGTAAGTGTTAACAAAATTAGGAACCTATTTAAATATTATTATCTATTAATATTTCAACCTTACATAATCTCATATTTCGATATAAATAATTTTTAATCTATTTCATCTGGTAAGACATTAAAATGTTTTAATATTTGGAAAAATTCCAATTGTGTCCTCTCACATTATTAAAACCGGTCACCACCTCTACTTTATTATACAGAATTTGATAACCTTTTATCTCATTCAATGAAAACCAAAATATTTCACTATTTTCCATTACCTCATCTTATATCCACTATCTTATTCCTAAGAAAAATATTTCAAGGCGTAAGCTGTATGGTAATGGAGGTATCTCAAATAGTACTAGAAATTGGATCTTTCCCCACACATCAATACCCATGTTATAGAGAAAATATGGGTATAGATTCTCTTCCCAATGCTATAAATAGTGTTTAAAAAAACTATTGGTATAACATGATCTACAAATACAATTTATTACAAATCCCATGGTATTTCACCTTGAATAATAATCCGTCACTCAGGATTTCCATCCCATCCCCATTTTACAGCCCTAATACCTATCCTCCTAGGAGTTTGGTGTCCCCTCTCTTCTCCTTAGGATATGTATCCCGTATAAAAAGGTGATATTCTTCAATTTCATAAATTAATTATTACAATATTTATTATTTTATTTCCTATGGTTCTTTCTTCTCCCCTTACCAGAGCGACAACCGATTGCCTTCTCCTAAATTTTCCCCAAATTGAAGTATTTTTTTAGTGTTGGGAATAATTTTAATTTAACTACTATGGTCAATTTTTGTTTATAATCTAAGCTTAATAGAATATAATTATTGAAATTTAATGTGTTATATCAATAATAGTGGTTAAAATATTTAATGAATTATCTTAACCTAAAAAAGAAATAATTATAAAATGATGTGTACGATTATCCAGTTATAAGTAAATCTTTAATATTTATTGATCTATTATGGTTGGTTCTTCAACAATTCACTACTATATTTATAATATTTTTTAAGCTTGTTTCTTAGAATTCATAATTATTTTTAGACATGAATTATTGAGAATATATTATTTCAAATAATTAAATATTTAGATTTCAAATATTTCAAAATTCTAATCATTTATTATGAACAAGTATATAAATAAGACTTTCGTAAATATAATGAAATAATTATATAAGTTATAATTGATATTTTTTTGGATCATATTAATTTTATTAAATATGGTTTCTATTTATATTTTTTTATAGAAGAATTTAGTTCATTAAGAAGACTTTTATGGTATAAAACTTAGTTTAACCAATTTTGATTAATGGTTGAGCTTAAATTAGATATTTGTAAAGAATGAATACATATTTCTTTAATTATGTATTGAGTAGTTAGCCATTTATTTACAATATGTGTTAAATGAAATAAAAACTATCTAATCAGAAATTATATTAATTAATAGGTTTAATCAGTGTTGAATTAAGGGATGGGTTTTATAATGTGGTATGGAGTGGATCAATTAATTAGCCTTGTTGGATATTCCCCAAATTAAATTCTTCTTAAATTGGAATAGAACATCATTAAATATCTATTTTCATTATGTTTTAATAATATTAGTAATTCTATCCTTAAATAAAATCCTTTCATTGATAAATTTTATCCACATTTATGTTTTCAAATGATAAGACCTCTATTGATAAGAAATAAACATTTTTCTGCTTTCATTCCTTAGTTGTTAATTATTATAATACGTGCACCATGTTTTGAATTAAATGATTGTTCCTTAGTTTTTTACTTATGATATTCTGTATAATTTGTTTGGATGGACATTATTATTCTATAATGGTCACTTACATCTTGCGTTGTATTCAATTTTGCTTCATATTAGTGTTCTTTAATTTCATCAACACTATACATTTAATTTGTCTTTGAATATTGTTATTATTGTAATTATGGTATATATTTTTGGATGCCGGATAATATTTTCCCCTATAATAGAATGGATAAAATCTAGATGTTCCAAACTAATCATATTTCAACAGATTTTCAAAAGAAATTGGTTTTTTTTACAATTTTTCATTTAACAATGCCTTTGATAGGGGTCGTATATAGTTTCCATCTTCTAATTTTGTTGGAAGACCATGGTTAATCGGGATAAATTTGGCTACGATATAACTAAAGATGTATTTTAAAAAAACTATTATTTTTGCTATTATAATGGATATATGAGACAATCTTCAACTATTCATGATCGGAAATAAATAAGTTGTATGGAGAGTTTGATATTTGAATAGTTTCCATTTGTGTATCATCATGGGAGTGATAGTATTCCTATGCGAGAAGGACGTGGTATTAATTAACATGAGTAAAATACTGAATATGATGATGTTGATAGATTAAAAAAATTAATGGATGATGTCGGAAGTCATACAAATCACAAATATACTAAAACAAAAAAAGATTCAATTTTTTGTGGTTATATCATAGAAAAACAATTTATTGAATTTCTAAAACATAAATTTATTATATTATTACCATTTTTATGTACTTTATTATTTATGTAGGAGATAATCCATCAATTAATTTTAAGGAATAGATGTTAATTACGAAACCTGGATTTTCTACTTATAAAATTCATGCTTGTATGAAAGATTACATTTTATTTTTGGAGGAAACATAAGAACTTAATGATTTTAAATAATTTGGTATATATAGATAGAAGCGAAATATCGATGGAACACCATCTCATGTTCAATAAAATGTCTTGTGGAACATTCTGTTGATTCGTAGTATTTAAAATCTCTTCATGTATGTATAAATATATACCAATATGTGATGGATTTATTATAAGAGAATTAATGGTAATGATGAGTCGGTTCATCCTGTAGACTGATTATCATGGCATTAATTTGATGTGAATAATTTAGATCTCATAGCTGAGGTGCATAATGTCAGGTTGGGACAATCTTGAGATGGTTTAAATAAGTTTCTCTTGATGTTTACTTATCACTACACATGTATATTTTTTATTCACATTTATAATATTCCTACATAGTATTTATAAAAAACCATTCACATTCTTGAGTATAATAATATCCTCATCTTCTAATCCTGGAAATGATATTGACATATAGTTTCAACATTTATCAATAAAGATTAAGTACTTTAAGGATATTAGTGTTTAAGCCTTTATTATATATTCAAAAAATATATTTCAGATTCATGATTCCCATCTATGAACTATAAATGATTTCCCTACATATAAAATGATATCTTGTTGGAGAAGAATGTTAAAACAATCAAGTCCAATTTTTATGAAGAATACAAGATCAAGAAGACTAAATATCGTCATAGTTTCATTTTCAGTTGGCATCAAATATTCTATCCAATAGATCATCAATTCGTGAAGAATCATCAGAGGGTTGATAATAATTTTGACATTGAACAACCACCTCAAGGTATGTCAAGAACTTTTGTGCTTAACAAAATAAAAGATTTCAGTTTTTCATCAGGGAATTTTTAGACGAAATCTATGAATATGAATAATGATTTCACTGAATTGACTTACAATTGGAAAAAGAGAAGTATCTTTTATGAGATTCCATATAAGTCTACGAATTTTTTCTATAATTGATGAGACATAATGGACATTGAGAAAAATCTATATGAAATGTTGATTTCAATTTTTCTAAAAATTAAGGGCAAGAACAAAGATGACTTATAATTTCACTAAGACATGTTAAATTAGGGTTTCAACTAAAATATCATCCTATTTGTATTAGTAAAAACAACTCGAATATTCCTTGTGCTTCTTATGTGATGAAACCATTGAAGAAAATTCAATTTATTGAAGTATTTGATAATATCAAGGTTCCTGTTGGCTATTCCGACAACACAACTAAATGAGTCAACATAAGGTATTTGAAACTAAAATCACTAAAAATTACAATTATCACATCTTTCATCATGAATTTAATATTATATAAATCTAGAATTTTCTATCAAATATGTTATGGTTTATAGTTATTCTAAAGTTCCATTTTTATATATCCTTTTCTTATAATGTGATGTAATTATTTCTTGCTAAAAATTTTCAAGAGGTTCTATTAATTGTGTCTAATTTTCAATATTTTACCTCCATCATTATTCACCTTCTTGCTAAATATAAAATTTTATATTCCAAGGGAAGAACTTTTTGAGGGACCCATTTATTTGTGGTGGATGTATCCTACTGAAAGAAACATGTGCACAATTGAATATTATATCTGAAATAAGAATCATATGGAAGGTCTCATTGTGTGAGGTTATCTAGCTCAAGATTTGATAGATTTGTAGTCAATATATTTTCCTAATGAGGGATCAAGGAATAACTGTACAAAGATAAATGAAGATGAGGAGTATGGTGAAATTGAACCCTCGTTTCGATTACTTCCCAGAATATGAGAAATTCATAAGTCGTGTACATTGGATACATTGATTCTTGGGTAGTTGGATATAGCACATCACACTGTCTATTTTAACTATGGTTCATTGGATGAATATATCTTAAAAGTAATTTGATTATTTATATTTTATCTCATACTATTCCATTTCAAATATACCTTCAATAATTATTATCATTTTCTGTAGGGAACATAATTTTTTTAGAAATATAGTCCATCAATATTTATCATTTAAAAGGAGAGAGGATTTTCAGAGCCAAGAGTTTCCTACTTGGTTGAAATAAAATGTATGAATATTAGATTAATTAAATTAATATATATATATATATATATATATATATATTTAATTTAATTATTCATATATATTCTATTTGTTGAGTTTACCCATTGACTAAATTTCTTAAGAATTAATATCAATGGATTTTCTTCCAAATTCTTTGGTCTTTGAATGAAAATATTTAATAATCCAATATTATAAATTTTTTACAACTGATAGAAAAGTGAAAGTTAGAATACAACATAATTGAGTAATGTTAAATAAAATGAAAAACTATCTTACTAATGTATTAGATAGTCATCCTCGATATAAAAAAGATTCATATTATAGATTTGTTGAGAAATTTTTTTATTGTAATACCATTATCAAGGTCGAGTCACTATGATAAAACGTAAATGGTTTAACTCATTGATGTATCAAAATAAATTTATTAATGATTTTGGATTCAAAGTTACTAAAATTAGTCGATTCATGGAATCTAATAAACCATAGCTTTTTGCATCATTAGAAAAACAAGTGTTTTATGTGAATGATCATATTATTCCTGATTTTGGTGTCATTAATAATGTAATATCAAGATATTTTTCCAAGAAGACAGGGAAAAGATTTCCACCCTTGAAACCCCCATTTATGTTGTCCGCAATATTTCATTTTATGACCAAATTGTCCTATTGGGAGTATTTATGTTAAACATGAGGTAGTGGTTGTCAATATATAGAAGCTACCATATATGATCATAGTTCATTCAGTTTACCGTTTCATAAGTTTCTAAGGATTGTATTACTATAATTACATTATTATATTTTTAGTTAGGAATGATGTATTTTTATTTGTTTTTGTTTTTATTGCAATTTAAAAAACTGTGTTTAAAATGAGTTCGAAAAAAAATTATAACTTGGTTTTAAATTATTTTTTCTAAAACATGTAATAATTTTTTATATATTTTTTGACTTTTATATTGTATTACTGAATTATAAAATCTATTTCTAGAAAATATGCACTATATTCTTATGAATATTATGGTAAATAATGAAGAAGTTAAAAGGAAGTAGTTATTTGATTTTAATCCACATATGAGAAAGGGTGGGTTGCCTCCTATACATCCATTAGTGAGTATAATAACTGTCATATGTTTCATCTACATAACATATAATTTCATGTTCATATTATTTATATATTTTTTTAGGTGACATTCAGTTGAACAAGAGTTGACTCCTCCTCATCCTACTAGCATGGGTCTTAGTGGGGGTGCTCCAAGACCGAGACGTAGCACCCATCATACCCATTCCCACATAACCCACTAGTAGAAAAAACTTATACAAAACCATTACATACTTATATTGAGCCTCATGGGATGTTCCCACCCTTGCCTTTGTCATCTTCTCGTTTATCCTCTCATTATCATACCATATCAATGTTTCCTACAGGGATGTTCCCTCCTTTACCATATATGTATCATTTGATATATCCCCAACCATATTACTAATATCCTTCCTTGTCCAGGCCATCTCCATCACCTACTATCTATCCAAGATCAGAGGATTATGTTCCTTCATATTTCACTCCAGTGCACAAAGATCACCAAAATAATGCATTGTAATATAAATATCCTTCAAAGGACATGGATTGAGGTCAAAGAAAAAATATATTAGAGCCTATTGATCAGTCTCCGTCATGGTTAATTTATTATATACATGACAAATTATATCATTCCATTTTATCCTAATTTTCCTACACATATTTCTTATTTTTTTCTTTTATCTTATTCAGTGGGATATTCTTGTGGGGGATATGGGCACACCCATATGTGGGATTCCTAGAATCCCCAAACACAAATAATGTTGTATTTAAATGATAAAAATCATATGATATGAAAATTTATAGGTAGTGTAGATGTTTTAGGGTAACTTTATCCACATATAATGATACCATTTCGGTGAAAATTGTCTTAGGGAGTCATATCGCTAATGACATGAAATAAAAATAATGGATGGAGATATGGGTAAGAAAATTTATTAAATTTATATCTATATTATTGTTTTATTTATAAAAATTACTTTTTTTGATGTTGTGTCGTTTTAGCATTCCTAACTGTGATGTTTCTATGGTTTTATGTTGGGTTGATATAAGGGAGTTAAAGAGATCATATATGGACATGTTATATGTTGGTTAGAGGAGTAGAGTATATTATGATTAAAGGGTGTACCAATATTCCCAAACATTCAACACAATATCAAAAAAAGATCACATATTGTAAGAGTGATGAGTTTATGTTATTCAAAATATTAAATGTTTTGGACAGAAAATTTAATTCTTTTTACTTGTATTGATTCTTTATTTTTAGAATAAGTCGAAAAAAACAAATATTCAATGACATATTTTCTCACTTTGGGGAAAAATAAATCGTAGAGCATGAGAAGCACTAGGTACATTAATATAAATATAAATAATATCATGATTTAAATTTTTTACTTTGTTATCTATTCATGATGAAAATTAATTATTATTTTCATTTATCCTGTTAATATAATTCTAGAAACTCCCCTTTCTAATGGCATAATGTCCAATAATTAGCCTAATGACCTAATGGAATAATGTCCAATTGTCCTAATGACCTGATGTACAATTTGACAATTAGAATAATGGCCTAATGACCAATTTTCTTAATGTACTAATGACCTAATTGCCAAATGGTCATTTGGCTGAATTTACCTAATTGGCCAACTGGCCAAATGGCCTAATATCCTAATAGCCAACTGGCCTAATTGAACTAACGGACTAATGCTATAACTACCAATTTTCCTAATGGCCTAATCAATAACTTTACTAATGGACTAATTACATAACGACCAATTTTCATAACAACCTATCAACATAATATACAATTGGACAAATATATCAATGACCAATTGGAAAATTCTCATTTACCTTAATATCCAACTAGACAATTGGACTATTGGCCGAATGTCACAATTATCCAATTATCCTAATGGTCTAATAGAAGATGGGCTAATTGACCAAAGAGAGTAATCGTAAATTTTTGTAATGACCCAATGACCAATTAGCTAATTGGTCTAATGGACTAATAGAAAACAGGACAATTGGAATAATGGATTAATTTCCAATTGGTCTAATGTCCTAACATCCTAATGGCCAAATTGCCAATTTTCCTAATGGCCTAACAGCCAATTGACATAATGGCCTTACAACCAATTGTCCCACTGGCCTAATGGCCTAATGACCAATTGGACTAATGGAAAAATACCCTAAGAGCCAATTGTCCTAGTGGAATAATGTCCAATTGGTCTAATTCCCAATTGGGCCTAATTAAATAATGGTAAATTGGCCAATTGGACTAGTGGCCTAATTGAAAAATTGTGCTAATTGACCAACTGACCTAATTGGTCAAATGGCCAAATGAAAAAATGGTCAAATGGCCAAATGGCCTAATGGAAAAATGTCCTAATGGAATAATGGGTTAATTAACTAATGGACCAATTGCCTAATGGTATAATGGAATAATACTAGTTGTCTTATTGTCTTAATGGGAAATTGGCCTAGTGAAAAAATGGAATAATGGCCTAATGGGAAATTGGATAGTTAGTGTTAGGGACTAATGGACCAATTGACCAATTATCCTAATTTTCGTGTGTTTTAATGGATATTTTTTTTCTAAATGAATAATGGGAAATTTTGATAGTGTCCTAATGGTTTAATGGACAATTGGACAAATAGGCAAATGGAAAATTGGCATAATGGTGTAATGACCAATTGCCCACTTGGCCTAAGGTCATAATTGGCCTAGTGTCCTAGTGACCTAATGACCAATTGGACTAATGAACTAATGGACTAATGGAAATTTGTCCTAATATACTATTGGAATATTGGATAATTATCCTAACGGCCGAATATTCAATTGCAAATTTGGCCTAATGGACTATTGGAATAATGGCCATTTCGCCTAATGGAATAATGGTCTAATGAACTAAAGGAAAATGGGCTAATTGTCCAAATGAAAAATTGGACTAATGGAATTATGGACCAATGGAAAATTAGGATAATGTATTAATGGGAAATTGGCCTAATGGTCAAATCGCCAATTGTCCAATTGGCTAAATGACATAATTATCGAATGGAAAATTGGCCAAAATGGCCTAATAAAAAAATTTCAAATTGGCATAATTGCCTAATTAAACTAATTGGATAATAGTCCTAATGGAATAATGGGATAATGGTATAATTGGAATATTGGCATAATGAACTAATTTCCTAATGGCCAATTACTCTAATGAAATAATGAGAAATTTCCCAAATGGTCTAAATTGGCATAAAGGAATAAATCGGAATAAACGGCCCAAATGGCCTAAATTTTCCTAATAAATGGCCTAAATTGGCCAAAATTATATGACATGGATGAAATGAAATAATTTCCATACCTAGCCTAATTTTCACAAATGGACTAAATTGACCTAAATTGGCATCGATTGGTTTGAATTGTCCTAAATTGAAACTAATGGACTAATTTTCCAAAATTCACCAACTAAATGCTTATATTGGCCTAAATTGGCCTAAATTGATTAATCAGCATAAAATTTTCCAAATAAATGACATAATTATCCGAATTGGAATAACAGCCCAATTTCCAAATGGCCAAATGGCTAACTTTCCTAATGGAAAATTGGCCAAATAATATAATGTCCAATTCAAAAAATATCCTAATGGCCAAATCACCGAAGGGAAAATTCTTCGAATGGACTAACAACCAATTGAAATAGTCACCTAATGTCCTAATGAAAAATTGGCCTAATGGTATTATGGTTAATTCACCTAATGTTCTAATAACGTAATTAAAAAATTTCCTAATTCTCTAATGTTAAATTGGACTAATGGAATAATGATCAATTGAAAAATGGAATAATGGCCTAATTCCCAATTGGTATAATGGACTAATGGCCTAAATACCAATTGGAGATTTGGCATAAGGGCCTAATAGGAAATTAGCATATTGTCTTAATGTCCAAATGACCAATTGGAGAAATGGACAAATTGGCATAATCGGCCAATTGGCCTAATGACCCAATGGACAAGTGGCATAATGACCAAATGGTCCAATTTGTCTATTGGGCTATTTTTGTAAAGGTCCAATGGATAATTTTCCTAATGGCATAATGTCAAATTAACCAATTATCCTAATGTCCTAATGTCATAAATTGGAATAAATGAATAAATTGGACAAAATTAGCCAAATAAATTTCATAATTATTATAATTGGCCTAAATTGGATGGAAGGGATGAAATTACATAATTGGCCTAATTGTCCTAAATGGCTTAAATGGCCTAAATTGACCAAAATTGTCTAGAATTAGCTTGAATAGGCATAAATTGTCATAAATCAACTAATTTCCCTAATTTGGCCAAATAAATGGCTTAATTGGCCCAATTGGATGAAATGGATGAACTGAACTAATAAACATATTTGGCATAAATGATTTAATTGGCCTAATTAGACAAAATGGAATAAATATCGTAAATGGTCCAATTGGAATAAACAACCTAAATGGCCAATTTGAACTACATGACCTAAATAACCTAATTAACCTAATTAAAAAAATAGGCCTATATGGCCTAAATGGATAAATTTGAATAAATTACTGAAATGGACTATTTAGTATAATTTAACTAAATGAGATAATTGAACTATATGGATGAAATAGACTAATTTTCCTAAATAACATAATTGTACTAAATGGAATAATAGGTCTATTCTGCATAAATGACCTAAATGATCTAATTGGACTAATTAGAATAATTGACCTAATTGGCCTAAATGGCCTAAAGTGTGAATTTGAAGAATAGAAAAATGGCCAAATGAACAATTATCCAAATAAACAATTGGCCTATTTTCCAAACAACTTATCATAAAAAATGAACCTAATGACAAAATAATCAAAATTACCAAGTGAATGAATAACTAAATAACATAATAAAAATTAAATTTGACTAAAATGAATATACAAGTGGAATATATATCATAACCATGTTTAGTATGCTATGTTTTTTATGTATTGTTTAATTTATGAAAGTAGTATTAAATTTAAAATTAAATGTGTATTTATATTCTTATTCATTTTATTGATTTCATCAAAAACTAAAATTTAAAATCATTTTAGGTTTATCAATTACATATTTTTTAAAAAGTTAGTATTATACTAATTAATTTCATTTTTAGGAGACAGAATTAGAAATTTAAGGTTGTGTGCCTATAAAAAAAAATATTTTTCTTGGTTAGGAAGAAAAGGTATGGAATTGATGTAAACACACAAACTCAAAGAATTTTTGTACGTTTTTTATTAATATTTAAATTTTTTTACATTATTAATTATTTAATATTTTTTATATTTTCAATTATCTTCCCTGGAAGACCTTGATGATAAATAAGATGAAAAAATTGGGCAAACCAATTATCTGAGTTCTGTATTAGTTGAGGATCACTAGGAGAGAGTTTGATGTTAACCTAGGAAAACATATTCCCCACTAGGTTTTGGTCCTATTTAAAATCCTATCAAACCCATTATACCACCGAGCTAGAAATAAGTCATGAAGAAGCTACTAAGGACCAAAAATAGCTTTATTGAATCATGGAATAAGAAAAATGATCAAAAAACACTTCCTACAATCTATTTTAGTTATAATTCAATCCCTTCCGTCAGAGGCTACTACTACTACTGATTGATACATGTAATCGATTACCTATTTAAATGATGCCCAATGTGATGTCAATGAATGTAATAGCGGTGGTAAATATGATTTTGGTGGTGAATATGTTGGTGGTGATGATGATACTAATTACGCTAGAGCAATATATGATGCGGTTTTTGATGCGAATGTTGTTGAGGGTGATTAGGATGGGGATTTTAGTGATGTGGGAGATATTTATCCACTACATTTTTTGACTCTCTAGTAAAGATACATGTAGATGTTTTTTAAGGAATTTAATTTATTAGTTTTATGTATGTATATGTATGTCATAGTATTTTAAATGGTTTTAATATTATTACAACTAGTTCGTTGAAATAAAAATATAAAATATAAGTATTTCATTGAATGTGTACTGTTGTTTGTATTTTATTTACAGGTTCAGGATGGGCTTGAAGGGTTTCTGTTGTAGGAAAATTGGGATAGCTACCAATACCCATGGTTCAATGAACCGTGGGTATATGTTTTTTTCTAATAAAATATACCCAAGGGTTAGAGAAACGTGGTTATAGATATATACCCACAGTTTTGGTTTAACTATGGGTTCAATAAAATCACTAATTGTATACCCATGGTTTTTATAGATACCGTGGATATAGCTCGATGCTAATTAATCCATTGGACATATTTAATAAAAATGCGGTAATAGCATATATCCATTGGTTTATGGGATATACCCATGGTACTAAACCAGTGGTATAGGTAAATTTTCCAGTAGTGAAATTAGAGGTGTAAATATTAACCCGACTCATTCAATTTTATTTCTTCATGAACCTTATTTAAACATATTTTATCCATAATGGAATGATTAATCTAGTATAATAAATATAATGAGATATCATTATTATGACTTCAAAACCATTTTCAACCTCATTTCCATTGAATGTGAATTGAATGTATCTCTTATGCTTATGTGTGAACTACCGCCTCTATGAAACCATATGACTCATTTTCCATCACTACCTCACATAGATGTTTGTAATGATGGATATATTGTATATATATAATAAATATTACATTATTATCAATATATAATGATAAAATAATATTTATCTATATATATATTTCTTTTTTTGAATATGAACACATCATTCATGAATATGTTCTAACTACCGTCACCATGAATGATGTAATTCATTTTTATATCTTAAACATTAATGAATGGTTATAAATATTAAAATACTAAATATATATAATATTTATATAATTATCAACACTATTTTGATGATTCAACTATAATAAAGATGTGTGGAATGAAACTGCTCGAATAGAACATACATGAAAAATGAAAATGTTAACTTCTAAAACAATGATTTTAATAAATAATTATTAATAAATTGGAGTTTAATTGTTATAAGTGGGTAATATAAATTATTATAAGCATATATATGGTTATTTTATAACATTATAATATATTTAAATTTATTATACATGATATTAGTGTGATTATGAAGCAAGTTTGACTTGATTTAAGGGTTTACGTTACAATCTCTTTTCTGTTTAGGATTATCTATAATAAGATTCGATTGAGAGAAATTTTATAGTTATTATCTGATAAAAATAATGTATTTTATCATTCTGTGATTATTCCTATAGTTTTATAGTATTATTACAATTTTTATCTCTTTGGTACATAAAAAGAGTGATGAAATGTCTTTAACAAAAATTTGACGCCATTTTCTCTTTATCTGATGAACTTTTTATTCTTTATCCATACTCTTAAAATTTGTTTTACGAAACTTATTAACTAAAATTTAAATTTTTAAAAAATTTAATTTTCGATAACATTTAGTTTATTTAAAAAATTAAAAAGGAATATTTTAAATTGTATTTTGGACATGTTCTTTATGGTTATATTTAAAATGTGTGAAAATAATGTTTTGTTTTAACATATATGACATGAATGGATTTTTCCACCATCATGAACATTATTTTATTTGAGGATTAATTAACAAAATTCCTTTTTTATTTTCAAATAACATAATTTTTCAATTTTCTGTGTTTTTTTAGAATATTATAAAAGGAAAAGGATATTTTCACATGTTTTCAATGAAATGATTAAATGTTATTTTAAATTTACTTTTCATAGATTTATTTTACATTATGTATTGTAATTATTTTTTAGGGATATGAACAATTGATAAAATATTTTTTATTTATATGTATGGTTTATTATTATGATGTTGAGATTCATGTATAACATATTTACTTTCCAAAGGTTAGGCTTTGATGATATGATAAATTATTTTTGATATTCTAGCGAAAATATATATCATTTCCATTATGTGATGTGTGGGATTTGGATTATATATACCTTAAATTAATTGGGTAAATCCTTAAATCATATGAGATAAATTTTGTAAATATGTTGATGTGATTCATCCACTATGAGTAATAGTTTGGGATGACAGATCGACTACAATATAAAAAATAGGTAGTGTTTCCCGATCTATTATGATATTACTATTTCACTAGTTAACTTTGAAATATGTTACGATTTCTATACCTATAATAGTTCCAAACTTTTATAAAATTTTGATAGTTTTTGGTTTTAAATTCATGACTCGTGTTTTATTTTTTATGATTCCCAAACATTGTGTCATACTAATGAATTATTCCATGTCTCATGATTATGATCTATGAATTTTTTTGTATCATTTTACATTGATAATCACATGTTATAATACCATTCTGCTAGTGATGTGATTACAAATGATAATTGATTGATATCTTCTACATTTACCCTTACCGAGCATTGTATATCACCCATGCTTATGTTTTAATTTTTCCCAATGTTATGAATAAGGGTACTAATTATGATAATTATATAAGGGAACATTTTATAAAAAATATGTGTGAGATTATTTTGATTATAATTAAATAAAATATTTATGTATCTATTAAACTAGTACACTAAATCTTTATGATTATTGTACATGATTATTTGTAAGATATGTTGAATATTCATTAATAAGATATAACATCGATGTATGTCATACTCGGGACTCTATACATTCATTATATTCTTATTCCATAGTCATATTATCAATATTAGAAGCACTTGGGGAGGAGCATACAAATTATATTCATATACTCACCCTAACTTCTTAAATCATTTTTATAAATAATTTGGGATTTATTAGAGGCTATTTTGTGTGGAAATAGTTTGGACTTACATGAATTGTGTAGATATCAATTGTACTTACAAAAAACAATGATGTTTATTTAGGGATTACATGGGACTAATTATCATATTGGTTTGTTTATAATGGTTTTTCTATCACTATTGCTTATCATTTCATTTAACATGTTGCATTACATACATATTGATGATGATTATGGGTGATCAGGGATACTTACAATTTTCATGGATGATATTGTGGTTATTCCACTCTTATACTATATATGAGTGCAATAAAGTTCATTATAGAGTATTTAGACCCTTGATACTAGTTATTTAGCCCTAGAACAATGAATTTAGGCATGAGTTGGAACACTGCATCTCATCTCCAATTTAGTGATGGGCCTTGGTGGGAAATGAGACTAGATGGAAAAACAGTAGAAAACAGTAGAAAAATTATAATTTTACCACCAAATACCATGTTGGGCTCATTAGAATCTTGGTTGTGTTATCCTGTGGGCAGTAAGACTATATAGTCCACTGAATGTTTGATAGACACCCACTAGAAAACTAATTTCCCATGAGTACCTAGTGCACCATGGAATTCTATTTTAATTTAATTGATATTTTTTAATAACATATTTAATTCTCTCTTCACTTGTTGGTTGATCCAGAGACTAGAAACCCACTCACCCTATTTTTCCCCATATTCTCTCCAATTATAAGGCTATAAAAGCTGAATATATCATAAAATTGAAAATAAATTTTTATTAGTGAACTTATGTGAGCATGGATATGGTAAGAACTGTTATTATTCTCACTATATCATCTATCATTCTTGTATTCTAGTGTAAAACCATAAATAAATCCTTTTAATCAAAATCATTGATTTTAAGTGAAAACAGATGAATTAGCCAGTGATACTGGAGGGGATAAGGCTTTTGGGACACTTCATGGCCTTTGGGTCACCTCATTCAGATTATGATGTGTATATTTAACCATAAAGTCCAAAGGAACTAGCTCTAGATGGGAACTCAGAGGAGTTGGTTTCACTAGAACAAAGTTATCCAGATTTGGAAGAATGATATGGTATTCCAATTTCAATCAGGAGTAGGTATACACCATTGCACAATTACTGCAATCTTAAAAAAGAAAATCAAATGTGGTAAACTGACCACATAATCCTGATGCGTGTGAGGGGAATTTAAAAGTAGTCATGTTTGGGATGAATTACTCTAAGAACATTAGGTTACGTAATTCACTGAGCCTATGGGCCTTGTAAGGGTTCCCCCTCAACCCTCGAAATGGGTATTGTCAAAAGGAATTGGATTTGGGATACCAAAAAGGGAATCGTGTGGGTTCTAATTAAAATGTTAAATTAGGTAGAGTTTATAATGATAATAACATACACTCCTCAATATTTTGTGTGATTTTAGTATCACATGGTGACTATATAGTTAATCATATCTGATATTCATATTTGTTACATAATTTTAAGCAAAAATACAATAATAATATAACTTATAAAATTTATTGTTTTTGTGTCCGAGGGAGATTATGTTCATAGCATAATATTACATATAAATTTCATTAGATTATTTAGACCCTCCCACACAATCCTCATATTTTCAATCACAGTACACATATTAAATGTAATGATAGAGAAAAATATATTAAATCAATGTTGAAATAAATTCATATTATATGGATGAATAATATATTGGAATATATTATTTGAGTCAATATAAGTATATGGGTGATATTAATTATCAACACCATATCATAATACCATAATAATCACTATAAGAATATAGAAGTAATTTTAAAGAAACATAAAAGATAGAATAGTCAAATTTATGAAACACCCTAATAATTATGGAAAATTTTTGGGCATAGAAAGTGAACTATGCTAACATCATGATCACACATTACATATGTGATGAAAAACACATTATATATAATTCGAAGAATGATAAAATCATGTTCATAAATAATAATCACAAGAGATATATAACTTTACTTCATTCATTGGGGATGGGATACATAATTATAGTAACACCCATCAAATCACAGTATTATCATAATCATGCATTCTACATAGAAGGGAAGATATATATTATTAATACAAATAAAATTAACCCATGAGAATATGTTGGGTCCCATAGTGGTTTCATAATGTATAAGTCAAATAATAAATTTGTAGGTTCCCAAAAAAAGTATGGAAAACAACATATTGGATACTCGTGGATGTTATTTATAAATTAAATATCATATCATATAAATAGGATAGTAACAAACATATGAAGAAGAATGTTTCTATTTTTTTATAATAAGATATGATGAGCTCATGGTTCTAAAAAATAAGAAAAATCATGGAAAGGCTTTGAGAATAAAATATTAGTTAATAATCATTGAATCTTGGAGAAGATTTCATATTAATGATGTAGAAGCATGAAAATAACCCAAATATAAAAAGTCAATGATATGAAAAATTCATCTTGAATATAATTTCATAAGAATCATGTATAATAGATAGAAGAATAAAATATATAACCAAAATAAATATTCAAGTTTGAGAGTCCTCATTCCTGAGGTCTTGATTTATTTTTTCATACTTACACACCCTATATATTACTATAATGATTATTAAAGCATAAACCATTAGTGTATAACATTCAATTATGATATTCATGATCAATTATAATAATTTTAATTTATTTGTTAATTAATTTTTTAAAGATGAAAAGGTTGATGGCATGTTTTTTTAATTATCCTATTTTACTTTGATTTAAAAGATTCAAATCATTGTTATTTATGAATTAGTAATATTACCCATATAGTTTAAAAATAAAATAAAATTATTGATTTATATATATTATAAATAAGTTATGTTATCCATCCATGATGGATACAATAGTGAAATAATTTCCAACGTCCTTGAAGGCAATTAACCGACCACTGACAAGACGTTTCAAAATAGTGAAGGATATGTAAAAAATATAAATTATAATTAAATTATAATAAGATTATTGAATAATAATTGGAATTATAGATATATAATATATAATAATCAATCATATATATGGTGATACATAAATATTATCATTGTTCATGTAGGTGGTAAATCAGAAATTAACTGGACTTCGTTAAAGAGTGAGGGAGATAATATGATTAATATAAATAGTTTTAAAAAAAATAAAATCTATAATAATAACATTTTAAAAATGTTTATACACTCATTAAATAAACAAGGAATTATTATTTTTGAGAATAGGTAGTGGAAAGAAATGTATATGAGAGGGAAAAATGAATGGAGAAAGTGAGAAAAGATACCTTATTCATCAAAGGTTCTCCTTTACTAAGACATTAATTCATTAGAGGATTATAGTTGTATTACACAAGGAAGTCCCTATGAATTAAATGACAATAAGAATAAGGGATTTTTATATATTTTATGTAATGGTAGTTCACTTGGAAGTAATTTTATAAGGGGTGAGACGAGGTATTTATACATC
The DNA here is from genome assembly GCA_963277665.1 of Viscum album. Taxonomy (NCBI): domain Eukaryota; kingdom Viridiplantae; phylum Streptophyta; class Magnoliopsida; order Santalales; family Viscaceae; genus Viscum; species Viscum album. Next base: position 1,615,544,645 of record OY728151.1, read on the forward strand.
AATGGTAGGGTATTTTTGGTAAATGTAATGAATAAAATACTATTTACAAAGTTAAACATTAAATAATGGTAATCTATAACATTATGAATTATATTGGATTAATATTAATTTTTTTTTATTTTTTAAACATTAGACCCCCAAATGTATGAGTTTATATAAAATAAGGGCAGGGGAAAAATAAAAAATAATTTTAATATTATAATTTATATTTCAAGATTTTAGATATTAAGTTTTTGGTTTATAAATTGATTTTATGTGTTTTAAAGGAATAATATTTCTTACTAAATTTATTTTGGACTTAAATAATCATTTTAGGATTAATTATATCATTATTACCACAATTATGGATAATAAAACATCAATATTTCAAAAAATATATTTTTACTATTCACTTAAAATTGATGTTTCTTAAAATAATACCAAATATTCACTCGTGGAAAATTTAAGAGTGATGGTGAAAAAATTGATATTCATTTTTATCAAATTATGGATTTTCTAATATAATTTAAATTAGTATTTATTAAAAATATAAATGTATAAATTCATTAATCATTGTAATATGAATAATTATTTTATGATTCTCTAATAGTTAGATATATTTCTTTTAGTTTTGGTAATAATTATTTAGAATTCGTTTTAATATTCTATTGGTCAGTAAACTATTCTAATGGTCATGTTATTATTTTAATATTTGTGTTATTATTCCAAAAGTTATGTTTACTATTCCGATGGTCACTTTTTCTTTTAAAATGTCCAAAATGGATTTATATATCCTATAAATACCGCTTCTTCCCTTAATTAATCATTTGTATAATTTTCTCTCAAAATTATATACATCATTGAGAATAATTGTAATCATATTTGAAATGTTGTTTTATTGTTTACAATATTGTTCGCGGGTGTGATATTTCTAGGTGATTTTGACCCGATGGGATTTTAAAATTTACTAATCCTATTTATTTATTTCTATAAGAAAATTATAATATTTTTTATGTTTTGGTCCATATTTATCCCACATATTAAATGATCAATGTTGATGGAATAATGTTTTGTCAATTTTTATTACATATTGTATGTGTTTTATTTTATAAAATATACCTAAATATTACTGAAATATATATACTCAAAATAAAATTTAATATAAAAAACAATAGGTCAGAACAATATTTGTACCTTTTAAATTTCTTCTTAAATACTTGATCAAAAATAGATGAGGTAACTTCTGTTTAATTTCATCCTCTGGTTCCCTTATTGAGTATGAAATACAATCATCGGATCATAGAGGACTGCATTGTGGTGTTGATTTTGGTGGAACTGGACATGCTCGATATGGTGTGGTGAAGAGGGATGTGGAATGGAGTCTAAAAGATGTTTTTTAGGGATACAATAGTTTTTAGAGAAACTATGCTATAATGATGGGGTTATGACATAGCCCATCTGTTCTAGTGATCCATGCAGCATGGAGGTAGAGGCTTTGATGTAGTGTCTGGATTGGAGTTTTGGTTGGTTTTTCCAAAAATTGTGACCCCTTCCGCATGGTTTATATGGCTATGCCATAGTTAATCCTTAAGAAAATAGGATATGTTACCAAGGTCCCTGGAAACGGTTTTGACTAGAAGTATATGGTGTGGCCCTTCACATTATGCTATAGAATGGGATTCTTCTACCACATTTACACCTTGGTCCTTGGGATTATACCGTGGTGTCATATTTTACAATTTGGGTATAAATACCAAGAAACCCTTATAAAACATCCCTTTTTTCAACTATCATTTTTGAAATTTAGGCACCCTAGGGATGTCCTCAAATACCATTGAATCCATTCTTAATTGGATTCAACCGCAGGCTTTGGGAGATCATTTTGTGGTGTTTTGAGACTATTATTGAGGTAGGTGTCTCTCTATAAAGGTTTTAATTACTAAATAACATTTTTTTATCATTAAAATTATATTTTTGTTAAAATGATGGATCTTATATCAAGGAATATTTTCTTTAGGAAATATATGTTTTTAACAGGATTTTATTTAAAAATGGTTTGTGAACACTTTGTGTGGATGAAATTCCATACAGGTGGTTTTTGACTATAGAAGGTTTTATACGCATGGAAGTAGATATTATTCACTATGAAAATGTTTTTTAAATTTTGATCATGGTTATAAAATGATTTTTTACATGCATTGTAAATAAGGACAATTAGATGCATTATGAAATTAAAATTTTACCTTAGTGGGTGTAATGACCCTATATGTTTTCTAAAATTGATAGTTCATTATTGGACACAATTTCAGATGGATCCACTTTATGCATGGTGGAATATTATTTTTCTGCATAGTATGTATTCCCATATGTTATATTCAAAATGGTTTGATTTTTCATATATCCGTCATTTTACACATAATGGTATATTTCATAGTTGGTTTCTCATTTTCTTATCTTATGGTGTATACATGGTTGATTTTTCATATGTTCTCATGCTTTCTTATGTGTAATTTTCATATTCCTTGATTTTGTTAATATGAAATGATTTTATAATATAGTAACATATTATTTATATATTTATTATTTTATAGAAATTCTTTATAAAATGGATTTATTTTAATATTATAGATAACATTTTCATGTTATTGGACTTTATAAATATTCTTTGGTGAAATCCAATTGGTATTTCGTCTCACACACTAATTTTTCCATTGAGTGATTGTAGATGTGGTTTTGAATGAAATGGGTAAAGGTAAGGGAATCTTGTAGTTCTCTAAATTATTTTATTTCTATTTCCATCACTATGGGACAACTTGGGGGCGAAAAATGGTCACATGGAGTTTCCACATATTGCTTGTCTCATTATGCTACTGGTTTAGCACATTTAGATTTACATTGTTTGTGTCAAGGATTTTTAATATTTATTCCTCCATATACTGTGATGATTTTAGTTATTTCAGATATACATGAGACATGTATGGTGGTTTAGATGAATATCACCATATGGTAAAACTTCATGGGTAATTTGACTAGTTATCCTGGGCTGGTTCATTACAAAATGGTGTTATAGGGATACCCAAGATAAAATGTTGCGACACTGACTTGGTTTTGTTTAGGGTATTTGATAGATAGAATTTATGACCATCAAAATTTAGATAGTAACTGTGGTATGCATAAACGTTAGTTTCAATGGGTGGTCAAATATTTTTACCATTCTCGAGACATAGTGTTTGAGGATATTTTAATAAATATATATGGGGTCATTTAAATGGAATATTCCTCTGTATAGTGTAGAATTTCATTCATGTAATCCATTATTTCGTTAATTTTTTTGTTTAAATACTTTGATATTGATTCCTAATGTTGGATTTGGATTTGGGAGCTTCTCATAAAATGATTAGTATATATATTGTATTTATTATACAATGACTCCAAGAAGAGCTCATCCAAATATGAAAGACGAAGCTATGAGGCATGTTCCATTGGTGAATTACTATATAGACCAATTTTTTGTTGAATTTTTAACCCAAACCATATAGAATTTTCCGGAAGCTGGTATCAGGTACTTATGTCAGCTAGTGGATCATGTCTCATAAATCAAAAAGTAGAATACACCCATCTTATGTGGTGTAAAGAGACCATAAGAATATAAAGAGGGGCCAGATTGGATCAAAGGTTATTCCATTTTTTAAAACAATGTGGATGAATTTAAGGTGGGTTTTCTCATACACATGCCCGAGGGGCTGAGAAGGAGATGATGAGACACTGTTGTGCAAGCTATGATACATGAGGATCTTTCCTGGGAATCCATTATGAAAATATTAAATTAGAAATTTTATCCAAAAATGATTTCGGTGGTGAAGATTCAATAATTTCTAAACATAGATAAAGAAAATCATATTGTTTTGGAGTATTCCACCTATTTCTCTGAGTTAGTTTACCTAACACTCGGTCTTGCTATAAATAATAAACTAAAGGCTCATAGTTTTGATATGAGACAAATGTATGATATTCAATTGATGTTGATTATATTAACCATTATTACTTTTGTGGCAGTTTTCAATAAAGATACTATGGATGATGTAGAGATAATAGGGAAAATAGGTTTAGGTGGAGATTCAGTTACTGCATTTGTAATCCAAGGGGTTTCTTATACCTAGAAAAAAAAATTGTGCCATGTTTTTTTGAGACTAGTTTTAGGATCATCTTCCGGTTGATGGAATGGTTTTTTTATTTTTTCGAGATCTTGGACATACCAAACCTAACTATATGGAGTCTTTAAATACTTTTCTTTGCTTTGGAAGTCCTAGATATCTGAGGAAATTTATTAGGATGATGTACAGAGGTAGTAAGGCCATATCTACTATCTCAAAGGGATTTAAGGACCATTGTAATGATTCCAATGGTTTTTGGTCATTACCTCATGACAAAGGGAATTTTTATGTAGAAAATAATGAACTCGGAGGAACCAAGGCCAGATATATTTACACAATAGAATATGTACTAGAGGAGTTTGAGTCTGGGTCAACTACTATTATAGGTATGATATTTATTTAATCATCTATAGTCCAAGATTTATTTGATAAAAATTATACACATTATATTAAATTATAAGAGTTGGTTGATGTATTGGGATTTAATTTTGATCTTATACCATTCAAGCTAGATATTTCCACACCTTTTGGAATGTGGTCCAAATATGACTCTAGTGTCCTACATGTTGGGTGCTGATATCCAAAATTTAAGTGGTGTGATATTTCATAGTTCTTAATCTTGATATGTTTTACTTGATTACTGAAATAGATTGGATGATCAATATAATGGCTTAGATAAATTGTTACCATCATAAAGTTCAGTTTGTGTCTCTCAATGGAGCCACTCAAGTCTTTTATGGTGAGTCTCATATTAGGTTTGGGAGTGTGGGGCATGTTGTTCCTTCTGATGAAGGGACATCATTTAGTTATCAATGATGTTATATGAAACTACCGAACTTTGTTTGAGTAGTTCACTTATTTAAGTGGTGAGTGTCTACCCTAAGGTCTTTCTGTATTATTTTTATGGATTTACTCTACATAGTTAGGTCAGTTTTTATATTAACTCACTCCCTAGTATGATTCCCAATTCTATACCATCTTATTTCAGGGAACATACTATGTTAATAGAACATAAGGTTGATCTGCAAGACCATTAGTCTAACGGATCGATCCATATTAGCATGTAATCAAGATATTTTCAGGTCCTCTATTATAAAAAGGCTGATTGAAGCCTTAGGATTTGTATTGATTATCAAAGCTTCAACTGGGTGACAATTAAGAACAGTTATCCATTTCAAGGACCGATGTTCTCCTTGATCAAATCATTGGGGTACATTGGTTCTAAAATATTGAAATTCAGTCAGTGTACAACCAGTTTACATTCCATGAAGAGGATATACCGAAAATAGTGTTTAAGAGTCATTATGTTCCGTTCGAGTTTCTAGTTATTCCATTATGTCTCGTTAATTTTCTTTATATATTTACAGAATTTTTCAACTAGACGGTCCCTTAGTACTTGGAATATTTAATGGTTTTATTTGATGATGATATATTGGTGTACTCCCAGTTAGAGGAGGAACACATAGATTATTTGGATTTCATCCACATAACCTTGAGAGAACATCATATGTAATGCTCTGACCCTAGTTACCCAGAGCCAGTACATTATTACATAACATTGGCATGATCACAAAAGATCAAGTCTTGAAAGACCGATTAGTTTAGTAGTCATAGAATTAATAGATACATTCATAAGTTATACATTGCATTATTAAATGAAAACTACAACAACATTGTCTCCATAGAACACACTCATATCCCTTAAAATATCCCTGCAGGTCAGTCATAATATACTTCTATGCATCATGGGAAAAATAAAACAATGAAATGGGTGAGCTCAGATGCTCATTAAGGATAACAATATAGCAGAAACATTGATAAATAAGAACAAACATTTAAAGGTAATTTATAAGATTAAAAAAATCCCTTTAAACTGAAACATTATCATAATATGGCAAATATAAATCCAAATAGTGCCATTTATTTATTCACATGGATATTATGCGACTTGAATAATCACATGAAATATCAATATCCAATTTCATAATGATGGAATGCATAATTCTAGACTTAATAACAACATTGTCAAGAACATGTGCCAAGTCTAAAAATAAGATTTGGGCGTGCCCTTGTTCCATGACATATGTTTGTCTCATGAGACCTACCGATGCATCGAGGAGCTATCGCGGACTCCACCAGTCACTTACTAGGTCCAATTCATTCCTCATATGAAAATGATTAAACATAACATAAACATTCATATTAAAACTAGTATACGAAATGACAATAATTTATCCATAAATAATGAATGGTAAAAAAACACATCCATAGTCAAACATATCACAAAACCTTCAATACAATATGGGTGATTTCTATCATAATAAATCAACTTCAAACAAGTTTAAAATCCCTCAAAGGATGTTGACATAGATGAAATGAAAACAATTTGAAAGAAATACCTCTTTCTATTTTGAAACCATTTAAAAGAAAACATTTATTTAGAAAATATTCTTATAATAATGAAAGGAAAGATTTGTAAGAACCCTGTTTTTGATATAAAAAACATTGGAATAATCATGAAGTTATTCCAGAGTAGCGCCTTTAGACGACGTGTGATTCTGAGCCCCGGTGTGGCCGGAAAAAATTTTTAAGTGCGTTCACACTGGGCACACCAAATAAATGGGAAAAATCTTAAATGGTAATTAGGATCCTAAATCTGATAGTACAGATGGGTCCGAAATGGGTTGTTTACCCCAGGAGCGACATAGAACATGTCACCGTAGGACGTTGGTACCCCTCGCCCGTTAATGGAAAATTAAATGAATAAATACAATAATTAATTTATTCGTTTAATGGTTAAACACATGTATCTCTAAAACTGTAGCATAGTCTGGAAAATAAAAATCACTCTTGAGTCTAGAGCATGCCTTTTACCCAAGGAGGGGTGTAACTTTCGCGGGTGCGGACCCTCTATGGGAAACGCCACGATGGGCATTTTCGTAATTAAGTGGTATCAGATGTTAGATTTTATATCTTTTGAATGGAGCCTTGGATTAAAATTATGAGACCACCGTTGTGCTTGGTAGGTGTTTTTTACCTTAAGCGAGACCTAACATTCACTGCGTTTGGGGTTGTGGACGCGGATTTAAATTGGGTTTAGTTTTCAATTAATTAATGGTTTAATTAATTTTATTTATTTAATCTCTTCTCCTTACCCCACCATATCCCTGGTGAAACCCTTCCAATTCCTCTCCTAGGAAACTCCCCTCCTCTGATTCCCTCTTCCTCCAATCAAGATGGGGGTGATAACGGCGAGATACAGATCAACTGTGAAGCGTCGGGCTACGCCCCTGCAAGTGGGAGATCTTCGTTTCGTATTTTAATTTCGAACTTCTCCTTCAAACTTTATTTGTAGCATCAAAATGCTATTTAATTTTAGATCAAATACTATAGTTGCGTAGAAAATTTTTGGAGAATTATGATGCATCTTTCGGAATTAAAATCCGAGTTTGGAAGTGATTGCAGTTGCTCGACGAAGATCTGTGGGTTTTGGGTGTTTTCCGGCGAGGTTCCTGTGGCGGCGGGGCTCTCCATCGGCGAAGGTGCGGGCGTCGGTGGCGAGGCAGGCTCAGGTGGAGGTGGAAGCTTCCCAGGTGGCGTGGAAGGATTTCAGGTGGCTCCACGGCGGACGACTGTGCGGGATGACCCTCTTCAGGCGGGCGAGGGGGACGCCAGCTGGAAAATCCAACCTGGTTGACGCGATGGATCGGGGTCAACGACCCCGACTGGTGGATAGGGACCCGCATCTCACGGGTCCCATAGAAAGAGATCCGGGCCGGATCTTCCAGTCCAGGTGAAGTGGGACGATCGGCACGGTGAATTGCGGACCGCCGGTTCAGGCACAGGGAGGGCCGACCGAACTGGCCCGACCCACCTGTTTCAGTCCATTAAAAACTAAAACCCCTCTAGAATGCAGAGCAGGTGTCAGATTCACGTGTCGTCTCTAGTGACATGTTCCTTGGATCTAGACGAATGTTTTGAGATGGTCTCAGGGAATTTTAATTCCAGATATGTGGGGCTTGGTGGCGCGACACGTCGTTAAGTGGTTTTAACACTTACCCGAGATTTTTGTTTTGGGCGGTGTGAACACATCCGGAGTCCGGTTTGAGCACCATAAGTGGAATTGAGACCCTGGCATCGAGAAGAATATTCATAGTATGGTTTCAGGCATTGAATCTAGAGTTGACATGTGCACCCCACGGGACGTCTATTAAGTGACGAGCAGCGTTTCACAACATTCTCATCGGACGTCCGTTCGGGGCATGCGAGCAGTCGATTTTGGGTGTTTTTCTGACGGCATTGCAATGGCACAATCTACCTGCATTAATTACGCATGATGGTGCAGGCCCATGATTGATGTTCTGGGATTTAGCATTGATTTCGATCTTTATCACTGGGTGTCCGTTTCAGACATGAGGATAGTCAATCTTGTGTACCGTTTCTAGAGTATCGCAACAATGTGATCCTTTCAAAGCACTTCGGGACTGGGATGCGGGTCCCATGTAGCACCTCTTGTGTTCGGTATGGAAATATGTGTCTTTCTTTCCAGATATTCATTCCGTGCAATTAATTAGTCAATTTGATGTGCTTTTCCGAGGGGATCACAATGGTGTTATGTACCCGACTGTTTTCGGAATTGAGGCTCGACACAACGAGGCGTCATATGGGTGTAAAGAGGGGTTGAATAACATTTACATTGGGAGCCCATTTCGATTGAGTATGTAGTCTATATCGCGTGTTTTTCTACGAGTATCACAATGGTGAAATCTATTTGGGAGAGTAGAGCCTCTTTCAAGATCTCATTAAATGTGGAAACATGAAAGGGAGTTGGTTGGAGGTTTCTTTGACGCACTCCGAACCTACGCATGGTAGTGGTGTTGGTAGTACTCGATAAATTATTAGGGTCTAACCTCTAGCCAGGTTGGGCAGTGGGTCACCTGACGACTTATTAGGGTATACCCTCCATCCGGGCTGGGAAGTGGGTCACCTGATGACTTATTAGGGTCTACCCTCCAGCTGGGCTGTGCAGTGGGTCACTTGAAGATTTATTCCATGTCTACCCTCCAGCCGGGCTGGGCAGTGGGCCACCTGATGACTAATTAGGGTCTACCCTCCAGCCGGGCTGGGAAGTGGTCACCCGAAGACTTATTAACGTCTACCCTACAGCCGGTTTGGGAAGTGGGTCACCCAATTACTTATTTAGGTCTACCCTCCAGTTGGGCTGGGAAGTGGGTCACCCGATGACTTATTTTGGGTCTACCCTTCAGCCGAGCTGGGTATTGGGTCACCCAACGACTTATTAAGGTCTACCCTTTAGCGGGGTTGGGTAGTGGGTCACCTGACGACTTATTAGGGTCTACCCTCCAGCCGGGCTGGGCATTGGGTCACCCGACGACATATTAGGGCCGACCCTCTAGCCGGGCTAGGCAGTGGGCCACCCAATGAATTATTAGGGTCTACCCTCCAGCGGAGCAGTAAAGTAGGTCACTCGATGTCTTACAAAGGTCTACCCTCTAGCAGGGATGGGCAGTGGAACACCTAATGATTTATTATGGTCTACCCTCCAGCAGGGCTGGGCAGTGGGTCACCGCAGACTTATTTGGGGTTTACCCCTAGCAAAGCTGGGCAGTGGGTCACCCGAGGATTTATTACGGTCTACCCTCCAGCGGGGCTGGGTAGTTGGTCACCATAGACATGATGGGGTTTACGCTCTAGTAGGGCAAGGCAGTGGGTTACCCGACGAATTCTCTCAGTCTCAGTCCTTTCTACTAGGTTAGTCTGTTGTTTTTTCTCCATGTCTTCTGAAGCATGACCCTTGGTTGTATGGGTCAATGATGTGACAACTTTGGCAGTGATGTGATGTGTTTTGACTTACCCTCGAACTCTCAAAGACGAGGGGTTCTTTCCCCCACTGAGACGCTTCCTTGTGACACAACCTAAATCGGTGTCGGCAAGTTAGTGTTGTCCAAATGGATTGTGTCGAGGTGCAGTGATTTTAGCCCCTTGACTAGCAGTTCGGGGCAGACATGTGGGATACTGGGAATCGATGGTGGTTACTTCTAGGACAGTTGGATCTCACTTTATTTGGCTGATATATGGGATGGATATCCCCTTATGATCTTGTTCAGGTTTTTTGATTGAGCATATGGATATGTATATACATTGTTCCCGTGCCCACTCTTTGGGATTGGATACTCTATTTCTAGGAGAGGAGAAGACGCGCAGGGTATTCCATGTGATTTCCATGTCTACCTTCTCATAGTTGGATGAGTCTACTCTCCTACTATAGGTAACGAAGGTTCGACGATATGTTCATCTTCTCACTATTTCTAGCTTCTGGTGATTGGACTAGAATACTTCCTTTCTCTTGATGGGTTTAGCTGGACACTCTACTATTATTCTTCTTCACTCTCTGTTTTACTCCTTTACTTTTACCATTTCGATCTACTTATCACCTCTTCAGTACCTCATTTTTTCTCCCTCAAGTCTTCAGGGCATCCTATTGAGTTTTTTTATACTCAACCCTGCTTGGGCTTTTCCCACACTTGATGTGCCCTTGTAGACAACAGACAGGTTGGACAATCTACTTGTATTCATTCACCCTCGAGTCTCACCATGGGGTTCCCTATCATTGTTTGTAAAGAAATTATACTGATATCATTGGTTGTGTATCGTTTACTAGAAAACGAATAAGGAAAAGTTCCATAAAATATCGTTTTCCTCACATAAATGAACTTTTTATCTACTTAAGGGGTAATTTGTTTTTCTATAATCGATATGTGTTCTGGGTATCAGTAGGATTGATTTAGAGAGGAAGTTATTAATAAAATGGCCTTCTAAATAATGTATGGTAGTTTCAAGTATTTGTTCAATCCATTTATTTTGGTAAATAATCCAGTGAAATTCATGGGGATTGTGAACATGGTGTTCCCCTAGAACCTCAAAAATTTCATTATTGTGATTGTGGATAAAATTCTAGTTCATTCCAGAACCAAGGAGCATGGGTGTCACTTTAGGATCATGTTGGTAACTCTTATAGATCACCACATCTATTCTATGATTCCCACATATACCTTTTAGATTATAGAGGTAATGTTATTGGGCCATGTTATTTTTGAATGAGGAGTTTTGGTAGACCCCAAAAAGATCGAAGTTGTGATGTCATGGGAGAATACAAATAATGACTTTGAGATTAGATGCCTTTTGGGAATAGTTGGGTATTCTAGGAAATTATTGAGGGACATCTCTCATCTATAATCAACCATTACAACACATAACCTAAAGGGTTAAAATTTTAATGGATCCAGAATGTTAGGAATCTTTTGAAAATCTTAAGTAGTGTTTGACCACAACGCTGATCATGACCTATGTTGAATCTGAAAAGGGATACATTGTATAATATGACGCCTCAGATTTTGGTATTGGGTCTATGTTGATAAACGATTAACATGGGGTGGTGTATGGTTCTCTAAAACTATAACCACATGAGAGGAACTATCCACCCCACAAACTATAATTTCAGAAAGTGATGCACTCCTTGATGATGTAAAATCAATACATCCTCTAGTATAAGTTCACAGTGTACATAGATCATCAAATATTAGCCCACATTTTCCCTCACAAGATTCTAAATTTTAGGCATTGTTATTGGGTCGAGTACCTTCTAGGGTTAAACTTTTATATAATCATTTCTCTAAGAAACGGTAATGTGTTAGAAAATGAATTGAGGGTAATGTGCCAGTGCAAGATTTTAAAGATTCCAGTGAGGATTCGATCATTATGGTCATTTTCTTCCAAATTTATATGAATACTATGGAGCATAATGGAGGTACACTATTGGGAAATTTTATGCTCAAACATTCTAATTTGGAATTGATTCATAGAAGCAGCCTTAAAAATCTATATCGGTGTTCTATGTATTTTTATAATGGAAGAGTGGTGCCTTGTGAGTGGTCATTGACTCCTAGAGGAGTTCATTGTTTCAGGGATCAACTCATGGTTATGTTGTCTTTGAGGAGAGTTGTGACTTAGGATATCCACAAGTATCAGTGGAACATTAATCCTAGTATAACCATGATTTTTTATGATTAGAATCATTGATTATAGTGTTACGAATGATACATGACATATCTAATTATTTATCCTAGTGTTATACCTATGAAAAGGTTAAAGCAGATCAATAAATGCCTTTAAGGTTTCTACAACCATTACTCATTTATACTTGGAAATTGGATGAGTTTTCCATGGATTTCGTCATGATTTTTACTCGTACACCTCTGGGAAGGATCATGATTTGTGTGGTGATTTACCGTAAGAGAAAATCATACAATTTCATTAAAACGAAGGACATATCCAAGGTTAATGAATTAGGTCGGGTGTATGTTCAAGACATAGTTATGTTTCATGATGTTCCTTCTAAAATCATTTCAGATAGGTACCTAAATTATATTACCTTGTTTTGTGAAGTACATTAGAAGTCAATGATGTTATCAGTCAAGTTGAGAAGAACATACGATCCTCATATGGATGGTCATATGGAGAGGGGGAATTAGATCCTAGAATACATCATCCGAGAATGTGTGTTGTATTTTAGGGGATCATAGGATATCAATTTGGGATTTTTCGAGTTTCCGTATAATAATATTTAACAATCTCGGATATGAATGGTTCCATTTTAGGCACTTTTTGGTTGGCCATTTTAATTTCCTTTGTTCTAGATGAAGGTTCTTAGGACCACATTATTGGGATCAATCCTTGTGTATGAGACATATGATAATGTTTGGTTGATCATGCATCCATTTTTGAAAGTGTGGTGATACTATAAGTCCTACGATAATCAGTGGTGTTGAGCATTGGAATTATTATATGGATATTGAGTGTTTTTGAAGGTGTACCCTTTATTGGGTAATAGACACCTTGTTATATAGGGTAATATAACAATGTAGTATGTTGGACCATTCAATATTACCAATAGTGGGGATAAGTGGATTGAAAATTATATTTTTGGACACAATTGACACAAAATAATGACATGTTCATTGTATCAAAATTACATAAGTAAAATTTATACCCATATCACATGATAAATTTGGAATAATTAGATCTATAACAAAATATTACTGTTTTTAGTGGCCAATGTGGATTGTGGATTTCCAAGGGAGTGCTCTGAGAGAGGTACATAAAGTTTGTATGAGTTCTTTAGTAGTATGTAGATTATGAGAATGAGACTTGGGAATGAAATTATTTTATTAAAGAGAAATATCTATTTTTATTCTCTGATCATAAATTGGAATGACATTCAGAGGGAGGAAAATTGTTATGGTGGGGAGAATTGTCACATCTATGATTTTATTTTGAGGTATTAATCTGTTTATTTTTGGTTGTATTTTTATCTCTTATAATTCATGTATTATGTTGGTGAAAATGAAATTTTTTGGACTAATATAAGTGGGACCATGGTTGGTGTTTGGTAAGTAGAAACCAGGAACCATCTCAATAGAGATTGTGTGCCATGGACAATGGAACTATCCCAAGCGCATGACCCATTCAAGGATGTGTGGGAAAATTATGTGCCTAGACCAGTGGGTTTGTTTGATGTGCACGATCAACCACAAAGGAATAAACCCTATATAAAGAGACAATGAATCCTCCTTTTCCATTTTATGTTGGTGTTTCATGACTTCTACACTTTTTGAAAACTATGCAGCTAAACCATGCTACTTGACCAAAACCTTAAAAATGATAAATTTACTAAACCACCCTTCATGAATTTTATCCCCAATCAACCCATAATACAACCCATTTTAGATTTACAACCCATGTAATTCTTTCCTCTCCCTCTTGGATTCCTTTCACATCAATTTCGTGGTGGATTTTACCTTGTATCTTCAAGAAATCTTGAAGTTCGTCACTCCTCTTATTTTTTATTCCTTCTCATTAGGCTCTTCTTAAATATTTCTGGGGTTCTCTCTTCTATAGAAGATTGTTTTCTCAAATTTTGGTTTAAAAATATCTATTTGGGTTTTATCTTGATGTTCTTGTTATGATCTTTCATTTATAGGGTCTCCTTGTGTTGAGTTAGCAGTTTGCCCATATTTTTTAGATGTTTCCAAGTGAAAGGTAGGTGGTTCCATGCTTTGAAATTATTAGATGATTTTGGAATGCATTCTATTATTTTTTAATTTTTTCTATGGATTGTATTATTTGGTAGAAATGTATTTTGAAATGTTTTTATGGGAATATATATTTACAATATATTTTTCCTATGGAAAATGGTGCTTTTCGTGTGTAATTCCATTTCTGCGAGTGTGTGAATATGTATGTGGTGATTCATTTTTCATAAGATATGGAATGTAGAATAAATGTAATCATTGAAGACTAGTTTGGGAAGACTAGGTCTAGTATGATGGGTGGATCAATAGGAATGAGGCCTTGTTCTCCCAAGAAGGATTCATTCTAGAACACTAACTAAACATTTGGTGATAATTAGAGACCAATATAATTTGGATGTGATTTTTCTCTAGTGGATAATGCACGAGGAAACTGTGGATTGGGTTTTTTTACCATATCAATGAGGTATGAGTATCCTAGGTCCCCACTAAACCTTGTACCTTTAGGGATAACCCATGGTGCTCATGTGATGATTTATTTATTGTTGGCATATGATGGATGTTATTTTTCATTTTAATCTCAAAGAATGATTTCCTTAAAAAAAATTACATAAATTTTTGCATTTAAACTTTTCCTTTTAATTCATAAAAACATTCATTTTAATTTTCCATATAATTATGTAGTGTGGAATCTCATTGGGTGATAACCTAATAGTAATTTTATCACACCCTACATAAACCCCCCATGTGTATGTATATATTATTATATTTGACCTATATAAAGGCAACATGTTCTATGGTGGTGATGGTGGATCTGGTTTCTAATGATATCTATCTTGTAGGTGTTTGTGGTGGTTTCATGGGGTGATAAACTACATTCCACATAGTGGATTTGGATTTATAGTGGTTCCCATCTAGGTTTTTGTATTTTGTTTTTTTATTTGAAATATAGAAGTGTTAAATTGTGATTGTTGTTTTACTTTTGATTATTTTTATTTATTATGTTGTGATGTTCTTGGTTTTTTGAGATACATTTGGTTGATTTTTATAGGATAATTCATTCCCAAATGTGATTTTTGATTCCCAATTAACAGTTTACAGACTGTGGGGATCAAGAACTCCCTCCGATCCATTCCACAAGATGGGTGGGGTGTTGGGTTAGATAGAATCCTAGGCCAGTTTGTGAAAGAAGATAGTATATCCCTGAGACGTGGAAGTGATAATTGTTGATTATTAATAAATGATATTCTATTTTCATGATCCTAAGATCATGATTAATTTCTGGGGACAAACAGATAATATGGGATGAAGATTGTGACATCCCGAAACTAGTTCATAGGGTATTGTGTTGTGGGGAGGTTGTTTGAGGAATAGGATGTGATCACGATGTAATGGTATAGAGGGATATGGGATAGAGTCTATGAGATGTATTTAGGTTTCCCAGATATTTTTTCATAGTTATTGCATAGTGCATGGAATGCGGAATAGCCCCTCTATTTAGTGATCCCTATAGAGTGGAGGTAGATGATATAACATTGAGTCTTATAGGGTATTTTTTCACTTACTCCAAAATTTTAACACCTATAGTGTCATGTATCATGATATAAATGGTTCCTACTAATGAAAATCAGATCAGTGGCTAAGGAATATGGATATGTTTTATTACTATATGTATACTTCGTGACCCATTTGATTATACCACATAATGGTATTCTTCCATCACCATTGCATTTTCCACCCAGGGTCTATGATGTGGTGTTATATTTTACAATATGGGTATAAATACTTAAAAAACCCTATAAAATTTCCATTATTTTATATTTCTTCCCCAAACATTAAGTACCCATGGGATCTATTTCAAGGCCATCAAAGCCCTTCTTGATTAGATTCAACCATGGGCATCGGGAAATCATTCCTTGATTTTCCACCCAATTTAAAGGTAATCGTATATATAAAAAGATTATAATTCTTTAATAACGTGATGTTATTATTGAATTGTTTTGTTTTATTATGAAATGGTTGTATTTTATAATAAGTTTTATTTTCTTCATGAAATTAATGTTTATATTGGAATTTTTTTTAAATATTATTTGGGAACACAATGACTAGAAACAATTCCTTCAATACTTCTTTTTACTAAAAATTAGTTTCTATCATAATAATATAGATGATTTAATATGAAAATTATTTATAAATTGTGAGAATGGTTTTTAAATGGGTTTTTATAAGAATTGAACATTAGGGACCATTGGTGCATCACGAAATGGACATGTCACTTAAGTGTGTTTAATACCACTAGAGGATTTTTGATATTGAAAGACTATTATGGACCTAAATATATAATACTTTATGGGTGATATCTTCCAATAGACATATAACAATGTTTTTCAATAACTATTAGTATATCATATTTTTTGAAGGCAATACCAATGATTTACTGAAACTTTTTTTATAGATCCATCTATACTAATGGTTTTTAAAGACCATTGGTATCAGATTCCATTAATAACCCATCCATGTGGACATCACTCCTCCAATATCACTCCCAGGCCCATTAAACCATATAGGTATGCCTTCATTTTTCTTCACCAATTTCGAAAATCTCTCTTTAGTTTATTTTTTAATCCCATTCTTCCAAAACATCAAATTAGAGTTTTCTAAATCCATCACCTCTTCCATCAACATCCATTTTCATTTATTTCTATTTATAAAACACTCACCCAGATTCATTAATGTTCATATTATTACCAATTCATTAATTGAGGTTTTTTTTGTATTTATCATCGTAAATCAAAATAAATATGATTTTAGGTGACACGTTATTTTAATTAAATTGTTCACTACTTATATATAAATATAACATAACTATTATTTTATGATATATAGGAGGAAAATCTATAATTATTTAATTTGTTTTTATTTTTGTGAATATATTAATATCTTATATAATTATTCATTTCAATATTGTATTTTAATAAATTATAATATACATTTCAAGTCTTAAACTTGTTTGGATTTAAAATTCAATATATGGTTTGAATATACAGAGTGGTATTGTTTTCATAAATGGTTAAATATGGATGTAGTTTCTTTATTATAGGATCATAATTCTTAAATTATGTTAATTTTAAGGGAAAAATTTTATATAAAAGGTAATTTACTTTCTTTTGACATGTCTAAAGATATGTTTTTTTATCCCTTGTTCCTTGTTTGAGTTTTCTTGAGTAAGAATTTGTTATTAAATCTTACATAATAATCTATTATATAGTTTAATACTTATATAATCTAGTTACAGACCATCCTCAACTACATGCATGTTTGGTTCGTAACTTGTTATCTTTGTACCACATTATATACCATTGTTCATGCTTGATTTACATTGCATTATTTTATTATATAATTTTCATATGGACAATTTTGATAGTTATTCCAAACATGAAATTTATTTTGTTGTATTACACATAGTTATTACAAATTTATATAATGGGATTCAATATTATGGATATATATATATATAGTATTTTGTTATCTCATAGGGGTGTGTTATGAAATTAAGGATATGATTTTTAAATATATAGTTTGAATTATTTTAAATGGTCTATTCCATGATCAATTTTTTTTTCATGATAAAATAAGTTTTAATTTATAATTATGCATTCATGTATGTAAAATTTGATATTTATGCACAAATATGCAGAGTGATTTAAAATTTAGTTGATTTAAATATTAGTTCAATGTATTTTAAAGTGATTTAAATTAAGTGAAAAAGTATTGAATCATTAAATATACTATGATTTTGACTTCACTAGTTCATTACATTAATTACATGACATAAAATTTGTATAAATAGAATGAATAGATGTTGGATGTATGAAACTGATATGATCTAAATTTATTTTCAAACATAGTAGGAGAGTTTTTTAGATTATCAATTTATCAATTCTTCTTATAGAGGTCATATTAAGAACCCTTATTATAATTGGGTTTCTATAAATTTTTTTTTAAATGAATAAGTTAGTTTCTATATAAAATATATTGTTAAAAAATATTGGTATCATAATAGGGATAAAAGACTATCTCAAAATAATCAGGATTTTAAGGATATGAATAAATTAGAGAATTAATTATATGAGTGGTTTACATTAATTTTTCATCATGATATATAATGTTTTCCATTTCATAAAGATAATTGTAAGAGTACACAATATTAATTTTATGAAAATTATATTCTTGGCAAGAAAAATTAGAAGGATTACACCACAACATCAGTATATTGGAAATGTGATAAATTCAGAAATATGTTATTATTAATATAACTATTTCATTGGGAAACCATGTATGAAATTTATATACACTTCCATCGATTATATTCATAAATATTTATGTACTTACTTACAGATGATGTAGATATTCCCTTGAATCATTAAATGATAAGGAATTTAATCGAAAAACATGAGTTTTATAAAAATAAAATTCATTCTTGTGTGAAATATTATAGCTTATTCTAGGAGGAATCTGCTTGCCTAAATAATTTTATAAAATGTGGAACATCTTGGTAGAAGACAAATGTTGATGAAAAACCATATAATGTTCCATAGAAATTAATGTGGAACATTCCATGGATTTATAATATCCAAAATCATTTCATGGATTATGAAATCTCAAAAAATATGAATTGACATGATATTAAGACAAACAAGCATGATGGAGAGTTCATTTATCCTGAATATGGAATAGCGTGTTATACATTTGATACTCAATATTTTGATTTTAAGACAAGGTGTATAATTTGAGGTTTGGTACATCACATGATGATTTTAATCCATTTGGTTAGATGCTTAAATCACATAATACATGGACAGATTTCATACACATTTACAACATTAATCAATATAGGTGTACAAAAGTGCAATTTTTTTGATTGTAATCATATTTAGAAATTTTTATCCTAGAAATGATATATATTTATACATTAATCCTTTAATGAAATAATTGAAATATCTATGTAATGTGTGTGTGAAAACATATGATGATTATTCAAAGGTCGTATTATAGATGTGTGTCGTGCTTATGTGGAAGATAAATGATTTTCAAAAATATGTAATTATTTTTAGATAGATCATGAGGGAAAAAACTTATTTTCTTATTTATATTAATAATAAATGATCTTTAAATTTTAAATTTCATAATATATATTATTTTATGGGATATCATTGATTTTTTTCGAATGGGTCAACCATATAGGAATAATCATCGAAGGTTTGAAAATAACATAGAGACCAAAAAGACACATTAGTGTATTTTTGGAATTGATGTGATACATTAATTCAAAGGTGTTAGTTTTTAATTTTGGAAAGCTCAAATGAAATCTATAAATACGAATAATGTTTTCACTAAATCTAATTACAATTTGAAGAAGAAAAGTATCTTATTTGTTTTTCATTATTAGACAACTAATGTGTGACAACACTGTTTAGATGTAATGATCATTGAGAAAAATATAAGTGAAATGTTTATTTAAATTATTATAAATGATAAGGTGGATAAAAATGATGATTTATACTCTTAGAGTGACTTGGTCAATTAGGGAATCATACAAGAATTACATCCAAGGCGTATCAGTGAAAATAAATTGAATATTTTGTGTGATTATCATGTGATGATACCAAAATAAAAAATATAAATTTCTAGATGTAATATAAAATATAAAGGATTCTAATAGAGTTTCCATAAACATATCAAAATAGGGAAACATAAGAGACTAGAATCTAAAATCTTTGAAGACTCGTGGTTATCACATCCTTCTTCATGAGGTGATTCCAATAGATATACATGCTCTATTATACAATAATATAATTGTTAAAGTGATTTTATTATGAAATTTTTATTGATATCCTTTTGATAAAAATTATTCCATGATTTTTTTTCAAATAATTCCTGATGATGCACAATTAATATTTTGTGAGTTAGAGAAAAAGTTTCCTCCATCATATTTCATATGCATGATGCATCTACGTATCCATCTTCTGACTAAAATAATTCTTGGAGAACCAATTGATTTTATTTGGATGTATCCAACAAAAATAAATATATACACATTTAATACCTACATATAGAGAATCAATAATCCTAATGGTTCAATTTTGAATATATACATGGCTCAAGAATGTAATGATTTGAGTTCTATGTATTTTTCTGATGTGAGCATGAAACAAAACTGGCTAATGAGAAAGGAATTGATGTATAAGAAAATTGAACCCAGTTTTCCATCACTTCCCCATATTTGGGAAATTTATGTATCATATACATTTACTATATTTAAACAAGAAGAGTGGAATATGTCACATCACACACTCTTGTTTATTTGTGATTTTTTTCGATAACTACATTAAGTAAGTAAATTGAACATGTATATTTTCTCTCATCGCATATAATTTTACACATATGTTAAATAATTTATATAAATTTATGAAGGTAAAATAAAAAATTTATAAATATAAATTATCAATAATGAACATTGATATGGGTAGAGTCTTTTAATTGAATGTTGTTTTCTTCTTGATTGAAATTGAAGGTAGAAGTATTACTATAATAAAATATAAAAATTAACATTCATTTGAATTTAATATTAATTTATGTTTATGGTATTGATATTAATTACTGAACCTATCTATGAAAATATAATAGATTTTCATTTTGGACATACTTTTTTGGTCCATTAATGAAAATCATTTATATCCAATGGGTACAAATTTGTTATCACTGAATGAGTATTGAACAAGAGAACACAAATTGATAGTGCGATGGTAACTACAGCAAAATACTATTAAGCTAGTGCATCAGATAGTTGGACTCAATATGAAAATGTATCTTATTATGGAGTTGTTTATAAAATAATGATATGGGATTATTACTCTCATGGTTGAGTCTCTATGGTGAAATAAAAGTTTTTTTATTCAATGATGACACATGAAATATTTATTGATGAATGTTGATTTTATGTGATTGACATGGATAAAATTGTTGATACTGATGAGCCATATATATTGGTATCATTGGGAAAACATTTTTTCATATTAAAGATCACCATAGACCTGAATTTTGTTTCATTATTGAAGTTAAACCAATACATAATTTTTATGATGGTGGGGATTAAATTAACACCATCACTGCCCCTATTATCCTTCATAAATTTATTACTTGTGATGAATCAGATAGTCTAATTTTCAGATTTGATTATGAATTTAAAAATTTGGTGGATATTATATCAAATAATATATATGTGTTCTTAGTTATTTTTGTTTTACATGACTAGGATTTTATACGTTATTACTTTAAAAATTTCTTCAATGCTGGTTGCAAATATTTTATGTCCTAATTAAACATCATGTTCATTTTTTATATAATCTGGTTGTAGTTTTATTTGAGTTTAATTTCCTAATATTGAAATTAATTTTATTGGAAAATAACAAAACAACAAATAAATAAAATATCCAACTACAAAAAATCATAATTAATTTAACTGGAATGTATTAAACTAATAAGAATGAAAAAAACTAAGAATCAAATGGAATAACAAAAAAAATGGCCAAATAACCTAACCAAGAATAGGAACCAAAATAACGAACCCCGAAAATAAAAAAATAAATAAATAAATTGATCAAAATAAAACAAATTAGCTAACAAACACTGAATTGGATCAAATTTAAAATATAATATGAAAACAATATCATACAAATGTTTAATATAATAATTAGAACATGATTATTTTTCAATGACACATATATTAAGTTTTCATATTCTTTAAAAAACATGATATTATTATGTTAGATCACTATATATCATTTATTTGGATTGAAAATTTCTATCCATTAACTACCTCATTTCACACATTTTCTCTTTTTTTCCAACACATTAGTCACAAATTTCTAAATAAATACAAATTTATTTTAATATTCATGAAATTAAAAAGATTATAGAGGCATGAAGGTAGAGGAGGTATGATAATAAGCATAGAATGATACATATGGGAATTAATCTTATAGTTCCTATTATGAGTTTTATATTATATAGATATATATATATATATCAAAAACATATAATTTCATTTCATTAATAATATAATTTCATTTAATTTTATTTTTTTAATTTTAATTAGGAACCAACAACCAAGAGACAATTATTATCCAACTAACCTATTGGTTGTACTGCTCAGGTTAACGATTCAGGTGGGTACTAAAGTAACTCACACCACTCATCATATTTGATCACACACTACCACTTCATCAGATAAACAATATAGTCCACTTTCTTATCCCACTATTCCATAGGAGGTACCCAGGATATTTAGACTACCTATAATATCATCACTGCTTATGTCTGATACTCTTCATATTTATTTTCCATATCTAATGATGGATCCCTCTAAACACCCATATTATCCTTTAATATATTTCAATTATGACATCCCCAGTATCAGGAACATCATTCTTTATTTATTTATATTCAGGTTACATAATTCTTGGGCCTAGATTATGACTTTATATTATGTTTTTATAGTTATTTTGAGGAGGTTGTTGTATATTGGTGGTGGATGTAGCAATGGCCTCTAGTGGCTATGACATAGAGAGGATATGTTGATGAATAGGGAGCTCAAGGTGGATTTATTACACCTATAACTGTTTTCAAATATTATGGTCTATGTGTGGGTTGCTGCAGAAGATATTTTTAGCTGTTCCATGGGGTTGGGGCTATGTTGTGGACCCTCCCATGAAATATAGTATCTATGACACAACATGCTCCATGTTTTCCAGATGCGGTGTTGATCAAGACAACTAAAGAATGACACCCTTCCATAAATTATATTCTATTTTTTCTCTTTATGTTTGTGTCATTGTCCTTTGGCTATAGTGTGGTTTGGTGGTTCTTTTCCAGGGCTACTATGAATTTTAATTTTGAATGAAGATATAAAACCCTAGTTTTCCATCCAATATTCTAGGGTCTTGAACACCCTTCCTCCTCTAGTCTAGAGAGACAATTCCCAATCAAGTCAATAGTGAATTTTAGGTGAATCAATGTGTTTTAGAGATCCCAAATCAATAATAAGTAGTTTTTCATCCTAGATCCACTATTCTCATCTTCCTAAGATCCATATATCTATTCCATATTTTATTGATCAATGTTTTGTGATGTGAATTTTAATAATATATTGTTGGATTTTGTGAAAGGAATGTGTTTTAAAATATGATCTAGAATATCCAAATGTTATTATTTGTTTTCTACATATGTTGGGAGGTATGCGTATTCCCTCCCTTATCCACCCTTCTAAAAAATAAAGGCTTTGTTTTGATTAAATCAGTTTCATGAAATTATTTTTGAAAACATATATTATTAATGAAGGAAGAACCTATTTGATTTTGGGTTTGTAATCACTGATTTATGTTGAACACCAGCCAAGATAAAATTCATGTTGGGAATGTATATACTCGAGGATACAATATTCCATTGGGGGATTTAGCTATCTTGGATAAAACTGAAAAAGGAATCATGTGGGAGTATTTTGAGGAATTTTTTAATTAAAAATTATACCCTCACATGTTTGGAGTCAAAATAATAATGAATTTATTCATCTTAAGTAAGAGAATCTTTTAGTTGAAGAATACAAGGATATGTTTATATGCATAGTTTTATTTTCACTAGAAGTTATTATAAGTGAATCCTTAAAGGAATAAATTTTTTTGGTTGGGATATGATTATAATATTTCTCAATGATTGACATGCTTTGTATTAAAGACTATATAGTGATAGTAAATAGAGTTACTATTGGTGAAAGGGATATCACTATTAATACAATTAAAGGTATAATTATCATCCCCATAAGAAAATGTAGGACCCTCAGTTGTGGGAATAATAGGATGATGGAAAACTTCTTACAAATTGGTAGTATATAATAGAATTATACCATGGGATTAGTCAAATTCCCTCATCATATAATAAGTAAGAAGTTATTATTACAATATGGTTCCTTTGAGCATATCAACAAAGATTTTATGACCCCACATAGAGAATTTTGAAACTAGGATAATATGGGGCATCTAAAATGTTATTTTTATAGAACTCCAAATCATAGATCTAAGAATGCGACCTTTTATACATATTACATTTTGACTGAAATATCTATTTAGAATAACAATTTACCTTATAATTAAGTGTGCCTCGGTGATTATTGAAACACCATGAATCTTAAGGATATTCAATCTAAATAGGGAAAAAATGAGAATGAGACAATCAGTGAAAATTTTTTATGATGCAGTTATGGTGATGAATAATGATCAATATGGTCCCTCAACAGTGCGATGTATGATTCTTCTAAATTTTAACCTTCTAAAGGCCTCACTTGATATGTGTCTGTCCCACTCTTATATTTCTTCTAGTATTGTTGATCTGATTGTTTTACTTGTTGAGATGATTCTTTCTATTTTAAAATGATAAACTCCCCTTTTCCAATTAGAGTATCGTGGTTTTAAGTGTAAATCATCTAAGTTGACTATTTTAGCGGAAGAATGGGTATGGGGATTCTCTATCCTTGTTATGGATATATATATATAACATGATTTTGGAAATGAGTTATCATATTAAAACCTATAGCCCATATCGACTGTTATTCTATTGTTGTTAGTATTGTATCATTCAATGGTGTTAAGAATATATTTAAAAAGGAATTAGATGTGTATTGATATAGAAAAGGGCCTTTGGTACCCATGGATAGAAAAATATTTTACCATTTGGTAGATGTTACTTCATAATCAATTGATGGAATTGAAAATAGATATTTTCTAACGACAATTATCCAATTTCATAATTTTTTGGATGATTATTTATTAGGATTTACACCAACAATGAAAGTGAAGTTTATGATTGGTCTAATACCAATGAATTTTTTTGTTACCATTCCTCTTTATTGGAGAGCACCAACAAAATAAAGAGAAGTAAAAACCAAATAAAAGAGTTAGAATGAAAAGGGTTCATCCAATCGAGCACTTCTCTATAGGAAGAAATGGTAAATTGTGTAAATAAATATGGATGTAACTCATAGAAATTTTGTGGATTATCGTAACATTCACTATGTTATATTAAATAATTTATATCATATTCCATGAATTGATGATCTATTGATCTATTGAAGCGATCCAAGTGGTTCTATAAAATTGACATATGGTAAAGGTTAAAATATCTACATGTTCTAAAGGAGGATAATCTAAATACAACATTTAGGAGAAGATATGAAAATTATGAGTACATTGGTATGCCCTTTGGCTTTAATAATTCCCCAAAAGTGTTTATAGAACTGATGAATCAAATCCTTCAGAGTAATCTTGATTCCCTTATAGTGGTGTTTGTTGATGATATCATAGATTATTATAGAAATGAATCAAATCATGATGAAGAATTAGATATAGTTTTTAGTATATTTATGGAGTATACCATTTATTCCATGCTTTTAATGTGGGAATTTTTGTATATAAAACGTAAATTTCCTTTCTCAATCCATCTTTGAAAAAACAGTTTTGATATATACTAAAATGATAGAATTTGTTACCAAATGGAAACTATTGAATATTGTGTTTCTGATATGAAGTTTCATTGGATATAGAGGATATTATAGATGCTTTGTTTATGATTTTTGACATTTTGAATTACTGAAGAAAAATATCATGACCCATCCCCAGTGGCCTATGTCCCCGCCTTCCATAGGAAATGGGCTAGGGACTAGCACCAGAAAGGTGTATCCCTTAATGAGAATGATTTTCCATTAAACATGTAAAGAAACACAAATAAAAGAGAACAACCAGAGGAAGCAATGAAGTAAACTGCTATAGTAAAAAGTGTTTTGAATGTAAAGAAGCCAGAATGCAAGCAGAAATGGAATGTGCAAGTACAACTGAAAATATACAAACAGCTCCTAGATCCTCCATCGAGGATCCTACCTGAAGGGTAGGTATAACACACGATCAGTGGTTCTCCATCACGCCACTTCAGACGGTCCTCCTCAGATCACCATCCAGTCCTAGAACCCTCATCCTCGATCAATGTTTTCCATCGTTTGCACAAGACACAATAAGGTGCAGGCAAAGCCTGTGCAGGAGTGAGTATAACAATACTCAATAGGGACCCCGGGACCCCCAACGATCTCTCAGAGTTCCAAAAAGGAAAAACCACAAAGTAATACCTCAATTGCATAACATGACACAGTCAACAACTATACATTGGTATATTCCCATACATATACCTAAGTTATCATGATATACTCATCTCATAAATGATGAAAGAATATCACAATGGTAACACCATGAAGGTAACACCACAAAGGTAAAAGTACCCCATAGGTAACATCATGAAGATAACACCACGAAGGTAAAAGTACCACACAGTTAACACCATGAAGATATCATCTTGAAGGTAAAATTACCACATAGGTATCACTACAAATATATCACCATGAAGGTAAATGTTCCAAACATGTATCACAACGAAGGTAAAATACTCATCTCAACCTAGGTATTAGCAATGTATTGAAATATAGATGATTATTTGTGAAGTCAAATATTCTTATTATGTCTAGAGGTACTGCTGATGACTATACAGAGTCTTCCCCACACATGATCGATAAGTGATAACCCTCGCAATGTTCCACACAGG
Organism: Viscum album; assembly: GCA_963277665.1. Classification (NCBI taxonomy): domain Eukaryota; kingdom Viridiplantae; phylum Streptophyta; class Magnoliopsida; order Santalales; family Viscaceae; genus Viscum; species Viscum album. The sequence continues at coordinate 1,615,571,586 of OY728151.1, forward strand.
ATCCAACCCGCCCAAAGTCGATAGGTACAAACCCCCGCAATGAACCACCCAGTATCTGACTCACACATGATCGGTACGCACTGACCCACACAGGATCACTGAGCATTAACCTACACAGAATATAACCCACACAAGATCGGTATGCACTGAACCACATAGGATCACTGACCATTGACCCACACTGAATCACTATTGACCCTCACAAGATTGTTCGGTATTAAACTTTCTATGTTCTATCTCCAACCTCTGCCTCACTGCAAGCCATTAGATTCCCATTAATTGTATGATTGATTCCAGGATAACCAATCCTCAAGGAATCAGTCATTCCTCAACTGCCATGATTCTCCATGAAAAGTATTCTGAAGGACCTCCATGTCTTAAGGGTTCTAACGTGATAAACGACACGTTAATCATACAACAGGTCTATGACTTATAATCATTTTAGATCCTATGGCCCAGATGGATTCGAGTTCCATCCAACTCTTTTAAACAACATCATTCTCTAAAACTAATTTGGAGTATAACAAAAGGATTTCCTCATCTTAAGTGTTCTGATTCCATAGACGGGTGTTAAAACGAACTCTTGGTATATTAGTTACACCCCATTCTGAGAAATGAGGGTGATCCCACCTTGGTCTAGCTCGGATTAGTTGGGCTTTCCAAATTACATCAAAAGGACCGCTTCCCAAAAGGTATCCCAAATACACAGAAGGTGTGTCCAATAGACACCTGGTTTGTCAGTTACAGGCGTTTTTTATGCGGGGACTATTTGGTTCTGGGCCTAGTTCAACATGGTCTGCCTTGCCTGATGCAACATGTTCTGGGGTCCACCTGAACCCTATTGGTTCCGGTACACTTAGGGTCATCTAGGTTCGGTTTTCGGGCTCGTGAAATGAATGGACCGGCCCACCAGGTGGGGCTCAACTCACCAGAATTGGTCCATCGAGCCACGGGTTCTACATGGGCAGCTGGCGGGTTTGGTCTGTTGGGCTGCAGGTTCGGCCGAACCGATAGACATGTCCGATTCACTAGGTTGGTCTAGCCCGCTCGGTCAGCTCATGTCCTCCCCAGTCCACCTAAAGGCGGACCTCTCTTCACAGATGGCACCACAAGTGCAGGTTCGTTTCGGCCAGCTGGTGGGGCACTGCACCACCTCGTAATGGTCAACAGCTTTGGCTTACTGGGGGTATGCCTACCCTACTTGGGGCGGGGCTATGCCACTCTTCACCTTCCACAGGTTCGAGCCGTGGCCATCTCCAGGGATGCACGATGGCACACCACACCCCCTCTGCCTTTTGTGACCTTCCAATGTTATCTGAACTGCTTGACAACCCTAACTCAAAAGCCACGACCCTCCATCGCCGACGGCGCGCGATGGTGCGAAACATCACCTCCTCGGTCAGTCAGTGTCGGCCACTCTGTTTACCTTCATGGCATAGTGTCATGACCTCCTCCTACGACGTGAGGCAGTGAACTGTCACTATCATGGCTGGTTGGTGCTGGCCACTGCCATCATCTGCCATCTCAGGTCTTGTCCAACCCAAAGATAATAATTTCAAAGAACGCACCAAAAAATCCAACAAGGGTGGGGTGTTCAGGCATTGTTCTTTTGGCCCACACCCTCCACATTATATTGATATCAAGTGGGTAGTAAGAAATCTTCATCAAATATTGGAAACAAAACATGATTAAAACCCTACCTCGATATCGATGTAGAACATCCATGATTGAGGAAGCGTCGACATTCGTTGTTCCTGCCATAAGCCACTATAGTTGTCGCTTGAACGTCGCCATTTGGTTCGTGATTCGGTGTCGTTCGTCACCGCCTGCTGGAACTGGCTCTGCCACCAAGTGTTGGGAATCACAACACATTCCCAAAGCATCGTCATTTAGTGAAGTTGTGTCAATACTCCTCCACATGCTTTATATAAATGAGATAGGGGGATGGTAAGAAATGATAATGGAATTTATGGGGGTTAATTTAATATAAATCTTACTAAATTCCAATGATTCTATTACATAGGATTTTAAGGGTTAAGCCTATAACACCCCGAGAGTTTATGAAAAATATTCTTTTAATTTCATTAATGTCTTGTGTTGTATTCTACACCAAGATTACCTTGTGCTATACGCAACACCGTATTAGCTTGCAGTATACGCAACACTATTCTTGGATTGTGTTACACACAATTTTGATAATAGTTATTCTACGCAACATTGAGTATATATATATATATATATATATATATATATATATTCAATGTATAAATGAAATATGGTTGGATTCTGTTATACGAAACAACGAAGGATTCTTTCACAACACGCAACCCTGACTTGGCTTGCATTACACGGAATCGCGACCTTCCTCGATAGCGTGTGTTGTACGCAATACTGGGTTTTAATAAACAACGATATATTATTATAATATTGTGATTAACTAGACATTATGAATAGTGTTAACTATATTTTGAATTTTATAACATTATTATTCATATTACACATTTTCTAGAACATGGTATAAGAACAAAATAAATTTTTCGGGTAAAATTAGTATTTTTAAAAAAATGCAGTTTTGCCTCCTTTTGATGGCGCACCCACATTAAATATAGTTTTTGACATGTTTATAAGTTCAATTTGACAAAATAAAATTCTTCTTTTGAATCAGGATATAAAAATTTACATTAGATAAATTTTTGATATTTTTCTGATAACTTTCATATTTTAATGAATAGTAAAAACACGATATATTTTAATTAAAAACAAATTTTTTCATCGTAATATCTTATGTGGTTAAATTATAATATTGAATGGTTTTAAAGTATAAATAGAATATATTTTTACCATTTAATATAATTTATGTCATTAGCATTGATTTTACCTTGAATTCGTAGGTAAAATCAATTCAATCTTTTGCAATGTTTTAAAGAAAAACCCGTTTTCTTTCGACAATGGGATAAATTTTAATTTAATTTCTGCATATTTTGTGTATTGAATTTGGAAAAATGGATTCCATATTCGGAATCAGTGGGTCCAAATTATGTTAATAAGCTACTTTTTATTTTTGGGCATTATGAATAGTAACTACGGTAAATTTTATTTACCATAGTTAAAGTTAAATCGAGTAATTAAGGGTAAGTATAATATTTTAAAATTACCCTAAAAAATTTAAAAATCTTATTGGATGACTAAAAGACGAACCATATCACCTAAGGGTCAGATTAGATTCATTTAATTAAATTTTTTCAATGAAAATAATTTAATTATTTTTAAAACCAAAGAATGTGACAACATGTCACTTTCTTAAATCTTATAAGTATAATAATTTTAATCTAGTGATAAACTTCATGAAACTTCGAACATGAATAGTCTCCAGAAATATAATACAGTTATCTACATCATAGGAATTTATTTATAATTTTTAGGGATTAAATAATTATCATTTATTATGACACAAAGATGATGCAGTAATTGTCTTATTAATGAAATATTGACATAATTGATGTTATAAATGCCCAAATAAATGTAATTTGAGACTTTTTATGACTTACACTAATTTTATAGGTTAATATGACATGTTATTGTTGATTTAAGTAACTTTTTTCTAACTTATAATTCTGATATGAATTTCATAAAAATCATGTACCAAATAGTGTCAAAATTGACATAAAATAGTTTTTAAAACAAATATTATATTATTAATTGTTATTTTATTCCTAAAAATCTATGGTTCGGCCACATGTCTTAGATAAGATTATATATATTAATAATAAACAATTTGGGGTTCATTTGTCTTGATATAGTAAGTTTATTAACCATATAGTGTAAGAAAACAAAAAGACACGGTAAAAGTTAACTTATTTAACTTAGAGTTAAATCTAATTGATAAGGTTAAAATAATAACCTAAACTTGTCTAAATCCTATTGTATGAGAGTATTTCTACCCATACCCACATTATACTATAAATAAATCAATTTGGAGCTATTTAAAACCGAACTTGACTTTATAATAAAATAATATTTTTTGTTATTCCAAAGGTGCCCCTCTCCTCCCTTATAAAAGGGCACCTCCTCCCTCTCTTCCTCACATAACTTTGAGCCTTCAAGCTCGGCCAACCCCTGAAAAATTCTCTTCTCCACTTCCCTAGAAACATCCTAGAGGTTCTGGTCCTCTTCAAAAACCCATTTTAGTGCCCTAAAAGGTGGTCTCAAAGAAGCACTTCAAAGAAGAGGTAATTTCCATTACCAATTCTTTCACCTTTATTTCTTCTTCCACTTCTTCTTCTTATGTTGTTTAATTATTAAGTAATAACATCAGTATCACTAATATACTGATTTTTTATTATAAGTATGAAACAATCCTATTTCACCATCTATCCATCCTAAGGAAAACGAAATCACCGCGCGTGCGTACGTACGGAATACGGTCTCCACGCCATGGTGACATCTATTTTCCACCACCACCTTACTTGGATGGGTATAATGGTGTAAATAATAACTATATATTATTATTTTAAAGTGATATTGATTCTGAAATAGTATACATACACTCCAATACAGTCCCACGATCATGAGAACGATATCATCGCTCGTGCGTACGTACGGACTACCGTCTCCACGACGCGATGAGATTCATTCTCCACTTTAACCATTCATGAATGATTATAAAGTATATATAATAAGTAATCATGAAATATATTACATAATAATGATACTGTATTTATGTGTATATATATGTATGTCATCCACTTAATTCCGCTCAACTCAATAAGGAAACGAAAACATCATTCCTGCGTACGTACGACCAACCGTCTCCATGAACGGTGTATTTCATTCCATTTACTGATTTATTATATATATGTATATTCTGAATATATATATATAAATCATTTTTTATATTATGGAATTAAGTAATCATGATCTAAGTAATCATATGAATAATTACAAGTCAAAACACGGACGACAAATGAAACAATTTTACCCAAAACGCTCTTTAACATGGAATTTACAAAAGAACGGGTAATATAAAGTCATAAGTGAACCATATATGATATCATATGATTCTGTAATAAGTAAATGACATTATTTAAATCATTATATAGGAGGTTCGGACACTTACGAAGAAAATCGGACCTAAGGTAAGGGAAATATCACAATCTCATTTTTGTCCGAGATTGTTTATACATTGGTATTTAATGGGGTGTATTTTATCATCCACATCTATGTTTCCTCAATATGTAATATTATTTCCATCCACCTACAATTGTTTAAATCCTATTTTACCATTCGGTGAGTTTTTAGTAAAGGATATGAAAGGAATCTTTTGTCGTTTTTTGTACGAGGTACTTTTTGACTTTTCCGACAAAAGTACGAGAAGAATATTTTTTTAACTTATACGGCATGAATGGATTTTTAAAACATTATTTCCAAGAATCTTCCTTTACAAGTTTTCAAGTTTATTTTTAATCAACTTCTTTTAGTTTATAATTGTACGACATGTTAGGAAAGGAAAAGTGTTTTTGAAGCAGAAAGGATATTTTCCTCAAGAATGGAGTTCAAGTGTTTTATCAAAATTATTTTCCATCTAAGATAATAAAGGGTTCTGTTTTTATCCCTATTATTAAATTTATTTGATTTTGTTATGATGGAATTATATTTTTATGAATTCCTTTATCTTATATGAATTGTTTTATGATGTCACGATGTTTAAGATTCCCATTTTTATTACATGGGTTATGAAATGATGTATGATTTATGATTTTGTGGAACACATAAGAATGGTATCATTATGAGATGGGTGGGACCTATATCTCCCTCCAATGCATTGGGTACAGATTTTATATCTCATGAGATAGACATGGCTGGAATGGTAGGTTATACCGGTTCAGTGAAACAGGACTGAAACGAGGGTGACTCGGTTCAGAAAGGGACTTTGTCCACTAAGATAGTCTTGGAAATGAGTCTTGACTAACAAGAAATGATTCTCTATGATTATGTGTGTATGCCACAAAGTTTCATGTTTTAAGTTATGATTATTGTGATTACATTTCACTGCCATGATTTATCCCATGTTATGAAATTATGATCTCTTTTGCAGGTTAAGATTTCCAAAAGTTATGTGCTTGTGTATACGATGTGATTGATACTTCTTTTGTTTACCCTTACTGAGCATTTGAGCTCACCCTTTTATGTTTACTTTTCCCCAGGATATAAATAAAGGTTTTAGGTATTAAAAAAAGGAAGATCTTTATGGGAGATGTTGAAGATCTTTCACCAGGATTAGAAGATTATATTCCGAGTTTCCAAAGACACTAAACTATTACGATCCTTGTGTGTGTGTTTTTGTTATGTACTAAGTATTCCGCAAATGTAATGTAATGTCAATGTACGTCAAGCTTCGGGTCTCTACAGTTGGTATCAGAGGAAAGGTTTAGTCAACCTTTGGAAACTAGGATGCGAAAACGTTAGTGATATCCCTAGAGATATTTCTAAGGTATGTCTAGGGATGTCTCTAAGGTTAAGTATACGTATAAGTTATAGTCCTAGAATTGCGCTAAAGATCTTAGAATTTAACCTAAGATGTTATATATTAAGGGTACTCCCTCTTTTATTATGTTTTTTCCCTAGCATGATTTTTTCCTCTCACACTATTCTTTTTGGGTTTTAGACGATGGCTGGAACCCAAAGGAACTGTGTTGATCAATGCAATGGACAATGCAATGATTGTCTTCCTGAACAAACAAATGTTATGGGAGATGGAGTGAAAAATCTTATTTCTATACTTACACAAGCTATGAATCATTCTGGACATCCAAATGAGCAGAGAAGGGAACAATATTCTATTGAGTCCTTCATGAGGCAACGTCCACCTTCTTTCAGTGGGTCTTCTGATCCACTTGTTGCTGAACAATGGATCATTACCACTGAAAAGATATTTTCAGTTCTTCAATGTTCTGAAGATGATAAAGTCATCTTAGCAGTATATCGTTTGGAAGGTGATGCTGATCAATGGTGGAATCTTATCAAGAATACGAGGCCAAGAGATGAAATTGAGTCCATGGAATTGGATGAGTTCAAGAACTTATTTTTCAATAAGTACTTCCCTCATATTCTTCGGACAAAGATGGAGAAGGAGTTTCTCGAACTAAATCAAAAGGATGATGAATCTGTTGGTATATACGAAGCGAATTTTACAAGACTTGCATGGTATGCATCTGGCATTATCATCCAACCTGAAAGTAAAGTTGGTCGATTTTTTAGTGGCTTAAAACGAAGTCTTCGAAGGGAATTAGCTATAAGAGACTTCAGTAGCTATGAAGAAATTTTGCGTTGTGCTCTCAAGGTAGAAATGGAAGTTGGTATTACTTATCCATCTCTTAGTTTTGACAATAAACAAAAGATGGAGTTCAAGGAGAAATCTCAGAATAATGGTGAAAAGAAGATGAATGTTTCCTTATGCACAAAGTATGGAAAGAAGCATGGTGGAGATTGTCTTAAAGGGACTAGAAAATTTTTTAAGTGTGGAAAAGAAGGTCATCGAGCAGCTGAGTGTCAAAGTAATGGAAAAAGGGTTTCTAATGATGTGAACAAAGCAAACACTGCAGAGAACGCACCACCAACACTTCAATGCTTCAAGTGCAAGGAAATGGGGCATTATGCTAATAAATGCCCTAATCCAAGGGTTAGTGATGATCGACATGAGCAACCATTTAAGGAAAAGGACAAAGGGAAGTCACATGCGATCACTATTGGCGATGTTGAATATGAAAACTATGTGGTGGAATGATTAAGTGTTTATGTAATGGGATTCAAAAATAATGTTGTATCATGGAGTATTGGAATATTTATGTATTGGTCTAATATGGTATTCAAAGTGATTGAGATATTTTTGGAAATAAGATGATATGCGCATAATGAAGGGAAAACAAGACAATGAAATGTTTAACAGTATTCATGAGCTCATGATTGATATAAGGACTAAGTGATATCATGGTTTGAGTATATAGAATTTTGAGGATTTTGGTATGTGGAAAGTGTTAACTTTTAACTGCATTCATTTTTTCACTAAGGTTCAATGGGTATTCAAGAGAGTACATGATTAAGGCCTTTGAATGTTTGGAATGTGACCAACAAGACATATTTTATGATATATGGGGATCAACGATGGTATTAAAATCTCTAGTAATCATTTTCACTATATTATGAGAGTGGACTGAAGTATTATGAATAAGCCTAAAGATTGGAATGGATTATGTTGGACATAAGTTAGTATTGTTTAAGGATAGAAGTTTTTTCGATTTTATTGATGAGATGTTATAGTAATATAGTTTTAGAAAAAGGACAACCTGTAGGACGGGCGAAAGCCCATCACGTTGGACAAGGCTGTGGGAATCGAACCCACAACCGAAGTGCGACTAGCCTTTATCGCCTACCAATGACCTACAGGAAGTCCCTGTTTAGTAGAAACTAGTTTTATTATATTACGCAGTATGATATATGAAGTATAAGTCCATTTTAGGAACCCTATATGATGAATCTCACTATAGATGGACGTATGTATTTTTTGATAACTTTTCTAACCTTTTGTTTGAGATAGATGGAATGACCCATCATTCTATCACATGATCTGCTAACACATCACGAATGACAAATTCAACTTCATTTCTTTAAGAGATGAAGTGGAAATTGTCCAAAGAACGACAAACAGTTAGACTATACCAAAATCACGAAAGTATTTCTTCTAATTCCAATTTCATCAACTTTAGGGAAATGATCTTGAAAACCAAAAATGTTTTCCTAGTGCTCTTATATCTGATGAATCAGATGGTACCTTAGATCATCACAAATTTATGGATTTATGATTGCTGGCTTTTCCATAGCCATGTTCTCTACCACTCTCCATCAGAACATGATGGTTAGATTTCTCTTCCATATCCATATTTTAACCTATGTGGAAACCCAGTGATTATTTTATTTGGGTAACCGTTACGTTTCATACTTTTGTTTTTAAAGATTGGTTTTGGTATTCCTTTTTACGATGTGGGTTTCTATTAAAGAAACTTTTGAATAGTAAACCATTTATAACCCCAACGAATTTCGAGGGAGAAATTCATTTTAATGGGGGTAGAATGTAACACCCCAATAGTTTATGAAACATATTCTTTTAATTTTATTAATGTCTTGTGTTGTATTCTATGCCAAGATTACCTTGCGCTATACGCAACACCGTATTAGATTGCAGTATACGCAACACTATTCTTGGATCGTGTTACACACAATTTTGATAATAGTTATTCTACGCAACATTGAGTATATATATATATATATTCAATGTATAAATGAAATATGGTTGGATTCTGTTATACGAAACAATGAAGGATTCATTCACAACACGCAACCCTTACTTGGCTTGCATTACACGCAATCGCGACCTTCCTCGATAGCGTGTGTTGTACGCAATACTGGGTTTTAATAAACAACGATATATTATTATAATATTGTCATGAACTAGCCGTTATGAATAGTTTTAACTAAATTTTGAATTTTATAACATTATTATTCATATTACACATTTTCTAGAACATGGTATAAGAACAAAATAAATTTTTCAGGTAAAATTAGTATTTTTAAAAAAATGCAGTTTTTCCGCCTTTTGAGGGCGCACCTACTTTAAATCTAGTTTTTGACATGTTTATAAGTTCAATTTGACAAAATAATATTCTTCTTTTGAATCAGGATATAAAAATTTACATTAGATAAAGTTTTGATATTTTTCCGATAACTTTCATATTTTAATAAATAGTAAAAACACGCTATATTTTAATTAAAAAGAACTTTTTTCATCGTAATATCTTATGTGGTTAAATTATAATATTTAATGGTTTTAAATTATAAATAGAATATATTTTTACCATTTAATATAATGTATGTTATTAGCATTGATTTTACCTTGAATTCGTAGGTTAAATCAATTCAATCTTTTGCAATGTTTTAAAGAAAACCCCGTTTTCTTTCGACAACGGGATAAATTTTAATTTAATTTCTGCATATTTTGTGTATTGAATTTGGAAAAATGGATTCCATATTTGGAATCAGTGGGTCCAAATTATGTTAATAATCTACTTTTTATTTTTGGGCACTATGAATAGTAACTATGGTAAATTTTATTTACCATAGTTAAATGTAAATCGAGTAATTAAGGGTAAATATAATATTTTAAAATTACCCTAACAAATGTCAAAATACTATTGGATGACTAAAAGATGACCCATATCACCTAAGGGTCGGATTAGATTCATTTAATTAAATATTTTCAATGAAAATAATTTAATTATTATTAAAACCAAAGAATGTGACAACATGTCACTTTCTAAAATCTTATAAGTATAATAATTTTAATCTAGTAATAAACTTCATGAAACTTAAAAAATGAATAGTCTCCAGACATATAATACAATTATCTACATCATAGGAATTTATTTAGAATTTTTAGGGATTAAATAATTATCATTTATTATGACACAAAGATGATGCAGTAATTGTCTTATTAATGAAATATTGACATAATTGATGTTATAAATGCCAAAATAAATGTAATTTGAGACTTTTTATGACTTACACTAATTTTATAGGTTAATATGACATGTTATTGTTGATTTAAGTAACTTTTTTCGAACTTATCATTCTGTTATGAATTTCATAAAAAACATGTACCAAATAGTGTCAAAATTGACATAAAATAGTTTTTAAAACAAATATTATATTATTAATTGTTATTTTATTCCTAAAAATCTAAGGTTCGGCCAAATGACTTATATAAGATTATATATATTAATAATAAACAACTTGGGGTTCTTTTGGCGTGATATATTATGTTTATTGACCATATAGTGTAAGAAAACAAAAAGACACGGTAAAAGTTAAATTATTTAACTTAGAGTTAAATCTAATTGATAAGGTTAAAATAATAACCTAAACTTGTCTAAATCCTATTGGATGAGAGGATTCCGACCAATACCCACATTAGACTCGAAATAAATCAATTTGGAGCTATTTAAAACCGAACATGACTTTATAATAAAATAATATTTTTTGTTATTCCAAAGGTGCCCCTCTCCTCCCTTATAAAAGGGTACCTCCTCCCTCTCTTCCTCACACAACATTGAGCCTTCAAGCTCGGCCAACCCCTTCCAAATTCACTTCTCCACTTCCCTAGAAACATCCTAGAGGTTATGGTCTTCTTCAAAGACCCATTTTAGTGCCCTAAAAGGAGGTCTCAAAGAAGCACTTCAAAGAAGAGGTAATTTCCGTTACCAATTCTTTCACCTTTATTTCTTCTTCCACTTCTTCTTCTTAGGTTGTTTCATTATGAAATAATAACATAAGTATAAATTATATAATGATATTTTATTATAAGTATGAAACAATCCTATTTCACCATCTATCCATCCTATGGAAAATTAAATCACCGCAAGTGCGAACGTACGGAATACCGTCTCCACGTCGTGGTGAAATCTATTTTCCACCACCACCTTAATTGGATGGGTATAATGGTGTAAATAATAACTATATATTATTATTTAAATGTGATATTGGTTCTGAAATAGTATACATACACTCCAATATAGTCCCACGATCATGAGAACGATATCATCTCTCGTGCGTACGTACGGACTACCGTCTCCACGACGCGATGAGATTCATTCTCCACATTAACCATTCATGAATGATTATAAAGTATATATAATAAGTAATCATGAAATATATGACATAATAATGATACTGGATTTATGTGTATATATATGTATGTCATCCACTTAATTCCGCTCAACTCAATAAGGAAACGAAAACAGCGTTCATGCGTACGTACGACCTACCGTCTCCATGAACGGTGTATTTCTTTCCAATTACTGATTTATTATATATATGTATATTCTGAATATATATATATATATATATATAAATCATGTTTTATATTATGGAATTAAGTAATCATGATCTAAGTAATCATCTGAATAATTACAAGTCAAAATACGGATGACAAATGAAACAATTTTACCCAAAACGCTCTTTAACATGGAATTTACAAAAGAACGGGTAATATAAAGTCATAAGTGAACCATATATGATATCATATGATTCTATAATAAATAAATGGCATTATTTAAATCATTATACAGTTGGTTCAGACACTTACGAAGCAAATCGGACCTAAGGTAAGGGAAATATCACAATCTCATTTTTATCCGAGATTGTTTGTACATTGGTATTTACTGGGGTGTATTTTATCATCCACATCTATATTTCCTCAATATGTAATATTATTTCCATACACCTACAATTGTTTAAATCCTATTTTACCCTTCGGTGAGTTTTTAGTAAAGGATATGAAAGGAATCTTTTGTCGTTTTTCGTACGAGGTACTTTTTGACTTTTCCGACAAAAGTACGAGAAGAATGTTTTTTTAACTTATACGGCATGAATGGATTTTTAAAAAATTATTTCCAAGAATATTACTTTACAAGTTTCAAGTTTATTTTTAATCAACTTCTTTTAGTTTATAATTGTACGACATGTTAAGAAAGGAAAAGTTTTTTTGAAGCAGAAATGATATTTTCCTCAAGAATGGAGTTCAAGAGTTTTATCAAAATTATTTTCCATCTAAGATAATAAAGGGTTATGTTTTTATCCCTATAATTACATTTATTTGATTATGTTGTGATGGAATTATATTTTTTTGAATTCCTTTATCTTATATGAATTGTTTTATGATGTCACGATGTTTAAGATTCCCATTTTTATTACATGGGTTATGAAATGATGTATGATTTATGATTTTGTGGCACATATAAGAATGGTATAATTATGAGATGGGTGGGACCTATATCTCTCTCCAATGCATTGGGTACAGATTTTATATCTCATGAGATAGACATGGCTGGAATGGTAGGTTATACCGGTTCAGTGAAACAGGACTGAAACGAGGGTGACTCGGTTCAGAAAGGGACTTTGTCCACTAAGATAGTCTTGGCAATGAGTCTTGACTAACAAGAAATGATTCTCTATGATTATGTGTGTATGCCACAAAGTTTCATGTTTTTAGTTATGATTATTGTGATTACATTTCACTGCCATGATTTATCCCATGTTATGAAATTATGATCTCTTTTGCAGGTTAAGATTTCCAAAAGTTATGTTCTTGTGTATACGATGTGATTGATATTTCTTTTGTTTACCCTTACTGAGAATTTGAGCTCACCATTTTATGTTTAATTTTCCCCAGGATATAAAGAAAGGTTTTAGGTATAAAAAAAGGAAGATCTTTATGGGAGATGTTGAAGATCTTTCACCAGGATTAGAAGATTATATTCCGAGTTTCCAAAGACACTAAACTATTACGATCCTTGTGTGTGTGTTTTTGTTATGTACTAAGTATTCCACAAATGTAATGTAATGTCAATGTATGTCAAGCTTCGGGTCTCTACAGAGCCATTTACTGGCTTGCACCTCACTAGTCCCACACCACCGCTTTTCTGTTGGAGGAAAAGAGATAAATAAATAAAATAACATTGTTATTTGATTATTCTTTAAAAAAGTCCCAAAATCTAAATTTTTCTTCTAAATTACTGTGGTCAAAGTGAAGTCTCCTTTAAGGGAATCCTGACGTTGTAGATACAGCTATACTCTCAGATTTTTTATCCAAGTAACGAGTCAAAAGATAAAAAATTACACCCATGAATTTAATGAACATACCTTAAAAAAGTTCAGAAATTCATTCTAGGCACACTGGGCATTGAAATCACGTGCCAAATTTTTTTCAAAACATGTAATAATTTAATATAATTAAAAAAATTAAATGGAAAAATTTGGTCATTGCATTCTCCCCAAATTAGGGATTTTCTTCCCTGAATGCCATAATATAGACTAAAGAATCAAATGGGGGTACTGAGTATGAATCTGAGCCTCACGCTTCCATGTGCTCTCCTAGAGGTTCCTGTGCTCCCAACGAATGAGAACCAGAGGAAACGATCATCCAAGAAGGTCCCACTCTAGTCGATCCTCAATTTCCACTGGAACTCTGTAATGGTCACCCATCGTCAATGTCCAGCTCACCCCAGTTTATGACGTACGATGGATCATGCACGGAATTCATCGGCTGCGACACATGGAAAACATCAGGTAATAGCTGCATCTGTGGGGGAAGATCCAGGTGATACACCACCTCATAATCACTACTGAGAACTTGAAAAGGTCTGATTAACATCGACGATAGCTTGACACCTAGAAAAATCTTCATAATCCTTGACATGGATATACCTGTAGGAAGTCATGGTCACCCAAATCAAACCCGAAGTGTCTCCATCTCCTGTTGACATAAGACTTCTGTTGGCACTATGCAGTCTTCACTTGCTAAGAAGTGAGGAATCATGTTAAAAACTCTTCCACTGCTTCTTTCATTCATAGACAACAATACTAATGTTGGAGGGCTTGGTACATCTTCTCCACTATAGGATGTATTGTTAACAGGGATGTAAGGAAATATCTCAACACCTCCTCCTGAAGTATCCTAGGTACCATTGTGTATCCTTTGAAGAGAACGACATGATCCCCACCCTCAAAAAATCTTTTAGGTGGCCGTCTTAAGGATATCTGATCATGTCAGTCCTCATAGTCAATGTCCCAAAGATGTACCTCCAGAACTCACTGGAGTATTGGGGGAGTGACCATCATTTACTGGAGGAAATATGCTCCATCTCTATCCATATGGGATTTCTACAGCGCTACTAGCTGCTCTAATGCCTCACTTAGCAGTTGTAGACCAGAACTCATGTTGAGAGTGTCTTCTAGCTTGTTCCCCTTCCCAAGAGTATAATCTATCTCAATATTATAGTCTTAGAGAAAATCAATCCATAGTTGTTATCTCGGGTTCTGGTCCTTCTGGGGGAACATATACCTGAGACTCTACTGTTCAGAGTAAATAGTAAATTGTTTACCCATCATGTAGTGTCACTGCATCTTCCATGAAAAGACCACTGCTACTAACACCAGGTCATGGGTAGAATATTTCTTCTCATGATGTCTCAACTACCATGAGCCATAGGTGATAACTACCTGCTCTTGTTTCAATAAACAACCTAGTCTGTTCTATGATGAGTCATAATAGACTACATTACCAACAACCTTTTCCAAATTGTAATAAGATAGGTCACTTATCTATCTCTATATTAGCTCATGAATGCTCTGCTGACACATCCTTATCCATAAGAAAGGATTCACTTCTTCATCAAAGCTAACAAGGGTGCCACTACCATAGGGAAGTTAGATAAAAATCTCTGGTAGTACCCAGCCAAAGCCGAAGTCCCTCTCCCTTCGGGGAGGTAGTCCTGAAAAATTCTTTTGTAAAGATGTCCCCACACTCTGCCACAACTATTGGAAACTAAATAATTAAAATTACTACTACCACAAGGGTATTGTTGTCTGACTTAAGAGTGATCAACCAAACCCTCCTATGCATGAGCTTATCCTATGATCCATGGGTTTCCTTTTTCTCCGACCAAGGAAAACAACATTCCAATGAAGTAGATATACTACATCATTTTTTCCTAAAATAGTCATTCTGAGATTGAACTGTGGATGTCTAGTCCATTCCCAAACTAACGTCTTACGTCCTCAATGCTTCCACAAAGAGGTTTGAACCGAAACTCTCACCTCATGGGTAAGATAACACCATCAGCGTAAGTGTGATTACTGAGTCTCCTCCCAAAGGAATCTCTACACATAAGGGCCATGTCATCAGTTTAATGAAAAAATATAGTTATTGAACATGATTTATAGAAATAAGGAATTATTGGTACCTATGTATATTAATATGACAGCTAGTATTAGACACATATCGTACCTCAAATCATTCCCGGATCCCTTGGGTCATACTCCTTGACCGCTTGGAGCTACTTCCTTCCCCTATCCTCGAGCATCCTGAGTCTGGTGGGGATCCCATTGGGGGAGTGGTTGTAAAATGCTAAAATTTATACCACCTAATGATGCTCTCTTAGTTCTACTACCACATCTTCTTCCCTGCTGATTCATATGTCCCAATCACTTCCACTTCCTGAAACATTTTACATTACATAGTCATTGAGATTGACATCAGTTTCTTGCTTTCCCACTGCTAATATTCACTGGCTGTATCCAGATGACCAATGGAAAATCAACCACAATGTTTCTCTCAAGCACCCTTACATTAGTATTACTGCATAGTGGGATAGAGCATGCTCAGATTCCCCTAAACACACCTCGCTCAGATTTCCGAGCCTTGAAGCACATTGTGTGGTGTATTAATCGAGGACCTGGTATTATTGGTACACCTTGATGAATACCTAGATACCGAAATTTCATCATATAGAATATGTAGATGCTGTAGGGAAATCTCTTCCCATTGCACTTTATGGAAAAAGACCCCCTTATTTGAAGAATAATCCCATGCTTTTCCACAGAAAATTCACCTCTTAGATATTTCATTTTAATCTAATCCATGGTATCATCTTACTGATCTAAGTAGGAGGCTCTCTAATAGGATGCCCACGTGATAAAATGGAGCCCTTGCAATATGTAAACTTGGCCACCCCCTCAAGCTAGTCGTTAGCTGCATGTGAGTCAGGCTCTCCTCAGAACATGAGGGGTATCTGATGATAAAATACATGTAATGTACTAAGCCTACATGTTTCCACTACTAGTACTACATGTTGTAATTATTGACCAACATGCATTGATATAGCTGGAACACTACCCAGAGGTACCATATCGGGCAATGATCCTTGTCCCAAAGCTTCTTAACCCTAATAACCATCATCATGGTCACGCAATGGAAAAGACTAGCAGCTAGGATCACCATCTTCTCTACTGGTGTCTCAACTAGGTGGGAAACTCTAGCCACATCCTCCAGCCAGTCCTTTGCTTCATGGGAATTTGTCTCGCCTTGAATCCTCGGAGGCCTCTACTACTGTTACTCATGAACACACTAAATCAGCATGCATCGTCCTCTAATGCGACTAGTGGTAACTACTTCCCAATGGGTGGTGGTGTTGTTGGTACACCACCTGAAGATGCTAACACAGTAAGAGGTCCCTGAACCATAGCCTTGTCCCCGATGGGCCGTCATCATGTACTCTCTCCAGAATCCTTGATGGTTGTCTCCGTGGAGGAATTTGGAAGAGAATAAAGATGAACCATGGTCAAAAGGTTATACTTGGTAAGCTGACTTAAAAGAGATAAAATTAAAACATTTAAAAAACACATGCAATCAATGTTTTCATGCACCGAGCTAGAAATCAGAATTTTGGGACCCGGTGATTGGATATGTTGGCCACCACAAAACACCATATTCCCCAATATTAAAACCACACTCAAAACACAGAACACTATTTCACCATTAAGAAGATTAGATTCATAGTTCTTTAGTATAACCGACTCTTTTGATACAACTTATTCACGACCCATCCCCCGGGGCCCGTGCTGTGACTAACCCAAGCCCGCCTTCCATAGGCTAGGGGTTGGAGACCAGCACTAGAAATATGTATCCCATAACGGGAATGCATTACCTTTAAACATGTACAATCACACAAATCCCGGATCACAAAAAGAGGCAACCACGCTGTAAACTCTTGTAGTAAAATTTGTGATGAATGTACAAGCCCAACTAGAATGTAAATTTACAACTTAAAAGGGAAAAACAGCTCATGAATTGTCCATAGAGGATCCTACTTGAAGGGTAGGTACAGTTCATGATTAGTGGTTTTGTGTCACACCACATCAAATAGTCCAACTCTAAGCACCATATAGTCATGGATCCCTCATCATTGATCAACGATGTCTATCGTCTGCACAAGAAACAACAAGGTGCAGGCGAATCCCGTGTAGGGGTGAGTATAACATTACTCAGTAGGGAGCCCTAGACTCCTGATGGTCTCCCAGAGTTCAAAAAAAGTAAAAACCACAAAGAAACACCTCAATCGCAAAGCACGTAGTGGGGAAAAGATCTAGTTTGGTATATTCCCATACATATACCTATGTTATCATGATATACTCATCCCATAAATGAGGGAATACTATCATAATGGTAACACCACGAAGGTAACAAAACAAAGGTAAAATTACAACACATGCAACACCACAAAGATAACACCGCAAAGGTAAAATTATCACACATATAACACCACATAGATATCACCATGAAGGTAAAATTAGCAGGGAAGTATCACCACGAAGATATCATCACGATGGTAAAAGTACCACATAGGTATCACCATGAAGGTAAATGACTCAGCTCACACCAGGTATTAGTGAATTATATAAATACAGATGATTAGTCGCATAGCTAGATCATCTTATTCTATCATGAGGCACTACTTCTGACCATATGGAGGCTGAACCACACATGATCTATAAGTACAATCCCCTGCAAATGATCTGCACAGGATCCGACCCGCCTCGAGTCAATAGGTACTAACCCCCGCAATGAACCACATAGGACCTGACTTGCACATGATTTGTATGCACTGACCCACTCATGATCATTGAGTGTTTTACTACAAAGGATATGACACACACACGATCGATACGTGCTGACCCACATAGGATCGATGAGAACTGACCCACACAGGATCAGTGCTGACCCACATAGGATCGCTCGGTACTAACCTCGGTATGATCTGTCTCTAACCTCTGCCTCACTAGAAGACACTGGATTCTCACTAACAGTACGCTTGATTCTAGGAGAACCTCTCCTCAAGGAATCTGTCATACCTCAACCACCAAAAATCTTTAAGAATAGGTATTCTAAAGGACTACCACCTAGTAAGGGTTCTAATGCGATAGACGACGCATCAATAGGATGTCCAGACTTGACTTATAATCATTTTAGTTCTGAGGCCCGATTGGATTTGGCTACGATCCAACTCGGACACACTCCAA
Organism: Viscum album; assembly: GCA_963277665.1. NCBI lineage: Eukaryota > Viridiplantae > Streptophyta > Magnoliopsida > Santalales > Viscaceae > Viscum > Viscum album. Next base: position 1,615,590,552 of record OY728151.1, read on the forward strand.
CATTCTCTAAAACACAAGTGGAGCATACCAAAAGGGCCACCTCATCCTAAGGGTTCTGGTGACGTAGAAGATTCATCAAACAGACGTTGGGTATTTTAGTTACATACCTTTCTGAGAAATGTTGGTGACCACACCTTTGTTTGGCCTGACTTGGTTGGGCCTGCCAAGATATGTCAAAAGAACCAGTTCCCAAAAGGTATCCCAAGGCCAGTGATGATGTTTCAAATGCATTACCATTTTGTCAGTTACAGGTGATTCTTAATCATGGGAACAATTGGGTTTGGGCCGGGTCCGATATGGTAAGACCAGCTTGACACAACAGGTCCCGGCGTCCACCTGACCCTGCTCAGGTCTGGCCCACCATGGGTCAGCCCGATTCTGTTTGCGGGCCCAGGACGTAGTTGGCCTCTCCTGTCGCGTCGGGCTCGGCCCACCAGTGCTGGCCCACTCGGTTGCGGGTCTGGCTAGTTGGGTGTGTTCGACCCGCTCGTCCAGCTCACGTCCAACCCTGTCTTCCAGAAGGTGGACCTATCTTCATAGCAAGCCCTGTAGGTGCGGGGACGTTTTGGCCCACTGGTTGGGCACCGCCCCACCGCATAACGGTCGACCGCTTTGGCCAACCAGGGGTCCGTGAACCCTGTGTGGCGTGAGGTTGCGCCGCTCTACACCTACCGCAACATTTATCCGCATCCTCCTCCAGCGACGCACAACGACACGCCGCTCCGACTACGCCTTCCGTGGTCGGCACATACCAGCCACCCTGCATGACCTCCATGGCTGAAAATCTGCAACCATTCTCTGCCGGCGGTGCATGATGGCGCGCCACATCACCTTCACGGCTAGCCGGTTCTAGCTGCTATGTTGTCCACTACGGGATAGTGTTGTGGCCTCCTCCTACGGTGTGCGACGACATGACACCAACATCGTGGATGACCGATGTTGGCCACCCGCCGTCATCTGCTTTCCCAAGTCTTTTCCATCCCGAAGATAATTCTTGCGAAGAATGCACCAAAAATTCCCACACGGGAAGAGGGTCCGATACTTTTTTTTGTCACACGACCTCCGCGTTAGCTTGATTGCAAGAGGGTATCAAGAAAGTTTCATCAAATCAAGGAAACAAAAAATATATTAAAAAATACCTCAAGATTGAGGGTGAACACCCATGATTGAGGAAGCATCAGTGTTTGTCATTCCTGCAACAAGCCTCTAATGTTGCCTCTCAAACGTCATCCTTCTGTTCATGATACAGTGTCACTCTTCATTAAATGCTGGAACTAGCTCTATCCTCCATGTGTTGGATGTTGTGGCACTTTACCAGAGCTTCATCGCTTGGGGAAGATGTTCCAATACTCCTCCCCATGCACCATATAAATAGAATAGTGGATGGTAAGTAACCATCATGGAATTTATGGGGGTTCCTTTAATTGGAACATTCCTAAATTCCAAAGATTTCATTAATTTGGATTTGAAGGGTCAAGCCATTTAATTGCTTGACACATCCCTGGTCCCACATGTAAAGACCCGTAAATTTGAAGGAAATTTTTTTCTTAATTTTCTTTGGAATTTTAGAAGAACGCAGTTTCTGACGGCACCTGATTCCAAGGCCCGGTGTGCACGTAATCATTTTCAGAAGTTTGGCTCGGGTATGTTCAGTGAACGGACGAGCGGGTGTTTCTAACTTTTGAACCGGTGCCCAGAATCGAATTTTGAGGGCACCGATGAAATCACAGCGCCGGTTTTCGCTTAGAAACGCCTCTTCCGGAGTTGCGTTTTCTCGGGTGTGGTTTTTAATTTTCGGGCTTAAAGTTAAGAAATAAAATAATTTTACGACAACTTTATTTTATTTCACTTAAGACAATTGAAACCACTTGGAAGCCACTTAAACTGAGTTGAAACAGATAGAGGACTATCCAGAAATATCCTACCCTCACGGTAGGATATTTGTGGGGTGGGGCCCGCACGAGCCCCGCCGCTTCTTTCCGCTAAGTAACGCACCCGCGAAAACCCGTCATTATGAAAGTCAACTGACGCGTTTTGTTAAATCCTTAACGCACCATTTAATTGGGCGGTTTATTTCGTGAATTTAATTGGCGGTTTCCTTCGTTGAATTAATTCAACGAATTGATGGGTCGTTACTTACCCTTTTTCATTTGTTGGCGTAATAATAAAATAAGACCAACAAGTCTTTTTGGAGGATTACTCGTTGAGAGGTGTTGATAGAGTTCTTGAGCCTTCATCCTCCTTCGCGAAGAACGCGAAGAACGCGAAGGACGCGAAGAACGCCGACCTCCGACGAAGAACGCCGAACCCGTGGAAGTCGACGACGCGACGCCGTGTTTCGCAACGCCGAAGTTTTCTTCCTGCAACGTTCTTCTGCGACGTCTCTTCCTCCGCAACGAATCTTCGATCAGCTGTTGAGGTAAGAGACTTCATGATTCTCTTAAATCTCCCTCGTGTTTTTTTTAACAAAACACGGATTTAATTTTATCTAATTAAATTAAATCTGTTGTTTCTTGGTCCGTTGAGTTCGCCGACTCAACGCCGGATTCCGCGACGACGCGACGCCCTTCCACAACGATGCGATGATCCCTTCCTTCCACAACGAACAAATCCGCGAAGAACGTGCGTTCAACGACGACTACGAGGTAGGGATTTTATTTTTGGAAATGCCCTTATTTCCCGTGTTGTTTCCGTTCAAAATGAAGAACCCGTTTCATAAAACAATTTTATTTCATTAAAATTGTTTTCGGATATGTATTCATGTGTTGACTATTATTCCTCCCGTTGTTTATCTCTAACGTGGAGGGTGCGGGCCAAACGAACACGACCCGACAACCCTCCACCATTCTTCGTTGTTGCGTGGATTTGACGGGCGACGACGGAACGTGCCACAACGGAAGTTTGATGGTTCCGCAGTGAAGAGCGAGTCCCGGGAAGAGCAGCGGCGCAAACGTGAACAGAATCGGACCACCAGAGCGACTCTGGTGGCCTGCAGAAGCCGCCAGCGGCGTGGGGCGCCGGCAGCCGGGAACGGCGGCGCCCCGGCGCGCCGCTGGACAAGGCCGCCGCGGCGGCAGCACTCGCGGACCCGCGGCCGCGCGGGTCCGGCGCGCGCGGGACGCGGTCCCCCCTGCGTCGCTCGGCCGCTCGGCGGAGCCGAGCCGGGCTGGCCGAGCCAGGCCGGTCTGACCGGCCGGGCCGCGTCTTGGCCGGGCCGGACCGGGTTGACCCGGTTCGGCCGACCCAGGGGGGGTCGGGCCGGCTCGACCCGGGCCCAGACCCCCCGTCTTCGGACCGTTTTCGGTCAAATGCCCGTAACTGGAGCTAAGGGCCTCTGAACGATGCGCCGTCAGCGGCAACACGATCCTTGGATTGAGACGGTCGTTTCGGTATATCGCACTCAAGGTTTCAGAATACTTTGGGTTCGGCCGGGTTGGTTCGTACACGAAACCAACTGGGCCCTCGGAGCGGAAACGCTCATATCATGAGCTACGGACGTCCGATTGACGTGCCTTCAGCATTGATGAATTCCACTAAGTGAGATAGATATTTTGGATTACTCCGCTTGAGGTTTGGATGCCATCGGAGTGCGGTCGGGTTGGTTCGCTCACGAAACCAACCGGGCCCCTGGAACGAAAAAGCCAATAACTCACAGACCGGGCGTCCGATTGACGCGCTGTCTGTCTCGTTGCTTTCCTCTTGATGAGACGGAACTTTTGGTATGCTCCTCCCGAGTTTTGGATGCAGATGGATAGTGGCCGGGTTGGATTGCACCGAAATCCAACCGGGCCCCTGGAACGGAAAAGCTGATATCTTTCAGACCAGACGTCCGTTTGACGAACCGTCAGCGGTGTTGGTGATCTCGTTGAGAAACAGTCCCTATGAGTATACCCTATGTGTGTTCAGGGTATAGTTGAGTTACGACCGGATTGGTTCGCACATGAAACCAACCGGGCCCCTAGGACGAAAAGGCTAGTAACTCACACACCGGGGGTCCGATTGACGAGCCGTCTATTGCGTTGAGACCCCTATGACGAGGTGGTCCTTTGAGATACTTCCTTGCGGGACTTTGTGATACTTGGAGTATCAACCAGTAGCTCGTGGAGCGGACCCTCCCAGAGACGAGCGTGCGGAGTACGGAGACCGTGTAGCTGACTAAGACCCGACGACTGCTGATCGAACGACTTGGTGTGTTACAGAGGTGCGCTTTGTTGTAGCAGCACATGGGAGCGCTTGGTTGTAGCGGCAGACCCACGACAGAGGTGCGCTTGGTTGTAGCGGCACATGGGAGCGCTTGGTTGTAGCGGCAGACCCACGACAGAGGTGCGCTTGGTAGTAGCGGCACATGGGAGCGCTTGGTTGTAGCGGCAGACCCACGACAGAGGTGCGCTTGGTTGTAGAGGCACATGGGAGCGCTTGGTTGTAGCGGCAGACCCACGATAGAGGTGCCCTTGGTTGTAGCGGCACATGTGAGCACTTGGTTGTAGCGGCAGACCCACGACAGAGGTGCGCTTGGTTGTAGCGGCACATGAGAGCGCTTGGTTGTAGCAGCTGGCCCGCGGTACTCGATAGGTGGAGTACTACAGCAGTCTTAGGTTATTGAGCAGTACCTCAGAGTCGTGACAGGACCACTGTACACTCCAGAGACGGAGCTCTTCAGCGGATTATGGTTTTGATAATGAAAATCCTTGTTTGAGATGAGACTTTTGACCTTTGTGTTTCCTCATGATTGAGATGGGTCACTGGAAAACTTAGGTATATGTATGGGCATATACCTGGGTAGTGGTTATCCTTTGATTTCACAATCCTTGTGTTTCCTCATGATTGAGATGGGTTACTTGATAACTTAGGTATATGTATGGGCATATATCTAAGTGGAGGTTATCTGTTGAGATCTTTTTGTGGTTACCCTTGTTGGTTTAGTGAGACCTTGGGGGTCTCAGGGTCCCTAATGAGTATCGTTATACTCACCCCTTCACGGGCTATGCCCGCACCTCGTTGTGTTGGTTGCAGAAGACGGGCAATGCTGACGGAGGCCGAGTGTTCGAGGACTGGATGGTACCCGGAGGTGGACTACACGACGAGTCGGTACCCGGAGGTGGACTACACAACGATTCCGTACCCAGAGGTGGACTACACGACGAGACGACTCACAGAGGAGGTTGACGGACGAGAGCGTGGAGGAGGCTATCTGTACCTACCCTTCAGGTAGGATCCGTGGTGGACGACCAGGAGCTGTGCTATCTGTACCTACCCTTCAGGTAGGACCCGAGGAGGACGACCCAGGAGCTTCTTCCTTCTTCCAGCTGTTTGTCTTTTTGATATTGTACCTTGTTCAGTTGTAGTTGTACTTTCTTTTGGGTTTGTATTCTGGCCCATCTACTTTTCAACTTTTCTTTTGTACTTAGTGTCTTGCTTCCGCTTGTACTTTGTGGTGCTTGTTTTCTTTTATAAAGGCAATGACTTCCCAGTTATCGGTATTTTACGCCTTTGGTGCTAGTCGCCAGCCCCTGACCTATAGAAGGCGGGCTTGGGGTAGTCACGGCATGGGCCCCGAGGACGGGTCGTGACAAATTGGTATCAGAGGAGTTCGGTTCTACCGCAGAACTTATAACTCTGATGTTTCTTTCTGTGAAGCAATAGTGTTTAGCGTATTGAGTGTGGTAATCAGTCCAGGGAGTCCAGTGTTGGTGCAGCGGCCGACGTATCCATACACCAGGACCCTGACTTCTGATTTCCGACTTAATGCACGAAAACATTGATTGCATGTGTGTTTCAAGTTTTCTTTGTGATTACTTGTGTCAGCTCACCAGGTATACTTTCCTAACCATGGCGCACTTGTTTCCTTTTCAGGATGGCCCCACAACGACAACCAGCTAGGGTTCCGAGCGATGTGTGTGGCGAGAGCCCACCGAGCGTCGAGGACTCGGTACAGGGCCCTTTGATAGCTGAGGCACCGGTGGTACCTATACCCGCCGAGCCACCGATGCTACCAGCCCCAGCCGCTGACGATGCATGTCGCCTTAGAGCACTACATGAGTTCCAGCGCCAGCGACCGCCTAGGTTCCGCGTGGAGACGGACCCTCAGGCCGCCGAGGACTAGCTGGAGGCTGTTGTACGGGTTTTCAGATTAGTGAGGACACCAGCAGACCTCATGGTGATCCTCGCAGCGAGCCTACTGCACGAGGCAACATGCAGATGGTGGAGCTTGATGCTCCAGGTGCACGACGAGGCGTCTCTCCTCTGGATGGACTTTTAGAGCATCTTCCGCTCCGAGTTCGTCCCAGCCACCCTCCGAGCGGTGGGCATCCAGGAACTACTACAGCTGCGGCAGTGCAGCATGACAGTGGCCCAGTACACGGCGAGATTTACTGATCTCTCGCGCTACTCCATAGATATGGTACATGACCCGTTCTTCCGGACCCGGACCTTCGAGCAGGGACTGAGGCACGAGATCAGGGCTTCGATGATCTCCCTCAACATTCCGACTCAGGCAGGGGTGTTGGAGCGATCCCTCTTAGTGGAGAGTTTCCTTGCTGAGCAGTCTCCAGCAGCAGGACCCACCACTTGCCGGCATGTGGCGGAGTCTTCTGCAGCGGGCAGTAGAAAGATGACGCAGGGGTCCAAGAGGACTAGACCTACAGGTGGACGACAGCATGACTCTGGATCGTTTGTGCGAGGCACTCGGGGTGGGAAATGACTTGGCATGAGAGGGCAGTGTTACTCCTGCGGCGGGATTGGTCACATGGCTCGGGACTATCTGACCCGCCATACAGATGACCAACAGATGGACGAAGGGCCCCCCAGGCAGAGGCATAGGTTCGATCAGGGCGGGCTGCAAGGAGCAGGCGGCCATGACAGGGGAGCTGGTCGTGCAGTTGGAGGTGGACGACGCTTCGGGGTGTTTCCACCACCACCACCAGGAGGTCCACCCCGACCGCAGGGGATAGGAGGACATGGGAGAGCTCAACTTCAGGTAGCTGAGGCCTACGATCATGGGGCTCCGGGAGCAGATGGACAGGAGCGGGACTAGCTCCAGACATGGAGACTTTTGTTCATGTTGCTTCTAGTTTTGTTGATGTATGTTTGTAGATGCTTTGTGTCTTTGTACTTGAGCTGCAGTAATGAAAGACACCTTTTCTTTTGGCATTTACTTTCCTGTCCTCTCTTGTGTTGTTACTAAGAGGTTCCGGTTTAGACTGTTGACTTGCCCCTCACTTGAGTGGTATCTACTGGAGGAGACCCAGTTACCACATACTGATGCCGATAGTGTGACTCAACCCTTGGAGGCGAGAGTAACGGTTGGATCTCTTGGTAGTAGCGTCGAGGCCTCATGAGGTCACCCTTTGTATGGATTAGTATCATCCATGTCGGGGTTGACTGTTTTAGGCAAAGAACGTGGTTTATCCAGGGGATGAGACCGAATTTCTATTATCGGCAAGGAAGAAATCATAGTAGCTCTTGTGGGACCAGAGGTGATCTAGGCCACGATAGAGAAGGTCCAGGTGAGCACATGGGAGCAGAAGGCTCAGATACGTGCTCAGTACCGCCATTGTTTCCCTAATTTTGTGTTGAAGCTTTACGGGGACGTAAAGCCCTGTGGTGGGAGTAATTTAAAGACCCGTAAATTTGAAGGAAATTTTTTTCTTAATTTTCTTTGGAATTTTACAAGAACTCAGTTTCTGACGGCACCTGATTCCGAGGCCCGGTGTGCCCGGAATCATTTTCCGAAGTTTGGCCCGGGTACGTTCAGTGAACGAATGAGCGGGTTTTTCTAACTTTTGAACCGGTTCCCGGAATCGAATTCTGAGGGCACCGATGAAATCGCAGCGCCGATTTTCGCTTAGAAACGCCTCTTCCGGAGTTGCGTTTGCTCGGGTGTGGTTTTTAATTTTCGGGCTTAAAGTTAAGAAATAAAATAATTTTACGACAACTTTATTTTATTTCACTTAAGCCACTTGAAGCCACTTGGAAGCCACTTAAACTGAGTTGAAACAGATAGGGGACTATCCAGAAATATCCTACCCTCTCGGTAGGATATTTGTGAGATGGGGCCCGCATGAGACCCGCCGTTTCTTTCCGCTAAGTAACGCACCTGTGAAAACCCGTCATTATGAAAGTCAATTGACGCATTTTCTTAAATGCTTAACGCACCATTTAATTGGGCGGTTTATTTAGTGAATTTAATTGCCGGTTGCCTTCGTTGAATTAATTCAACGAATAGATGGGTCGTTACTTACCCTTTTTAATTTGTTGGCGTAATAATAAAATAAGACCAACAAGTCTTTTTGGAGGATTACTCGTTGAGAGGTTTTGACAGAGTTCTTGAGCCTTCATCCTCCTTTGCGAAGAACGCGAAGAACGCGAAGGATGCGAAGAACGCCAGCCTCCGACGAAGAACGCCGAACCCGTGGAAGTCGACGAGGCGACGCCGTGTTTCGCGACGCCAAAGTTTCCTTCCTGCAACGTTCTTCTACGACGTCTCTTCCTCCGCAACGAATCTTCGATCAGCTGTTGAGGTAAGAGACATCATGATTCTATTAAATCTCCCTCGTGTTTTTTTAACAAAACATGGATTTAATTTTTTCTAATTAAATTAAATCTGTTGTTTCTTGGTCCGTTGAGTTCGCCGACTCAACGCCGGATTCCGCGACGACGCGACGCCCTTCCGCGACGACGCGACGATCCCCTCCTTCCGCGACGAACAAATCCGCGAAGAACGTGCATTCAACGACAACTACAAGGTAGGGATTTTATTTTTGGAAATGCCCTTATTTCCCGTGTTTTTTCCGTTCAAAATGAAGAACCCGTTTCATAAAACAATTTTATTTCATTAAAATTGTTTTCGGATATGTATTCATGTGTTGACTGTTATTCCTCCTGTTGTTTATCTCTAACGCGGAGGGTGCGGGCCAAACGAACACGGCCCGAAAACCCTCCACCGTTCTTCGTTGTTGCGCGGATTTGACGGGCAACGACGGAACGTGCCTCAACGAAAGTTTGATGGTACCGCAGTGAAGAGAAAGTCCCGGGAGGAGCAGCGGCGCAGACGTGAACAAAATCGGACCACCGGAGCGACTCCGGTGGCCCGCGGAAGCCGGCGGCGGCACGGGGCGCCGGCAGCCGGCAGCAGGGAACGGCGGCGCCCCAGCGCACCGCCGGAGAAGGCCGCTGCGGCAGAAGCCGCGGTGGCAGCACTCACGGACCCGCGGCCGCGCGCGGGACGCGGCTGAAGCCGCGTCCGGTTGTCCAGAGCGACACCCTGTGGGTGCCGCGGGGTTGTCACGCGGGGGCGGAGGCTCCCCCCCCCCCCGCGTCGCTCGGCTGTCCAGGGTGACACCCCGCGGGTGCCGCGGGGGTGTCACGTGGGGGCGGCGGCTCCCCCCCACGTCGCTCGGCCGCTTGGCCGAGCCGAGCCGGGCTGGCCGAGCCAGGCCGGTCCGACCAGCCGGGCCGGACCGGGTCCGACCGGGTCGGACCGGGTTGACCCGGTTCGGCCGACCCGGGGGGGGGGGGGGGGGTCGGGCCGGCTCGGCCCGGGCCCGGACCCCCCCGTCTTCGGACCGTTTTCGGTCAAATGCCCGTAACTTGAGCTACAGGCCTCCGAACGATGCGCCGTCAGCGGCAACACAATCCTTGGATTGAGCCGGTCGTTTCGGTATATCGCACTCAAGGTTTCGGAATACTTTGTGTTCGGCCGGGTTGGTTCGTACACGAAACCAACCGGGCCCTCGGAGCAGAAACACTCATATCTTGACCTACGGACGTCGGATTGACGTGCCGTCAGCTTTGATGAATTCCTATAAGTGAGACGGATCTTTTGGCTTACTCCGCTCGAGGTTTGGATACTGTCGGAGTGCGGTCGCGTTGGTTCGCTCACGAAACCAACTGGGCCCCTGGAACGAAAAAGCCAATAACTCACAGACCGTGCGTCCGATTGACGCGCCGTCTATCTAGTTGCTTTCCTCTTGATGAGACGGAACTTTTGGTATCCTCCACCCAAGTTTTGGATGCAGATGGATAGTGGATGGGTTGGATCGCACCGAAATCCAACCGGGCCCCTGGAACGGAAAAGCTGATATCTTTCAGACCAGACGTCCGTTTGATGAACCGTCAGCGGCGTTGGTGATCTCGTTGAGAAAACTGTCCCTATGAGTATACCCTATGAGTGTTCGGGGTATAGTTGAGTTATGGCCGGATTGGTTCGCACACGAAACCAACCGGGCCCTTGGGACGAAAAGGCTAGTAACTCACAGACTGGGCGTCCGATTGACACGCCGTCTGTTGCGTTGAGACCCCTATGATGAGGTGGTCCTTTGAGGTACTTCCTTGCGGGACTTTGTGATACTTGGAGTATCGACTAGTAGCTCGTGGAGCAGATCCTCCCGGAGACGAGCGTGCGGAGTACGGAGACCGTGTAGCTGACTGAGACCCGACGACTGCTGATCGAACGACTCGGTGTGTTACAGAGGTGTGCTTGGTTGTAGCAGCACATGGGAGCGCTTGGTTGTAGCGGCAGACCCACGACAGAGGTGCACATGGTTGTAACGGCACATGGGAGCGCTTGGTTGTAGCGGCAGACCCACGACAGAGGTGCGCTTGGTTGTAGCGGCACATGAGAGCGGTTGGTTGTAGTGGCAGACCCACGACCGAGGTGCGCTTGGTTGTAGCGGCACATGGGAGCGCTTGGTTGTTGCAGCTGGCCCGCGGTACTCGATAGGTGGAGTACTACAGCAGTCTTAGGTTAGTGAGCAGTACCTCGGAGTCGTGAAAGGACCACTGTACACTCCAGAGACAGAGCTCTTAAGCATATTACGGTTTCGATAATGAAAATCCTGGTTTGAGCTGAGACTTTTGACCTTTGTGTTTCCTCATGATTGAGATGGGTCACTGGAAAACTTAGGTATATGTATGGGCATATACCTGGGTAGTGGTTATCCGTTGATTTCAAAATCCTTGTGTTTCCTCATGATTGAGATGGGTTACTTGATAACTTAGGTATATGTATGGGCATATATCTAAGTGGAGGTTATCTGTTGAGATCTTCTTGTGGTTACCCTTGTTGGTTTAGTGAGACCATGGGTGTCTCGGGGTCCCTACTGAGTATCGTTACACTCAACCCTGCACGGGCTATGCCCGCACCTCGTTGTGTTGGTTGCAGACGACGGGCAATGCTGACGGAGGCCGAGTGTTCGAGGACTGGACGGTACCCAGAGGTGGACTACACGACGAGTCAGTACCCGGAGGTGGACTACACGACGAGTCCGTACCTGGAGGTGGACTACACGACGAGACGACTCATAGAGGAGGTTGACGGACGAGAGCGTGGAGGAGGCTATCTGTACATACCCTTCAGGTAGGATCCGTGGTGGACGACCAGGAGCTGTGCTATCTGTACCTACCCTTCAGGTAGGACGCGAGGAGGACAACCCAGGAGCTGCTTCCTTCATCCAGCTGTTTGTCTTTTTGCTATTGTTCCTTGTTCAGTTGTAGTTGTACTTTCTTTTGGGTTTGTATTCTGGCCCATCTACTTTTCAACTTTTCTTTTGTACATAGTGTTTTTCTTCCCCTTGTACTCTGTGGTGCTTGTTTTCTTTTATAAAGGAAATCCCTTCCCAGTTATCGGGATTTTACGCCTTTGGTGCTAGTCGCCAGCCCCTGGCCTATGGAAGGCGGGCTTGGGGTAGTCACGGCACGGGCCCCGAGGACGGGTCGTGACACCACACTACCACTTGTCCCTTGGTGGAAAATAAAGAATGAAATAAAATAATAAAGTTATTTTATTATTCTTTTAAAAAGCTTCAAAATCTAACATTTTCATTAAACATACTTCTGTCGAAGTATATTCTCCCTTAAGCAAATCCTGGCTCTACAGATTCAATGATGATCTCAGATTTTTAATCTGAGAAATGAGTCGAATGATAGATAATGAAACTCGTGTGTTTACTGAATGTACCTTTAAAAAGGTCTAGAAATTCATTCCGGGCACACCAGGCCTTGGAATCACACGCTGCCATTTTTTGAAGAATCGTAATAATTCCATATAATTAAAAAAATTACATGGAAAATCCCGGTCTTTTCAAAAGCATTGGAAACAGAAGGTCTTCCTTTTCAATGGAGTGATTGCTACCATAAAATTTTCAAGGAGTTTAATGTTTGATTTATATTAGAACCCATCATCACAATACCAAAATCCAGATGAGTGTACGTAGTTTAAAGTGAAGCATTAGGATATTGGTTGGGACATGTTCTCATATAGGGATATCATGTCATAGATTATGTATTATGATAGATATGGGAGCATTATAATAACTATTCGACACATGATTTAGAATTGGACAGTACAATATATTCTTAGATAACATGGCATCGCTATATTTTTTGGTGTGAAATTAATTGTGCTTATGGCTCAAAATTAGATTGAAACACATTTTATCATAGAGGGATTTTAATATACGAAAACTATGATGGATGGAATATCTTTAAATACTGGACTTCAAATTTATTTACACACTAGGTAAAGGGAACTCTATTGATGATGCATTAAATAGGAAGTTATATAATCAATTAGATAAAGAATATACAATTAAATGTTTTCTAATTTTAGTCATAAAGGAAATTAATCTGCAGTGTTCTAATAAAGGGGTCATTAAAAAAATTTCAATTTCAATTGTCTCTAAATTGGATGATCATGTGAACGTGGCTCATTAATCAAATCCTGAATGTGTTACCATGAGGAAAAAACTCACTAGTTAGGAGACCTCTAAGGGGTGGATGCTAAATAATATATTTTGGACTGGAATTAGAGAACATATTATAGTTCCAATAACCTATTATGAAAATATTTTTTTTACATCCATTTGAGATGGGATACTCATATATAAATAAAGAATATGTATAATGTGTTGATAGATAAATTTTGGTTGATTAGAATTAACATAAGAGTTGAGAAGTTTTTGTCGATATGCCTCAAATGATTGTATCCCAACAAAAAATATAATGATTGGATGCTATGTTTCACCATTTACCAATTACCGGGTGGAAATGGGAGAAGATAAGGATTCATTATGTGGTAGGTATTCCATGAATAGTTCAAAAACATGATGTCATTTTGGTGATTTTGGATTGAATCATGATGTTTTATCATTTCATCCCTATTCATGAATCTAATATGATATAGGATTTGGTAAAAATATAAATTTGGGAGATTTTAATGTGGCATGAAATTACTATTTCATTTTTTCTTTATATGGAGACTATGTTTACATCTTGGTTTTGGATGTACTTTCAGCAGTCCCTTAGAACTCAATTGAACAAGAACATATTTTATGATCCTCAAATGGATGGAAAATATCTGTGGAGGATAAAAATGTTGAAATAAATTCTTAGGGATTCTGTGATGGATTTTGGAGGCTCTAGTGAGGAGCACATACCATTATTGGAGTTATTATACTATTATTTTTAACAGTCCTTGATATATAAGTCTCCTTTTTTTAGGCATGATATGGAAATCCTTATCGTTATCCTCATTTTTGGGGGTAAAAATGTGAGAATTCCACTATTATACCAATAATAGTTCATGATATAATATAGAATATCCACAGTATTAGAAAGATAATGGTGATAAAAAAATGTTATAAGATTTTGTATGTGAAACTTCATTGATGATTGTTATCATTTGAGGATTCCGAACATGATTTCTTGAGAGTCTATCCAATGTTATGGATTTATAGTTTTGGTAAGAAGGGAATGATACCTATATGGTATTTTTATCAATTTTTAGATACTTGACTGTGTGGGTGATATTGATTATCAATTAGAACTACCACTAAAGTTCATTTTTATGCATAATGTTTCATGTATCTGAAATGAATTAGTACTATAATGATCTTGACCACGTAATTAAATTGGACCATACTAATATTAAAATGAATTAAATGTTTATTCATATGGTGGTATGGATTTTTGGTAGGAAGGATAAGATCTTTCATATTAAAATAATTTTTTGGTATATGTTTTATGGAATAATGGTAAAAATCCGAAATATAATGGAGAACATGAGAAGGAAATGTAGGACAAATATCCCGATCTCTTTAGAATAAATGTATGTTGTATAATTTACAAATATTGAATGGATAATTTTGGGGAGAATTTCACACCCCATGTTTCAGGTACTTCAACCTTTTTCTATATTTTTACCATCTATAATGATTTTTCATAGTATCAGAAGACCTGGTAAATTTTGATGGGAGGTTTCTGAGTAGGATGTGATGTGTCAGCTGTGGTTATGGTGTAGAGACAATAATTTTTAGTGTAGGTGTATTGAGTTGTATTTCCTACATCTCTACTAATTTTGGAACCCTAATGGGGTAAGGGTGGGTTATGGCGTAAGGAATTTTTGCTTGTGTTGTGGTGTAGGGGACTGCACTATTGTCCCATCCATTGAATTATAAGATCTAAAACAAAACATGTGATGTGTTTTCAATATATGGTGTTGAAAAATCATGACATGGAGTGGAACATTGCATTTTTTCACAGCATGCTCTATCCTAATATTCTATGTGGTGGTCTTTTGGTTGCACCATGGTGTTGTAGTTCTCTTCCAGGATGTCTTTTTATTTTAATTGTGATTAATGCATTGAGAACATGGTTTTTCATTTAATATTTTGGGGTATAAAACTCATCTTCATCTATATAATTGATAGGAAAATATCTTTATTCCAAAATTTAATTTTTGGTTAATCAAATTGTTTTGGAGGTGCATGATCATTTGTAAATTATTATTCTTATTTGTTCTTAAATATCTACTATTATTCTCTCCCTTAGAGCCACATAACAAGTTCCTATTGGAGATATATATTTTTATGATGTGAATCATTATAATATTTTGTTTGATTTAGTGAAGGGAATTTATTGTGATATTAGATCTAAAAGATCTATGTTTTTTTGTTCATTTTCACCATCTATTGAGATGTAGGTGTCATATCTCTCATATAAACCATTTTAGAAGTTTATTTATTTGTTTTGATTAATGTTTTGATTAAAATTTTTATCCAAACTTGTTTTATTAGTTTTGTAAAAAATTTGATTATAGATTTTTAATGTTTTATAATTTAGATGAATTTCTAGAAAAACCTCATGGTTTAAAAATTAGAAATTCCAGTTTTAAAATTATTGTATTGTTTTGATGCATGAACGTTGTTTAATGAAATGTTTTCTAGAAATAATTGTTTTTATATGAATTGGGTTTTTGAATACATGATTGGAATAAGTTCATTGATTTTAACTTTACCCTAAAAAGGGGTGCATTATACTAGGGTGTTGGGACATGACCATGAAGAAGGGGAATGCGTCATTGGTTTAGTAAAATTGGACACTAAGTAACTTTTTTTGGATTAGAAAAACATCTCATGGGTTGGTAATTTTCATTTCTCATTAATGTGTGTGTTTTTGTGTATGTAAACATTGGAATACATATTTCCAATGATAAAAAATTTCTTCGAAGCCCTTGTTTTTGTTTTCCATTGAAATTATTTTTATTTTGATATAAAATTATTTGACATTGTTAACATATTTTATATAAAATGATCAAACTAGTTCTTGTAATCATGGTGTGTTTTTGGAACCCATTAAGGAGATCCTATTGAGTTTATACTCAACCCATAATTGGGAACTTCTGTGTATTTGTAAATTTCATCTAATGGGAAATATGTTAAGGGAAGGAATCATATTTATCTAGTGATGTATCCTAGTTCCATGGTCATAATAAGTAGGTATGGATCTTATAGTCTGGTTGTATATTCTTTGGGATCTTGTATCTTGATGTCTATAAGTCATGTTTTCTTTGGGGTTTTGTCTCAGTAATTCCATTATCCTTTGTATCTATCATATATTGGTTATGTTATATTACCTTTGATTTTTATTTTTTTACTAATGATTTATATATTAGTTAGGATACTTAAGTTCTATATTGTTCCTATATTATATATTTAAATGAAATATCCCCTCCTAGGATCTTATAATCACTCATAATTGTATATAGTATTTATTTTCTTGGTGATGTTAGCTAGGTCTAGTTTCTCATGGTCACTTCTCAAGAAAATGAGGAGGGGTGGGATTTTACATATATGACCACTTCCTTTCCAACACCATCATTTTCTATGAGATTTTATGTTCATTCTCCTTTGACATTTTCTTAAACACATTCTGAACCTCATGAAATGACATTAGACCCCACTCATAATATAATGGTCAACTATCCTGAAGAAACTAGGTATCCATTTGTACCCTTAATCATCCTAGCTCAAAATTATGTATAAAACCCTAGAAATTTTTTTGACTATAATTTATTTTCATTATAAGATGAATTAATATAATATTTTTATTTTATTCATTCACAATAGTATTTTCCACTATAAGGTGGAGTGGGAATACATGTATGTGTCATGTGTATAACCACCACACACATCTGATTTTTGAGTATAATGAGGACAATCAAAGGATTGAAAAAAGTAGCATGAGAATGTAAGAGTTTATGAAAATGATTTCCAAATTCTCATCTATCATTTGAATCTATCCACTCTTCTAGATAGACATTGAAAATGAAGTAAAGGATAATTATTAGTCTCAAATATGTGTAGGAAAATTTAATAGATTTAATTTATAACATTATTGTATTTATATGAATTAATATTTTCATAGCATCATCATTATAATTTTCTTGATGGTAAGGTAGTTATGACTTCATGGCTACTAGAATTATGCGAGATATGGAGAGCATATAAGCATGAGTTAGATAATAATTTGGTTTCTAAAGTTGGAATGGTTTTAGAGGCTATACCTATCAAGATTGAGTGTCAAAAAAGAAATTAATTGGAAATTATTACTCATTATAAGAGTAATAAATTTAAGGTATTAATCAAAATTTCGGTTTTTGATTGAAAATCTTTTTCAGTTTAATTAATACTATTTTTTATTATTGAATAAAGCTTTATATGATATTTTAGAATGAAATAAAAAATAATTATATGATGTATTTCCATATATATTATGGATGATGATTCTAGATAATGAGAGGAATAAGTTATTTTTCATTGACACCTATACTAAATTAGGTAAAAATTATGAAAATCTATACTACTTATCATATTATGATTTATTGAATTTTTAAAACATATAATCAGTAGAATCAAAATTGAGTCCTATAGACTTACATGTATGTAATTCCATATAATTTATAAGGCAACAAGAAAAAACATAATCTATATTATGCAGTGTACGATATAACTAAATTATATAAGACCACATAATATAGTAAACTACTATGTGATAGAAATCATATTAGAAATTTTTCCATTTTTAGATAATTCAAGCATTTGATATATAATTTTTTATATTTTACTAAAATGTGGGAATACTTATAATATTTCAAACTCAAAAATAATCATGAAATAATATGTTATATCTCAATTTATCATTGTAAAAAAGAATATTTATTATATAAAACTATTTAGCTATATAAATATTGCATAACTTTGGTGAGATTTAATTTTTCGATTTTTGTTTGACTGATTATCTTTTCTAAAATTTAGGGTTACCACAATACATTTATATAAAAATTAATTCAATTGGTTCTGATTTTTGTCAAATATATATAAGTTATAATGACTAATTTTTTTAGTATTATTGAATAATGGTCTTCTGCATTCAATTTAATTATAGTGGGTGGTATTGAACATTTAAGGACATGTGTCCCGATTAAAATTATATAGATCAAGAAGAATGTAGAAATATAGAATTTTGGTAAAATAATACACTCAATAATATATTATATCATTTAGTTTGATTATTTCAAATTTTTACACAAATTATGTAAATAAATAGTTCATTTGTATTCTCATAAAGGATCATTGGATTCCATTGATGAGTAAGAAGCTAACAAATTTGGACCAAATGATCCTTTTAACTTTGAATTAGGATATCAACACCATGGGAGAATATTTTGATGAAAATGGAATAGTATTTTAACCAGAAAATATTATCTCACTTCATGTGCTAGTTCTAGTTGCACTGATTTGGAAAAATCTCATGTAGAGAAATCATAGGCTCATATAGAGGAAAAATATACCAAAAATAGCCACGTAGGAGCGTGAAAAAAATGGGAAAAAATAAATTTATGATAGTAATGGAAGAATTAGGTCAACCACATCATCCAGATTTTGACACGGTTTATTTACAAGCATGTTCATAATGCATTCATTATATTTTGAGTCGAGCGATGGTGAAAATGGTCTTAATAGAGGTAGATAACTTTAATTTCCTAGAAATGGATGTGATGGTGATGGCTATTATGGTGATAGTGATGTTGAGGATGATTGTGATGATGATGATGATGATAATGACAATGTTGATGATGATTATAGTGATCATATTAGTTCTGATGAGTGGTGGATTGATCCTCTACATTTTTTAATGAATGTTATGACACATGATGTTTGATGATTCAATGTGAATACCTAATTTTTTTAAAATGATTATTGTAACTGGTTGAATATATTAATTTCTTTATTGATCTCTCTATATTTTCTTGGAGTTGTTTCGATTTTGGGTGTAGGTGTTTGGGATTTGTGTTAATTCTATGCAAATATGGGAGGTGATGTTGGATACCTATGTGGAGGAAGGCTATACCAATGGTTTAATGAAACTTTTGGTACTAGGTAAACCTAGGTCATCTATACAAATAGTTCAAAAGAAACCATTGGTATAGGTCAATTCCCATGCCTATATAGCCAAAAATTTAGATAAAGGTTGGTATAGGCTATACCAATTTTTCTAATAACATATAATAACTGTTTTAAATCATTTGTATAGGGTGAATTTTTGGTAATGATCACATGGATCTACATTATGATTGGTGTAGGATTTTTAATGTGTCGTACGTATTCACATAAGATAGAGACCAAATTGTGAGATTTTTTATTTTTTCTTAGTTTTACACCTAAGGATATATTTTAGGGTTGTATTATCAATTTATTATGTAATGGTTAATAAATGGCTTGTTTTTCTTATGATCTGAAGCTTTATTATATGCAACTTTCTTATTTTTTTTGAATTTGAATGGATTTTTTGAAAAAAAAAATGTAATTTTTTTAAAAAAATTTATCAATTAAAATTTCATTAAAAATTATTTGTTTTAAAGACATATCCAATGTTTTATTATTTTTGGTCTTTGATATATATTTTAGTGAAATCCTACGAGGCTTTGTAATCACACCCAAATTTTTCCTTTAGTTTTCTGAAGATGTTTCTTTTCAGTACATAGGTAAAGAGATGGGTGTCTGGTAGTTTTCTAAATTCTTGTGGTTTCTATATCATTTATAGTGGGATATATTGGTGTTTATGGATGGTATCATAGAGTTTTGACATATTGATGATCTCTTTGTATGTTCTAGTTTACCACTTTGGGCAATAAATTGTATGTCTAATAGATATATACTATTTCTTATACTATTTCCTCTATAGGATATCTTTCATCTATTAATATATAAGTCATGTTTGGTTGTCATTATAATACTCACCCTATGGTGGACCTTCTCGGGTGATGTTTTTAGTTATCTAAGGTTGGTTCCATACATTCACAGTAAATACATATTGTTTAGCCAATTTATTTGA
Source organism: Viscum album (assembly GCA_963277665.1). Classification (NCBI taxonomy): domain Eukaryota; kingdom Viridiplantae; phylum Streptophyta; class Magnoliopsida; order Santalales; family Viscaceae; genus Viscum; species Viscum album. The sequence continues at coordinate 1,615,610,223 of OY728151.1, forward strand.
TAAGTTAATTTTTCCAATTATGTGGAATTTTTTTTCTATTGACCACAACAATAATTGGATTCCCCTCATAGGTGATGTTATTCTCTAGTTATACCACATTTAGATTTAATATATGTGATAACTTATAGGGTAACTTTATTAGGATAGAGTTGTGGTACACATCATGATTTTGAGGATATTTTGGTGTAAGTGATAGTTAGATGGCCACAGATCCTATGTGATCAATTTTATAGAAGAGGACAATTTTCCATGGTTTTATATTTTGATTATTTTTAAACTCCATGACTCTCTAATTATTTTTTTTAAGGAACACTATTTTCACAACCTAAAAATCAAAGTCTCTTTAATGATTATTAGAAAAGATCTTCTATCGAAGCTAATAAAATTAAATACATTATAGAATGGCATGCCAATTTTCTATGATATCTTAAAAAATTTGGACTTAAAGATTCTTCTATACACTAACATTATCCCAACATGTTGGAGTTTTTCATCACTTTTCATATGCAGTTTTATATGGGGAAATATTAATACTTGAATTGAATATATTTTTTGTATTAGAACGTGAAAAATGGAAGATATTGATATTATCCTCCATTGAAGACCATTTTGTAGGATCTTATAATATACTCAATTTTTTTGAAATGTGTTTTATATTGTACATCATTATAACGGTTATAGGCTATATTGAAGTAGAAATCCATTCTTAATGCACATTTAAACCTAGAGGTAAACCATGGATCTTGATCATATTTGGTAAAAAGTGGTTCCATATGTTTCTTAAATAGTTCCTTTATTTATATCATAGTGTGTTTATAAATGGAAAAATACTTCTTGAATAGAAATGAAGTGTGAATTATTTGTAAATTGATCCACCATACCCATATGTAATTTTTTATTATATGGATTTAGAGGACCTCGGAAAATGTACACAACAATGTTATACCATTTAAATATTAGTATGGATAATGGTCACATTATCCATTTAGAATTAGTATATTGTACCTTAGCGTGATTAAATTATATGAACATTGAGGTGTATTGATTCACCTCTATCATAGTGGTATATAATATTATATATATTTTTCATAGTTCAATATAGTGACCGTCTAGCATTGTGTCTTTGGGAGGATGATTGAAATATCTCAATATTAGAATAATTTAATTTAATTTTTAATTTTTATATATTTTATGAAAATAATGGTATATCTGCGATTTTTGAACAATGAATTAAATTTGTAAAAAATATACTAGCAATGAAGAATGAATAAGAAATTATGTTATAATGAATGGAAATTGTAATAGAATAATTTCCCTAAGTCAATCTTCATTTCCGCTTTTTTATTCTCATACATACTCAATGATAATAATCCATCATATTTGTGGTCATAAAATTCTTCCCCGACTATGAACATATTGTGTACCAAACAATACCCAAGCACACTATGCATCCACCTTATCCTTATTAAGCTATAGGTAACATCAATTGAGATCACCCCAATATGTAACCCTCATAGTCTAAAACCATACACATTCATCACTTAACCCATAAGGCTCCATCATAAGCCCTAATAATCATGTTAAGTGTGGGGGAATAGATTTGAAGAATAATTAAATCCATATTAATCATAGTATGAACACATTATCACCATTCCCCACTATGGATTATTTATAGAAGAACTAAAATTAAATAAACCATAAATAAATATGAATGATCTAGGACTCATGTTCATCATTTTATTCTTAGAATAAGATATACCTAAGGTTATATCTTTAAAATAGTGAATATTAGTTATCATAGTGATGAAATATGGTGGAATGTGATAGTAGTGAGAGAGGGAGAATAAAATTTATTCAAAATACCCAATTAATTACAAAAGAAAATAAAATTATAAAACCTAATTTACTTTAAAAATTCAGCAAAAATAGTAGGGGTGTGTGTCATGAATCCTTTATGATAGGGGATATAAATCATATAAATATAAATATATAAGGTTTTGTTTAGAATTATTCATCGTGGGTGGGATCATCTTACACATATACATATCTAGAAGTACAAGGGAATTTCTAGGAGTTATAAAGATTCTATATTTATCTTTATCATTGAAGACATTGAAATCTTCTCTCAATATACTCTTTGAATATATAATCCCTAAATACATACATGGGATCTTGTTTCCGCCTTTTACCTTGAATTAGTGAATCCAATTAAAAAATATGTTTTAAGGATGAGGATCATGGGTTGAATTCCATAAAAAAACATTTATCTTTATGGAAAAGTAGAAGACTCTTACATATCATCTTGGAAATTTTTTCAGATGTACTGAACCTAATGTATTCCTCAATGAAAATAACATAACCATTATTTCTTAATGAAAATAAACATACATATCAGTCACATGGATAAAATCCTCATAAGTGGAAAATGAATAACACTTAGGTATAATAAATAAAATAATAGTTATATTTATATATCACATGGATGAAACCCTCCTATAGAAAAAGAAATGGATGATTATATATTAACATATCCATTTGGTAAACATGAAATATATTACTTATGGAATCTTACATATGGGTAGTTTACTATTATGTATTCCCTTTATTTTCAAAATGTCCCTTCATCACCCTCTTTAGAAAGAATATTATATATGAGTATAAGACTCTTACATGTGATGTTCTTTGTGAATTTAGATGACTTCTAGAATTCATTAAATTTAATCTAGACAACCTTACTTAAAAATTCATTGTTTTATTACATTTATCTTATGAGACATGGAACATTCAAATTAGTACGGTTAAACAAAAAAACACTAGAAATTATGTTTTCTAAACGAAATTAATAATTGAAAATTTATAACATCACTAAAATTAATGACATTATGATAATTACATAATAAAGTGAAACATATTTTTAAAAACTAAATATGTGATAATCAATCATAATATTTTAAAATGGAAGGAATAAATTAATTAATTTGTTATGTAAAATATGTAAAAATATATTAATTATATATTCCCCAATAGTTTAATATTTCACTCCAAAGAAATAATTAACTATATATATCAAATTCTTATAAAAATTAATGAGGAATTTTTCAGAAAATTTAGAAAATAATGTTTTATCATATATCATTTTTGCAAACAATTTCCTTTAATTATCTTCTCATACTTTTAAATTATTTAAATTTCTAAAATCCATAAATAACCCAATCAAATCTTATTTCACATGTAAATTTATTCCTCTCAACACATAAGATAAATTTATATTAGAATTGATCTTTGAATTGAAAAATGTATATATCAATATAAGATTAAAAAAAATTTCATTTCTCTACATCATGATTCATAAGATTAGCTTTCTATCTTAAATAAATTTTCATAGTGATTTGGGGGATATGTGTTAATGGGTGAAATTATTTAAAAATTTAAAGGAATAAAAAAGATGTTTTTACTCTTAAATACATAACTAGGAATACTAAATTGAAACTACAAAAAATATACCTCATAAAATTGTCTATATTAAGACAAAAATACCATATTTTCTTAATATGAACCATGATTCATAAAATAAATGTAATGAATGTTCTCAACCATATTCTCCCCATTGTTTTTGTCTTTTGTCTTTTTTTCTTTTTGTCATTTTTTTTATTTTTTAGAAAGAGGATGAGCTAATCAATGAGCATATTGAATGAATGAAAATTCATACCATTTTATTTTTATGAGGGATATGATTCATACATGTAAGTATATTGAATAATTCAATATCATCTCTTTTTCTTCTTCCCCGATATTTTTAATTGAATAAGATGATAATAAATGAATCCCAATGTAGATATATTCTACTCATTCATATTTTTATATCAAATTTCCAGAATAATGACTTAGATCTAACACACCCCATAATGTTCTTCATCCAAAATAGAATACATGAAAGGCCATTCCCCCGTAAACAGACCTGAAATATTGATGAAAATATATTAAGACTAAAGGTAGGTAAGCATAAATTAACTTCTAATATTTCTTAACCAATAGGAGAAATCATTTATTTTAAGGGATAAAAAGGTCTAATTTAATGTGTAGGTCCTATATAAAAATTTTGGGTTCCCAAGGAGCTTCCTTAATACTATCAAGAAAATTTTATGAATTCAATATCATTTAATGATATGAAACATGAAGTTCATTTTCTCCTAGAAGTTCCATGTTTCATGGAAGAAAGTTATGGTATTATGATGAATACGTCAAAAAGTGTTTAGAATATATTCAAGGACACGAAAATTTATCTCTGGTCAATTTTTAATTTAAATTTACTTCAAAAAATAGTCAAAATACTAAATATTTTTGAAATTAAAAGTAAAATTAAAATATTCTGCACAAATAATCATTTATAAATAATTTTTTTTAAAGAATCAAGTGATCTCACAAAAAAAAATTATGGGTGAAATGTTTTAATGAATACTCATTGACGTTCAAAGTTCCAAATAATTTTTATCAAAAAATTAGTTGGTATATTGAAAATCCCCTACACATAAATGAATCATCCCATTTGAGTTGATGAATAAATAACATGAATACAAAAATTTTGGATAAGAATTAAAATATAAGGACAAATATAACATGGTTTATTTGGGAGTGGCATCCCTGAGATAGTATCATAGCTTGTGAATTTTAAAAACCTATTATAAAATGAAATAATAATGAACATTATTTATTGGATACTAAAAATCATAAAAAAGTGAATAATAATCCTAGTTTGGGTTATGGAGTGTATATTAGTTATTTACATCTCCTAATTAGGCATTTCCCACTAATATCCACAATTCGAAAAAGGATTTGTATAATTTGATAGCATCCAATATATATTTGTTGTTACATTTTTAGTGTCAACTAATTTCCCCCTCTAGTGTACCACTTTAATAGTGTTATGTATGTTTTCCCCAATTTCTATGAGATACTCCTTGCATGGTGGTGGTGGTAGGATGGAATATTTGTCCTCCATCACTTCAGATGCCCCTACTAGTGTTGTTTCTTCAACATTAAGGAAATTCTCATTTTATACCACATAAAAATATTTAACCAAAGGGATGTTATTAAATAAATTAACTCAGATAAAATAAAAACATGATTGATCAATAAAAAATTATTCCCATATAATTTGGTTAGCATAAGACACTATCTCATTATATATATCCACTCATAAATATTAATTTACTATATTTAATTAAATTTTAATAGGTTCATGGAAGTTCATCGATCACTCTATAGGTGAATCATATTCTTATTCATCATGACTCTATAGGAAAATACATGGGATGAATGAATAAATTAATTAAAAATAATGGGTGTAAATGCTAAATTTAATTTCAATAAAATTATAAAAAAGGGGTACAATAATAGATTATATTAATTTATTATCTTGGGTGTATGTTCATCTTATTTGATCAATTCTTATTTGTAGTGTGTTGTTATAGTTGGATATTATTAGTCAATTTGATCTCTTATCTCTTTAAATTACAAAACTTTAGTGGGGTTTTCTTCCAAGGCTAGAGAGATATATAAAGTCAATGATTCTTTATTATTTAGGTTAGATGATCAATTAGAATCTCACTACATAAAAAATAATTTTATAACTCATTCAGTGCCTTTTTATCTCCTACATGTATATTAAGATGTAAGTCTACATTAGTTTTCTATTATAAAATTTTAAGTTGAGGCTTAATAGTTGATGTTCCAAGTGTTACATTACAACCTCTTTATGTTCATAAACATTATAATTTATATGAGTTATCTTTCTTCCACTAGTTCTTAATATTGGTTCATTATTTTATTTTCAATGTATGCAATGAAATATCCAACTATAAATTTTATTAGGATCCTCATCTTCTCCATCTATTCATTAATTTTTTCAACTATAACTATTTTTCATCATAAAACACTTCCTATATCACCTGTGAATTGTAAATATACACATCGTAAAAATATAAATTAAAATTCATCATAAAAATAAGAACATTATTTAAGATTTTAATGAAAATAATGGATATTTAATTACAAATGTTAATAGAAGAGTTATTAATAAACTTGGAACCCTGATAAAGTCACTATGTTCTTAACACACCAGTCATAGGGTGGTACAAAATACTATTTATATATAATTATGTTCCACACAATATAATACCATGGACAACACTCAAGGATCCTTTTTGGGATCATTCATAATTCAAATAACTTTAATTTTATACATTTTAATAAAATATTGAATGATGGTAGTATTGAGAATAATTTTATTTAGAGATAAAAAAATAATATACAATGTAGAATCATTTTATAAAAATGTTTATAAGAAATAAAATACTCAATAGAAAATTTCCCTATGTAATAATTCATTTCCAATTTTTCAGCCTCTCACTGACTTAATGATCGTACTCCATTATATGTGTGTATATCCCCTATTTTATTTTCTATTAATATACTATGTACAAAAAAATCACAAAGTAAAATGAACTTACACATCCTATTTAGTTGATAATATAGAGTGACACACAATCAAGAAAAATCTATATCCCACCCATATAGTATGTAATTTCACCCATTCATCAATCAACCCGCATGTCCCCCTCTCATACCATTATGATCGATTATTGTGATGGATAACAGTGTAAAATAAGAATAAAATAGCATGAAAATCTTATTGAGAACACATTTTCACCTTTCCCCACTACTAATTACCCTTTCAAAACTACTAACTATCCTTATATAAACTGAGAGTAGATTGAAGAGAGTTAAATATTAAAGATTAATGACTTAGATTCATCACTGGATTCTTCAACCGAGATATTTATTAAGTTAATTCTTCACCACCATGAATATTTGAGATCATAAGGAAGAAATATGGGGAAAATATTAGAATGAAATGTAACACATTTTATTTAAAAGAAATGGTGAATTTAAGAATAAAATAAAATAGTGAATGCTAAACTATTAGAAAAATTTGACAATGATGCCATGGGTTTTTATTGTGAATCCTTTAAAATATAGTAGATTAAATTTTTTAATAGAACATATCAATGATTTTTCTAGTAATATTTATCAGTCATGGTGTAGTATTCCATGTTTTCACGGATCATGTAGTCTGATGATTCCATATGGAACACGATTCTATATTTTTCATTAATTTTGATGTCTTTGAAATCTTATCCTAATATTCTCTTTGAATTTATAATCCCTTAAAATATCCCATGATAGAATTTACATCATTTTAAAAGAAATAATATATGTAGTGAATAAGAATATATTTAAGGGAAAAGGATCATGGGATACCTATAATTCCCCAACAAATATATTCAAGTCAAATTATAAGAGTCGTATATATCAACTTCGATAAATTTTCTCTACATTCTGGGCCTTAAATATTCCTTATTGAAAATAAGTTGACATTTATGAATTAGTATATAAAATATTACATATAATTAAATTGGATGAAATATTCCCCTATAGAAAATTCACATCCCCTATGTACCATAAGGAATCTAGAAGTTACTTTTAAACTTGAGTAGATAAAATATTACTAAAAAAAAGGTATGGGAATTTATGTATCAATATATCCAGGAGGTATCATTTGCATATAAAACCAAAGGAGTCTTAAATATGGGATTTATAGTGTTACCTATACAAATATATAGCCAAAGTATTCCTCATTAGCTAATTTAGAATGAATCTTATATATTTTTATAGAATTATTACATAAGAATTAAATTATCAATTTATCTATATTTAAAAATTATTCAACATTCTTACTAATTCCCTTATGTATAAAAATTATTCCATATACTATATTCATAATCTAATATAATAATTTTTAGTAATAGTCTAATTAAACATCTAATGACATGAAATGAAGTCTGATTATAAAAATTAATAATTAAATAACAAAAAAAACTAAATATCATAAATTTAGGATGGTTTCAAAATACATCCCAAAGTATTCTTATATACTAATTATTTTACAATTACCCAAAAAATAATAAAATAGTGTGAATTTGATCATTAAATTAACAATTAAAATATAATAAATTATATTATCTGTCAATAACTCAATAACCTCCTTCTTCATGTTTCCCTAAGAGAAATGCCCTGAAAATCTCAATACATCTAATTACATTCAAGGTGGATGGAGAAGTATGATATATGGGTATCATCAAATATATCATTTTATATCTCTAGTTATTTTGAAATATAGAGTACAGTTCCAAAATGATTGAATTTATCATTATAAATATTAAATTAATAATGCTCCCTTTTTTCACATTATTTTCAAAATCTTGATCATCCCCATGAACCTCCTCGATTTTATAATCGATAGGTGGTTGTAAACACATTTAGGAAAGGAATGTTGTATTCACTACCATTATTATTTCTAGATCTATCATTTTTATATCAATAAATATGGGTTTATTTTCAATCCTCATCATAGATATGTAAGAGGGTTCCTTTCTACTAAGAAAATCAACAACCATATTCACTTTTCATGGATGGTAATGAATTTATGAATTATATTCCTTGAATAAATCTTACTATATTCCTTGATACATTATATCTCTTTATATGTGAATATATACATTAAAACATTATGATCAATATATATATCACACTACACTATACATAGGTAGTACCTCTAAATATTCAATGCAATGATAATAATTGTCAACTCTAGATTATGTGTTGTGTATTTTTTTTAATACATGTGTATTTTTGTTAATATATTAGTTTTATTCATGTTTTGAGTTATTATTATCATTATCAACTTTTTTGAATAAAAAATTATATTAATCTAATACCCATAAACGAAATAGTAAATAAATTATAATACAATAATTGAATAGAAGAAAACCATTATTTAAAACAATAGTTAATGAGAAATCATTATGACCAAAGATAAGAAGTTGAGTAAAAAACACATTACATTAAATCCTTCTTACATGAATGTGCTCTAAACACTTTTATAATAGAAACAGCTATCTCAATCATCTATTTTAGGATCATATCTATACATATAAACTTTTACAGTCTTCAAATATAAAAATTCATTACCAGTATGTTACATAGTTATATTTTATTTTCATTTTCATATATTTTTTTTTATTGTTTTTTTAAAAGTAGTTTTATAATATCTGTAACCAAATATGATTTTAAATGAATAAATTTTTTAATAGAGTACAAAACTAGAACCACTAAGCCTAAATGAACAACCAAATATCATTATATAAATTTCATAGTAATAAAATAAACATTTAATTTCTGTCAACAAACAAGATTAATATCATTATGAAATTAGCATAATTTTCATATCCAATAAAAATGTATTGACTAGTTGTTAGAAAATAAGAACTCAATTTTTTTATCCATTTAATTCTTCAAAAATAGTTTTTATTCAATAATGATTTTTATTGATTTTTATGAGATAATATTAAAATTATTCCATGGAAATTTTTTAAATTATATTTATTAAAAATAATATCATTTTAAACCATCATATAAAAATTATACATGGGTTAATTGATTGTGTTTTTCTAAAATTATTATTTTTTTCTAAGCAATAGTGTAAAATAATAATTTTTATTGTCAACTACATTTTTCCCAATAACTAAATATGATCCAATAAGATTTAAATCGGTATAAAATTAAAATTGGATATATTTTAATTTAAATAATCCAATTAATTTTATTGAAATAAATTATATTTTAAATTTTTTATAAATATACTTTTATATATAGAATGATTTTTTTTCATAAAAAACTCTTTTTATTACAGTTTCAATTTTAATAATAAATTAATTTAGTAAAATTTTGTAAATTTAATATTAAAATATGGATTCCAAATATATAATTAGGATGATAAAATAGGGTAAATCAGACCCTTTTATTTTTGGTCATTATGAGTATTAAAATGAGAAAATTTTTATTACAACTTTAACGGTAAAATAAGTTAAATAGGCATAAAACTAATGCGTTAGAGATTAAAATTCATTAAAAAATTAAATTTATTTCATTTAATGAGTATAATTCAACCATAACAATGAATTAAAAAAATATGAGCTTATTCTATTTAACATTTATTATAACATTATAATATTTATGTATAAAATAACGTAAAAACTGTTTCTCTCTTACATTTAATATCTATAAAATTTTCCGAAAGGGATATTTTTTTTTCAATTATAAATTATTATTTTAAATATCAATGATTTTTTTATAATGGAAATTTATTTCTAATTTTTTGGGATGAAATAATTACCTAACATCATATGTAATAATGATACAACTTCTATGCAAGCAGTAGAAATATATATAAAATGATTTTGAATAGTAATAAAGTAATATTATTTGGGTGAGATAATTTTTACCATTAATTTTGAAGATAAATATTAAAATTTATAAATATTTTTATGGTCTAGATTTAAATTCCATTACTGCCATTTTTTTGTCAATGTCAAATTATGTAAATAGTAGCTAAAATGGCATTAATAGTATTTTATGTTAAATATATTTTATTAAGTTATTTAAAATTCATATAAATATTTAAATAGAAAAATTTGGATTATATATGGTCTAAAATTTATTCTCATATCTGTTTTGAGATGATTTTTACCTTAAAAGTATAATCATTACCATTTAATATTAAAAAACTCATCACCGTGGTGAAGATCAATATTAGATAAAAAAGCGATTAAAAAAAATATATGGTTTAAAATGACACTGGAACATATAAATAAATTTATTAGACGATTTTATTATGAAAATAAATTCTATTTCTTCTAATACATTTCATTTTTTACTATTTTACGTGAGTTAGACACATATTATTTAATAATATTTCATGTATTTGAAAAAATTACATTAATGATAATTTATAATAAACATTGTTTAATAAATTATTTGGAATTCATAAGAATCGTATATTTGTCCAATTTAATTTCATATGGATTAATATATAAGTCACATTCCATTTATGGGTCAATTTTATTTTTATTGTAAATTCTTTACCCTTAAATAGTTAACAACATTGACATTGTGGTAATTGTAGAAACGATTAACGGGGGTTGACACTAATAGATAAGAATAAAAACAACACATAAACTGTTATGAATATTATTTTATTAGATTATTTAGTCATATAATCATCATATATACATAATAAATCAGTTTTCACTAACATTATTATTAATTTGTTTATTAATTTAATACTTTATGTAATTCCAGGAGTTCCCCTCACCTCACATATAAAATGGAACCTCTAATCCCCACATCCTCACTGCTTTTTTAGACTTGTATATCATCCAATTATGAACATAATACCTTATTATAATCCTTAAATACATCATAGAGCTTTTGGTGTTTCCAGAAAGACTATCCCTTTAAGGTTTAAGGTGTAATCCAAAAGTGGTTTCTAAAAGAAAATGTATAAGTGTTAAATGATCATTAATTCATAATATTAAATATACTTAATTTTTTTTATTATGTTAAAACCATTATCATCCTTTTTTATACCATACATAGTGTGAAATCATTGTTATTGCATACTTACGACTTATCATCTCCGTAAAGAAGTGAAATTTATTTTTCATCACAACTTTACATGGATGGTTAAAATTTTGTATTAAATATATATATTATATTTGGAATTATTATGTTTCTTTAAAGGTGAAACATTATTTACCATTCTTTATATCCATTTATTTAAAAAAGGAATCAATGTTCATTCATACGTATGACTTACCATCTCCATTGATGATGTAATTAATTTTTCTATCTTTAAATTTTATGGATGAATATAAATATAAATATTTATGAGTAATAAATATATATGATATTTATTTCATTTTAATCAATATTTATAAGATGTAAGAATGATCAAGGTACACAAATCAAACATTATGAATCAAAGCATCCCTAAAAAACAAAATAGTTAACACTTAGAATAAAAATTTCATTAATGAAATATTAATAAATGGGTGTTGAAATAATATATGTGGATAATTTATGATATTATATCAATGTAAAATCTTTTATAAAATGATAATAAATTGTAAATTTGTTATATATGAGGTTAAATCACATACAATGCAACGGGAACCTTAGGTAAAGGATTTTCCATAACACTTTTATTTCATTGAGACACATGACATATTCACCACATGTTTATTTTATATTGTGTTGATACTGACCTGAACATATTTTATTATGATTATGATGATAATAATGGTGATATAAATATTCATATAAGGTGAAATTATTCAAGAGGTTTTGATTCAAAAGTTTCCAAGGTGGTAAGGGATTCCTTCTCATGATCCACTCTATTGAGAAATATATGTATTACACACATATTTACTTTTATGTGGTTTACATAATATCTATTTTTTAAATCAACATGAAAATAAATGTATTAATGGTGATTAAAGTTCCAATTCATGTTAATATTTCAAGGGATAACAATTTAAATCTTACCAAAGAGGTATACATTTATTTTACAATTTCATTTTGTTGGGAATGCATAGATTTTGTTCTTAGAGGAATAATATAATCTATAATTCAAAAAAATATATCATCTTATCCTTTAGATATTTATGGGTCTTCTCTGATTTCATATAACTTTTCCCCTCTCCAACACTTAAATAAATAAATGAAAATTTTGAAATAATAAATGATCTTTCTTTACTTTTTAATTGGGTATATTTTTATTACATGAGGTTATTTTAGAAATATATTTTTAAAAAGTACATTCTTTTTACGAAAAATATTTATTAAAGACATTTTATGTTATAATTTAATTTCTATAGATTTTTAATATAATATATTTAATTTTTTTCTAAAATGGTAAATTTAAATTTTCATTACAAATAATCAGAAGTAAATTTTCTTGATAATTTATCTGAAATTAGAATATTTTCCCACTACCATAACCATTTATTCTATTTAGAATATTCTATAAGTTTTGAATGGGTTTTCACATAAAACTATTTAATGAAATATTATATTAATGTTTCAATTCCATTTTCGAAATTTCTCCAAATGAAATGATTTTATTATAAAACCTATATTTTTGATTAATTAATAGTAATATTTTATCTATCATTATTTTTATGATCATTAATTTTCTTGTGAAGAATTTAATTTTTTATAATCACTTTTCATTGTACATTATGTTTTTCTTGAATACACAATTTATTTTTATAAAGGATATGATTGTTTCTAAAATGTATACTATTTTTAAATATAGTTTTTCTCTAAAAATATTATTTTATTGAGTGAGGATTTCATAACATATGGTATTATTTAATAAATAGGATATTTGTCTCTAAGAATATTTTTTAGGAAATAAATTTACCTTTAAATATATGAGAAATTCATCTGACATGTAGTGATGGGTGGGTCCTAGTTATAGATATCGACTAGATGCATCGATATGTATCAAGATATTAATCAACTGGCATGACATATTAGATGATTATTTTGTTTACACTTTTTTTTGGAATGATCCCATGTTTGAGAGGCCATGATAATAAGATTCAAGATTTATATCTTAAGAAGCCTTGATTATGAATATCTAGAATTATGAATCCCATTTATTAATAAATCATATTTATTTATCCATGTTCATTCTATGTTGATATTATTTATGAATACTCATTGAACACAATTATTGAATGAATGACATGTGTTTTGATTAGAAACCCTACAATATTCATTGTGACTTGTTAACTCATAATAACTTTCGTTTTAGGTAACCCATATTGAGTTTTTGAGCTCATAATTATTTTGATTCATTTCCCCTGTATATAAAGAAGGAATATTTGAAAGATTTCAAGGATTCATATTATTAACTTTAACATTGTTTTTATATTTAACTACCAATGTAAAATGTGAATCATGTTTTTATCTAGTTTACCAAGACAATTAAAATATTTAGTATTTTGTGAGGTTATTGATTTTATCTACAACCAATTTAATAAAGAAACCAATAACTCAAGGATGATAGGGTTGTGGTATTTATAGTTTGTATCAGACCAATTTTAGATTAAACCATTGGACTAGATTTAGTAAAACATTGATTATGGAAAAAAACCCTATGAGAGAATTTTCGATAAGTATAATTATAATATAATAACCTAACATTTTGGGAAGATAAATATTATGTGGTTTTCCTATTAACACATCTATCTTTGCATACTTCAAGTTGATATGGTTATTACATAGATTAACCTAGGGGTAAGAACTATAAAAAGAGTTGGTCAATTATATCTCAACCTTTATAATAGTCCATAGAGAGTGTACCCTTTTTATAAAACTAGTTCGACACTCCATAGGGGTATTCTAGTGCTAATAAATTTTTTAATTATGAACCATTATGATGAATGAGAGAATACAACCTATAAAAAACTATGATATTATATAGTGATATTGGATAAAACTAATGTGTTTTGAGTTGATAAGTATAAGGATTATCACATGTTTAAAGGCATATATAACCATTTTTAGGTTTTATACGAAATAGTTTAACATTATTATGGGTATTTACAGATATATTAATGTTAATAAAAATAAATGGTTTACTATATGTTTTAGAAAGAAGGGTTTTTGAAGAATAATTATTTTATATTATCTATAAATAAGATTAAAGTTGTCGATAAACAATAGGGTTAACATGAAAATTGATGTTAGGGTAATAATATCCAATTATTTTTTTATTTTGTTAAAAAAATAAGATGTATAAGAAAAAAATGGTGGTTAAATGTTATTTGATGATTAATGTTATTTTTAGGATATTTATCAAACTTGAAATGCTCAGTCAAAGGCAAGCCTCTAATCATTTATTAATAAAAGAAAAGAAATAAGAAATTACTTCAAAATAGAAAAACAACTACATATCATAGAAATAATACCCTTCATGGTTTTAGAAAAAGATCAGTTCGTAAACCAGGGGAAACCAGTCACATACAGAAAGGATATAAGGAATGAAGCCTCAAATGAAGGGTGATAATGGTGATTTTCATATGACTGTCCTACGTGTTGTCTGAGATAGTATGAAATTTTTACTTAAACTATTTGAAATATAAATATTAAGTTGATTTTGGGAACATATTATATGATCAAATATTTTTCAATTTTTTTATTTAGAGTTTATTAATGATATTTCAAGAGATTTCTCATCGGATAGAGGTATATATAACAGTTTGGTTTAAATGTAAAGGATTATTTGGGAAGAATGTTATTATATATTTAGAGGTGTATGATTAATGGAATGAGATAATCTTTAATGATAAATGTTTATTTAATGTTGAGGTTATAGATTTTATTTCTGAGTTAAGGATTTCTTCTTATTTAATGTTATATGTCAAAACTATGTTTTTATTATCTAATAATAGATATTATTGTATTATTTATTCAAATAATGGTTTAATAATTTTAGATATTATCTTACCTTATGATAACCATTTTACATTTACTAAAGAAAAAATGAATATATTATTATTATTTTATAGAATATTTTAACTATTATACATTGATTTTAGTGCTTTAGGCATTTAAAAATCATCTTTAGTAGTCATTTTGGAGAAAAAGATGTGATTGTAGTGGAAATTTATTAAAGGATGAAATTATACCTATCATTTATGTATATTTACATGTGTTATTATTCAAAATGGTAAAGTAATCTATTAATTTTTGGGAAAAAATATTGAAATAAAAATTATATCTTGTTTTCTTTATTGTTAATTAATTTATGTCCTTTTTACCCCTCTCTGGTTTATGGTTTTGTAGTCATTAAATTTCTAATGATCATTCACATTTGTGTGATAAATGTTTTCTATCACCCTATATAATTATTTATTAATTAATTTTTCCTACATGTATATTTTTTCAATTACCATGAATGTTCTCATATTTGGAAACCTAGTTATTATTATTCCTTATAACCTACATACTTCCCTTTACCTTTCTTATGAATATTTTTTTTATTAATTTCTCTTAAGAAGTGGGTTTTCAACAAAGAAATTTTAAAATGTCAAACTCATTATCAACAAGCTACAGTTGAAATTAATAGGAAATAATTTCTTAAATGGGGAAGAATTTAACACCCTCGTATTTTTAAAGAAAATTATTTTTGATAGTTTGTGCAACACACAACACCGAGCCTAAATAAACCACAAAATATTATAATTTAAATAATATATTTATAAAATATCCTTTTAATTTCAAGGGGTCAATATTATTAACTAAATTATGAAATATATATAATGGACCTAATGAATAAAAATTTATGAATAATTCTTAATAATAAAAAACTCAATTTTTTGTAGTCATTTTATTATTCAAAAATTAGTTATCTTAAAATAATTTTATAAATCGGTGAGAAAATAATATATTTTATTTTAGAAATTTTATAAAATTTTATTTAATAAAAATATCATCATTTTTAAATAATCATATCAATATTTTCATAGGGTTAATTGTTGTGATTTTTCTGAAAATAATTATTTTCTAGTGCATATTGAAAAATTTAGATTTTTATGGAAAATTTTATTTTTGATTCAGGAATTTAAAAGGATAATTTTTTTTAAAATGGATTATATGTAAAATTAATTCTATAATATTCCAAATAATCTAATCATGTTAATTTTAATCATTTTCATTGCTGAATTTTGAATAAAACACTTATATTTAAGGATGTATTATTCTAAAAAAGTTGTTTTTATTGCATTTTGTTTTTTATCATCTATTATTTTTTGGAACATGTAGAAATTTATTTATTTAAAATTAATTCTATATTAGGAATAATTTTTCCCAAATTATATAAATAATTGGATTTTATTTTTTATCATTCTGAATAGTAACCATAGTAAATTTTTATTACCAAAGTGAAGGTAAAATGAGTTAATTACTATTTAAAGTAATGTTATAAAGATTAATTTTAATTAAAAAACATTAACTTACTTAATTTAATTATTAAATTTCTTCCATAATAATCAATCCATTAAAAATATTACATTTTTTTCCATTTAACATTTATTTTAAATTTTATAATATTTATGTTAAAAAATGAAAAAATTGTCACTTTCTTTCCTTTAATATATATAATATATTGTGATGGGGATAAATATAATTATGTTCAGTTATTAATGTTTATTTTAAATATTAATGTTTTTTATAATCATATCAATTTATTTTTAATTTCCAGTGATGTAATAATTACGTTAAATGCTAAGGTAATGACGACATAATGCTTGTGCAAGTTGTATAAAAATAAATAAAATGATTATAAAAATACAAAAAGTAATATTTTTTAGTTCAGAAAAACTGTCCCAAGGTTTTTTAAGATGAATATAAAATATTATATATATCTTACAGTTTTATATATAAATTCTATTTCTTTAATGTTTTATTCAAATCCAAATTATGTGAAAAGTTCTTAAAATTAAGTTAATAGTATTTTATGTTAAATATATTTTATTATTTTAATTAAAAATAATATAAATATTGAAATAGAAAAATTATGATTTGAAACATTCTATAATTTCATATATTTTCCCAATTTTATATAATTTTTACCTATTATATAAAATTATAAGCCTTTAAAATTTAAAAATTAATTAACATAATTATGGTTAAAATTGGTTATCCATGGGTTCATTTGAAAAATATATGGTTAAAAATTATATATAAAACTGAAAAATTTGATTTTATGATTATATTTATAAATAGTCTTAATGTTTTCTTATTACATGTCATTTTGGAACCATTTTACATGAGTTAGACACATGTTATATTATAATATTTCATGTGTTTCTAAAAATGACATTGATGATAATTTATAATAAATAATATTTCATTAAATGAATAAAAATACTTAAAAAACCTAAATTCATCCAAATGAATTATATATGGGTTTAAATATCAACCATGGTTCATTGAAAAATCACTTTTCTTTTTTATGGTAACATTATTTAACCTTAAAGAGTTTAAAACATTGATATTATAGTAAATGATAAAAGAATTAATATGGGTTATAACTAAGATACTAGGATTAAAACATCCCATAAACGTGAAAAAAATATATTATATGAGATTATTATACTTATAATATTGATATATCATAAATATATAAATTTGGTGTATCTTGATTTTAAAAGTTAAATTATATTAATTTAATAATTTAAGTAATTTCAAGGGTGCACCATCACTAACATATAAAAAGAAACAACTATCATATCTTCCTCCAACATTTTGACACTTATATATCATACAAAACTGAAAAATACCTTCCAATATTCATTAAAAACATCATAAGGTTTTTTCCAAAATACCATCCCCTTAAGGCATAATGTATAACCCAAAAGAGGTTTCTCAACGAAGAGGTATAAAACTTAATTGAGTATTCTAAAATTTATTTCTAATTATAAATCTTTTAAATACATGGCATAAATTATTAAATAATTAATTATGTATCTTAAATACAATTAATTGATATTATTATTTTCTGACAACCACTACACACATTCTTTCCATCTTATGGAAATCAAAAACATTGCTCATACATACGTACATCTCACTATCTCCAAGTAGTGGTGAAATTCAGTTTTCATCACCAATTTACCTTTATGGTTATAATTAAATATTTAATAAATATATATATTATTTTTTTACTTTTTAAAATTATGTTAATTCTAAATATTATTTACCTTTATTACATTCCACCGATCAAAAATTCGAATCACCATTCACGTGTACGTACAACTTACCATCTCCATGAATGATGTAGCTCATTTATATATATATATATATATATAATTTTTATGGATGAGTATAAATATATATATATATATATATTTAATATATATTATATTAATATCATGTCAATCATTATATAGATGATGGAATCATGATGAAAGTGTAAGGACTATAACTGATGAACTGAAACTTTCGTAAAAAGTGAAACCGTTAACACATACAAAAAACAATTATAATAATGAATTATTAATCAATGGTTGTTGAAATTATATAATAGGATAATATATGATACTATAAGTATGTACATTAATTTTATTATATAATGATAATAAATTTAAAATTTATTACATTGGAGGTTAGAGAACATTTTAAGCATATAGAACCTGGGGTAATGGTTTTTTGTCACACTTTTATTTCAATGAGACAAATGTCATATTCACCACTTGTTTAATTAATATGGTGTATATAATACCAATTAATTTATTTTATAGTGATTACAATGAAATTTTTTATTATTTACATATCCATATAATGTCCTATATTTCATTCAGTTTTGATTCGAATGATTCCAATGTGATTTTTGATTTTTTTATCAATTTCTAATCCATTGAGGCATATTTGGTATCACGCACCTATTTAAATTTATATGGTGTATATAATAAACAATTTTTTTAAAATTGAATATAGATTTATTCATGATGAATAATGATACAATTCAATTAACACATTTAGGGGTTTATAATTTAAAAGGCACCAAATAAGTAAGAATTTATTTTTCAATATCATTTTATAATATGGCTTATTTATTAATTTGGAAGAATATTATATAATATCCTTCATAAAATAAATACATTTTATTATATTGTATATATTTATGTTTTTATCTTATTTTCTTCCAAATTTTCTTCTCTTTTTCACTTGAATCAAGAAAAGGAATTTTTGAATGAAAAAAATATCTTATTTCTATATTTAATCAAAAATATTTTTCTTAAATGTCCATATTTGTAAAACATATTTTAGAGAATTAATTTTTATTTAATAAAATTATTTATTAAGTAAATTTTACGTTATCAATGAATTTTTATAATTTTTTAAATGAATAATTATTATTTTTGGAAATGGACATATATAATTTTCATTACAAAAGTTAAAAGGAATGTTTCTTTCTAAAATATATGGAGTTAAAAGATTTTCATACCTGTATACCAATTTTTTAGTATTTAGATTATTTTTAAAAAATTAAATTATTTTATAATGAAATATCATTAATGGTACAATTTTTTAATGTTACACTTCCATTTTCAAAATTTCGTTAAAAGATCATATTTTATTATAAACCTATATTTCTGATCAATTGATATTCATCTTTTGTCAAATATTAATTTTGAAGTCAATAAAATTCTCTAGGAAAATTAACATTATTATGACAATTTATCATTATACATTAAATTTATCTTACATATCCACATTTTTTGTCCCATAAATATGATTTTTTCTTAAACCATATACTATTTCTAACAATATTTTTTTTCTTTGAATGTTTCATGATTGAATGTGGAAATTTTAATATGCCAAATTATTTTCTAAACATATATATTTATTATATGGTATATAATCTATGAATTATACTTGTCATTAAATATATGAGTAATGAATTGAGAAATATGTGAAGAGTGGTCCCTTATTATAAATATTCCATTGATGCATCGATAAGTCTCTTGAGACAAAACAAATGGAATTAAATTTTAGATTTGTATTTCATTTACTCATACCCATTTATTTAAAATTATGTCTTTGTTGGGAGGACATGATAGTAAGATTCCTTATATATTTATTGAGCTGGCATAATATTGAATGCCCATAATTATTAAGTTACATTAATAAAAATTAAAATTTTTATTTCAATATGTTTTCTATGTTGATATTTTTCATTGATACTGGTTTAATGAATGTGTTGATTGAATGAAACGTTTTTGGATTATTTTATTTTCTATATTGATTACACATTATTTGGCCTTGATATCTTCTGATGTATGTTACCTTACTGACTATTTGATCTCACCCAATATTGTTTCCTTTACCAAGGATATGATGAAGGAATATTTAAATGTGTTTATGGATGAATAATACTTAAAAAATTATATTTTTATATTTTATTACCAATGTAAAATTTGAAACGAATTTTTATCTAGTTTACCAATACTACAAAATTATTCAGTCATTTGGGATGTAGTCATATGTTTTTAGTTCTAATTTAACAATGTAAACATCGATTATGAGCTATTGGGGTTGGGGTATCTACAATAGTAGTATTGATTTTTATTTAAAGCTTAAATGTTTATAATTTATATATAATTATAAGAACGATAATAGATTTTTCATAATGAGACATTATGCATTTTTTTTAAAATAGTGTTTTGTTAATAATCAAATATCTAACAATATATACATAATTTTCATATTTTCACATAGAAAAATTTTAATTTAGAAAATAATTAATTAAACATATTTACATATAAAATATATTTTTCAATATATAATAATTATCTGAATAAAAATTAATAACCATTTTCAAAAATATATATAAATTAATATAAATTAATATTCTATATATAAATATCAATATATATAAATAAACACATATATAAACATTTATATCAACATATATATAAATATATATACAATAATATATAAATATATTTGTAAAAGATATAATGAAATATATATAAATATACAAATATATCATAAAATTTAAAACAAAGCAATATTGAGGAGTGGAAAAAGGCATTGGAATATAAGCTAGAGGTTTCAGGTTTGAAACTCGCTGGAGGTAGGGGTGCACGCTAGTGGGTGAGATTATCTAAATCACTGAGAATGCGATGGGGGAAGTGCTGACAAAAGGGGTGAGGTGGGGGGAAGTAATGATAATGGTGTGGGGGATTAGGTGTGAAAATTGTTTTATAACCATTATCAATGCATAAAAGGTGCTGCTTAAGGTATCCATTAACATCGCTAAAAAAGAGCTGATAGGGGCCCAATTTATCAGCTCATTTTATGAGAACAATAAAATTTTACCCTTTAACATCGCTAAGATTATTCAAGCTTCTATATTACAGATAAAGAGGTTTTACTGGTGCTATTAAAGGACCAATTTTCAGTTGCGTTATTAACTAATAAATTTTTTTAATAAAAATATAAGACAACCTATATAAGAGAATATTTATTTTTTAAAACTAAATTCATTATCCATATAACCTAATTTATATTTAAAATAAAAAAAATTAACTTTTGAATTTAAAATTTTAATATATTGAAAAACAACATTGTAAATAAATGATGTTATCACAATTGGGTATTATTAATATTACATGAGATTAATTAACAATTAAAAGTGTGGTTATATTTTTTATAATTTCATAAAAATAATATTAAATTAATTATATAAAATATATCATTTTAATTAATTATATACAAATTCTAAAAAAAATAATAAAATAATTATTTGGAAATAATCCTTTCACTATTGTCATGGTGAATAACAATAATTGTGGTACTCAAAATTTTTTGGTTAAAAATGAAATTAAAATTACTAAAAAATATGAAAATTATTATCTAAATTATTAAATCCTTTTTGATATATTTAATTTCATTAAGGGATAAAAAATAAATTTTTTATTATAAGTGGACAAAAAATAATTTTCTGGAAAATTTTTTTTTAAGCTTCCAAATTGTTAAACATGGGTTTTATAAATTCAAAATAGAATTTTTAAATAATTTCATTTCATTTATAAACATATATTTTTATATAAAAAGGTTTCAAAATGTTTTAATTCTTTATTTTGTTAGGATATTGACATAAAAGTGAGGGAATTAGAAAATGTAGTTTTTACATTATTCGCAAAATATAAATTATTTTAAAAAACATGAAAATCTATCTTAAACTCATATTGAAATGATTAATCAAAAAATTACATTCATTTTTTGATGTTATTAATTTATTATTTATGATTTTAACTTTTAAATGGATATATAAAATATATTGAAAACAATTTTGAATAGAAAAATAGATTTTTAGCGTTTAACTATTCTTATTCTTATTTACTAACAAATTATTATTAAATTAATATTAATATATTATTCAAATATATAATATATTACACCATAATGTGTTTAGTTTTTTTATATTAAAATAAAAAACACATAATTTGTTTTTTGGAAAATACTTTTTATATAGACATAAAATTTTTATACATAGATATTACATCTAAATAGATGAATATTCATTAAATTATAAAAATACACACCTAAACACCATAATAATATAGTTTTTTTGAAAAATTTGATATAGAGAAAACTAATTATTAAATTATATACATTGTATACTATATTGATTTTCAGATATATCACCAATTTTAGACACACCAATCTTAAAATATTTCAGCATATCCTACTAAAAGGGAACATAAGAATGGGTGATCTCAAATGATTAGTATGCATAAATTAGGGAGTTTTTAGAGATAAATTAAACATAATGTGAACATGAGGGCAGGATAACATGGGAATAACATTTTAAAACTATACCCTACAAATCATAGATCATAAAATTAAATCATTGAATAAAGCTTGGTGGTTCATAAGACATGAATCATATGGTAATAAAAGAACATAATACATGATAAGATAGAATTATCATAAAACATATATTTGTGGTATACAAATAAGCATAAAAGATAATTTACAAAGTATTCTATGCTCAGTTCCTAGACTATAATATTGTATTTAGTTCACTCCCCAATTCGTTATAGTTGTCTGTGATCACTCCCATGACTATCATAGTGGAGAATGTCCCATACTGAACTAGGTTCCCTCTGCATTCTAGTCCAATTTATTTCATGACATATCAATATTTACCCAATTAATTGTAGTGATATATAATTCTATGACGAGTTATAATATAATGAAAATAAAATAAAAATGTTCCACTAGATCATAAACAATTCATTATACATAAATCATGAATAGGAAATGGGTTTCAGAAAAATTTCTTCATTTTATTATTGATATTCCATTGAAAGGAAATGAGTTTCATTACATAATTAACCCATGGTAAGAAATAGGTTTCAAAGAATCATAATTAAATCATAATAATTATAGTTCATACAAATATATAAAGTGGATGGTATAATTTCATCAAATTTACATTAACGCATATGTAACATCAAATAATGTTATCATTAAATAAAATGCCTTTAAAAGATCACTTGGATTATTTATTAAAGAAAATAACCACTAAATTTTATCATAAAATAAAAAATTTTCCAAAATATTCATGAAATCATTTAGTATGAAAATAACCACATAAAATTTGAAAGGGGGCTTAAAATAATTGATTTCTCCAGGTCGTAGGAAATTCCATTAATACTATACAGGTTAAAAGAAAATATTTGTTTGTCACGTTTTTTAAATGATAAAAAATGAATGTTTGTAAAAATATATGATTATTAATTTTATACCATTTTTAAAAATAAATAATGGGTAAAAATGAATTTAAAAAATCACATAAAAATATTAAAGCATTCTGGAAAATATTTTACAAAAATCACAAACATGGAAGAAAAAAAAGTTCAACCGAAGATAGATATAAATTGAACTTTCCTTAAATATTTAGTTTTATATTTTGGGTCCATAAAGAGAGGGAAATTAAATGAAGACATGTATTACTCATAAATAAACATATTAAATGAAAATTTATTATATTATTGAGAGTTAGATCATGAAATTTCCCCGTATGGAACAAAATCCTAAATAATCCTGGTGAACTATTAGATTAAAACATAAAACCCATATCACTTTGGTAACATATGAATCATTATATTCATTAATGAAAATCTAAATAGTAAACATTATATATAATTAACATATATAAATTAAATAAATAAAATTCCAAAGTCCACCACACACAGGAATATAGGATTATAGCATAACAGCTATATCAAAAAAGTCAAATTGAAATGATATACCCTTACGTTGTGTTCCACTTTTCATGAAAGTTCTCTATTTGCATGAATAAAAAATTTATTTTTTTAATATTTATATAAAATTAAATTTTAAAATTTATAATATTATATATGATCCCTCTAAGACCTTTCATCACCCATTTATCAATAATTCCTTACTAGAATCATTGTTTCTAGGTGCTAACTGTTTCATTTTTTCATTTGAATTTTGGTTTGATACTTCCAAAACACGTAGGTTGATTTTTGTTAAATCATATAAATAATATTATTCATGATATATATATATATGTCTTATATTAATTATATATATATAGATTAATCCGTAAATTGAAAAATGAATTGCACTGTTCACGGAGACAATAGGTTGTATGTACACATGAAATCTGTTTTTGCTTTTTGACGAATGGAATGAAAGAAAGATAAATATTATATAACCACTAAATAATCATTATTATATAATATCAATCATATATATTCATTAAATAAATCATTATTACCATCCATGTAAATATAAAAATGAATCACATCACTTCAAGGAGGTGGTAGTCCACACAAATGCATTAGCGACATTAGCATTTTCAATTGGATAATATGGTAAGAAGGTAGATATGATATTATCATTAAAAAATAATAATTATGAAATTAATATCACATATAAAATTTAAAATCATAAATATGATATGATTATGATAAAATAATTATATTGCTATGTGAAGACGGTAAGCCATATGTACGGACGAGCGATACTTTCACTTCCAATTTGATATGAAAGAGGGAATATAATGGTGGATTAATGATCATAATAAAATATAAGTTCATGTAGTATAATTAATTTATTATTTTATTAAAAATAACCATGATTTATAGGAGTTAAATTAATAATAAAAAATAAGGAGATCATTTAAGGCGATTTAATCTTCTTTGAAAAGAATTATATAGTTATCAAATTAAGGATCCCAAGGGTGGTCTTCTGGGAAGGAAAATATATCAATAATTTTTTTAAAAGACTTTTAAAAGATAATTTTGTAATTTTTTTATTGTGATACAAGGCTTAACGAGTGGTAAATAAGAGAAAGTGTGGGTTCCCTTTTTGTATATGATGGATGGGGAACACAAGGGATTTTTTTTAAATATTAATATACTATAAACTAGTTATAAAAAAATAATCCCAAAAGAATGAAAATATATGTTAATTTAGTTTTAGATTTAAAAACCATTAAAAATCTAAAATTTATAGGCTTATGTGGTATTTTAAAACTTATCATTTGGTTTAACCTCGTAGTTAACCTATTTTAACATTATCCACAAATAATTTCATCTTCACACTTAGAGAATTATAAATATTTCTTATTAATTGAAAATTGAATCATAAATGTAAAGTTAATGACCATATATATTCCAAACCATCCGTTCTAAATATTTTTATGATTTCTAAATAATTTAATAAAATATTATTTTCGAAAAATAACTATAATTTCATTTGTGTCACTATTCATTTAATATGACTTTAAGGACATCAAAAAAAAGTTGTAATTCGAAAATAACATTATAAAGCAACACAATTATGTTATATACATCTATAAAATTAATGTTACTCTATAGATAAGTAATAGTATTTTACCTTTAATATTTTCCAAATTATTTATTATATTTTTCATTTAATTGAAGAAATACTGGGTAAGTGTTGCGTAAGAATTTAAGGTAATTATATAATAAATTAAAGTTAGGTAAAAATTAAAATAATGAAAATAATTTAATTATTCTCTAAATAGCCATTAATATTCATTCCAAACTTTATTTTGTACCTCTATACACACATAAGAAAATTAAATGTTAAGAGAGTGACATTTTTTATTTTTCATAGCTTATTATAGAGGACATTTTCAAAGACATATGTCCCTTAAAAAAATAAATTTCAAGATTAAGATGATTAATGTAGAATTTATTTCATAAAATAATAATTATGATTAAAAATGGAGTCCTTAACACTTTAACTTATCTCAAGTTGACCCGATTTACTATTTTTTGAGGGAATATACCTATCTATAATTACCATTCATAATACCTAAAAATAAAGGTGTCCTATTTATAAAATAATTATCTCATAATTAAAATTT
Organism: Viscum album; assembly: GCA_963277665.1. Classification (NCBI taxonomy): domain Eukaryota; kingdom Viridiplantae; phylum Streptophyta; class Magnoliopsida; order Santalales; family Viscaceae; genus Viscum; species Viscum album. Next base: position 1,615,637,140 of record OY728151.1, read on the forward strand.
TTTAATCCATTTTCATGATTAAATTCCTATAAGTGGTTTAAATTAATTTAAAATTAAAACTAAAAATGTAACAAAATGTAGTTTTTGTAGAAAAATTATTTTTTGAGTATAAAAATGTTTTTATACCTAATTAAAAAATAAATATGATTATAAATAATATATTTGTATTATTCAAAACATATGTCAACCAATTTTACATCAAAAACATTTTCATAAAAAATTGAATTTTTTATATGCTTGAAAAGTATAGTTTTCAATAAAAATATGTTTTTTTCACCACTCAAGGAAAAATAAATCTTTTCAGAAAAATAAAAAAAATTGACTGAATGTTAATTTTGGAATGAAGATTTTAAAAAAGAATTAATTTTGTAAATCTCATTTTAAAATAGTGTTAAAAAATTAAATTAAATTTTTTGTCACAAAATCCAATAAAAATCCCATTTGAGGGATATGATGTTTTATATAAAATTTGACATTATTAAAAATTTATTTCATATATCTTAATAATTAATCCCTAAATTTATTATTTAGTAGGAAATTAAAATATATATTTACTAATGCGTCTAATACTATATATAGATACTAATTTTGACAGCCTGGGTTTAACTATAATATTTAAATAACAATATTGCATAGTTAATTTATGCTTGGGGTTGCTTGTTGTATAAATTCTCAAATATAATTTTATTTTAATATATATCGGTGTTACAGTCTCCACGAATTATTAAATTCAATTGTCATAATTTTAAATGTTTTTTCCATAATGATGTGTTTTATATTTGAAAATTTCTTGTTGAAAAACAACATCTTAAAATGGGTTAGTAAAACTACCTCATGAAAAGAGGGAAAGGAAATTATAAATTTAATCTAGAATAAAAGGAATATGTTTCCAAATAATAAAAAATTATTTTAAATAAGAACTATTAACACGGAGGAAAGTTAATTTCCATATATCATTAATCTAAAGAATTTGAAAGAATAAGAGGATGTTAATGACAACAAAAACATAAACAAAAAAGGTGATAACAAGATTTTCAATTCATTGTAAATTAAGTTAATGAGATAATATTTTCTTCAAGATCCTTCTCCTAGAGTTGATAAATTAATTTACTATATATACTAATAAAATAATGATATATACATAATTGAAAATTAATTTTTCATCCATTAATCTATTTCAACCACAAAATTGTATTCCAAAAGACGAGTATTGAAGATGAGTATTCCTACCCAAAGCCCTAATTTTAACTTAATAATTCAAAAAAGGTTATTAATATATTCCCCATATCATCTAATTTTAAAAAAATGGAATTTTTAAACATTCTGTGATAATTTCCTAAACGTATAAACCCTCATATTATGAAATAATATATTTAGCTCTAAAATTTACGCATTAATAACAAATGTTCTACTTTGATCATTTCATAAATATTCCTAAATCACAAAAAACAATTTAAAATCAACACGAAATAAGTTTTTATCCTTTATGGTGATCTCATTCCTTTATCCATACATTCCCAAAATTTTAATTTCATTCTTCTCACATAAACATTCAAGTTTAATCACATGTTAAACCTAAAGATTACATATACATAAATCAAGATAATCAACTCACAAAATACCTTTCATAAATAGGTGAAATTACTATTAAATCATAAAATTTAGTGAAACTCACCAAACTATTATGAATAATATTTAGACACTATGTTGAAAGGTAATCCTTATCTAGAAAATAAATATACTGAAAATATAAAATTATCAATGATTATTTATTCAACCATCAAGTTTATCTATATCTCACAATAGAAATAACATAACATAAAATAATATTCAAACCCGAATGGTTATTTTAACCTCATTATATTATTATTCCTAAAACCTAGTAAACTTTTCGAATCACCTCAAAATACCGTCACATTAATCATTAAAAGGGGTGATAAACCCATGATTATATCCATAACTCTGAAGTTAACCTCACATGAAAACATATATGCTTCAAAAAATTATAAAAATCTTTAGTTATGAAAAAAATAATAAACTATGGAATATACTATATCAAATTAAAAATTAAATAAACATCAAAAAAGATGAATTAAATAACATTTTCATCAATTCACTAACCAATTTCCACGACACAAATACTATCCCACTTAATTTTTCAATATCAATAATCTATTTATCCTAATTAAACATTATAACCTTACCACTAAATCATATTAATAGGTTATTATAACCATTCGACATATTGTTTCTAATCCTTAAATAAAAAAATATAGAATAATCCTCATATGTTTCATGCTCCGTATGTGAAGAATATTAATAATATCATACTAAAAATACAATTCCCTTAAACACTTCAATACTTTAACTACAATTATTTTCATAGCATAGGTCCTACCTCAATCTTAGAGTTAACCCATGGATTAGGATATTGTATCAAATAATGACCATATTAGACACACATGAGACATTAAACTATAAATTGTACAATAGGAGGAGATTTAGATCCCTCCATCAAAATCATATTTTTTATAAAGGAATTAATTTCTTTATTCATTTCATTTTCCCATTAAAAAAATCATCCCATTCCTTGAGACATTATATTGATTTCTTCGTACCATATTATTGACATGTTGGATGATGAATCTTCATTCATATATGCACTTCATGAAACATCATCATTATCTTGTTAGGTGTGTCCAAAAAGTAACCCAATTTGTTTTTCTTAATCATATATGAAGATAAATTATTAGTCATAATCACAAGGATTCATATTTCAGGACTGTTTGTATCTGAATTCTCATAAGGAAAATTATTCCATTATCCATAGAATCCCACATTAACATGAATCATTATAGTTCGATCCATTGACTAAAGCCAAAAAAATAGTGTGAGGAACAATAATCATATCGAGAAAACATATAATCATGAAAATGCATTTATAATATATCCAAATCCTAACACATTGATTTCAATTTATAAGAACATAGGTTCAACATAGGTTATTTCTATTTATTATTTATTCAAATCCTTTTTAAAGGGTTATGTGTAAAATGTGATTCAACCTAAGAATAACTACAGGAGTGTCAAATAGGTTTGAAGTATAAGAAAATTCACTATGAAATATAATGTTGGTCAATATATACCTGACCAACTAATTTTAGTGTTATTACACCAATATTCATTTATTATAAAACTACATCAACTTATATTAACTAGAAAGGGATGCATTGATTGGAAAATAATATAATATATTTCTTACCAAAAACATACGATGTCATCTTATACATGGGATAATCAATAAGGTTTTCACCAAAGTAATATTATTATTATATACAAAGATCATAGAAGCCATTAATATGATAGAAGCTATATAAACCGTGTATTTTTATATATAGATATTACATATTAATAGATAACTACTCAATACATTTTACAAATAAATTCTAAAGGTTTATAATGGTTTATATTTTTTGGAAATATTGAAACATAAAAAATTAATTACTAAAATATATACATTCTATCACACATAGAACATAAAAACTAGCCCCCTTCATGGACGCATCATACTTAAAAACCATTCATTATATCATAGGGAATAAAAAAAGAATGGATGATCTCATATGATTAGTAACGTTTAATAAGGTAGATATCACTAATTATATAATAATAACATAATCATAATGGTATGATAATATGATTATAACATTGGAAAATGATACACTTCATATCATAGATTATAAAATTGAATCATAGAATAAATATTTGATGTCTAAGACTTGAATCATAAAGGAATCGAAGAATATAATCTCTTAGTGATAACATTGGAATATGGAATATATTTTTGGGGTAAAAATAAGTATATAAAATCATTTCATTAGAATAAAAGGATCACTTCCCAAACTATTATATTGGATTGGGTTCACTCCCCATCCCATCATAGTAGTCATGGTGAACTCCAAATAATATCGTAGTGAAAAAGTTCCCTTATATAATTTCCCTCACTCCCCATTCTAGTACTATTTATATAAAGAGATATCCATCATTATATAATGTGTTATAGGAACATATAATTTTGGTCCCACCAGTCGTAAAAAAATCCACAAGTTCCAAAAATCATAAATCATTAATAATATCATTACTAATGAAAAAGGATATATATTTTATACATATTTCATCATTTCATTGTAGTTAAACCTCTGGAAAAGAAATGAGTTTCATAACATAATTAACCCATGGGAATGAAATAGGTTTGATACAATCATGCTTAAATCATCATAATTATAGACCAATATAAAGAAAGTGTATTGTACTATTTTATCATATCCCAAAAAATAATAAGTGTCATTAATGTATTTTATCATAAAATAAAATACCTTTAAAATATCCCATGGAATGTTTGTTGAGGAAAATACACATTTTTTCTAAAATCACTTCTAAATTTTTCCTGAATATTAATGAAATAATTTTATTTGAAAAAAACCATGGAAAATTGTAATGGGATATTAAAATAATTAATAGGTAATTATGGAGGGAATTTTAATTCATGTTATCAAATTAAAAAGAAAACATTCCTTTTACACATTAATTAAAAGATAAAAATAACATCATTTGGGAAATAATAATAACATTCCTTCAAAACGATATTTAAAAAGTAAACCATGGGTAAAAATTTATTTAAAAATAATAATAGTAATAAATCATTTATTAAAACATTTTAGTGAGAACATAGACAAGGAAGAAAAAAAAATTTCAACCGGAAAGTGAATAAATGTCAATTATCCTAAAAATATTATTTCTGTATCTTGAGTAATTAAAGAGAAGAAAATAAAATTAAAACATTTATCACCCCAAAATAACTAGTGTAAAATAAGGATCGTGTGATTCTTGATAGGTATATCACGAAATTTCATCACTATAAACATTATCATAAACAATCTCGGTAAACATTGAGATTGTAACATAAAACCCTTAATGTTTTAGTGACATTTGAATCATAAACCCCATGAAATAATAACATCTAATGAAAATTTAATTAGTTTTAAAACAAATAAATTCATAATTTAAAATTTCAATGTGATCCTCATACACATAGATGGGTTCATATCAAAACATATTTCTCTAAGAATACAATTTGCGATGATAAACCCTTACATCGAGTTACACATGATTTGAATGTGATATATCCTATTTTATAATATATTAAAATTTATTAAAGTTATATAAAAGTTTAATTTTCAATCTTATATTATCATATATGATCCCTTTATAATATTTCAAAACACATTTATCAATAATACATTATTAAAATTTTCATTTTTTGGGCAGCAACTGTTTCATTTTTTCATTAAAATTTATGTTCGTTAGTTCCAATAATTATACATTGATCATGGTTTTATAATATAAATAATTTTAATTATTAAATAAATATAACATTTATTCATTATATATATTTATATACCTTTATAAAAAAAATAGATAGTAATATTAATTACACAATTCATGGAGACAGTATGTTGTATGTACGTGTGAACGCTATTTTCACTTTTAGATTGATAGAATGAAATAAATGATAATAATAAATCACATTTAAATAATTAATAATATATAATATTCAAAATATATAATAATAAAATTCATCATTATTACCATTCATGTAAATTAGAAATACAAAATGAATCACATCGCTTCATAGAGGTGGTATTCCACATGTACACCCGAGCGACATTATCATTTTCCATTGGATTAGAAGGTATGAAGGAATATATGATATTATAATTATAGAGGAATAATTATTTCATAAATATAATATATAAATTTTAAACACATCATAATACCCTTCCATAAAATATGCCGATGAAAAATGAACTGTATCACTACTTGGAGATTGTAAATCGTAGGTACGGGTTAATGACATGTTCAAATCACATTTGGTGATAAAAGGTATTATAATTTTTTTTAAATAATAGATGTAATATATATGAATATATTTGGGTAATAAAGTATCTATTTTATGATAAATGCAATAGTTTTAATGGAGGTAAAAGGAGAATCAAAAAAGTGATTGGTTAAGGATATTACATCTTATTTGAAAAATCTTATTTAGATATCCTACAAGAGATCCTATGTTTTCTCTTTTGAGAATAAAAAAATAGATATAATATGTATATGTATGTTTATAATATAATAAATCAGGTTTTAGACAATTTATAGGGCTCAAAGTGGTGTATATAAGAGAAATTATGGGTGCCTTTTACAAGTGAGGGGATGGACACTCATGGAATTTCTTAAAAGATTAAAATGTAAAAAAATTATTCTCTATTCAAATGCTCCGAAATGAACATATATTTTTATCTATGTTAGTAATTGTTATATATACAATCAAATAACTAAAATTTGATATTTTTATGTGGTTTTTAAAACATAACCTTTGGTTTAACCCCTTTGTTAACCTATTTTAACATACGACGATAAAAAAAAATTCACTCTTAAACGATATTAATTTTAATTGTAAAAACAAAATTCAACCATAATTGGAAGTGGAATGAAATTTTTGAACATATATTATCCTTATATTCCATTTTAGTGTTTTTAATTAGTTATATACCATTTATTAAAATATTCTTTCAATATAATACCATGAATGTAATTTATGACACTATAAATTTAATTTGAAATTAAACACATAAGTGAAAATATGTGATTATAATATAATACTGAGAAACATCAATATTATGCTATATTAGTATAAAAAATACTTATAACAATATAAATAACTCAAATTATATTTTATTTAATATTTTCAAAATCATTTTATATTAATTGAAGAAATAATATATCAACGTTATGTAAGAATTTAGGGTAATTTTATAATCAATAAAAATTATAAATTAATCACCATAATAAATATAATATGATTATTTTTAAAATAAACATTAATATTCAATCATAACCTTATTTTGTCCTTACGTAAATACAAAATATATATTTAAAATTAAGATAATATCATTAAGTATTTTTCTTTCATTAAATATCATATGGGTCATTATAAAGGAAAACAATCTATTATAAAAAACATTTATCACCTAAGGTGATATGTTTCAAATTAACATCATTAAATATTAAATAAGTTTAAAAAGGATGACATTAACACTTGTTTTTAACCACGATTAACCTGATTTACCCTTTACCTAAGTTATACATTTCTCCACTGTTATTATTTATAATCCCTAAAAAATAAAAGGGACATATTAACCAAAATTGGATCATATAATTAAAAATATTGAATCCATTTTTAAATATTAAATTTCTATAAATTTCATAAAATATTTAAAAATAAATTTGAAAAATGCAACAAAAAACAGTTTTAGAAAACAACTTTTTATGTATAAAGTAGATTATATACTAAATTAATCTATAAAATTGATTTAAATGAAAATAATTTGATTATTAAAAATATAGTAGAACTAATTTTCATTTTAAAAATTTTTAAAACAAAATTAAAAAAAATCAGTATTATTTACTATTCACTAGAAAATCAATATTTTTAGAAAAATACAAATAATTCACCCTTACATAATTATTATATCATGATTTAAATATTTTTTATTATTTTATCAAATACATTTTCTAAAATTGTATGAAATGAAATATACTATTTACTTAATAAAATAACTAAATACAATTTTTGAACAAAATATATTTTTGAAAAAAAAAAAATTTACTAAAAATTGATCTCTTATTTCCTAATAAATAATAAATAATATTATATTTATTATGAAAATTATATATATCTCATAATTTGGTTAATCATATTCATACCCACTAATTTTAATAACTTTTTTTAACTATAACATTTATAAAATGACAAATTCCTAGTTTTTTTAACCTTTGTGTGGAATGTAGTATAAGGTATCGATCCCAAAGATAATTTAAAATGAAGGGGTGAAATTTTTTATGAATAAAATGATCCTATTGTTTATTTATATAGACTAATTTAATTTTATCAATGCATTTTTATTAAAAATAAACATTAATTTTCAGAAATGTAAAAATAAAAAATTTATAAAATAAATGTGATGTATTGAAAAATTATTAAATTAAATATTAAATTTTTATTTCATCCTATATTCTGCTAATATAAACCCTCCATATCTCTATGTAATACATAGGGATAAGAAATGATCCAGTGGAATTTATGAGTGATGGTTCCACTAGCATGAATCTTATGACAATTTCCATGAGCTCAAAATTCTCTTAGAAATGATTTCTCTCATACCGTAATTGAAGGAGGTAAGATTAGTTTTTTTCTAGGAAAAAAACCAGTGAAACCACCTATTTTAGAAGCCTAATTAGCTTAACATAATGAGGAAGAATCACAAAATTCCATAACATCTCATTTTTACATAGATTCAAAATTGAATTTATTTTCATTTAGACCCATTAAATTTAAATTATATTTTAAGATGGTCAAATTTACAATTTTTTTAATTTACATGGTTTAATTACATTTTCTTGTAATGTGCATATAAATCCATCAAAAATATCATTAATATTTAAAAAGTTTTTTCCAAAATCTCAAGGTGTTATATTCTCCTCCTTAAATAAATTGATTCATAAATATTAATAATTATCACTTACAAATGGAAACATATACATGTATCTAATTGAAAGATGAAACTCCAGACATAATATCTATGGGGATATCAAAATTTAAAACATAACTCTTTCCTCATAATATAATTATCCCTAATATTATGTTTTTCCCCAATAATTTTATACAATAATCATTTATTATTTTGTATCAAGACCCATGTTTATTGTTACTTATAAAGGGTGTTCATAATAATTATTTCATTGATAAACTATCATTTTTTAAATAAAATATGATGAAAAACCCATAGACTTTTCTATATTTTAAATTTATAATAATTTTTTTCTAGATTGATTTATACGCGACACCATGATAAGCTTATGCTATACACTACCTAGAGTAAGCATTCATTACACGCTAGACCGAGTTTTAATTCATGTTATTAATGCACATATTTCAAGATTTTTTTGAAACATTCATATATTTTATTTTTGAAAAAAAATCATTTTTAATTCAATATTTCAAAATTAGCTTAGGGTGAATTTTTTATATTTTGTTGAAAAGTTTATTTTTTGTGAATAATGAAAAATACAATGTTTTAGTTGAATAATGACATTTATTCTAAGTAATTAGTAATGTTTAATTATATTTTGAATTTGTTTTTATTTTACAGTAGATTAATTATATATCAATTAATCCAATTTAGTTCATTGGAATCATTTTTTTGATTTAGATATAAAGACTTAATGAACTGTTGAATAACATTACATTAGAAACCCTCTTTCTCGCCACGCCTGTGGGAGTCACTTTAAACATAATTTTTCAACTATAAGTAATTTAATTTAGTAAATTTAATTAAAATATTTTAATAACTATACTATTTATAGTCTAATAAGTACAACTTATATTTTGACCAAAAATATTAGTTAGAGTAATTAAAATTAATTATAGAAATTAAGATAAAATTAAGATTATCAAGAGACTAAAACATAAACATAAAGACAAAAATAAAATATACACATGTAAAAATGAAATTGGATTTCAATACCTCAAACATATCCCTTATTTGTTATGATTTAATGAGTAATTTGGATAGTATTCCATGAATGTGACCTATATAATAAGATTTGTAAAAAACAAAAAAAGTTATCTTCCTTACCTTTAACATTTATAAAGCATTATAGTACGGGAGATACAACATAAATTTATTTATAAAAATTAATTTTAAAGGTAAATTATTTTTTTATCCTGATAATTTAAATATAATTTCTAGAGATGAATTAGATATATTAAATTCTTAACAAATGCTAATGAATGGATTAATTAGTTAAAAATAACATAAAATAAATGATGTCTAAACATTAAAGGGGATTTAAATTTAATGAATTATAGTATCATATTATTTCCAGATGAATATACATTTTTACACATATTATAACAAAAAATATTTTAATTCCTATATTTTTTTGGATATATTTAATTTAAAATTTTATAAATTATGTAAAAATCGACATTTATATTATTTTACAATAAATGAATTAAAATTAATAAAAATCGCAAGTTCATCTAAGTTATTTTTATGTTTTTTTAAATACAAATACAGTTCATTCACGTACCAAATCATATTTTATAACTAATATATTTACCCATAGATACTAAAATCATTTTTAGCATGGTATGAGTTAGAGCTGTGTTTTTGGGCATTGCTTGTACTTATTTTAAAATTAATTTCATACACACATAGAATTTCTATTTCTTATATTGTATATAATATTTAAAATTAATTTGTTACATTTTTCTAATAAATATATGTTTAATTTAGTATTAATAGTTAAATTACTTAGGATAGAAAACAAGGTAATTTAATAAACAAATGAGTAAATAATGAAACTGAATGACTAAGGAACAAAATGATACGAATGATTTTAATATTTTATAGTGTGAGAGTCTCTCGACAATAATTACAATTTAATCCATTATTTGTACATTTTTACATAACATGAGTCATGTGAGACTTCCCAATATTCTGTACCATTCAGTATTTAGAAGAATTCCACTACCCCGACACTATAAAAAGACATTCACTCTTCCCCTTCCACACACTTCTTTAGACACATTGGCTCATCCAAAATATTCCCAAATAAGCTGCCAAACTACTTCCACTCTAAATAGATTCCACACTTTTGGTATAAGGGAAAAAAATAATTCCCATTGAAAAAATCAGAATGAGTTACCCAAAAATAGGAGGATAAATACACACATAACAAGTCAGACTCAAAGTAAGGGATTTAGTCTACATTTCATATCATTAGGGAATATTGTATTTCTATGAACCCAATATCTTTTATAAGGCGTATATAATATTACTTTTGATGTATATTAGAAATATCCCTATTCTCATAATATTATATCATTAATTTTATTTTATATCCTCATGGGTAATATGATTCAAATTATTCAAATTGGCATATGAAACTTTTAAATGTTAAAATATTATTTTTATAAGGAATATTTTAATGAAAGTTTAATGTTATTTACATTCATCAACATTAATTATCCTTACTATTACTTATCCTCCATTGTGAAGTTATTGAAAAATCTTTATTATATATTCAGTATGGATATTTGATGATAAGGCATGTTTTTTATTAATTAAAACAATAATTCAACATATAAAGAATGCACTGGATTTAATATGTGATAGGAGGGGACTTCTATATCCCCTAGACAGACACCTATCGTGGGGTGTGTAAAAAATATATTTAAATTACCAAATTATTGTGTAGTGGTAATTTCTTGGTATTCCCCGAAAGATTACTGAACACAAAATAATGTTGCCACTTTTTTTGGTTTTCTAAAACAATTGGTTAAAATTTAATTTTGAATAATGTAAGAGGAATAAGAATTTTTATTTTATTGGTTTTAAACAAATGAGAAATATGGTGATCAATGTAGGTTTGGCTAGACCAATTGTTGTGCTATTTGAGTTTCCATGTTTTCTCCCTTTTCTTTCATTGACTGGTAAGAGATAGATTCATTTATTGAGTCCTTTATCTCTATTAGATATATGATTATGATTATAATATTAATATTTGAAACCATTGGTAGGTATATTGTCTTTAATGTGTGGGTATGTACCATCAAAAACTCACTACCCAACACTAATAAGTTCCATCATATACCTAAAATTATTGGGTGGAGGAGGATACAGATCATCGACCAATGAAATTAAAAATAATAGAATCAAAACGTAGCATTACCTAATTCAAAATTTAAAACCGAATTATGAATTGAAACCATATTTATAAAGATGAATGGATCTTATTTATTTGAATCACAAGAACTCATGAAATTCACAGAGGTACAACGTCCCCCTTTCTCAATCCCTCAATAAACAACCCCTCCATGGATAGTGATGTCGAAATGATGGGGGAGATGGGAAAAAATAAAAAAAAATTAATGAATATAAATAAATTTATAGGATTATTTTTTCTAATTATACCCTTTCTTGTCGATTAGATAGTGTAGGATGCAATTGAACGGAGGGGTTTACATCAATTTATAGGTGAGGAGGGAGATTTTTGGTTTTAGAATATGCACTCTAAAATAATTAATGGGTTTGAAAATATATATAGCTGATTCACGCATAGAATACTTGAGGAAAGTTGTTGTAAAATAGAAATTACATCTCCCCTAAAAATTTCAACGCATTTAGAAATATATACAGAGAGTTATACTCATTTTCTCAGAACATTTATTATGGCTAGTCAGACTCTCCAAACTTCAAACCTCAGGATTATCATGAATTAATGACCATGAAGACGGAAGATTAATGTATATAATTATTGAAAAATGTTGTTCCCCAATTTCTTTTTAATAACTCTGTAAAATTTTTCACTCATTTTTTCATCCCATTTAAGAGTTATGGCCCCCACATAAAAAATCTACAGATATGTGCACTGTTTTAATGGTTCATATTGTGAGCTTGTTTTGGGCTTCCAAATAATAAATTTAGATTTGGGTCTATAATAATGAAATTAATACAATTATTAATATAATTCTAAATGGAATGAATTTAACACATTTATAAAACTATAGATAATATTATGGCCCAAATAGAGAAATTATTTTAAAATACAAATTAGTATATTTTCCTATTAAGTAAAAAATTATATCAAAATCATAAAATATAAAAATTTATATTAAAATAAAACATTTTGGTATTAATTTTTTAAAATTAATTGTAATATTATTGAAAATATTAGTTCTTTCAATTTCACCACACTTATACCTTTCTATTATTGAAGCATAAAATCTCAACATGGGATTTTGGGGGCACCAATGTTAATCAACTAAATTTACCTTTTTTTTAAATTATTCAATTCGTGAATTTGACTTTTCCCCATTAAAAAAAATTCAACTTCTCTTTTCATTCATTCAAGCTCCTCAATTCATTACTATTAAACATGAAAATTAATGATATACCTCAAAACTGATTATTTTCTATCATATCTCATGAAATAAATCAAGTAGAGTTATGCTCATATCTTGATAACATGACCCATAATCATATTCTTGTAAATGAACTACTTTCTACACTATAAAGGAAAAAAGGCACATAAAATCACGAGGATATTTCAATAATGGATAAATAGAATTTGAGACATATGGATGGTAGCATTTTATGTTTAAAAAATTAAGGCCCAAGTAGGAGGTTTATCCTGTTTCTAAAATCCATGAAATCAATAGGTGCAATGATATTCTCCCTTTCAAATTATCAACTCACACTTCCCCCAACACTCAATGCAATGTCATGGTCAAATTATTCCCAATTAATGATATTTTTATACCCATAAATCTTACTTATAATGTGTATCATACCATCCTCCATGATCTCCTTTACCCCCACACTTGAACATAAAAATATTTGTAAAATACAAAGAGTAGGGTAAAAATGGATAAAATTGCTTGAAACAAGGCTAATAACTATAAAGGTAATTTGTGGTCTTAATGGGATAATGAAGGATTTATGTAAATGTGGAATTTCATGTACAAGTGGTATATCAAAATAGGCCTCAATCATATTAAATGATGTTTTTTATAGTAATTGTTTTGAAAAGTTCAAATTCATGTTCTATCAGGTGTCATGTCCCAAGACTACTCATGAAATATGCTAAATATAAATAATGACATAATTTTTTTTGAAATACTACAGAGAATGGGAATGTTATATGGGAAAATCACTCATGGAATTAATTATAATAAAAATCTATTCACATGAATTTCAGAAATTCAAATCATGCCAAATTGATGGGAAATTTAATTTACAAGAATAAATTATTTTCCTTAAATCCTGGTTCCTCATTTTAAAAAACATGATTCAACTAAAAAAATCAATTCTATATTTTACTCATTCAATCTATGTTTTATTTAAATCTATAAGATGGAATCACTAGATTCATAAGAAACTCATGGCTCCAGGATAAGTCATGTAAAGCATGAATTCATGTGTGGGTATAAAATTTGATTCTTAAAAATCAAAACATCATATTTTCAAACAAAAATATATGTAATTCAAATTATATTGAAGGTTAAATAATTATCCCTTTCACAATGATGCTTCAGCCAGGGGGTGTAAGTCTTGTTCCTCCAGTTCTATGTTGATGCACTTTCACGATGTTTTTTCTATTCAGAATCTTCATTTTTCATCCTTTCATCATATTCATTAATGGAATTTAAATATAATAATAAAAACAAATTATAGGGAAGGAAAATTCAATCATTCTATAATATGATAGAGGGGAAGAATGTACTAGGGGAAAAAATTGGGATGCCTCCAGAAAGAGATTTTGTTTAATGTTTTTCGCTCGACTAGAAAATGTATTTTTTAAATAAATATTAGAATAATTGATTCCCTCCCCCATACATAATTTTTTAGTGTCCTTAATTCATGAAAATATATTTTTTTCATGTGTATATAAATATTTAATAGAATTATATCCTTTTTAAAATTGTAAAGGAATGATGAAACCTAGTAGGTCTTCATTAGTAATTTGAGTAATGGATTGTGATCCCCCCACTAGTTATTGAGGTATGGTTCCATAGAACTTCTTCATCCTCTAACCATTTTTAGTGACTGAGCTTTATCCTCCATTATTTTTTATTTTTACAAAACTAAAGAGTTATACATGATTAATAGTAATGGGTTCTTCCCACAAGGAATTATGTTTACCTAGAATTATCTTAAGTAAATATTTGTATAATAGAACTTGATCTCTTGGGTTGAAGGTTCTCGGTCAAATCACTTTATCATGTGACATACATGTTCTCTCTTTATACATCATTGATCTTTTTTAATATTCCCTTATAATTTCCCATAGCTCCTACAACTAAAATATTAGGTTATTCCTTTCTTTATCAAGGTCTAGATTCATCTCTCTTACCACCTAGTAGTCATTATGATCCAATTACATAGGAAGGTGAAAACTCTTTCCATAAATCAATCAATATGGGATAATCCCTATAGATGTATTTCATGATGATCTGTATTCCTATAAGGTATCATATAAACTATATCTCAAGTCCTTCCTATTGTGTTTAACAGACTTTTCTAGAATGTATTTGAATTCTGTATTGGAGAATTATGCTTGTCCATTTATTTAGGGATGACATGGTGTTGAAATTTTATGATGTAATCCATAATTTTTCTACAATTATTCCATTTTACTATTTCATAATTGAGTTCCATGGTCAATGATTATTTCTCATATAATTAGATACCTACAAAACATGTTACCCCTGAAAAAATCAAAATCAACTTTGGAATTTTTTGTTTCTCCTGCCTTTTCATCAAACCAGTTTGAATCATTTTATACAGTTAAAATAATATATGAATTTACAATTGACATTAGGAATGGTCCCATAAATTCTATTACCATAAATCTAAAATATCACAAAAAATATTCATTTTTAGGAATTTAATGTCGTTTTTATATATCAAATAGAAAATTGGCTTGCATTTTCACATCCTTTAATTAAATAATCTGCATCATGGAATAAGGTGGTGCAATCAATTCCAGATTATAAAACATTTCGGGGTATCCTCTTAATTCCAAAGTGGCTTCAACAAGATACTTTATGTCATAATTCAAATAATGTTTCACTTTCACTTCAAGGTAAGTATATTATTATTATTTGATCATTATTAATTTTCCCCAAAATGGTTCTTCAAAAATATAAAATCTTGATGATGATTTAAGATCAGGTTATTGATGAGAGATTAGATGATAGGGTATGTGAGATGTAACCAAATAATTGAATTTTTTTTGTACAATGGTACTTCATCATTGATGATGTAGAGTTCTTCTCCAAGAATCTTACCATTATTTGGGTTCTTTTTTTAGAATTTCTGCATTTGTAGTGTTGGGTAGTCGAATAAGATGATCTGTCACCTCATTTTGAGTTTCTTTATTTCTATAACCTACAAATTGATCTCTTTTAACAGTAGAATATATATCCCCAACCGTGGTTGAATATCTGCATTTTTCTTTAAATTCTAGAGTGCTGCATGATCAGAAAAAACAAAAAAATTAGTGGCATGGAAATTTTATCATAATTTTTCTAGTACAAAGAAGACTGTATGAAACTCCAACATGGTGGTTGTCTAATTAATATTTGTGTAATCCAAGGTCCTTGATGTATAGGAGATAACTTGTGGTTTCATTTTTATTATTTGTGATAAATAGGATCCAAAAAATTGGTTGGATACATCACAAAGTAACATGAAAGGGTACTCCCAGTTCTGTGGTTTAATTATTGGTGGTTTGATAAACCTTTTCATTAATTAATCAAATGATTCGATGAATGAATAATAAATATTAAATTGGTTATCCTTTAAATGTAATATTGAGAGAGGTATACAAATCATACTGAAATCCTTGATGAATATTCTATAAAATCCTTCCCACCCAAAAATTGATCTAACTTGCATAAAAAAAGTTGGATACGACAAGGAATTTATTACTTCAAATTTTGATCTATCAATGGCAATGCCTTTTATGAATTTTTTTCCATTAAACTATTCCATTTTTAACGCTGAAATGTATTTTTTTATTTAAGACAACGTTCTTTTCAATTCATGATTTCATAACCATTTCGATATTTCCTAAGAAATCAATTGGATTTCTGAAAACTATGAAATCATCAATAAATATGTCTAGGCATTTCACTATATGGTCCAAGAAAATACTCATCATGCACCATTCATTTGTATCTGGGGCATTCCATAGAATTAAAGGAATATTTTGTATCAAAATGTGTTAAAAGGATAGGTGAAGGTCGTATTATCCTTTTATTAGGGTGTGATCGATACAAGGAAGTATCCAAAAATTCCATCTAAAATATAATTATGAGTTTTTTCCACTAACAATTCTAGCATCTGAACAATGAACATAATGGAAATGAGGTATTGTCATGTAACTGGATTTAGCTTCCTGTATTTAATACACACTCAAACTATTTTTTAATCTCACGGGGAACAGTTCATTTCATTGATTATCAGTAGTGGTCAGTACAGGTTTCATTAGGACTACCTGAATTGGTTTGTCCCACTAATAACCAACGATTGGGTAAATGATGTCAGATTGTACAAATTTCTCTATATCTTTCTTAAAGACCTCTATTATGGTGGGATTCTGTCTTCTCTATGGTTTTCTAACTAGTTAGGAATCCCTTTATAAATTTTTTTAGAGCATAACATGGGATTGATTCCAGATATATCACCCAATCTCCATCCTATAGAATGGAAATTTCATTTTATATGGCCAACCCAATGTTTTTATTGTTACTCGAATAGGTTATTGGAAATGATTTCTGGTAATTTCTCTCAATGCATTAGGTAAAAATTCATGAAATCATTTGGTAATGGATTATGTAATAGACATAGGGGTTGTTCAAGATAAGATATAGAATTTAGGATTCCTACTTCTAAGGATAGTTTATTTGTTATCATCTTAATCTCTTTTAATAAATAAAAAAATATCATATTTTACCTCTTCCACTATTGTGAGAACCAGATTTTATGGTTCATGGGAATTGGAACATTGAAATAATTTTTTTATCATATTGATTAGAATTCATGAAGCAAACCTAAATCATCAATTGGCTCTATACCTTATTCGTGGTAGAACACATGAGGTGAGTGATTTCATGAATTATGTTTCATATTTCAAGAATTTTTATGAGTAATGTACAATCTCCAAGTTTCATTGTGAGTGTTCCTTCATTGACATTGTTGATTGTACTTGATATTTTTATGAAGGGTCACCCAAGGATAATGGGTGATTGGCCTTGTTATTGATTTTATTCAAGGGTAAGGACATAAAATTCTGGTAGAAAGATCAATCCTCTTACCTCCATAAGTTTATCTTCTACAACTCCAGTTGGGAAAATGATGGATCTATTTTATAATTGTACTACCACTCGAGTTGGTTTTAGTTTTTCGATCTATATGATTGAAAATTCTAAGTGAGTCATAACAATTTTTTCAAATTCCAAACCACATAGTGTATTAGTAAAATTTAAAGACCCAATAGTTCATGGAATAGAGAATATCTCGAGATCTAGAATATTTTTGTAGTATCATTGGTGTGATCAGTGATAATACTATTTTACCTATGTTTATTCTTTAATTTCCATCTAGCTGCCTTATTTAAGAGCATTAATCCTTTATACATTATTAATACTTATAGATTTTTCACATTTCTACTAGTAGTGGGATGTTTTTCTAAACATTCTATAATCTTTCCAGAATTTCTTATTGATGTATTTCCACTTTTCCCTTCTTCGACTCAAATAATGGAAGTGGGAATGGTGCGTGGATGTCCTAATTATATCGTTGCTATTTTCATAAATGTGCTTATGGTATTTCCTTCAAGGGACTTATTATTTATAATTTTTTGTCATTGTATTCATATTTTGGGTGGATGATTTGATCTTCATGAGGCTTGTCGTAATAGTCATCCTTACATTGTTATGTTTGTGTGAGATATTCATCTCCTCAGGTGGTGAGTACTGTGACATTATATATACTTGAAACTATTTTATCTGGGAGTATTTCTTAGTTCTTGGTTAGGATTTCGATAAGGATTACAAAATTATTTGATAGATTATTAATATTTTCTTCCATTCTAGTAACTTTTTCCTTTATTAGATGTTATTCAGTTTATGGTGCACATGTGGATGGTTTCTCACAATTAATTTTCTATAAATCTTGTGTTCAAAAAAATTTCTTACAGGAATGGTTGTTGTTAAGATTTTTATAATGGTACTGGGTTTTGATATTGCTGTTAAAAATATGGCATGGATTGGTTTTTTTAAAATCCATAACCTTGTTGGGTTTGGGATTGATGTGGATGATTTGACTAGAATTGCCTTTATTGATTTTTAGTATCACAAATTTCTATCTGTTGCACATATAGAAATTAATCAACATAATGATAATTAGAAAATCATAAACCACATATCTATGTTGGGCCTTTTTGTTTCTTCACACGGTTTACCTCATGTTGTCTCATTACACTAGTCATTTCTTTATGTGTCTCTTCATGTAAGGGTGAAGAAGACTCAGAATCCCTTGCCTCATGGATTCCTCAGATTCTAATAACTATAGTTTTAAATTGTTGTGGGGTTTGGGAAATATTTTCAATCCGATCATAGATATCTATAGGTGGCTTTTTAATTAGGTCTCCACTATAGGTGGCATATTGTAGTGTCATATCATCTTGAAGAAATCCCTTGTTGAAGATTAAACGAATTGGTCCACTTCCTTTTCATTGTGTGGAAATCATTCATAGATTTTCTAGAAATGTTTCCAGTATTCAAAAAGAGTATCTCTGGTCGATTGATGTATGAAATAAATCACATTTTTATTGCATTTCTACAGGATTCAAGGAATAATCTCTATAAGAAACTTATTTTGAGATATTCATAATCACTAATCTCCCCTAGTTTCATATTGTACAACCATTCCATTTCTTCTCCCTCAATTGAGAAGGGGAATGGCCTCAAATTTACCTGATTTTTCTTGAAAAATCATGGTTTGAAGATGGAGAATACATAGGTGAACTCTTGGGTTTTCGATTCAGTTATTCACCTTCTAGACCATGAAATTTACATTGCACATGGATCATATTAATGCACAGTTCAATACCATTTTCTATGTAAGGGGAAATGAGTTGATTATTTTTATTATAAAATTGAGGTTTGGAGATGTTTCTTAAGGTTTGGTTGGTATTTCTATTCATTATTATTGGTTTTGAGTGTTCACTAATATTGTAACCTTATTATAGGAGGTTCATTTAATTAAACCCAATTTTTGGAATTTTTTCTCAATTTGGTTGTTATTCGATAAAATTTAAGACAAATTTCAATTGAATGGTTATTCAAACTACCGGTCATTCAAAAGAAATATTTTTTATGTTCTGAGGCACTGCCTCCTCGAAAAATGGTGCCATTTTTTGACGATTAATAATAGGTAATCTTTGAAAGAGGAGTGCACACATGACAATGTTTTCAGTTTTGATTAGTTTTAGATAAATTTTAATAATGTAAAGGAAATAAGTAGTTTTATTTAATTTGATTTAAAAAATGGGAAATATGGTGATCATAACAGGTTTGTCTATACCTACTGTAGTGCATTCATGGTTTCTAGGTTTTTCCCATTTTCTTCCACTGACTAGAAAGACATGTATTTATCAGCTGAGTTCTTTCTCTCCCTTGGACAGATGATTATAGTAAGAATATTCTTATTATAAATCTTATGTAGCTCTATTATTTTTCTAATGTTTTTAACGACCATTAATCACTCACCACCTAAAAAAATCTGTTTGACCATATAAAAAAATAATAGTCTAGAGGGAGATATAGATCATTGACCAATGAATTTAAAATTAAAATATTTAAAACCTAATGCAACTGCATTCACAAATTAAAACTAAATGATGAATTGAAACTAGATTTATAACAATGAAGGGAACTTATTAATTTGAATCAAAATAACTCAACCAAAGGACATAGGTACAACCTCCCCTTTTCCCAACCGCTCAATGAAAATACCCCTCCTTGTATGGGGTAGTTAAAAAGATATAGTATAGGGGAGACAATACAATAAATGAAAAATAAGGAATATAAATAAATCTATAAGATTCCTTAATAAAATGAATCTCATTAAAGTCGATTGGATTTTGTGGGATGCATTGTAATGGAGGGCATCACCTTCTATTGTAGATGATGAGGGAGATTCTTGGTTCTAGAACCTATCCAACCAACGAAATCACGAGTTTGACCAATTAAATGGCCAATTCACACATGGAGTGCTTCAAGAAAGTCAACATAAAAGATCATACATTTCTCCTCTAAAACATTAAATTAATTTTGACATGCATTGCGGATGTTATTCGCGTTTTACTGCAAACATTTATTCTAGCCAGTATGCCCCTCCAAATATTAATCCTCCTGAATATCATGAATGAATGACCATGCAGACAGTATAATAACTTGTATTATTATAAAAGAATGTTTTTCCCAAGTTTCTTATGAATTATTTAGAATGTTTCTGGATCATTTTCCATACCATTTATGAGTTACGGTCCCCATATAAAATATATCTAGATCTGTACTTAGTTTTCATAACCCAACTTGTGGGATGTATTTGGGCATCCAAATTGTGGATTTAGCTTTCGGTATATAAGAATAAAATGAATACCATGATGTATAGAATCCTAAAAAAATAATTTAACAATTCAGATAAGTATGGGAATTTTTATTTCCAAAATACAGAAATGATTTATAATTGTTAAAATCCAAATTTTCCTGTTTTTTCGATTAAGCTCAAAATACCATCAAAATCATAAAATTTATGAAATTTATATTAAAATAACACCTTTTGGGATAAAATTATAATTAAATTCAGTGTAATATTATTGAAAATATTAGTTTTTTTATTTCAACCATACTTAATGTGTGCTTTCCCTAAAGAATAAAATCTCAACATGGAATTCAGAGGGCACAATTGTTACCAATATTCAAATATTAATGCAATAAAATTAAACAATAATCAATGTAAAATAAAATTATCAAACATTAAATAAAATATAAATTCAATTTTTTATTTTTCAAATAATGAATCAATTCATTTATTTTACATTTCCCCTTTGAAAAAATGATAGAACTTCTCCTTTCATTTATTAAAGATCCTCAATTCAATATTAATAAACAGTCTAATTCATGATCTACATGAAAATCTATTCTTTTCTCTCATCACTCATGAAACAATTCAATTAGATCTGTGGTCATATAATGATAAAATTATCCTTATCCATAGGATTTTAAATGTACTATTTTCTCAACTTTGTAATCGTAAAAGGTTCATTAAATAATGAGGACTTTTCTATAAATGTTCAAATGACTCTAAGTCTAAAGGTTGGTTGGATTTAATGAATTCAAAATTAATGTTCAAGGAGGAGTTTTATCTCTTAAGTAAAGTAGAATGATATCCAAATGATTAATGAAATTACCCTATTTAAATTATAAACTCCCACATCCCCCAAACTCATAGTAAGGGCACGATCAAATCATGTCAATGAATGATTTGGGCAACCTCTTCATTTTTGAAAATTTTTCAGTATTTTTTAAAGCTGTTATGGAAAAAACATCTCATCCATCACCCAACCATATATGATAAATATAACTCGTCTAGTAATGGTGATTTTTGGTTTTCCCAAATCACTAGCCATTTTTATTTCATTTTTTGTTTTTTTTAATATCGATTTTTTAATCCATAGGGGTAAAACAATAAATATTACAATGAATGAATCAAATGACCTTAATAATTATGCAAAATCTCACCCATAATTCATTCTTATAATGTATATCTTCTCTTCCACCATTATTCCCATTACCACCACACTTCAACTTCAAAATATAATGCAAGTACTAAAAGTTGGGTAGGATTGGATAAAAATGGCTTCAAACAAGGATCATACCTATAATGGTTATTCATTGTATCAATGGGTTAAAGAAGGATTGATGGAATGGTGGTATTTCAAGGATAACTGTTTTATTAAAATATTTCTTAATCGGATTTAATGTGGTTTTATACAATCATATGTTTGATACATTCAAATTCATGTTCAAGCAGCCGATATGTCCCAATAACACTCATGAATCATACTCAAGATAAAATAGGAAGAGAATTGTATAGATATAATCTTTATAATGGGAATATGATATTGTACAACTTCTCAAGGCATTAATTATAATAATAAATCAATTCACATGAATTTTAGAAATTCAATGCATGAAAAATATTTGACAAATTTCAATTACAAGAATAAATTAATTTCATTTAATAACAAGGCCTTATTTTATTCATCACGATTCACAATAATAATTAAATTCCCAATTTTACTCATAAAATATCATTTTCATTGAAATATAATGAGTGACATCATAGTAATCCTATGAAACTCATGCCTCGTAGATAAGTCAAATAAAGCATGAATTTAAGTTTGGATATACAGTTTCTGTTTTAAAGTGTAGAAAAATATATTTTCAAACAAAAATATTGTGAATTTAAATGATATTAAATGTAAAAGAAAACTCCCTTTAGTAATTATGCTTCAGTATGGTGGTTCCCATCATGCTCTTTTAGTTCTATTTTGAATCTAATTCTTGAAACATGTTCTTTTATGTATCTAAATTTTTATGCCTTTCATCATATTCATTAATAGACCTAAAAATTAGGAATATAAAATTTTAGTGAATGCATATACAATCATGCTTGAATATTACCAAGGGGAAGTGTGGACTAAGGGAAAAAATGTGGGTTCCCCTCGGAAAGTGCTTTTGTTTAATGTCATTGGTTGAACTCAATTTTTTTTGAATGATCATAGTCTACAAGATTCCCACCCCGACACATAATTCTAGTAGTGTCCTCAATGCATATATTTTTTTTTCATTTATTAATATAAAAAATAAAATTACCCCATTTCATCAACTATAAAGGAAATGTGAAACATGGTAGGTCTTTATTGGTAATCCGGGTGAAAGAGTGTGATATACTCAATAAGTTATTGAGGTGTTTTCCAATGTAAATTCTTCAGAATTTTCCCATTAACAATGATCTTATATTGTTTTCTATTATTGATTTGAACAACACCTAAGGGGTAAACCCGAATAATAGTAAAGGGGGTATTCCCATATAAAATAATGCTTACCCAGCATTAGCTTATGTCTACATTTGTATTATATCACTTGATATTTAGGGTTGATGTTTCTTCGATGAATCATCTTGTCATGGGGAATCCTTTTTATCTCATTATAGATCATCGAAATTTTGAAATATTCTCTAATAATTTAATCTTTCACCTAAAACTAAAATATTCTCAATTTCATATGTTATCCAAGGTATAGATTCTTCTTCCTACTACCCAATAGGATTTGTGCTCCAATTCCACTAGAACGTCGAAAAACTTTCCATTAATCAATATATAAGGTCTCATCCCATTGGGTGTATTATAGGTGGTTTTATACACCCATAAAGAATCATTTATTATTTGGCTTCAGTCCTTCCTATTGGGTTAAACAGTATTTTCCGTCGTGCCATTCAATTCTATATTTGATACTTTTTCATGACCATTTTTTTGGGGATGATATGTTTTTGTTGTTTTATGATGTAGCCCATTATGTTTCAATAATGATTTGGTTTTACTATTGTATAAATGAGTTCATTGATCACTAATGATTCCTCAAGGGACTATAAACCTATATAATATGTTAGCTCTAAAAAACACAGGCATCAATATCATCGCAAGTTCCAGAATCTTTTTCTTCCAACCATTTTGGAACATAATCTAATGGGAGAAAAATATATGAATTAAAAAATTTCATTGAGAATGGTCCCATGAGGTATATTCCACATACCATAAAAAATTTCACAAAAAGTCAATGTTTTTGTGGAATTTAATGCGGTTTTGAGATATTACTTGAAAACAATGATTTCTCACATATTTTATATAATTCATTTGCATCATTCAATATAGTGTTCCAATAATGTCTAGATTCTAATACTTTTCAAGATGCCTTATGAGGTCCAAAGTGGAATCCACAAGATAATTTATGAAATAAATAAAAAACTGATTCAATTTCACATCACGGTAAGCATCTTCTTGTGATTTGATGAATATGATTTTTTTCACATAAATGGTTCCTCCTAAATTTAAAATATAGATTCATATTTAAGCTAATTTTTTTATGAAAGATTAGATTAGAGGGTATATGATATGTAACCAACTAATTGACAATGTTGGTGTACCATGGTACATCAATATTGATGATGTAGAGTTGTTCTCCAGGAATCCCATCATTAATTAGGTCAGAGTTTGGAATTTGTACTCCAGTGGTGTATGGTAGTAAACATAGGTGACTAACCACTATATTTTTAGTTCCCTTTTTAAATTCAATGTTCAAATTAAACTCCTGTAACAGTAGATTCCATTTCACCAGACATGGTTTAACATCTGAATTTTTCAATTAATATATGAGTTCTTCATGATCACCAAAACAACAAATTTAGTGTCAAGCAGTCTTGATCGAAATTTATCAAGAGAAAATATGGCTACAAGAAACTCCTTATTGGTGGGTTTTTAATTTATTTTTGTAGAATCCAGGGTACTTGATGTGTAGGGGATGACTTGACACTTGATGTCAATTCTTTGTGATATAGGGGATCCCACATCAAGTTTGGATGAATCATAATGTAACTCGAAATGGTACTATTAGTTGGGTGGTGGAATTATTGGTGATGTGATCAACAGTTTAATCAATTTTTCAAATGATTCCCCCATTAATAATCAATATTATTATCGACATATTTTAAATTTATTCTATAGAGAGTTATATAAATATTACTAAAATCCTTGATGAATCATCTATAAAATTATTCATTCCCTAAATAGAATCTTACATGTTTTATAAAATTTGGATATAAAAAGAAATTTAATACATAAACTTTTGATTTATCATCCTCAATCTTTTTTTTGTGAAATTATGTTCGCCCACACTATTCCATTTTCAACCATGGAATAACATTTTTCAAAATTTTAGAAAATGTTCTATCAGTAAATTTTTTCAAAACATTTTCTATATTTCCTGAGT
Organism: Viscum album; assembly: GCA_963277665.1. Lineage (NCBI taxonomy): Eukaryota > Viridiplantae > Streptophyta > Magnoliopsida > Santalales > Viscaceae > Viscum > Viscum album. Next base: position 1,615,662,947 of record OY728151.1, read on the forward strand.
AAGGATGAAATGAATTTATGAAAACTGTGAAATCATCAAGAAATACTTCCCAGAAGTCATCAATTTGGTCTGACGAAATACTCATGAGAAACAATTGAAATTTACCTTAGTAATTTCATTACCTGAAGGCATCCTTTTGTTGGAGAATGTTCCCAAAAGATTGGTGAATTTTGTCTTCTCCTGGACATCTGGTGTGATTGGTACCTAGAAGAATCCAGAAAATCATTCAAAAAAGTATTGATGAGTCTTTCCAGCTATCCATTCTAGCATCTAATTGATTACCAGAATGTGAAAGTGGGTTTTTAAGGAAAATTGAGTTAGATTCTTATAATATATACACAATATCTAGATATTTTAAAACTCTCATGGGGATCTGTTCAAATATTTCATTTTAAAAACCTTTCTGGATTGTTTTCTTTGGCACTAATGAATTTGGATAACCCACAAAAAATCAATGGTTAGGTAAATGGTTTCAACTGATAGAAATTTATTTATCTTATTATTAACAACATCCTTTATGGAGGGATTTAGTATTGTATGTGTTTATATATATAGTCAAGAAAAACTTTCTAAAAATATTCTATGTGAGAAGTCCTTGGGGTTTATTCTAGGTATATCACCTAAATTCCCACCTATATATTAGACATTTCTTTTGAGAAGGTCAATCATAGTTTTCACTTGTGACTGAGTTAGGTTATTTGAAATTATTACCAAAAATTTCATTCTTTATATTAGGTATGATTTTTTAAAATCATTTGGTATTGGATTATGTTCCCTACATGTGGGTTATTTAAGGGGTGAATTTAATTTCGTTTTCCTACATCAATAGTGGGATTATCTAGTATCATATTAATCCCTTTCAAATATTCATAAAAAAAGTTAGATTTATACTCTTCCTCTATCAATAGATTTTTATTTTCAGGATCTTGGGAATTTTAACATTAAAATGAAAAATGTTCTTTAAATAATTATAAATTATGGACCATACCTGAATATTCAATTGGTTCAAAACCATAGTCTTGAGAGATTTCATAAAGGGAGTGATTACTGGATGGATGTTTCATCATATCAATAATATTGATGTTTACTATATTGTACCTATGTTCTATTGTGATTGTTCCTTCATGGAAATTGGTGATACAGTTTCTATTTTCCAGAACGGCCTCCCAAGGATGATGAGAGACTGGCATGGTTCTTATTCTTCTATAATGTTAAGTAAATAGAAGTCTACTAGAAATATCACTCCTCTTACTCCCATATTTATATATTCTACTAATCCAGTTGGGAAAACGGTGGATCTGTTTTTTAATTATACCACCACTCGAGTCAGTTCTGGTTCTTTGATCTACAAGAATGAAAATATTGAGTGAGGAATAACATTTGTTGAAGCTCCAAGATCACATATTGTATCAGTAAAATTTAAATACCAATAGTGTTGGGAATAATGAATGTCCCTAAATAATGATATTTTTTTGGTATCAGTGGTGTGATCAGTGCTGAGACCCTTCTTCCTTTGGTGATTATCTCATTTCTATACAACCAACATATTTTAGTGCACAAATTCTTTAGTTTTTTTCATAAATAGGGGTTTTTCATATTACATGTCTTTGTGAGATGTTAATCTCTACTTTCTAAAAGGTTTCAAAATATTCATGTATTATTCATTCTTCTTCACCCTTATTTAACTCAAATAATACAAATGATAATGGTGCTTGGATATCCTTTTTCTCCCTTCGTTATTTTTGAAAAAGATATTTTGGAGTTTATTTACTGAACCGTGTATTTTATCCTTTGATTTTATGGTCTTCTTCTTTTGGATAGATGAGTTGAGCTTAAGGATATTTTACAGAATTATCATCCTCAGATTTGTCTGTTGGTGTGAACTCCTTCCCACTTCGGGTGGTGATTTCACTGATATTATTCTTTTTATTAGGAAATATTTTTGTTAGGATTCTTCATTGGTTTTTCTTTAGAATGTTCATAAGGATTTAAAAATGAGCATTTATCTTGTTAATTTTATTATCCATTTCTATAAATTTTCCCTTCCATATTTTCTCTTCATTTTCTATTGCACCTGTGGATGGTCCCCCATAATTATTTTTATTGAAAGGTGGTAGTTGAAATTTTTTTATCACTTGAGGGGCTATTTTTAAGATTTCAAGAATAGTGATGGGTTATAATATTACTTCAGAAATGGTGTCCTTACATGGTTCTATTTAAATACATAACTTGGTTGGTTTTGGGATTAACATGACTGATTTGAATGGAATTTAATTTACTAATAGGTAGCGGTACAACAATTGGTCTCTTGAACTTTTGGACGTTGATCAGTGTAATGATAATAAGAACAGAATAAACCAGAAACCTGAGTCAAGCCTTGTTGTTTATTTATATTGTTCATAGATAGTTGTCTAATCAAACTAGTCATTTCCATAAGATTTACTTCAACTATTTGTGATGATGAATCCAAATCCCTTACCTAATGGTGCCTCTGCTGCCCGTACATCTAGTTCTGAATAATTTTGAGTTTTATGAAATAGTCTCATGTTGAAATCGAATATCTATAGGTGACTTGTTAATCAGGGATCCTAAAGATGATATGTCTAGTATATTCTAATCCTTTTAATGAAATAAATTGTATAAGAACAAAAGGAGTTGGTCCACTTCCAATTTATAGTGTTGGAATCATTCAAAAAATTTCATGGAACATTCCTAGTAATCATAGAGAGACTCTCTGGTCGATTTATGTAGTACAAAAATCTATTTTTTTTATTTTCAGTGCTCTTGGATGTGGGGATGAATCTCTATACAAAGAATATTTTTGGATCTTCCTAATCTCTGATGTCCCCTACTTTCAGATTGTACGACCATTCCTTTGTTAGTCCCTCATGTGATAAGGGGAATTCCCTCAACATTACTTATTTTTTTCGTCAGTATTTGAGGTTTGAAGGTAATGAATACATATGGGAACTCTTGGATGCATTGATTTAGGTATTTACCCATATTACCATGAAATTTAGGTAGAACATGAATCATTTTAATTCACAGTTCAAAATCATTTTCTATAGAAGTGAAAACAACTTGGTTATTTTGATTATAAAAATGACGTGTGCAGATGTTGCGTAAGGTTCATTTGGGGTTTCCAACCATTATAATAGTTTCAATTTAATCATTAATAGTTTCACTTTAATTTTTGAGGTGTATTTCCTAGAACTATATTTTTTAGTATTTTTTCTGATTTGGGTTATTTTTTGATAAATTTTATACTCAAATTAAATTAAATGGTCAAAAGAACTATGGGTTATTCAAATGATTTTTTTAGCTTTTGAGGAACTGCCTCCTCAGCAATAGCACCATGGTTCGAGAATTTTTATCAAGGGGAATGGGAAAAAATATATAAATTAACTAATTTTAGTGTAGTGGTTAATCATAGGTTGTCTCTTAAAGAGAACTGCACAATAATCAATGTTGTCACTCATTATTTCTTATCCAAAAACATTTTTTTTAATTTAATTTAAATAATATGAGAAAATAATGATTATGATTGTATTGGTTCTAAAAAAACAAGAAATACATATATTAGAGAGTGTCTATCCAGACCTAGTGATGCGTTATTAGGGTTTCCATATTTTCCCCCTATTACTTCCACTCGCTAGTAAGAGAGAGATTCATCTAACATTATATTTATCTCCCTTAAAGAGATGATTATGATAAGAATATTCCAATTTGAAACCATATATAGGTCTATTCTCCTTCATTTGTGTGTAATGAAAATCATAAACTCACCACCCAACCCTAATCTATTCCACCGTATATAGAAAATAACTGGGAGGAGGGAGATAACGGATCATCGACCAACGCAATTAAAAATAAAAGAATGAAAACCTTATAAAACTGAATTTAGAATTTAAAACTAAATTATTAATTGAAACTAGATTTATAAATAATAAGGTTCTTATTAATTTTAATCATAACAACTCAAGTAAATAACATAGGTATAACCTCCCCCTTTCCCTATCACCCAATGAAACTACCCCTATATGGATGTGGAAGTTGAAATGATGTGGGAGAGGGTATAAATTACAATATAAGAATAATAATAACTGTAAATAAATATGTAATATTATATTATATATTTCTTCCATTACTTTTCGATTGGACTATATGGGATGAATTGGAATGGAATGCATCACCTGCTTTTATAGGAGAGGTGGAAGATTTTTGGTTCTAGAATCTTTTTTCCAAAATCATTCACAAGTTTGAAAAAACAGAGGCTGATGCACACATTGATTATTTAATGAAAGTTTTTGGAAAATATCTTTACCATATATCCTCAATATTTTAACACATTTTGACATATATAGAAAATGTTATGACCATTTTACAAGGAACAATTATTATTACTAGTTAGACTCTCCAAATTTCGAACCCCCAAATTATCATGAATTAATGACCATGAATATGGTAGATTAATGCATATAATTATTCCTAAAAGATGATAAAATGTGTATTTTGTGTCCCTAAATTGAATTTATGATCATTGTTTCATCAAATTCGGGAGTTATGGTCCCTACATAACAAATATCCAGATCTCTCCACAATTTACGTGACTGTAATTGTTATCCAGTTTTGGGCTTCCAAATAAAAGATTTAACTTTTTATCAAGTAGAATAAAATGAATCCCATGATTTATATAATAAAAAAAATTGAATATTTTACAATTTCTATATGCATAGAAAATTTTATGGCCTAAATACAGAAACAATTTATGAGAGATAATATCCAAATTCATCCATTTTTTTAATTAAGCTCAAAATACCATAAAAATCAATAAATATTAAAATTTATATTAAAATAAATCATTTTTGGATACAAAAATCTAAAATAAATGTAATAATATTGAAAATATTTATTCATTCACCCATATAAGAATTAGTGTGTTTCATGAGAAAAAATATATGTGGTTTTGGATGAGACAGTTAACCCTTTATTAGATTCTTTTCATTAATCCTCAAAATAAATATATTATTATCATGAAACATTGATATTATTATATTTTTGGCATGATTATTTGATGGTATGTTTTAGATATCCATATTTATAAATTACATAATTATGAATTTGGTTATTTTTATTCCATGCTATTATTTGATTAATTATAATATCCATTATTACGTTTTATTATTAGATTATTGATTAAATGAAATGTGTTTTTGTTATCTACATTTCCATATTAATTATTCATTACCATGTTGTATAAATGTAATGAGATTCATGTTTATTTTAATTTTTCATATTGCTTAATTATTAATGGTTTATTCTTCTGTACTTACCCTTATCGGGCATTTGAGCTTACCCATATTTTGATTCATTTCCCCAGTTTATGATGAATAATCCTTTGAATGAGTTACATGGATGCGAAGGATTTACTTTTGTTATGAAATATTTTCTATTCCCTATGTAAAATGTATTTTATTTATGTCATTTGGTGTTCCAAAAATACTAAATCGACCATTCTATTAGAATTTGATCCCATCTAATCATGACAATGTATTATAGTAATTCACCGACTAGGAGATTTTTTGAATGGGGTTTTATAGTTGATATTAAGGAATTTTTAGTGTAAACATTGGAAAAAAGATTTAGAAAATATATCTTGAGTAAAATAAACAAAAGTTACAATTTGAGTATATGATTATAATAACATACCAATGAAACCTTGTTTATGATTGCATGAATAGTTTAGCATAATGATTTCAGTTCATAATATTTTTTCACTAGTTTTGGGAATATAAATTTTGTTACATAGTATTATGATCAAATCCAATATATGAAATTTTTTATTAATAGAACATGAGAGGAATAAATGTATCAATATTGATTTAAAATAAAGAGGATTTCCTAATGAGGAAGCTGATATAGCTTGTATAGAAACTAAAAATGTTATGTATATAATATAATAGAGTAATTAGGTTAGGACACAAAACATTACTAAATGTTGAATCATATTCAAAAAGGAGAGTATTTTATGTTTAAATACATTATGGGACCATGTCCCCCATCCTTTAGTGGAAATAATGATCCAATTATAGCTAATCAAGGAATTATGTCATTGGAGAACATATTTCCCAGTTTGGGATCTGGAGAAAAGGAAAAAGTTACACTAACAATGTATTATGTCAAAGATGATGTTGATTAGGGGTTTTAATTTCATAAAAATACTATGGATGTAGAGGATATAAATCTCATATAATGGGAAGATTTTAAGGATATATTTAATTTCCTTGTCGGAAACAAATTTAGATGAAGAGAAATTTCCTTATTTTAAATAAAATGAAGGAATAAACTATTGTGGAGTATAAAGATACCATTACATGGTTAGAAATGTATGATAATAATTTCATCTACAACATAGAATTCAAGATTGATCATTTGATTATAGGGATTAAGCTATTTCTATTAAGGTAATTGGGGTCTAAAAATTTCCTTTCATATAATGAATTTTTTTATTACCATTCAATATAGAGAAAGTATTATACACATTTTATATTATTAAAGGGAAGCAAGAGAAGAAGAGGATAATAGAGAATAATATGGATGAAGGGTAAAATGGAAAGAAGGATTTTCCAACATGTGATACTTGTGGAAGGAAACACCTTGGTTCATGCTTAAAAGGGAAATGAGTCCACTTCAAGTGGAAAGAAAAAGGTCACCAAGATCAAGATAGTAAGTGTAAGAAATAATCTTTTAATGTTAAATATTTCAACTATAAGAATATGTGGATCATTTCAAATGAATTCTCCCTGAACCAATAGCATATACCACAAATGAACCGAAAGAATCAAATCCATGGTTCTCTTTTTGATACAAAAAAAGTGGATTAATTTATTTTCACGTATTCGGATTCAAGAATTATATTATTATTGTATTTTATCTATAATTTACTCATTATAAGAGTTAATGAATATATAAGGATTGTACTATAGAATTTTTTTATCAAGGATTTAATATCATATGATGATGAGTACCAATAACCAAGAAAAGTGATTTAGTATCAATTTAAACTTTTTGGAAAATACATGGTTGAGGGAAATATATCCCCTAATATGTTCTTGATGTTTAGAAAAAGATTCATAGATAATAAAATGATTGATATGAATAGTGTACATTAAATACAACCAACTACATTTGAACTGATTATAATGATTTGGATAATAATGCATGGATGGATAATAAGATTAGCCATATGTAGAATGGTTTTTGTTGAACTATGGACATAGTTTTTTAGATTCATGTATTACCTCACCCTAAAATAAAACATGTTCTAAGAGCTATGAAAGAAATAAGTGAAGGTAAAATATAAGGATAAGATTGTATTTATGAATTAATAACATATCAAGTAATTATATCTCAATATATTCTAATAGATGGAAAGAATTTATCAACTCTTGGAAAAGGTTATCAAACAAATTTTTTCTGCTATCATATTTTATGATGATATAACTGACCTTTTTCATAATTGTGATTTTAGGAGTTGTGGTTATCATGTTTTGTGGAACAAGTTCTCTATCAATCTCCTTCAGAACAGAATTGTTTTATTTTTCTTCCCTTTATATGTTTTCTCTGAAATTACTCTACTTGGAATCCTAGTTTCCAGATGGAAGTAAAATTTCACATCCCTTTTATTATGAAGATTTCTTATTAATCCAATTTATGATGTGGGTTTTTCCAAAAATATTATTATCAAAGATCAATCCATAGATTACTGAGATAAATTTTAAATTGTGAGGAAAAGATTTAACTATGCAGGGGAGAATGTAACAATCCAATACATTAAAATACATTCATTTCATAATAAATTTTATTTTTTTAGATTTTTTTATGATGAAATTTGTTAAATTTAATCTACACGTAACCCTGAGATTGCATGCATTACATGCAAGATCAAGTTTACCACCTTTTATTAGTGCACCAATTTTAAAAATATATTTTGAAAGAATAATAAATTCAATTTTTTAGAATAAAATTCAATTATTAATTAGGAATGCCAAAATTAGATTAGGGTCAAATTTTTTTATTTTTCTAAGAAGTTTCATTTTTATGAATAACGAAAAATACTGTATTTTATTTGAAAACTACATTTTCATATAAATAATTATTAATGAAAAATTTTGTTTTAAATTTTATATAAGTCAAAATTTGATCAATTATATATCTATTAATCAATTTTAGTTGGTTAGAATAATTATTATCTTTAATTTAGATATAAATACTTCATAAAATTTTGGATATTTTCACTTTAGAAACCCACTTTCTAACTACATTTGTTGGATTATATTTAAAATTAATTTTTCCACTTATATGAATTTAATTTGGAAAAATAATCATACATGGTTGTAATAAGTATAATATTTTTATTCTAGTAATATCATCATAGTTTTTGACCAAAAATATTAGTGGAAATAATTAAAATTAATTACAATGATTAAGGTAAAATTTAGCATAACAATATACTAAACCATAAAATTTAGGGTCATAATGACCTAGAAACCTATAAAAAATCCAATTTTTGCTGATATATTAATCATATCTATACATAGTTATTATTTAATAAGTTATTGGGATAATATTCCATGAAACTGACCTATATATTATGTTATGTAAAAATATTTTGGAAAAAGAAACTTCCTTAAAATTAAAATTTATAAAGGTGTAGATTATGGGAGAACATACATAGATGAAATTATATAAATTACTTTTAAAGATAAATGTGTTTTTTATCATGATAATTTAACTATATTTTTTAGAGTTTAATTAGTTAAAATAAACAATTAAGAATTTATAATGCATGGATTGTTTGGTTATATAGAGAATAAATCAAATGACACTAAAAACAGTAGAAGTTAAGTAACTTTAACGAATTGTTGTGTTAAATTGGTTTTTAGATGAATATATCTTGTTACAATAAATGATATTTCATTAAATGATTTAAATTTAATAAAAATACAATATTCCCCAAAGTGACTTTTTTTTATTTTAAAATATGAAACATTTTCCCTTAATAGATCAAATTATACTTTATATTTATCATATTTACCCATATATGGTAAAAAAACATTGTAAGAACAATTTGTGTTAAAGCTTTGTTTTTGAGGATTACATGCACTTTGTTTAAAATCAATTTCCAACACACATGGGTATAATATTTTTTGTGTTGTGAGTGTTTATAAACCATATATCCCATTTAATCTATTATTTTTAAAATTTTAAGAACAATATTTAATTATACCTTCCAATAATGTTTACCTTTTGGTATTTACAACAATTCCACTCCTTCATATCTATAAAAAATATTTATCTTCCCCTTCCCCACACATCTTAAGCCACATTATATCATACAACGTTTACCAAATTAAGCTCCCAACATCCATCCACTTTACATAGAGTCCCAAATTTTGGAACAAATCTAACCAAGTACGTCGCTTGGTAAATAATAAATTTTTTCCTGAAAAAAGGAGAATACTGAAACATGTGACAATTCAGACTCATGTTAATGTATTTTGTCCCAATTTAAATATATTGAGGCATATTGTGATGTTATTAAACTATATTATTTTATAATTTGTATATACAACTCCTTTTACATATTATAATATGAAATATTTTATACTCATAATATTATAACTATCATTAAATGTTATTCCTTCATGGGGATTATGATTAAAATGTTTCATAGTGGTATGAGAGAGTTTGGAACATTTAAGGAATATTTTCCTCAATAAATATTTAATGATATCTAAATGGTATTTCCATTCATCAACATCATCAACCCTTTTTGTTACTAATCAGATATGGAGTAATTATTGATAAATATGTATTATTTTTTAAATATAAATATTTTGTGATATTGTGCATTTTTATTATTTAAATTTATTATTGGATAAATGATGAATTAATTTGATGTTATATGTTATGGGTGGGGCCATATATAGCCCCTAAATTAATCAGTAGGTTTCAGGAGACAAAATATATATGGTTGTATCTATGGAATTACCAATTTATTAGATTCTTGGAATTATGCCTCAACAATATTTACTTCCATTCATGAAGACTTGATAGTATTATATTATGGCATGAAGCTTCAATGGTATGTAATAGATATACATCAATATTAGTTTCATAATTATGAATTAATTTATTGTTTTTCTATGTTTTTATTTGATTATTTAGAATATCCATGGTTATGTTAAATTCTATGATTATTGATAACATGGAATGTGTTTTTTTGTCTACCTTGACATATTTATTATGACTTATCCAATTGTATAAATGGAATGTGTATCATATTTTTTTGTTTATATAATGATTATTCATTAATGATTAATTACATTATAGTTGTACTTACTGAGCATTTGATTGTAACCAAATTATTTCAATTTTCCCAAGGTTATGAAGATGAATCCTTTGAATGATTTTCAAGGATTCCAATATTTTACATTTTAATGAAATATTTTTATCAAAAAGGGAAATGGGTTTCATTTATGTAATGTAGTTTTCCAAAACTACAGAACCGATAATTAATTTAGTATTTTCTTCTTTTTATCATTCAAATGTTATAATTTAATGCATTGGCTCCGGCATATTGGGTTTCTATGTTACTTGATATCCCATATTTTTAAATAACTTTAGTATAAGTGGAGAGAACTACTCCATTTACAAAATCATATTAAATTTATCTGATGAAAAAATATTATTATTTTCATAAATTAATTTTTATTAAAAAAAATTTTGAGTTACAATAATCATTAAACTAAACATTTTATATAAATAATCTCTTTTAAAGTCCATAATTATATGATTTTAAGTGAATACCAAAAATTTTATGTATAAAGGAGTGGGATGAACATGTTATAAATACAATACATTAAGTTATTGAGTGAACAATCGGTGTTCCTCATTCCACATCATTTTTAACCCACTTTAGTATTTTTTAAATAGGTTTTCTCTTGTCTCTTTAGTCTAGGAATTTTTTTACCACCAACCTTATTATAAATTGGATTAGATAATTTACATGTATAACGAAAAAAAAATATTTTAGTTAGTGAACTATCCATGATACCTTACGATGAATATTATTTTAATATAATCTAGTTATTAAAATTTCATTTTTCATGAAGAGTTTATTGATTAATGTCCTCCAATACCATATAAAAACATATTCAATTTACTTTGAGACATTCCCCTAGGTGTATCATTTTGAAAATTATATCATAGAGGAAAATGAGTCTTCTTTATTTTATAGTCTTTATCACCTAAACATTAATGAGACTATTATTCTCTCCAATTTTTTATTTGGAAACTCAACCAAGTTAACATTATTATTCACACTTTATATTTGGTTTGACATAATAACATGGTTTCTTAGACAATATCTTATCATGTTAGGTTTCTCATTGGGAAAATATCTTTATTATCCATGAAATCCATTTTTAACATTGTTCATTATAGATTCATCAATTACTAAAACAAAATAGGTTAACACAAGAGTTGTATAATTTTTATCATAAAGAATTATCATAAATATTATCATGGATAACTTATACTCAAAGAATCATAGTGTTCGAAACTATAAAATTACCATTCAGTTCAACCTAAATTTATGTCCTTTCAATATATGTTGTTTTATGTTTTTTTCACATATATTACATAACCAAATTATTATACATTTAAAATCCTCCATAAGGGATTGTAAAGAGAATATTTGTATCCAATAAATATGCCCTAAGAGTGAATATTCCATTGTGTAGTCTTAGGACCACACATCCTACACCATGTGAATATTGATTTAATAGTCAAAAATGCATTTGGTGTCTTATTAACCCTAGGTGAATCCATTTGACACCTAATTAAATTGACAAATATGCAGATAAGGAATCAATTCCAAAAAAAACCAGACAATTAAAACATTACCCAAATTATAGGATCATATCGTACTCATATATTTATCCTTATAGTTTTCACTAATTTTCAACAATGTTAATTCAAAAAATAACATAAGTATTCCTAAAAAATAAATAAACACCGCATTGATAAAAATGAATGCACCCCCCAACTCTTACTCCCATATGTAGTGATAACAACACACACTTTATATATTATCTTTATAAAATAGAGATAAACCCTGAGAAAACTATATTTATTTCACATCATTTTCATATCATAAAAATTAAATATCATGATAGTATTACAATCCATGGAATTGAAGGATTAGTGACTATGAGGATCAGCTACATAAATACATATTTTATGATAATTTTGGACATTTATCCATAATCTGACCAAATTAGACTCCATTATAGGCTCCACATAAGTTATACTCATATTCATGCCTTGTGGAATGGAAAAATAAGAATGTTGTGAGATTAAACTCCCAATAAGTGAAAATATATCAATAACATTTCAAGGGTCAGGTCATAAGAATTTGAGATAATATGAGAAGGGGAGAAATACATTATTAAATGAAATGTAGATAAATAATAGATGTTCCCAAGTAATGAAAGATTGGCATTAATTATCAAATTAACCAACATATACCATATAAAAAAGAATACAATCATTAGATAATAAAAATTATTTACAAAAAATAATCATTGTCATATTTAATGGATATGAAACATTCCCTTGAAACATATATTAAAAAATAAATTTGGAAAAAACATAAGCAAACTAGATCATCATATTTCAATAATTTCAATGAAGGACCACCCTTTAGGTTGGAAGTATATCCCAGGAGTTCCACCATTTAGTTTTTGAGCATATCCAAGAAGGCCCACACTTTATATGTTGTGATAATAATCCAAGAAGTATCTCCCCTTATGTTGTGATCAAAATATAAGATAGATAACCATTTATATTGTGATAATAATCCAAGAAGGTTCATCTTTTATACTGTTAATGTAATATAATAAGGATCACCTATTATGTATAGAGAAAAATTCAAGATGGATCACCCTTTATTTTATGATCATAATCTAATAATTTCTAACCTTTAATTTGACAGAATTTCCAATAAGGAACATAATAAATTATCTCATGAGATATAAAACATTAACCAATGAATTGTTAGGTGGTATAGGAACCACCCAATAAATCATCAATAAATATTCATGAAACATAAATTTAGTTATTCATCAAAGAATACAGAAACCATGTAAATAAAATTGGTTTGTTAAAAATTTAAAATTTGGTCCCATAAAATAAATTTAATAAATATATGTGGATACACAAAATTCAACTACTCAAAGGTTAATTTAATAATGGAATGTCAAATCTAGTTCATGAAAAATAAATTCAAAACGAGGTAAAATTAGTTGACCAAAATTAGAAAATGGATGAAAAATATAAAATTGCGTTTAAGAAATATTTCATAACATTGAGTTTAAAATTATAATTCATCTGTCACTTTCGAAAAGATCACTCTTGAGAAATCAAAATGAAGGAATTTTGAAAATAATTATTTTGTAGGTAATTTAAATAATGAAGCCTTAAAAAAATACATAATGGTCTCAAATGGTAATGTGAAATATTTTATAAAATATCAAATTTAAGAAAGAATATTAAATAATTGTCAGTTGAGAAATACATTAATATTATCAAATAGAAATGTGGAGTGTAATATATGACATGTGATTATGGAAAGAATTTTTCAATATTTTAGAATACCAATATTGAAAAACAAAATAATAGAAATGGATGATAAAATATAATTTATAAAATGGGGTAATGAAATAATTATTTTTTCATGTGATAACAGTGAATATGTTTTTAAAAATAAAGGAGAATATTCTTAGCAAGAGAATTTATAGACATGGAGGACAATGAACTTATTAAGAGAGGATAGGATTTATTATATCCATTATAATATTTTATAAAGAGGAAAATAAATTAATATAATTTTTTAGAAATTAAATCGAAAATGAATTATTATATCATCAAAAATAGAAGATTTCTATCATTTAAAACCATAGTCAATGAGAAATCATTATGAACCAAGAAATGAAGTCGATTCAGAAACACCTAAAATAAAATCCTTCATAGCCAGAAATGATATAATGTATTATATAATAAGAATAACTATCCTGATAACCTATTTTAAGATTTTATTGACACCGATAATCATTTATAAATTTCTTTTATAATAATTTATTACAAATATATTAGTTATATTTTATTTTCATCAACCTATGTTTATTAATTTCGATTATTTTCTTTAGTACTAGATTCATAATAGATGTGTTTGTTATTATTTTAATATTAAATGTTTGCTATTATGATATCACTATAGGTATTATAAAATAATTTTATTAATTACATATAAAATTATTGTTTCATTCCATAAGTATTTTTTTTATTATTTACAATGAAATCAACGATGAACATTTATCAATAATTTTTATGAAAAAAGGTTGTAAAATAAAAATATGTTTAATTATAGTATATGATTTTAAAAAATATAAACGAAAATTTTAAATTATTTTCTAACATCATTAATAGTCATGTTTCCATAGACAACCATGATAGAAAATTATAGCATTATTACAGTAGGTGGTTAAACTGACCAAGGAAAGAATAATCATTAATCTTTGAGTGAGTATGTTTAAGAAAGTGACTATTTAGAAAAATTCAATTATAAAAATATTATCAGGATATTATTTATATTTTTTATGTTTTTTAACCATATCATAAGATAATTGAATATAGAGTAAAATAATATGGTGAAAAAAATTAAATTTTCCTCATTCTTCCAGTCCCAAGTATGCATGTACAGAGAGGTGACACATTCATTTACATAGAATATAAATATTAGAAGAATTGGGGTATATATTAAAAATATTAGAAATTATTTTAAAATCTTTTTCATAATCTATAATACTTCTCTTAAACATATATGTTTGTTAGTTATGAAAAATAGACCATGTTACTTGTGGAGGCGATAATCCGCACATAACACAAATGATATTTTCATTTTTTAGAGAGTTTGGTGGAGGTATGATTATGGATATTTAATTAATATATTATTTTTTAATAGTATTAAAAAAAATTATTTTGTTATATTTTAATTTAATAAAAATATTTTATGTTGTATAAGAATAAAATAAATAAAAGATCACTCATGAGAACATTACCTCTCCCTGTAGATATTCTCTGTTGGGTAATAACTTAAGGCACCTTAGGATTGAATTTTTTAAAGAATAATGATTTTAGGATGTGGGAATAAATATTAGGATAGTGTAAGGAATAGTTTTTTTGAGATAATTATATGTAAATCGTGTTGAAATTTGGAATTAATGATGCCCTTTGATAATTGAAAAATTGAAATTTTTGTAAAAACTCATTACTTTTTCAATGAAGTTGTGAAACAATTGAAGGGACAATGGATTAAAAAGTTGAAAATAATAATGTTTGGGGGTTATATAAGGAATATAAATCCCCTAAAGATCAATTTAAGACATTTTTTAAACATATCTCAAGTATTTTACAACAAACTTATTACACTTTTTCATTTCTATTTTTACCTTCGAAACTTGTTCTTAAATAAAATAATTTATGTTTTATAAAAAATATAAGATAACCCAAGTTGCCAATTTTTAAAGATACACAATTTAATTTATGCCTCATATAACCTAATTAAATATATAAGTATGATGAAAATAAATTTTAAATAATACATTCAATATATATGTAAACAAATCTGTAGAAAATTAGCGTTGTCACCATTGATTATTCTAAATCGTATATGATGTTAATCACAGATTAAAAGACAAATAATTTAGTTTTATAACTTCTTATTCAGAATTTAAAATTAATTAAATAAACTATATCAAATTAATTTATCAAAAAAAGTAAACAACATTTATAAAGAAATTATTTGAAAATAACCATTTCACCAAGATCATGGTCATTGAATTTAATCTTATTTGTCATATTTTTATACATAAAAATGAAATGAAAATTATTAAATAATATGAAAATACTAATGAAAAACATGAATTAATTTTCTTTTCAGATTTGATATATATAAATAAATAAATATTTTTTTAATACATGTGAATAAAACAAAATTTCAGAACAAAACATTACTTACATTTTAAAAATGATAAATACTGTTTTTATATATTCTAAATAATATTTTCAAATTATTCATTTTACTTTATATATATATATTATATTAAAATATTTTAAAAATATTTCATTCAATATTTTATTAGGATAATGACATAACATTTCCAATTTTAGAAAAATCAAATTTTTCTCACAATCCAACTAAAAATAAATTATTTTAGAAAAATAATAATAAACAATATTTAGATAATATTTATATTCTAAATATAGTAATTTTGTTCATTTTTTAAAATTAAAATTCACAAATATAGGATTTTATATTTTTTATGGAAATATAAAATATAATGAATTTTTTAATCGAAAAATGGATTTTTAGATATTAATTATTATTATTCTTATTTCCAAAAAATTAATTATTAAATTAGTGTTAATATATTATTCACTATAAAAATATAATATACCAAAATATATTTAGTTTCTTAAAATGAAAACATATATCTCCCAAAAATATTTTTATAGAAAAATTCTTTTTTAAGCTTAAACAAACTTATTATTGGTTTAGCTATACATATTGGATTTTACTAATTGATTTGTAATAAAAATAATCATTATTTTTACTTTAAAGTTGATGTATTAAATCTATAAAATACATTTTAGATATTAATAACTTATTACATTGAAAATTAAATTTTGTTATCATTCCAACATCTTATAACATGATATCTCATGATCTTTGTGAAATAAATAAGCATAATATAACCTTATGTGGCAGTCATGGTTGGAAGTTCAGATAACATGGATCTTGTGGAATTTTATTGGCTATTTAAATTATCCCTAAAATGGTTTCTTTAATGTCATATTTTTCGAAGGTTAGCAGGGTCTTGGTAAATGGAAAACCATAGAAATGCCTCTTATTTCCCAATATTCGATAGGTGAGCCTCAGAAAGAAGATTCATGCTACTTGATTCCGTTTAATCTCCTTTATAAATTTCATTAATAGTGTTCTTTTTATCAATTATACCAATTAACATTTATGATGATTTTATAACCATGAAGTTTAACAATTTTATTTTTAATTGTCATGGTTTCGTT
Source organism: Viscum album (assembly GCA_963277665.1). Lineage (NCBI taxonomy): Eukaryota > Viridiplantae > Streptophyta > Magnoliopsida > Santalales > Viscaceae > Viscum > Viscum album. The sequence goes on from OY728151.1 coordinate 1,615,680,161, forward strand.
TTAATTTGGTTTTATGTTTGCAGCATGCTATCATAAATAAAATTAAAATAAATAAAAATATATTGTAATATCATGGGGCGTTTTATTAATGGATTTCAAAATTCTATAGATCCCTAAACTAAAAGGCCTTGTGAATGTATGTGTTGTAATATTTTTTTGAAAAATATAAATTATTGGGTTATTATGTTTAGGGTGTTTCAAGTTTTATTCATTGATATTAAATTTTAATAAGGCATAGGATATCAAATTATCAATTTGTATGAGTACAGAACCCAAGATCCTCTTTAAAGAATTATTTTATATCATAAATCCTTATTCACTATCCACTTCAGGGGAGTGTGAGTAAAAGTGAAGAAACTTTCCTCTTAATGATCTCCTTAAATATTTAATCATAGTATTCTATCTATAAAAATTTACTCACTCTTAATTTGGCCTATTTATATGGATATCCTATCAAGATAAATTTCTTTTAATGAATCATTTCTAACTAAATAATCAATGAAAAAATTGGATATGTTTATAGTGTTGTGGATGAGTGGTAATCAGTAACTAGCCTCTATATCTTGGAAGTCTCGTGTTCAATACATGATGGGTATGAGTACTATTCTAGTTCTAGGTTGGTGGTAACATATATGAAGATGATGACATGTGGTAATGCAGGAATGACACATTATGATTGATATAGGTATGAAACTACATTGGGCATTTGGGTCATGTAATGGGGTACTTGGCCATGGGTGTACGTGCTATGTAATCGATCTCCTTCTACCGAGATTGAAATAGGCTTTTTATTCATAATAATAATTGAGTCTTCAAAAATAACTTAAAAAAGATAAAGAAATGTATAATTTTTTCCATTGTGGGAATGATCTTTCCAAAGTCATCTTTTTTCCTTGATAAATCTATAGATATTACTTCAACTGTTATCACATTCCCCATAATTTGAATTTATATTTCTTAGTTCCACACATTATGAAATTCCCATACAACTTATCCTTATTTATGGTCTCTAGAATAATAAGTAGATTCTCCTCATCTTATTCCTACATCAGGGTGTTTATGAGAATATCCTCAATAAAAACCACAATAAATTTATTGATGTAGTCTCTAAAGATTATATTAATCAAGTACATAATGTTGTATATAGTATTTTTATGTTCAAATATAATCTATAAGAACTCAAAATGTCTGTATATTAAATGGAAAAATATATTTTTAATATCATCTATCTTTACATTGAGAAAATGATATTGAAAATAAATATCAACTTTTATGATGTGTTGATATCTATAAATTTGGTATAAGAATTCTTCAATCCAATGTTAAAGAAACATATTATTCATAGTGATCTTGTTAAGATATTGGTGATCAATGAAAATAAGAATTTATCTATCATTATTGAGGATAAAAAACATCATTGAAACTTACAGAGATATATTAGAGGGAAATAATTCCGAAAAATTCTATATAGTTACTTCTTAAACACCTCTAGTTTAATCGAGGTAATCTTATAAGGGATCATGAATATAGGTTTTAAAATATGTATGGAATTCATTGACATCTATACCACATGATATGAGGTAAGACCCTAAAATTATTTAATAAATAGATCATTATTTTTCCTTACCCTAGAAATGTATTGAATATTTATATTATCATTTTCTAAAAACATTAGAGAATGATAGCTTCTTCATTTTTCATCAACACACTAATTTTAAGTTTTTTAAAAATGATATTATTAATATTCTATAAAAGTTATATGGGCATTAGATTGTTCTAAAAATGGTAATAGATTTCATTTCCCTAAAATTTGTTGTGAACATGATATAATGGGAGTTGATCCACACAAATTATATCATCAAATTCCACCAATGGAATAATTATGAGATTTATTGGGAGAATTTTCCCAAAGATTCTAACTAGGTAAGAGTCTTAAATATAGGTTTAAATGATTAAACCACTATTTATATTCATATAATATCTACTCTACAAAATCTATGAGTTCATTCCATAACTATAAAAAACTACAAAAGAGATAATGGTGAACATAGAACATGAATCAAATTAAACCTTCATTATTACTGAGTGAATAGTAAGTGTAACGTTAAATAATGATTTTTTTACTCCACCACAATGATGATGATGGAATAAAATTTCCCTTTATCCATTTGAATATGTGTTTTTTTGACATAGATTACCCTTAAATACCCATGGTTTCGTTCACTATCCTTCACAACACCCTTGATTCTTATAAATTATGCACTGAACCATAAGGGGATCAATTTGTGGTTCCTTATATTAATCTATCAAAATAGTTTTATTATATATATATTTTTTGATTTGATATTATTCATTTAATTCTTCTCCCCACATAAGGAATTTCTTTTTTCCAATGTGGCATTTTAGAGGGTACTTCATTCAACATTATTTATAATTCGGAAGTTGAATATTTTCCCTACTTTATCATTTGATCCTCAATATCGAAACTCCATTATTTTTTTATTATCTACATATTCATGGGATCATTCTATCAACTCCATATTTACTTGTAGAAAACAAATAACAACATCTTGAAAACACTTAAAGTCACATATAAATAGAGTTTTTTAGAGATATAGTTTTAAATTACTCAATATTTTATCTATTTTTATATCTATATAGATAAAACATAGAGTAATATTTATTAAATCCTTATTAAATTCACCAAAAAAGAGAGTATACAGTTTTTATCCTTTTTCTTGAGTTCTGTTAATTCTATCTATACCTTTGTATAGAGAGTTTGATGGGAATAATATTTGAAATTTTTTTCTTAAAGTGTATCTATTTCATTGCTTCATATTCATATATAATCTTTTTATTGAAGAGAAATTCACAAAATTGATCAAATTCGCCATCCAAATAATAAATGATTAGTGTAAAAAATTTTAGAACAAAATAATGAATCAGGAAAAATATCATATCTCTTGAGTTGACCCAATTTTTCACAATAATAGTGTCAATATATCCAAAAAATGATAATGATAATTTTATAATTAAGGATTCAACAGACTATTTCTTGATATTTGGTAAATGTTTTTATCCAATATAGTTGAAGTTATTATTCTAAATTTATAATAAGTTGTAAAATAACATTTTGATGATTTAGCCATTTTGGAAGACCAAATACTTACATGGAACCAATTTTACAATAGGAATAGAATATAAAACATAATATATAACAAAATCTAATAAAATTAGTCCTTGAAAATTCATTCAAATAACTCTTCATTAAAACTCTGATAATGGAAAAAAATAGGGTGAGATGAAAAGATCATTAAGGGTTAAGAATAGTATACTCTATCATGAATCAATAATTTATAAATAATATGGAATGTTAAATAACTGAACACACAAGCCTTTTAAATAATTGGATAGATAAAAATCATTATGAAAAAAAATATCTAAAGAAACATTCCATTTAATCAATATATTGATAATTAAATTAATTGATATATTTTAACATAGTGAAAATATTATGGATAATAATAACCAAATATTGAATCAAGGAATTGCATAATTATTTAATGTTATTTATGATGCATACAGAAACATTTAAATTCATGCCCATTCACAATATGGTTTAAAACTATAGGTAGAAACCTGATTAATTTTTTCCAACTAATTTATATAATGAGAAAATTTTGATGCATAGAGGGGATATATAATGTCTAGCCCCCACACGTCACTACCAGTCCAAATCATTCCCATTATATTTAATAATATATTTAATTATTGAAAAGTTTTCATCATCAAAAAATATATGAATTGGGTAAATGACACATGTTTATCAATATTTCCTTAATTAATAAAATAATTGAAAATGTAATCACAATATGTGAAAATGTTATATGGTTTAAAAAATAACCATATAAATCATGAAAATATTTGGATTTTAAATTGAAATGTGATGACCAATGAAAAATTATTACTTGAATGTGATAACTTCATGTGAAAGATAACAATCATAAAATCCTGTGAGATTGTTTGATAAATTTTACCAACTAGAAATTTTTAAATTTAAATACCCATGATGAAATAAGTAAAACTAAAAATACCATTAATAATGAATTATTAATGACAATAAATTTCAAGGTTCAGTATATACAACAAAAAAAAGAAAATGGGTTCAAAATAGCAAATTTGTATCTATAGAATATAAATTGAAATGAAATCCCATAACACATTTTAAATTTGGAATTATATTCACCATTAATGAAATAGAATCAAATTAAAATTTTAATACCATGAAGATAAATTTATTTATTATATATTAAAAATAGGGTTGTTATATAAACCTCACTAAAAAAATAGGTGGTAAAAATGGTGCATTCCTCCCAAAAGTGGTAGAGTGATGAGAATCCCTTACTCCTTGAGTAAATTTTGAATCATGGGATAGATGAAAGAATGAAATAAATTTAGAATTTTAATATAATTAAATAAGGTAAATTTATGATATAAATCTTCATAGGGAAGCATATACATCACACAAAATAAACTAGTGGTGAATATGGTAGAAGTCATATAGAAATAGAATTGAGACTAGAAATGCCCTTACCTTATGAATCATTTTTATTAATATCCATTTAAAATAATGTATAATAGATTTATTCATGTTATTAAATTATAAAATAACAATATGAATATTTATAATAAAATATTATCATCTATATATTTCTAATCATTCATTATTTTCATTTTTTGGGTGTTAATTGCCTTATTTTTTAGTACGTTTTGACTTGTTATGTTTTTACATTTTATGTAGATCATTATTTAGTTATCTAAAGAATTTAAATAAATTTTTAAATATCATATATCTTTATAATATTTTTATTTAATGTAATCTATATCATTTACTGATCGGAAAATTAAATGCATCATTCGGAGATAGAGTAGGCCATATGTACGCCTGAATGTTGTTTATGTTTTCTTTTCATATCAATGAATGAAATTTAAATGATATATATATATAGGTATATTATAATTCAAGTTTCATAATAACGTCATGTTTATCACATATTTTAATTAAAAAAATCCTTAATACATTCCATGTAAATTGTCAACGAATCACATTGCTTTTAGGAGGTAGTAATCCACATGTCCATAAACAATGTTATCGTATTCCCACAAGGGGGAATGAATAAAGGTATGATTATATAGTAATACAATAAGTATTAATACATTATAAATATCATATATTTTCTATATATACTATAAATATATGATTACTTGCAAAAACAAAAGGTGGTCGTGGAAAAACAAACAACATTGGTTCACAAGGCGGTATTCCTCCATACACACGAAAGATGATTGCATATCCCATTTGTTGGAAGTGCGTGATAGTGTATCTCATAAACATAAAATAAGAACATATATATATATATATGATATTTATATTTTTATATACTAATGAAAAAAATAATTTCAGGTGTGGAGGATGAAATAAAACAAAATTTCTCATTGAATAACATTAAATCTACGTTGGGTAACTCTTTTTGAATTATAAAAAAATACTCCCTTGATTTTATTTCATAAAAAAGTAATGATTATATAATGAGGTTTGGGATTTTGTGAAGATATATGGGTATATTTTTTATGACCAAAATGGATAGAGATGTGGGAATATGTGGGAGCTGTGATTTCCTTTTTATATTAGAGGAGGAGTGGCATTCGTGTAAATTTAAAAAATTACCCACTATTTGGAGGACTTCGTTATATCATGTGCCTCAAATAATGAATAAAATTTTATAAAAGAGAGTATATGGTCGAAATATTTCCATTTAATGGATTTTGGACAATGACTGTGCATCCTTGCATAGGACAGATAGCCAAACAACTATGTAATGGTAGAGAGCTAATCATGATGTAGACACTGCAGAGGGGTAGTTTCAAATAGTCATACTCTGGGATGTATTCCTTTAAGACCTTATGGTTCTATAATATCATTAATCCTATGAAAAATGTAATTTTAGGAGTCCCCTTCATCCCTTAAAATGGGGATTATCAAAAATGAATAAAAAAATAAGGCCTTTGGGATAGTGAGGAAGGTAAAACCCAGTCTTGTGGGTAACACAATCTATTAAAGGAACTCGGTTTGGTGTATAAAAAAATCCAACTTTGTGTATAGTGTACCACTAACCTACCTTATTTCCTTTAATAGTGTTATATTAACTTAGTTTTTCTTATAAATCCTTATAGAAATGAAATTAAATTTATTCTAAATGTAAAATATTTTAATGATTTGTGGTTTTACATAGAATGCAGAACACAAATAATAATAAAACGTTATAATAATTATAGATAATTCCCATTCATATAACATGTAAAAATAAAACATTATGTTGACTCATAAAATTTGTTAAAAAACATATAATAATGAATCCGGAAAAAGATAGAATCTTGTTCATACATACTAATATCAAGATATATATCACATTACCAAATACTTTATAAGAAAAAATAATTCAAATACCCCCTTTTCTTCATAATATTATTATAATATTATATTCCACATTGAATTGAAAGTATATATTAGTAAAAAAACATGATCTAACCTATGAGAAAAGAATGTTTTACATAGAGATGTCATAAATTATACATCAATGAATAAATATGAATGTTATAAAATGGATAAGGTATAGTTACAATTTTTATACTAAAGGGATTCATTTATAATTTGAAAAAAAAGTTAGTAAATAGTATAAGAATAATACTTACAATAATCAACAAAAGGGTTCTAGAAAAAAGTATTTATCAATAATCATTTAATATTAGATAAGATTTCATATCGAAGATTTAGAAGCATGCATATCACCATATTAAAAAATATATAAATATCAGTAAAATAAAATTGGATGATATTTTATAAGAATCATAGTGAATATATATATGAATATAAGTCAAACCCAAAAGAAATGTTTTTATTCAAGAATCCCATTACCTTTGGTCCCATTTTGATTTATCACATTTACACCTCCTATATATTTAAATTATATTTATTAGGAGAAGAATCCATGATATTATAAAAATAATTTTTTATTTTTTATCAATTATAAATTATAAAATTTATTTATTGATTATTCTATTAAAGATCAAATGATTGATGACATGTTTATTTGAATTTTTCATTTTTTTGATTTCATGATTTCAATTGATTTTTATTTATTCATTAGTAAATTAACTATAGAATAATAGAAATAAACATAATAAAATATCTACATATTATTTAATGGAATGATAACTATATATAAATTTTGAGATAATAAGAAAGTAAAATCGTCTACATATGTTGTTAATCGATCATTGATGAGACATGTTTAAACTGGGAAAGGGAAGTAGTTCATATACATTAAAATAGTTTATATAATTATAATGAAGAATAATAATATTATAAATATAGAATATACACTAACCAACCAAATAGGTGCTAATATAAATATAATTACAATTGATGTCGTAGGTTGCAAATCGTCCACTAAAATGACCTAGTTAAAGAGAGGGAGAGAGAAAATGTACATATTATGAATATTTTTTAATATGTATCCAAAAATATTTTAATATTTTTGAATTTCTTACCCTCATTAGTTACTCTATTATTCATTTTTTTGGAATATGGAATGGGAATATTAGATTGGTTGAGGGAAAACATTAATGGTGAATATGGGAATGTTTACCTCATTTCTTGAAGTTCCTCATTTTCTAAGACTTTAATGCCATGGTTTCATAGAATTGTATGACACTAGAACATCCCAATGGATATAAATAATCTTAAATTAATGGAATTGAGTGAAATTTTTATAATTATAAGTGTTTTGGAAGAGACACACCTTAGATTGTGAGTGTGGGTATTATTTCATTAATGGGTTGTAATTTTGTTAAAAATTAAGAACAAAATATTATTTCAATTGTAAAAATTGGAATAATAATATTATTTGAAATTTTGAGTTATATTTAATTTCAATTAATTTTCTTTTCTGGATTTATAACCCTTAAGAATATGAATTTTTTAGTTCACACAAAATAAAAAATTAAAAACATAATAATAGATTTTTAATGGTTTACTTTATCATTTCAAACTTCAGAAATTACTTTTTATGCCTTGAAATTTAGTTTATAGTTTTAAAATTAATAATTATCTTAAAAATTCCATCGTAGGATAAGATAAACATTTTAATATTAGTTAGATAATTATTACATATATATATTTCACAATAAAACACCAATATTTGAAAAAATTATTTTAACGATTCACCTTAAAATTAAGATTATTTTAGAAAATTACCCAAAAATCAATTTTATTAAATTGAAACATGTTGATTAAATTTATTAAATTTAAATTTGAAAAATTATTTTAAATGTTATGTATTTAAAATAATTAAATATAGTCAAAAATTAAATATTTTACATACAAGTTAAAATTCACATTATTTTAAATACACATATATACTTTAGTGGAATTTCAGAATTTGAATAATTATTTTATGACACTAAAATATCTTTATCTAAAAATTTTAGATAATGTAATTGTTATTTAAAATTAATTTTACTATTTTATTGGTAAAGTTATTATTTTAATGACAATGTTATTATTCAAATAGTTTTGTTAATATTTCGTTGATTTGGATTACTATTCTAAGTCAAGATTATTATTCAAACAATAATATTGGATTTTAAATTTTCAAAAAATGATGATTATTTTCTCAATTTTTCATTTAGTTTATTATATATAAAATATCACTATATAAATTAGAAAAAAATTACAAAATAATTTTTAATGTCTTTTCAATTTATAATCTCGTTTTTAGAGTCATATTAATAGGTGAACATGGCATTATGGGTTTTCATATTATAATTATTTTTATTTCTTTCCATTTATCCATATTAATATTTTAATATTATGGTTTATATTTATCCTTCACATGTAATGATCAATGTTCACATAATAATGTTATGTTGGATTTTATTATGTTGTATATGTGTTTTATTTTATAGAATATAACTTAATATAGAAAACACACACAGAGATATATATATTTACATATTCATAATTTAATTTAATATTGAATTTTCTGGTTCATTCTAGACTATTTTACAAAAGGGTTATGGTGGTAATTATGTATGATAGACACAAAAATAGTGTTTAAGTGTGAGAAAAGTTATGCATGGTCTAAGGTCGGCCCTCATGGATTAAGTAGAAGTTTCCTATCATGGTAGATAATTTATGTATTTGTTTTATTTATGGTTATCCTTGTTTATGCCCAGATTATTGATTTGTTTAAGGTCTATAGACTCTAGAAAATCCCTTAATGTGGTGTATTTATGGTTTATAGAAGAGAAAATTGTAACTAATATTTTTACATTTGGGTACCTAGGTAATGGGATTTATTAAAGTGATATGATTGGTTAATCACTACATATTTTTTTCCTTATAGTTCCCATTGAGTAAGTATTTGAAAATATGATATTCCCTGGTTTTATGTTCTCCTTCAAGAGAGGATTTGAGTGTATTGATTCATAGTACTTAACCATGAAGTCCAGTAAAGATTGTTTAGTATATTTGAGTGTATTGACTCATGGAAGTTCATGGGGTTAGTTATGATTTGGGTTAATTTACATTCTTTGGTAATGGATTGACTCTATAAAAATTCTTGTGATACTTTTAATCTAATTTGGAGTTATTTTATTTTCGTTTATGAAATTTGTTGAAGCTTAGGCCAGACCATGAGACCCAATTGTGGGTTATGTGTTATTATATAACCAAGTTGATGGGTTTAATTTGATACAACTTGTGGGTTAAGGACATTATAATATACATCACCTAATACTTTAGGGTTTCTGGAGAGATTATAGTTATAATATTGAGTAGTATCAAATGTGTTTATAAAAAATGATATGAGTTGGGATGTGAAAGCACACATATTTTTGGTTCTAGAAAATATGATGGTATGTATTGGCATATAGTTTCTATCTATGTTTGGGGTTGTATAACCTAGGTTCCATTTTACTATTTTTATTTTTAACTTAATATGTTTTAACCTATATATGAAATGAAATTTATCATATTCGGATTCCATAGATTCTAAAACCCATTGGGTGAATTATTTTTAATGAAATGACATTCATTTCCAAAGGGGTCAACTTCGTTATAACTTTTCTTTGAATTATTGATTTAAATATGAGTCTAACTATGTTACATAGTGACTTATACTATCTTGACTGACTTACTATGTTATTTAATTCCCATGATTTAATGGTGATTATGAGAGGAATACATTGTTATTTATTTACTATGAATCTTCAGAAGATTTGATATATTACTCCATTCCATTGATATGATGATTTATATGTGTATCAACTCTGATTTTGGGAATATGATCCTTTGAGTATTTTTTCATATATATCAATATTTTTCATTAGAGATGGAATTTTGTAATGTGTTTTATGGGACATTTTAATTAATATATTAAAAATTTTAAATATATTAACTCACATTTACAAATATTTTTATAATAAATTGTTTCCCATTGATATGGACCATAGATAGAAAATTTTAGACCATGATTATTTCTATGATGGTGGTCTTAACATAGGAATGACAAGATTTTTTTCGGTGTTCGGTTTTAAATTAAATGAATTCATTGGATTGTGTGTTAGATAATTTAAAGAATTAATTTTTTTGTTTTATTTAATGATTATCCTAGCATTCATCTCTAATAATATATAATTATAGAAAATCAATAGGGTTAGTTGCATAACCCTACTGGATTAGGGATGTGGAGGAGGATCCACCATTGGAAAATAAAATGTTTGGGACCATGGATCAATGATAAAAAATGAAAATATTAATGGGATGAATGATGAACATAGTGGTATATTCAACAAAATATATAGTGAACATATTATTTCCCAATGATCGATCCATTCTAAAGGCAGGGATCAGTATCTATTTTATTTCCCCCTTTTCATTAGATTTCAATGAATGGATTGTTTATCTACTTAATTTTTTAATTTTTTCATTCTTCTAATGAATGGGAAATTAGAATAATGTTCTCATTCCTAATTATTTATTTTTTATTTTCCAATACTTCCCCATGTTTAAATTCTATATTGATGATCATTGGTTAGGATATCATTACCCATGGTGAATATAACCATTTTTTTGTTCCTCTCTCATCCACATTCTTCACAATATTCATATTTTCCCCATGGGGTTTTCAACACATCATTTTTGAACTAATTCATGGACGATGGAAACTTTGTATACACAATGTTCATGTAAATATCATTGGTATCAATGGTTTCTGGTTGGATGGAAAAGAAAAATCATATTGCATGAGGCGGTTCTAAGTTTCACAACCTTGTTTCGGTTATGATGGAGTGAAAAATCATGCATGGCTGACCATGATCACCATATCTAACCACTTGTGAAAGGAGAACATTTTTTGGAGGCATGAACCATAAATTATAGATGTTTGAGTGAGTCTAGAATTTACCATGAATGGTGATCTAGGGATTGGTACCGACAATGTTGGGAAGGGAGGCTAAAAATACCTCATTTGGGTCAATGTGTATACCTCTTTATAATTTACAAAGACAAAAAAAATTATTGAAGAAGAGATTTTATTATTATAACAAGTCATAGGATGAGCATCAAGTATGATTGATGGTAGATTCAGTGGATCTAGAAACTACATGATGACTAGACTCATTGTCTTTGAAAAACTCGATTACATGCCTTTTAATGTGAAGGAACACATACTATGTATCTCATATTCTAAAAGTTGATTGGTTTTCAAGACATATATATATCAAATTTTTTTTTTGGAATACCTATATGGAATGTGCCCTTGGATGGGTAGGCTAACTAAGTATTGGCATTACATGCTCTGGAAAACCATGTTTCATACACACTGTGTACCATAGAGTACACCCCATATACCCCTACTAGACCATAGAACCAATGTTTTATAAGGAACATGACATGGACCCTAGGTGGTCCCACAACCCATTTTACCTAGATGAAAAACCATGTAAGTGGAATTTTACACACAGATTGCATTAGTGAAGAATGACCAGACATCAGATTTAGAGTACAACACATGTACCACATAATAACATGTAGAAAACTTTTTATGGTATCTTATACATTGTATATATCATTTTGGACTTAGATTTAAGCTCGTGGGTAGCCTTTATCCTTCATTTTTACTAATAGGACGCAATGGTGGCCTTAATTTTCGCCTCAATAATATTATGTGAAGTGATATGAGTGGGAAACTTCTATTGTGTCACTCAGTTGGTGGTAGTGATCATGTTTGATAAGAAGAGAGATTCAAGGATTGATACTCATACAACTCAACAGAGCATGAGACCCCCATAATTAATATATATGTAGAGTTAGTGCTCACCCACATTACAGAGGGTATATGTCCTTTATTTAGGTAATGGTACTCCCCCATTATCAATCTCTGATGGTAGAGGGTCCTCCGTTGGAGTAGTTCTCCCTCCACTATGGAGTACAATGTTGATGAGTAGGTCCTCCACCCTAATTCCTCTGAGGATTCACATGATGCTTTATATTAGAAATGTGACCATTAGGAGATACATAATAACACATCATTCTTAGTTGGATGTGAAGATAGAGATCCCCTTTCTCTCTTCACTTGGGTTTCATTATTAGTATATCTGTTGTTGTGTTTTCTTTAATACTTTGTCTTATGGGTTTAGAAGATGATTTTTTTCTATTTCATTCCTTTGGTTTTCTAGGTTTCATATTAGGTATGTATATAATCACACCTTCATTGTAATTTATTACATGTTTCACTTATTATACCGATTATAAATAAATTAGCAATGACTATAGTATATATATTATTAGTGGATCTTAGTACTATGTGTTATAATTGACCATGTTTGGGGGTAAGAATGCTGGATCTTTATCTGGGATATGCCTTTCCAATCCATTTAAAGTTACATTCAGATTGGGTTACCCCCTGTATCTCTGGTTTGTTGGGTGTTTTCCCCTTATACTCTTGTTTTACATTACTATATTTTGATATGTATCCTTGAGATTATTTCATTCATTATTAACTCTCATGTGGATTTTAGTGGGTTATTTCTCTACATTGTTTTATGTAGTTAGTGTGTATGTTTATACAAGTACTTTAGGTTAAGGCCTACCATTATAGTGTTTTTCCTACATGTCTCTTATCTCCATCTCGTGTCCTATTAATGGTTGTCTTGAGGAGTCACACATAGCTTATAACCATCCAAAGAGGGGTCATGATGTGTATCATCATGATACAGTCCGATAAAAGGTTGTCCTATCCTAGGGGAGATTTCTGGAGTTAGAAATATTCTTATTTTTGGTTTAGGAACATAGGGAAACATTATTGTAGTGTATTGATCTTAGCTCTCTGGTGAGGGAACCCAGATATGGTGTGACAACCAACGTATCCATACAACATGACCCTGATCACTTTCTATTTGAATATACATAATACGAAAAAAAATTAGGGAATCTAATTATTCATGTATCATATTGGATTGGGTGTTTTTAATTATATATCCCTCTTTAGTAATCTCTCATTATATGATTTTTGACCATTGTAAATATTGTCATTTTCTATGATGCTTTCATAATGATAGCTGGATAGGATTATCATATGGCCGTGATGATGACCATTTGGGTGATGAGGCATAACTATATGGAATTATACATGAGTTTATCTCCTTAGGAGAGAATAGATTTGTTCTTCCACATGATGAGCAGTGCTTGGACTAACCTCCAATGGTCTAGGTGGATGATTATTTTTATTTTGAGCATATGTTAGCTCCCATAGGCCAGGAAAATGATTCATGAAGGGTTAGCACATTGTATGTGTTCCAGTAGTAGATACAACATATTTTATATAGTGAGAAATACTATCAGGTAGGGTATGATTAGATCAATGAATAGGTCTGAGTTTTTTGGTATTGTGTACCTTGACTAATTTGAAGGTCATGACCACACTTATTCTTCTCATTGTAGAATTTAAGTGATGGTGGGGCATGGTCATCCTGATACATGAATATTGGACCCTATATTAGTATAGATATGATAATACAATCATAGGGGAGTAATTTACAGAATTAACTTGGGTAATAAGGGATTTTTAAGAGCTGATAGACTAGGATTTCCCCTTCTGTGGGACCCCTCCTAGTTAGATGGTGGTCCTAACATCTATAATTTCTCATGGAAATGTTGGGTGTTGATATACCCATAAGTTTTTATTATGTAATCTATATTTTAGCATGTGATGGAGAGGGAAAAATTTGTGATCAAGAATCATTCTCTTTTTAAATGATTTTTATTTATACAGGTGACTCCTTTTTACACAAATTGGATAGTGTTGAGTTGTGGTGGAAGAGTTCCCTTGATTCATATGTTTGAGGTCATAATGGATGTTCTATGGTGTCTGTAAAAAAACTATTTTAGGCTAATATATAGGAAAGATAAAGGTTAGATTTAAGAAGTGTAGGATTGTTACCAGTGGGGTGCCAGGGGTGATCCATGGTATGATCCAAAAATTATCTACATTATAATTAGTTTTAGTTGAAATAGAAACATGTCACTAATTATTTTCTGCATCCATTTTTGAGACCTATTGGTTACGGTGGAGCCTTTATAATTACCCTCTCATTAAATTACTCCTACTAAGGAAGTGACAATGATCACAAATTGATGGTAGTGTGTGAATTGAATCTTAGAGGAGAGAGATTCTCATATGATCTTTCTGTAGTGTAAATGGGACCCTACTATGTTTTATAGTGTGTCTATGTAGGAGGGATTATTTTTACATAATTTTTGAAAGGGAATCTCACATTGATTACATTGGGATCCTATATAGAAGTTTATAAGAGAATTATAATTAGCTTTTTTAGTATGAACCTTGTAGTGGTGGATGCTATGAAAAATGTATTATCATAACTAATGTATCCTATTAGGTGGCTCTAGATTTGTTCATGGAAATGATAGATGAGATATTAAAGATTTTAATTATTCACTATTTAGTGAATCCGTTTAAAAACAAGGAAATTTACCCTTTCCTAAAGATCAATGAAATCTTAGACTAGTTAAAATGGGTGATATGGTTCTTAAATATTTACCTAAGGTTTTTCTACCAACAATTTAGAGTTCAATAAGATGGTATAAAAAAAATGTAAGTCGATATCGCTATATGAATTTTTGAGTTCTTGGTTGTACCCTATGGTATGATTATTGTCCCTGTAGTGTTGATCGAACTCAAAAAACTGATCTTTCATCATTGGATAGATCAGATTTTGGTTTCATTTATTTATTAAATTATCATATTCATTAAGTGAGTTTGTTCACATAGGGAATTTTAGGATGGTTATCGGCTTACAATAGGAACACTAAGTTTATGGTATGATATCAATGTGTTATTTTTTAATTTGAGCGGATTAATTTTTAGGGAATATCATATTTCAGAAAAGAATATGAATGTACCTCATAATGGTTGATGTAATAATTACATGTGAGGCCTCCGTGTAACACACCATGATTTCATTGTACTTTATTTCTTCAAAGTAATTCAATAACTTGCACTACACGCAAAACCGAGTTCTAGTGCACCATGACTTACCAAACAAGTCGTTCAAAAGCGGTTATGAATAGTATTAACTGAATTTTGAAATTTATATAATCCTTATAATTTTAGAATCCATATTATGAGTTTATTATACATAACGTAAGAACAAATACATTTTTTCAGATAAAAGGAGTATTTTTAAAAAAATGCAGTTTTACCTCCTTTTAATGGAGAAGCATTTTTAAATCCAATATTTGAAAGTTTTATATAATCAATTTGACCATTAAACATATTTTTTAGAATCTGGACATAAGAATTTAGTTTCGATATTTTTTTTTTCTGATAACTTTCATATTTGGGTGAATAGTGAATAATAATATATTTTAACTGAAATAAACTTTTCAAATCCAATTAATTTATATTGTTAAATTATACATTTTAATGGTTTGTAATTATAAATAGATTATATTTTTACCATTTAATCCAATGATGTTCATTGTAAGTAATTTCACTTTGAAATTGGACATAAACAAGTGTCAAACTTTTGTTAGTTATTATTTCGTAAAAATACGCCTTTTGGTTTTGACAGCGGGAATTAATTATAAATTAATAAATGCAACTTCTTTGTTTTTAATTTCGTAAAATAGACTTAATTATTTAATTCGGAATATCAAAATTATCTTAGGGTAAATTTGTGGTATTTTTCTGAAAACATATAATTTTTGGTGAATAGTGAAAACACTTTGTTTTAGTTTAAAACAGAATTTTTCTTTAAATAATTATTTATTTTATATTAATTCATTTTATGTCGAAATAGATAAATAATACCTATATATGTTCAATTTAATTAATTATACTCAATTTATAATAATTTTAGATATATAAAAATTTTATTAAACTTTTCACTGTCTTTTACCCACCTTCTAGGAGAATTTACAAATTCACATAAAACATAATTTTACCACTTCTGTGAGTGAAATTTAAAAAATTTAAGAGACACAATTAATATCAATGATTAAAATTTGGTTCAATAAGATAAAAATATTTTTTGGTGTATAGTAATTTTTTACTTTTATTTACCACAGTAAAAAGTAAATAGGGTAATTAAGGGTAAAAATGATATTATTATTACCCTAACACATGTCCTAATTCTATTGGCCAAGTATAATTCGACCGAAAACAACCATATGAATAAAATATGAACCTCTTTGGTCCACTTGGATTATATTAGGACATTTATTATTATTTTATTCTAATAAGAGTTAAAAGAGCTAAATTAAAAGATTAATAAATAACACATTTCTAATATAGGGTTTTAGATAAGATAAACTCGATTATAAATATTCATTTGAAAGGTAAAATTATTTAATACATCATGGTATTTTATTTATAATTTTTATACATTATATAAATAAATTTATTTATGACACAATGATGATGCAGTAATTACCTTATTCAAGAAAGAATAAAATAAATGGTATTATAAATATTAAAATAAATATAATTTCAATGTTTTTATGAAATACACGAATTTTATAGGTGAATATGAAATGTTAGGATTGATTAAATGATTTTTTTTTGAAATAATAATGTGGTTATTATTTTTACAAAAAAATACCAATATTGTCAAAATTGACATAAAATAGTTTTTAAAACAAATATTATATTATTAATTGATATAATGGTCTTAAAAATCTACGTTTCGGCCAAAATACTTATATAATATTATATATGACATTAATGAACCAATTGGGGTTAGATTGGAAGTATATAGTATGTCTAGTAACCATATAGTGTAAGAATACAAGAAGACACAGTAAAAGTTAAATTATTTAACTTAGAGTTAAATTTAAATGATATGGTTAAAATGGTAAACTAAAATTGTCTAAAACCTATTGGTTGAGTTTTTTTCGACCTATACCCACCTTAGAATTTAAATAATCAACTTTGTAGCCCTTAGAAACTGAATATGAATTTATTAAAAAATAATATTTTTTGTTTTTCCTAAGGTGCCCCTCACCCCTCTTATAAAAGGGCACTCACCATTATCTATAATTCACACCTTATAAGCCATTTGGCTCGGCCAATACCTGCCCAAATACCCAATAAACTATCCTCCCTTCAACATAGAGGCCTTAGTTTGATCATAAATCCAAACTAGGGAGACCTTTTGATCAAATCAAAAGGAAGAACCCGAAGAAGATGTAATGATTTCACCATCGTCTTTCAAGTTCCTTTCTTCTTCCACATTCTTTTTCTTTGTTATTTCCAATATAAAATAATAAATCCAGTATATTCTATACAATGTGATGTTATTATAATTATGTTAAATCCAAATTCATTATTCTATCCACCCTTTGAATGACATTTCACCACACTTGCGTACGTACGGCTTACCATCTCCACGTCGTGATGTAATTTTAATTCAATAAATTATTATTTGGATGGGTATAATAATGATGTGTATTTGATGTAAATAATAAATATAACATGATAATGATTTTTTATATATTATATACCATCCAATTATATATTATATTAATATCAAAATAATGATATTTTTGGTCGTGCATACGTACGGATTACCGTCTCCACGGCGGGATGAGATTCATTTCCAAGTTCACTATTCATCAACGATTATATACATATATATTACTAATAATTATGTAATATATGAAATAATAATTATACTGGAGAGATATATATATATATATATATATATAAGTTTTTATGTACTTACATATATCTTATTCACATACTTCTGTTCAATACTATATAACAACGGAAAGAACGTTTATGCGTACGTATGGACTACCGTCTCCATAAACGGTGTTTTCCATTTAATATATACGTCTATTATAAATTTTTATATTATAAATATATATGATAAATAAATCATGTTTTATATTTTTGATGTATTTAAATCATGATGTAAGTGATATAACCATGATTAAGAAGTTAAAACATGTATGATAAAGAAAGCAATTATTACACGAAATATTTATATAACAAGAAAATTATTATTAAATGGGTTGTATAAAGTAATAAATGAATAATGTATGATATAATAAATATTAATATGGTTCCAGTATAATTTAATAACATACTATAGTCTTCATACAGGAGGCTAAACATACCCTCAACTAACGGAAAGTGCAAGGTAAGGGGTTTTCATCTCACTCTTTATTCCTGTGAGATTCATGCCATGTTGCCACTATTACCTTTTGTGTGGTGTATGTACTACCAATAATTGTATTCATTATTTAATACACTTTAATTTATGTGTATTTACATAATCATTGTATGATACCTCTTTCATTGGGTGTATGTTTCATATGTTACCAAATTGGTAAGGGTTTATTTCACAATCTCTTCATTATCCGAGGTTGTTTATACATAATTATCTACTGGGACCTCTTTATCATCCACATCCATGTTTCTTAAAAATGTTTTTAAAATAATTATTACTATGGGTTAAAGTCATTTATACCCTGGTTGAATTTTTATAAAATGTTTATAATGGAATCTTTCTATCGTTTTCCAAACAAGGTCCTTTTTACCCTTTTCGACAAAATTATGGTAAGAATGTTATTTTTAACTTATACGTCATGTACAAATATTTTCGGCTATTATAAAAACGTTGATGCTTCTCGTACAAGATTATAATAATATTTTCAAAGAAAATTTTTTCTTCTATAATTATGGGATTTTTAAATGATTTCAAAAAAAGAGATATTTCTCTCAAATAGTATTGATTTCATCTATGTCAACATCCTTTGATAAAATTTACACATGTTTGAAGTTGATTTATTATGATACAAATCTTACATATTGTATTTATGTTTTTGTGATATGTTTGACTATGGATGAGTTATTTTTATGCCATTAATGGGTTATGATTAATGTTTTGGAATTTTGTATTCTAGTTTTAATACGAATGTTTATGTTATATTTCATCATCTTTTTACGATTAATGTGTTGGACTAGTATGTTTCGGGTTAGCGACTAGTAAAAGTAAGCCCTCCAGATCGGGGTCCGGTTACAACAGACCCTTCGGGTTGGTGTCTGGTTATTAGAGGCACTCCGGGTTGGTGTCCGGTTATTAGAGGCACTATTGGTTGGTGTCCGGTTATTAGAGGCACTTCGGGTTGGTGTCCGATTATTAGAGGCACTTCATGTTAGAGTCCAATTACAGAGGCTCTTCGGGATGGAGTTCGGTTACAGAGGCTCTTCGGGTTGGGTTCCGGTTACAGTTATCCCTTAGTTCTTGGCACGAGGCCTTGGCAGATAAATTAAAGTTCGGCATTATGCATTTCCATTATTATGAAAGTGGTTATTGATATTTCATGTGATTATTCGATTAGTAGAATATCCATGTCAATAAATAAATGGAATTATTTCATTTTATTTCTGCCATATTATGTTGAAGATCAAGTTTAAAAGGATTTTGTTTTAGTTTTATACATTGCCTTAAATGTTTATACTTATTTTTTAAATTTTCCAATGTATTTCTTACCCTAACTGAGCGTTTGAGCTCACCCCTTTCTATGTTTTGTTTTCCAAGGATTCCAAGAAGTGTATTTTAATTGATATGCAGGGTTAATCCAAGGGAATAATGGTGTTCATAAAGGATTATTTATGTTGTTTTGTATTTTATAAAGTGTAATGTAACATTCATGTATGTAATCTATTTTCCAAGATTGCTAAACTGATTAGTCCTTTGGGACTTGATTCCTTGTAATCATTCCAATGTATTAAAATAATGCATCGACTCTGGGTAAAACCCGAAAATACCACATTGAGCTAGACTCGTACGGGAAATGGTGCATGACAACATGCCTTGCTGGACTCTTGGTTACGACAATCCTGGGGGATATGCTTAGGATAATTCTCATTTTCTTTACAAACCAATATGAAGGGTTTATGAGTATATATCTCCTAAAAGATTTTTTTTATTATGGTTAAATTTACATTAGGTGTTTTACATTTTTGGAATTATGAATTGAGATTCATAAACTGACCTAGTGTATGCCATTTTTTAGAAATGGTGCCCAGTTGAAGGAATGAGAACTCCAACAATATGTATGATCCAAAGAGTAAGAATGATCATATCATTCATGGTCTTAAGCCCGAATTTAGAAGGGAAATAGTCTCCCATGTATTATCATTATATGAAGAAATAGTGTCATGTGCTAATAAGATAAGTAAAGAATTCATTGAGTCATATGGCTTTGAAGGGAAGACAAAGAAGAAATGGATGGTATAAAGAAATATAAATAAAGGGAATAAGGGAAAGAAGTATTTTCCAATATGTGATAAATGTTGAATGAATCACCTTGGTAAATGATTGAAGGGAATGGGAGTGTGTTATAAGTGTGGAGAAAAAGGACACCAAGTACGTGACTATAAGGGTAAGAAAAAGGTTTCAAATGTACAATGATTCATCTACAAGGTGTTGGGACACTATGCAAACCAATGTACAAATCCCCAGAGTATGCCCCAAATGATGATATTGAGTAATTATCATGTTACGATAATTCCACAGACGAGGAGGAATGATTAGAGTTCTTATGTTGTTATTAATGAATTAGGTCATTTGAGTGTTGTATCAATGATGTACTAGTTATAATAATTATGGAGTATATAAGGATTTTACTACCGTACTATTTTATTAAGTACTTTAGATTGTGTGGAACCACGAAAAGTGATTCAATTGCATGTTAAATTTTTGGAAAATATATGGTTGAGAGAATGATAAACCATAATATGGGTTTAATAACGAGGTAGTGATTTTCGAATAATACATGATTGATTTGGATAAATTATAATTGGATGTTCTTGACTACCATAATAGTGATTAATGTTATTCCATCATTGTTTGATTTTACAGAATTTTTGGATATAATAAGTATATCCAGTATTCTATAAATAATAAGGGATCATGAATGTAATCAATAAGGTTTTATGGTAATTCAGGATGTTGCAGTGTTTTAAAAGAATACATGATGAAGGTGTTCACAGGTTATTCCATGACAAAAAAGGATCTTCATTGTGTTTGACTTCCTTATAAATTTTGGACTGTGAGTTTGGACAGAAGAATTTTGGATAAGTCTAGTTTGAGATTATTTTTGGATTTACATTAAAAGGACAAACTGGAGGTCGGGTGGAAACCCGTCGCGTCCGGCAAGCCCGCAAGACTTTAACCCGCAACCGAAGGGCGACAAGGGTGTATCACCTACCACTGACCCACGTGATGTCCTAGATTGAATAATTTAGTTTTTTATAAAGGGTCTGGTTGATGAATTATAAATTCATTTTTTAAACACTATACTAATAGGATAAATATAATATTATTTTTAAGTTCTATTATCTTTTAGAGTGAAAGATGAGTTTGTGGTAGAAATTAGTTAAAGGATCGGACTCTACTTGTCAAGTATATATTTTTATTCTTCTCTTATTCTATGAAGAAATTAATTATTATAATTTAGTGAAGGGATCTTAAAACAAAATATGTGTTATCCTAATACCATATGTTATGTTGAACCAATGGTATTTTAAATCATCAGAGATTGATGAATTTAAGGACCTCAATTTTACACTTGTTTTTGATTTTTAACCTCAATCACTACCGATAAATATTTATGTTTTCCCTCCAATTAAATGTCTCAAATTTCTACCAATGTTCTACTAATCGATATCATAATTTGGTGGTGACCCTTTCATTTTCCTTTTCCTCTTATTAAGACTAAATTTTACAAACCTAATTTCTGATGTGGGTTTTCCCAAAAGGTATTTTCTATTTTCAACCTTTTATTTTCAAAAAATAATTTCAAATTTCGAGGTCACAATTTATTGAAGGGGGGAATAATGTAACACCCCAAGATTTCATTGTACGTTATTTCTTCAAAGTAATTCAATAACATGCACTACACGCAACACCGTGTTCTAGCGCACCATGACTTAACAAACAAGTCGTTAAAAAGCGGTTATGAATAGTATTAACTGAATTTTGAACTTTATATAATCCTTATAATTTTAGAATCCATATTATGGGTTTCTTAAACAGAATTTAATAACAAATACATTTTATCAGGTAAAAAAAGTATTTTTCAATAAATGCAATTTTACCGCCTTTTAATGGAGAAGCCTTTTTAAATCCAATATTAGAAACTTTTATATAACCAATTTGACAAAATAGACTTCTTATTTTGAATAGGGACATAAGAATTTAGTTTTAATAATGTTTTGGTGTATTTCTGATAACTTTCATATTTGTGTGAATAGTAAAAAATACTATTTTTTAACTGAAAACAACTTTTAAAATCAAAAACATTTATATTGTTAAATTATACATTTTAATGGTTTGGAAGTAAAAAATTGATTATATTTTTACCATTTAATCCAATTATGGTCATTTTAAGTAATTTCACATTGAAATAGGACATAAACAAGTGTCAATCTTTTGGTAGCTATTATTTCTTAAAAATATCCCTTTTGGTTTTGACAGCGGGAATTAATTTTAAATTAATAACTTCAACTTCAATGTTTTTAATTTGGTAAAATAGACTTCATTATTGAATTTGGAATATCAAAATTAGATTAGAACAAATTTTACGTATTTTTCTGAAAAATTTTCATTTTTTATTAATAGTGAAACCACTGAGTTATAGTTTAAAACCGAATTTTTATTTTAATAATTATTTATTTTATTTAAATTTATTTTATGTAAAAATTGATACATAATACCTATATAAGTTCAATGTAATTCATTGGAGAAAATTTATAATAATTTTAGATATATAAAAAATTTATTGAACTTTTCATCGTCTTTTACCCACCTCCTATGAGAATTTTCAAATTCACATAAAACATAATTTTACCGCTTCTGTGAGTGAAATTTCAAAAATACGAGACATGGTTAATATCAAGTAGTAAAATTTGGTTCAATAAGATAATTTTTTTTGGGTGAATAGTAACTTTTTAATTTTATTTACCACGGTAAAAAGTAAATAGGGTAATTAAGGGTAAAAATGATATTATTATTACCCTAACACATGTCCTAATTCTATTGGATAAGTATAATTCTATCAAAAACAACCTTAGGAATAAAATATTAACCTCTTTGGTCCACTTGTATTAGATTAGGACATTTATTATTATTTAATTCAAAGAAGAGTAAAAAGAGTTAAAATCAATGTTTAATAACTAAAACATTTTTAATATATGGTTCTATATATGATAAATTAGATTATAAATATTAATTATAAATCTAAAATTATTTCCTACATCAAGGTATTTTATTTATAATTTTTAGACATTAAATAAATAAATTTATCTATGACACAATGATGATGCAATAATTACATTATTCATGAATGAATCAAATAAATGTTATTATAAATATTAAAATAAATATAATTTCTGTGTTTTCATAACATAAACGAATTTTATAGGTGAATATGACTTTTTAGGATTTATTAAATTTATTTTTTTTGAAGTAATCATGTTGTTATTTAAAAAAAACAAATAACAATTAGTGTCAAAATTAACAAAAAATAGTTTTTAAAACAAATATTATATTATTAATTGATATAATGGTCTTAAAAATCTATGGTTTGGCCAAAAGACTTATATAATAATATATAAGACATTAAGGAACCAATTTTGGCTTTATTGGTAGTATATTATATGTTTATTAACCATATAATGTAAGAATACAAGAACACACGGTAAAAGTTAAATTATTTAACTTAGAGTTAAATCTAAATGATAAGGTTAAAATGGTAACCTAAACTTTTCTAAAACCTATTGGTTGAGTTATTTTCAACCTATCCCCACCTTATAATTTAAATAATAAAATTATGAGACATTAGAAACCGAATATGAATTTATTATAAAATAATATTTTATGTTTTTTCTAAGGTACCCCTCACCCCTCTTATAAAAGGGCACTCCCCCTTATCTCTAATTCAGACCATCTAAGCCATTTGGATCGTCCAAACCCTGCCAAAATACCCTCTCAACTATCCTACCATCAACCTAGAGGCCTTAGTTTGATCATAAAGGAAAACTAAGGAGCCCATTTGATCAAATCAAAAGGAATAACCCGAAGAAGAGGTAATGATTTCACCACCCTCTTTCAAGTTCCTTTCTTCTTCCACTTCCATTTTCTTTCTTGTTTCCATTTTAAAATAATAAATCCAGTATATTCTATATATTGTGATGTTATTATAATTATGGTACAACCAAATTCAATATTCCATCCACCCTTTTAATGACACATCACCATATGTGCGTACGTACAGATTACCGTCTCCACGACACGATGAGATTCATTTCCAAGTTCACCATTAATCGATGATTATAAAAATATATATTACTAATATGTATGTAATATATGACATAATAATTCTACTGGAGATATATATATATATATATATATATATTTATTTATGTACTTACATATATCTTATTCACTTACATCCGTTCAATACTATATAAAAACGGAAACAACGTTTATGCGTACGTACGGACTACCGTCTACATAAACAGTGTTTTCCATTTCATAAATACGTCTATTATAAATTTTTTTATTATAAATTTATATGATAAATAAATCATGTTTTATTTTTTTGAATTATTTAAATCATGATCTATGTGATACAATCAAGAGTAACAAGTTAAAACATATATGATAAAGAAAGCGATTATTACCCAAAATATTAATATAACATGGAAATTATTATTAAATGGGTAGTCTAAAGTCATAAATGAATAATGTATGATATCATAAATATTAATATGGTTCTGGTATAATTTAATAACATATTATATTCTTCCTAGAGGAGGCTAAACGTACCCTCGGCTAAAGGAAAGTGCAAGGTAAGGGGTTTTCATCTCACTCCTTATTCCCATGATATTCTTGCCATGTTGCCACTATTACCTTTTGTGTGGTGTATGTACTTCCCATAATTGTATTATTTATGTAATAAAATTTAATTTATGTGTATTTACATATTAATTGTCTAATACCTCTTTCATGGGGTGTTTGTTTCATCAGTTACCAAATTGGTAAGGGTTTATTTCACAATCTCTTCATTATTCGAGGTTGTTTATACGTAATTATCTACTGGGACCTCTTTATCATCCACATCCATGTTTCATAAAAAGGTTTTTCAAATAATTATTACTATGGGATAAATTCATTCATACCCTTGTTGACTTTTTATAAGATTTTTATAAAGTAATCTTTTCGTTGTTTTCCAAACAAGGTCCTTTTTAACCATTTCCACAAAATTAAGGTAAGAATGTTTTTTTAACTTATACGGTGGGTACGACTATTTTATGCCATTATAAAATAGTCAATGCTTCCCTTAATAGATTATAAGAATATTTTCAAATTAAATTTTTTCTTTTATAATAATTTGACTTTTAAATGATTTCAAAAAAAGAGATATTTCTCTCAAATAGATTTGATTTCATCTATGTCAACATCCATTGATAAATTTTACACTTGTTTTAAGTTGATTTATTATGATAAAAATCAGACATATTGTATTTATGGTTTTGTGATATGTTTGACTGTGGATGATTTATTTTTATTCCATTAATGGTATATGATTAATGTTTTGGCATTTCGTATACTAGTTTTAATATGAATGTTTATGTTATAGTTCATCATCTTCTTAAGATGAATGTGTTGGACTAGTATATTCCGGGTTGGGGATCGGTAAATGTAAGCCATCCGGGATGGGGTCCAGTTACAACAGACCCTTGGGGTTGGTGTCCGGTTATTAGAGGCACTGCAGGTTGATGTCCTGTTATTAGAGGCACTACGGGTTAGTGTCAGCTTATTAGAGGCACTCCGGGTTGGTGTCCAGTTATTAGAGGCACTTCCTGTTGGAGTCCTATTACAGAGGATCTCTGGGATGGAGTCCGGTTACAGAGGCTCTCTGGGTTGGGTTCTGGTTACAGTTATCCCTTAGGTCTTGGCACAAGGCCTTGACACAGAAATTAAAGTTTGGCATTATGCATTTCCATGGTTATGAAAGTTGTTATTGATAATGCATGTGATTATTCGATTAGTAGAATATCTATTTAAATAAATAAATGGCATTATTTCATTTTATTTCTTCTATATTATGCTGAAGTTCAAGTTTAAAAGGCTTTTGTTTTAGTTTTATAAATTTCCATAAATGTTTATGCATATTTTTGAAAGTTTCCGCTGTATTGATTACCCTTAATGAGCATTTGAGCTCACCCCTTTCTATGTTTTATTTTCCCAGGATTCCAAGAAGTGAATTGTGATTGATATGCAGGGTTAAGACAAGGGAATAATGGTGTACATAATGGATTATTTATGTTGTTTTGTATGTTATAAAGTGTAATGTAACATTCATGTATGTAATCTATTTTCCAAGACTACTAAACTGATTGGTCCTTTGGGACTTGATTCTTTGTAATCATGCCAAAGTATTAAAATAATGCAACGACTCTGGGTAACTGGGGTCGGGGCATTACACACCAAGAGACTATCGAAAATGCAAAATTATCGTGGTTTGGATGGATAATATTAGTTATTTTTTATGGAATTTTCTAGGATTAGGGTCCATTAAAAATTTTTGATACAGAAATGGAATGAATTTTCATAGCATGGTAATTTTGAAATCCTTTATGGAGAAAAGTAAAATATTTTATTGTGCTCCTGTTTTGAGACTACCAAACAAGGGAGTCCATTTTATAGTGTCTTGTGATTTTTCCAAAACTGGTTATACATGCAATTTGATATAGTGGTAGGATGTCGTTACATATAGTTTGAGGTATTTGACAACCCATGAGTATAAATACATGATCCATGACATGGTTTTGGAAATGGTAGTCTTCATCTTGAAGATGTGGAGATGTTATCTTATGGGTGAGAAATTTATCATTTTCCAAGACCACCATAGTTTCAGTTTCATATCTATTAAGAGAGATTACAACCCGAGGGAGAGGAATTTGTTGGCGTTACTAGAGTGCTATTATTTGATGAGAGTGTACACTCCTAGAAATTAAAGGTGTCATCAAATTCCATTTTTTTGAAATTCTGTTCTTTTATTATATAGGATGCAACATAGAAGATAGTGTAATTTAAGACAAACCAGGTGTATCAGATGGCATGTAGCATATGATGTTATATGTGAAGGTATATCATTAAGAGATGTACTATACGACTTCCCTGAAGGAGGGGATCATTTCATATTTTATACCAAGATTGATGATGGCTCTGAACACATTGTGTGCAGAGGTATTGAGTGAATTTTCTACCTCCTCCATGACAGAAAATATTGGAGAGTTAATGATATTCCATGAACATTGGGTATAATTTCAGTAGACATGAATAGGGTGGGATATCAGTGAGCTTTTTCCTCAATACTTCACATGCTTGTAGGTAAATGTAGAAAATTAGGTCCCAATAGGTCTAACATAACCTCATGAGTATTTTGAATGGAAGAAGTATGGAATATTAAAATATTTTGTGACATTGATTCAACATACCATGATAGGTCATTAGTATATATATTTGATTTTAGATCAATATACCAAGGTGAAACACTTCCTTTCCAAAAAATAGAATAATTTGGTTATGAATTTTGTGCATTTATAAGTGCAATAGGTAATATGATTTCATGGGGGTACCCATGATATTCATCTGGGGTCATGATGACTGGTATATATCAAATTTTTAGACATTTTAGAGATATTATTATGGGAACCAAATTAGGATGAAAATAATGTTTTCCCCTAGGTGTATTTCCATTCGGGGTGGACCATTTGAATTTTAATAGATGTGTAACGAGCCTGTGTGTTGATTTCTAGATGGAGCATTGTTGATAAATTACCATTGGTAGAAAGAAATTATAAAAGTAGTTATCACTCCGATATCATAATGGAACCCTTTGATTCATTTAACGATATCTAATGAGATTGGAGACATCATTTGATGGGCCGGAAATAGTGAAAGAAAATTTGGATAAGGGTTAATGTGATCCATGAGTTTTTGAGGATTACTCGATGTCAATAGAAATCTTATGTAGACAAAAGTAAAATAGATTTAAATATCATTTAAGGACACCTTGAATTATTTAGAGTCTCTAAAATACATATGTTATGGAGTTTTAGATAGGTTAGTAATATTTTCCATTAGGTTCATTAGGCCATATTAGATTCTACAAAGGGTTAGTGAGGTTGGATACTACATGGAAATACACTACAATTATACTCTGTTTATGACATATTCCATGGTTTTTATGAATTTGTCTCATATCATGTTATAAATGGGAGTGATCTAGACATTAATGATGATATTTCCTTCTCGAAGTGCATAGGGAGTTCAAGGATTGACCTAAGAGGATATTATATAGATGTACCCTGCCTTTGGATTGAGTGATTTGATAGCATGAGAATATCTATGAGAGATCATGGGACATTGAGATCCATATTTGGACTTGGTACCCACACCTTTTTATGTAGCATGTGATATTTAGGGTGAAAATCCTTAATGGCTGGGAGAATATAACAACACTAGTATTGGGATGCTGATCCACTAAATATTTCAGCACATGTATCTGGATTTTGTTACATAGTTTATGTTGTAGTTTAAGAGTCCAAATATGTAGAAATTGAAATATTAAAAATATAAATTATATTAAATCATGGAGGAACATATTTTCAGAATAATTGGGTTTCCTATTGATCTAGATCAATGATGGAACATCTGAGACTACAACTATTTATGGGACATAGATTTTACCCTTATCATGACATAATGATGGTTGATGTCAGATTTCTTATTTAATGTAGTCATTACCAGGTGTTATAAATAAATAAAATAATTTATTTATTAAATTTATGAAATTAATAACGTAGCCTACCACCTTATAAATATTTCATTATGGAAAATATCTAGGGTTATCCACATAACAAGAGGGGATTAGTGAGGTGGAGGAGGATCCACTGTCGAGGATGATGAGATCAGGAACATGGATCGATGATGAACAAAATGAGAAGATTATTGGGGTGAATTAAGAACATGATGGAATCCACAGTAAAATCTCTAAAAAAAATTCATAATTATCGATTAACCCGTTATTGAGGCTCAGTTCCTTTTGTATCGATTTCTGTTAAATTGATTTGATTGTTGAGAATAGGTCATATACCAACATAATTATTTATTTGTTTCGTTCATGACATAAACTATAATTTAGATCATCATTCTATGATCATTATTATTATTTTATATTACTACCTGGTTTATTCTTTTTTATTTTATCATTTATTATTGTTGGAGAAGATCAAATCAGACAATGATGATTCACACATTGTTTTTGTGCCTCTCTGATATATGTTAATTATCATCGAACCATGGGGTTATTACTATGACATTACCAAACTAGTTCAAGCTTGATCTATCCTTCACATATGTAGTAATATTATGAATTAAATTGGGATCAATGGTTTTTATGTAGTTTGTGGTGGATCATTATATCCTGAGTGGTGGATTTAATTATCGGAACCCCATTTTAGTGATGAGAGGGGATGTGGATCATGTGCAGGTGAGAGTGATCTCGAAAGCTAGCAACCAGTTGTTATAAATCAATACTAGGTGGCATAAAAAATTGATTATTTTCATTTGGGTGAGACTATAAATTATCGTTTATTGTGATCATGGGACTATGTCCCCCTTTTTAGTGTTGAGAGGCATGGAGGACGACATTCGAAATAATGGATGTTCCATTTTCAAGCCATTGGAGACCATAAAACAATGGTAGAAGAAATCTCAATAACATATCTGGCCATAGGTAGATGTTTAGGAATTTTTTATGGATGATTAAAAGGATATAGAATCCACATAAATACTAGGATTAATGTATAAGAAATCCCAATTAAATTCTATGTAATTTGGAGTAACACACTTCATGTATCTTAGATTCTCATAGCAGTTTGAGTTTTATACCCCAATAAATATTGCATGTTGTGTGGAATACCCACAATCCATGTGACCCTAGATGTGTATCCCAACTAGCTAATGGTAATATAATCTTAGGAATATCATGTTGACTAAACACTATGTTCCTCCGAGTATACCCTAGGTACCCCTACTCACCAAGAGAACCCATGTTAAGTGAGGAACTTGGCTAGGACCTTGGGTGGGCCAACATGCCATGTCACCTTGATTACACACCATGTAAGTTGGATTTTACTAACGGAGTAAAATAATAAGGCATAAACCAGATTTGAATTTAGAGTACACACTATTTACTTTTTCCCTTATCTTATACCTTGCAAATATCCTTCACTAGGGCCCAGATTCTGACCCATGAATTAACTATCATGAGTTGTTTTCTACATAGGATGCGATTGTGGACTTAGGATTGGAATAAAAAATATAATTCAATGTTATGTTCATGGTAAAATTTTAATGTGGTTCTCTGAAGGCTAATGTGATAGGTTTGATCATTGATGAGTTATCAGGGCTAGTACTCCCCATATTCACTAGGGCCTAGGTGTCCCAAAATTTTTATACATGTAGAGTAGATATTCTTTCACATAACATAGGTAATTTTTCCTTTATCTAATTAGTGCCACTCCCCTATTATTGAGATATATTATGGAGTAGGTCTTATACTAGAGTAGTTCACCCTCAACTATTGAGTCTAGTAGTGAGAAGCAGGCCATCAAACATCATTTGTGGGAGGTTGTTCATGGTGATTTTAATTATAGTTGAGAACATTTAGAATAATAGGATGACTTATATATCATTTATTTATATTAAGATATAGATCCACATTCTATCTTATATTGTGTTTATTTATGATTATATCATATATTAGGTTTCTTGTTCTACTTCGTCTTATGGTTTGATCTGTATATTTTAATTAATTTGTTCCCATATAGTTTTTGGGGTGTCATAATGTGAATATATATAGATAACTTTATATTTACTTTTACCACATGGTTCATGTCTTATGACAATGACTGATAGATAAGTAGGTACTATGGTGGAATTTGAATAAGTTGATCTTAGTATTAAATGGTGACATTGATTGTGTTTAGTCGTTGGACTATAGGATCATGAGTTGATCTCTCACTTTCTCTTCCCTTAATTTTTTTGTTCGATTTAGTCTTCCACTTCATCTCTAGTCAAAAATTTATTTTCCCCATATACTCTTTTTTACCTTGTTACACTATTATATGTATCCTAGATGATTCTTAATACCATTTCTACTCTATAGAGGATAATTATTAGTTAGTTCTATGAATTTTTTTATAGATATCATGTATTCATGAGTATAGGAAACTTAGGTTATGGTCTCTAATATTAGTGTTATTCCTACTGGATATATATCTCCATCCCATAGACCATTATAGGTAGGATTTGGTTGTCATTCAAATAATACATCTAGAACCGGAATGTTCCTGGTGGGTTGGGTCAGGAAAATATGAGAGGTTGACTATGATACACTGTAAACTCAACTCTCCCAATGAACTTTTGTGTTATCCCCTTCATATGATTCTAAAATAACAAATTTTTTTTATTTTTTCTATTGGATATCAGGATTAAAAAATGTAGTAATATCATAGATACTTGTTTCAAAATGAGTGGAATGATTCATCAGAATCAGTTGATTATGTTATGATTAGTTATCGGAGTGGGATAGTATACATGTGATTACATGAGATGATTATTTTCATAAATTATTGAACTATTTTACTTAGGATTTCATAACCCAACATAATATATTATAAAATATTTTAGTGTCCGTATTTTTTCTGTCCAACTATGTTTTATTTTACCACCCTACACATGTACATTGGTGGATGTTCACTCTATATATCTGATATAAATTTTAATATACTTGTTGTAACGTTTCTCAAGTGGAGTAGCAATATGGAGTATTAAATATAAAACTGACGAGGTTTCATATAATTATTTCCTTGCATCCTTATGTTATTATATTTCTTTTGTTTATTTTTTATATATGAATGGTTCAATAGGAAATATTCTTCCTTTATATATCCTACATAATGTATCATATAGTCTCATTTTGTTATAGCATGTTTTTAGAATCATATTATATAATGGTTGAATATTATATATAATTAAATTTTTCTACAATGATTTTATCTTTTTAGGAATTTTTTATAATTTATCCTCTATTAATTATGGAAATATCATGGTTATATTATTCCCATGGTTTATCATAGACCCTCATATCTAGTAATATTACTTGGTCTTTCATTTATTCTTTCCTGAGGATAACGACTCTCTATAAAAAAATTGATATATCTATATTTATTTTTACACTATCCACATTTATAAACATTTATAATTTAATTAACAATTTTTAAAAAAACACATGTAAAAATTCAACACTATCCCCTATTATTTTGGAACACCAGTGATTGTTTTTAGGTTTTTATAATCCTAAAATAATAATTATTTTTATTATTTATTCTAGATAACAAACTATGTCAATCAACCACCCTTACCCCTAGAATTTATGTACTATCCTCCATCTCCATTAGCATTGAGTACGAACCTCGAGACACTGGCCAATCATTCTCAAACATGTCATATAAAAATTCATGTCCCTCCACCTCTATATTAATACACCTCACATGTGCACATTCCACCAAGCATTTATTAAATAGATTTTTCATTCCACCAATGATTTTAAAATAGGATTACACTGAATGAAAGAACCTAGACCACTGGTTTGGGAATATCCTTAATGTTAAATATTTGTATAAATATATATATAATAATAAACATGATTTACAAATATATATATATATTAAAATATAAATTAATATATATTAATATATATTTATGTTAATATAATATTTTTAAGAGAATATTATATTTATATACTACAGTAATTTATAATTTTTAATATTATTATATATATATTTCTATATTTATATATTATAATAAATAAAAATAAAAAAATTTCAAATATATATAAACATATATAATAGTATGAGTTCATTCATGAGATTGAATTTTCATGTGCGTAGAATTCGATGCATGTTTCAATGTCATTTAATTCATCGTCACTATTTTTAATGACATGATTAGAATTGGAAAATAAATTGATAACCATAGATGTTCATAGGGAAACATAATATCTTTTTCTAAAAAATGATTGA
The DNA here is from genome assembly GCA_963277665.1 of Viscum album. NCBI lineage: Eukaryota > Viridiplantae > Streptophyta > Magnoliopsida > Santalales > Viscaceae > Viscum > Viscum album. The sequence continues at coordinate 1,615,713,979 of OY728151.1, forward strand.
ATGCTAAATTTACTCATAATGGAGTATCATGTTAAAAAAAGACATTTTCATTGAGTCGAGAATGAAGTGTTTCTCCTAAGATAGTATGCTCTGAATATTTTGATGAAGTTATGCTGTTATGCCCCCAATTGAGATAATTTCTAGTGATTTTTAAGAAAATAAATAATAATTCATTAAATGATTTTAGATATTCATTTACCTATATATAATCATATTTTATAATTTTACTAACAAAATCTTGGGTTTTGTGGAAAAAACCCATTATTGAATATCCCTTGTAATGGGAAAATCATAATTATAGATCATCAACGGCCAAGGTATGGTTATATGTTTCTTAAAAAATCATTTTTTACCATAATAATTTATACAATTTTTATATTGATGAATATCAAAAATATACCCTGAGATTCATTTATGATGTTATCTATTTTTAATCTAATCTAATGTTTTTGTAACATTTGAAATCTAATGCATGAATTAAAATTAATCCAAGGGAGATGTTTTGGGGTGTCAAAAATATCTCTTTATTTTTGAGGAAATTTTATAAAGAATCTCATTACATTATATTAAATGGATAAAAGTCCTTTTTAATCATTAAAATTAATATAATATCTTTTAGGAATATTTTGAGAGAATTTTAGGTCTAAATTTGAAAATATATTGATAATTTTTTCAAATAAATAATTCAAAAATAATAATATATATCAGTAAAAATATATCAATATAATGAATCCGAACCCTTTGGAATAACTCCATTTAGTGTTATATATTATGATAAATCAATGAGATAGTTCTTTTGTATTTTCAACTTCTTTTAAAATTTTCAAAAAAATCAATTCTTAAATTCAAAAAAAATTACACATTAGGGTTTTGGGGGTGAGCTACAGTGAATGGATGGGGGTGACACAACTTGATCTATGCCATTTGGTTCATAGATTTAATTAATTATAGAGTTGGGGGCATTGAGTGATTTACATGGGTAGTCCAAGTGGGTTCCACATAGTAACCCAAGAATAATAGATAGGATATTGGGAATGTGAGGGGGAGTGGATGTGAACTTAGAGGGATGGAAAAAACATTGCCAGAATCCAATACACATTAAAGACTTAATTATATTAAAGATCTGAATTTGAGGTTGAATTTTATGTTAGGAAGTTAATATTACTTTTTTCAAATTATGTAATATATTATTTTTTAAAATAATATAATATAATGAGTTTTTTATGAAATTAATTGACATTACTAGGTTAAGGGGATACATAATAGTGGAATGAAATTTATTAGTCTTTTTTGAAAATTACACATTTTTAATTAGTTTCTGAACATTATAATTAGAAAATTAAAGAAATCATTTATTTTTTAAAATATTTTTATGAGAGCTATGATTGATAACACTTAATGAGAGATTAAAAATCATTATTAGATAATTAATTTAGAAAATGACATTATGAAAGAGGATTATTATGTTAATGGTAGATGATGTAAAAGGATTACACAATAATTTAAGACATGAAAGTGGACTACAATATTAAATCATACATGTATTAAATTGATTAGTCAGATGAATTAATAATTCTATGGAGAACTGGTGATTCATTAAATTTATCTATAAATAAACATAATTGAGTTAACTAGATTATGTAAATTATTTTAATTATATCAAGAAATAAAATTTTTAGAAGAAGTACAAAAAATATTTTGAATTATAACGGATGGTCATGATTACCCATATTTATACTCATAAAAGGAAAAAAATAATGTTCTTCAACATTAGGATTATTTTAGTAATTAAATAACTAATTTAAAATGGTTATTAAATAGTGATTAGTTTTCTATTAGATTATTTATTAGGATTCTATATAGGATATATGGTTTCTCTAGACTACTAGTCAAAAAGTCTTTTATTATTGATAAGGGTTCCAATTATTATGAGTGTGATGAATTTTATCTATTCTTATTTATATTTACATGTGATATATCCCATGATGGATTTATATCAATTAAAATTGGATACAATGGATGTTTTTTCTATACTAACCCTCTGACCATGGATAGAGTGAATTGATAAAAAACTTACATCAATTTATCACCAACTGAAATGGGTAGTCTATAGAAAAAATCATATATATATATATACATAAACACTCACACAAAGGTATATATATTAATATATGGACCACATTTTCTGCATCATTGTGTTGATAATGATCATATATTAGTTTTATGATAGGTGGATATGCTTAATTATTATTTAATATTTGGTTTGAGATAGGTGGATAAGGGTAATTCCTCATGAAACTCCAATATCATAATTCAATAAATGATGACTCACCTAAGTGTTTATAGTATTCCTATACTATTTGTAATACCCTAGGTAAATAAAGAATATTGCATTTTTATATTTATCTATATTTGTTAATAAAATGTTAATATTAATTTAAAGGTAATGCTATGTGCGATGGCGTACCCAATACGCAACAATGAGTTTCTTGGAAGTCTTACGTTCCACTCTAATAATAAAATAATATTATTTTAAATGGTAGATAACGCCTAGCCATTGTAATGGCGTGAATGAAAAAACTAACTAAAAATTGAATATATATGTTTGTCAAATATTTTTACTTTTATCCAATAAATGTTAGAGGCTTAAAATGCGAATGAATCCAATTTCAAGCGTAAATATTCTAATATTATTTATAAGGTCTATTAACCACCTTTTGATGGAAAACCCTTTTTAAATCAACTTGTTGAAAATTTTATATGTTATATGGACCAAATAAAATCCTTCTTTAGAATCATCATATCAAAATTTACTTTGTGTAGTTTTTTTTGATAAAGTCCATTTTTAATGAATAAGTGAAAAATGTTGTATTTTAATTCAAAACATCATTTTAATCTAATTTATTTATATGACTAGATAATCTTTTCAAATGGTTTTAATTTGAAATTAGAATATATTTTTACCGTTTCATCCAATGGTGGAAATTGGAATTAATTTCACATTGAAATTGGACTTAAACTAGTGTCAATCTTTTAAAAGATATTGTTCCTTAAAAACATGCTATTTGTTTTGACAGCGTGTATTAATTATTAAATTTATTAATGTGACTTATATGTTTTGAATTTTGTAAAATAGACATAATTTTTGAATTAGGAATATCAAATGTAGATTAGGGTAAATTTTTGGTATTTTTCTGTAAAACGTCAATTTTTTATGAATAGTGAACCCACTAAGTGGTAGTTAAAAACTGATTTTTCGTTCAAATTAAATGTTAACTCCTCTGTGTTTTGAATTTAAAAAGTCCGACATACATGGTTGTCATTAGGATGTAAAATTTGGTTCAATGGGATTAAAATATTTTTTTTGGTGAATAGTAACTTTTAAATATTATTAATCGTGATTAAAGGTAATTAGTGTAATTTAAGGTAAAGATACTGTTATAGTAATATGAAATGACCTTGACACATGTCCTAACCTTATTGTATGAGTCATGGCCGACCAAGAAAATCCATGGGTCAACTTGGGGTCCCCATGGAGCCACTTGGGTAAGAAAATGACATTAATAACATTTTATTTAAAGTTAAAATAAAAATGTCACAAACATGTATTGTTTTACGAAAACAAATGTTACATGGGGTTATAAAAGTCATAAGTTTTACAATAAATATTCATTGGAAATCTAAAAATACTTCATTCATCATAGTAGTATTTTTATTATTTTTAGACATTAAATAAATTTACTTATTTATGACACCATGATGATGCAGCGATTACCTCATTAATGAACGATTTAAATAAAATGAAAAGATAATGTAAAATCTAAGACATAAACTTGTAAAAAACCAATTGTATTGGTGTATTTTTAACTCTTATCTACTTATCATAGAAATATATAATTTTGGGACCATTGATATCCGAAAATGAATTTATAATAAATTATCTTTTCGTGACATTCCAAGAGTGCCCCTCGTCCCTCTTATAAAAGACCACCACCTCTACCCTCCTTACAAGCACCTCTCAAGCCATTGTCTCTGCCAAAATCTGATCATTTTATTTATCCACATCCCTATATTCATACTATAAACCTTCCCTTAGGCAGAATGCTCTTCAAGACACCATTTTGGATCAAACCAAGGTGAGTTACCCGATTTAAAGGTAAATTCTTCTCTAGTGTTCTTTTGTTTTATTTTGCTTCTCCAACCCCATAAACTCCTTTTGTTACATTATTTTATAACAAAACAAGTATATTAAATATTCTATGATGTTGTTATAAGATGTATTATAGCTACACTTACACACACCACCGTCTAATTGTTAAAGAACATATTGTTTCTGTGGATGGCGAATTACTGCCTCACGAAATGATGATTGTTCTATCTTCTACTACCACCTCTCATGGTGGCCATTATGATTGAACTATATTTATTTATGATATATATTATATTTATTTTCTCTCTATTCTTCTTTACATTACATTTATAATATACCTTTATGATTTTCATGTTGTGCAAATGCGATAATTTCATTTGAGGAAGTGTGGACTATCGCCCCCTCAAGTGATGTGACTCGTTCATGAAATACATGGAATGTATAAAGAATGAAATTAATGAACTTATGTGACCTATATAACATATATATTATACTTTAATTATAATATATATATCTCTCATCTAGTTTTAATTCCATTAATATGCCAACGAAATGAAAGTAACGATCATCCGTAGGTACGACCTACCATCTCCATGAACAGTGCATTTCATTTATTTTTTATCTCCAAATATTATGTAATAGTATAAAATGAATATATACTGGATATCTATGATATTTAAATCATTAATACTATTATGGAGATGATGTACTTATAACTACATGGAAAATTCTTTTACAACAAGTTCACTTTTTACTCATGTACCGAATATCGACAAAAACTACTGATATGAACTCACATTATTAACCAATTATTATAACATTATAACATGTGATATGAACTGAATAAGAATATTTAAATGATTTTCTTAAGAAATTATAAATTGACCAATGTTTATTATTCCGAAATATAATGAAACGAACAAGACAAGTCGGACACGAGGTAAGGGATCCTACCTATCTCTTTCTTTTTAAGTACTCTCTTTTATGTCGTTTCTTTTAAGATCCTCTTTCTTAGTTGGGGGATGTTATTTTATATTCCTATTACTGTATGTTATATTTTCATATTATGAGAAAACCTATTTTATTTCATCAATCCATTTTTGGATGTTTTAAGTGGTGTTATTAAGCTGCCGAGTTTTCGTAAGGGTTTTTTCATCTCACCTTTATTCCCGTGAGATTTATGCTACATTTTCGACCATTTCCTTTGAGTGGTATATGTACTGAGAATTATTCTACACATTGTTTAATATAAATTATTTTATGAGTATTTACATCAATGTTATATAGTCCTTCTTCATTGGGGTGTATGTTTCGAATGTTACCCAAATCGGTAAGGGGACCTTTCACACTCATCTTCATTAAAAAGACTAATTTTTGTTATTTCATTTAATTTACATCTTATTATGTTGGGATATGTTATCATATCTCCTTATTGATGTAAATTTAATGTACATGTGATGAGATACCCTTTTTATCTCTCATCAACTCATTTTCTGAATTTTGAAGTGATGTCGTTAGGCTGTCGAATTTTTGCAAGGGAAATTCTTAACCCAATTTTGATTCTTTGGGTTAAACTTGTACTCCTTGAATATGTTGTTATATGAATATGTGTGAATAAACTGTGATTTTTTTACAGTTATTTTCCAATTATATTTGGTGTATTATTTTGTCACACGTAATTATGTAATTGATTTATTCTTAATCAAAGGATACTGTCCTTGTAAGGGAGTTCGTATCAATCTCCTTTCATTGAGGAATATTTTGTTCTAATACAATACTTTCTTTTATACGATGTATAAACATCTTTGACTTTTCATTTCATTCAAAGGGAATCTTTTTCTACGAATCATTTTACTAAACGACAAAAAGGGATGTTTCTTTTAACGTACGCAGTGACAATGACATTTTCCGCCGCCGTGAGTACTATTTAACCTTTGGCTTCCATAACAGGTCGTAATGTTATTAAAATAAAATAAATAACATATAATCTTTTATGTATTTTGGTATTGAAAATGGTTTTGATAATGAATTTTTTATGTCAATATATGTTTGACATATATTGTGATTTAAATGTGGAAGTGTTTTATTTCCCTTATTTTTGTTTTTTGTATTATTATTTTGTAATGGTACTTGGACATTTGATGGGTGGTTACATGATAAACCATATGACGGGTGGTGCTGTGAATACCAGGATGGGTGGTTACGTTATAACCTCCAATGCATTGGGTATGGATGTCGGCCGAATGGCTATTCCATGTAGTGATATGTGTGGAAGTAGACCGTATGGTTATTCCATTTATGAATGTTTATGTTCCAAGTTACCTTTATATGATATGTGTTCTTTATATGGGTTTATGGTAATATTTTGGTTACAAAGGATAAGTAGTGATATTTTATTCAGTGAAGAGTATTTACTACTTCATAAAGGTGAAAAGTATTACTTTGATAAAGTATTCATTGTTTACATGTTATTTTGAAAAACTAACAGTTTCCTTCTTTGTGCATCCTTTACTGGGCTTTTTATGCTCATCCCAAGTTTTTGAAAAGTTTTTCACAGGACTTAAGCATGAATAGGGCCAAGGATGGGATCAAGGAAAGACACACTATCTAAAACATGGAACTCGACATGTTTCTTTTTAAGAATTTTTATTCTATGGAAACATAGTAGAAGTATCTACATTGTAATCTTTTGAGATGTAATAGTTATGTCCTAATTCTCTAAAACTCTAAACTTGAAAAGATCCTCAATGTGAATTATTCATTTAATTCAATATTAAGTGAGGTTTAATTTCGGGTCCTTATAGTTGGTATCAAATGTTGGTTTAGACAACTTTAGGGGTTATGAGTTTTTTAGACACATGGGTAGTCGCTATATATATTATTTTAGTTAAATCCTTGTTTTATAACTTTTTTTATGGTCAAGTAAATTCAGTTACGAATGGATGGAAGAGGATCTCAAATGAAATTTCTATCTCTTCTTGAAGACATGCTTGCAATAATTATTATAAATTCATGTTCGGATGATTGTGAAACTTTTTCTAGCATACAACTCACTTGCAATCAGTTGTTTTAGATATCAAACACCTCCAATATACCTCGTTATCATTGTGGATCATGGGTTGTATTTAGAAAAAAAATATTTTAACAATATTCCCATATTTTCAAGAAAGGAAAATTTTATCAAGGCATTTTCAAATATTTTACCTTATCACAAGATTTTGAAGCCTATTATGATTTTAAAAAAGGTGCTGAAGAAGGAGACCCGTGGGAAACCTATTTATATTTTGTCTTAAAATATATTCTCTCAACACATACCTTTGGTATTTTAAATGGACCATTAATTGAATGTTTCAACACAAATTTGATCCAACTGTTTTATAGAAATCATGTTTTATCAGATGTCTTGAAATTATATGTCATACATGATTATTTTCCAAAACTGTTTTTCTGTGAACACCCATATGACCCATGTTGTACAGTGTGTATTTGGATGGAGGAAGAAAATGATTTTGAAGGATCTCTAAATAATTTTCATCATGCATGGACCTTCTACCTATGTGAATAGGATGATGATGAAACCAAATGGACACCATGATCAAGGTATGATGTTCTTCTTTTTTGGGAATCCTTTTATTTTATCTTTTGGTGGCGAAATAAGACTTTAATAATTATGATGTTGAGATTGTAATGAATTTGGATGAAAATGAGAGGTATAATGAAACAATTGTGGTTAAAACATGTTAGGGTTATTTTATTAGTTTTATAAAAAATACAGCCCGTAGGATGGGTGATAACCCGTCGCATATGGTAAGGCCACATGAATCAAACCCACAACTTAAGGGCGACAATGGTGTATCGCCTACCACTGGACTATGTGAAGTCCCTGGTTAGTATGACTTATTCATTTTAGTTTGATGATTTTATGAATCAAGAATAAGTTGATTTTAGGTTATCTAGGAAAATATTTACCAGTCATGGAGGATATATGGTTAGGTTAATAACTTTTCAATATGAGACTTTAAGAGAAACTGATGTTATTTGGAGAAAAATTTTAATTTGTACCTTAGAAGACTATGTGATTAAATCCTTCAAATATTTGGGTTTCAATAATATTTTGGTTTAATTTGAATAATTTTATGGAAGAATTGTTTATCAAATGGTCTTCGTTGATCTTTGGGTTATTTTGGACAAATTTTGGAGATTAAGAATAGATTTTCTTTTTTATAAAGGATTATCTTTTTGTGGATTATCTAATCTTGTTCTAAGATTTTTGGTTTCGGTTAATGTCTAAAGACATGGGAAATATAATGTTCTCTTTGGGGGATTAGGTGATTTTTTAGAAGTTGATTATATTACATTTAATGTGAAATGGTCTTCCTAAATACTCGTATTTTGGAGAAAATATGAGTTTGTGTAAGAAATCATGTAAAAGTTGAAAGTCAACATGACAAGTAAGTATGTTTCCTTAGGATTTATTTAAGCACATAAATAAATTTATCAATGAAAATTAACTTAAAACTAAAATGTTTTCTATTAAAGTTTCCTACTAGGAAATCAAATACCGTTTACCCCACCAAAAGTTTGTGATTTTCTGGTGGTTAACAATCTCCTAAACATGATTTCTATAACTCTCCAACAGAACATGACCATTTGTATTTTATTCCATATCCATCTTTTAATGGAATCCTAGTATGTGTTACCTCGTGTGACCCTTGTATGTCACTTTCTTTATTTTATTTATCCATATTTGTGAATAAAATGTTAATATTAATTTAAAGGGAACGCTATGCTCGATGGCATACCTAATACGCAACAACGATTTTCTTGGAAATCGTATGTTGCACTCTAATAATAAAATAATATTATTTTAAATGATAGTTAACGCCTAATCGTTGTAATGGAGGAAATGAACAGAACTAACTACAAAATGATTATATATGTTTGTCAAATATTTTTACTTTTATCCAATAAATTTTAGAGGCTTAAATTGCGAATGAATCCAATTTTAAGAGTAAATATTCTAATATTCTTTAAAAGGTCGATTAACCGCTTTTTGATGGATAACCATTTTTAAATCCACTTTTTGAAAATTTTATATGTTACATTGGAAAAAATAAAATCCTTCTTTAGAATCGGGATATCAAAATTTACTTTGTGTAGGTTTTTGTTTTTTTTACAAAGTCCATTTTTAATGAATTAGTGAAAAATGTTATATTTTAATTACAAAAATATTTTTTAATCTAATTTATTTATATGATTAGATCATCTTTTGAATTGGTTTTAATGTGAAATTAGAATATATTTTTACCATTTAATCCAATGTTGGTCAATGGAATTAATTTCACATTGAAATTGGACTTAAACTAGTGACATTCGTTTAATAGATATTGTTTCTTAAAAACACGCTATTTGTTTTGACAGCGGGAATTAATTATTAAATTAATTAATGGAAGTTATATGTATTTTATTTTTTAAAATATACATCATTTTTTAATATAGAATATCAAATATATATTAGGGTAAATTTTTGGTTTTTTTCTGAAAACATCAATTTTTGATGAATTGTGAAACCACTAAGTGGTAGTTAAAAACTGATTTTCCGTTTAAATGAAATTTTACCACCTCTGTGTTTTGAATTTCAAAAATCTGACATACATGGTTTTCATTAGGATGTAAAATTTTGTTCAATGGGATTAAATTAATTTTTTGGGGAATAGTAACTTTTAAGTTTTATTAATCGCGATTAAAGGTAATTAGTGTAATTTAAGGTAAAGATATTGTTATAATAATATGAAATGACCTTGACACGTTTCCTACCATTATTAGATGAGTCATGGACGACCAAGACAATCCATGGGTCATCTTTGAGACCCCATGGAGCCACTTGGGTAAGAAAATGACATTAATAACATTTTATTAAAAGTTAAAATAAAAATGTCACAAACATGTATTGTTTTACTAAAACAATTTTTACATGGGATTATACAAGTCATATATTTGAATATAAATATTAACTGTAAGGATAAAAATATTTCCTACATCATTGTATTTTTTTAATAATTTTTATACATTATATAATTTAATTTATTTATGACACCATGTTGATGCAGTGATTACCTCATTAATGAACGATTTAAATAAAATGAAAGGATAATGTGAAATCTAGGAAATACAATTGTAAAAAACCAATTGGATTGGTGGATTTAGAACCATTATCACCTTATCCTAGAAATATTTAATTGTGTGACCTTTGATATCCGAAAATAATTTTATAATAAAGTAACTTTTCCTGACATTCCAATAGTGCCCCTCCTCCCTCTTATAAAAGGCCTCCACCTGTACCCTCCTTAAACACACCTCTCAAGCCATTGGATCGGCCAAAATCTGATCATTGTATCTCTCCACACCCCTCTTGTCATCCTATAATCCTTCCCTTAGGCAGAAATCTCTTCAAGAAACCCTTTTGGTTCAAACCAAGGGGAGTTACCCGATTTAAAGGCAATGTATTCTCTAGTGTTCTTTTGATTTATTTGGATTCTCCAACCCCATAAAATCTTTTTATTCATTTATTTTTTAACAAAAACAGTATCTTCAACATTTTTGGAGGTTTTTATAAGAATTATTATGTCTACACTTACACACAACTCCATCTAATGGTTAAAGAACATACTATTTCTGTGGATGGCGAATTACTGCCTCACGAAACGATGACTATTCTATCTTCTTTAACCACCTCTAATAGTGGACTTTATGATGGAAATGTATTTATTTATGATATATATTATATTTATTTCCTCTCTATTCTTTGGTATTTTACATTTAAAACATACCTTTATGCTTTTCATGTTGTGAAAATGTGATAATTTCATTTGAGGAAGTGTGGACTACCGCCCCCTCAACTGATGTGACTCGTGCATGTAATACATGGAATGTATAAAGAATGAAATTAATGAACTGATATGACCTATAAAACATATATATTATACTTTAATTATATATATATATATATATCTCATCTAGTTTTAATTCAATTAATGTGCCAATGAAATGAAAGTAGCGTTTATGCATACATACGATCAACCGTCTCCTTGAACGGTGCATTTCATTTCTTTTTTATCATTAAATGTTATGGAATATTATAAAATGAATATATAGATGATATATTTTATATTTAAATCATTAATAATATTCTGGAGATGATTTACTTATAACTACATGGAAAATTCTTTTCCAACATGTTCAATTTTTACTAATGTACCGAACATGGACAAAAACGTCTGATATGAACTCACATTATTAACCAATTATTATAACACTATAATATGTTATATGAACTGAATAATAATATTTAAAGGAGGCCCTTAAGAAATTATAAATTGACCATAATTTATTATTAAGGAATATAAATAAACGAACAAGACAAGTCAGACACGAGGTAAGGGATCATACCTATCTCTTTCTTTTTAAGTACTCTCTTTTATGTCGTTTCTTTCAAGCTCCTCATTCATAGTTGGGGAATGCCATTTTATATACCTATTACTGTAACTTATGTTTTAATATGATGAGAGAACCTATTTTATTTCATCAATCCATTTTTATCATGTTTTTAGTGGTGTTGTTAGGCTGTCGAGTTTTCGAAAGGGGTTTTTCATCTCACTTTTATTCCTATGAGATTTATGCTACATTTTCCACCATTTTATTTTGATTGGTATATGTATGTCCCATTATTATACTCTTTTTGTAATATACATTCATTTATGAGTATTTAAATCATTGTTGTATAGTCATTCTTCCATGGGGTGTATGTTTTGAAAGTTACCCAAATCGGTAAGGGGACCTTTCACCCTCATCTTCTTTAAAAAGACTTTTGTTTGTTATAAATTTTAATTTACATCTTCTTATGTTGGGATATGTTCTCCTATATCCATATTGATGTAAATTTAATTTAAAAGTGATGAGATACCCTTTTTATCTCTCATCAACTAATTTTCTGAATTTTTAAGTGACGTCGTTAGGCTGTCGAATTTTTGAAAGTGAACTTCTTAACCCAATTTTAATTCTTTGGGTTGAACTTGTACTCCTTGAATATGTTGTTCTATGAATATGTGTGAATAAACTCTGACTGTTTTAAACTTAATTCCCACTTATATTTGGTGTATTCTTTTGTCATACATAATTATGTAATTGATTTATCCTTAATCAAAGGATACCGTCATTGTAAGGGACATCATCTCAATATCCTTTCATTGAGGAATTTTTTTTTTCTAATACAAGACATTATTTTATACGCTATATGAACACCTTTTACATTTCATTTAATTCAAAGGGAATATTTTTCTACGTTGTTTTCTACTAAACGACAAAAAGGAATGTTTCTTTTAACGTACGCGGTGACAATGTCCTTTTCCTCCACCGTGAGTACTATTTAACCTTTGGCTTCCGTAACAAGTCGTAATGTTTTTAAAATAAAATAAATAACACATATGATTTTATGTATTTTTTTTATTGAAAATGGTTTTGATAATGTATTTGTTATGTCAATATATTTATTTCATATATTGTGATTGAAATTTGGAAATGTTTTCTTTCCATTATATTTGTTTTATGTATTAGGATTTTGTAATGGTACTTGGACATTTGATGGGTCGTTACATGATAAACCATATGATGGGTGGTGTCTTGAATACTAGGATGGGTGGTTACATTATAACCTCCAATGCATTGGGTATGTAAGTAGGCCGAATGGCTATTCCATTTAGTGATATGTGTGGAAGTAGACGTTATGATTATTCCATTTATGTATGTTTATGTCCCAAGTTACCTTTATATGTTATTTGTTATTTATATGGGTTTATTGTAATATTTTGGTTACAAAGGATAAGTAGTGATGTTTTATTCAGTGAAGAGTATTTACTACTTCATAAAGGTAAAAATTATTACTTTGATAAAGTATTCATGGTTTACTAGTTATTTTGAAAAACTAATAGTTTTCCTTCTTTGTGTATCCTTTACTGGGATTTTTATGCTCATCCCAAGTTTTTGAAATGTTTTCCAGAGGACTTAAAGATGAATAGGGTCAACGATGGGATCAAGGAAAGACTTTCTATCTAAAACATGGAACTACACATGTTTCTTTTTAAGAGTTTTTATTTTATGGAAACATAGTAGAAGTGTCTACTTTTTAATCTTTTGAGATGTAATAGTTATGTCCAAATTCTCTAATACTCTAAACTTGAATAGATCCTCAATGTGAATTATTCATTTAATTCAATATTAACTGATGTTTAAGGCTGGTGCCTTATACAATTTCTATCATATCAATGTGTACAATGATTCACCTGATACTATCTTTTGACCAAACCACAACACTGGTAATTAAGAGGGCTACATATAGAGCTATGGCCTGAGAGACGTTTATTTCCATAAGTAGCCTAATATAATGGAATATCCATGGAGATGTTCATTCCCTCATGTGTCTAGACAAGTATATTTATTTTAGATATGTGTATCACATCCAAAACATTAGCGATAGATAGATCATGTAATTCTTATACCATCTCATAGTTAGTGCATCTAGTTTAAATTAATGAATGGAAAAATATGATAGGGAATGTTGGATTAGCTTGTTATTTTCATCTGTAATTTCTATTATTTTACAAAACATTAATATTTTATCTGAATATTATATAAATATTGTGATTATTTTTATAAGGATTGGCCATGAATATTATGATGTTTCATGATGAGATTAGGTGATGTTAGGTTGACTAAGTCAAAATTTTTATAAATTCATAAATAAATTACATGATCATTAGGTTAACTCACTATATTAGATTTCTATGATATGTATTATTTATCACCCCTACATACATACTTTTGATTCATTTTCATTAATTCCATTAAAATTTGTGTTTTCATTTAGAGGATTATCATGGAGGGTGGATATGGGTGGTAAATTTATCAATTATTATTTTGTAGTTATCTTGAGGATGTACATCTTTGTGTTTTTAGTGATCATGATTTCAACTTTTTACAGTGTGTTGGTTGTATAAAATTCTTTTTGATGCATCATAATATATTTCTTGTGAAAGTATTTTTATATATGAATTTTGTTTATTTAATTTTATGATGATTATTTTCTATACATGTGTTTCATGATAAAAGTTGTAGTGTTATTTCTATAGGAAATATTTATAAAAATAAAATGTGAATATAACTACAGTGGTAACTATAACATAAGATTTTGGAGGACTATTTGGGGAGTCATCATACATGTTTTATTGGTTGTGAAAAATTATAATTAGAGTGTTAGGAATAATTTTGGAGTTTGGAATATTTGTGTGATTTTTTAGGATAGTTTGAATAATGTTTCTTAAAGAACATTGGAACATATAATCAAAATAAAAGTAAATAAAAAGATTTTTTTATGATGTTCATAACCATAAATATTATTTATTACTCATTAATGAGACCTTTATATATAAACAAGGATTTTAATGGAGGAAAATATGAATCATATAGATTCTGGTTATGATTTTAAGATTTCATGACTACTTTTTATAGAATTTATTAATGGTCTATATGGTCCAAATGTGCATGGGATTTATCGATTTCCACAACATTTTCTATTATATCAATATCTATTTGTAGTTATGGGTGTAGTGGGAAGTGTTTGATAAAATTGGGATGTTATGTTTTACATATGTTGATGTGATGATAAGTTACAGTATATATATATATATGTTGACATTTTATGGAATAAATTAAGTCAATTTATTTAGAAGACCCATGTAAACTATGATAAATTTTTCCATGTGGAGATATTGATCCCCTATAATATGAATTATAAAGTTCCCAAATCCTATGAAATTTCTCTATTTTATTCAATTTTTTATTGAATTATTGAATTCATTAATTCATGATATTTGAGTATCTAGGAAATCTTATATTATATATATAGTGACCCCTCTATTATTCTATCCATTAGTAATCCATTGATGCGTCTTTTAAATGTTTTGGACCATTGGGAACCTATTATTTATATAAGATCAAACTAGAGACCTCAGAGCTCCTAATAGTTAAATATGAACTTCCAAAGAATTATTTTAAACAGAAAAATTATCAAGGTTAAGACACATGTGATATTTTCTTTGTAAAATTAAAAATTTATTTTTTATAGTTTCATGAGGCTATGACATTGCATTGGGATATACTATGGATAATATCATTTTGGATGAGTCTATTAATGTATTTGGTACCAATTCATATAATGGTAAATCACTTAATGGTTTCTGTGAACATCATAAGAAGATGAGTGATGAGTTTTTTGTCTAATCATTAGTTCTTCTCTGCTCTAGTTAGGTGTTTTGTTAGATTCTTAACTAGACCATTATGTTCATATTCACATTTACATGAAAATCCATTTCAAATGTAGTGATATGGGTTTTGATAAACTTCATACCATTTTAGGTGTTATTTGGGAGGAGGACGATGTGAATGTGAGAATACATTTCTAGAAGTTTCCACAAAAGAGTGTTGATGATGTAAATATAACATTATCTATGTATTAGGTAAATCCAACCTAAAAAAAATCTATTTTTGATGGAATTAAATATAAATTCTGAATAATTTATGTTGAAGTGAGTTTGGAGTTATCATGTTTTAGTGAGATAATGAAAATGAATGGATGAATTCATTGGTGTATTTACCTTATAAAAATGAAAATATGTGGTGCCATTATCCTTTCAATTGGGAATATAGTTATGAATAGCTAAAATAAATATTTTTTCATGTTATTTTAGGCATGAAATTTATATGCTGTAGATATTATTAAAATTTGGTAGTGATTTTCAAGGAGATAAAAAACTTAAATGGAGGTATTTTTTTAAATAATCTAGTGATGTATCATTGATATTAATGAAAGTTATATAAATATTTTCAATTTCATGAGTGATAATAAATTATATAATGTACTATTCACTTGATGTAAATAGGTGGTGATAAGACTATTGAAGGGATTTCCCTTGTTCAATATATTAATAACCACAATTAAAAATTGAATTTTTTTTTTAACTAAGATCATTAGTTCCATAGTAATGGTAAGAAATATCATTTTTTTCCTCTTCGGTTGACCAAAGGATATACAAGATGTGGGGATTTGTAAGAGGATAATGGGTCGAAGTAATTTTGTATTTGGTAACTAAGATATTAATGACATATTGTTGAAATATTTTTATATTTACAATTGATGTTATCTCAATTATATGTAGATAATATGTTAGTTTTTTATAAGATCCCTTTTATTTTTGTGATAATATGGTTTCATAAAGTTATCCTTCATTTAGTATTTATGATTCTTCATGGTATTGTTTACCCATGGGAAGTGGCTGATGAGAAAATGGTTTGTGGCCAGCTATATATTTATAGATATATTTGTAGTTACCCAATGAATTTTATTAAATTAGGGTATCTTGATTCCCTTTATTGTGGTGGATAGTAAGTATTTATTAGGTATGAAAGAATATGTTTATAAATCCACAATCTATTGTGACATGATATTTCATCCCACATTTATATTACATAACATTACAATGAATTAAAAATATATATATTCTTTTAACGTTTATTTTCTTGGAAATAATGTACATAACACATGAACATATTAAAAAATTATCCAACTATACCTGAAATGATTAATAATAGGGTAATACTAAGTACAATTACTGCATCATATAACCTAGGGATGTACATCAATGTAAAGGGTGAAAATAAGGCCCACTAAGTGAAAGCAAGGGAAACAATTTACAAGTTATTATGATAATTATCATTAAGAAATTGAAAAATATATTAAAGGTAGGAGAAAATAATAAACATAATATAATATTAAAATAACATGAATTATAACATGGAAATATAGTAACAATATTTAATTGAATCATCCATAAAAATGTCACCAATTTTTTTCATGGATGTGTCTTACAAATGACAAATGTTATCCACTAAGGTATCATAAAACATATCCTTTCAAAAGATTAAATTATTTAACCAATGAATTGGAGTGATACCAAAGAAAATATGTAATATGTCCTAATTAATGTGATCCAAATAGATCATAATAAACATTTCATAAATAACCTATGGAGAATTAAGGAGACATATTTCATAACAAAATCATAGAATTTCTTAACAACAAGATCCTTTTGTAATTTGAAATCCACAGAAAAAGATGATGGGTTATAGGTATGTCAATTCCAAAATATAATAGATAATTTTCACACCTATATAAATACCCCTAGATAATAAATAGGTTTCTAAATTAACTAATGAAAAAATATTTTTTCATTAATAAAATATATATATTTTGAGAGGAAAATTCTCCACCATGACAGGTAAGAATCCTGGTTTAAAAAAACATTAAAAACCAAAGGGAAAATGGTGTCATATTCATAAAGTAATCACAATTAATTAAATTAATATAATAAATTAAATATAGTAACATAATATTAAAATTTTAAAGACATGCCACATAAGAATGAAACATAAAAGGAAAAAAGAAGTTTAGATTTCCATTACATTGAAGAGTTTTCCTAAAAGCTAAAGATTAGGACCACTGGGTCTTATGGACACCTTGGTAGGAATACACAAGAGGTAATAATTTAATATCTCTATGGATAATTAAATTAGAATGAAATATAATGTATAAATAGCTGGGTATTTTTTAAATAAGTGAGATATGTTTTTTATTAATTTCATTAGACACCTCAATAGTGGTGTTTAAAACCCATGTGCATGCCCCTAGTATTTTACCATGGTATTGGACACATGGGACAACTAATATCATATTTTAATCCAATATATTTGACCATGTTTTTATATTACTTATTATATAATTATTATGTCCTTAAACTTACTAAAAACACGAAACTTTATTGCTTTTCACAGAAAACCCAAAGTGTTTAGAAAATTATCATAAATTCACCTTAACCTAATGTTAACATTATGATATAAAAAATATGGTTATTCCTTCAAAAAAAATAATCCATGTATGATAATTTTAATAGTTAAATATAAAACCCTTTTTTATAATAAAATAACAGTGGATAGAAAATGGATAGAAAAATGCATTATAAAATTTAGCACACCTCAAAAAAAATATAATTTTATAATTTAAATTAATATATTAGTGTTTTAATAATAATATTTTAAAAAATTGATTTACTAATAATAAATTAGTTTATTATATAAAGGATATCCTTCCAAAAATGTTCAATTTGTGTCCAAAAAACCAACTTCTAAAATTAGTTACATTTTTATGAAAAACCAAACTCAATATGAAATATATGGAAAAAATTATATGTATGAAGGGATTATAAAATATGTAAATAATAAAATCAAACATAACTCCTTATAAACCAACATATGAAGTATATTGAGGTGTCTGATAGTGATAGAATCATGATGTAGCTCTGCTAATGTCACCTGAGTGGTAATCTCTGCTAACATGAACTTTTCCCTTTGGTGATTTCCTTCAAGAGTAACATGTGGATGTTTAACATGGGATTAGTCAAGAGCGGAGCCCAAAGATGCTACCTCAATCCCATGTTTAGCCAAATGGGCTTCGTACAGTACGACTCTTCTAGATGAGGCCATATAATATCCTTTATGAATTAATTAACCATTATCATTTCTATTTATAATAATAATTATATTGTTAAACATTATATTAATTGTGTTATTTACAACTGCCATATTGACCAACGACCATATAACAGTTGAAACATAATTTCTAAATTTTTATTATACCCACTTCATTATTAAAGCTATATAGTTCTGTTGAGTAAAAAATAATATAACACACATTTTCAAGACACAAATTATATTTAAGAGGTTAGGGTGATTTCATTCTTCCCCCCTTATGAAATTTCCGCCCAAGATTTCATCAACATCCCTCAGTTTGAGAAATGGTGAGGGTATTTCTACCTCATTGTCCCCTCTGGTACCCATATAGCTTCATCATATTTGTTGAACCTCGACCACACTTTGAAAAGGTTGGTAGTCTTGTGACATAGAACCTTGTCACTATGTTCCAAGATCTCCACTAGTTTCTCCTTATAAGAGAGTCCATGTTCTAGTTGCACCACCATAGGATTTAGTACATGTGATAGGTCAGGTATATACTTCCTCAAGAGAGATAGAAGGAATTCATCATGAAATTGAGCTATATTTGGATAATGTTCAATATAATAGGATACTACTCCTATAGGATAAAGTATTTCATAGGGGCCAATGTACCAGGGGATAAGTATCCCCTTCTTCCTAAACAACATGACGCTCTTAAATGGTGAAATTTGAATTAAAACAATTTATATAACATCAGACTTCCATTCCATTTCAGGGTTGTCAGTATATTTATTCTACCAACTCTAAGAAGCCTTTATGTGTTGTTGGATGGATTGAATATTTTATATCATCTCTTGCACAATATCATTACCATGTAGTTTCTCTCCCCAGATTCATCACCATAATTAGGAGTTCTAAATTTCTTCCCAAATAGATCATCATAGGGTTCCATTTGAATACTCTAATGGAATATAACATTGTATGAGAACTCAAATAACGAGATTTTGATCTCATCCACCTTTTAATTCCATTAAAAATGTTCGAATTGTGTACTCATTTTTTTAATAGTCCTTCCAGATTATATAATAGTTTTAGGATGATGGGATGTGAAAAAATTCAACTCAGTACACAAATCATGTTTAATACCTCTCTTTAATATTGATGTGATCCTATGATCATGATCGAAATTGATAAAAAGTGGTACACCATACAACCTAAACACTTCCTTCGTGTAAATCATGGAATGTTGGTCAAGAGAGAAATCATCTCGAATAGATTTAAAATGGAATGTTTTGGTGAGATGGTCCATAAGACCCCAAATCACATTATTTTATTTGGATGTTTTTGGGAGTACTCTGAAAAAATCCATGGTGATATTTCCCCACATACATGTTGGTATGGGTAGTGGTTGTAATACCCCTTTATGAAGTTATCTCTCTACCTAAACTTGTTGACACACCAGGCACCATGTATTGTAGTAAAAAATATCCCTATTCATGTTATCCCACCAATAATGATCACGATGTTCTATATGAATTTTAGTGCATTCGGAATGTATTGAGAATGTAGACCTTTGAGATCCATCCCTCACCTCCTTATTCATTTCCATAATCGATAGAATATATAACATTTTATGAAATTTCTATACATAAAATTGATCAATATTGATCTCAGGAAGCATTCCATTCTTCATAGCCTTCGTCTTCTATAACAAAATATATTTTTTATGAGATATCTTGATCGTATCTAGTAGTGATGGTTGATAAATGATTTGGGATAGGGTTGATGATGTCCCTTCCATTAAAATTCCCATATCTTGTTTTACTATGTCTTTGATAAAAGGACCTACATGAATCCTTATCATTTCCATCACAATAGGTTCATTCTTACACAATGTATTTGTGACTTTTTTTTCTCTTTAAAGGTGATAATAAATTGAACAATAATGTTTATTATGAAGTTACAACCATCTCCTTGGTGTCAGGTTCAATTCATTTTTCCTTAAAATATATATCAAGAATTTATGATCTATATATATATATATATAAAATTTCTCCGCATAAATATATATCAATCATATCATCATATAAAAAATAACCCCAACTATATCCTTGTCATTCTTAGGATTGTTCTTATAAGGATGCTCAAACTATCGAGATGGATAATAAATAACATTATCATATTTCATGAGGATATACCCAATTCATTTTTTTATTTTAATTTCTTAAAAATAAAAAATCTTTCTTCGATAGAGGGTATTTAACATAGGCATAGAAACAAATCTCTTCTTATGATCTTGTAAAATTTCTTCACTCCCCTTTGTCAAGATGAACTTGACCCCTATTCAATTTAAACTGGTTAGTTCATTTGAATGATGTGAAATAACTTTCAAAAACATCTTATAATATCCCAATAATCCAAGGAAACAATTAGTATCATGTATTATTGTAGGATAAGGCCACTTCTCTACAAAAATTTTCTTGGTAGGATCAACTATGATTCCATTATTGGTTACAATGTACACTAATAAAGTAACTTGTTGTAACAAAAATTTTCATCAGTGGAAAATTCCAAATAACCTCTCATTCCACAATGTTTGAAATATAAACATTATATGATCCTCATAATCCTTACAAATTTTGGAAAATATCATAATGTCATTGATAAAAACTACCAAAAAGTTATCAAGGTAGTCCTAAAAAACTCTATTCATAAAAAAAATTAAAATTAAAGGAGATTTATTTAAGAAGAAGGGAATAACAACAAAAATATAACGCTTGTATCTAGATCAAATTGTGTTTTTAGAATAAATTATTTATTCACCCTCAATTGATGATAACCATATTGAAGATCAATGTTGGGGAAGAATTGATCCCCATGAAACTGTTAGAAAAATCATTAATTCTTAGAAGATGGTACATATTTTCCCTTTGATCCCATTATGTTATCTATAGTCAATGCATAACCATATTGATCCATAATTACTATTCCCAAACAGAATTGGTTCTCACCGAGGTGACACCCTTTGTCGAATAAAACCCTTCTCCAAAAGATAATGGAGTTTATTTATTACTTCCCCCAACTCCACATTTTCCATTCTATAAGGGGTACTTGATATTAGTCAGGAACCAGTCATGAGTTCAATGGAGAACTCTACCTCTCATTCTAGGGGAGTTTTAGGTAACTCATTAAGGAATACAATAATTTGTTCTTAAATTATGGGTGCATTATATATTAATATACTTTCATTTACTTCTTAATATTCACTGATAATTTATATGAATAAATCTACGGGAAGTGCTTCCAGGAAAAACTCAGGTCATGGTATCTCTTCTATGAAAACAACTTAAGGTTTTCCATTCAAGACTACTGAGATTTCTTTGCATCACCAATTGATCATAGAAAAATAATTTGATATCCATTCCATCCTAGGTATAATGTTGAATTCCAATATGGGAATGACAAATAGATTTTCAATGCGAATGTGCTCACCATGGTGATTACTAGAGTTTATATGATCTATTGATGCTTGGATTATCCCTCAAAGAGTGTTGAAAAATAACATTACTTCTTGTATTCTAGAGATTGATTATTTTTTTATTGAAAGTTTCGATTAATAATGGAATGTGTAGAACCATAATCAAACTATGTAGCTGCTAGATTTGAGTGAAAACCAAGAGTACCTTGAACCACATCATTTGGACCTTCAGCATCAGCCACTGTGATAGAAAAATATCAACCATGATCCTTTGGCCTATGATTTAGCTGATGGTTATTCCCCTCCATTAACATCATATTTGGACATTTATTGGAGAAGATACCAATATGTGAACATTGATGCTGTGGGGTTTAGTTTGAGACTTCACTATCTTCTATTTGTTGTTAGTGTTGAGATATTGAGGCCTCACCTCACTATGACAGTTCTGAGAAATATGGGAATATCTTCCTCACTTGTATTATTACCTACTATTGAGCATGAAGTTCCCTGGATGCGTCATCCCACATTTGATTCATGTGGAATTGTTCACTTTATTTCCTCATTTTTCTTTATCAATGATCCTCTCTATGTTTCCACAAATATCTATTCTTTTTATTTGATATTTTGGATCACTACATCCCATTGAACTCTAGTTCAACTTTCATAGAAGTCCTCACGATCTCCTTATATTTGTCATTGTCTTGGTTGTAATGATTCTTTTAAAGTTGAGGTCTTAGTCCACTAAAGAATATACCAACCATTACATTATGATCCCTGAAGAAGATATAGGTGTAATGGTAATGTATTGTCAAGTTCATCTCATAACTTCCCATATATTTATATTTCTTCAACTACAGCTATAGGAATTCCTTGTCCATTTTTGTTCGCTTGAATATGGGAATAATTTATTGAACAAGGTTCCCCTGAATTCTTCTCACTCCATTGTTTCAATCTACCCTATTGGAATTGTGTTTTTAACTAATTTCCAGCACTATATAGCTTCTACCTCTAAGAAGTACACAACCAGGGTGATGTTCTCTTGTTCTGAACAACGAAGTTCAAAGAAAATATTTTCCATAGATATTATCCACTATTCAACACTCAATTGGGTAGTAGATCCAGTGAAAGAAGGTTTTCATCGATGAATAAAAGGCTCAATATAATTTATTACCTTTGATGTGAATTTGATATCTCATCTTGATTCAATTTATCACTCATAACCCGAGTCAGTTGATTATTCTTTCTCATGATGATTTCCATTCTACCTTCCATCAGATGACTATTAGTGTCTGGTTCATTCCTATCACCATTTATGTGGATTCTTTTATTTTCCACCATTATCTTGAAGAAGAAAACCATACGGAGAAACATGTTTCATTCAATAATCCTATAATTACAAGGGAAATTTTCTATTAATTAACATCATCCTTATACATGTTATTCTTTAACAATAAATAAATTTTCTATAAATCCTTCTTAATGGTTCATATCAAAGCTTCCGATTAACTAAACTTATCACCCCTAAGTTTCAAATCTTTTTTCCATAAATAACTAATCATTACTCTAATACCAAATATTGAATCCTTCTTTTTTATAACATTACATGACATATCTTTTTACAAATAGATGATCTTTTAATGTTTAGTGTCTTGCAAATAATGTACGTGATTCATCAAAACATGAAAACATTATTTTAATTCACTTGATAGGATTCGACAAAGGTTATTCCTAATTACAATTACTCTTATACATATCCTGGGGACATACATGAAATAAAAGGGTGACCATAACACACAGTAAAGGAAACCAAGGGAAATTGATTACAAGTGATCAAGAGAATTATCGATAATACATTGAAGGGTATCATAAATGAATGATAAAAAGAGAAAGAGATATCTCATACTAAAAATAAAATGAATCATAAAATAAAATTTCCCTACCACATATAATTTATTCATTCATAATAATATCACCAAGGTTTGTCACCGAGGTTTCATAAAAATCCCTAAGGTTATTCCATAATGTATTGTAAAACATGTTGTATATAGATATTTAATTATTTACCCAATGCATTGGATAGATATCATGGTGAAACCATAATATGTATTAATTATATTTTTTAACAAATATCTATTTAAAATATTATAAATATCTTGTTCATAATAAAAGAGATAGGTTTCATATCAAAATCATGGTGTTTTTTATTGTTCTTAAAAAAAGAATCCTATTTTCATTTTAAACCCATGGAAAATAAAGGGAGGTTACATGTATATTAATAACAAAATAGAATAGATAATTTTTTAATAAATGTGTATTCCAATTGAGAATAATGAATTTTTAGATATTCAGAAAAAAAAAATTAGAAAAGGAATGAAACTTTGAGAAGAAAAGTATGTAGCATAACAGGAAAAAAGATAGTTTTTAAAAAAATTAAAGAGAGAGGGGACATCGGTATATAATTCATAAAATAATATTATATTAGTATATGGATAAAATGAAATGGGATGAAGAAAACCGTATGGAAGTTTTTAGTACATACAACAAAAAAAGAAAACATGAAAGGAAATGAAATGTTAAGATATACCTTACCTTGAAGAGTGTTCGTAAAACATGAGGATAAGGAACATGACAGATTTAGGACACGGTTGGAGGTAATACCATCATAGGTTCATGTATAATTAATTAGGGATGAAATATAATGGATAAATGGGTTGGTATTTATTGAAATAGTGAGATATTTTCTTATTTATTTCACTGGACACCACATTTGTATTATTCGAGAAACCATGGGATTGACCATATCATTTTCCAATTTTAATGGCCTCTTGGGACACCTAATAAAATATTTTAATCTTAAAGTGTCAAAAAAATATTTATATAACTTATTATATCAACATAATTTCATTAAATATATTGAAATCTCCAAACTGTATTTTTTACTATTCATAAGAAAAAAACATTTTAGGAAATTATAATAAATTCAGTGTAACATAATTTTGAAATAATGATTTCAAAAATAATTTGTATTTTATCATAATAATTCTCTATGTATGAGACATTTAACTATTAAATATTAAAACCCCTATTTATTAAAAAAATAATAGAGGCCAAAAAATTCACAGTAAAATGCATAGTAATTTTTTGGACATTTCAAAAAAAATTAAAATTATTATTTTCAATTAAATTTTAATAAGAGTGTTTTAATGAAAATATTTAATTCAAATAGAAATTATTAATAATAATTTAGTTTATTATAATAATTATATCTTTTTTGAACCGTACTATTTTTTTCCACAAACCAATTTATCAATTTTATCATATTTTTAAGAGGAAATATTCTTAAAGAGGAATTAATGGAACAAAAAAATTATTTATACAAAGAAATTACATAAAAAGCAACTAATTAATTGAATCATATCCCCTTATAATGACTTTAGAATACCTGAGGATGAGGTTTTCTATACAGATAGACTCATGGGGTGGCTTGACTGAAATCTCCCGAGTGGTAATATTTACTAACTTGAACTTCTCATGTAGGATATTTCATTAAAGATTAAAAATTTTAAGCGCTTCTTGGGTTTAGTCACATATTATGGGAAAAGTTGCTACCTCACTACCATTTTCTAACAAATGAGAATCATATGATACGACTCATTTGGATGAGTCCATCGACTCTTTTTTTTTGTATTAATAAACCATTATCATTTATATTTATAACACTAATTATAATGTTAAAATTATTATTAAAAGTATTATATCAAATAGACACATTAAAAATTGGTCATAATTGACCCATGGTCATGTAATGGTCAAATCCCAATGGTCACATTTGAATTTTACTGACTTCATATTTAAATGGATATAGTTATGTTGAGAAGAAAAAAATATTACACACATTTTTAGGAAACAAATTTTATTCAAAATTTTAGGTCGTTACATATGAAATCTTGAATACGTTTCAACCCATTAATCCCCTAATTCAAAACCATAATCATTTTATATTAAATATTTATCATGATTTTTAAAATTAAAACTTTTTAAATTTCCCTAGTAAATCACTTAATAAATTTTCTTATGGTATCATTTATATTTGAATGAAATGTTTACTCTCAGTTTGAGTTTTTTTGAATAGTATAACAAGTTTTTTTGGAATATTTAATATTTATTAAATAAGTAAATATTTTTCCAGTGATTGATGATGTTGGTATATTCTTAATGGAATCAGAAATGATATTTTAATACTATAATTAGGATAAAATGAGTCTTTTCCTGGGAAAAAAATTATGTGTTTGGGTTATGAATTATAGATTGAACACATATATGGTTATTTAAAATGTTACATAGTTAACATTAGAATGTATTATTAATTTACTCTCTCTCACATATTTAAGTGTGGTCCATTTTTATTAATTACTCAAACCTTATAGTATATTGGGAAAACGAGAGATGGTCATCATTATTGTCTATATTTTATTTTAGAATTATATTTTCATGGATTCTATGACTGTATTTTTTGGTGTTGATGAGAACATATTGAAATTTTTTTCCCATTAAGGTAGGGAAATTATATTCATTCCATCACCATAATATTCCTAAATATAATTCAATTTTTTATTTTTTATTTGAATATAACCTCTTAAAAATATCCATATTTTTTATTCCAAATATTTACATTATTGTGATATAATTACATATTCTACGTTATGGATTGATTTTAATCATGAAATCAGTTTTATATAATTTTTAAAATTAACATAAGATTATTCTTGATTTATTTTTTTAATTATTTTTGTTAATTGATTATTATAATTTTTATGTGGTCCCTAGTAATATTGGATTATCCTTGGATTTATCATTTCAATTTCAATTATTTAGTGTTTTTTCAAAACCCATTTTTCATTTATTTTTCCATAACTATGAATAATATATAGATTTACTTGTTTATCAAGGAACAAATTGTGGAAGATCCATTTAGTGAAAATAGATATAATATCCACTAAATTCATACCCTTTTCTAATTGTTTTTTCAGTTTAATTATCAGCAGTGATCATTGTGATGGTTGGTGGTTTGATAAGGGAGGTGGAAGATGGTGACATAGATGGTAATAAGGCGAGTATGGTGTTATATAGATCGGTCCATGGTGTATGAAATGTCACTAGTGAGACTCTATTAAGATGGTTTGATAGATAATTCATTTAGTGTTTAGATTATGGAGGCTCGGCTTCAGAGAGGTTGAAATAGAGAAATTTACATAATATGAAAATAGAACACAAAAATATAGAGGAGGTGACCCCAATGGGTTTTGGAAAATAATATTAGAGAAGGCATGGATAGATATGTAGGAGAATGAGATGGTCATGATGTAAAATTCATGATAATAAAGAATATGGACTCAAAATTTCTGAATACATGACATATTGTACATTAGGTCACACATTGTGTATCACATTCCATGTACTTCTCTATTTTCCAATGTATTTAAAATATGAAACATGTTGTGAATTATGGTCATAAGAAATTTATACCAAAATATGTTCCTTGGAGTGTACTGAAGTAAATTTTTGAAAACCGGATAGCCCCACATGCTGTGTGGGCCGAGTTATAAAATATGTATATTAGAGAGATGAATTGGGTATTTATAATAGTAAACTCCAAGAGGTCCCATAGGTTATGTACACTACTAGATAAATCAGGTATTAAATCCTACATGTACTATTATATAGAGATATACAATATATATTTATAGTAATACATTATATGTATTTAAGAAGTATGACTTATAGTGTATTGGAGTATACTCTTAGATAGTGTAGTGATTCCCACATCCCATTTATTGGAAGCAGGGCTATTCTTTGCTGGAAATGGAGTATGGTTTGTGTTTGTTTCTTAATCCTCACATAGAATATTAGGTAGTGTTTATGGAAATATAAATTACACTAAAAGCTAGATATAATATAGAAGGAGGTGTTGTTTCCCAATATTTCTTAAATTTTTGGTGTAAAAAATCTGGAGGAGGAGGATATTATCATGAAAGGTAGATTTCTGGGAATGGAACAACATGAAAATGGGAAATTCATGGGTTTTGAAAATATTAGGATGATAGTCAGGAAGATGTGTAGCATCAAGAATCGAAATAGTTTTCACTATGATTATAATAATTAGATCATCGTGAGTGTGTGGTGGTTTGACAGAAAACTTCTTACCAATGTCAAATCTCAATCAAAAATTGTGAATGAAGGATCACCAAGAATATATTTATGAAATATCCAAAATAATTGTTGGACTTGGTGGAGAATCATGGGAGGTCAATCCTATAAATCAAAGGCTACCCAATCTTCATTTATGATTAATAACATTTCATAGAAAATCTAGAATAGCTCTAATTTCATGATGCTTGGGGAGCTCTATGAATTTGGGTTTCTATGCGCACTTGAGGAATATGAAAATTCTACTTATGTCTTGACTGATGCCAATTCTTCTGTGTAATGGTTTCATCATGATGATGTGGTATTTCGTAAATGGTTAGTGAGCTTCATGAAGATAGTTTGTTCAGTGAAGGTTATTTTATTTATAAAGATTTTAAGCATTTTGATAGTGCTTTGTGAATGTATGTATTTAACATCTTGATTACGTGAACAATACGTTCCATGTGCGCTAATATAGGGCATATTTGAAAGCATATTATCATGCTATTCAGAGATAAAGACAATAATTCTATCCCATTTAATAGAACGTAATGTCAATAAATTATGTAAGACTTCTATCAAAGTAGTTATCTAGGGGGACTCAATGAAAGTGTTATGAGGGATGTAGTAAAATATCCTTCAATTTTTTTAAAGGATTTTTTTCTATCATTGAGTAACTATGTATAAACTCTTACCTTCCACAACATTAAATGATTATTGGATTTCATTTATGATTGATACATTATCGATGTATGATCCTTGGACTATCCCTTAACATTGAACCAAGTAAAACATCTACGTTTACAATCAATATTTGAATGAATGAATATTGATTGGGTAAATCATACATGTTTAATGAGTTCCTACCAATGTGGGAACATGATCTATAAATTTTGAAGAAAACTTTTACACACAAAATTTACCCCTCCCCTCCCAGGGTGTTTCTAGGTCCTACATGTGGTATTATAGCCAATGTTCAATTATGATAGATACACTGTAGTAAATATATTCTCTATTGAATATTTGAGTTTCCTTCTTTTTTCAATAATGATGTGAAATTTTGATGAAGATATCGTTATCTATGAGAAGATGTCAATATCCACCCTGACCACGGTGAATATGAAAAAGAAAGAGAAAATATAGTTTAGGAAGTCATTATTATCTACAGAAGAAGTAGTATCTCGTTCACCATGCCTTTCTAACAATAAAGATATACTAGGTTTGGAATGTAAAGAGCAGGTTGCTCAGGTTTCCACTAATGAAAATGAAAACAATTCTACCAAATGTGAACCAAAATTTTCAAGTGAATAGGAGGTATGTGCTAGATACATTTAATGTTTTACTAAATATAATTATCCTATCAAATGTGGTGAAGTTGATCAATCTACAACCTCATATGAATTTTAAATTGAGATATTAAAAAATTATATGCAAGATATCCTCAAAGAATGATCCATCATTGTTTGTAGTATCATTCAATGCATTCTTGTAAAGATAACCTAGTATAAATGAGGAGATGATGCTTCAGAAAAAGTCAATTAAGGAAATTTTCTTAAATGTTTAATGCTCTCCAAATATGTTCATGCCTTTAAAGAAACATTGATGGAACCTGAAATATGTTCCTTGAAATTCCCCCAATAATTTTAAGTGAAAGTAGGAGTAAAAAAGGATCATGAAGAAAATATCTCTATGGTTGAAGAGTAATTGAAAAATATAACTAATGTTAAGGGTTTACAATTGGATGGAATATCCATGAAGATCACAGAACTTGACTCTATTATTGAGATTAATGTGATTCTACATGGGGAAGATGTTGTTACAATGAAGACGGATTGTGAAGAAATGATTATTATGATTGAATATCACAAAATCATGATCAATATGAAATGTCTTATCATGGAAGAGTAATTGGTCAATAATGAGAATAAATATAATTACACTTCAAAAATGATGGAAACAGTTTTAGTAATTACACAACGCTTACTGGTGGAGTCTAAAATAGAATGACCTCTAACATGTGATAATTAGATCCTGAAATCATTTGATGATATATCAAATGAAGTTGAGATAAAATAGGTACCATCCATACGAAATCGTTTTAATGTATTTAAACATACTTTAATAAATATTTCATATTTTAATAAAATTCTTAGACCAGTACAGACGTTGAAATTTGATAACAATCCTACCACCATGACTAGGATGGATTATAAACATCGTACGAAATAAAGCCACCCATGAAGAGGGGAACAGTTAATTAAGAATATAGAAAATCCTTATATAGATGATATAAGGATATCATGTTTTATTGGAAAATTTTGGTGCTACACCGTATTTGTGAATTGTGCATTAGAATGTTAATCCAATCCACTAAATGAATAATCACAAAGGAAGCCTATTTAAATGGGGATCTAGATAGAGAAGAATAAGTAACATCCGTAGATCTAGAAGAATATCATTACTAAAAATAGATTAGGTAAGGATTATAAAATCAGTGACATATAGAATGGAAATGGTAACAATGTAGGAATATGATTATCCTAACATGAAATAATTGTTGATAAGGAAAGAAGATGGCAAAATATTTCTAATTATGAATAATATACCTTATGATGAAATAGAGGAATATTGTTAAAAAAAATACCCTAAGACGATCTTATGTAAGGAAGCTGAGAATAAACTAGATTCTCAATCCGTTAATTTTAAGTGTCATGCATTCACAATAACTACAATGAGAGATGAAATTTAGAGAAACCCATCTGTATGATCCATACATGCTCTAAAAGATCCTAATGAAATGTTAGTTATTTGGACAAAATATTAGGAAGGAATAAGGAGTCTTGGATATGCACATGCTACAGATGGAGAAAAAAGAAAATAAAATCTCTAAAATGATGAAAACAAACTTCATGAGAGGTTGAAAACTAAAAAAAACTCATGTATTAAAGAAGTTATATGCGAGAGATGCCTAAAATCTTGTCTTATTTTAGATAGATGTTTAACCATAATACCAGATCATGAAGTGGTCCTTACAAGGTGTAAGAATGTATCATCCATGATGACTATTAAGAATAGAAATTATCTACACATAGATAAAGATAATGTGAAGAGATATATCCCAAAACAACATAAATCACAACATATGTTTATATGTGAATGCTTGAAGACTTGATCAAATAGAGAAATATGGATGAGAAGATTGTCTCAACTGTGTAGTTAATATTGATGAAGCAAGGTGGATCCACCTTATTTCATAAATCATTTTTTTATTGTATTTGTTCTTATAATTCACGAAACTGATGGTGAATCAATTTATCAGGGGTAGAACCTTAGAAGTAGATATGGCAGTCAATTCATGAAAGCCAAGCTAAATAAGTCACTGTCAGTGAATAATTCCTCAATTTGATGTACAAATAGAGTTATAATGGAGGATAATTTTTTGATAATGACAAATATGATCTATTCATGAAAATAAGGAAAAATTAAGCAACATATGTTCTTGTTATTATTTATGGTATCAGAGAGATCATGTTTTAAAGAAGATTATCCTTGGTGAGCTTATAAAAGTGGTCCAATGTGGATAGTAACAATTTGAAGAACCATTCTGGTGTATTCTTCATCTGAAAATCTAATCAAATTCATTATTTATGAGATCAATTATCATGAATAGGAGGAGAGGTGTTTCACATAAAGGGGATAAAAATGAACAATCATGATAATGCTTCTAGAATCATTATTTAATATTTTATCAAACCACATTATTCTATAAAATTCTTGAAGATAATGACATTATAAAAGAATGTTCATGTTGAATTTCCTAAAAATATTATTATCACATTTATTAACTTCACCTTGGAATGAGAGTGTATGAAACTTGAATACATGTATATGTTTTCTCATCTCATCAGGTATAATGATCAGTGGACATGGTATCGAGTCAAATACATAAGGAATTGATGTTGAATAAACGTTTTCTCTAATATCATAAGTAATGTTAGTCGAGCTTTTACTTACTATGGAAATTCAAAGAGGATAAAAAGATCATTACATAGATGTATAAACAGAATTTGTACATCAATTTCTTGAATAAGATGTCTATATTGAACAATAGTGGTATTTATTATCGGAATTGAAAAACCAATGTTTTTTAGACTAAACAAGGCCATATATGGTCAAAATTAGACACTACATGTTGGTAGTATCTTATAGATTTTGATCTGAAAAAGATTGAATTTAAAATAAAATGTTTCGACTGTAATTTATACAATATGAATGAAATAGTAGTTCAATTTATGGTGCTGGTATAAATTAATGATATTATATTTTGCGGATGGAGAAACAAATTTGTAGAATAATTTTCCAATCACATGTAATATGAATTTTAAATGTCTATGATTTGTTAACTCACATACATCTAGGGGAATTATGTGTTTTAGAATAAGGATTACACTTTCATTTCTCAGGATAAATATGAAAGAAATATCATTAATAAATTAAACAAGAATGACCCCATAACAATTTAGACTCTGATTTTGCTTGGAGAAAACATCGAAATTGTGAGGATATGATATGTATAGTTCCCAAAATGAAGAGGAAATTCATTGGAACCTTATTTTAATTTACTATGATATAACCAGATACTGTATTTGAAACATTCATAGTGGACTAGATTCAGAGTAATCCTAAGGAAGAACAATTGGTTCTACTGAAATGAATCATTCGGTACATTCAAGGCATTCAAATTTATGGATTATAAATTGTTGTAGGAAATGATAACAGACTATTGATTTTTTTTATTTTGACTGGTCTAGATATGTGGTGGATAGAATGTTAAAAAGTGTTGGTGCATTCATTATTTGGAAGAAGTGTGTAGGTTGGTTGAGTAAGAAATTGGAAAGTAATTTTCATATTACGGATGTATTGTATTATATCTCAGATGAAACGCCTGAACCTAGATATTGTGGACAAAGAAACAACTAACTAATATTAGTGATAATATGAAACAAGTAATGGGGATTCACAATCACAATAATAGTGTGGTCGATCTTTTCAAGAATCCTATTCAACATTTTCATTTGAAAAATATTAAATCAGATACCAATCCATCAAAGGAAAATTTGATTAAGGAGTGATTAAAATGGACCATTTTTGAACTGATTACCAAGATGATGACATTATGACAAAGCCATTGGCATAACATGTGTTCTAGGAACATCAATTGAACCTTGATGTTCATCTACATCCCAGTGCATGAGGTGGTTTTGAGTGTTCCAGTCTACCAAATTTATTTTACTATTTTAGTCTATTTATGGATGGATGTAGGTATATGGGGGGGGGGAATGATACAAGGGTAGGGGTATGTTTTTAGAACTACATTTCAAAATCAGAAACATTGGGTTTATTTCCATATGGGGGAAATGGAGAAATTCAATATTACCAAGTGGAGAACTTGAAATTACACAGGTTGCTTGACCAACCATGAAATGATTCTATGATGAGTATTTCGTGATATGAGGAAATAGAGGAAATTTGATGATAGGATAGTTCATTAGTGCTCTTCACCTTCAAAAAATTATTGTTGTATATACAAATATTGACTCCTACATTATTTAATTTATCTTTATATTTCTATAAGACCCAGAGGGGGAGATTTTTTAAACCATGGATATTCATTACTAGAAATGGATTATAATTTCTATTTTTTATGAATCCTAACATAAATGATCCATGAGTTTTCATGAAATGAAATATTATTGTATAAGGTTGGTACTATATTGAAGGTTGCATTTTTTCCTAGTGTTTTCCGAAATTTTCGGGTAAAAAATCTGTAGGAAGAGGACAGAATCATTATAAGTAATTTTTGGGAATATAAATTCAAAAAACGTTAATGGAATGGGTTTTTAGAATATATGATGATATTAAAAAATATGTGGAGAATTTTGATCCATGATAGTGTTCTCTACGATTACGAGAATTAGAGCATCGTTAGTGCACACTAATTTCATTGAAATATTCAAAAAACGTCAAATATCAAGATTAATTCACAAATGGGGGACTTATGCAAATTGTTTTTTCAAAGATCCAAAAAATTCAGGTGAGGCAGTGGATCAATATTAATGGTATATTCTATAACTATAAGGTTACCCTCACATCATTTGGGATGAAAACGTTTTAATAGAAAATCTATAATTTCTCTAATTTTGTAAAGCTGTGGGTGCTCTATGAATTCAGGATTCTACAAAATCATTAGTATTGTGAAAATTGTAATTATTTCTGGATTGATTCCAATGATTCTGAGTAATGGGTTCCTTAGTATGATGCGTTATTCCCTGGATGATGAGTTATATTCATAAAGACAGTTCATTTAGGGAATGCAGTTTTCTTCGTGAACGTTGTGCGGATCATGATGGAAATTTTTGAAAGATAGAATTGAACATCTACATTAAGTGAACTATGTTTTCAATGTGCATAAACTCATTACATAGATGTATGAAGAGTCTCTTTCTATTTGGGTATAAATACATTAATTATAATCCATTAAGGTGACCTTCAAGCTGATAAACTAAGTAAGAATTCTCTTAATGTAGTGAGCTAAGGGGAATTGAGGGAACTTATCTGAGGGAGGCACCGTTCTATCGCAAATATATATTAAATGCATTTTACTTTGAATAGATTGACTATTTTTGAACTATTTTATTAAAAAAATGTGAAGACTAGTATATTTTGGTTCTAGTGACACACTATCAGTGTATGATCCTTGGACTAGCCCTTAATGGTGAACCATGTAAAACTAATGTGTTTCCATTATTCATGTGGATGTTTTACAGTTGATATAATCCATCATACATGTTTAAAATCTACCTATAAGAGTGGGAACATGATGCATCACTTTTCAAGAATAATTTAACACCATGATTCTCCATCCCATTTGAGGGTTTTCCGAGGTTCTACTCCATCTTCATCCCAGGACATACTATAATGGTCAACTCTATAAAAACAGTTTAACCAGAATAAACTATTTTTGAGGGAAAAATTGAATTTACGAAATGGATACATGATTTTTTTTCGGTAGTCCATGTAATTTTTCGCAACTTATCCCCAACAAATATGAATTGGACATTATATTATTCAATTTTGAGTTATTATAAATGAAAAATGTGAGTGTATGTAACTCAAAATTATTAATATTGTTTATGGTGATTAGGATGTATGTATATTATTTTCATTATGGTGAAATTTTTTGAGTAGTAATAAGAAGTTTGTTATATACATAGGGTCGGTAACCACATAGAGATTTTTGAGGACTCGGCATGGTTCCCCATACGTATATTAAATATAGAACCCCCTGGGTCCATGGTATA
Organism: Viscum album; assembly: GCA_963277665.1. Classification (NCBI taxonomy): domain Eukaryota; kingdom Viridiplantae; phylum Streptophyta; class Magnoliopsida; order Santalales; family Viscaceae; genus Viscum; species Viscum album. Next base: position 1,615,749,773 of record OY728151.1, read on the forward strand.
TGAAATATATTCATGGTGCCAAGATATTTTATTCCTTCATCTAGATAATAACCCTCAATACGAATTATGTGATGGAGCCCATAATATAAGTGGGTTGGTATCCCCCCTAACTTGATGGTGTGAGATTTTTCCAACTTGAGAGGAAATTGATTACCTATAAGATAAGTTGCAGGATATTCATTCTTCAGAGATAGAACCACATCAACTAATATCCCTCCTTTGTGAGGCATGAGTTCACTTCTACCATAAATAGTGAAATAGGAATTTATTATGTCTAGATAGTACTAACATGGTGCGGTATGGATTTTTATTATTTTGGGAGAAGTACAGAAAATTGGATTTCTTTCCAGAAATAAATTATAATTGGGATTTCAATTTCACGATTTATGAATCTTCTGATATTTTGGGTTAGGTTTCTTCTGAGATATGAACCATTTATAATAATAGTAGTACTGATTGGGATTCATCACTTATCAATGGTTTTAATGACTTAAGATCATATATGGAATCTTTAGGTTACATACTATTTCACTCAGTCTTGGGTTTGACATGGAATACTATTCAATATTTATTTTATAGTTAAATGTGTACTAATATGTATGTTTATTATCACCCATACAATATCCTTATACCCAAACATGTTTTGTTGTTGTAGATGATGCATTTTTTGGGGGTGGAGTTAGTGTACTTTCTGTCAATAATACTAGTATAATGGATGAATATTATCATATAATGGTGCATGGTGGAGAAGTTTTCTACTAAATATTGTTCTGGGGGGTCATAATAGTGTCGTAATATTTTCCCATTTTTTATGTTTTCAATACACAGTTATGATTTTCATCACATTATATTATCTTTTCATTTGTGTTTTATATATTTGGTGTTGTTTTGGATGACACATATGCCATTCACACATTGTTTTGTAGTTCAACTAATTATTTATATATTTTTAGTGGTTTATGGATAAATATTTTGTATTATAGATTCATATATATTTAAGATTGATATAATACATTTCATCCTAGGTGTGTTTATTCCTTGTCAATTCTAGTCTAGGACCATAGCATACTGGTGGTGGTAAATAGTATCACACTTGGTTACCTATATCCTATGCTCGGACTTAATGGTTCGAATCATGTTTGAGTGGTATCATAGTATTTGAGTCATATTGATGAAGTTTAGTGTTTGTGCTATTATGAGGATTGAGTTTTGACAATATGCTAATTGTATTAAAGGATATATTAGTCCAAACATCAGATCAAGGAACCTATCATTAGTATAATGGGTTGACATATACATTTAACAAAACACTAATAGTTTATAGTTCTACATGAATTTCCAAGAAACATATAATGGTGTACCATCAGGATAATACAAGAATCATATGGGGTTATATTTTTGTTTACATGTTATTGATGTATTATATTCCCAGACGTAATTTTGTAAATATGGGTTAATCCTTTTGAATAGACAATTCCATTCATAGTATGTTTGATAAAATTTTGGGAGAGGATTATAATAAGACCAAGCCAGTGCATGAACCTCTCACAACTGATCATATATATGATAAAATATTTATTGGAGACCCAAATGGGTGGAACATTTTCTTAAAAGGAAGGGGAGTTTCATTTTCAATGTGTTCTTAGAGTATACCTTCTTTTCGAGATTATCATTGTTACAAATATTAAAAAAATTCCCATAGTATGAATTCAATGAATGTGTTTCAGTGACATAAGTAACATGATTTTACAAGGAGATCCTAATGCTTGGGTGATAAAGGATTTGGATGGAGTATTATACATGAATCTCCCATCTAGTTCGAACACCTACAGACCGAATTGTTGTCCTTTCATAGTGTTCTATCTATTAGATTAGCTATTGAGATTATGAAGATTTAATGAATCCTATTAAATATTGAAGACGTATTATTGAAGCCCAAAATCATTATTATCCATGTGTGAATAAAGTTCCCCAAATATATTAATGGTGTTATATTATTTATGTATATGACATGTTTTATGAATAAATGTTTTTGAGAATTGGAGTTAAATATGTATTTTATTGATATATTTAATTGTATGACTTTATATGTTTACCAAAAGATAGGAATATTAAAATTTAATTTATGAACAGAAGTTATAATATTTTAAAATAAAAAATATCACAAATTTGTAAGAGTGATTTCAAATATCATAAAAGTGATTTTCAACTTTTAATGAGTTATTGGGAAGTTGTTAAGAGTTATATGGACATCAAAAGGATGAACCTAAGTAGATAAAACTAATAAGAATATCATAGAATTCACAAATCATAATTAGTGGATGATAATGCTCAAAACAATGATCTAAATGAACATCGGGTGATCTTGAAACTAAAAATAGTTGAGAAGCCTGGTTTTCAGAATTTTTTGGATGTTTAGTTAGATGATGTTATGTTGATCTTCATGTATCAAAAATAATCATTAATTAATGTAAATAATTATTATATATATTTTTATTAAAATAAAATCCAAAGGTTGAATTGGAAATAGGTAATGTTATGCTAGCTAGAAGATAACACAACAGTTGAAGTGGATGATGTAAGGGTATTAGATTTTTGCTATGTACTTCCGAAGTTACATTTTGATGGGAGATAATTTCACAAAACGATAGGAATAAATTTAAATGAACTATGTCCATATGATTAAAATCTGCATGACCTCATGAATATCTAATGACTTACTATATAACTCAATGATAAATCAGCAGTATAATGAACAAAAATTGACGTAGGAAATTAATGAGTCAGAATGGTAAATTTTCAGAAGAAAAAACATTAATTTAAACAAAATATCATAGATAATTTGTATTAACATAGTGTGAAATTTTTTTCGTGTTGGTAGGTGTTCATGTAAATCCAATGAATCAATTACTGTTTTGTGAATTATTTAAATTCTACAGGAGTTTAAGTGATTCTTATGATAAAGACTAAACTAGAGGGTTAAGTGAAAAGTATGCAAAAAATTGATAAACGTAAGATTCCATAAAGAGATCATGATTTTTTATACTAAAACTCACCATGGTGATATTGATATATAAATTTAATGGTCTTATATTCAGGAAGGAAAATTGTTATAACATGAAATGATTTTTGAATGAGTTAAATAAAATTGATGATAATAATTTTAATATAGTTAATGAAGTCAAGGCCTATTTTATTTAAAATATAATTACGACGATGAATTAAATAATTATTCCTTTAGAGTTTCAAATTGATTCCCAAAAATTATATATTTTTTTTTGAGTAAGGCAGATTATAAAAATGGGTGAGTTCAATTTCGAGTAGTTGTTGCTGTAATTTCTAAAAATATCGAGATCAAAATTAATTGCGACGATACTGACTTGAAAATAATTAATAATCAACTAAATTGAAGAAATTTAGAGTTTAAAGTGTAGATAAACTAGAGGAACTTATTCCTTAATTATTAATTTCATTAATATGTGGCACCATAAGTACATGTTTCGGTTACTAAAGTTCTATAAAAAACAATTACAAGGTTGAATAATTGATGAATTCCGCTATTATGAGTCTTATATATAGATATATATACTTCACTAAATTAAATAGAACATAGAGTGATATTTCTCATATTTTTGATGAAATTATTGGAAATAGTTGTACTTGGTATAATTTTGTATGAGGAAATCTGTACAGAGACCCATAATTTTCATACATAAATATTACATAATTTTAGGAGAATATTCATTAAAAAAAATATGATCCATGCTAGAATAATAAAATTTTACTATATTTATAATCCTAGATACATAAAAAAAAAGTATATAAAAGATCTAAATCATCTCTAACTTAGTTCATCATGATTAAAATATTTCATAGAGATATGATTATTAAATCCTTTCCTCATAACTCAGGGAAGGAAAACATATGAAAGTGTGAGATCAGATGCTCAATAATAGTAATCATAAGAGATAATAATCAATGATCATATGTGAGAATAAGATAAATATATGTGTATAAGAATATCATCATGATGTAAACTAATAATACCCAAACAATAAAATATCATTAATCATGAAATGTTGAATAAGGATTTGTTAAGATAATACATAATACATAATACAAAAGTGTATATAATCAATAATAATCAATCATTATCTATGAGAACATCTCAAAAGAATACAACATAATTTTTTCGAATTCACATAAGGATAGAATATAACTTCCGTACTCTAGGTTAACTCCAAATACTATCATTGTGGACAATGTAACATAATGGAAATTATTATCTTGTCCGTTCCAACATTATATTAGGAGTAACTTCCATAAAATTAACTCTATCATCTATTATGTGTTTCTAAAATATATATTCTTTTCCCAATTCATGGAAAGGATATAACAGACCCATCCATAATTGTTTTATAATGTAACCACCCATACTAGGTTTATATCTAACCAATCATATTTAATTTATAGTGGAACCACTCATCAATTAATCATAATCAATTTACATGTAATCCACAAGATCGTGAAATTTTTTAACATTTCATCAAATCATAAACTGTGGATATAAAAAATAGATTCATCAATTTTTAATAATCATTACACATCCACAAAAAGAGTAAAGTAGACAAATTATGATCACATATCTAGTGCATAAATTTTATCATCAAATAATGAATATTTTATTAAAAACCCACTAGGACATTTCGTGATGAAAATTCCCTTATCATTTGAAACAATATATAAAATATAAAATTTTCTAAAAATATTTAAGAAAAAATATTATTTTTAAAGTAAGAATGAAAATTATAACAAAATATTATAAAAAAATATTTTTAACTATAGAGGGGAAATCTAATCATTTAGTTTAAATTAAAAAAATCCCTTTCGAGTTTTTGGTAAAAACCCAAAAGCACCTTATTTGGAAAATGATACGAAGATTACTTTAAAACACTTTTATAGATTTTTAAACGTGGTTTTAATGGATTTAATAAATAATTAGATAAATGTTAAAACATTCATGAATTTTATTTAAAGAAAATATAGTCATATAAGATAAGATTCCCGGCATGAGATGGAATGAATATTTTTTACATAAAAATATTATTTTGGTCTTTAGATTACATAAAGAGAGGAAAATTAATGTAATACATATAAAATATAGAAATATAATGAGGATAATAAAAGAAATAATATTTTGGGGGTGATATATCAATTAATTTAATAATTATAAATATGAGTATAAAAAATTTCAGTGATAAGATATTGTAACACAAAAACCATATAATTAGTCTGTTTTTCTCAATAAGTGCTCTAACCTCCTCAATTCTTGGATTATCTCCTTTGTGAATGGGATTAATCCATTTTGCGGTGGATTATTTATATGAAAAAACAATATTACTATTTATATGAATGAGGAGGAGTGGTTTGGGTAGATATTTGGAAATGTTTTAGTGGATTTAGCGTGGGGATAAGTGAGGAGAGTAGTTCCATTTTTATAAGTGAAAAGAGGTGGAATTTTTGTAAATACCCAAAAAATTTCAATAATGGGAAATCCCCCTAAAAAAATGTGGCTAAAAAATTTGATAATACCAAAGTTGATAGGATATAAGATCAATATACTTTCTATTATTCAATTAGATACATTTTTAGACATTTTGGCCCTTTTCCTCTATGGTTACTCATTTTAACCATTTTAGTTTTCACTAAGCTAACTAGTTTTTATGTAGATAACATATCTTTAGGAAGAAAAATAAAATTATACATATTATTTAATTAGGACATATGGATACCAAATTTTAGTTTTACTTTTTTCTATTCAATTTAATTTTTTTCTGAATGTTAATTTTACAATAATAAATGTATAATGCATCAACAACACTTTATTCAAATCTATAACTTAAATTCAAAAATGTAAAATATTGGTTTGTAAATTGAAAAAAATATTTTTAAATATATATATTCAGTTATTGAATACATATTTGTTTTTAGGTAAATGTTTCAAAAATTCCCAATTCATACTTATATTCTAATTATGTCATATAGTCATGTTTATTTTCAAAAACTATATTTTACATTATTTACTGAAAAATAAATCATTTTAAAAAAATCCAAAAAATTTACCCAAAAAATAATAACATGATAATTTCAAAATTGACAATAATTTATAGAAATAAAATTTCTAAAAATGGTTTATATTATTTATAATGTTTTTTAAAAAATTCATGAAAACCCATTTCTGAAGAAAATAAATTTTAAAAGCATAAAATGGATTTATTTAAATTTGGTACTTATTTTATTATGAATTAATAATTATATTTTTATTATTTTAAACCCTATAAATATTTTTCATAAAGATATTATTACTATTAATTCCTTTCAATTTAATTACTTGGTTGTAATAGATTAATATATCGCATTTTATTTATACTTGAGGTTACGTGTTATGAAAGATATTGATTATTTAAAATTTATTTAAATGGAAATATATATATAATCATGAGGTATTTCATTATGACAATAATAAAATGAATTTCCCACTAATAATTTTATCACATTAATATAAAAAATTAGGATATCTCTACATTATAACATCCTTGAGTTACCATGTTTCTTCTTGAAAATTTTTATTGCTCCAAAGAACATTAATCACATGAGTAGTATTATTAAACAAAACATTATCTCTAAGATCAATTATTTATACTATTATATATTCATTAAATATATCATGCACTAGTTATATAACCAATGTGATTAGTACGTGTAAATGATCAAGCATGCACTTCCCTAAGAGAGATACATAGAACACCTCGTGAACTTGTGATAGGTTTGGTGGGATTGTTAAGCTGCCAAAAACAATATTAATTAGAACTAGAAACTTGAAAGGACTAATATAACTTAGACATAACATTACCTTATTTATTAATATCAAAAGCATTATCTATGTAAAAATTCATAGGAATTCCTTCTTATTAAAATTGATTGTTTGATCTCACTGATGATTGTTTTCATAACTCTTCGATCCAAATTGAGTTGACTTGAGGTGATGTTTAATGAATATAACCATATATAATATTTATATATCTATATCATGACACAATAATATTATTTCTATAATGTACTCCAAGATAGATTGAGTTCTAAATTTCATTCCATATAGATCTTTGTAAAGGTCTATTTGAATGATCGAGTGAATAACATTATTGTATGAAAACTAGACTAGAGGAAGGTGTTGATCCAAAATAATGTTTGAAATACAGATATTATGATAACAACATTTCATCTTTGGTTGGAATAGGAATATAATATTTTCCATCTATTTTTGGATGATAGGATGTATCGTAACACCACTCTGTATCTAGACCTTGCAAAATACTTCTCCAAAAAGTCAAGGTAAAACATAAATCCTGATAAGATACAATAGATTGTGGTACTCAGTAAAAACATATCAGTTAATTAATTATTATCACGGTAAGAAGATCAGGTGAGAATATTATATGAGTGCAATGTAGTTTTTTGACTTCATAAGTTGTTTTACTATAACCCAAAAAAACAGTATATCCTTTATAGGTATTGGGGAGTCTGATTGTGAAATGCATGGTTCGGTTTTCCCATTTTCAATATTGAATTGGTAATGGATATAACATCCACATATAATGTTTCATATCATCTTTAAATTACATACATACCATGAACCAATAGAAATACTCGGTAACATCTCACTTTATATTTTCACACCATAAATACTCATTCATATCTCTATATATCCTGGTATATATCAGAAGAATAGATGATAATTGGAATGATCTTCTTCAAATAGTTACTAAATAAAGTCTATTATTGATAGTACATATACGCATTTATTAAGACATATCATTCCATCACAATCAATATTTATCTCAAGATGATTTTTCATCTTCTTTTATAGTTGTATATACTCATTTTGTGCCTCATTAATCATAACATGGATAAATCATTGAAAAATCATTTGAATAAGATAATATTTCTATCCTTATTTCATTATTTTAATGCCTATCATTTTAAATAAAAAATATTGGATCCTTTATGATCCAGATCATACATAAGTTGGCATAGGCCTTTAGAATCAATGAATCAAACACTTTGTTTGCATTCATAGTGTTGTAATGAATTAAGTATTTATAGTAGTTAATATTATTTGACCATATTATCTTGTGACTATTAATCTATGTTAATATTAATATATTCATTAAAAATTTATGATCAGTATGTATGTCACACCTTTATCCAATAATATAATTCATCTATATCTTTATTATAAATATTAATGTTCCTATCTCTAAATCACGAGTCAATTATTTTTCTCATAAACCCAAAATTATAGTGAGGTACAAGATATCACAATTTCTATATACATAATAAAAAAACGTATCCAACTTTTTGATGCATCACTATAAATAAAAAACCCTTCTCCACTATAGAGTATAGTGAGCACTATTTCACAGACAAATATTACCTTCAATTCGTTGAAAATTTCATTACATTCATCACTCCATAGGAACCTAACTCTTTATTATGTTAACTTGGTGAGTGTCTAAGATATACCTGAAGAATACACTAAAAGAAGTCAAAAATACCTATCTAATCCTTGAAAAGTGTGGATTTATATCATATTTTTGGTAATGGTCAAGGTTCATTAACATTTATTTTTGATAGATCCACAAATATACCCTCCCCTGAGATTATAAGACCAAAAAATAAAAATTTATCAAGATAGAATTCATAGTTGGTAAATTTTTCATATAGATTATCCTTACATTGTGTATTTATGTCAATCTTCAAGTGACATTCATGATCTTCCTTGATCTTGGAATATATAATAATATCATTTAAAAATTCTACCAATAACTAATCAAGGTAACATATATATACTTATTGTGTTAAATACATGAATATAATAGATGCATTTGTTAGACCAAATGGAATCGCTATAAATTTATAGTGTTCATGCCACAAATTTAAGGTTGTCTTGGGTATTTCATCACATTCGATGATCAAGTAATTATATCTAGACTGAAGAACAATATTGGAAAAATATTATTCTCCTCATAATTGATAATATTACTTCGATATGTGACATAGGATACTTATTATTCATTTTGATCTTGATAATATCCTGATAACCAATGCAGAGTCACAATGATCAATACTTCTTCTTGACAGAGAGAATAGATGTGACCTATGGTGACACACCTGGCGGAGGAATACATTATCAATATACTCCAAGAATTTCTTCATCAATTATAGAAAGTAAATAAGATACATTCTTTATATAGTATTTTAAATAAGTAAAACACTAGGTTTGAGTTTCATTAAAAAAACAGCCCAATTCGGAGGAAAACTATGTGAGTCTTCCGGGAATCCACCATCAGACTCCCAAACAATAGTTGTATTATCAAAGATAGTATCATCAAAACCATCTAAGATGAATACCCACTATTTATTGGAATCATGACCCATGAAATAGAGGTAATTTCTATTGGATTCTTAAATTTATCTTCACATTTTTAGTAAATCAAAAGTTGTTTTAGAATACCAAATTTTATTTTTTTTATTTTAGAAATTTATTATGTATATATTTAGAGAGTGTTATCACTACTATAAATAACATAAATTTACACTAAAGGATGAATGAAAATATTTTATTATGGAAAATTATTAAGAATATTAACATGATACCCCAATATCTTGAGAGAAGGATAAGTTTGTATTAACCATCATGATATTGATCAATGATTGAAATATTCATGTTGTTATCTCATGATCTGGTCATTAAATAATAAAATTACCAAGTTTCCATCACAGAAGACATCAAATTCCTTGGAAATTAACTACTTTATACCTTCATTTCAAAAAAAACATATTCCCCTTTGATAAATTGTAATAGGTTATTCCTCCCTCATTATTTACATGATGGAAATTGAACATTAATTTTTTGATAATAATTCCCATATAAACAACCATAAAATCCAATTTTCTCTTTCTTAGATGTGTTTGGAAACTCACATATGTTTATGTTGTTAATAATATATCATAATAGATGATTATTCTTAATTTGAAGGTTTCAAATTCTATCTCCCAACACAATAGGATTCCTAGGGGGAGAATCATTGAATTGTCCAACACATTCTGAGTTAACTTAATCATTATAGTTCTAGATATTGAATGAAACACAAAATTATTGTATAAGCAGTAATAATCATTGTAGAAAATCATATAATATTTACAATAATTTTTAGCATACCTAAATAATTACACCTTCTTTCTAATCTAGGATGCCTTTAGTTTAACCGAGGGCATCCATGGTTATAATATTTTTAAATCATACCTATTTGTTTATAAATAAAGAGTAATTTAACATAAGAATATCCTATAGGATTATATATCTAGATGTATAGTTAGACCTTTTTCTTGTGCACCTAGTAACAGTTTAGTTAACACAAAAAACACCCCCATTGGGGTTATTACCCCTACATAAAACAATGTAAGAGTCTATATCCACATTCCAATATCCATACATGGATGTGATTTGTAGGAAAAACATATTTCTTTCCTTACCATAACACAATATGTTCTCCAATATGTAGGATTATCATATTTTTTCTCAATAAAATTTTATCATTCTAGTTTCCAAATGTAACTAAACCATTCACTAATTATAACTAAAGAAGCCCATTATTTTCAAACATAATTATTTCATCATTTTAGTTGATTAATCATTACATAATAATATGATCCATGACAAAACAATAATTGTTTAGTTTCTGTGGAAGAAAAAATACATAAAAACATTTATTTAAAAGACCTAATGTATCTCCCACTTATTTCTTCACAACTATAACTCTTATTAGACATATCTTATAAAAAACATCCTTCATAACTAATGGAAGGAAAATATAAGAAAGTGATAGATCATATTCTCAATATGTGTGGACATCAGATATATCAATGAATGATCATAAGTGAGCATAATATATGAATAAGGTTATGATAACATTATAATGATTTACAATAATCGCACCCAATCAGTCAAATAACTTTAATCATTAAAAATTATGCACTTTTTTTCAAAAAAATACATAAGACCAATTTTAGAAGAGTAAAAAACCAGCAATAATCAAAATTGATCCCAGAGAAAATCTCATAATAATATGCAATATGTTTAGGGAATAGAAATAATCATATAAAATTACTTCATTATTCATTGTTCACTCCAAATAATATCATTTTGATGAAGTATCATAGTGGAAATTTCTACCCATACATTCCCAACATTCTCTTATGATTAACATCCATATAGTTGACTTCATCATCTCTTATGAGTTTCTAAACTCTATCATCATTACTCAATTCATTACAGTGATATAATGAACCCCCATCCCCCCCATTTTTGGATTATAGCATGAACACCATACATGGTTTATAATTTATCCACCCATCCTTGGTTAATAATATATCAACCCACCACATGATCATAACACATTATGTTATATACCACAAGATCATGAAATCATTTATCATTACATCAAAGATTAACCTGTAGAAAGTAAAACTAGTTTCACAAATATTTCATAATCATAAACAATAAATTGAAATAATAAATATGTGACCATTTGATCAAATCCTGCATAAATCACAAGAAACATGAATGTATAAAAATATCTTAACGAAATTAGTAGAAAATTTCACGTGGAAAATACAATTTTCATTTGAAACCACTTATTTAAAATTTATATATTTTTAAAATATTATGAAAAAATTTTGCATTTCAAATATCCAATGAAAATTTTAAAGGAATCTCCCGAGAACATATTATTAATGATGGTAGGGAGATCCATTCATTCAGTGTATCTTAAAACAAATGTTTATTTCACATTTTTAGTAAAAACTCAAAAGTACCTTATTTGGAAAATAAAAAGAGTACACTTTTATATTTATTTATAAAAAATTACACATCAGAAAAGAAATTAATAAATAATTTTATAATTGTAAAAAAAATCACGAAAATAATTTAAATAAAATATTGACATAGAATAATACATTCCCGACCTAAGAGGGAAATTAATGTTTTTTCCCCAAAACATAATTTTAGTCATTTTAGTACTTAAAGTGGAGAAAATTCAAGGGAAACACATAACATATAGAAATAACTATAGTTGAAGAAAATAAATTTTATTTGTGAGTGATTTATAATACAATATCAACATAAAAATTTTATTTATAAAAAATTATTTAAAAAAGAGATCATAATATACAAACTTTTCCCTTCAGTCAGTTGTTCTTCATAATCACTCTAAACTCTCACTTCAAGAATTATATATATTACTAAGGGTGTTAAAATATTAAGGGATGAGGTCATGAGAAAATCCAATCCCCCTTAAGGTGTCAAGGAGTTCATAAGATAGGTTTGCATATATATTGACTAAAATTATGTGGTTTTGGTTTGAGGATAAGTGATGAGTGGAGTGCACTAAATATAATCGAAAAGTAGTGTCATTTTTGTAAATTCAAAAAAACATTTCAATCATTTGATATCTATATCAAATATAGTGGCTGAAAGATTATGAAATAATGGATTGGAGAATAGATAAGGTCAATTATCACCTCTATCATTTAATTAAAAAAATGTTTTAGACAAGTTATCCCTTTACCACTATGGATACTCATTTTTAAAATTTTATTTTCCTCTACAAAAACTATTTTTAACAACAGAAATTTGTCATTTGTTCCCTAAAATGAAATCTTACTTATTATATGATTTGTACATAATGATTCCAAATTTGAAAAAAAACCTTTTTTTACTATATTTTTAAATGTTCAAAAAAATTATTTTAAAATACGTATTATATAATATAATGGAAAAAATATTTTCAAAAATATAATATAGAATAGAAAATAGAAAATATTGGTTTATAAATTAATTCAAATATTTTGAAAGTGGTTAATTTAGTTATAAAAAATATATTTGGCCATTTAAAATGGCTGCATAAATTTAAAATTCATACTTATATACTAATAATTTCATATAGTCATATTCATTTGTAAAAATTGTATTTTTCACTATTCAATGAAAAAAAAGTATTTTTAGAAAAATCATAAAATGTATTCTAGGAATATATTGATATGTTGAATAAAAAAGTGATATTATTTTCAACCAATTATGTTTATAAAAATTATATATATTAATTAAAACGTCTATATATAAAATTCAATGAAAACTAATTTTTTTGATTTTTTTTATATTTACAAAGAAGTAATTGAAAATGGATTAGTTTTATGTTATAAATTAATCTATACATTTGAATTATTTTAAACAAATTTAAATATTCTTTATAAATTTTTTATTACACTTTATAGACAACAATTTAATGTATACGTTATAAATGATTAATATATCAATGTTTATTTAGACTCGTGGCTTCTTGAAAAGCATGATATCAAATACATAAAACTTCATTCAAAGATAAAATATATAAAATATGTGGGTTTGTCAATCTATAAAGGAGGAAATATTAGTTTTATATAATAATGACCCCACATGAAAATAATTGATAACAAAATTATTAATAGATAATCTACATTTTAGAATAAAAACTAAATATATGAAGTAGTAGGTTCCCCACATTGATGTCAAACATTGTAAGTATGGTCTGTTAATTGTTATGTCTTTTATTTATAATATACAGGTGAGGGTGACCATATCTTTTTAAGAGAATCATAACTCTAACACCTTGTAGTGTATAATTTTCGGATCGTATAAATTGTAAATAGAGGCCACTGAATTAACCCCCTTCTTAGTTTTTCTACAATTACATGGGATATCACGTGGTACCATTTAAGATTCCCACTTTAGGTATGTTTTTGGAATATAAGGAATATAAATTCTTTGAATGATAATGTAAATAATAAATTGATATTATAATAACATCAATTTTTATAATAATCTGATGTTACCTTAACTTCATTGATTTATCCTATAGGTATTGGATGCATACACAATTTTTTTTACCTTAAAGATAAGGTATTATACAATGTATATTTTTGAAAAAATGAATTATTATGTTGATGGTAAGTATTATAATGAAATTACCATGTCCATATTAGATAAACATTACAATTAGTTGATGTGTCACTAAATATCCAACGAATCTAAGGACAATTTAAAGAGTATAATTGAAGAGAATGTTATTGTAATGGACGAAGAACATAAAATTTTGATATGTTTTTTGATAATATAATGACTGTTGATGTGTTTTCTAGAAATGATTATCTCACATGATTGAATGAAAATTTGGTAGTATCTGAGGGTTTGGTGACACTCTATCTAGCTCAATAAATTTGAAAACATTTATGGGGAAATATTCTAAGTGTATGAACACAAACTTTCATCCTTAGAGGAAAGAGGTTACAAATCTCTATAAAAACATCATAATATCCTCATAAAATTTAAAATATGGAAATCTAATGAATTATAATGGAAGAAAAAGGAATAGATAGAATTTTAATTGATGAAGAATCTAAAAATAAAATATCTATATGATTTATCTTCAAATGGATTGGAATACGATTATAGAGATAAATAATAGAAAAGGATAATTTACCACATCTCAAAAAAAATTCAAATAGAGAATGGAATGTATAAGAGAATACTTTTTTAATTTTTTTAACAATGTGGAATATGTAATTTTTCCAAATAATCCTATAGTCTGAAGAATAGTGAGATTATGAGGATGATATAGAAATTAATCCAAATAAAAACAAGTTGATGAAAAGATTCAAGGTATCAATAATATTAGTAGCAGGTTAAAAAATTCAATGTAGAAGAAGGCAATTATACTAATAGTCAAAAGAGAAGATAAGTCATTAGATGGATAATTATAAGAGAAACTTGTGAACCCAACTAACCTTGTTATGTATGAGATATTTAATGTGATTAAGATGAATGATGTGAAAAACCTAAAAAGAATATTTATTGAAAGAATAAAGTGAGGCATGAAATGAGAAAAATACCATGCTCAAGAAAGAACATTAATTGATTAAAAATAATTAAAAGATAATATGTAATGATGAAGAATAGATTCTAGAAAGGAATGATCCACATCGTGATGTAACCAAAACAGTCATGTTAAAGGTGAAAGAGTATGAAATAATGATAAAAATCTTGGATAAATGATTGATGTTAAGGAAGAAAATCAGAGTAATGCAGGCTCAAGGTGTCTTGAGGATTAGATTACATAGATGAAGGTAAAAGAATATTTTTAAAAGGAATTAGATGTTGATGAAAAATCATCATAAGAATATGAAAGAGTTGATAATATGACCAATATAGATCTGTGTGATCATGGGGGTGGGGACTGAATCGGTGAAATGATCTTTTAATTTTTAATAATTGAAAACAACATTCACATATAGTTAGAGAGAATTTAATCCACCAAAATGTCGTACAGAAGCACACCAATAAGAACATACAAATTTAAAAGGTTTTATACTCAGGTATAGTAGCTACTATTTATCATGATGTACAAAATTTTTTATGCCACACATCCATGAAAAATAAATACTTCATTATTGACATTAATTAGTGAACATATAATATTTTTATAGAACTATAATACTATGAGAGCGAATACACATCTCATATGGATAATATGATATATTTTTTTGCAAAAATAGAATGAAAATTCATTAATTTGATTTACACATCATCACTATTTCTCTTGAATTATCCACACATGATTTTTTGTAAGTTCTGATTATTACTGTTCAGTTTCTCACACAACAATGAGACAAAACATCTATATGAAATTACTTTTCCAAACTTGTCCAACCAAAAACCTCTTCCTTCAGAACACGTTCATCTAGTTCCATATGTCTTCTACCCTCTATCCAGTACATGATATCCGAAACCCTCTATCTTGTTATCTATTTTTCTAATATCATATATAATTTATCATATTTTTGTTACCCTATATAACACATCTTATTCATCCAATACCACTAGGTTCAGTGCATTACTAAAATATTTATGAAGATCCTTATTTGGAACCTCACTCCCTAAATAACATGAACAATGAAAACAATATTCACATAATTGATGCTCCAATTTTTGCAATTTAAGTTTCCTAAAAAAGGAAGTTTGAGGGATTCAAATCAAAACTGAACACTTGAAATTTTAATTTACAACTCATGCCATTGATTAGTTGACCACCTTCATTCCTCCATGTTAATAATAGTAATCTAACTCCATTGAAATTTCCATTAAATCAATGTTTCTATGATCTATAAAAAATTATTAAATCTCAACTAGATTCATTATTTATCCTTCATTATTATCGGTTTGTTAAAAATCAGGATCATTAACATCGCATTGTATATCATTACAAAACAAATTTGTAATGCTCCTCAAATTATTGTTTAATACATCTCCCTACGAAATCCTTCATCTGGTACACATTTATCTGATGACCTATTAAAGGTATTTCTAGTTGAATGTGTACAAAATTTCATCTAATATAAATGGGATTCTCTTTCTGATAAATTCTTATGCATTCCATCATCTGATCATACCATGTCTGATAATTCTATATTTTATAGTCTAATTTCATTAACCACGTTCTAGTAACTTCATAGTTATCTATCCAATGGTCTAAAAAATGTTTTTTGGGTAACCATTAATCTAGTACTTCTAGTGACTTCATTGTGAATTAATTTTCTAATAACCTGTATCCAAAAATTATTTTCCAAAGATGTAAAAACCTCTTTCAAAATAATTAGAGACATTTGTATAATGAAATTGTTTGAGAAGATATATTTGATAAATTCACCATGTTTTTTTGGCAGACATACTCTATTTCTATATATAATAAAACATCCTCCAGTTAGAATAATCATATATTTTTTCATGATAATTTTTTTGTTTGTGATGTTTGGTACTTTAAAACAAAAAAATAAATAGATTTTTACCCGATCTGATCATACATTTCTGATTTAACAGTGAAAACTTTCATAAAACCTTTTGGCTCAATACTAGGTCTGAACACCTCATTTGCTTCATATCAAATTTCTCTTTCTGGCACACTACATTTAGAAACATTATAATGAAGAATCAATATAGTCCAGATATTAATGAAAAAAAACACCCATAAAATACATTGTTATATAAAATTTTTATTTCTCAATTGATAAAAAACTCAAAAATTATCAATCTCAAAAAAATCCTCCTTTAGATTTTATTTCCATCCATGGAACATAAATAATTAAATCTATGAAACTCATCAAATGGATCAATATTCATCAATTACAATCCGATGTTAGTGAGGGGAGTGTATGAGATAATAAGTTTTTTGTAAAAAAACCATATTTTTTTATAAAATTGATTAAAAAATTGTTTATCTTATTTGGGTCTAAAAAATGCTTAATAAAAAATTAAAGAAACCAAAAAATTAATAACATGTTACTACACCCACGTTAACAAACTGTTAAAATAGTTCTCATAAGCTAACAGAATATATTACCCATTTTAAAAATGGAACCTAAATATATGCTCCCCTAGATAGGAAAATCAAACATTAATAGATGTTTTCATATTAATATAACATTGAAAAAAATATCCATATAAAATATTAAAGTGGGGAAATGGATCATATTAATTTACATTGTATAAAGTGAGGTTGAACACCGATGATCAACCTTTTTTCTAGAATTCTTTATTTGTAAATAGTTTATTAAATATACAAACTACTTTCCCCCCTATAGGTGCAAACTCCATATTTACTTCACATATATCCCCTTGTTCTTTGAAAAGATGATATTAAATATTAGTGTGAATAGAACATGAATGCTACATTAGATTCTTAGAGAGGTTAATAAAAATTGGATAGTCAAAACCCATGAGAAGGGATAGATTCATGTCAACCAAAATATCTTACATCAATGTCTATATCCATAATAATTGTGTTGAAACTTGATTAACTGCTATATAATCAAATTATACTATGTTGAGAGTCTTTGAAATTTTATTCTTTTTATGTCAATTCACACATATTTCCCAAAAAATTAAAACTCCACCAGACATGGATCTTCCATCTTCAGCACATCCAGCCTAATTAACCATTGTATAACTAAAAATTTCAACTTTTCCTTTATCTTATAATTTATAACATAATATTTAGTAACATAAATGTATTCTAGAACTCATTTTCCTACAAAAAAATGAATAACAGTTGCTTCACCTAGAAATATACCACATAGGAAAATATCTTAAACAATGTATTTTCTAGAAATGGTTAAATAAATAAATTTTCCAATCAATATATTAAATTCATTATGATTAACATTCCATAAAAAATAATCATCATATTGTTTCTCCCCCTGATATAATTGTCGAAAGAAATTTTTAATCTTCAATTCCATACAATTACTTAAAATTGTTTTCATTAGATAATAAAATGTGATCCTTCTATTGATATATTTTTAAGTCAGGAAATTACAACATTTCTACCAGCTTATAAACATAAAAAAACATCTTATTTTATTTTGAATATTCATCCTAGTGTTCTTTATTATTCTACAATAATATTACATCATCAACATATATAATCACAATTATAAATATTACATGATTTTATTTTATAGAGGGGTTACTTTAAACTTTTACATTTCTAAAATTCCACTTCTTCAACAAAGATTCTTGATTAGATTGTCATTATCTCAAAGCATGTCTCAACACATAAAAATTCATATTCAAATTTTAAATAGAGTTTTTATCTTTACAAAGAAATAATCCACATGTTTACTCAATATAAACATCCTCTCCCATTATTCCGTCGTGAAAGGAAGACTTCGCATGCATTTGGGATATCTTATATCATATTTTTACCACAATATTAAATATTGTTTTTATTGCTTCAACTATTTATACTAGGGGAATGCTCTTATTAAAATTATTTCATTCAACCCATTAGTTGTATTTAAAACTAATAATTCATTATTTCTAATAAAGTATCATTTTTCATTCATCTTATTTCAAAAAACCCACTTTTTTATAACAACATTTTAATTATGATTTCGGTACAATATACAACGTCTAATATTTCCCAATTTGAAAAAAATTATAAATTCAGGGAATAAATCATGTCTTAATGAAATAATTGTTATTCAATATCACGTGTATTAACCTATAAAATAAAAGAGTTACATGATACTATCCTCGATGTTATTCTATATTTAACATGTTTCCCTTGATATCCAATAATTTTTTTAGCCACAAATATATTCCACATCTTTGGAAGAGATGAATGAAATTATCCTTCATAACATGAAATTGTGAATCAATATCATCATATTTTATTTATTATATACCTTCAATTATTTCATAAATTTTTACATATTATTTCACAGAAACAACATCATCTTTACTTCATTCGATATCTATAGAAGATAGGGAAAAATATTATCAAAATGATCAAGAATATTAACATCTATAGAGTCCAAAATCGGTCTTGATTTCCTGATATAACACCGATATCACCAACTCTACTATGGGGATCTAAAAAACATACCATCAAGAAATATTTTAGTTTATTTATCATGATTCTCAAATTTATATTTAATATTTCATTGGAATCCAAACACCCTTATGTATTTCAAAATTAGATCCTCATTATTATAAATCTCATATGGAGTCATATAATTCTTTTAAAAAATGATTCTAAATTTAAATTTAGGCTCCAATATATTGTCTCTAAAAAATTGAGATGTATCATGTTCAATCAGCATGGTTGGGACGTTTTGGACAAACATTTTATTATTTCATTCAACAATGCCATAAATCTATCTTTTACATGACACACTAATCTCATCACAAAAGCCATGATTGTCATGATAATATTTTAACATACCATTTGTGTATTTAGAAAAATAATTTGTTTTAATTTATTCACTAAATCTTCATATTCCTTATTAGTAATTCTCTAAAAACACTTAAACATTTTTAGCACCTACGATTTATGTTTCAAAAAAATAATACCAGTAATATGAGTTAAATAATTACTAATGTAAATGAATACATTATATCTATTTACAAACTACATTCTCATTTGACTATATATTTTTTAAAAAATAACCTTAATGGGATAATTAATAAGTATATCAAACCTCTTATGTACTGAATTTGTAATCTCCCCTTTATGAAACATCAAAAAACACAAATATTTTCATCTTTCGATGTCAAAAATATCAGGAAAACTTACTATTATTATTTGGTTTTTCTTATTCCTCTAGAAAATGTGTCCAATTATTTTATAATATGACCAATTATCTTCTATCATGATTAGATATTATAAAACACACACATCTATGACCAAAAATATATTTCTTGTAGTTCATTGTCCTCTTATCACAAACATACAATTTTCAAAGATTTTAAAAATAAAGGCATATCTTTTGAGAATTACTTCATTTCATTCATCGAGACATATAAAATACTCAAAAATAGTGTTTCAATATATTATTTAATATGGTACTTCTGGATTTGAATTTTTCTTTTTTCAATTACAAAAAAAAAATTGATTTGATTTTTGAGAGACACATTATATCTAAATTCCACTAACACTTATTTGAATTCTATCATAATTTTTAATATTTTAAAATCTGTATTCATATATGATGAACATCCAATATCTATTATTCAAATTCATTAAATTTTCAAGGCATTGAGATGAGTTTAAATAATTAAATCCATTTATTTTTCTTTTTACTCTTCCATGTGAGGCTTCAAGTATTTTTAATATAAATTTTTGTGAACTAGTATCATTAGAAAAAATCCATTATCAAGATTTATAGTTTGATTATATATTTAAAATATATATTATATGGGTTGAGAAATAATTTTTTTGTAAATTGTTTTTTAGTTTGAATTCATTGTGTGTGTTGAATCCCCAGAAAATTATTCCATAGACACCACATAGTTTCATTTGTATTTTATCGATAGAACTATAACATTTTCATTAAATTCCCAAATCCTATAATGTACCAATATTAACCATTAAAATTATATTTGACTCTTTAACGTTCATATTTTTCAAAAAAAAAACATTTATCTATTATACATCAACTTTTTGACCAAAATCATTAAATACTTATTCTGGAAGAAAATTATACTAGGCTCAACATATATTCTTCTTCTGTTTTGCCTTATTATCACCAATAATTCATATTAAAGTTGTATTTATTTTTTTTACATAAAATGTTGATTACATAGAAATTTTAGAATTTTTGACCCTTCTTATTTTGGAATTATACCTGGTCCTATTAACATGATTTTTATCATGAAAATTTTGAATAATTGTTTAACTGTTTGGAATAATACCTTTATATCCTTATGAGGTTTACACTACTAAGAAAATATACCATCTTATTAAACATATTTTTGTTTGTTTTTTATTCCTTACATAGCATCAATTAGTTTCCATTGAATATAATGTAATTAATTCTCCTTTATCTCTATCTTTTCATCAATCACGATGTTGAGGTTTTTCTCTCCATCAAGTGTCTTCTTTGAATCATTAATATAATTCCACAAAATTAATTTCTTTAAGAAACATTTACACATTATTTTGTAATAGATCATATTTATTCAACATTGTATTCTCTTTCCCATGTTTTACAATTTTTAAAAGACATTATTTAAATTCTATTTTAATAACAATAAACATCCAATTTTCCTGTTATTATTTTATAGAGTTTCTTCTTTCATCAATAGTTTAATTCTCATCAATCTTCTCTTACTTATAAACTATTCAATCCCATCATCACTATTTCTCCAACCTCTTACTTTACTATCATCATATTTCCCACACATGCGAATAAAGTTGAAATTTTTATATTTAGATAACTTCTTATAATGTCCATTATTATATGACTTTTATTTATATTTCTAATTATATAGAGGATATCTTCACATTCCATATCCTTCATTAAAATCCTTATCATTTTCTATCCTTGTAAATTTTTCTACAAAATTTCTAATGGATATAGAGTGAATGAAATTTTAAAATAAATTTCCCTTATACTTCCCTAAACTACATTTAACCATTATAAACAAATAAATGAACATATGTAATTTTTTTTACTTACATCATCTTTAGTGTAAGATCCACTTTCCCCTTAGAAAATTTCATACACATTCCATTCTTAACAACATTAGAAGATATTTCACAATAAACATTTTCTATTTTATTGTGGTAATTTATTTTCCCATTTAATATGTTGTGAGAATAATATAATAATCATCTAGAAATTGAGTTATCAAATATATATATACTAAATAAGATACCTTGATGTAAATTTATTAGGAATAATTCATTATTTCTTTTAAAAATAGTTGAATCATTAAATTGTTTTCACATAACACCTTGTGGGCATCATAATGTCACTAAAAATTACAATTAACTCATTATCATAATAATAATCAATAATTTTAATATACTTATATTTAAATATACACATTTTTACTATAATTAATCACTTTTTTGTTCGCTTCGTAAAAAATTTCAACTTATCCCAGATTCCTTTAGCTATTACAATTCCTTTAACCACTATATATTTACATTCAATGTGTGTGGAAACTAAAGATTAATGTATTTTCAATTATTTAGAATAATCCTCGTTTATTTATATTTTAATGTAGAACCATTTATAAGAGGTTTCAATAAATTTATAATGGAATCAATAATTTTATATCCAACGAATAATAAATAACGAATCATTATAACATAACAAATATGACACTTCTTCCCATAAAATATTGGATTCCAATTAAAATTTACAATGTTGTGAACATCCATGGAATCCTAATTCTTCTCCAAAATTAGAGAAACCAATAAAGGTACCTAACAATTAATATCACATATCAGTCAGGATATGTGTGATCATTTCGGGTGTGGGGGTGAATCCTTGATATTCTTTATTTATGTTTTCTGACATAAAGAATCCATCAGATATTGTTATATAGAATTTAATATTATAAAATCCAAACACAAGAAAACCAATAGTAAAAAAATAATATACAAGGTTCTCTACTCAATAAGAGTAGAATGTTCATTAAATTTTAAATAAACATTATGATACCATCGATCTACATGAAAACAATCCTCTATTTACAATTAGTATATAATATCCATCACTTTCGTAAAACTACTATCCTTTGATAGTGTATATTATCCTTATAAAAATAATATTATTAATAGAATGTTTTTAATAATTTAATTTATATTCACTAAAAGTATTTGACATGTAATTATTGTGATTTTTAAATTATTTATAATTTCTGATATAAAATTTCTTCTTCTTCCTTTTCAATTACATTTAAAATAATGACAAGTAACCTATATCAAACCATGTCTTTCAAAATATTTAATTCTGAAAACATATTCATTAAGAAGGATTAAATATAATACCCTCTATCTGGTACCCTCCGTCTGGTACCCTATGTCTGGTACAATGTTAGTATGATACTATCTATCATGTATCCTCCTTATAGTACCATATTAGTGGAATAATCTTCCCCTCATACTACTATATATTATGCTTAAAAAAAAAGATCATATGATCCCATTTTATAAAATCAATCATTTAATAACAAACACATTACCAACAACCCTAAATATTGATATTTTTTTATCCTTTATAAAATCTTAGATTTTCCAAAAAAAGGGAGGACAAAAAACAAAAAATTAATATTTCTCACACCACATTTGAATATATCACTCAAATATTTTTTCAATTGGATAACTTCAAAACATATTGTTAATATTATTTAATAGTAATTTAATGAACTTTACTAAAATCAAAACATCAATGAACTTCAAAATTGTTTAAAATCATATATAGATTCATGATTTCTCCTTTTTTGTTATTGATTCACTGAATGTACACATCAGTATAGTCAAAATGTATTCCTTTATAAAGACATTATAAAGATCATAAAATCTTCATTCAATAAATTTTCATAATAAATCATTCATGTGGTTCTTTTAAATAATATGATATCTTGAATCTCTATCAAATTAAACATCTATAAAATTTAATTTGATTGGATTGGTTATTTTTGAGGGCATTATCAGCCTTTCCTCCATCTGATCATCCTACATCAAGGAATTGTATATCCAATAGAATCATTTCATTAACCTATGTATATAAATATAACAATTCTATTTCTATTGGAATCTTTGAATGCTTCTATGGTAACCTCTATTGTTCTTTATCTAGTGATTTTTTGGGAAACCATTATCCTATAACCTATGTTCTGAAACCATTATCCAATTCCCCGAAATCCAACATTCGTTCATTTATAAACCTCTATATGATGATATTGTTTGGGAGGCTATATTATTTAACATTATCATGTTTTTATGGTACAATTAATATGTTCCTCCTGATACAAAATCATCATATCAATATAACCATTACTTAAACCTTGATAAATTTTAGTAATTAACATATTTGGTACATTCAGAAATAAAAAAGAACATCCTATTTTCTTTGTCTAATAATCTCTATGAAAATTATGTATGATTATATTTAGAAAAAAATGTATTCCATACCTTTTTTAATAACCTCTGTCCCTTCCACACAAATTTATTTAAACATGTACATTTAATCTGGAAAATCCATAATGAATGGTCCATATTATTGAGGTAAATATGAATTGAAAATAAAATACCTCACCATGAAAATATTATTTATTTAAACTATTTTTCTCAATTTTTTGATAACTCAAAACTATTTTTCTCTAATATTGGACTTAAAACACTAAGTGAAATCATCACTTACCAAGAATCTCAATAAATATATTTATATTACCTATTCTGGTCTCACAAGTAAATATAAGAGTGTTTTTATTGAGAGTAAATGTGAATGTTCTTCCATTAATCTAAAATAATTAATTCACAACTTATGAATGTTTGTTTTCCTGTACAAGAAATTATGGAAAGATCATTTCTATCAATGAACCAATATGACAATTCTATAGTAATATCCTTTATCAATTAAAAATTTAGTTTTTTAATTAATATTATTGGTTATATATAAAATAAAACCATAAATCCTATATCTTTGGTGAAAACATGTCACTTATAACATGATTATTAAAATTGTGGGGTACCATTTCATGAAGGGAATAAATTACCAATTTTAAGATAAGATAAATTCATTCTTGAAAAGTTAACAACTCTTCAAAATAATTCTATTTTTACCTCTTAGAATAAAAACATGGTAGATTTTAACAAACATGTCACTATATAGATGATTACATGAAAAACAATCTTGTAAAAGATCTATATACCACATATGAAAATGATAATGGAAAACAAAAGATAAATGAAGAGTCTTTAATAGTTTAGGTTTCCTTAAAAGACACTGGGAAATGAAAATCAAGGATACTCAACAGTGGTTAATCATCACATATGATAGTTGAGGTGATTATTTTTAAATTTAAATGACTAAAATGGAAAAGTTACAACCATTGGAAATGTTAGATTCATAAATATTAAACGATTCAGTACATCTATTTTTGATGATTTAAAGTAAATATATAATCAATTAATATTTATTTATCAACATAAGAAAATCCTACTATGATTTACTGAGATTTGGGAAGATGAAAATTTATTGATTTATTAAGGATTTAATTATTTTTTAGTGTTCAAAAAATAAGAAAATAATCATGGATGTAGTGACAAAATGTTCTAACTTATTATAAATTTTCAGATTGAGTATTTTTGGATACTTTTTTTAATGTTCAAAATGAGTTATAACATATGATACATTACATATTGATTAGAATAATAAGGGGAATATTTCAAAGGAGTAACTAGTGAGAGATTTCCCTCAAATGAATGAATAAATAGGCAAGGTTTTCAAAATATTTTAAAAAAGAATGACGACATCATGAATCAATAGAAAATAGATATTTCCTCATTCCAATCACATGAACTCATATACTCAAATATTGGTGGACCAATTATACATCAATACCGAAAGGGTTATTTTTTGTTTATCACATTGATTGATGGATTCACCTAGATGACTAGTGTTATGGTCATAAAACATAAATATAAAGTGGTGTACTTGTTTAAATTTTTAAGTATGAATATTTATAATGAACATAGTATATATATCTAAAGGATAAGAAAAAACAATTATATATAGTATACATTCAATTATTTTGGTTACTACCTATAAAATAATTGGAAAAGATGACATTTTAGTTCACTATATTCCCATAAAAAATGAGGATGGGATAAGAAAAATTCAAAAAATTGATGATATTGGGAGTACCATGGTTACATAGTATAAATATCTATTTTTAAAGGTAATTCATATTTACTATATTATTTATTCACAGTTTTTGGTTTCCATGATGAGAATAAAACATGAATCATTATGAGATGTTTTATTATAATAAACAAATAATTAAGTAGTTATAACTTTTTGGTAATCCATGTATAATAATGAACAAAAATCTATCCTTTGTAAATGTTGATTAAAAACCAAATGATAGAAACATACTATGATATTAATACCATGAAATGAGATGTAAATGATGGAAAAAATCCATAAAATATTATATTATTGTGATATAAAATCCATTTTGGTTGATTAGTTTGTAGATGTTTGGTGCCAAGGGTTTATAAGGCTTGATTCGTGTCCCGATGTAATGATGCATAGAAAAAACGGTATTGTTCCCTCAATTCCAAGCAGGTTTCCCCTTTATTTGGAGTCTAAATTATTGAATCATTATTTCATTCTATTTAAATTTATTTATTGATGAAAAATAATTTTATTATATATAATTATAATACATTATTAAAAGGAAACCAAGTTTCACTTAGTATTCATTAAGAGTGTTTTGATTTTCCCTAAAAAATAGATTATTCATTATTTTTGGAAACAACCATTCACATCATTTGTTTTGTAAACTCCTAAATATACTTAATAATATATTTTTTATTTTAATTGATATATTGGTTTTATAAATGTGTGTTCATCTTGTTTGAAAAAATATTACAATACTTGTGGGTTTTTAAAACTTCTTCTTCCATGTTAGTGTTATCTTGATATACAATATCAAATGCCTTTCAAGTTAAAAAGAATATAAATTAGAAGGATATGTTGGAAACATTAAAATAAATATTTAAGCCCTTGATTTATTTTAAATGGAATGATCATTATGTATTGTTTGGAATCCGTACATTTAAATGGGGTTTGGATATGTTTTTTAAATCATCCCTCGGTTTTTAATTTACTTTCTGTAATTATGGTAAATGTTGAATTTCCTAGTGATGTTTCCCTCATTTTATATATTGTTTTTATTATTGTTGAAAATTTATGTTAATCCTAAGTAAATGGATAGTTTATCTTATATGGGATTGGTTCCATTTACACTAATTATGCTAGTGGTGTATGTAATCCCTCATCTATCCAATGAAATGTTACTAAAATTTATTCTAGATACTAAAAACGTATGTTATAAGAAATCCCCATACATTAGTGAGGTGCTTATACCATAATCATTAATTTTAGTTATTTTTTATTAGTTACACTTTATCTTACCTTATTTTATTCCCCTTGTGATATATATCCATCTTATTTTTTCTTGATCGTTATCCCTATAATTTAACATGGATTTTAAAATCAAATTGAATAAACCATTTCAATTTTTTTAAATGTGTGGCCATGTGTGACTGCTAATTTGTTTCTCATGACTTTTTTTGTATAATTCTTAGTGTTTGTCCCTTTGAAATACTTACTTTAGCTATATTTCTCATTATTAGTTTGATTTACCTTTTGGAGGTGCATTATAAATGTGGATGATGATAAGGCATCTGGTGGAAATAATTTTTTCATGTGTGGGTGTTCGTGGTGAGTAGGGGGATTGATTCAATATTTTATTTATTTAATAATTTTTTATAATTCATATAATTCATTTTTATTATTATTTTATTTTGGAATATATGTCCAACGTATGGATGGTTCAAGCCATTTTTATGTTTTATTATTAACTTCGATTATTGGGGAAAACCATTCCCTTTGGATATACATTGATTCACTGGAACTAGATACCACCCTGTGTCGATTGGGAACACAACTTAGGAATTTTTCAGGAAATATTAGGAATTTGATGGATGGAAGACAATATTTAGTTCATGAAAATATATAATCATAATAAATTATTGTTATTTATGTGTATGGTAGATAGAGTAAGGAACGTTTGGACATAGGAGGTGGGAGGGAGACGAGTATTATAAGATCTTACTCACTTGGAGCCCCGACATTCCATGGGATTTTGGGTTGTGATTCATTTAATTAGTTATGGTTTTTTGGATTATTTAAATGATATAAATAATTTTATGTATGATAATGGGAATGAATTGGTATCACAAGGTGAGATCAAATGGCCTAGAAATTCATATAGAACCTTAGGGATTGGTACAATGTGACTTCTAGTGGGGGTATTTCAAAAGCCACATGATCTTGTAATCCATGTGTCCAATACATTCACACCCACTAGTCCCTATTATCGAAAATTTCCATTATTTAAAGATATTAATTTTATTTCATTTAATTTGTGTTGGTTTTAAAAATAATAACGAATTTTTTTATATATTTATTCAAGGATTTTGGGTAGGAAAATTCATTTTAAAATAATGATCAGAAACATTATAAATCAAAATGATTTTATTTAAAAGATCAAATTTTATAGGAAATTAAAAATTAATTTTACTTAAAATTATTTGAATGGATTTAATAGATTTGGATTTTGTAATAGTTTTTATAGGGATTTTTTAAAATGTAAAATAATTTTTTATGGTATTCATAACTAATAAGACACATTTTTATGTGCAATATTATTCTAGAAATGTGTTTTTATATTACAGAAAATATGAAATATTTTATATTTCTATTAGTAGAAAAAACTGGTAAATATTTTCTTTCGTAAAATAAAATATTTTTTTAGTTACTTTGAGTTAGTGATTGAAATTTTTAAAGGGATTATTTAATGTAAAATTTAATTTTTTTTGTCTATTTCAAAATAATGTAATATATCTTAAGGGTTGGATTTCATTTTTTAAAATTGAAAAATTATTATTTTTCCAGGTCTTTCAAAAATCCATTTGAGTATTTATTTTTGTGTTTTTGAACAAGGGATTTATTTTGGTTTTATATTTTGATATGAGAAATATAATTTCATATGGTTTGTTTCATTGGGGTTTATTTCTCATTTATTGGTCTTATTTTAGGATAATTTTATGTTTTGAGGGTGCCCTGATTTATGTTCCTCGTTACTTTTCTAATTGGATTTATCTAAGAAGAGTTGTTAGTATGAGGAATTTCATGTCTAATTATGTTCTACTGTTGTGTGTTATGTGTTTAGAATTTTTTTGTGTTAAAAAATGTGAAAAAACTATAGAATGAGTGTTAAATATACACCAACCATGTGAGTTGATTCATTATTTTGTTTAATTGTTCAGTTTTATCCTCTGGGTTTTCCATGAGTTATATCAATGAAATGTTTATTTTCATTATGATATTATTTCATAATAGAATAGTGGTCCCCTTATATCCCATATGTATTCTAGTATCAATATTGGTCTTGTTTCAAGGGGTTTGGAATGTTGAATTATTGGGTTTGTTTGTGGGTAACCAGTATGGGTGACTCCCCTACATAATCCATACCCTTTATAAATCCATGATTTTTTATGTGATCACTATGGTCTCCATATTCTGGGTATGATTCCCCAAATTTCTCCCTCTTCCACCACTGTTCTAATGATAGAATTTCTTTTTCTAATTAGAAAATTATTTCTAAAGTGATGTGTATTATCTTCTCTTTTCTGGATTTTCATGTTAACCCTGATTCAAGGAAATGTTGTTCTTGTTATTTTAGAGACCTAGATGATTGAGTTGTGGTAATTATGGATTTTTGACTTAACAAAGTATATCTGTTGAACTCTATTGATTTAGAGACTCCATCGATCATATGTTTTTTGCATAGATTTGCATCTCGTCCCATTAGTATTTCAAATTAATGGAATCCTTATATTTATGAGATCAGGTATTAGTGTTAGTTTTATTTTTTAGTATAATGGTTTTGGATTTCATGTTTGGTTTTAAATGAGTTTCACGGTTCAAGGATATTAATGGTATTAGAGATACATTTTTATTAGGTTGAGTAATATTCCTCAGGTGAAATTAAGGATAAATGTTTTATAGGAGTTCTAAAATTGCAGGGATACAAATGTTTGTTATTTTCCCTTCACCAATTTTTTTTGGGTTAGAGATCATTACAATTGTTCATTCATTGAGTGAGTTCCAAATGACGAGTTGTGGTTTTAGATACTCTATTGGAGATTAAATGAGTTTGGAAGAAGTTATAATTCATGTTTTTAGTATCATAGGCCATTTCATGGTATTGTTAATGGTGTACCTCGGTTTTTTCTAATTGAGTTTTGATAAGTGATGTTTTATATTGTCCTTTATTTTGACTGTTTTGATCAACTGAGGTATTTAGGGGGTAGAAAGGCTCATGGTGGATTGTTTTTCAAATCCCAAATAAAATTTTACCTTTTAATTTATGATATTTATTTATTTTAATATCATTATTGAATTTAATTCCAATATTTTTTTTAATTTTTTTTGTTTTTTAAAATTTAGATCTACTCTATGGATGGTCTGGGGGTAGTGGAAAAAATATACAGAAATTGCGAGTGTATCTGCATTTTAATTGATCCAATATTCATATTTGGATAATGGTTTTTCTATCCACGGTTAATTACCTTGCATCATGTCCCGAGTCTTCAAGAGGGATGGGGTGAACTATTGGAATGTGGTTTGGCCAACCATGTAGTCAATCATTAACTAGTGCCCAATTTCATTAAATATATACATTACAAAAAATTAGCCTCTTTATTTTACATGTTGTCTCACCACCCCACCTCCCGTTTTTTTCATAAAGTCCTATGATTGAAATTAGCTCATCCCCACTTCCTTCCTAAAATCCTCTTCCACTCTACGGGATTGGAAGGGGTATTCCCTGGATTCTGGGATTATTTACTTTAGTTTTATCTTCTTCAAATTTCCTATTCCCATTAATCATAGTTCTTTT
This sequence comes from Viscum album, assembly GCA_963277665.1. Taxonomy (NCBI): domain Eukaryota; kingdom Viridiplantae; phylum Streptophyta; class Magnoliopsida; order Santalales; family Viscaceae; genus Viscum; species Viscum album. Next base: position 1,615,780,977 of record OY728151.1, read on the forward strand.
CATACCCTTATGGTGATTATCCCCTTTCAAAACACAATTTTTATTTCAGGTGTATTTTGTCCAATTCATTTTACCATGGATTGTGAGGATCAATTCAAAACATGTTCTAGTAACACATGGGAAATTTTCCTTGGTTCCATTAATTACATGTATGTGGCCTCTTATTTTGGTCTTTAAATTACATAAACATTCCTTATTACACATATAATTCATTTTTTCTATTCCCAATTAATAAATTATATAAACCTATAATCCTATTTAAAATAAAAAACAATTTATATATTGTTTCCATTAAGCGCAGAAGAATTTTCCTTCCAAAACACTTATTTTAAAATTACTTGGAAAGTTAATTATGCATCAGTTTATTTTAAAAACATATATGGCCTTTATTAAAAAAATTAATTTTTGGATCGATATATGAGTATAAAATGTTGACTTTGAATTTTTTAAAAAGGTATTATTAAACGTATGGGTTTCAAAAATAACTTTTTCCACATTGGTGTTATCCACATATACATGAGTAATCATATATGAAAAAATATTTTTATATTCACCTAAAAATATGTGTTATTTTAAATGATATATATTTATATATATATCTGCATGTGTATAAAGGTATAATGATAAAGAAAATATTTATATTTCAAATGTGATACTTAATTTTTTAAAATCAAAATAGTATCAAGTGATAACTAAATTAAAATAGAAAACAAAGTGGGACCTTTAAAATATTTTTTCCCTTGACAAATTTTCAATGGAAATATCCTAAATTTTTAACTATAAGTATAACTTTTAAATGGGGTTGGGATATGTGGTTTAAATATACCTTTAATTTCCTATTGAATTTTTATAATTATGGTAATTGTGGAATTTCTTAGTGATGTTTCACTATATTGTTATGGGGTTTTTATTATTGTTCAAGATCTATGGGAATCCCTAGTGATTGGGTAGGAGAACCAAGATGAGGCACATTCCATTTTCAATAGATATAATAGTTTAGTATTTTATCCATCCACATTCCAATGACATTTTACAATCCATTCATATAAATTATATCTATGAATTTTCATGCTTTCACCTCTCCCTTAGTGACCCTATATCGTTTCTCCCATGATGCTTTTTTAAATTATTTCTAATAAAAGTTCATCTTAATCATTAATTTTTTTAGTGCGTATGATTTAGTTACTTCATATTAATTCTTGAAACATATTTTTCTTCATTAAAATGTTATTTTATATTTAAATGAAAAATATCATTTAAAAAGTGGTTTAAATGGGATTTTATTAAAAAGTGTCTTAGTCCCAACAATTGTTTTCAAAAGAATTTTTTTAATATAAACTAGATGAAATTGATTGTTTCTAAATTATTATCAATCCTTATGTTATTATAACACACCAAGTTTCCATGGTACGTTTCCCCTTGAATATTTCAATAGCTTGCATTGTACGCAACTTAAAGTATTCAGACAGCCCGACCAATCATAATAATTGTTATGAATAGTAATACCCACCTTTTAAAATTCGAAAAATTTTATTTTTCGAAATGGACTTCATTTTTGGATATATAATATAAAAAAAAATTTAGGGTGAATTTTTGTATTTTTCCGAAAAATTTCAATTTTATGAATAGTGAAAAAACATTATCTTATTGTTTAAAACTGAATTTTTATTTTTATAATTAGTTATTTTATTTAATATTATATTAGATAAAAATAGATACATAATACCTATATATGTTCAATGTAATTCATATGAGTCATTTTATAATAATATTAGATATATAAAATTTTATTGAACGCTTTACCGTATTTTACCAACATGTAAGAGCATTTTCACATTTGAATAAAACATAATTTTACCACTTCTATGATTTTAATTTCAAAAATCCAAAAGACACAGATGGAATCAGTAATAAAATGTTGTTCAATAAGATGAAAATAATTTTTTTGAATAGTAACTTTTGAGTTTTATTTACCGCCGTTAAAAGTAAATTGGGTTAATAACCGTAAAAATGATTTTATAATTACCATAAAATATGTAATAATTCTATTTTATAAGTGTATTTAGACCATAATCAACTGTAAAAATAAAATATGATCCTTTTGAACCACTTGGATAAGATTAGGACATTTATTATTATTTTATTTAATGAAGAGTTAAAAGTGTTAAATTCAATGTTTAATAACTAAACCATTTTAAATATAGGGTTATACATAAGATAAATTCGACTATAAATATTAATTAAAAAGGATAAAATATTTACAACATAATGGTATTTTATTTATAATTTATAGACATTAACTAATAAATTTTATTTATGACAAAATAATGAAAAAGTAATTACCCTATTAATGAAATATTAAAATAGTTGATATTATAAATATCCAAATAAATGTAAATAAAGCCTTCTGATGAATTAAAATAATTTAATAGGTTAAAATGACATATTAGGGTCGATTAAATGAATATTATTTGTAGTGAAAATGTTTCTACGGCTTTAATAAAAAATAAAATACCACATAGTGTCAAAATTGACAGAATTGATTTTTTAAAAAAAATACTATATTATTAATTGAAATAATATTCATAAAAATCTATGGTTCTACCAAAGGACTTATATAATGTTATATATATCAATAATGAACCACTTGGGTTTATCATTTAATTATCTAGTACGTTTATTGAGCATATAATATAAAAATTCAATGAGACATGGTTAATGTCAAACTATTTAACATAGAGTTTAAACTAAAAGATAAGGTTAATATGATAACCCAAACCTATCTAAAACCTATTGTTTGAAAGGTATTTCACCCATAAATACATAATCCTCTAAATTAATAATTTTTGAGCCATTATAAAATGAATATTTATGTATAATAAAATAATATTTATAGCTTTTCCTAAAGTGACCCTCACCTCTCTAATAAAAGGGTACTTTACCTTCTCTGAAAATCACAACTCCAATGCCCTTTTTCTCGGCCAAAAACTACTCAAATATCCTCTCAATTACCCTCCCATTGACTTAGAGGCCTTACTTTTATCATAAATCCATTCTATGGTGCAATTATGATCAAATCAAAAGGAAACACCCTAAGAAGAGGTAATAATTTCAACACCTTTTTCAATGTTCTTTTCTTCTTCCACTTCCTCTTTATTTGTTGGTTCAATACCAAAATAATAACTCTAGTAACTTATACATAAAATTATGTAAGTATAAATATGTTACAACCATATTCATTATTATATCAATCCTATTAATGACAATTCCACCATACGTGCATACATACAGCCTACCGTCTCCACGTCGTGGTATAGTTTTTTATTCAACACTTTATTATTTGGATGGTTATAATAATTAGAATAACTTAAGTAAATAATAATTATAACATGTTAATTATTATATTTTTATGGTTTACCAACCAATTACATATTATTTCATCATCAGTATAATGATATTGTCACTCGTGTGTACGTATGGATTACTGTCTCCATGAACGCAATGAGATTCATTCCGCATTATAATCATTAATGAATAATTTTCATTTTATGATTAAAAATAATTATTATGAACTTAATATCTATTCTATATTTGAATCTAATATATCCTATCAATAACAACACCTATTTATGCAACAAAACATATAAAGTAAAATGAATCAGTTAACACCAGAAAGAAAGATACCACTAAAATATTATTAGCAAAGCAATATTAGAAGATCATATATCATATCATATTTATGTATAAGGTTATTGTATAATTTAATAACATTTATTAAACTATTATATAGGAGGTTAATGTACCCTATTCCAATGAAAATTACAATGTAAGGGTTAATTCTATAATCTCTTCATTATCTGAGGTTGTTTATACGCGAGTATCTACTGGGACATCTTTATCAACCAAATTCGTGTTTCTTAAAAATGTATTTCAAACATTTTTACTATTTTTTATTCAATGGGTTAGATTCATTTATACACTTTTTTGACTTTTTATGAGATTTTTAGAACGGAATATTTCTATCGGTTTCCAAACAAGGTCCTTTACTTGTTTTTATTTCATCTATGTCAACATACTATGTTGGATTTTATACTTGTTTGATGTTGATTTATAACTATACAATTGTCCACATGGTATTGAATGTTTTGTGATATGTTTGAATGTGTATGGGATATTTTTATACCATTCTTGTTTTATGGTTAATGTATTGACATTTTGTATTCTAGTTTTAATTTGACTGTTTATGTCATGTTTTAACATTTTCATATGAGGAATGCAATGGACATAGTAAGTGATGGGAGGAGCCTTCTATAACTCCTTGATGAATCAGTATGAATAATTTTATAAACTAGTGTCTTTCTCTAAGGCAGTGAAAAAATCTGATTTTTAGTCTTGTCACGAGGCCTTGACTATGTGGTTATGATGATCGACATCATGCATTACTTCATTGTGAAATTTTCTATTGATATTGCATGAGATTATTCAAATAGATGTATTTACATGTGAATAAGTAAATTTAATTATTAGATTTATATTTTCTATATTAGGCTAATTTTTATGTTTAAAATCCTTTTGTTTCGGTCATATACATTGACTTAAATTATTATTCTTATTTATGAATGTTTCAGCTAAATTTTTATCCTTACTGAAAATCTGAGATCACCCCTTTCTATATTTTATTTTTCCCTAGATGTGAAGAAGTATTTTATGGCTAACATATAGTGATAGGATAAGTGATATAAGGGTGTTCAAAGGGGAAAAATGTTGTTTTTGTTTGTATCTCATGATATAATGTAAAACTTATGTATATATCTAGTACTTTCAAGGCTACTAAACTAATTGTTCATTTGAGACTTGATCTCTAGTGATCATGCCATTGTTATGTAATAAAGCACTGACTCTAGGTAAATAGGTTCCGGGCGTTATAGTGATATTTAATTTCAATTGAGTAGGTCTCCATCATTGGGATTAAACATAATAAAATCCTATATGGATTTATCTTTATTCAATTTATTTTATATAGGTGAGGGTGAGCTAATCATTAGAGTAGATAATAACTCTTAAATTTAGTTGATGTTAGTTTGATGATATTGGATGATTTGAAATGTATCCAAATATTCAAACCCCCCTTCTCAGTGGTCCGAACTTTCTTTGGAAACTCAGAGATTACCTAAAACCACATTAATATAAAATCAAAAAATCTTATGTGTTCAAACTATATCACTTTCAATATGATATTTGACTGAATGGATTTGATGAAGATCACAAAAAGTAAACTATAAAACCCCCCTCACAATGAAATATCCATTGGTAAACTAAATTTCTCAACACTGTATGGGTATCAAATCCTCTCCATAGTATAATAGTATCTCATCATGAAGAGGAGAACTATGTGAAGAGATGTGGGTATGGGGGTGTTGGATACAAGGAATGTATGATCTTCTAAGAACCATGTTTAGGTGATCACCTACTTATATAGACATTGAGATATACATCATAATTTCATGAATTAATTCATATTATTTTAATATATCAGTTAATGATAATGAAAACCAAGGGACTAATCATAGGGATGTATCAATTCCCCATGAGTTTCAAAAGTGGAAATATTAGATATTACTGATATTCCCTATGGAAGATCACTTGAATTGGACATCCATGAAAATATTTTTGGTTTAATGTTACAATATCATATAAAATGAACATACAAAATCATTCAATATGATTTCTATTAAACATTGAATTGTTTTCTTATATTAAGATTCATGATATGGTCGTATGATCTAACATAATATGACCTAGAAGTATCATTTTCAAGTTGTATTTTTGGAATATATCATTCAATATCCAACATCCACTATGTTCTCATAGAATTATTTATATTTCACATTATATTATATTATATAAAAATTTTATGAAATCATATCTGAAACTCATTTTATAAATATTCATTTTCTTCCATATATAATTAACCTCAGTTTACGTCACATCATATTGAAAACCTTGTGAATATCCAATTAAAAAGACATTTTTATATACAATAAAAAACATCTACTGTATCTCTATAGGTCAAAATAAAGCCTGATATAGTTAACCACAATGTTCGATCCCATAAGAATTTGTTTCACTGAAAGAAAATTTTAATTCTAGTATAATCAATGTAAGAAAATAAAAGCCTCTATCGATGAATCAATTTTAATCAAGATATTAAGGGATCTTAAATAATCTCCATCAGACAGATGTATCTCTATACAAGTTTCAACATGTTGAATCATATATAATCATGAAATTTCATATGATCCTTTTTTTTAAGAAATAGAGTTACCATGTGAGATGATGTCTTCCAAAAATATATGAAAACCCATACATTCTTGATTCTCTTTGTCTAAAATGAAATGGTGGATGAATACAACACATGAAATTCACCATTACAAATGAGCTCATCACATTCCCCGCACCCAAATATATAATAACATCAAATGTACTATTTAGGAGTGTTTGTACACTTCCTTTGTATATCTCAAAAGTGGGATGAGATGTCACACTGACTATATGAGAGGAAAAATCACATCGTGGTTGTGCTCTAACTAATGAGAATATTATATCCATATCCAACCATCCCTTGATTAGATAATCCTCATGTTATATGTAAGAAAAGAATAAAAAGATAAATGCCATATTTCTACCTATATAACTAAATTCAGGTTGATGGGTCATCAAATATGACTAATTCATCGCTAGATTACTATAGATATAGTGTATAATTATCTATTTGGTATTTGTAATTTTTGCAAAAAAAACAAGTTTTGTACTTCTTGAACATATTCAATAATTTAATATTAGAATCGTACTCATGCTAACCATAACATTATTTCATAACCTATAACAGTCAATGGAGAACATCGGTTAGGTATGAATCAATGATATACATTGATTGGTCAATTTTCATTTCACTTAATGAGATGTACATTAACATATATAAATATATATACATCAAACATGAATTAATGAAAAAGTGATGAATTCATTTTGAATATAATGATAACTTTTATGTTCTTAAACTATTTAAAAATAATTATAAAAACTATAATTAATCACAGATCAAATATTTCATATATGATAGACTATTAAATCAGCCTTTTGTTTGCTTCAATTTCTAGGGTCTTGTTAAACTCAATACATATCTATGAAATTCCTACCACATGTCTTTGTGTCCAACTAATAAAATAATCCTAATAAAATATCAACTGATTAAAATATTTATAGAACAATTTAAATTATTAAATATATTCAAACACTTTAATGTCACAAGATCCATTATTATGATGTTAGTTGACTATATTTTCAACATAAAACAATTTATAATTACATTATCATAATAATACATTGCAAACTGATCCATAAAATTAGTTTTCCATAAAATATAATGTAGCTATTTATATTATTGCATCACTGTCACATCCAAGAATCATTTAGGACAGGATGACATTACACATTAACTAGAATAATAATTTATTCATTATCCGTGTGTAACAACCAACAATTTTACTATATATTTTTCCATTAATTAATATTTTTAATAAACTATTTCACAATAAAAACTGGTCTAAAATAATAGATTATATATTAATAAGATAAAATTATTAATTATATTAGTTATGTCATATCTTTTGAAGTGGTGGTTATAAATAGAAGTAACCATTTTATAATATATATATATATATATATATATATATTTAGGGAGAATTAATGAAATAAATGTGTACGATTGTTCCTTATGAGACAAATATATATGAGATTAGAAAGGATATTTCATCTCTAGGTTTACACAAGATAAATCCCATGATTAACATGAATAATTATATCTTATGTGAAATAACCATGGGGAGAAATTAAAGCTCGTGGAACTCACTACATGATAAATGCTACCTAAACCACCACCCAAGACCACCAACATTACATATCATACACTTAAATCTAATAAAAAGGTCATGAGGGATTTTTTATATAGAATATTTGATAACATAAAAATGTAAATATTAATTAAATTAATCATTTTTTTATAAATGTACTCGTAAAATGCATTTTAGGCATTAAAATTATTTCTCTAACACCACTTGAATTATGTGTTATTCTATTAGAAATAGTTTTCATGACTTTTTGGAATTGAATTTAATTATATTAAAGTATTTTTTATAGAGAATATAAAATTTATATGTGGGTTAATTATTGGGAATATTTAAAAATATTTATTTTTAATTGAATAGTGAAAATAATGTTCTTACAAAAACTCTAACTATTATGAAATAATTATGATATAATTATTAATTAATTAAATATTAGAACTAAAAATTATTTTAAATATTAATATAATTCATTTAAATTTAATATATGGGATTTATTTATCTTTCCATAACTTTTTTAACTTAATATATATTTTATTCAAATTAAAAACTCTTTCGGTCAATTCACATTAATTATGCATTTAAAATGAAATATATGGTTTTATTACTAACAAAGTAATTTATTTAATATAAACCAACCAATATTTTGGAAATATTTACAATATATTATTTTGTGGTAAATTCATTTATATGCTTGAAAGTGATATTTTCAAAAAACCATTTTTATTATATTAATTGTATTTTTATTTAAATTATTTTTTTCGAAATTTAGAAATTGAAAATTGTAAAATAATTTTTACACTTTTAATTTTAATGAAAAAATAATGTAATAAGTTTCAAATTATTTATATTCAAAAAAATTACCATGGTAAAATTTAGTCACTTTGGTAAATGTTTAAATTGTCGAATATGGATTAAATTAAATGATACATATCAGATAAGTGGATTGTTAACCTAAAATATCCTATCATTTATACTTTGATGTATATGAGAAACATTAATTGAGTGTGACTTTTATTTTATCATAACAAATGAGATTTATTTAATAGTTCCATTCCTCTCATATATAAAATGACCCTTCCACCACTCTAGTTCTCTTCACAAAAAAACATCATATATAATGAATAACATAAAAACATCCCCCAAAAACTCTTTAAGACATATTATAGGTTGTGTTATCTATATAAATGTTCTATAAGAATACTAATATAATGATATTATTATCATCAGTATATTTAAATGTTAAAAGTATGTTGAAATAATCCTTATCTACTTTCCACTGATTCCTTGTATAATGTGAATGGGGATCGTGTTATGTCGGGACAACCACCTCTACCAAACATAATTTTTTATTTTTCATCTCCAAAAAACAAGGATGGTTTTAAAAATTAATTTAATAAATAAATAATATATCTATATATATATATATTAGTATTTTAATTATGTAAGGTAAATTTTGATATTTTATTAATAATAATAAAAATAACTGTTCATTGTAAACATAACCACTAATAACAAGCTTAACGAGACACATTTCTTCATTTGAATCTATTTTTAACAACATATCGAACTAGAAATTTTTTTCTAATGGAATAATAAATAAAATATATCTATAAGATTACATAAATGTTGAATCTTTATTATCTATTTACCATGGATAATATATCATCATTTTTTGGGATTTATTGACTGAGAAACCATAAGTATCAATGGAGAGAAAATGAATCTATAATAAATGATTTTATTATGACAATAAATGGACGTTAAAATGATAAATATATCAAAAAATGTTTCTCTATAATGAATTTATTAAAATTAATTTGTATACTCACAATGTTAGACACATGCACAAAGAGAGTCCAAGCTTGTTGTATTGTTTATCAAACTTAATTTCAATTATTTGAGACATGTTTCATTTTATGATCCATGATTACTTATAGATGGGTTATAAATTAAATATTTTAAATTTTATATAATTACTAAATAATTATTAATTTTAATTAATGATATAGTTTAATTTATTTCATTAAATATATTTTTATAAAATTTTATAAAAACCTAATGGGTTTTCATCCGAATTTCACTTCATTGAGATATGCGTTAAAAAGATACATATTTTCATGCATATGGTGTATATGATACCTATATTACATATTATATCATGGTTATATTTAAAATTATGTTAATTTAGGTTCCTTATCAAATTAGTTATTTCAAGGGGGTTTTTTATTTTAAAATCCATAAGGGGTTTTATTAAAAAAATATTACATTAAATGATTTGAATCCTGTAGAAATTTTTTTCTCCATACCACTATTAATAATATTTTATCATGAATATTATTATCTATACATTAATTAAATTTATGTTCATTAAAAAAAATTTGGATGTTTTATTATGGATTAAAAAAAGAATATTTTTATTTTTTCTTTATGGGTCATTTTTACTATATTTTTAAATGTATTAAATTGATGTTTTTAAATGTTTATCAACTGATCATATTTTTATTATGTTATATCCATTATTAATTAAAAATAATAATTTCCAAGTTCCAATTATATTTTTAATAAAATTATATTATATTTTTCTCTGAACTTTTTATTTTGAAATACTAAGATAATATTTCTGAATAATAAATATTGTCATTTTATTCCAATTATGTATATTTTTAATCATTTTCTCCATGTCTATTATCATTAACATAAATTTATTTCATGTTTTATATATTTTAATTTATTTATAGTTTATGGTTTTTAATGAACTCTTTTAATAAAATTAAATGGATATTTTATGTGCCTTATAGGTTATTTTTTTCAAAGATGTTATAAAAGCTTTATGAAAATATTTTTTAATTTCTTTTATAGTTTTATCTACTTCTAAAAAATTCATATATCTTATTGTTTAATGTTTATGATAATTTATTAATTTTTTTTATGAATTAAATTTATTTGGGAGTCCAAATTTTTTTATTGACCAATCCTTACTTGAGGACATGTTATGCAATCTTTTTTAGAAATGATATGATGCCCATTTTCATTCTACATGTTTTTAAAGATAAGATGTATGATTTATTTAATATGGAAAACATATTTATGTGTCTTGATGGGTGATTTCCTATATCCCTCCCCAAGGTATTTTAATTTTTTCATATGATATGAGATAATTATGCTAAATGAGTATTCATTCTTGCTCAAATAGGGGAATCATGGAGTGATGCTTTCTCCACTATGTTATGGTAAATAGTTAGTGATTTTTTATTACAATATTTATTTTCATATGATTATTTTTTACACACACGTTTTACAAATTCACATGTTAATACATATTCTGTGATCATAATTATATGGTTTATGATCATTTTACATGTATCCAATCCATGTTATATGTTTTACGCTCCTATAATGGCCCTTTTATATTCCCATGATCTCATTTCATGGTATGTGATGTTTATAATTAATTATGGTTATATATTATGAATCGATGATCCTTTATATATAATATTTAAATCAAGATTCTTTTTTCCCAAATTTATTATGTTTTAAACCATTATAAATAGTTTCTAAATTTTCCTTCACTAAGAGTTTGACCTAACTACTTCAAATTTTCTCTTCCCAAAGAAATTATATATAGGATTATGTTTAAAAATACATATTGTGTGTTGAATTTAATGGTATATATTGAATAAATGATATTTAATATAAATGTTTTGTATCTAATATTAAAATATACTATGCTTTTGGGTTCTAGGATTGTGATACTACTAAGATATTTAATTATTAATTTATATAAATTATTCAATACATATAAATGGTTTCTTAAACATTATTAGCTAATATTAGAGTAGAGTTTTTTAATATTATGTTATAAATTATATGACTAACTAAATTAAATAAACATAGGATAAAAAATGTGATATAATTTTAGATTAATGTTATATTAAAATATCATAGTCTGAATAGCAGACGACATTCAAAAGATTGAAAATAAAAATATATATATATAATTGTTAAATTTTATTTTATTAAGATATTATTGTTTATTATTCATTTTAAAATCATTCGGTTTTAGTAAATAGACTGAACCATGATAAATATAGTAAAAATACTTTCAAATGATAATTTGGTTTCCATCTTGTTAAAAAAATGGGATGGGAGTTGGAGTATAAAATCTCAGAGCAAGGCTCTCCTAACTATCAAATAAGTTGAATAATAATATTAACCACATTGATATACTAAATTAACCAAACAATTGTAACAATTATATTGACTCTTTCATGTGGAAACATCATCCTTACATTAGTGGGATTTCATATCCAATAATTTCAAAGTAATGGATAAATATAATGGAAAATATATTTTCCATTTTCCAATGCTCAAACCAGGGAATGGTTTTTATCCATCTATATTTTTTTACGGTGAGCATGAACAAAGGAGAAATATAAATAGTAATACTATTAAAAATGATAATATTGAATTTATAGAATTGAAGAAATTCAAAAAATAATTATTAAACAAATTTTTTCCTTAAACTCTTCACAAAAAATTAAATTGAGAATTTATTGAGCTTATTTAAAACGATTAGAAACTCACTGGTAAATATGAGAAAAACTTTATTACTAACATTAAAATAAGGTGGTCAATTAATTATTGTTCGTAAACCATGATTTATAAGGAAATCGTCATTAAGAATAATAAATAGCTATAAATAAATTTTTCTTTATGACATTAACATGGGAGTGGAAGCCATAGAATCTCATCTTGCTGATGTATTTGGAGAAATTAAAACAAAATTGGAATTTTACGGAAAATTGAATAAAAAATTAGGTCGCGGGAAAAAATATAAACCACCTAAATATAAAATATGTGTATGTAAGCACCCAATAAATTTCATCAAAGGACAAAGAAAATGATTCAAATGTCCCAGAGCAGACCATCATACACACAACTTCGAAAGAAATTCAAAAAAGGCCAATTAATACAACATATGGGAAGAAGTTACCAACTAATACATCATCCATATATCAAATAATTACTATTTTAGGGTTTGGTAATTATAAAAATCAATTCCCCAATCCAATGGTTAATGATGATGACAGACATCAATGAATTCCAAAACCAAGGGAATAAAGAAGAACTTATGCGATCACTACTACCTTGTGAAGGGTACACATACTCATAACTCCAAACCTAAAAATATATAATATAATTTTGGTAACACTAACTAATTAATACAACTCATGGTTTATAGATATATTGATTCAAAACCACAAACATAAAATATTAAATTATGAATGAATTTACCTAATGATGTGATGATTTTATCTGACATATAAATATTTTCTACAATTAATTTTTGGGGGAAGATACATCTTGAATATCTATTTATTCTTCCCTTTAAAAAACATATGAGAATATATATAAAAAACAAATTTAGTGCAAATAAATACTTGGATGAATTTGTGGAAAGGAAAATATTAGGATTTGTTCTTATTTAGTTAATGAAATTGAATGTTCAAATTATCTTGAAACATATAAAATAATCCCAAATCAAATAAAAATCAACATTAAAATTATCATAGATGATATCTGAATTACATATTTGTTATAAGGTATTTAATTAGATTTCCCTTTAGAAACATTCTATGTGATTTGGGAATAAGGGGAAGATGATCCCTAGTTGCATTAGACCCTTCAATATTCATGATCAGGTTATTGAAGTGTCATATCTCTTAGCACTCCTAGATCTATCTCAGGTAAATGATGTGTTCCATGTATCAATTTTTATCAATCACATACCATAGACATTAAATTTATTGGAAAATAAATCTATAAAATTGTAACATTATCACTCTTATAGGGAAAAAAATAGTTGATATCTTAGATAAAACAGATAATGTGATGTGCAACAAGGGATCCCACTTAGCCAATGTATTATGGAAAAATACTTGGTATTATGAAACTATATTGGATCCTAAGGATATAAGGAAAAAAAAGTACCCACTCTTTTTTTCATTTAATGAATGAAATTTGATTATTGTAATAATTTTTAATTGTGGGGGGGGGGGGCATAAAAGACCCATGATTATAGTATTCAATCATCATTGAATAAATATGTTCAAATATCTCATTCAACATACAACAATGATATATAATAAGATCTAATATATTAATCAGGTAGAAATATTAAATGTGATGATTATAATATAACAATTGAATTAGGGAGTATAAAAAAAGTAACCGTATTATAAAATATATGTACGAAGGAAAAAAATTCATAAAGTAGTTTTAGTCCTCTTTATCTGGATCATCTTTCTAAGAATTTAAAGGACGTGGAATATTTGGGCTTTACATATACCAATCCTGATATGAATGTTAATAAATATGAATTGAGTGTAATCACATGTGGGAGAGGTTCACGCTCATTGAAATCCCTATGATATCCATGATTGGGGAACAACCACATGAAACTGGAATTGGTGTATATCATACACCTAAATTTTACGAATATATCATGACTATATTGTAATCATAAGTAAGGATAATATAAATATTCAATTATTTATTCAATTAACTAGTTTTATAGAAAACTACTAAAAAAATTAGTTTTTTTTAAAATACGTTCTTTAATTTTTTCCCAGCATTATGTGATTTTATATTAAAAAAAATTATCAATACCTATAAAATTTTAATTTGATAAAAATATTTAAATTTCATTGTTGAGTATGTAAAAACTATCTTAGGTTGATTTTTTTATTTTTCAGAAAAATTTATTTTATGTGAATATTGAATAAATAGTTCTCTCAAATATCATAACATTAATGACATGATTATGATATAGTAATGAACTAAAAATATTTTATACATTTTTCTTGCCCAAAAACAATTTAATGGAGTAAAATAACTAATTTAAAATCAATATCTACGAATTTTAAATATATTCTTGAGTTTTATAAATAATGTTTTATTTTATTCTAAAAAACATTTTCATTCATATCCTTCATTTTTGTATTCAAAATTATCAATTATATTTTTGATTTATTTATGTAAAAAACTATTTTTTAATTATAATCCAATAAATATAAAGAAAATTAATACTTTAGGTGATTGTGTTGTAACTTCATTTTTATTCATAGGAAGGGAATTTTTCTAAAAAAATATTTTTCTATGTTAAGTGTAATTTTATTAAAATTTGTTTTCCTCAACTCTTGGTATTAAATCTTATAAAACTATTTTCAAAATATTAATCCCAGTATTAAAATTAAGTAAGAATTTCAATACAATTTATATTAAAAGAACCACATTAGTAAAAACAATTCACTTAGAAAAAGAAGTAAATGACCAACAAAGGGTTAAATTAAGAGATACAGACAAATAAATAAAAAAATTATCATAAATTGATTTGATGAGTCTAATATTGAAATAAATTTAAATATAATTGATGTTTGTGTATATATTTTTCAACATGAAATGGGCGTGTAATTAATTTTATTTTCATAATGGATTGTTTCCAAAAGTGCCACTCCTCTTTTCTATAAAAGGACCCCTCTAATACCCCACATCTCCTAACACATAAATATTCCCACCTTGAAAAAAAATTGTATCAAAAAATCCCAATAACTATTTATAATATCCTATAGGTTTTGGTATCACAAAAATAAAAATCTAATAAGCCATAAAGAGAGGCACAATTGAGGATATCAAGGGAAGAAATAATTGTTTTTACCTATATATTTAAGTATTATTTCTTTTTTACATCATCAAAATATTATATAACCATAACAATATAACAACTTTAAAAATTTATTAAATTTAAATTTTATAATGTTGATGTAATAACCATTATCTACCCTCCTAACATTCCATTTAAATTGAAAACATCGTTCGTGCTACTTGAAGACTACTGCCTTCAGGAGAGGACATATTTAATTATTCATAAATATTTATATGGATAGTTATCAAAAAAATTTAAAAATAAATATTATATTTATAAAAATCTTATTACTCTATAAAACATAATATGGTCACTTTAGTAATAATATTATCAATATAGGGTCACTGAAAATTTATAATCCTTAAAGGATCATACCTAGACACTTTACATTATTTAAATATATTAATAACAACTTATTATATTGTAAAAATATCATTCTAAGAGAATGATAATTAAAATATAAGTATAAAATTATGGAGAATATGAAAATATTCTATAATCCCCTTAACCACGATCAACATACTATAGCATTTTTTAATGAATTGATCGAACAACACTAATCAACTCGGAGATAAAAACTATACAATAAATTAATGTAATATGATATTAAATAGACCTTAAAAAATGAAATATACATAAAATGGTTTTTAATAAAGCATTTAATAAACATAAATTGGACATTCAGTAGGTTACACATTCACCAAGATTGTCTGGACATGAGGTAGGGGTTCTTGGTCTCAATTTGAATCCCATTAGACATTCTTAATTTTTTTCACCATGTTCTCTTTTATATTGTGTCCATTTTTTTTATTATTAATATTCTATCATGATTAAATATTTAATATGAAATTTTATTTTCCATTTATTTTTTTTGAATATAAATCAATTAAAATTTAATAAATATGAAACGAGTTTTCACCTCTATTTCACTTTATTTAGAAAAGAATAATAATATTCCCATATTCTAATTTTTATGATGTATATAATACATATTTGACATATTTTTTCATGAATATCTTCATAAAATTGTATTTCATATTCATTTGGAAATTATTTATTTTATGGGGTGTTTGATTTTAAAATTTAGAAGGGGTTTTTTGAAAAACATTTCATTGAATATTTTGTTGAATTTTAGCCAAATATTTTTATTGCATATCTATATTATTTATAATGTTTCAATAAATTCAGTTTATGTACATAAATTATTATTTATTGTTATTTTTGACCATCCAAGAATTTTTTTTAATAATTTTAAAAAATGAATCCTTTTAATGTTTTCTATATTGGATATTTTTTTATTTAATTATAATGTTGGGAAAAGAATGTTTTTCTAAATTTTTATTATGTAATTTAATTTTACCTTAAAATTAACTTTGGATTTTCAAAGATAATTCTCTTAATATTTTTCTATAATTATTTTCATTTTAAAAATAGTGGCTGATATTTTTAAATAATAATTAAATATATTTCATTCCACTAACATATATTTTTATATTCCTTTCCAAATTTATTATATTTAACCTTGTTTTATTTTGAGGCATCATAATTTTAAATTTTTTAAAATTTATGGTTTCAATTCCCTTAGTTCACACATTACAAATTGATTTCTTTTAGATTTATTAGTTTTTTATAACCATGTTAAAAAACATTAATAAAAGTATTTTTAAAATTTGTTTCAAATTTCCAAAGTATATATAAAACTTATTACTTTTATGGTGTAATGTTCATGATCATGATCTAAGTTATTTCATGTGGTAAATAATTTGGGTTATTGAATTATGGTATCGACCTATCTACTCTTGATGGCATGTAATGAGATACCATTTGGAAATAATATGAAACTCATTTTATTTAATTGGGTTTTCATGATATGGTATATGATCTATTCCATATGCCCCACACATGTATCTATGTTGTTGTTATGGTTCCCATATCTACTTATAATTCATTGATTAACGTTTAAAATCTCATGATATAATTACGTTAAATGAATATTGATGATTCACCACTATCATAATCAGTTATGGATCAATGTTCCACAATGTTTTGGGAAATTTGTAGTGGTCCTTTCTCTATTATGTTATGTTTTCATATTATTATGTTCTTGGTAAAATGTTATGATGTATTTCATTATTAGTCTATATTCTAAGGTTATTATTCGATGTATTACGATTATTTTCACATTTATCTAATCCACGACATATGTTTTATGCTTCTATAACAGCCATTATATGATCCTTTGATCTCATTCCATAGCTTATGATTTTATATCAATTTTTATAATCTTTAGTATAATTTAATTTTATATTCTCTAAGGTATTTCTCACATGATTCATGTTCACTAATAATATTAGGATTTACCCTGTTACTACTCGTTGATAAATTTTCACTTATTTATTATCTGATACCACTCCTTATTTTGGATTCCACTTGCCAAGGAAATTATTTATTAGATTATATTTAAAAATAATTATTTCCTATATAATTTTTTATGATACAATGATGAAATGATGTGTAATAAAATTTTGAATTAGCTAATTTACAATGATAATAAACCCATAGGATCTAGTATTGGGGGAATATTTTGATATGTAAATTTTAGGTTATAAATATTATGAAGGATATATGAATTTTATATTGGTTCATCTCACCATGATCTTCTATAAGACTGAACATAATTCCACTATCCTCTTAGACACTAAATTCTCTTTGTAATATCATTCAAATATACAAAATCTACTTTGTGTTACGGAAATAATACTTTTTTATTAGTGTAAATATTTTATAAATAAACTATTTATACTATATAATAAAAGTAATTAAATTTTTTAGAGAAAATTATTGAGAAATATATTATTCCTTAAAATATTCTATTTATGGTGGTGTAATATCAATTCCACCAATTTTAATTAACAACCAGATATACACCATTATGCTATAAAAAACTCTGTTATCCTAATATTTTCTCAAAACATCTTATAGAATTTTATGAATCATAAATATGTTTAACTTCTCATACAGTTCGTAAATCTATTCCTTAGTGAACAATATATGTTATCCTATATGAGAAAAAAAGATAATTTTACACATCATTTACAAAGATCCATTTGTCTTGACAAACTCCATTGCATTCTGATCTATTATTAAACTACAAATTGATTTAACATACAAATACAAAATAGAAGAATTATTTATTATCCAAGTTATTTTTAACTCTTATTTTGTTTAAAAAATTTCAAAATTATACACATGGTATCATATAACCTTTAAAATATAGTAATTAATTTCTATTACACAAACACCTAACAAAGATATTTCACACAATTCATTAATCCCATTAAGATATAATGGAAAAATCAATTATATTGACTAATTACTTCTCCATCATAGTAACTTATATATATTTCAATGACATCATATAAATTTCTTGAAGACATTATTGTTTCTTAAAATTACCTTTTGTTTTCCCATTTTTAATTTTTTTTCCAAAAGAAGTATCTACACAACACCATAACCTTGACATTTTATGCCCAGTTCATCTATTATCAACACTTTGAGAAAAATAAGTTAAATATTTATTTATATAATTCATATTCATGGAGCTCCTCCATTAATGGGAATGTAATCTTTAACATGAACATTATTTAAGGAATCCTCTAGTATCTCCATGTCATTAGCACACTCATTCCTATTTAGTATATGATTGTAGAATAAAGTAACATTGGTTATTTTACATCTAATATTTTTGAAACCATAACTAATCCATTTTATTCAAATCATAATCATATAGATTAATTTTTTGACCAATTATTACATTTATGTTTCTTATGAATATGTATCTTTAACACATATAATTTCTCATTTTAAGAAATCTTCATCTGTTAACATTCATAGAAGTACCATACATTAAGATATTCTTTTATGATAAATTATTCTTAATTTTTGACTATGAGGGTTCTATTCATATAGAATAGAAGATTTTATCAAATAAATTTCATGCTTTAAAACATTTAATATATAATTTTATTATGTGGTACCCCACTAAAATGATGACCCATTTGGAACATATAATATACATTAGTGGTATAAGATCCAAATTTCCATAATAAATCAGTACGCATTATTCTTCCACTCACCAATATGATATTTTGGTAGAGAATCATCCCAATCATATCATATATAACACATTGATAAATTATAGGACAACAATTTTACTAATACTCTATATGAACATACAAAACTCTATTCCTATAGTATGACAAATCTTATTGTATCACAACTACATGTAACTCAAATATAATTATGGTATTTAGTTACCTAGCTCTTAGGGTTATCCATTTCTACTATCCCTTACACATGAAAATCCATAGGAACCCTGCTTGGTATAACCTTTTGAGTTTAATGATCATTGTCTTGATAATTTCTCTATTTGGGAGGAATTAAGAACTTATTATTTTGAATAATATTTGATCACAATATCTTCTCTCAGGTTATTCAATTTATATATTCACGGTTCAAATAATTTAGTTATGAATACTATTAATTTCACCAAAGAAATATGTTTAAAACATTATTTATGTGTAACTCTTTATTCCACTCATACCTTCTATTGGGTACGTAAATTAAAAGATAATTATATTCTACCATTTCCAAATACATCCTAGTCATAAGATTCTTGAATATCTTTTATGAAAATGATTATAATTATATTAAACTAACAATCCTAAAATGAGTAATCATAGAGCCCCATATAGTAAAACCTCCCTTTTAAAGATAAGGAAATGTCCTCTCAGATAGTGAGGTGTTTGACCCTATGTCCCTCTGAATTGGGATACATTACTCTTCAGGAATTTTAATTCCATCATAATTATAATACCTAATATTCATAACACCTAATTAACTATATAATTCAAACTCATAACTCAATAAAACTAATGGAAAATTTAGAAATACAAATTCCATTATTAAAGCTTGTATATAACTCTTTATATGCATGTATGTTAATCTCTAAAAGTAGTCTAACAACATTAGAATAAATAATTAACATGAAAAATCCCATCATAATATTTGTATTCATGAATAAAAAATAATAAAAAAATTAAATAAATTAACAATTAAAAAATGTGAACATAATGTACACCATTTATAAACAATTAATAACTAAAATATAATTATTTATATTTTATAATTTATCCATTCATTGGAGACATTACTTAATTATTATTAATAATACATTGATCTATTCCCCAATTTTAAATCATTCATATTATTCATTTTATTCAATTCATATTCACTTTATGGTATTAATGAAATATCAACATTTTATAATGAAAATTTTATTATTCAAATTTCATAATATAAATATTATAAAAAAAATATTCAATAAAGACAAAAAAACATTAAATTCATTTAAATGGGGTCAACTACATGATTAATAATCACCAATTAGCTATATTGAAGACCATATTTACATTTACTCCTTTTAGAAAAAGATAATATTGAATGATTTGTTAAATATCCCATTAATAAATACCTCTAACTCTAGAAAAGTATTTTTCCATTAATTTTACCATATTAGGAATTGCATATTGGTTTCCTCTTTTCACATGTATTCATAGTAATCACCTTGTCAATGAGATCCCTTCCAATTTTCTCTCAACCAAATTCATTTCTAATTGTATACATCTTAGTATGTCCACATGTCCGTATTATGATTTTAATTTCTAATAACCATAATTTTTGTTCATAATGTCCTATCATAGACCAATACTCACTAAAATATAGAGTAGTTGGTAAAATAATAGTCTTCTAAAATTTTTCTATCAATTTCAAATTAATTTTACGATCCAAAATATCCCTAAAAAATTCATCTGTTATATCACTTCATTTTGAATCCTATGATAGAAAACTACATTTTTATATTCCAAAAATTTTATAAATGATCCTAAATATAAAAAGTATCCACCATTGAATCAACGCGGTGTCCCAATTTCAGATTCATAACATTACTAGAAAATCCATTTAAAAAAAGTTCTCTATATATTATGTATTATCTCTATTAATAAAATAACCATTAAATTTTAACCCCCCTATAAAAATTTTTATTTTTAAATTTATATTCTAATTGGATTCATAAATGAGAACTATATAAACTCCAAAAGTATGAAATTATTATTCTCATCTGGATTTTGATTTTTTAGTCCATACAGGACCTATGGAAAAAGTTAGGGGATTAAAAGAAAACATTGATAAAGACCCATTGAGATTGGATAGTCAGTAGTGTCACTTACTAGAGTTCTAAATTTATTCCAACTCCCATTATGCATTTTATGGATGTGTTTAGTATACACCGCTTGCACCAATTAACTTTCAACATCCTTCAATAACACCAATCATGATACTTAGTCATATATAATGTCCAAATCAATGAAATCCATTTGAAAATATTGTGAACTTTATTAGTAATTTTCCATTACACCTCTAATCAAATATATTTCTTATATTATTGAACGTACTTGAATGAAAATAAAAGGATCACCTAAAACTATAGTTTCCTTTTGAATTCTTTTTCAATCACCATAATTCCCCTGGACTAATTCCCCTTCATGTTACTTAGTTAGGTTCTCACCATTCCATAGGAATGCATCCATATATGTTATATTATTAAAAAATGTAGTGAGGTTGTAAGTAATATAGTGGGAATACTATAAACTCTATCACATATTCATAATAATAGTGGGGAAATATAAATAATAAATGATCAAAACCAAGATTAATAAGGGTAAAAAAACAACCCAAATAGTAATAAATACAATTTCCTGACATATTGAATATGGCCAATGTCATACAAGAAAAAGACTAACATTCTCAATAAATTACACTGTCAACCAATCTCTATCTCGAAAACTATGTCGGTCCTATCTTCTATCTCCATACCCATAAATAAATAAATAAATAAAACATAGGGCCAATTTTCATTGTCCTAACATGTACCCATGAAATATATCTACGTACAAAATGGTGCCTGAATAGGGTGTGAGAATAACTTAGTAGGATGACACACACAGTGTCTAATCATATATAACTTGCATTATCAATTCATAATGAAATTCCTTAAATAGAAAATTAATGCATAATTTAATGAAGAGTATTAAATATGACTACCGACCCTCGATATCTATGGTGACACTCAGGGTCAACCATACCTTCTTAAACACCATTCCACATGACTTAGTTATATGGTGGATTCTCTTATCTAGGATAAATCAAAAAACATATTTTGAATATTATCCTATCATGGATGAATAACCCATATCATACCATTAACATATTAAAACAACCCTCTATATAATAATAATATTTCCGTCAAAAAAAACAAGTGGCATTACCTCTTATCCTCAGGAGGCTCATTCCAAATAATCATACCCATATGTGGTATTAAATACCATGTATCTTACCCTCACGTGGGTATGTAACCATACACTTATACCTATGTGATCAAGCAACCATGAATCTTAACCTAATGTGGTATGTACCCATTAATATTACCCTTATAAGGTAAAAACCCATGAATCTTACCTTTAGTCGGTACATAACCATGAACTGTGTCATTAGGTGTGACTTATCTCAATCTTAGGAAATCAATACAAGTATGTTTCTTAAATACAGTGAAATAAAATAATTCATGCAGTATACTTCCATAAATCATCTTTCATAAACATTATTCATAATTTGAGAATATTCCATGAATGAAAAACACCTGTAAAACAACCATGAATATAAAATCATTCATTACATACCGTGTTGGTTAAATAACCCAATTACCTATTATAAACCAATTATTCAATTGATCGATGTTAATAATTATCACCATAATTATTTAAATTCCTTTTAATGTATCAATTAAACCCATTAGTAATTTTCATTCCATTATATCTATAATGAACTGGTTTATCATCTAAATTCCAATTAAATTCCAATTCAACCTTTCAATTCATGTGATTCATAGTCAACCCAATTTCCAATTTACGATGTCATCCAAAAATAAATGTTAAGAGAATTTCCATAATAAATATATCAATTAAAAATAAGTTCATGGGTAGGAACAACTATTGGGTGGGAGGAAAGAAAACATAATTAAATCACTAGGTGTATATCAAAAAAATGACCCCTTATTATTATCATTAAGCCACACCTCTTTAAGGATGAAGGAAGGATACAAAAGGAGTATACAAGAGGATTTAATGAAATAATCAATTTCACTCCAATTTACAGCAATCTGAATAGAACCAAGGATAATGATATCAAGGAGAAGCAATGAAGGGGATTAAAAATATGTATAGAAAATTTACAAAATTAAAATCATGAAATAATGTTTGATTAATGTTATTCTGAATCTAAAAGGGGTTTTAGGGTGTAGCCTTATGTCGTAGACCCTTTGTTCCACAACACTACATGAAACCACTGAGTATGGGTTGGGGATCCAGTTAGAGACCTGGTCTATCTATATTCCACTAGATAACTAGTGGGTTTATCCAACAAGTTGATGGGATTCCATAACCTTTTATAGGTTATAGGATATCCCACTAGCTCGATAGTGGATTACACTAACTAGAAAATTGTCTATAGTTCTTCTAAACATGAAAACCTCTACTAGATGATGTCATCCACTACATATATGACTTCTCAAGGGCCCCAAATACAAAAAAAATATGTTTTAGGATTATAATGGGGAATTTTTATCATGGATTAAATGTTTCAATAAAATTTTATAAAGTTTAAATGAAATCACAATGGGGGACATACGTGGGTAAATAATGAATCTTACATCATGCCACTAGATAACAAATTGTCTATAATTAAAACTATAATGAATCACTATGGTGTATCAAAATAAATTTCTATACACTGTATTCACTTATACAACTCTCATTCCAAGATTTCCTCTTGAACATGCCAATGCTTCCACTACACTCACACAAGAGGCATGATCATTCGTTACAGATTCTTTTCACTAGTGTGTATGATATGGAAATGGTTTCCTCAAAGGATGAATCAACATCAAGATCAACATCATAAACATCGATCATATTACATGGATATGAAAGATCTTCCCCATTATTCAAAATGGGAAACACATTGTTCATGGAAAATAGCATTGTGGAAGGGATAAAAACTATGACACTAGACCAAACGCCCACACTATCATAAATGACATGAAAATCTAACAGCTAGCATTACATGATTCTTGATACTAAATTTATCCAGTTTTATTGATACCTAATGGGTATTTAGATAATAAACCTAAAACCATATAGGACACCTCTAATTGTTAAAATACACTTTTTTCTACATCTACGTGGTCACAAACTGCATCTTGATCAACTAAACCAACAATGAATTCTCTTACACGATACATGGAACAACATGTGAATGATCACCATCCATTAATAAAAAAAGAGGATAAAAATTGCCCCAAAAATCATATACTCTAATGGGGATATTTATATTTATTATTTCATGATGTTATTATAATCATAATCCATTTTTACTAGATGCTGCTACAAAGAACCACTAAAATCAATAACACATGATTGTAATATATCCTCGAGAATATGAATTTTCCACATATACTGGTCATTATTATGAAGATAAAAGGATGTACTTATAAGAACATGTGATCCCAAATCCTTTTGAAGGACCTACTAGAATTGTGATGTGAAACATGGATCTCATTTACAAAAGAATATCTTTAGAACACCTTCTAATGAAAATAATACACATATATAGATACATCATAAAAAATCAAAGGTTAATGTCTCCCTAATTGGAAATAAGATGGATACCTTTCATTGTTAATACACAATCACCCATACAACATCATTCTTGTAAGGGTTACTAGGTAATAATATCATGAAATACATGGTGAAATCACACAATTTCCATTTTGAAATAGGAATGGGCTGTAGTAACCTGACAGGCCATTGATGCTTGATCTTCACATGTAGATAGGTGAAACATAATGTCACAAAGCCCACTATCTCTTTATTAATAATTTTAAATATGTAAGTCTTACTAAGACCATGGTACATATTTTTTAGAACAAGATGTACTACCCATCTAGAAGATTTACACACCCTCACCAGGTCTTCATGAAAGAATGTTGGAAAACAAACAAGGCCACCAATATGAATAACATAACTACATACAATATATCATCATAATGATGTATCCAAACAACATAAAAAGTCCCTATGATCTATGCCATATATATTTTATAAATACTATATCTAGATCCAATTTTTAGGAATAGGCATAACAGATAAAGAAATCTGATCTACTCATACCTAGGACTTCTAATCATCTAGTTGTATCTCATTATTTAGTTCCATTATAAACCACTTGACACAGGAATCCCACACTAACATTGACTATGTATTCTAGTTCAAGGCATTTTTAATGACATTCCCCATTCATAGGGTGTAATATAGCTCAAATCCAAAAGCCTATAGATACTCAACCCACCTCGTACGATAATGGTTTTGGAACCAATGATAAAAGATGCTATTTTGGATCTCGGTATCCATGATTACCATGAACCACTCATCCATAAGATATATATTCAAGCATATTATGGTTTTTACCTCCATAGACAACTGATGAAAATGTGTATAACGACACATGATTTTTTTACTTAAATATTACATCATAATATATGAATAATCAATACATTGTACAAAAAAATATACCCAAGGATCGTATCAGTTTAGTGTATTTATAGATTTGATATACCATTTTCTTATTTTGTCAAAGATAATCAAAATTTCCGACAATGATATTCCCTCATGATACAATTTATTAGAATAAACTACTAAAAAATATTATTAAAATTCAGAAAGGAAACATTATAAATGGTGTGTTTATATTCTTTGTAAGGGTAACCATGAGAGATAACAATTGATGATCATATGAAATCATAAGAAAATAATAATTTTAGGATACATTGAAGACAAATTACAATGTTCACACCCAGTATTACAAATATTATAAACATGAGTTGTGAAATGAAACATTATTATTTCCAAACACATGAATCATACTAAGGAAAATTCATCAAAACTAAATCATGAACCATAAGTTAATGTCACATATGTTTGTGGAATCATCATAAGTATAGAAACCATATCATTTTCAAGGTTAATTACCAATGACACCAGATAAGGAATCAATACTTGTATCCTATAGTGGATTAATAATATCAACTTATTTCCCATAAAATATCAACAATATCCACTTATTTACCACAATGAGTCAAGCAAATTTCACTGTTTCCCATAAAAGATCAAGAACATCAACTTATTTACCATAACTCTCTAATGATATATAATAATTTACCAAATTAATTTTAGTTATATTTAGGTTCCAAATATCACATAAATAAAATCATATATTTATTAACCATTAGAGAATTAAATTTTCCTCATCTGAGAAATTATTAAAAAGAATGAATTTTGTAAATATTTCATCAAAGTATAAACTATTGAAAATGGAATAGGTTTAACCAAAATCATTTAATAATATATATAAAACATCTAGAGAAATAATAATTAGGGTCTCCCTATAAGATATACCTAATAGACATTAAGTATCCTAACGGATGTCAACATGGATGGAAAAAATTATTTTTAATGATAACATGGAATAACTCTTCCGGAAAACATCATTTCCATTTTAAATTACATTTTTTTTAAAAGTGTTCAATTTTAAATGAAAACCTTTTATTTAAAATTTAAAATTTAAAATTATAAAGGATGATTCAAATCATCGAGGTTTCATGATTGTGGGATAATCCACTCATTCTTTATAAGACTAAAAAACACTCCTTCTATATTTATGTTGTAAATGTCACAAAGTACCTCATTTGGAAAATTATAAAAATATTCCTTTAAACACATTGCTTAAAAATTAAAACATTGTTAAAAATTATTTTAAACAATTTTAGAATAATATTAAGGAAACTTTTTAAGACATTTTTTGAAAATATGGACTTGTAAGATAAATTTTTCCCAGTAGAAACATAAACCTAAACAATCTATAACATTGTTGTGATTGGGAAATAAACCTTTACCACATGGGTAGGTTTTGAATCATAAGAAATATGAAATAAATAAAAATATATGTATATGTAAGTTAACATAAAATTATTCATATATATCATAAGTTAAATCTTGATAAAAGTATAAAACACACAAAAAACATGTAGTGTACATGGTATGTCTCCCACAAAAATAAAGTGAGATAACAATTCCATACCTCAAGTCTCTCTATTTCATTTTCTCATTAATAAATCCTGTATAATAAATAAAAAAGTTGTTATTCATATATTAAAAGGAAATTTAAAACCTTTCATATCATTTATGATTCATTTATAACAACTAGAACCCATAAATTAATAATTTTTTATCATAATCATTATTCTGAGTGATAACCGCTTTGTTTTCCATGCATGTTTCATTTCAGATGTCCATGTAAATATATATTAAAAATGGTACAACAAATTTCATAATTATTAAAATTGTATAAAAAGGATAAATATTTACTATATACATATTTATAATCATTCATAGAATGTAGGGATAGAAAAATGAAATACACCATTCACAGAGATTGTATTCCATATGTATAAACAAACACTGTTTCCATTTTTCGACTACTAGAATGAAAAAAAAATCACTTTTTGAAAATAATTAGTATATCATAAATATAATATATATTAATAAAATTCATCCTTATTACCTTCCAATTAAAATATAAAAGAAAAATGAATATCATCCCATCATGGAGGTGGTACCCCACACCTAAAATTGAGTGATATTATCATTTCACAAAGGATTCGATGGTAAAAAGTTATAAATTATATTATAATTAAAGAGTTATAATTATTTAATAAATATAATTTATAAACATTAAAACCATCATAATAACCATACTAAAAATTTGGATATGAAAAATAAATCATTCCTCTATGTGAAGACAGTTAACTGTATGTATATTGGAGCAAACATTTCACATCATGTTTGATTTAAAAGAGGGATAAAAATTTTGCATAATAATCATAATAAATTTTCATAATATATATTATACATAAATTAATATTTTATTAAAAATATCATAGATTTATATGTGATAAAGAAGGGCAAATAATGAAAGTGATTGGCTTGGGCAAATACATCTTCTTCAAAATGACTCCTTTAGATATCCACTAAAGGGTTCTAGGTTGTTCTTTTGGGAATTCAAACACCTATAGATTGTTTATAGGAATTTTTAAAGAGAATTATCCACTTAATGTTTTATATATAATGCTGAAAGTGATTTAATGAAGTGAGGGAGGTGGTGTTCTTTTATAATTGAGGTGAGGGGTACTTTGGGAATTTTTCAAAATAATAATAATAAGACTATTCTAGAGGATAATACATCCAAAAGGTAATTAATTAAATAATAATGTATATTATTCTTAAAATATAAAAAAATTATATTTGGATATACTTATGTGGTATTTTAAGCTATATATTTTTGTTTAACCCCTTAATTAACATATTTTAACATTAATCATGATATCATATTTGTCACACTTAGAAGGTTTATTTTTACATATAATGAAAAAATTAACTCATAAATGAATAAAGAATGAAATTTTAGACCATATATTTTCCCCTTTTTCAATTATTTAATATTTTTTTAAATAATTTAATAAAATAATATTTTCATAAAATATCTTTATTGGCAAATTTGATGGTATTCATTACAATGATTTTGATAACATCATGAAAACAAATATTGTTAAAAAGAATTATTTTAATATATACATCATATTTTATAGGATTCTATAATATTTATGTATGTCCTTAATTATTTTATATTATAATAATTATAATATTTTTAATATCATGTAATTGATTTTCCCATTAATTTATTATTTACTGTATCATCATTGTGAAATCATTTAAAGTTGATATTTAAAAAATAAAAATAAAAAATAAATTAAAATCATTAATAAAATTTTATTAGGAACAAAATTATTATTAATATTCTTTAATAACAAATATTTCTTTCCATATACAAACACGATATTGATAATGAAATCTAATATAGTGAAATTTTGTCACTTCTTTTAGTATATAGAGTATATAAATCATTTCCATGGAAAAGTTTCTATAAAAAATACACAAATTTCTGATTAGGGTATTAAGGGTTTAATTTATTTCACCAAATAATAATTATGATGAATTATTATGGCCTTATCATTCAGTTTTAACTTTGATTTACTATTTAATGATGTGATAAAATTTACCATGGTAAGTATTCAATTTGACCAAAAAATAAATGTGGCCTATTTACCAAATTTGAACCTTATAATTTTAAATATAGAATAAAATATTTATTATTCAGTTTCAATAAGTGGGAGAAATAAATTTTAAAATAAATTATTAAAATGTAATGAATATCAGTTTTTAGAAAAATGCACCTTTAATCATTAAAATGTACTTATACTAAAAGAATATATAATAACTACTCAACTAAATTTAATTATATTATATATAACTAAATAATACTTATATCAATTTTAGATCAAATTAAAATAATATATATATGTTAAAATAAATGAAAATGATATTTTTATAAAAATATATATTATTCACAATTTACATAAAATTTATCCTTTTTAGAAAAATAGAATATTCCAAAGAAATATAATTTTGATATATTGATTTAGAAAATTAATTTTATTTTTTCAATAATATTCGAGAAAATTTCCAAAAAATTATTTATAATATTTTCTCAGAAAAAGCAATAAAAATTCATTTTTAGGAAAAAATGTTTTTGTAGTATAAAATCACATTAATAAAAATTTATTTTAAAATTAATAACATTTTATTTTTAGTAAGGACATTGTATATAATTAATATATTATTTAAAAAAATGCACACACAATAATTTTTAATCAGAGTGATATCATTTAATAAATTTTTTTTTAAATAGTGTATCACAGTTTAGTTAAACTTGGGGTAACATGTTTAAAAATCTATTAGAGCGGATAAAAACATTTTAAAGAACAATTTCATAAAATATCTTTGTGTTATATTCTGCACTATTTTTTTAAACCGTGTCCCTGCAATTCTTTCTTTGAAAATGAAAGTAATTTCATTTGAAAATTTCATTATGGATACCCACATCATAACAAGGGTTGATAATTCATCCTCTTAAAAGGAGACAGAGGGAAGTACAAAGGTCATCAGGAATGAAATAAAATAGGATTATAAATATGAGAGAATTCGTGAGATGTGATGATATGGATATGGAAGAAAATAAATTTCAATATATCTTTTATCACAAGAAATTCACTAAATTCTAAAATGAGTAATATTATATAGATATTTCACAACTCAATTAATCTTGAATATTATTTGTAAAAAAAATTATAGTATATCTATTAAATCATAATAGTTATTAATTTCAATCATTCAACTACCTTTTTAATATATTAACAATGTTTCAATATCTTATTCCTTAGAACTTATTTCCTTTCATATGTATTTCTTATTCTCTTCATGACCAACGAAAAAATAATTACTCATGAAAACCTATTGATCCTTTTTTCATAATTCCCCCTGATAAATTGATTTTCATAATTCCCTTACATTCAAAATTTAAAAATTTGAGTGTTTGATGATAAATAATTGAAAACATTATTCCCATCCATTATGTTAACTATAAAATCCACGTTTCCTTATAAATTAAATTCGATATGTCCTTTTATAAAACCAAGAAACCTTCATGTTCCTTTGAGGAATTATCCTCCATGGTACAACCCACATTCTTGACATCATGAAAAGTGATTTTTCATTCTATTATTGTCATATGAAAACTCCCTTTTCTTCTAGTTTGGTGTGTTGGTAAACTCATCTAATATTATATTATTGATCAAATTCAGATATTTCTGATTTGTAATAATTACAAGTTGTATCCTTTATTCTCCCTTTTCATTTGGTTTATCAATAGGAAAATAATTATATTGTCTATCACATCAACCAGATACTTGAATTATCTTGGTTTCGTCCATTTCATAAACAAAAATAGTATTTTGAGAAAACATAATAATAATGGTAATCTAAATAATAATATATAGGATGTAAATATTTTGAAACTATAATTTTAATCATTAAATTCGTAGGTTTATCCAGTACTACATAATTGTACATAAATAAAATATGGATTTTCCAAATGTATATCACCCCAAGAGTGTCAAACATGGTCTGCATCAAGATATTTTGTCATGTACCATGTGAATATTGAACCTATCCTCATATGCCATTTTTAGGGATATTTCCCCAAGGTATAACTATACGAGATCCACATCCACATGTTGTATATAGATAAAGATGTAATTTCTTGGAATGTCACATAATCTCTTTCTTATATAAACTTTAAGATGTTATCCTATAACTGGTCTCATACCCATGGATTTCAGAGAAATTTTTAACACCAATTTCTTACAGTTGAATAAACCATTATCTAATATAAACTTTAATGACCAAGTTTATTCATACATAAATATTATGTCTTAATCGATTAATAATAAATAAATTATACAAAAAAATATGACCAAGGATATTTAAGACATAAATATTTAGAGATTAGATATAAACTCTTATTATTTTATGAAATATATTCAAAATCACCAATAAATGAATTCCCTATCACTATTAATTATAGGAATACCATACTAAAACTTCCATTATAACTGGTGGAATAAAAAGACAAAAAAAATTGAGATATTAGATTCTCAGTTAGTGTAAACATGGGGGATATCAATTGATGATCAAATGAAAGCATAAGATAAGAATAACGGCATGAGATATTTACCATAACTTACAATATTAATACCCAATATGATAAATATCATAAACTAGTGTTATGTAATAAAACATTAGTATTTAAGAACACCTAAATCAAATAAATGAAAATTAATTTTAACTCAATCATAAATGATATATTAATGCCATATATTTATGTGAAATCTGTATCAGTATAGAAACAATTTCATATGATATGGTTAATTACATAGACAATTAAATAAGAAATCAAAACTTCTTTCCCATAGTTGATCAAGTAGATGGAAATTGTTTCCAATGTTATATCATTCATATTAACATGATTCCCATAATTTATCAAACACATGGACTTATTTCCCCTAATAAATCATGCACATTGATTTATTTCACATAAATATATTATGAGATATAATATATTATGAAATATATTAGATAGAGAAAAATATACTACCCATAAAATAAATAAGGTAACACATATGTGTTACACTATATCATAAAGCATCCATCATCTCATAACTCAAGAAAAAAAATCAGATTTCATAAATATTCCATTAAAGATTAACCAGTGGAAAAGGGAATGTGTTTAGCCAAAAAATTATTATCATAATAATATAACATCTAGAAAAATTAATGATTTTTTCATTACATAATATCAGTATAAAATATTATGTATCATCAAAGGATTTCATATTATATGTAAATATTATTTTGAAAGATCACATGGAATAATTCTTGAGGTAAATATCATTTCCAATTTAATGTCAATTATCTTTTAAAAATATACAAACTTATAAATGAAATAATTGTTTTTAATTAAACTTTCACTACTAATTCATGATGGTAGGTCCTCCATATTTCAAAGGTGGTTTCTTTCATATATGATGTGTCCTTGTTGGACTTTGGATATAGGCTTCCAAGAGAGATGGGTATGTTGGAATTATCCTTCCAGTGGTATGAAGAATAACATGGATGTGTCTTGTGTTGTAGGAGAGATGTGAGGTGATTGGATAGTTAGGGATGATAATGAAAACTTGTTACTTGAATTTATTGATTTCAATGGGTTGGGTAATTCTATTGGGGTAGAGGCATGGGTGTTGTTCATTGTTCTCAACAGGTGAAACCTGCACCGTACTGTCATTTCTATTGTTGAATATTCCTCAATGAATTATGTGGGTCTTATATATAAGGAATAATGATCTTAACAGGACCTTGAATATTCTATCAGGTATTGTAGGATGATGTGGGATCAGGTAATTGAGGAATGATATTCCTGGAAGGAAGTACACTTTTCATTTGATAGATTGGATGCCAAATGGAGTGCTTGTAAATGAATCATTATTTATTATGGAATTGGTTTTATTCCATTGAAATATAATAAATTTTTCATGGGTTATGTTATTGGAATTAACTACTCTTTACCACATTTATTAACTTTTATATGTCAATTTTATTTGAATTAAAATTTAATTTTGAATGAATGTTATTAAAATAACTCTATCAGGTGATAACTTCATAGTATTAAAAGCATGTTTATGTTTGTCTATACTGGTCCTTATAATCATATCATGCTACCCTAATTTTCATAATTTAAATCATGGTATAAAATTCATATATATTCCTAAATTACATTTTTCTAATAATTTATTAAAATTATAGATAGAAAAATGATTTACATCATTCATAGAGACGATATGTCGTACGTACACGTGAACAAAATATACATTTTTGGACATATGGAATGAAAGAATGTTAAATAATAATTAATCCTCAAATAATCATTATTATATAATATATATCATATATATTAATTAATTTCATCATTATTTCCATCCATGTTAAATATAAATGAGAAATGAATCTCATAGAATCATTTGGGTTGTAGTCCATAAGTACACACAAACATTGTTATCATTTCCCAAAGGATTAGACGGTAAGAAGATAAAAATAATATTATAATTCAATTTATAATAATATCATAATTATTATATAAAATCATTAAAACCATTATAATACTGATCCATAAAATATTATGACGAAAAATGAATTATATTTCAATGTGGAGACAGTAACATTTATGTATGCATGAACGAACTTTTCACTTCTTGTTTGATGGGAAAGAGGGTGTATAATAGTTTTTTAATAATCATAATAACATTTAATAATATATATTATATTTATGTTATGATTTTAGTGTAAATATATTAGTTATATATGAGGATAATAAGAGTAGAACAAGAAAGTGACTGGTTAGGGTGATAACCTCTTCTTCGAAATGACACCTTTAGATCATATTTAATGGGTTATATGGTTTATATTTTGTAAATCTTAGAACCAATATAATATTTATAGAGAAGAATAGAAGATATTTTTAAATATTATTGTATAAATATAAGGTTATAAGTCATTTAATGATGTGATGGTGGAAGTTCCTTTTTATTATTGAGGTGAGGGGAACTGTTGGCGTTTCTTAACATAATTAAATATAATCTACGTATTCTAGAGAGTATTTCATTTCAAAATAGTCATTAATTAGAACCTAATGTAGTATATGGTTGATATATCATCACAAAATAAACTTTTGATAGGTGTATGTGCTATTTTAATCCTTATATATTTAGTTCAACCATTAATTAACCTATTTTAACATTAACTATAGTAACATATGTTTCACCCATAAAAGATAATAATTATACCTAAATAGAAAATATTGAATCCTAAATTGATTTGGGTTAAAATTTTATAATGTATCATATCCACTCTCTCTTATTTAAGATATATATTATTTTTAAAAAATTTAACAAAATATTATTTTCATAATATATCATTATTTTAAATTTTGACATAATTCATTTCTTTGACTTTATTAATATATGAAAACACATATAATGAAAAAAATTATTTAAAAATAATCCCAAATGTCATTTTAGTCTATAAATTTTGTGTATAACCATAATTATCTAATATTATAACACTTTTAATATTTTATTATCATTTATTTTCTTGGAATAATTGAGTAATTATTGCATCAACTTTGTGTAATTATTTAATGTAATTATTTAATTCCTAAAATTTTTAAATAAATTTCCATCATGAATATAATTTCATTACATTTAAATTTACTATAAATATTCATTTATAACTAATTTTGTGTCCCTACGG
The DNA here is from genome assembly GCA_963277665.1 of Viscum album. Lineage (NCBI taxonomy): Eukaryota > Viridiplantae > Streptophyta > Magnoliopsida > Santalales > Viscaceae > Viscum > Viscum album. Next base: position 1,615,816,640 of record OY728151.1, read on the forward strand.
TAACACATAAAAGATATTTAAAACAATGAGAGTGACATTTTGTCACATTCATTGGTTTAAATAATATATAGTTATTTTTAATGGAAAATAATCCTTTAATAATATAAAATTCAGTAATAAGGTAATAAGGAAAAATTTAAATAAAATTCAATAATAATGTAATAAGGCTCAAAATTTTCAACACATTACAAATTATTATGAATAATTATGGACTTATCACTTAGTTTTTATAAGTATTTACCTCATTTACCTTTTTTGAGGTAAAAATATTCACCACACATTCTAATCATCTTGGTCAAAAATAAATTGGGAATGATTATAAAACTTGAACATCCAGGTTCTAAATATGGAATTTTATTTTTAGGATTCAATTTTTATATATAGTAGAAAATAATTTTAATATAAATTGTTCAAACACAGTGAAAATACTTATTAGAAAAACATATTTTTAAGCCCAAAATTGTACTTTCAATGAAATCATCTACAATGATTATTAAAATGAATTAAAATAGATTATATATAATTAAATTATCATTATTTTAATTTGGGATAAAATTATAATCATTACGATACGTTATGTGAAATGAAAATGCAAGGTTCATAAAAATCAGCATTTTCACTATTCACTGAAAAATAAATATTTTCAGAAAAATACAAAAAATTTACCAAATGAAATTTTTGATAGGTTTATTTCATAAATAATGTTACTTTTATAAAATATAATCTATAATGGTCCAAGAAATTATTTTTAATATTTTCTCCCAAAATGAAATAAAAATGCATTTTCGAAGAATAAGATGGATTTACTAAAATTGAGTAATTATTAACTATGTATTTACATTGAGTAGGGAATTTTTATATAAATATTCAATAAGATAATTATTTTCATTCCAATAAATTTAATATCTAGGTGATATAATTAAATAATTTATTTTTAAAAATTATATTTCAGTTCTCTTAGGCTTGTGGTAGCGTGCAACACACACTATTGAAGAAGTAAAATATATTTGAATGAAAATTTTCATAATATCATTGGGTGTTACTATTAGTGGGGTGATTACCTAAATGGAGAACTATTCATTTTATTAATCAAGAACCCGATCCTATCGCATAAGAACTACTCTATTTATGACTCCAAATGAATTATATTACTTGTAATATTCTTTACCTATCTCAAGTAATGTGGTGATCATTTTTTTGTTCATCATTATATTTATCTCCTAGAAGGACATTGCATAGGCATATTAACAAATAAAATTTACACCATTCTTGGTTATTTGATACCTCAATGATTTCAAATGGGTGAAGTGCCAAATGAAATGTTAATAATATCATTCTAGACCATGAAATGTAATAATTTCAAGGCCTCTTTTGGGATGATTCTAAGATAACATGGATTAATCCTTCTATGTGTCCACTTAGATATAAAAATATGAGACAACATGACCCAATAAGTTCACTCTCTCACTCAGGAGACTGTATTTTGATATCTTGTTGTACATTAAATTATTTCTTCAAGAATTTAGGATGATGTAATTTTTTGGGGAACGATAATCTGCAGACTGGGATCAAAAAAAGATTCCATCGATGAAGACAACCAAAAACTGATCTAGGAACACATATAAGAACTTATTCACCACATAAATTTATACCACCGGTGTATTCATTAAACTGAATGGTAGTTCCATAAACTTTTATAGGCTATATCTACTAAATCCAAGGAACATCTGATGGTCCCAACCTCAATTGATGGTACCATAACCTATCATAAAAAAGATTTAAGTACCTTTTAGATGACTGAAGAGATCATCAATGCATCGATGGGGATACATATTCAAGACTATCATTTATTTCAATCTCTTATAATTCACAAAAAAGTGAAAAGTCTCATTGGCCTGCTAGGAAAAAATCACAGGATTACCCCATGGTGATGTAATCGGCCTTATCAAACACTTTTTCTCTTGGAATTTTCATTGTACCTTAAAATCTCAAAACATATATAGTTCCATTATTTAAGGTAATATAAAAACTATCATAGCTCCCAAAATCAGATCAACCATCAAGTCAATCACTTAGTCTTGTGGTATGAAGGAGAAATCATCATGAAATACATTCTAAAAAAGGACCACTATATGAGGAAACTATTTATGTTGCATTCCACCAACATCCCAAAGAAGGATATCCAATTAGTCTATAGGAAAGTGAAATCAGAAATTAATTAGTCCTATATGAATAACTTGATGAGTCCACCCTCCCTGATATATATCGAATCGACAATTAGGAGATATAATGTTAAATATCCTCCGATAATAGTCAATATGATACTGGTATAGAACTATACAATCTAAACCTCAAATATTTTTAAGCCTACCATTTCTAGTAAAAACTACTCCAATGGAAAAAACATAATTGTCAAGAGAAAACTCGTTACAACATCTCATACCCTCTGAACACAAATCCAATATTCCTTCAGCATTCATAATAGAATCAATTATATCTATAAAACCCCCCAAGGCATTGGAAAATTAAGAAGATAAAATGGAATGAGATACTACTATATAAAAAACATTGGAATGTTTTAATGAAAAGAAAATAAATCCTTTAACAATAGAATTTACCATATACAGAATGGTTATAGTAGAAGGTATAGCATGTTGTTGACACATCACTCTACCTTTGGATATAGTATTACACCTATAAGTTTCATCATCTATTGAAAAATGATACCATTGAGTTTGTGTACCAGGTACCAATAACAACCTGAGTACCTAAAAGAAATCTAGCTACCAAACTGTATAAGGGTATCTGATTCCTTCCAGGATTATATTTCTTTTCATGATCCATTTCCACTTCTCTTCAGTTGCATTCTTCTAAGAATCACCGATAAATGGTGGGTCCTAGCATAAGTTAAGCACTCCACAATAGGGTAATGAAATTGTGGGATATTGTGTCCAACTCTACCACACTAAAATAACTTCCCCTAGATATGTTTTGGAGATTTATGACCATTCCCCTAGATGATATACCCACAACCATCCATGGATAAACTATCACTGGGTTTTTTACTTCCCGAAGACGTTACCTTGAACCATCCTAATGTGACATTGTTACTTCCACTTGGGGGGTTCCTTAGGCCACCTTCAACAATGAGATCCTAATTTATCTCATCTATGATGTTCTTTAGGTAAAAATTATTTCCACATGACTTGATATCATAATGAATCCAATCATATAAATCCGTCAATTTAAAAATCTTAGTATCCAAAAAGTAGGGATAATAATGAAACAATTATATGAACCATTCATTATAGTCCATCATTGACATGCCCCCTGAAACATGTGCATGATGTTTAAGCCCTACCATACCTTAGCATACGTAGATAAAATATTATCACGAAATTTTACTCAAAGACCATCCATGTTATGTCCCATAACTACTACAATTACTCTAGAATGACCAAAAAGTGTTTGTATGGTCCTCATGTCAAATGAAAACAAGATTCACCCTCATATCTATATGTTTATCAAGGTGACATAAGATCAATTTGAATGATATGAACCAAAACTATGATTCCGAGGAACCTACCTCCTTAGTGAATATAGGTAGATTATAAATATGGATCTCTCTCATTATATCATATAATTAAGGCATGGTACAAGAAGTCTCCCTATCCATAGATCAGAAGACCCGCATGAAACTATCACAAGAAACATATTTAAATGACTCCCTTGAGTTATATGATGTTTATAATCAATATATTATGGGTTTTTATGATTACCACTCTCCATAAAATCAATAATATGATGAAACACATTCATTGTCTCTAAAAATCCAAACACACTACTCAGATTATAGGATGAACGATCAGATCACCCTCAAAAGGTAAGAGAAATGATGTAAAACTACTAGATTATTTGTACTTGACAAATTGTATTAACATGTGAATTGAAATATCATAAAAAATAATTTAATTCCACTAATCATATATAAAACGGGGTTACTTTTCATAGTTTATATATGCCTATGGGTAACATGAAAGAAAATGTATCTAGGATGAAAAATACATGTCAACATATATATTTTGTTCCTATCCTGATGAATGCATACTAACCATGTGTGGTACAGACCCATGAGTTAAATATCAATAAAAAATAATACCATAAAATAATTTAATAGCAAAGGTGAATTTGGAGAACCAATATAAAAGGCGAATATCATGAATAGTAATCCTACAAATTGGTACATAGGGTTTCTCCCTCACATTGGTTAGTTACTCCCATGCACGATCTCATTACCAAGACCCAAAACATCTTAGTCTCCAATCAACCTTCCAAAATGATAATATTATAGTAAATACCATAGATCTAATAGCACAATTTAAAACCCCCATCCTAGCTCTACCTATCATTAAAAATTCAAGTATTCACTATACCTCATGCATGCCTACCCATATGCAAGTGGATGCAAACTAGCATTGATGGTGTAAGAAATATAGTTGGATAACTATACCCTCTGACATGGAGTTCCAAAAATAAAATAAAAAAATAAATAGTAAAACATAAAAACAAAATAAAATAAGGGATTAAAATAATTCAACTAATAACGAATACCATGTCATGGTATGCTAAATGTTACAATGTTTATAAAGGAAAAAAACAAATAGACTTGATTAATAAGAATCGAAACCAATATAAGTCTCAAAATTTTTTGATTCCCATCTCCAAGATCCAGACACATCTTGTAAGAAATCAATAATATGAAGGTCCCCTTTACATTTTCTAATCCTATATCAATTAAATCTTCCCGAGTACTAAATGATTCCCAAATAGGGGGTGAGTAAAACTTAGTAGGTTGAAACCCATTGTGTCTAATCACATCCATACTTCATAATTATCTCATGAAATAATAAAATAAAATGAACATTAATTAATAAATTAATAATGATTATCAAATATTCCATGAAACCCTCATTCTCTAGGGTGACACTCAGTGTAATCCATGAATGCTTCAGCCACATTAATGTTGACTCAGCTTTGTAGTGGATTTTCTTATCCCGGATGAATCCTAAATCACTGAACAATTCTCTCGTCAAGGATTAATCAGCCATATAATATAATGAACTAGTTAATCCCTAAATAGAAAATGTATATATCCCTTAATAAATCATGTGGTAGTGCCTCGTAGACTCTGGTGGAACATAACCATTCATATTACCCTGTGGAATTATTAAATACCATGAATATTACTCATAGGTTGATACCCAACCATTTACCAAGCCCCAAGCGATCACGTGACTCTATATCATACCCCTAAGAAATCCATACCCATATATATTACCCCCAGGAAGTATAAAATTAGGAATATTATCCTTGGATAGTAAATAACTATTCACTTTATTTTCATGTATCACTTATCTCAATCTCATGTAAATAACACAATCATGTTTAATAGAATTAACGAAATACAACAAGTCCTATAGCATCCTACCCTCATGAATAAATATTGAAGATGATTAATAATAAGACAATACAATTAGAAATAAACACCCAAAACCAAACACAAAGTATATTAGACATGTAATTACATTTCACATGGGTTAATTAACCCAATTACTAATTAGTATCCATTAGTTTTATTGATCCTTGTATGAAATTATAATCATAATATTTTATTCCTTTTCATGTATCAATTAAAACAATTAACAGATCTCATTCAATTATATCAATAATGCACTTCATTATTTGTTTAATACAATTAAATAATTATTTTTATTTTTATTCATATAATTCCAATTCATTATACGTTCCCATTTACCATGTCATTCTAGAGTCTAATTTATTCTAATTTCCATGACATCAATTCCAATTCAATACAAGTTCAAGGGTAGGAAAACCCATCAGGTGGCTGTTTTTTTCCAATGCTATGAGACCCGATGGGATCTATTGGAGGTCTAGGAATATGAAATAAAAAATAATAGTGGGTTTTCCATTTATTTTAGGTCTACACATAGTGTGATGACATTGTTTCATATGTTTAACGTAGTAAAATAACTAGAAAAAGTATCATAGAGATGACTATGACCACCACCTCATGTTTGGAGAAGAAGATTACATCGATCAAGCCCCAGATCTATGTGAAACAAAAAGATACCTTATTGATAATTATTTACCACATATATTCAAGGGTTATATAATGAGATAGAAGGAGTAAACAAGAATTTTTAAAGAAATAATGAATAAGTCACTGATTTCCAACTAATCGAATTAAACCATGGATCACGATCTCAAGGAGAAGAATTGAAGAGGACTGAAAATACCTAGCGATCCTTCAAAAAACATAGCCTTGAAATATTTTTTTATTAGGGTTTTTTTGATTTTAAAGGGGTTTTAGGGTTTGAAGTCACACATTAGACCCTTACATACACAACCCAGCCCAATACCATCAGGTATAAGGCAGGGCTCTGGTCCGAGACCTGCTCTATCTCGATTCCTTTGGCCGACTAGTGGGTCTGACTAGAAATGTAATTTTACTCCAGTATATTTTCTGAGATACAAGACAACCCAGTATCCATACAAGGGACTACAATTCCTATAATTTTGTCCATAGTTTCTCTAAACTCACATACCATCGCTAGCTACTTCCATCCACTACTAGTACGACTTCTACCGGCCTTAAAATACCTCAAAATGAGGTTTTAGGATAATAAAAGGAATTTTAAGTCATGGATTAAATGGTTCAACAATTATTATAATGTTCAAATGAATATTCAATGTGGATATATATATGTAAATAATTGAATTTTATATCATCCCCACTATATAACAACTCATCCCCGAGATGTGTTCAAAAGAACCACTATTGTGTATTGACAGTACATTATGGACACTGTGGTCACATATCTAACTCGTGTTCCATGGTTTCCTCTTGAACATGCCAATGCTTTTGCTTCACTTTCAAAAAAGGTGTGGTATTATCTCATGTAGTTTTCTTAATATGGTTTATGATACTGATTGGTTTGTTCTCGAAGGATGAATCATCATCACGATCAAAAGCATCAATATTTATCATGTTAAAAGGATTCAAAAGTGAATTCACATTTTTTTGAAATGTGAAACAAATAGTTCATGGAATAATATAATAGAAGTGGGAACAAAAATTAAACCAATGGATAAAACCTCTGCACAATCTCAAGTGGACTAAATGACATGCCCGGTAACATTCCCTACTTATTGATATGAAATTTACTTAGTATGGGTGATACATAAATAAAAACTAGATGATCAACCTCACTGTGTACAGTTAATATCCAATGGTTATAATATAATTTATTTTATCTCTATAAGGACACCATCTACTTTCTGATCAACTAAACCATTTCTAAAGTCTCTTACACGATACTATTTCTCACAAGTTCATGGTCATCATCCTCAAACCAATAGAGAGGTGAAAAAATCCTTATATACAGAGCCTCAAATGGGTCAATTGGATTGATTCCAAGAAGTTGTTATTATATTGTGACTCTACTAGTTCTAGATGCCAATCCCTTGAACGACTAAAATCCTAATGATGGTCTTGTAACATATCATCTAAAATCATAAATTTTCACTTATATTGGCCATTAGTATAAGGATACTCGGATGTACTGAATGGAACCTTTAATCCCAAATCCCTTTTATGGCCTGTATAGAATCATGATGTGAATAATGGATCATGATTAGAAAAGAAAAACTTCAGAACACTGTATAATTACCCTATTTCCTATATATAGATACTACCAATAAAATCAATGGTGAATGTTTCCTTAATAGGAAGGAAGTAGGATAACATCGTTAGTCGATCCATGATCTCCCAAATAGCATCAAACATGCAAGGTGTCATAGGTAATCCTATAATGAAATACAGTTTGAAATAAACCAATTCCCATTTTCTAATAGGAATGGTTTGTAGGTACACAGAAGAACTATTATGATTGGCCATCACATACTGACTGTTGAAACCGTACACCACAAATCTCACTATATCCTTATTCTTCCCTGGCCACTTGTACATCTTACTGATATCATGGTGCATCATTATAAGACCAAGATGCAATATGAATCTATAAGCCTAAAACTCGCATACCTTCCCCAAATGAAGGCCCCTAAGAACCCATACATGACCATGAATATGAAGAAATTATCTACATCTAATAGACCATCTAGATGGTGGATCCACACAATATAAGTAGTTCCTCACATATAATATATATAGAATTGATAACTTTTATCCCTTCATCCATTATAGAAACCTTGGTATAACAGATATTGAAATCCAATATACTCATCCATTATAATCCTAAACATACAGAAGCATGTGTTTGAAGAGTTTAATTATCCACCATTTTACTAAGGATACCACTCTACCTATGAATGTGTGTTCCATGTCAATGAATTGGAAATGATTTTTACCATTCCTACGGTGCAACAACACTCACATTCAAAAGAATATAGATACTCAAACCACCTACTATTCTAAAGGTTCAAGTCCCAATTATAAAACATGTAATTGGGGATCTTGTGAGCAACGATTACCATGAACCTATCATCCATACTATATCATTGAATGTATCTTAGAGATTTTACCCCCATAACTAACCTCATATCATAAGTATAATTACTCAGGATATTCATACATAAATATTACATCATAATATATGATTATATAATATAATTTACAAATAAATATAGATAAGGGAAATATAAGTTTATTTTATTTATAGATTAGATATACAACATTACAATTTTATAAATGATCTTCAAAATGACCCATAAATATATTCTTTCACTATTCTCTTCATTAGGACTCCCTAGTAAAACATTTTTAATTTCCTGGGGAAAGGAAACATAAGAAAATGTTGTGATATGATGATTAGTAAGGGTAAAAATTAGTGATATCAATTGATGATCATATAAAAGAATAATATAAGTATCAGGTCATGATATGTTAAAGATAATCTACATGTTCATAAGTAATTTTACAACGATAAAAAACATGAGTTATGAAATTAAATGTTATCTATTCAAAATAAATTAATATTCATTATTCATCGACACCTTCATTATGTAAAAAATGATCCATGTTCATATGAAATTTAACAATGACTATAACAATGATAATTGCCCCATATTTTTATTGAAATATAGGATAAAAAGACATGGTGGAATCTACCATTCCTCAAATAAATATATTGGATACCAGGTTTGACTCAAATTGTGTGGTGTCAGTTTAAAATTGAAATATTATTAATGAAATGCTTTATATTTATGTTAAATATTTTTATTTATTGTATTGATAACATAAGAATTATTTTATTATACATTTTTATTGTTATTCATGAATTCAGGAGGATGGATTAATGCAACTCATTCTCATCAGAGGTTGGACATTAAGGATGCAATAGAGATAATTATAATAAATAAATGGGTTAAAAATGTATCAAAATGCATTTTTTTCATTTATAATTTTCAATTTTAGTAAAAAACAAATTTCACATAATCAAAAATAGAGGATACAATTTTATATTGTTTTCATATTTTAGGAAAAAAAATATTCATTTCATTTTTTACATGTATGAATTAACTACACCTTAAACTAATACACAATTTTCTTGTTACGACTCTATGTGTCCATTGTATATTTAAAATTGATATTTTAGTTCAAAATGTGTCACTCACTGAAAACCAATAAAACAATGTTGGGTTTTCTTAATAATTTATGTAAATTATTAATAATTACTTTTCTAATGTATAGGAATCATTCTCATGTCATACCCACACACGATGTGACGTATATTCTTAAAGTTATTGTTTTCAATTTAAAATTGCTTTTTAGTAAAAAAAGGTGTATACAAAATCGAGGAAAAACATTCATATTTTTTTGATAATTTAGGAATAAAATACATAAGTCTCATGAGACAATTAGTAATTAGACACACCTAATACTATCACATGGTGTGACTAATAGGACTCCATGTTTGAATTTTATTTAAAATTGACATTAATTATACCGAAAAAGTCAAATAACATACACAAAATTGAGCAAGAGAATTCATATTTTTTTGATACATTCGGAACATGATCCAAAAGTGATTTTCTAATTGAATGAATCAGACACACCTCAATATAACAGACGATGTTTTTATTACGACTCAATGTGTCCATTATTAGTTTAAAATTGGAAATATCGCACCAAAAGTGTTAGTGAAAACCAAGAAAACACACTTGGATTTTCATGATAATTTATGATATTAAATCAAAATTAATTTGTGACATATATGGAGATGCCTAATGTTTAACCCACTCATGATGTTACTGATATGAATTAATGTTCCAATTTCATGTTTAAAATTACATTTTAGTAAAAAAAAATGTTACATACTCAAAACCAAAAAAAACTATAGGATTTTGTTAATACTTTATTAAAAATATAATTAAGTCATTCGGGATGTGTAGGAATTATCCTCACCTCAATTCAATGTACAGTGTGACTGGTATGACTCCAAATATTACTTTTTATTTAATGTTGAAAATAATTTTACTAAAAAATACAACTGACCCACTCAAAACCAAGAAAACACATTCAGATTCTTTAGATACATTAGGAAAAGGATCAAAAATTAATTTCTGACATGTAAGAATTAGATGATCCCCAATATGATACATGATTTCCCCGATATGACTCAAGGTGTTCATCATTAGTTTAAAATTGAAATTTTAGCACAAAAAAGTTTCACTAGAGAAAAATCATGAAAATGAACTTGAAACTCTGTGATAATTTTAGAAACATATGCAAGAATCATTAAAAATTTATGTATGTTAGTATCAAGTATGGAAAACACACGATGTGACTAGTGTGGCTCTATGTGTTGGTTTCTAGTTTAAAATGAAAATTTATTAAAAAAACAATAGGGGCATACTCAAAAAAAAATTCTATTGTATTTATACTTTATAAAAATGATCCATAAATAATATTGGATGTGTAGGAATCATATGTACCAAAATCTAACCTAAGATGTGATCTGTATGACTCCATGTGCATCAATTTGTTTGAAATTGTCATTAATTTTACTAAAAAATAAAACTAATATAATGAAAATGGATAAAAGAAATCATATTATTTTAATAATTTAATAATATGATCTATAAGTCATTTTTGAAAAGTATGATTATTAAAACCCTCAATATAATACACTACATTGCTGGTATGACTGAAATTGTATATTATCTATTTAACATTGGCATTTTTTTGTAAAAAATATCACCCACTAAAAACCAAGAAATCACACACAGATTGTCTTGATAATTTCGGAAAAAATTTCATAATTAATTTGTGATGTTAAGGAAACCATCACACATGGAACCCACACATGATGCGACTAGTTTGACTGAATGTGAGTGTTTCCTGTTTAAAATAAAATTTCAGTAAAAAAATATAAGTCACGTACTAAAAATAAATAAAAAAATTCGTATTGTTTTGATAATTTCGGAAAATGATCCATTGGTCATTAGGGATGTCGAGGAATCATTTGTATAACAATAAAACACATGGTGTGATTGGTATGACCCCATGTGAATATTTTAATATAAATATGATATTAATTTTTCTAAAAAGGATAGCTAATATACACAAAGCTGGGAAACACATTCAATTTTTTTGATAATTAATGATTGATTTCCATAATTCATTTTTGATGTTTTATTAATTAGGTGACCCACAATATAATACACCATGTGCCTGGTATGACTAGAATTTTCCTTCATTAGTTTATAATTTATATTTTAGTACAAAACAAATGTCACTCACTAATAGAAAGTAATATGTTCTCGGATTATGTTGAGAATTTAGGATAATGATTCATAATTAATTTTTGATGTATAAAATTTAGTATAATATCAAAACCACATATGATGTGACTGGTATGACTCAAAATCTATGTTTCGGGTTTAAAATGAAATTTTATTAGAAAAAACAAGTGACTTACTCAAAATTGAAAAAAAATTGTTGTTTTCAAACTTTTCGATAATGATTCATATGTAATTACAGACATGAATGAGTCATACTCACCTCAATATAATACAATATGTTACTGGTATGAGTCCAAGTGTGTCTTTTTAATTTAATTTTAAATCAATTTTACTAAAAATAAAAATGACGTACTCAAAACTGAGAAACCACATTCAAACTATTTTCATATTATAAAAAATGATTCATATGTCATTTTCAACCTATTAGAAGCATCTAAAATTAAATCTTATACAATATGTTTATAATGTGTATCAATGTGTTAGTTATTAGTTTAAAATTAAAATTGTAGTTCAAAAAGTGACACCCCTAAAACAAATAAAATAAATAATTTTTTTCATAATTTAGGAAAAAGATTTATAATTAATTTCTGATGTGTAGGAATCAGTCTCATGTGGAGAACATACATTATGTGATTGGAATGAATAAAAGAGCGTGTTTCTAGTTCCAAATGATATTTTAGTAAAAAACACAATTGATATAGTCAAAACTACAGAAACACATATGGATTATTCTCATATAGTATAATAATGATCCATAAGTCTTTTGGGTTGTATGAAAATAATCCACAAATCAATCATATGAAAAGTGTGACTGGTATGCCTGTAAGTACTTCTTTTCTATATATAAGTGTCATATTAGTATAAAACGTGCATCACATCACCTAAACCGAGAAAAAGAGCCTATATTATTTTTCACATAATTCAATATACTATTGATTAATTAATTTATATATCATTTTTATATTATACTTATTTAGTTAATTTTATTATAGATAATTCTTGAAGAAGATTAATGAATTTTGTGAAGTTCATAAATCAACCACAACATAATCTGATACACAATGTTCCAGGAATGACTCAATGTTTAGTTTAAAATTAAAACATTCTATTGAATTTATTTCACCATATAATTACAAACATAAGAATTGTTTTCTAATATAGGTGCATTCATTTTCTCAATCATGGTTGGTTTTTTCCTTTTATAGGAGTATTCTTTTACTATATAATTGTGTTCTTTTCTTGTATTTGTGTTGTAAATATTATTACATTTAAAGTTTGTATTGGTATCTAATTTTGAAAATTTATATTTGTATTCTTGGTGCTCAACATGCTGTTACAAAACACTATAGTATGCACTCTTTCTGGTGCAACAGTGTGTTGTAACACCACAATATTGTTTTCCCATTTATCAGTGTTAATAAGTGATCTGATTAAGGAATCCTTTATCAATTCTTCAACCATAATTGATAAATGATTCCTATATCATCAAATTTATTATGCCATATAATGGATTCCCTTTTTCCATTCTTGTAGTATTGCTGATAAAGGATCTATTTATCAACGCTATAGAAAGGCATGATAAATGTTGGCCTTTATAAACTCTTCTAAGAGTGCTGATATTGGGACCCTCTATTGGATCTTTTTTAGAACATATAATGAACCCATTTATCAGTGCTTTTACTATGGTGGTAAAATAAAAGGGCTACTAACCGGTCTGCGGTTTTCAATGAATATTATCATCGATAAAGGCCTATTATAGAACTATTGAAGGGCACTTTTTTAGTAGATAACACAACACATAATTAAAATCATATATATGTACACCATAATAGAATAAATAATCATCATCTGAGGAATAATTAAAATAATTAATTTCATAAATACGTCATCAATGTATAACATGTGGAAAATGGAATGATTTTAATATACATAAAACATCTAGAAAACATCCCGTGTAAAGAATCTATAAAAAGAATAAGGATTGTATCCTTAGATCATATCCCAAGTAAATATTATGTATCGTGAATAATTTCAACATTGATAGGGAAAATAACATTGAAATATTTCATGGAATAGTTCTAGGGGAAAATAACTTTTCCATTTTAAATGAACCTCTCTTTTAAAAACATCTCCACTTATAAATGAAATTTTATTTATTTGAAAATAAAATTTTAAAAATTTAAAAGAAGCATCAATGAATTAAGTTTTTACAAAAGTGGGAGATGCTGATCATTTTTTATAAGTTAAAAAACATCACTCCCATATTATTGTCGTAAAATTCAAATAGTACATTATTTGGACAATGAAAAAAATATTCCATCCAAACAATTTTTTAAAATGTCGAACATGGGTAATAATTTTTTTAAACAATTGAAGTATAATATGAAATACATATTATAATTTTTTTATAAATCATGGAAATTGTAAAGAAGTATTCCCCTATAGAGACTTAATCACAAAAAATCAGTAATAATGATTTCATTGTGAAATAAAATGTTTCCACATGGGTAATTAATCAATCAGAAGACCCATGATATACAAAAACATATATAGTTAGGTAAATAAACATTAAATTAATAATATATATCATGAATTCATTCATGGGAAATAGACACACCACAAAAAATTAATAGGTAGTGTATAAGGCATGTGTCCCAATGAAATAAATGTGAGATAATAATTCCTTACCTAACATATCTCCCTTAATAGTTAAAATTCAAACCTCCTATGTAAAAAAGTATTTTTTCATACAAATATTAAATAAAAGTTTCATATCTATTATAAATTTTATGATTTATTTACCACATATTATCACCCACAAGTTAATAATTTTTTTAATAAAATCACTATTCTGTATCATAAATACTTATTTTCCCAAGATTGTTTAAGTTTCGATATACCAAAACATACTATATAATCATGGTAGCATCAATTTAATAATTATTAACACGGTATAAAAATAATATACAATATTTATATATATATATATATAATCATTATTCACTACTAGAGAAAGAAAAATTAATTACACCATTCATAGAGATGATAAGTCATATGTATGTGCTAGCAATGTTTCCATTTTTGACTAATAGAATGAAATTAATATAAAAAATAATTCCCCATTTTAAATCGTTGTTATATCATAAATATAATATATATTAATAAAATTAAACCTTATTATATTACATGTTATATATAAGTGAAAAATAAATCACAACGCATCATGGTGATGGTAGCCCACAAGTACTCACGAACAATGTTATCATTTCCCAGATGATTTGAAATTAAGAATGTAAACATTATATTATAGTCAAATAATTATAATTCTATAATAAATATATTATATAATCATTGAAACCATCATAATAGAAATACAAAAAACACAGAGATTAAAAATAACATGTATCGCTAATTGTAGACAGTTAGTCTTACATATGCATGGCCGATACGTTCACTTATTATTTAATTTGAACGGGAATTTAATTTTGTTTTAATTATCTCAATAAAACTTTATAATATTTAGTATACTTGATTTATTTTTTTATGAATATGATTGATTTATTGGAGGATAATAAGTGTATAAAATGAAATTGATTTGTTATGGTGAATACATATTTTTCCAAATGACTCTGTTAGATCTCCTATAATGGTTTCTAGTGTTGTTCTTTTGGGTATAAAAACCCCTATCGAATTTTTATATAAAAGTTTATAAGATAAAGTTTCATATTATAGTAAACCTAGATGGCTAAAATTTGTCAAATGAAATGAGGTCGCTCGTGTAATTTTATAATTGAGGTGAGGGGAATTTATGGAATTACGTAAAAAAAATAAACTACAGAAAAAACTATTCAAGAGAATATTACTGAGAAAATTAGAATTAATTATATTATATGGTAGGATATGGTTAAATCTCATCAATAAATAAAATTCTTAAAGGATTATGTTCTATTTTAAGCATTATAGTTTGGTTTAACCCCTTTATTTATCAATTTTATCATTAGCCATGATAATTTTTCTACACATAAATGGTAATAATATTAAATATATGGGACATATTGATTTATAAATGGATAAATGGTAAAAATTTAGAAAATATATTATCCCATTTTCCTTATTTATGATTATTATGATTTTTAAATATTTTATAAAAATCTTATTATCCTAAAATATTAGTATTTTCTATTTTGATGTTATTCATTACAATGACATTACTAAAATATAAAAACATATAATTCAAATAAATTATTTTTTAATATACCCATTATTTCAGGGTATTAATTAAAATTAATTTACACCCTTTAGTATTTTAATTTATAATTCATTTTAAATTTTTTAAATAATTTATTTGATTGTTTCTTCATTTTAATAATTACTACATCATAGTCCTGTTAGGATTTAAGGTAACTATATAAATCATAATAATTTTAAATAAATTCAAAACATGAATATATTTTCATTAGAGTTTCTTTTCATATTAATTCATAACAAATTTTTGTCTCTATTTGAACACATAAATTATATTTAAAACTATGTGATTGATATTTATTCAATTCTATTGGTTTGAATATTATATAAATCATTTTAACTGAAAAGATCCCTTTAAGACAATATAGGTTATAAGAGTATAATTTAATTCACAGTATAATAATTATGAAGATTATTATGGCCTTGTCACTTATTTTTAACACAGGTTTTCTTGATTTACCATCTACTGAGGTGAAAAATCTTACAATGGTTAATATTCATTATGACCAAAAATTAAAATAAAAAGGGCCTATTTAAAATATTTTAACATAATAATTTTAAATATAGAATAATTTTTCAATATTAAATTTATACAAGTTGTGTAAATTAATTTTAATACTTATTCATAAAACAAAATGAAAAACAGTTTTTAAGAAAATGTGATTTTAATCCCAAAAATGTACTTATATGAAAATCAATTATAATAATGTTTAAAATGAATTTAATTTTATGTTATATAATTAAAGAAATACTATGTCCAATCGAGATCAAATTAAAATTATAATTAATCTTAATATAAAAATAAAATGATAGATTTATAAAAAATTAATTTTCACATTATTCAGAGAAAAATCAATCTTTTCAGAAAAATAGAAAAATTTCACAAAAAGATAATTCTGTTATGTTTCTTTGAAAAATATGTATCACTTTTTGAAATAGATTTTCTTATTATACCGAAAATTATTTATAATATTTTCTCACATAAGTATATAAAAAGTAACTTATAAAGAAATCTTATTTTAGAATAATAAAAACAATTTACTCAAGAACTAGTGACTAATTACAAAGTTTTTATTTTTATTTGGTAAATTGTATATAATTAAAAAATAATAATTCTATTCATACACCCAAATTTAATATCTTTGTGGTGACGTTAAATAAAAATATTTTCAATAGTATATCACTGTTCTTTTAAACTCACGATTGCATGCAACACTAGCTATCAGGGATGTTAATAATATTTGAATTTTTTTTCAAAATATCTCAAAGTGTTACATTATCCTCCATTCAATAAATTATGTCCTAAAAACATTTTCCTTGTAAGTCAAAGTATATTCATTTTAAAATTACATTATCGAAATCCACATCAATACAAGGGTAAATAATTCTTCCTTTGGAAATGATAGAAAGGGAAGTACATATGTCATCAGGTATGAAACATATTAGGTTTCCAAATACGAGAACCTTAGTGGGAAGTCGTGATATTTATAAGGATGAAAATTAATTTCCATAGATAATTGATCATAAAAAATTGAATGAAAATGAAATGTTTAACAATTAAAAAACCGTAAATCATAGATATGGAAAGGACCAACAATTGATCAGAATTAAATTATATAGAAAATTAATTTTTTGGGTTTGGAGATCATTTTCCTATAGGTGATGAATTTCGTTAACATATATACCATGAAAATAGTGAAATAAACTTACATGATGAGTGTAATTTCATCCTTCAATCAATTTCCATCACAACCTCATCCTTTCCTCTGAACAAAGAATATTCAATATAAATTTTTCATGCCTATGGAAGTATTATAAACATAATACGTACCACATAATCCCAAAATGATGACAATATACCCCTACTTTATTTAGATTTTATCGAATACCAAAATGGTTATCATAAGTTATCTAATATGTATAGAGACATTAATTTAGTTAACATAAATAATAATTCCCATGGTCTAACATAATCCAATCTTTATGTAGTTAATCATAATACTCCTCCAAAATATATCCCACCATATTAAGGGCACAATTTTTTTGAATTAAATTCACATCAATTCCATAATCAAGAGAACATTAATCCCAAAAAATGAGATCTAAATAAATCATACCTAATATGTGAACACATTGGTCATATATTATTTGGAAACATACTAATAACATAAATTACCAAAAAACCATAATTAAAACATGAATTCTTCCAAAAATTAACTCATTACTTTTTCATTAAATAAAACCATAGACTATTGAATATATTCCTTAAAAAAATGAAATAAAAATTATTTCAAATGAATTAAAAAATATTTCATCAAACCACTAACCAATGTAATGATTAATAATACTATCCCATTACTGTTAATTGTCTTTTCATCCCAACTAAATAATATTATCACCACATTTGACACATCACAAGTGTTATCTTTGCCTAAATTGTGTGTTTTCCTGAAAGATTATCTTTACACTAAACCAACTTTCATGATTATTTGTACCATTTAACATATAATGGACATTCCTGAAATAAAAAAGTAAGGAATATTATGTTCATGTTTCATGATACATATAAAATAGAATATTATTAATAATACACTTCTACAACATAGTTCTCAAATCCCAATACATATGAATTTAAATTATTCCACTTAATTTTTAATCCTTTAACAAATTTTCAATATCTTATTCTGTAAAAATTCATTCCTTTCATATTTCATTCTCAGTCTCATTATCATTAATCATAAAACCATTAATCATTCAAACATTTTGATCATTTTCTTAGGATTTCCCCTATGGACATAAATTATCATTATGACCATAATTTCCTCATTTAAAACATTCAACTATTGATGATACCCTTTTGAAACCATTATTCTCATCCATTATTTTAAATATATCATTCACTTTTACCAAGAAAATAATTTATCTATGTCTTTATAATCCACACCGCGAACACTTTCCAGTTTCATTAATTGAATCTCCTCAATGATTCTTCCCACGTACATAACATGATTAAATATGAGATTTCATTCTTATATAGTCATCATGAAACTCCATTTTCCTCTTGTATGGTGTTTCAATAAAGTCACCGAAGTTGAGATTTTTGATTGTATTATGAGATTTATTATTATTCATAATAACAAGGTATATCTTTTTGGACCCTATTTCATTTGGTAAATCAAGAGGAACATCATTCCGTTGTCCATGACATTCACCATTAACTTGAATTTTCTTCATTAAATCCATTATTTAAAACTAAAATCATTAGGTAAGAAACCATAATATTAATGATAAAATGAGTAATAATATATAGGATGCCTAAATATTGGAACCGTTTGTTCAATCATTGATACCTTATGATTACCCTAGGTCATCCATGATTATCATATATTAAATTTTTTTATAACATTACATAAATAAAATATGGATTAACAAAAAGATTATAAACCAGGAGTGTTCAACCAAGTGTGCATCAGACCCGTTGTCATGTACAATGTGATGATTAAGTCGATCTCAATGTTTCATTTATAGGGATATTACCCCTAGTAATAACGTCTCCATAACCACATCCACCTGTAGTATATAGACATGGTTTTAATTTTATAGAAAATCACATATTCTCTTCCTTACCAAAAAAATTATAATGTCATCCTATACTTATAATTATCCCTATTTTTTACAAAAAAAATTTAACCCTCAACTCCAAAGTTTGAATAATCAATAATATAATACCAACTATAATGGACTAGACATTTCATACATAAATATTACTTCTTAATAGATGAATATTCAATACATTATACAAAATATATATTCTTGAGGACCCTATAAGTTTACAATCATTGGATATTAGTTATAAAATCTTCTTTTTTAATGAATGACATTCAATGTATCCCATAAATATATTCCCTCATAGAGCACTTCATATAAATACCACACTAAAATATTCTACACATCCCTGGGAATAGAAGCATAAGAAAAGTGAGAGCTTAGATGTTGAATAAGGGTAAACATGGGAGATATAAATTAATCATTAGATGAAATCATAAGATAAGAATAAGGGAAAGATAATCTTACCGTATCATATAAAGTAAATGATATGTCTAATACATAACATAGGAATAAGTTTTGTAATAATATATTAATATTTCAAAGTACATGAATCATAAGAATGAAAATTCACTTTAACTCAATAATGAACCATAATATCATATCGTAGATGTGCGTGGCATCATCATAGTCTAAAAATCATTTTATATGTTAAGGTTAATTAAATATACCACAATATCAGACATAATCGCCTATTTCCTCTAGTCGATCTATAAAATAGAATTTTTTTTCACATAGAATATCAATAAAATTCACTTAATTCTTTACAGATCCATCACATCATCATCTTTACCATAAAAAATCTAACATATCTACTTGTTTTCGATAGCTATCTCATGGTATATAATACCTTACCCAATACATTATAGGGAGAAAATTGTACTATTGATCTCAAAAATAAAATCATAAAAATGTGTTCCATAATATTTTAAAACGTTCAACATCTCTGAACTCAGGAAAAGAAATTAATTTCCTAAATTTTTCATTAATGTTTAACCAGTGGAAAATGGAATGACTTTCATCAAAATCATGTTATCATAAAAATAATCCATCTAGAAAGAGTTAAGGATCTTATTTTTAGATAATAGATCTTTAAAATATTATGTATCATCATTGGATGTCATCGTAGATAGAAAAAAAATTTAAATATCACATGGAATAATATTTTAGGTATATAAATTTTCCATTTTAAAATCACTTTTATTTTGAAAATATATGAACATATAAATGAAATTATTTTATATGTAAATAAATTGTAACTTATAATTATTGATTTGAGTACCGACATATTTCACAGGTATTTTCTTTCATAGATGACATGGCCTTCTGGGACATAGCTTCCATAGGAGATGGATCCCTTGGACTCCTCCTACAATTTGTTGGAAGATTAACATTGATGAATCTTCTGTTGTGGGGGAGATGTTATGAGGTAGAATTATTATGTATTATAGGGAATATGTGGTAATTTTATTTAGTTATTTTTATATTTTGGGTAATTTTAATGGGGAATATTAATGTTCATTGTTCACTGGTCCCAATATGAGAAACGTTCACACCATGTCATTTCTATGGTGGAATCTGACTCTATTGTTATGGTGGTTCTTCTACTTAAAGAATATAGATCATCATGGGAACTATCCTATTATAACAAGATGTTTTGGATGATTTGGGATTAGGGCATTGAGGTAATTTATACCTGGAGAGATGGAAACATTACAATAGACACATTAGCTTTGAAATAGAGTGGTAGTAGTAGACTCATTATTTATTATAGAACTGGTTCTCTACCATAGTATTGTTTCATATTTTATTAAGGGTGATGATATTGGACATCACCAATTTTTCCCACCCTGATTCTATTATATTTATCTCTTTTTTCATAAAAATACATCTTTCAATGAATGTTATTAAAATCGCTGTTCTGGGAGATAACTGCTTCTTTTTCTATGCATGTTTAATTCTCTCTATATCAGTCTTTATACATTGCTCATGGTCCCCAATTTTATGAATGTTAATAATTTTATTAAAATAACATATATTATTTATATATATTTTTATTATCATTAATTAAAATTAAATTTATAAAAAATAATTACACCATTCATGGGGAGGGTTGTTCATACATACAAATGAACAATATATCCATTTTTCTACAGATCGATTGAAATAAAGTTAAATAATAATTCATATTTTATAAAAAATTATTATATAACACACACACACACAAATATATATATATATATATCACATATAAACATTATCTTATTCTTTATAACCTTCCATATAAAATATAAATGAAAAATGATCTCATATTATCATGGAAATGATACTCCACACATACGCTCGAACGATGTTATCGTTTTTTAAAGGATTGGATGGTTATAAGGTAGAAAAGATATTATCATATAAGAGGTATAATTATATCATAAATATTATACATAAACAATAAATCCTTCATAATACCCATCCATAAAATATTTTAATGAAAAATTAATTGTATTGCTAAGTGGAGACACTAAGCAGTATGCACACATGAGTTATACTTTCAATTCTACCGTAATTAGAAAGAGGTTATATCATTGATTTTTAATAATCATAATAAAATTTAGGAAATTTTAGGATACTTAATATATTTATATATGAAAAATATCATATATTAAAGGATGTTTTTATGAGTATAAAAAGAAAGGTATTGGTTATGTCGATTACCTCTTCTTTGAGATGACTCCTTTAGATCTTGTCTAAATGTTTCCAGGGATGGTCTTTTGGGAAGAACAGAACCTCTATAATGTAGATAGTGATGTGTAAAAGATAATTTTTCTAATTATGGTTGATATATATGTAGACACGTGGTGAAATGATTTGAGGGATGATGCACCCTTTTGTAATTGAGGTTAGGGGAACCTTTGGAATTTCCTTAAAAAAATTAAATATAATAAGAGTATTCTAGTGAAAATTATTTTAAAATGGTCAAGGGTTATATTAGAGTGTGATATATGATTTAAATACCATAAAAAATAAAATATTTATAATTTTAATATATTTTTAACAGGTAAATGTTTGTTCAACCCCTTAATTAAAATATTATATCATTAACCCTGGTAACATATTTATCACTTGTAAAAAGTAATAATATTACATAGATTGTAACCATTTTCTAATAAATGGACATAGGATGTTATTTTAAAACATATAATATCCCCTTAGTTGTTATTTATTATTTTTAGGATTTTTTGATAATTAAATAAAATACTATTTTCATGATATATCATTATTTACAATTATGACACGATCTATTACATTGAAATAAACAACATAAAACATAGATATAATTTGAAAATATTAATTAAAAATATACCAAAAATGTCATGGTAATAAATAAATTTCTTATATCACTGTAATTATATAATAATATAATACTTTTAAAAATTTTAATATCATTTATTTAATTTTTCCATTAAATGAATAATCATTACATCAATGATGCATATGTATTTAAGGAAATTATTTAATTCCTAAAAATTTAAAATAAATTACCATCATGAAAATAATTTCATTAAGAACAAATTTACTATTAATTTTCTTTAATTACTAATTTACCCCCTATGTGATCACAGAATGGTTATTTAAAAATAAGAGAGTGATATTGGGTCACTTCCTTCGGTTCAAATAATATAATAGTAATTTTAATTACAAATATCCCCAAATAAATCAAAATTCAAGTCTAATACGTTATGGGAGAAATTTTCTTCATACTATAATAAATATTAGGAATTATTACGACGTTATTACTAAATTTTAATCTAGATTTACATGATTTTCCCTTTACCAAGGTGATAAATTATACCCCGGTTTTTATTCATTTTGACCACATATAAAATGCATCTATTTAAAATAATTGAAACTAATTATTATAAACATGGAATAATTTTTTCATGATTAAATTTTTAGATATGGTATAAATTTATTTTAATATAAATGTGTTAAAAATATAAAATCCGTTTTAAAAAACAAAGAATTTTTGTCACCAAAATGAAATTATAAAAAATCATGTATAATGAAGATTAAAATGTGTTTATTTAGATCATATATAATTAAATAATTATTATTTTAATTTTGCATATAATTCTAATCATAATGACAATTTTTATAAATATAACATGATTGTTTTATTAAAATATTTTTTCACTATTCAGTGAAAAATCAATCCTTTCATAAAAGTATAAAAATATCACCCAAAGAGTTATATGATATGTTTATTTCAAAATCAATTTTTGTATTATCAAATAATTTTTTTAGATTTTAAAAATAATAATATAATACATTCAAATAATGTAATATAAATTAATTTTTAATGAATTAAATGACTTAAATAAAATTGGGTAATTAATCGACAAGTATTTATATTTTGAAGAGAAATATTATATAACTAAAAATTTATTTAATATTATATAGAATTAAATTTAATATATAGATGATATCATTAAAATTTAATATTTTAAATATTATACTTTGGTTCTCTTAATTTCTTGGTTTCATGTAATAAAAGATATCGAAGAAGTTAAATATATTTGAAAGAAAATTTTCATAATATCATAGGGTGTTATGGTGAGTGGGGAAATCCACACATGTAGACTCAAATATTTGGATCCAAATTCATGAACATGATCCTCCTTCATCTAAAAAACACTAGGTATCACTTTAAATCCATTTTAGAACATTGTTTATTCTTTTATAGACTTTGATAAAGTGATGATCAATGTGGTGGTAATCTTTCTATTGAAAGGTGTAAAAGCATTAAAAAAAGCATAATACTAAAGAGAATTCTCTCTTATCTTGGTTATCCTATACATTAACACTTTTATATGGGATGATTCCAGGATTAAATTCCAATAATAGCCTGTTAGACCAGAAAATATCAAAATCTCAATGCCATTATTTAGATTATATCAAGATACATTTTTTAATAACTACATTATGTCTAATAAGACTCCAAAAAATGAGATAACATGACCTAAAAAGTACACTATATGAATCGAAAAAACTATATTTGGATTTTGTGGTGTATATTTTATTCTCTTTTAGTGCAATCATTATTAGTTAATGATGCTGGGCATGAACTTCTACAGTCTATGATCACACCAGGATTTCATCAATGAAGATCGAAATAAACTAATCCAGGGATAGGTGGAATATCTAAATCACCATGTCCATGAATATCGTTGGTTAATTCATTATAATTAATTAAATTACTTTAAACTCATATTAGATATATGTACTCTTAAACTAAATTCAATGTATATTTGATCAAATTACTCTCAACTGATGGTACCCTAGCCTATCTTGAGGAATATTTAATTACCTATCAGATGATTGAAAATATAATCAATACATGGATGGGGATACATATTCTATAATGTGATTTAGTTCAGTCTCTATTAATCCACACTTCTGTGAAAAGTCCTCTTTGAATTCTTGGATGAAATCATAGGAGAACCCAATAGTGAGGTACTGGGCCATATGAAACCCTTTTCCTTATGGTCTTCCAAACATTGCTTCAACTCTCAAAGTGTCTCTAGTACCATCTTGTAAGGTAATATAGAAGCAGGAATAACTCCCAACACCTTCTAATCAATCAATTTCGTCTCCTTATATATTGTTACACTAGATAACTCTTGAGGAATGTCATCCAAAAAGTAGTACACTATGGGATGAAAATTTATATGTTGCATTCCATCATCATTTAAATAAATGAACATCAGTTAGGCCATGAGATAATGTAGTCTCATCTAGATTGGCCCCATATTATTATCCTAATGATTAAAATACTTCTAAATGGATATAGATTCCTCATTCCAGAGGTAGAAAGGTAAATATCCTCTAAAAAATACTTTATATGATCCTAATATAAAACTATCCAATCAATTCCAAAAATCAGTTCTTATCCTTCTTGTTCTATTAAAAACATATCCCCATGGAATCTAAATCACCATGTTTCAATAAAAACCCCTTACAACATCTGATACCCTACGATCACATTCATAATAGTTCTTTAGTGGTAATAGCACAATAAAATCTCTTAGAAGCCAACCCAAAGTCATTGTAATATTTATAAAATAAAATATAATGAGATAATCATGAAAAAATAGGTAATGGTTTAAGACATCAAAATCATATCTTTGATAGTTGAAGTTCTCACCTCCAGACTTGCCAGAATATACTATATTACATTCAATTGACCCATCCCTCTACCTTAGCCTCGAGTGTGATTCCCATAAGGGTCAACATCCTACTAAAACTGATGCAATTATGTTGGATGAGCTTGTCCCCTACCCCATCAAGAGCATCTGATGGAACTCCAACTACCTAACTTTAGAATGGTATATTCATCCTTCCATGAATCTGATTCTAGTCCTGATCCTATGGTATTTCAATCTTTCTACATTCTCTAATAAAACATCTACATATGGATCATCCTACCAAAAGTTAATCAATCCAAAGCAGGGTAAAGAAACTATGTGTGCTTGTGGCTAGCTCTAAAACAATAAAACTACTATACCAGGTCATGGTTTGGATATAGATGTATGATCCCCTATATTCCCTACCCTTGACTTCACCTAAAGAATCTATAATATTGTTGCATCTTATTTGATGAATAATTCCCCCCAAACTACCCCAGTAAGACCTTTTCCATCCACAATATCCCTCCCTCGGGCCCATTTCCACAATAAGAACTAAATTGATCATATATGTAAAGGTTATTTGGTTAAATTAATTTTCTAATTACATGATCCCATAATGAATCACATCTATGAAATGATTCACATTAGAGATCTCATAGTTTAAAAAGGATGGAGGAAGATTATGCAATTCAGTGAACCGTACATTGTAGTCCATCACAAACTATCACCCCTAAATCAGGTGCATGATCCTCGAGCCCTATTGACCTTTAACATCTGTTCATAACGGTTTCCAATGAAATTTATCCCAAATTCCTTCCTGGTTTGGTCCCATTACTGACATTCTTACTCTAGAATGTCCCACCAGTGCTTGGATGGTATTTATATCATATCAAAAAATGGGTTGAACTCTATTCTATAGGTGTCTAAATATTATTTAGGATCATATGGAATGATTTTATCCAAAACCAATCTTCCATGGAACCTCCCTTTCCAATGAACATAGGTAGATTCCATAGATTGAAGTGTATCATTAGATAATATATCCATGGAATGTTATTAGAAGTCATTTTATCCGTGTATCTTAGGACCCCCTAGAAACTATCATTGGGAAACAAATCTATATGATTCTATGAAGTAACAGATATTTCTGAACCAATATTGTGAGGGGTGTGATGATTATCACTACCCTGAAACTCAATACAATGTCATAATAGAATTATTTTCTCAAAAATTATGATGAAACACTTTATTTTATAGGATATTGAATAAGTCCATCCTCATAATGTCAAAGAAATAATAGAAAAAAACTAGGGTATGTTTAATGTAGTACTTGCACTCACAAGTGAATTGACATTTATTAACAATTTCATTTAATTCCATTTATCAGATTTATAAAGGGATTAATTTTTATAGTTTATATAGTCCAAATTTCACATGCAATAAAACATATATTGAATGAATAGTGAATGTTAATATATATCATATATACCTATCCTAATTAATTCTTACTCTCCCCATGACATATGACCCCTGATTATAATCTCAATATATAGTATCACTAAAAAATAGGTGAATAACTAAGGTGATGTAGGATAAGAATAGTAATGAGTGAACATCATGAAATATAATCCCAGAAATGGGTGTATGGGGATTCGCCAGAAGATGGGTAACATAGTACCAAGGATGATCTCATTATCATTCCCTGAAACATCCTAGTATCTTATAAAAATTCCTAAATGTTAAAGTGATTCAAAATTCCTGGGATCTGATTGCACTATATATCAACCCCAGCTTAGTGACCGCTCCCATAACTAAGAAATATATCCACTAGACTATAGGTATTCATCCCCCACTACTAGAAGCTACCAACTAGTAGTGATGGAGTAAGATATATACTGAGGATAATATACCCACTCAAATTAAGTTGAAATAAAAAAAAACCAATAATTTAAATCATTAAAAATACATCCCAAATAAAATAAGGGATATAATATCTAAATAATAACTAATACCATGTCATTACATGTTGAATGTAACAAATTTAATATAATAAAAAGTATATTAAACTTATTAATTAATATACATAACCAATCTCTTTCCCAAACTAGTGCATGTCCCATTTTAAGATCCCGAAATATCTAGAAAGAAATCAATAAAATTTTGGGCCCCGTGATATTTTCCAAATCTATATCCATTAAATCATTTTGAGTGCAATATGATGCCCAAATAGGGTCTGAATATAACTTAGTAGAATGACACTCTTGGAAAATATCATATCCTTAATTTATAATTACTTCATGTAATAATAAAATAACCAAAAAATTATTTCATATATTAATTAAGAGTTTTAAATAAACCATCATCCTTTTGATGTCTTGGGTGAAACTCATAGATAACCATATATTCATCATCCCCATGATAGATGTCACATTTATGTGGTAAATTATACTATCTATTAAAAATCATCCAAACCACTGGCATATTCTATTTTTCAGGATGAATCACTAATGCCATATCATGAAATAGTAATATACTCCCCAAAAAACAAGAATATATCCCTCATGAAAACAATATATAGTATATCTTACCCTCTGGTGGATCTTACCCTTTCATATTACATTCAAGATGTATTAAATACCATGCATCATTAACTTAAGAGGACACACAACCTTGTACCTAGCCTGAGGAGATAATGTGACTCTACATCATACCCTTAATGAATCCATTCCAATGAATGTTACCATCAGGAATCATAAAACCCATAATCTTACCATCAGGCATTATATATTCATACACCATACCCTTCGGCATCATTTATCTCAATCTATAGTAAACAACATAAGCTTTGGTCGTAGTAATATAGAGATTGAAAAAGTAATATAGCATCATGCCATCAAACATCAAGAATACACATGAGTTATAAAAATATGATAAGAAAGAAAAAACCTAACAAATCACAAAGTATATAAAACACGACATTACATTCAAGATAGGTTAATTAACACATTTACTAATTAGTAACAAATTATTTTATTGAACCATGGTACCAATTTTCATAATAACTTTTTAAATTCCTTTTCAAGTATATATTATACCAATCAAATAATCACATTACATTATATCCATAATTCACATGGTTAACATGCCTAAACCAATAAAATACCAAATCATAATTTTATGTCACGTGAATCACATTCACACCAATTTAACATTTACCATATCATTCCAATATCCTCTTTGATCTATTTTCCATTTCAACAATTCCAATTCAACACATGTAAAAAGGTAGGAAAATATACCAGGTGGTTACATGTTTGGCCATAATACCAACAGATACAATAGGATATATGGGGGTTTGGCATAAGTAATCGTCAAAGAAGTTGGTTAACATTTAGTTTTGGAAACACAAATAGTGTTCCGACATGGTTTCATATGTTTTTTATTTTATAAAAACCTAATGAAGACTCATATAGATTACTTAGACCACCTACCTTCTGTTTAGGAAATATGATAACTTCAATCATGAACTAGATTTATGTCAAAATAAAATATCCCATATTGATAGTATTTTTACATGCCTCATTAATATTGGAAGATGGATATTGAAAGAGGAAACACGATGATTTCAAGAAAAAATGACGAAATATCAAATTTCCATCAACATGTATAGAACCTATGATCAATATATAAAAGGGAATATTTGGAGAGGATTTAAAATGTATGATTTCCTTTCACATACACTAATCCCATCTTTGGTTCGTATTATGGTGTTTTGGCTTCTAAAAAGGGGTTTTAGGGTACATAATTACAGCACGACCCCTGACTTCTATGGCTGATCATGGAACCACTAGAGTGTTAGTGGGTTCCCACTATGTAGAGACCCAAAGCTTGACATACATGGATATTACATTACTTTAGCGGAATAATTAATACATAAAAATAACAGACACACAAGGATCGTAATAGTTTAGTGTCTTTGGAAACTCGGAACGTAATCTTCTAATCGTGGTGAAAGATATTCAACAACTCCCATAAAGGTCTTCCTACTTTTGTTTCCTAACTTAAAATCTTTCTTTTAATCCTGTGGGAAAATAAAACATAAAAACGGTGAGCTCAAATTCTCAGTAAGGGTAAGCATGGATAAAATAAAACATACCATATACATTTGAACTTAAAAAAAACATGAACATTAAAAATCTTGAACAACGACATAAAACATAGAAGTACATAAGGAATAGATCATAATGGAACATAAATCATGATAAAATATCATGGGAATAAAACATGTAATTGTGTCATCCATTAAGCACGTGTAAAGATTTCCATATTATCCAAGGCATTGCTGCCAAGACGATCTTAGTGGACAAAGTCCCTTTCTGAATCGAGTTCACTCCTCATTTCAGTCCTGTTTTACAGAACCGGTTTAACCTGCCGTTCCATTCATGTCTATCTCATGAGATATAAATCTTTACCCAATGCATTGGAGGGAGATATAGGACCCACCCATCTCATAATGAAATCATTCTTTCGTGTGCCACAAAATCATAAATCATACATCATAGCATAACCCAATAAATAAAATGGGTTTCATAAACATCATCCCATCATCACATAATCCATATAAAAGAAATGGATATAATTTCATAATAAGAAAATTGAAACCATTTAAATCATAAAGACACGATACACATATGAAATAATGTCATCTTAGAAGTAAAATGGTTTTGATAAAATACTTGAAATGAATTCTTGAGAAAATATCCTTTCTTCATCAAAATCATTCCCTTTTTTCAAAATGTCATGCAATTTTAAAAGAAACTGATTTTTGTTAAAAATAGTCATGAAATATTTTGGAGGGAGATTCATGAAACTAAGGATTTATAAAACCTTAAAAATCTGTTCGTGCCGTATAAGTTAAAAAAAACATTCTTCTCCTACTTTTGCCAGAAAAGTCAAAAAGTAACTCGTAACGTAAAAAAAAGAAAGATTCCTTAAATAACATGTATTAAAAGTCAAGAATGGTTAAAATGACTTTAAACATGCATGGAAACACTTTTATAAAACATTTACATGGATGATAGAAATATCCCCAGCAAATACTTACGAATAAGCAATCTCGGATAAAAATGAGATTTGCAGAATTATCCCTTACCTTAGGTCCGATTTGATTCATAAGTATCTGAACCTCTTGTATAATGATTTAAATAATGTTATTGACTCATTCCAGAATAATACTTATTTTTATGATATCATACATGTTCATATTATTATCTTCTTATTAGTAATATTCCATTACTACTTGTTATTCGGTTGTTTATTACTTTTTGTTCTTATGCGTTTTTTGTCGAGTAAATTCTTATTCTTCTATTTAGGTTATAGATACCTCATTTCAAGAATGGTATTAGTGTAATATATATCATATTAATTCATTCAATTCATTTATATAATCATTATGCAATTAAGATCATGTAGAACGATTCGCATCACATCGTGGAGACGGTATTCCGTATGTACGCACGAGTGATGATATTGTTCCTATGATCGTGGAATTGTATTGGAGTGTATGTATACTATTTCAGAATCAATATCACTTTATAATAGTCATATATAGTCATTATTTACACCATTATACCCATCCAAGTAAGGTGGTGGTGGAAAATAGATTACACCACGGCGTGGAGACGGTATTCCGTACGTACGCACGAGTGATGATATTGTTCCTATGATCGTGGAATTGTATTGGAGTGTATGTATACTATTTCAGAATCAATATCACTTTATAATAGTCATATATAGTCATTATTTACACCATTATACCCATCCAAGTAAGTTGGTGGTGGAAAATAGATTACACCACGGCGTGGAGACGGTATAATTTTATGTATTATCATTGAACACATTTAGAGAACTATAGATGAAGTGGACCCTCATGGAGAGAGTTCTAGACACATGTGATCTATAACATCATTCATGAAATTTAAAATAATGGTGTAGTAGTTGGAATACATGATTCCTAGTGTTGTGATGGATTATTTGAACACAATGTTTCAAGAGTGGATTAGTATCTAGAACCCCTAGTGATAATTTCACTCTTAGTAGATGTGGGTGATATTAGAGAAACTATCCTCACTATAATTTTATTTGTAAGAATAGGGAAATGTGGTGTTCTTTTTTTTATTATTATATTTCCCACATGCTAATATGTTTTAGAGGTACAATATAGAATCCTTGATTAGGGAATAATTTTTAATTATTCCTTTAATGTCAGTGTACATGATATATTCTACTAAAGGAATGGAGTACACTATTTTCATTAATATTGAGTTCTAGTGTTCCAATAAAATTTGTCTTCGGTGTTATTATGGGTAGTTTTGAATTACGGTCACCTAATAAGGAGAGTGTCCATGGTGGTGTATGAATATTGAAGGATTTTTGTTTTTATAATTGTGTATATAGAAACATGATGTAGGATGCTTCATTTCATATTATGTTTTTGAGGTCCCAAAAGTTCTGGTTAGTGTTATCATTAGGTTTGGATCTGAAAAAGCTGTTCATTTGAATGGGTCCAGATCATCTACTTTTGATTTTGGTGGGGTAATGTAATGGTTGGTTGAATGGAATGATATAGATGTTGGTTCCATTACATGATGGGATTGAATGTATTTATTCAAAGACGAAACAAAAACCAACCATGGAAATCAAGACATGTGGGTACGATCTTATTTGAAGTTGATTCTGTGATTATATTATAACACCCCATGATTTTATAATATTTTATATTTAATAATATTTACCTTTATGATAGATGGTGAGGAATAAAGCACAAAAAAGTGAAAATTTAGTTTTTAAAATATAAAATAAATGAAATTATTGAATAATTAAATGAAATTTACCTACTAAATTAATTTTAAAAGGACAAAGTCACTTAACAGAACAATATTGATTCTTGAGAATTTATTTTGAATTTTTTTTAATAATTAATTTTTGATATACATAATTATTATTATGAATTGTATAAATAATTTATTTCATTAAAATGACTTAATAATTAATAAAATCAATTACACAAACTAAGGAAATATTTAAGTACTGATAAGGAAAATTAATCGAATAATTCATGGTTCAATTAAAATGTTTTGATTATAAAAGTTCCTTTCATTAGTATGTTTTTTTAAAATTTAATTTCCCATATATAGAGTATTAAAATTATTTTAAATCGTTTTTTATTAATGTAATAAATTAAATAATCACTCAAATATAGATTATCAGTCGGTTATAAATGAAAAGAAAACCATTTGAATGTAAAATAATATATTTTTCACAAAATTGTTTTTATGGGTGCAATATATTTGATCTTAATCAATTAAATTATTAAATATTTATTATTAATTTAAATGAAATTATTATATAATATATTTTAATAAAATTATATTCATTTAATGGGTTTTATAAGGAAAATAATGAGAAGAAAATAATTTTAATGCATAATAATATAGGATTTTTCTTCAAAAAATGGTTGTGTGCGTATTGCATACAAATATTATAATTAATTTGTATGAAATTTGGAAGTTAAATATTATTAAATGGATTCAATATTTGGAACAATAATTTCTAAATTTGTTTATATGAGTAATTTCATTTTTAGTCAAAAGAATGACTTACCCTGGAAAATATTATGGTGTCATAGTAAAGGTTAATATGGTTATGGGAGTTAAACAATGTTATAAGGATTATTATATAATAAACATATCTATATCTAATTTTTTGATTGTATTTATACCTAAAAATGAATTATATTTTACTATTTTATTACTTTGTTCCACTTTACCAATGAAAATAATATATATTATTTTAGTGTTGAGGGTATTTACATGGGTGATACTCCCATTATTTATAATAGTGGACCACATATCCTCACCTATCTATATATATTGGGAACATTGGCCTAATAAATATATACCCAAATAAATTACTCACTCTTCTACCCACATCATTTTGGTTCTTTTCTCCTCAATATACAAACCTAAATAGGGTTAAGATGTTATTCAAAGAAGGATACCCAATGAAGCTGTAAATTTCATAACCGAGTTCTTTTGATTTTATTTATTATTCCACGTATAATTAATCTATTATATACATAATAAAATAATGGAATAATTATCCGAACTATACTAAAATTTTATTATAGTTATGCAATAACCATTATAAACATATCATCCACCAAAAATAAAATAAATGTGTCGTTCATAGATACATGTAGGCAACCACCCCATAAAATGATGTATTTAATTTTTCATAATCAAATTTCAAGTATGGATATATTGATAGATATAATCAATATGTATGATATTTATAAAATAATAATAATTTTGTAAATATAAATGATTATTCACCTTCATTTCTTTACTTCTATTGAAATGTAAAAACATCACTTATGCGTACATGGTGAATACCACTTCCATGAGCTAATGAAATTAGTTTTTTATAACCTAATTACAAGAATAGTTCTAAAAATATATATTATAAAAAAATATAGTTCTATATATAATTAAACTAGTACCAATCTTCAAGGACCATTTTCACTGTACTGAAGCATACACAGGAAACAAAACAATTTACACTAGAATATTGATTTTAATGATGAGTTGAAAATTGATGATTATTTGAAATTATAAGGGAATTATATATTATATTATAAGTGTGAATATGGTTTAATTATATATTTAAATTAAATCTATATTTATTATAATGAATATTATAGTTCATGTGAATAAAATTCAGGACTTGGGGAAGGGGATTCTGTTACGAACTCACTTTTTATCAGGATTGATTATTACTCATTTTACATTGCAAGAAATTGTATGTTACATAACTTATAAACAAAATTTATTTTATTCTCTAATTTTATCACGAATGTTCATGTACTATTTCCGCTTCCCCACTTAATGGTACTAAAAATTTATAAAAGATTTTTTTTATATGAAAAACTAACTTATTTCCCCTTGTTGGTTAGCAATATTTATCTTCAATATCCATGTTACTAAAATTATTAAAGAAGTTATTATACACTCTTAATTTAATTATAATGAAATTTTTATACTTTATTTTAATATATTAAATCTATTTAAAATATATTTTTTGTTTTTTTCATACGATATATTTTTGACATTATTTAAATAATTCTGAAGAAAATGTTTTTAAATTTTAAAAGAATGAATATATTAAAATACTATTATATCTTTTATTATTTACTATTAATCCTCGATAATGTTCCCCATTCTTGAAATATATTTATACTTCCATTTTTAGTAATTTTTCTATAAGAGTTATTAAAATAAAAGGATGTTTTCAATTGTTTTCAAAAGCATATTTCAAATGGGTTTAGAATGGTATTTTGCATCTATGTAAATATCATGTTATAATTTTTATCCTTAACTATGGAAATGATCTTATAATAACATCTAATTTATTTTAGTAGATGTATTTTGAAAATGATGTATTTAGGATGATTTCATGAATCATTTTTCCTTCCCATGTGTTAATTAAGGTATGATGAAATGATGATTGTTTTTATGATCTTTTTGGTACATATATATGGTTTTCATTTTCTGATGGGTATGAATATAATTATAATTATGTCCAATACATTGGGTAAAAATATAAATGTCCTATGCCAATATGAAAGGTAATGGTGAGTGAACTCACTCCACTATGGGTCTCTATCCACCTTGTTTGTCGGAATGAGGAGTCAACCCAATCAACTATGGCACTCTGTAAATTATTATAGTCTTGGAATTGATCCTTGAATATGAAAATAATTTTCCTTTATTATGGGTTTAAAAAACTTATTTATTATGCTAATGATATTTTATAATGTACCACGTTTTTTATGATTTTACGCTCATTTGAATATTGTATTTATAATGGAAAATATAGAAGTAATGATTCATGATTTTTGTTCTATGAATTTTTGTGTGTGTTTTTGTAAGTTCTGATTTTCTTATCATTCCCTTATATGTATGTTAGTGTCAATTATGATCAATGATTGATATCTCCCATTTTTTACCGATATTATGCATATGTTCTCACCATTTATTAGGTTTACATTTCCCTAGGTTAGGAAGAAAGGTTTTATGTTATGTATTTCTAATAGGGGAAATTGTGAGAGTAATTATTCTTGGATATATTTAAGATCTTTTAGGATTTTTTTTATTATGTATATAATCAACAAAGAATCTATAATTGTATGGTTTGTGGACACCAATTACGGAAATAAAAATGAATATTAATTTAAAATGTTGTAATACATATGAAAGTGATTATCTGGTTTCCATTGTTGGTATCAATGTAGGGTTTACATATTTTTGGAGATCATGTTATGAGAAATGAGTGGATGGAGCCTATGATAACCTATGATAATGAAAAATTACATGGGATAGTCCTAAAGTGTAATTGGTTGATACAAATGTGACATAAATTTGGATATCTTTTGAATTATTGTTATTATTTATGATCGATCACTTTGATTATTGATTCATAACACTAAAACAATTCTTTTTGGTTTTACAAAAATGTGGGAACTTAGAATTATCATGATAAAAATGAATGTGAAAACCCATACAAGGACTTTCATCCTTATAATCCAAATGCATTGGGTGATGTGATAAAAAATAATATATCTATTCTAACCTAACACTATCATGATATTAATGGTAACATGAATCATGATGAAGATTAAACCATCCAAAGGAAGGAATAAATCACTATTGAGTCATGTATATTGAAACATCCAGCTTACATCACTGGACCCTCTCCTAAAATTATTGTTGATATATTGATCAATGCTATAATGAACATTTTTCTCATTTTTCAATGCTCAAAAAATGAGAACTTTGTTTTCGATTTTTTTCATTTGGAAGGATAAGCTAATACGGTGGATCCTTATAAATAATGAAAGACAAGAGGTTGAAATTGACTCAATACAATGGGAATATTTTAAGAAGGTATTTTAAATAATTATATTCCATGAAATATTTTTATTGAAATAATGATATAATTCTTGGAACTAAAGTAGAAATATGAGGAATCCATTGTTACCTATGAGGGAAATTTCACCAGACATTCAATGTATGTTTTTAGTTTTATCATTGATCATGAATAATAAATTGACCTATTATATAGTGGACTAAGACCAAGTCTCCAAAATGAATATTTTATAAGATACTCTATTAGCCATAAATTATTCATTAAAATTTCTATCAAGGTAGAAACTGTGAGAAGATACATTCTTTATTCCATTGGGTTTTGGCACAATAAGGGACAAATGTATTTTCAGGGAGATTCAAATATTGAAACCCATGTAATAATAAAAATTACCCATTATTTATATGAAAAATGAGAAAATAATATCATGGAAAAAATTTCTTAAGGTGATTGGAAAATATTTTAAGTTTTTAAAATAAGGTCATTGAGAAAATGAATGCTTATGTGATGGGAAATGGAAAACCAATGAAATAAATTGAGGGAAATCTCAACAAAATTTTCCACCCACACTCCAATGCTATAATTTCATGGAGTATGAACATTACACTAAATAGTTCATGAATAAAAGGGTTTTCAATTAAAATTATCATTTAAATCATCTTAAACTATTGAATGAAGGGAAATATTATGTCATTAAAACTACTAACACGGGACATGAGAATAGTGTGGTGAAAGTCACAATTATCATCCACCATAGTACTAAAAATTTCATATTTGATTCGGTTTATTCCAACTATTTTATATTTGAATAATTTAATATGTGTATCACATCACCTATTCAATATTTCGATATTGATTTATTTGTGGATACCTCAATTGGTATAATTATTTCAATTAATGTTAATACCTTCACTCTAATATATTTTTAGGGTAATATGTATCCTAACAAATTTTTATTCTTTGTATAATTTAATTTGATGTAATTTTAGACATGAATTAAATGTATCTATATAGAAAAAAATTAAATACTTAGAAATTGATGTAACATTTGATATATTGATCAACCTATGGTTTCACATCCTTGTGATGATGAACAAGAATATCCAATGAAAATTAATTCCATCATATGGGTCTTAATAACTATTTCTAAGGGTTATTTATCAGAATTTTTTACTAAGAGTGTCAAAATTTATGATATTCCTTTTTTTGAGAATATTTCAATGTATTTGTTTAATACTTTTCCAATATTCCCATAAATTATCAATTTTATATTTCAATAAAACTCATCCCTCGCTCTACCACTATATATATGTTTACTTATAGAATGAGACTAATTTAGTTTCATTAATTATAGATGAAACTCATTGAGAATATATAAAATGGATTCATACTTCCTAGTGCTTCACCATGGGGTGGACTTATTATTTTTGTTAAGAAGAAAGATGGGTTAATGGTTCATCGCATTTATTATCGTGTACATTACAAGTTCACTATAAAGAATATGAATAGTCTATTTTATATTAATAATCTGATTAACCAATATAATATTTCTCTTTACTTTTCAATGGTTGATATTTTACCTATATGTCATCGGTTATGGGTCAAAATGGATGATATACCCAAAAAAACTTCAATATGAGCTATAGACACAATGAATTTTCAGTGATTCCATTGGGACATAGGACTTATTGCACCACATTCACGTTTCTAAAAAACATATACTCTATATATAAACATGATCAGTTTTTGGTAGTCCAAATAGATTATATTCACAAATATTCCAAAAGCATGTAAGATTATGATGATATTTTTTGGATTATGTTGAAGTCCTTGAGGAAGTGGAATTTATATTACAACATCAGCAAGTGTTAATTTTATCTATATAAAGTATCATTCTTTAGTTACATAATTACATGTGAGGGTATGTATGCCGATCCTTCAATGATAGTGAATACTAAGAAGTAGACCCCACTAATCATAATTACTGTGATCCTTAGTTTTCTTAGATCATCCAGATACCATCAATTCATTGAAAAATTCTATCATGTATATAAAATCCACTAATAATTTTGATGTACAAGTGATACAATTTTATTTGGAAAGATAAATTTGAGAAAAATTTGATGGAACTAAATATAAGGTATGACAAACAATACATAAACTACCCTGTAGTGGAGAAGGGTTTACAATATAAAATGTAACATAAAACAATGTATTGGTACTTATTATCATGAAAAATGAAATGGTAGTAGTGTATGGCTACTAAAAATTGAATGTTTGTGAGTAAAATTACCCTATTCATGATTTAGAGCCATTAGAAGTAATATATTCATTGAAAATATAAAGGAAGTGTATTTTAAAATAAGTGTGTGATATATATACTCATCATACAATCATGATATTTATATTCACATATAAAGAGTTGAATATGATCTAAAGGATATTTTTACAATTGAATAAATATTATGACTAATCAGTACATTAATTCTCATGGTAGTTGAACAAGGTGTATGATGCTCCAAGTCAAAATTATTATTCTAGTTTTTCTATTATGAGGATTGTAAGAGATAATAAATTTACTTTTTTATAGTGTATGGACATATAAATCGTGATGGAATGATAAAAATTATATATTGTTCAAATAAATTCCAACCATCAATATATGCTAAGATTAAAGTGGTGAAAATGGAAGATGTGTAGCTACAAGAGAATGTAAGTACTTTTATTTATGTTATACAATTATCATGATGGAATGATAAGATTTTGGATCTATATATCGGTCCTTTAATTTCCATAATTGAAGAAGGATATATTGGATAAATCCCATAGTGCAACATTCTTTATCCATCTTATAAGTACAATGATATATTGAGATATCAAATGATATTTTTGGTTAAAATAAATGAAAAAGTAAATTTTGAGGTACGTACCTCGATGCCTGATATCTCAATAATTTGAGACTAAAACATTTGAATTATGTTGATATGGTGTAACAATTTCCGATATATTTATGGGGATGGGAAGGAATCACTATGGATTTTGTGCATTTCGGGCGCAGCCGAAGCGTGTTGGGTAGTGGAACCAATATTAAAATTTCTATTAACATTGATCAATACAAGATCCTTCACGGTAATAAAACGTTGGATCTTTATAATACATTGAAGAACCAAATTAAATTATGGGATTCCCTAAACCATAGATAGGGTCATCATTTGTGGGTTATAATTAATTTAATTATGAGAAAATAATTACCTTGAGGGAATTAAATTTTCATTGATGTTTCTGGTCACGATCTGATGTGATCCATTATTGTGTCTAAAATTAAAGGGTAGGCTTCCTATAGAGGTGATCCACATGTGATACACAAATCTCTAGATGTTGCCAAAGGGATCTCTGGGGGCTAGTGAAGAGGATCCTTCACTTGCGATGTCTTCTTTCGATCTCCTTAAGAGCCGCTTCCAAAGCACTCCCCTTGATTCGTTGGAGAAGGATATCCCTAATAAATGAGAGCATTCTTGGTGGAAAACAAATTCTCTCTTGGATTGAAATATTTTCACGATCTTCTGTTCACAACCAAAAAGAATAGTTAGTATCATGGGAATAATATAATTGGGATTTTAATTAAATAGAATAATAAAATGAACTAATAACACGAAATCATTTATTCATTTTATTTATATCATAATAATACCCCATATCAAATAATAATAGTTGAATATTATTATTACATGACATGTTCCTAGTTAATTACAACTAATATTATTTAATTAAATAAATAATATTATTTCTCACAAATTCACAGAAAAACTACACGGTGTGTAAATTAATATTCACAGCTTGTACTTATTTCCATTTTATTTATTTCCTCCACCTCCTTTGTTAGACCTTTAATAATGACTATTTATTACTTAAGAAAATTTAACTACATTCCTCACTAATAAACATATTATTTTTTCCACAATATATTTTCTCGAATAACTTGTGTCAAAATATGTGTGATTATACATAAATGAATAATTAATAAACCACAATTAGGAATAATTTATATTCAACTTGTTAAATGAATATTTATCTGAGATACTTGGACACACATTGTGTTTTACCCTATAGGAATTTTTTTAATTGGAATTATGTTGAGAATGCCTAAATTCCATGGTTAGAATATAGAAACATTCAAAGGAATCCATTGAGATAGAATTTAAGGTGGTATTGATGTGTCACCTCCTACAAAAACTTACTGTGTAATGTAATCGCTTTGTCTCGATATCTCGATTCAAACGGGTTGTATGATAGTGCCATTAACCCATGTGAACGATTATTATTTCTTGGACTTCCCATAGTAGAACATGCCTATTCATCACCAAGGCCATGGATTTATTTGGGCTATATCAATCCATAAAGGGGCTGGAGATATCATCATCCAAATAGAAGGGACAAAACTTTTCTCACATTATTTATTAATGCGGTATTACTAATAATGCACCCAACATATCCAACCACGCTATGAACAATATATCATCACATTTTTCATCAATACATCTAAGTGCATGAGTTTCAATACCCATTAATAATAATATTTTATTATAAGGACCAATACCCATGTTCTCAAATAGGAACATCCAATGACACATTGAAATTTGGATTTTCGACTTGTGGGTATCATTCTAATAATATCCTCATGGATATTACCAAGGACACACTCCATGAGAAGGTGAATCAATGTTTTATGAGTCCTCACCCCTAATGGATTGTATAATTTGTGTCCCTAAAATAACATTATTTTTCCATAGAACATATATTTAATAATAGTGTTATGGATCTTCTGGGTTCTCAGCATACAAGCAATCTGATATGCCCCTTTAGTTTAATAGTTGTCCTTAGGACATTAACACATGAATTGTCACACATAATAACAATCATTATGTGATAAGCTATTTGCTAATGAATAAAGTAAAAAGTAGTTGGTTTAGGCCAAAAACTCTATCAAACACCAAATTGGACCAGAACCAACTACTATCAACCATTAACAAGTTAGCTCTCACATGATATTCATTCTCCAGCTCAGATATGAATTTAGTCATGGTTCAACCACTTTCTCTTCCATGGACACTCTACTCACCAAAAATTCACCCCATTGATAGAAGTTATTTAAGAGGTGATACTTCTAGAAAATGTTCTTTTTCTATTGATGTGTCCTTGGTTCTTTTATAAGAGCCACCGCTTCAGTATTATTAGTATACAATGTGATAGGATATTTACTAAAAGGCACCAAATCAATCACTTAGAAAATGTTATGAATCCAGAAGGATTCCTTGGATTCCATTGAAGCTTCTATATATTCAGACTCCACTGTAGAATCTACGACCACTAGCTACTTTGAACTCTTCCACCTCACAGCTCCTCCGTTGAGACAAAAAAAATATCACGATTGACACTTCAGATCATTACGATCACTCTAAAAACTGACACCATCATACCCAATGATGAAAAGCTCCTCATATCGTATATAAACCATGAACATATCCTTGGTTCTTCTCAGATAAAAAAGGATATTCTTAACAGTATTCTAATTTTTTTCTCCTAGATCTACTTGATATCTTCCTACCATGATCAGTGCATATGCAACATCATGCCTGGTATATAACATGGAAAACAAGATGAATCATATATCTAAAGCCTATGGGATCTTAATCATCATATCTTTTACCTGTTGGGTCTGAAGAAACATTTTCTATGAAATATGTTGGCCTTGTTACACTAGATCCAATCCCATTGTGGATTGTTCTATACTAAATCTCGTAAGTATCTGGTCAATGTATACACCCTGACTTAGTCCATGAAGACACCTGGATATAT
The DNA here is from genome assembly GCA_963277665.1 of Viscum album. NCBI lineage: Eukaryota > Viridiplantae > Streptophyta > Magnoliopsida > Santalales > Viscaceae > Viscum > Viscum album. The sequence continues at coordinate 1,615,859,356 of OY728151.1, forward strand.
CACGAATGATCTTGATCCCAGGAATTCATGATTATTCGACTAAGTCTTTCATGGATAATTTTTTTTCCACTATCATTTAACTCATTTTAATACTGATACATCATTTCCATTAAGTTATATGTCATCAACATATACTACTAGGGTAACGACCTCATTTCCATTAAACCAGTTCTCAAAACGTGGTTCACATTCATTCATAATGAAACAAAATTCATTTATGGATTTATAAAATAAAATGTTCCATGACCTGGATTCTTTATTTAATCCATAAATGAATTTATGCAACATGAAAACTTGTTTGGATTCAACTTGTGTGAAAAACCATTCTTGTTGTGTCATATAGACATCCTCTTGAAGGTTCTTGTTAAGGAATTCTATTTTGACATCAATTTCACAAATCATGTAATCATGATAAGAAGTTATGGAAATTATGATTCTTATGGATTTAGGCATGGAAACTAGTGATAAGGTTTCATCATCGCCAATTACTTAACATTTTGTAAATCTGTTAGCAACCATCCATTCATTTTAGGTGCAAACATGACCTTCCATGTCCATCATTCTCTTGAATAACCATTGGAATCCATCATTATTTACATCAACTGGTTTATTGACCATAACCCAAACATGGTTATGATACATGGAATCCATCTCATAATTCATAGCTTCTATCCATCTTGCAGCTACTGAGCTCTCTACTTCTTCTCTGTAGTAGATAGGTTTGTCAATGTCCCACAATAATGATTCACTATCCTCTATGAATAGGAAACAAAATATTTATGGTTCCCTTACCTCTCTTGATCTTCTACATAGTTTTTGTGTTTCTAGAACCTCTTACATGAGGACCTCTAAAACTTGTTCCTATACCAACTCCTCAGTATCATGAGAATAAACTTCATCGAAGTAAATATTTCACCCATTATACCTTTTGAGGATGTTCTCCCTCTCCATAAATATTAGTTTTCTAAAAACAATCACTTTCTTATAAAAAGAGTTATATAGGTAATATGCTTCTGTTACATGGGATATCTTATAAAGATACACCTCATGCCTTGGGGTGCTATTTTGTTGCCTAAGAAAGCCTTAACAATCAACTCACATTCCCATACACGTGTGTGCGAAAAAATTAGTTTCCATCCAATCCATTACTCCAGGGGAATTCCCTTTACTCCCTTTGTTGGTACTCTACTTGATGCGTATTTTAACTTTTTAATTATTATCCCCAAAAGGATAATGGAAGATCTACATGAATCCTAATTAACGTCACCATGTCTAACAAGGTGTGGTTCCTCCATTCACTAATTACATTCCACTATGGTGTATAAGGAGGAGTGAGTTGAGATTGAATCCCAAAATCCCGTAGAAGGTTAATGAACTCTTGGTTTAGATATTATCCACATCGATCTGATCAATGATTCCTTATCTTCTAACCAAGCTGATTCACTACATCATTATTGAACTCCCTAATTTATTATTTGGACTCTAACATATACCTCACAAAGTAGATATATCCATTTCTACTCAAATAATTAGTAAAATTATTTAAGTTTGAATATACATCTCTACCCTCTACTGGAAATCATCCACACACATCTGTGTGTACCAATCCTAGAATTTTTGTTGCCCTTTCACCTTGTCCACCAAAAGAAGACTTGGTCATTTTACCTTGTAACCAAGCGTGATATCCATCATGTGGTTTTAGCTCAGTAGAGTTTGAATAACTATCTTGTAAGATCTTTTTCAATCACTTCTCGTCTGCATGACCAAGATGGTGATGCCACAAATGGGTGTTGTACGAGTCAGGTGAGATTGTTTCGTTATCGATAACCAAAAATTGTTTTTCATAATTTAATACAAACAAAACATTATTTAAAAATTACATACCATAACATACTTTTTTCTTATAAAATAAACATCCCTTATTACCAAAGATGAAAAAAAATCCATACATATCCAAACATGATACAGAAAAAATGTAATCGGAAACACATGGAACAAAAATAAAATATATGTAAAACCAAATGAATCCTAGTTGGCAATGATATATGTTAATTGCCAACAGATAGCACAACTAGACTCGTGGCCTTGGCAGCCCAACTATCCACATATCCTCTATGAATCTTTCTAGATCCCCTTGGTTCATGCTTTTTAATATAGATATGATCTCCACAAGATAAACCAAATCCCCGAAGTGTAGAAATATTAATATTACACTCTATAACAAAACATACCTTTATATTCCCCAAGCTTCAGGGTTCAGTTACACTTCCATTGGCCTAGAATTTCACATGAAAAACATACCAATTCCCATTCCTTTCCCTGCCTTTGGATCTTCCCCTTCTTGGAGAGATGATTATCCGGGGCTTCAGACCATTTATAAACATATGGCCCCTTTTTATTGTCCATTCACTTCATATTACCCATAAGGACTACGTGTCTGTCACACCCCATGTCTTTATCTACACGGATAATCATTTTCAGAACTGCCAATAGACGGTTCTCATTATTTCTCATGTTGTAGTTAATAATAAAGCTAGATAATGTCTTGGTTTGTGATGAAAGGATGAGATCTGTATGTAAGTCATCCTGGAATTTAATTCCCAAGATGTCCAAGCATTTAATGCAGCTTATAAGCATGACTACATGAGTACTCATTGGCACAGACTCTCCAAAATTAGTTGGGAACAAATCATTGATGATATCATATCTCCCTTATCATGCCTTCTATTGATAGAGATTATTAAGGCGGTACATCACACTATATGCAACCATGTTTTCATGGTTCTTCAAGAAATCCTTGGACATGGATGATTGCATGAAAAATTTGAAATACGTGGAATCATACATATGTTTCATATAATGGTATAGTTCCTTATCAATGGCCTCTTTTATAAGAGAAACTATAACAGGCTCCTCCAGCACATAAAATTTCTTCTCATGACGAAGGATGACATGTAAATGCCTCTGCCACTCCTACAAATTGGTGTCAGTGAGAATGTTTTCTTTGTTGAGTATGGTTCTTAACCATATGATAGAAGGAAATTGTATTTATATTTCTAAAAATTAAGAAAAAAAATTAGTACTTTATAATGATAAAACTGGGATAAATATATAAATTAATACTCATTAGTCTCCCAATATTTTATCAAAATCCAATATCCCTCCCCATTGACTTTGGAATATTTTGTATCTTGAATATTTTAGTGGCAAGGATCCATAATTCCCTTAACATTTCCCCAACTAGGGTTTTCCAATAAACATTAATGGTTTTATTTAGGTATTAAAAATTACAAATTCATTTACTCACAGCTCCAGGACCACTTAGTGGACTCCCCAATCCTGAAATCCTTTTATTTTAAATTTCCTCGACCTCTGCCTCTAGGTCACACCCTGTTCTACAGTGGTAGTCAACCCTTGATGTAAACCATGTCAATTATAGCAAAACCTTGAATTCTAATTCCTCTATAATTGAACACACCCCAACCTATTTTTGTTAAGAACATTGAACTATGGTTCAATTCTAACCATGTTTATGGTAGGCTATACTAACATAATATTTCTTTAAGGGGATTTTTCCTTATCTATAAATTTTAATTTTATTGTATTTATTAATTTCATGTTAATATTACATGGGTTATAATTAAATTATTAACAACATCTAAGATAATATTTATGCATAATTCGGACAAATTTTTCGGCACCCCTCCTTTTTAATTACATTACTTTTCATTACATTTTACAAACATTGGATCTTTAATGTTTACTGTCCTGGTAATCAGGATCATAAAACATAAAAACATAAAAATTTATTCTAATATATATTTAAGGCTTAATCATATGTTCATACCATGTAAAGTTTCATCATTAAATATCCAAGAGAAACATATAAAAGGAAATGGTGAGAAGATGACCCAATAAATAAATCCAGGGAATCAGTTTACTTGTGATGTCAATAAGAACATGATGAAGAACCTAATGACATGAGAAATGGAAGAAGAGGAACATCATAGTAAAAATAAAATGAATAATAACTGGAATATTTTTCTATAACATTTAATTTATACATTCTTGAATATATCACCAATTTTCATCCACAATGTGTAAAAAAATTATCAAGGTTTCTCACCAAGGTGTCATGAAACTGGCCATCTCTTGAGATTAAATTCATTACCCAAGACATTGGACTGCTATAAAGGTGAACACTTAATATTTATTTATTTTCATGTGATCCACATAGACCATAATCATACATTTAACTAATAACCAAAAGAGAATCAAATAAATGGGTTTCCTGTCAAAATTGTGACGTTTAAAAAGTACCTAAAAATAAGATCAATATGTATTTTATAAACCATTAAAAGGGAGTGAGGGTTATATGTATGTAAAATAAAGAGTGAAATAGATAAATTTTATGTGTCTATGAATTCCCTAAAAAATGAAAATATATTTTTTTGTTCACATATATAAAACATGGATATTTATTGAGAAAAAGAGAGAGTTTTTAGATGAAATTTATATAGCATAATGGCTATAAAATCATGGATTATAAAACATTAAAAATAGAGTTTAAAAGTGTCCCCCACTCATAAATAAATCATTATACAGTGTTGGGATAGAATACAATTTAAATAAGATCATAGTAAGGATATTTGAATGAAAATAAACATGAAAAGAAATCATGAAAGAAAAGGGAAGGTGCAATTTCTTTTAAGAACATTCGGTAGCAAAACGAAACCACATAAAATTTAAAAAAAAATAAGTTTATCAGAGTGGAAAGGGTATATCATCATTTGGACATACAATTGACTGCAATAAAGGCATAGAATAACATACCCCAACATAATAATATGGAAACTATGGGACATAATGTAATGAAAGTCATGACTTAAATGAGGAGAGTGAAAGGTTCGCTTACATTGAAGAGTAACTTCAAAAACAATATGGTTGTAACATTGGGGGGCTTGAGGGAACCTTATGAAGGCTTATTTAGAGTTAAAAGGACCCTAAATTCGTCGATGAAATTTTTTGAATGAATGGAATGAACGAATTGGTATGTATTTATTGATAAATTGAGGGAATATTTTATTAAATTCCATGGGACACCTCATCGGTGGTATTTGCAAAATCATGGGCATGCCCATGGTATTTTCCCATGGTATTGGCCACATAAGACACCACAAAACATTTTTTAATATTAAAAAGTCTAAAATAATTATTATATAATTATTACATCACATATGATATCATTAAACATACTGAAACTGAAAACTGTATTTCTACTATTCACTGAAAATATAACATTTTATAAAAATATCATAAATTTACCCTAAACTAATATCGATGATGTGAATTCAAAAATGAAATCCATTTTATTAAAATAATTTTCTAAATATTTTTAATAATTTTTAAATAGATTCATTATTTAATCAAAAAAACATCTCTGAAAAAATAAATTTGTTTGTAACACCTTTAGAATTTTATCAAGGTCCTATAAAAATTTCATATAACCATAATACAATAAAGTAATAATTTTTAATTAAATTTTATGAAAATAAATTTCCACTATAAATTATTAAAATAATCATAAAACTGTAAATAAATAATTAATGACATACAAAAATGCCAATACTTTTGCTGTAATCATTTTTTCACTTTTAAGATGTCTAAATTGTATTTATACATTCATGGGGGAGGATTATAATTTCTGTGGCCATTTTACTATTCATTACTATTCATATGGGTAGAATTACTATTTGAAAGGGTTAGGTTACTATTCACATAAAAAATTATGTTTGACTCATTAGACTCTAAATATCTTACTGATCGTAACCAATTATGGTCATTTTTAGAAAATAATTACACAAAAATAGTTATTTAAAAAAAATTATTTTTTTACTATTCTCAGAAAACACTATTCATAAAATACTATTCTTCTAGAAAACACTATTAATCCGACAATATTCATCTAGAAAACATTATTCATCCAACACTATTCATAAAATAGAAACTTTTTAGAAATTTTCCAAAAATTCAGCATAAGTTAATTTTCACATTTGAAATTAAAAAAGGATTTTTAGTTTACCATAATAATTCTCAAATTATGAGAAATTCGAATTTTAAATATAAAAATCCTTAGTTATTAAAAATAATAGAAGATAAAAAATGAATAGTGAAATTTCATAGTGAAATTGATGACATAAAAAATAAAATTATTTTATGATTTAAATTTAAAATGATTTTTATAATCATAATATATAATTAAATTAATAACTATTGAATATACCATAATTTTTTATAATAATTATATCATTTTTGAGAACTATAATTCGGGTCTGAAGTAATTCGATGTGCATTTATTGTAATAAAATTTTGTTAGGAGAAAATAGATCCATGAATAAATGAAGCATATTTTCGGGTCATTACATTATTTTACATTAATCATTAATGATTGTTTAATTCATTAATTATGTGATCTTACAACACAACCGTAATAAATTAACCATGAAATAGAGGGAAATGAAATAAATTTTATGATAATGAGATTGTTATGTTGGTTGTTTATCCAGTGGTTGATATACTAACCCGCGATCTAGAGGGTAAACACCATGAATCTATTTGGGTTTGTGTTTATAGCTTTACACATGTCCTCCTTTGTATCTCCTTGGATTGGTTTCATCTTGGCTCCTAACATGAGATGACTCCACTAGCTTAAGGGCTCCATCCATTACATATGCTTTTATTTCACTAAGTGGTGAGGTGTAAAATGGGGTTTTACATAAAAGAAACCTTGGGAACGTAGAACATACATATTAATGAGGAGAAGCCTCACAAGCCAAAAAATTTATTTTAAATTAATTAATTAAATGAAACCATCCACATAAAAAGGTTTTGGTCTACCTCATGATCATCCATGAAATAAACGAGATACACAGAAAAATAAAACTTGTATTCAATTCCTTATTTGTTCTTGTTTAATATAAATCATGCTCGAATCAATTAATTATCTTTAATTAATCAATATTTTTTTTATCTTAAACGCTTTCTGAATTTCAATTATATTCTCATCCTTAGTTATTTTAAATAAATAAATTAACTAAAAATTATCATTATATGTAACTTGTACTATGGAGGAAACCCAGTGAATTCCCTTTCAAAACTCCCCAATGGGTACAAATGAACATTAAACAGATGTTATATTAAACACATATTTACAAAACACATATCACATATTGTGCCTCATCTTTACACCCACACCTTGGTACATGTGTCAAGTGTTTGTATAATATAAATATAAATTTAAATAAATCTATATCATTTGGATGAGTACACACAGTTTAGATCCTACTACACGACATGTACTATCATTCACTCTCTATCTAAAGTACACACCTTTGGATATGTCTTATAGACGTACATCAGAAATCATCAAATTACACAATGTGTCCTGTGGGCCAAATGTCGTGTAGGGTTTGTGTTACACGATCTCTAGCCTGGAAATCTATGTATGTGGTAAACGGTCAAACCCTATCCTGAAGTGACTACATGTTGTGTCTAGTCAGCCACACGACATGTATTCTGAGAACAATGTACCACCTATTCCTGGTCAACACACGGGTTTATTTAAGACATAGATTGACACCACCCCATGGATTGGTTTGGCAGAGTAGTCTTAGCGCATGGAACCTATAATACAAAACATGTACTACCAAATATATGTCGTGTTTTTTGGTTCTGTATGAATAGAAATCATTGGAACCACTATATGAGATCCTTTGTTTTATTTCAATCAAAATTAAAATAAAATATCGTTTTTGTAAGGTGAATGAGAAACGAAAGAGGAGGAAGAGATCTCGAGATTCAGATTTGTAGAAGGATTAGCTTGAATTGAAACAAATAAATTATTAAATGATTAAATCATCAACAATAAAAAATAACAATTATATTCAATGATATGACCCCTCTGATACAAATTGTATATTCTGGGCATAAGATAAGCGCATTGGGAGGTCAACCAAATTTTAATTCTTCAATTAACAACGATCATTCCTATATTCATCACGATAAAAACTACAGATTTTCATAATAGAATAAATAATGAAATAAAAGGAGTGGAGTCCAAAAACCAAAAATAGGATCATCATATGTTGGTTATAATTAATTTAATTAAAAGAAAACAATTACCTCGATAGAATTATCTCTTTGTTGATGTTTATGATCATGATCTCTTGTGATTCGTCATTGCATCGTAGAACCCAAGGGTGGGGTTACTCTAGTAATGTTCCACATGTTCTCCATGTATCTAAGGATTTCGCATAAGGGATCTCTAAGTGCTATCATAGAGGATCCTTCACTTTCATTGTCCACCTTCGATCACTATGAGAGATGCTTCCAAAGCGCCCTCCTCAATCCGATGGAGGAGGATCTCTCTCGTAACATAAGAGATTTATTGGTGGAAAAAGAATCCTCTCTTGGCTTGAGTGCTTTTCCAGATCCTTTGTGCCCTTTCCACAATGTATTTCAATGCTCATGAAATTAATATAACTGGGATTTTAATTACATAGAATAATATAATGGATTAATTAAAAGAAAATATTTATTCATTTTATTTAATTCTATGTTAGACCTCATGTATAATAATAAGAGTTGACTATTACTATTATTTGACATGCTCATAGAAAATTACACATAATATTATTTAATTAAATAAATAATACTATTTCTCACAAATTTCTAAAAAAAATGCATGGAGTGTATATTAATATACATGTAGTGAACTTTTATTTTCCTATTTTTATTATTTCCTCCACCACATTTATTATACCTTGAACAATGACTATTTATATATTAAATAAATAGCACTGAATTACGCAATAATAAATATAATATTTCACCAAAATATATTTTATCGAATAAGTAGTGTTGAAATAAATGTTCTCATATATCCTTGAATAATTATTTAACCACAATCGGGAAAAATATTTATTCTACTTTTTAAAATTAATATCTACCTGACATACTTGGACACACATAGTGTTACCCTCTAGGCCTCTTTCTCAGTGGAATTTGGCATAGCCTACCTAAATTCCAAGGACAGTGTCTAAAAAGACTCCATGGAACCTATAGAGGATAAATTTAATGCCACAATGACATGTCAACTCCTACAAACGCTTACTATTTAATATAATCCCTTTGTCTCGATATCTAGAATCAAGCGGGTTGCATGCTAGTATCATCAACCAATGTTCTCAATTATTTATTCTTAGAGTTCCCATAATTGAACATTCCCATTCCTCGCCATGGATATAGATTTATTTAGTCTATATCAATTACATCAAAGGTCATAAGATATCAACTTCCGAATAGAAGGGTCAAATCCTTTATCACATTTTTTACTAATGTAGTATTTCCGAAGATGCAACGAACATATCATACCTCACTACAAATAGTGTGTCTTCAGAGTTTTTGTCAATAAATCTTACTACCAGAGTTTTACTACCCTTTAATAATAAACATAATGTGTAAGGACCAATACAAATCTACGCAGTTAGGAACATACAAAGACAATATGAAATGTGGATTTCCTATTGGCAGTTCTTGTTCTCATAATATCCTCCTAGATATTTCCAAGGGATCGCACCATGAGTAGGTGCCTCCATGTTTTATGAGTCATCACCCCTCCTAACATCCTGTGTTGTTTCTGTACCTCAAATAACATCATCTGACCATAGAAAATATATTAAAGAATAGTGTTATGGCACATACGGGTTCTCATCATAGTAGTGATGTGTTATGACCCTTTGGGGCAACAACTAACCCTAGGACATTATCACATGTATTGGCACACATAAGAAAAATAAAGATGTGAAACAGTATTTATTTATGAATAAATTACAATGTAGATGGATCTAGGCAACTAAATCCAAAATTTGTTTCATAAGACTCCCAAAAAACGTTAATGTATATAATTACATTTAGTTTGAAGTAGATCCCCTTAAAAAGTAAACACATTTCAATTACTATTAAGTATGTTTAATCAGTTGTTCAACTTTCCTGGATATTCAATATGGAGGTTGTAATGTTACTATGAGTACAACTTCCAACTATATATATTAGTGATCTAAGGATTTTCTTACAGTTCAAGAGAGGTCTTTAATAAGCATTGAATACATAGTTGCGCTTTATCATTGCATATCATCTTTAGAAAAATTATCAGGTTGAGAGTTCCGTTCAAACCCTAAATGATATAATAAGACCTACACAGGTAGATTTAAATGGTGGTTATGAGTAAAACATTCCTCTTGTTTGGTTTCATTCAATAATATCTTTCCACAATGAATTCATATGTCTCATTAAGAATCTCACAATAGAATAAGGAATATAACATTATCATGCTGGGATGATGGTGGATAATAAAAGATATTGGGTCCTGAGATAATTTAGAAACTGGTAGAAAAAGTTAGATCCCTTGAATAAAAAATCAATGAAACATATATTTTTTAACACCCTATTTTTTATAAGTTGTTGCTATTAATATTTATGACATTAATTTCAATGTTAATTTCCATGTTCTTTTAAACGGTTTGGGACATGATTAGAAAATTTATCCTACTTATTTATTTGAGATTTTTTTTCATATAAACCGGAATCATTCAATTTATCCCCATGATAAATTCAATATTTTAGTCCCTAGATTTTCCCTCAAATATGTTTCAATTTGAGTTTCAAAAATGTCACTTTTTTTTGAAAGAAGAAAATTTTTGGGATTTGATATAAAGTAATAATATAAAATATTAATTTAAAATAAATTGAAATAAAAATCAAGAACATGAAAGAAAAATTATAAGAAATAAATGGGGAATGAAATAATAATAAAAACAGTAGTTTTGGAAAATCTTAATCCTATCAGACACTCAACACTTCATTGTTTAAAAATATTTCCCAACTGAATTTATCAATGGCTGCCCAAGGACCTCAATGTAAAAAATCCTAGTTTGAATATATATCATATAAGGACCACAATATTATTTTCCCCCAATTGAAATGATTCAATTACATGAAGTCATCCATGAAATCAAACCTAATTGAAATTTTATGCTGAATGGTAAAACCTCCCCAACTAAGTTTATATCGAATGTTCAGTTATTTTACATAATATATTGAACAATCATCCAAATAAATTAGTTTAAAAATATTTATGAAATAAAACATCTTCATTCATTCAAAAATATCTGTTCAAAAAATATCAAAAGTTATTAAACATGAAGATCACAACTTGAATGACGGTGTCCATCAGTTGTCACCGTCCATAACCACAGGGTTATTAGCCTCACATCACTTGAGAAATCCCAATATTATCTTTTCAATCATGAATGAAAAACATATTTATAATTATCTCTTTCTCAACTATAACCTTAATCTCTCAAGCTAACCCCCATTGGAATGTTGAGGAGGTGGAAATATAAGGATATGGAGGGATGGAAATCTATTGTCTAGTCACTAACCATATGATTTATCAAATTTTCACCACCTTCCAATACTAATATCCATATAAATTATTTTAGTTTGTTGTGTGTTAGTAAATATTCTATATATGATACAAATTTTGTATGATTTTCACAACGGGATAAAATGATATTAATAAATTACTAAAGACAATTATTTCTACCCGGAGGGGCCCTTCATTAACCTATAGTATGAATAATTCAAATGCTAAATCAATGAAAAAATATTTACAAGAAACTAAAGAATAATGTGCTTCATTAATTCCTATTTGTTCTCTATTTGGAATAATCTCATTTGGAATCATGTATCCAGAGTTATGGTCCATTGAAAGAGGTGTGGTCCATCATGTAGGAAGGTAATTTTTTCCACAACAGATGATTTATTGGGGACCCTAGAAGGTTGAATTTACACCTGAACATTTTGAAAAGGATATATCCTGAAAAGATACAAATACTAAAAAACAATCTATTATATTTAGATAAATATTGATTAATATATTCAGAAAAATCTGAAGTTATTGAATGAAGTTAAAATTTAATAATTTTTCAATTGTCAATTTTAATCTCAAAAAAGCCCTAAAATCACAAAAAAAATTTATATTTGACTCAAATATTTAAATTAGTGGCATATAAATAATTGAAATAGAAATGAAAAATAGTGTAAATAATTTCAATATCACTTACGCACACTTGAGACGTGGACTTCTAGACAAGTGAGCATAAAAATAAAATCAAGACAAATTCAAAACACATTCTAATGAGGTTCACTGATCTATCAAAAAGAAACAAAATTTATCATAACTCATTAAAAAATTAAATTTTTTATTTTATCTCATTCAATTCATTTCAAATTATTTTATCTCTCCATGAACAAAATAAACTTACCTCACATAAATGTCTTCTCAAAACAAAAATATGGATTTTAAAAAAGGCTTTTATCATCCAAACTCATGAAGGAATCTCTATATGTTTGAAAAATTTCTACACCTCCAATCAATGTAAAACCACAACTGGTGATTATAAGAAATACTTTTTAGGTATTTTTTATGTATTTTGGTTAGTGGGTTTCAAATTTGAGAACCCCTAATGCTTTATAAGGGTGGTTTGGATATTTTTGAAGAAAAAATGCATGATTCTAATTTTCACTCTTGTAAGGAATCCAACTCACTATACTAATACATGAGAGTCTATTTTCTATAAAGAAACATGCATATTTCAATAGAAGAAAATTAAATTATTCTTCAATTTTTTTGGTAATCTCTAAATAGGCACAAATTTTTACTTTTGAGAGACCCAGATAGGCACAACTCTTTTCCCAGAAAGCTATAGATGGGGATAAAAATATAATGGATATATTAAAGTAGAAAAAAATACATTAAAAATTTGAATCTCCTTATAATGTAACACAATATGATGAAGCAAACCACTATCCATCTCCCCCCCCACATCTAAGTTCAAATACATAAGGAAATTATAATTCCTGGGTACGTTGTAAATAGAAAATTGGCATGTAATGTGGATCAAATAAAAATATAAACGTGGATATTAAGGGATCATGATTCTAAATTGTTAAAGAAAGGTATGAATAAAAGAGATTTATAAGAAAATGGAACTTCCAAATCTAAATAATTACATCAATCATTTGAAACTCATCTTCATTAAACTCAACAGTTTTGAAAGAAAAAATGGCATGTTCAGGTTAAATAAATAATGGATTAGTTCCCTAAATAAATATAGTGAAAGTGAAGAATTTTTCAATAAGGGTTTATAATTATCACAAGAAAATAATTTCAATGATTGAGGTAGTGATATGTGGCATTAGATTCATACATACAAATAATTTTCAAGCAAACTACAATGTTTTCAACTTGAAAAAAATTTCATTCTAACAATTCATTATAAACTAGTTTCAAGGGATCAATTTGATAACTTATTAACAGGGTTTATAATAATGAAAATTATCATCATTTAACCCAATATTTTTAAAATAAACATAAAAAATTTGAAAATTAAGAAAATTAAAGAAAGACACAAAAAAATGAAAGAAAAAAAGAAACAAAATTCGTATGGGAAGAACACAAACCCTATTCTATAAAGTATATTCCCCTACTAACACTGATTTTGTGTAATTTTAACATTGTACAATAAATTAATGTGATAATTAAATTCATGTAATTAAATACATAATATAAAATATGTGAGATGGTTTGACGACCAAAATTCTATCAATGAAAATTTCACATTTTATAATTAATTTTTATGGATTAATTAACATAAAATCAATTATAGAATGTAATAAAAACATTATAAAATATGAATGAATGAGATAAGTAGAATTTATATAAATAAAGTAACCTAATCCATTGGAATTGTAACTATACCATTCGAATAGAAATATGACCATAATGAATTGTAAACTATCCAATAGAATTGTAAACCCACGGATGAAATTGTCATTAAAATTTATCCATCATATAAATGAAAATACAAAATAATTATATCATAGTATATGTAAGTAAATTATTTGAAAATGAAAAATTTAATGTTGGGATATTTTATAAAATATTAATGTTTATTTACTAAATTATAATTAATATATTGATTTAAAATAAAATTAATTTTCATAAAATATATTCATAAGTAAACATTTCTTATCTTATTATTATAAGATAATTTTATAAGGCTTTAATTAATTTTTCAATGTGTTATAAAATCAGTTATAATTTTTAAATTGTTATTTTTTTTAAATGAAGATGTTAATAAAAAATTGAAATTATCATATTTAAAAAATTAATTTCATAAAATTGTGTCCATTTTTAAATTCCACATGTCAAAAAAATTATAGGGTTAATTTTTTGGTATTTTCCTAAAATAGATGATTTTTTGGTGAGTAGTGATATATGATAATTTATGATATAAGTTAAATACATGAATTATTGAGTCATGGCTGATGTTTGGATGATGTAAGAACATTTAGTTTGAGAACATATGCATTATTTATTGTACATAGTCTCAAGAATACACAATATTTCTTTTCTTGGGATAAAATATTAGACAGATGTGTAAAATAATAAAAAACACCCCTCTCATAAACTGTAAATACTACCTCTGTCCAACATATATCCTCTCAAATCTTAAGAAATGAAACATATCCAATTTATTTTCAATCAACTCTCAATCCTCCCCCCAACTTCATTGATCCTTTTTTTCTCAACAAAAGAACAACCCATTTACCTACGGATGTTCTCAAGGAGGTTAAATTCCAGAGGTTAAATCCTCCTGGGAATTCGTTATTTTCCTTTCAATTTATTTTATTTTCATATAATCTCTTAAAATTATTAATATAATATCCACCATTAATCCTCTTATCTTATTACTTTTATTATGAATTTTCAAATATCATCTCAGAAGTGTTGATTTATTGTCTTCGTGGATGGAATGTTTTCAATTTCCTTTACTACATTAAAAGAATGAAATAAAAACATTACAATGGTTGGTAAATATTATTAAATGTATTTTATAACCCTTTTTGTGTTCAATAAAAATATTTTATATAGAATAATAAATAATGAAACAAATCTAGTTCGTGATGATCGAAAAACTGCCCAAATACTCTAAATGATTATCACTAACATCATATCTAACGATTAAGCGTCATCCTGAATAAAAAATGGCTTAATTAAACATTTAATAGTATAGAATTAATTTATAAGAAATAAAATCAATTCTTTATATATATTCTCATTTTATGTGACATTTCATACCTTTATACAGGAGATCCAATAATGAAAACCAAGGAAATGAACACCCCTAAACAATGAAATTGAATCATATAACTCCTAAAAATGTTGTAAATGAATGTAATAAGATTATAATAAATATAATAAATATAAATAAGTTAATTAATTAATTATTTAATGGATTTAGTTTATTATCTAGGACATTAAGATCTAGTGCAGAACACTTCCAGACATAAGATATGGTATTCTTCCTGAACCTCTGTTATATCCTTCAAGTTATGCTTTCTCTCTCTTTACCACAATGTGATAATTATTTATTTATATATATTTTTACATATTTGTTATAAATAATATTTATATCTTCCAAAATGTTGTATTTGAATCAAGTCATAAATATCTTATGGTGGAATACAACTGTTATAATGGTTCCCTTCTCAAATCTTCCCAACAAGCAAGCCCGATTAAAGGGAACATCTAGACTCATTACCCATTTTCAAGTGCGAGACATAATATTTTTTAAGAAAGTATTATTTTTATATAATCAATAATTTTATAATGTAATACTATAAAATTTCATTTCCAGTTTTCTGAATACAAATATTCCGTTTCTACTTTAGCTGGTCTTAAATATTTTCCTAAAACTTCCCTAAAATATTTCATTTATAATATTTTTTTAACAGTATTTTTACATGTTTATTAATAAATTTGACATCATTTATCAGGGGGTAATGTTATTTTATTTAATTAATTCACATTTATTATTCAAATAAATTCTTCCAAGGAAATTGTTTTGATACAATCATTTATTATGATCTTTGACATGATTATGATAACCATTTCATTCCACAATGAACGCTTATTTTTATGTTTCATTATTTATGTAATATTTTTCATGTGTAACACATATTTGTGAACATGTTATGATGGGTGAACCAAAATATTTATATAATTTATTTGGTAATTTTTATTCTTATGTGACATCATGTTGGGAGAGGGAGTGAACCTAATTCTTTTATTGGACATTGTTCGCTACGTTCAATGGTATTCTATGTTGGAATTGACTCATGATTATGTCATGTTATTTATTGTTTAATCATTCTTATAATTCCATAATTACGTTTCCTCATGATTTATATGTTATTTGAATTTATTTATATTCCTGTTCCAATCCTTTTTATTTCATCATGTTATTCCATCAAACCAATGTGATTTTCTTTATTCCAATGATTATACAATTAATGTGATTTTTAGATCATCCATTTTGTTTACATATTCCATAGGTTATACAATGAATATTTTTTGGGTCAATTGAGGTTATAATCTCATTATGGAATATTAAAATAAATTTTTATTCTATTTCCATGTATTTTTGTTTTATGTACCTAATCATATAAAGACACATGACATTACGATCATTAGATTGTAATGTGATGTTTAATTATTTTTAAAATCATGTAATAATATGTGTAAAAGTCCAAGGTCTCCATATATCGCATCAGATAAAGGTCTAATTATTTTTGGAGATTAGGACTAGATCACATTACTAATAACCCTATGGAAACTTCTATTACAATGGATAGTATTTATTGAAAGATAGGGTATCAAAAGTTAGGATATACGTTTCATTTACAATTTTATCCTTCTATCATAAATGTTTAATTTTATTATGTTAATTACATAAGTATTCAAGAACTATAATTTTACTTTATTTTTAGTAGTTAATGGATTAAAATAGAATAATATTTTCCAACAATCAATGTAACCGAAAATGCGAAGATTTAATGAATAATAATAAAAATATGATTAGAATGGGCACTCAAAACAACATGACAGTAATTGATCAACTAGATAAAGTTATGAATAATAACATAAATCATGTGGACCGAAATCCTTCTCCTAAGAGGAATAAATTTTTTGTTAAATCCTTATTGAAAAAAATTCCCCCTACATTTAGTGGATCTCTTGATCCCATTATTGCAAAAAATGAAAAATTACATTGAGAAGATATCATCTATCGTGTAGTGCATAGTGGAAGGGAAATTTGTATTGGAGGTATATCATTTTTATTATGAAGATGATCAGTAGTGTAAAATTATCAAGAACAAAAATTCCAATGATGAAATTAATTCCATGGATTGGAAGGGGTTCTAGAAAATACTTTTCAAAAATTGTTTTCCCTAAACCCTCTATCTCAAGATGAAAAAATAGTTCCTCAGTATAAACAAAAAAGATGAAAAGTATATCATGGTGTAGGAGTAAAAAATTACAATGTCTAAAATATATGACTCTCGAATTGACATGAACACCAAAATATATGTGGATCTCATAATTAGATGATTAAAGATGATTTTTCAAAATGCATTATCAATTTGAGACTTTGACATATATGAGGATATTATCCATTGTACCCTAAATGTTGAAATAAATATTAAATACTCTCAGTGGTCTCATGAACCCGATTAAAAGAGTAAAATAGTGTTTAATATGTGTGGATCAGTAGTTAAATACCATGATGGGAAGAAGATCGAACATCCCACATATCAAATGTTTGGGAAGAAGCATCATGGAAGCGACATAAAGGGAACCAAGAGATGATTCAAATGTGTAAGAGAGGGGAATATGGATAATAACTATGGATGTGAGATGAATAATTCAACTAATATAGAAGAATAATGGATATTTTAGTTCAAAACTAATCCTATACTATCGTGTTTTAACTACATGAACCATGGTCATTATGAAGTCCATTTCCACATGACAAGGGTTTTTTGAGGCTATCAACAAAAACAACCTCCAAGGAAACAAGGAGGGGAATATGCTACCACTACTATGATTTGGAACCCAAAAATGACATGGTGAAAAGTATGTTAGTTATTCATTCATAAATATAAAATAGAGTTTTTGATTCTGGTTCAACATATTTCTTCCTGCCAAGCACGTCTTGTAGAACTATTCAAACACCACATCAATAAATGGAGCATAAATTATCTGTGAGTGAAAAAAAGAGGAAATTATTACAACCAAAGTATATAAATCCTCATATATTAATGTTTTTGGACTAAAACTCATTGTAACTCTTCTCTTACATCCTTTGGTGGAGTTCGATTTTATATTTGGCATGGATTTACTCTCTTTATACAAAGGGAAAATCAAATATCTAGAAAGGGAAACCACACTTCACATCCTGGCACATCCTCTAGTTCAATATAAGCTTATGTAGGAAGATTAATCTCCATTATAATAATCATCTCAATTACAGATATTACATCATTTGGAGTAAACATATCTAGCTCAAATGATTGAGAAAAAAGAGATAATCATGCTCAACAACATGACTATTGTGAGGGAAAAAACTAATGTGTTCCCTGATGAATTGGTTGGTCTTACTTTAGATTGATAGGTTAATTTTTCAAATGAAATTACTCCTATATCTCTTAATATATGAAGGACACCATATTTAATGGACACCATTTAGTAAGAGTTACTAAAGAAGTAGTTACAGTATTATTATTATAGGGGCATAATATGCAAGAGTACTTCACCGTTGGGTGCTCTAGTCCACTTCCCCAAGAAGAAGGATGGATCAATATGCCTACGTATTAATAATCGTGAGAATGAAAAAAATAATTATAAAGAAAAAGTATCCCCTATAATGGATAGATGACTAGTTTGATTATCTATATGGGCCGATTATTTTTCAAAGGTGGTCCTTTGGTAAAGATATCATGAATTTCCAACATGGAAGGAATATATTCTCATGATTTCATTTAAAATGAGGTATGGACACTATGAGTTCAGAGTGATGACATTTAGACTCACAAAATGCTCAAAATAAATTCCTGGAAATAATGAATAGGTACTTTATAGAGTTCCTCAACAAATTTTTTGTAGTTTTTATTGATGATATTATGATATACTCTAATGTAAAGGGGGAATATGAGCAGAAGTTGAATATAATGCTAGAAACATTGAAAAGGGGTAAAACTTATGAAATGAAAAGCAAGTGTGAGTAGTTGATGGAGGAAGTATCATTCTTGGGGTATGTTACATTAGAAATTGATTATTTTTTTACCCTTCGAAGATAAAGGTAATTAAAGAGTTTTCCAGACCAACATTTGAAATAGAGATCCATAGTTTCCATGGTCTATCGTGGTAGTATAGAAAATCTATGAAGAACTTGTTAGGATTATCAATCCTAATAACCAAGCTGAAGCAAAAGGGTATGATGTTTCTATGGTCCACTGAATGTGAATACTGCTTCAAAGTGTTAAAAAAGTGGCTTATCAGTACAAAAATACTTATAATTCTGACAAGTCAGTAACTCTTTACGGGGTACAATGATGTTTAAAATAATTATTTTGGGTTTTTAATGATGGAAAATAATTAAATGATAGCCTAATCATCACAGATCATGATGATTCATTATAAAAACTATACAATGCATGATGTGGATTTTGTAGAAGTGATTTTTCCGTTGAAATTCCCACTACATTATCTCCATAGGGAGAAGTGTGAGATATATAATGAACTTAAGACGCATTAATATATTTTCACACAGAATGAGATTAATATGATCCAGTGAAGATGCTTAGAGAATATCAATTATAATGAAATCTGAATTCATTATCATCCTGGTAAGGAAAATAATGTCATAGATTCTCTATGTAGATACAATCTGACAGGTTTATGAGTGATGTCAATTGTGAAGGGTCAAATATTGTTAAATTTTCAAATTATGGACTGGAGAATAAATAATTAAAGAACATAATCACTATTTTCTCAAATTATTGCTCAACCATCCATCTTGTATTAAATAAAATATTCTCAATGAATTGATGTGGAAATTTAGAAGAAGCCAATGCTATTGGAAAAATAAAATCCTCAAATTTCAAAATGGATGAGGATGAGCCATTAGATATGGGTTACGCCATTGTTTACCATATAATCTAGAGATAAATAAATAGTTTCTGAATGATTCATATAGTTCAACATTCCCTATTCACCTAGGTCGCACAAAGATGTATCAATATATTGAAGATCTGTATTGGTGGGAAAATATAAAGAAATATATCTCTAAATATAAACCAATGTACCTGGTATGTCTGCAAGTGAAGACCAAAAGAAAAAATTATAATTGGATGGTTAAAAAATTACCCACAACAACAAGGAAATGGGAAAATAATACCATGGACATTGTCATAGTAATTTCAAAGACATATATAGGAAACAATATTATGTGGGTTGTTTTGGATCATGTTATAAAGATAGCTCCCTTTATCATAATTTGAGAGGAACTCTCATTGGATCAACTTGAACGAATATACATTATAAATGTAGTAATTCTTTATGGACTACCTCTATTGATTGTATCTCATTAATATCTGAGATTCACATTGATGTTTGGGAAAATCCATGAACATAGTCAACACACTGAGACTATCTTCATTATGAATTATCATCCATGAAGTGATATCCAAACTGAATGGACTGTTCAGAAACTTGAAGTCATGTTGAGTTCATATATTATGGAATTCAATGAAGAATGGGACTAAGATCGGCCTCTGACTGAGTTCTCTTACAATAAAATTTCTACTCTAGTATCCAAATTTATCCATATGAATCCCTTTATAGGAAAAGATATCGAACACCCGATTTCATGTATGAAGTTAGGGATTATATGTTTATGGGACTTAAATGGTCAATGAGATGGTGTAAAAGTTTAAAATCATTTAACCTCACATCATTATAGCCCAATGTTGAGAGAAGAGCTATAAAATAAATTAGGGTTGAGACATGTAGTTTATGGTTGGAGAAACGGTATTCCATTTCATATAAAAAAGGAAGAGGATAATGATATTTGTGAATAATGAAAATATAAATCCCAGGTACATCGACCTCTTTGAGAATCATAATTGCATCAGAGCTGTGGATGATGATCCAGAATTCTTTTTTTAATTCACATGGGCTATGATCAGATTTGATTTTATTGTTTCCCAAACATCACATTCTAAGAAGACATAGTATATAAATTGTATAAGTTCTTTCCCTTGGGGAATTTATCTATCTGCATGAATATATGGTTTAGAACCCTATATGTGGGAATCATC
Organism: Viscum album; assembly: GCA_963277665.1. NCBI lineage: Eukaryota > Viridiplantae > Streptophyta > Magnoliopsida > Santalales > Viscaceae > Viscum > Viscum album. The sequence goes on from OY728151.1 coordinate 1,615,880,704, forward strand.
ATGAGTTAGGTTTTTTTGGGAAACTATTTATTAAGAATTATGTTTTGGAATGAAATATAGAGAATGGATCAAAGTAAATTTAGAGGTTTTAGGTATAAGAGATTCTTTATCCAAACATAATATGGTCCTAAGATCTAGGTTGTGTAGCCATCATTGTTCATTTTCATACTATGGTCAAACAAACTTGTTCTACTTAGGAGGTTGCAAATCCTTAGTCTAGATGTAATCACATGATAAGAACATAAATCATAGCTTCTAAAGAAGGATGTGTTATAGAATATTTGACCTATCCTAATCTACATCAATCATGTCAAGTTTGTTAATCTAATATTCTTGTGTTTAGGGTCGATATAATTAATTGGAAAGAATGTTTTTGTCCAAAATGATTTCTATTCCTAGGATTACCGAGAATCAAATTTAGATATTCATTAAATTTTGAAACCTGTACTCTTGAACCCCACATTAGCTGGTTTATCCACTCATGGAAGAATTAATTACAAATAGATAAATAATTGAAATCATTATTAACATGCTAACACAAATTGGTATTAAATAATTGAAAATAATTAAATTATTTAGATTAAAATATTAATCAACATGAAAATGGGAACACGTAATATAGATCTCAAGTCAAAACATAATTTTATTCGATTACATACTTCAAATAGGAACAAGAAAAACATTGTTAAGTAGAGGATCATTGAAGGTCAATGATTGAGATGATTAATGTATGAATAAAAACATTAATGATGAAAAATGGGTTGAATAACATCATTGAAATCAATCCTTCGAGCTTCTATTAAAGTTAAAAAATTAAAAATATTGATGTGATTTGAGTTTTGTGTAGAGGAGTAGGATGAAATAAGATAAGAATAAATGAAATAAAGACTACCAACCCATAAATACTATGTTCAACTACTATCTATACAGACTAGAAATTACACGACATGTAATTGGAATTCACATGTTGTAATGATGATTGGGGTTTTTCTACATGAATTTTGAATTTATATATATCTCACTTGAATCTAATCTATGATTTGTAATCATAACCCCTTTCACGATGTGTAATTTCAATTCATGTGGTGAAATATCCTTCAGATTGGTAATTTTGAGAGGGAAATATGATTTGAATACTCCACATCATATATTGTTGACTCATGTCATGTAAGGAAGGTCCACATCATGTACTGAAATTTTAGGTCATGAAATGATCTTCTCGTCAAACAATTTGTCCCGTCTTGCTTGAAATCGTTTAGCATATGATGAAATGATACAACATGTCGTGTAATGCTATTTCACAATGTGTAATAGCCAAATATCCTACATTTCTACATTTTTTCCACTAATCATTGAAAGCCTATTTCCTCCAATAATCATCACATACCAGCTGCATTATCAAGTAAATCATTTAAAATACATAATCAAATGACAGAAAAATTCTTATATGATTTTAGATTATAAAATTCCTCCATACATGAATAATTTCTTATCTTGATTAAAAAAATTCAATAGGAATTTCAAAGAGTTAAGAAATTATTAATGTGTGAAACATTCATTATATCCAAACAAATAATAATAGCTATAAGAAAAAATATCTTTCTCTAGAATCATCCCTACATAGAAATTCATTCATGCCTTATATCAGATTTCATTAATCAAATTATTAATATTTTAGTCACAGTTTCTTAACTCATCCATGAACACTATAATTAATTTTAATTTACCTAACAATGATTTTTTCCTTACCACTCAGGGTAAAAAGTTACAGGAGTTATGCTCATACACTGATTTCATGCTCCTACTTATATAATTGCATTGGTTCTATCATCTCCACTTTGTAAAAGAAAATACAAAATTAGTAATGAGGGACTCAACCATAAGGTTCTAATGACTTTGATTTTGTGGGTAGGTAGGTAATTAGTTAAAAACATGCATGAAAATTCATGGATGGTTATAGAGTATAATACATGAATCTCATGAAATGTGTAATGAAATAACTATTCCGTATCTAATAAATTCCATACTCCAAACAACTCAAGTTAGATCCATGTTTATATATCATGTGAGTGTGAAAAGGATATCTTGTCCTCTTCTATTGATTATGTATTTTTATTTTTCAAAATTCATGTCATTTTCAGATCTCACATTAACCCATAACCAAATATAATTGTTTAGAAGATTAACAATTCTGGAAATGGTAAATGTTTACCATTCAAGTACATAACCCAATTCGTTTTCATATCATTTTTATTATTCAAAAGAACATGATATAATAGAAATACTAAATAGTACACATTGATCCTAAGGAATCGGTATATTAAAAAACATTATACATATCCACAGTGGAATAATCGCATGATTGTTGAAAAATTCCCCCAAACTTATTCAAACTGAATCAATTCATTATACATAGTGAAGTGTAAGAAGGCATAATTGTATTGAAATATTTTCATCCAAAAAAATCATTCATGGAAACTATAATCATAATTAAGGAAATATGAAATTTGAGTATTAGGAATAGGTAGCTCAATAAATTTGGACTTAATAGTTTTCAAATTTTCTTTGTCCAGTCATAGCCTCAATAAGATCACAATTCATGTTCTAATAGAGTTATAGGTAACAAGTGTCACAGAAGAAATATGATCCGAAAATAATATGGAATTGTAGTCTCCTAAATCCTAGATAATGGGAATAAATAAATATCTTGGAATCACTTAGGTTATATAACCATGTAATATGTCAAGGAATTTTAATTTAAAAAATGTGGAATTTTTATAAAATTACTATGATCAAAAGCATTTCTAAAAACAAAAATTGGGAGAAGACATGAATTTCAAATAATTTCCAGTAAATGTTTTCATCTTTTTAAATTTTTATAATGTGTATCTGGTTTAAATAATTCTTCCAAATTGAAAAATGGTTCCTAGAATAATGGGGACATGAGAAAATTAAGATGTATAAAAATTGAATCTCATGAAAAACAACCCAATACTTAGAATACGATAGTTTTCGCACTATATATGGATGTTTTGTGGGAGGGTTATAGAGAATAAATCTAGGATTAATGAAATGGAAATTGAGTAATTAATGAATATGGTAATCACGATCTCCTTGTAAGAAGTAGAAAGCCTTGGGGGAACCAGGGAAATTTTTATTTGAAATTGGGATACTTGCAAAATGAGTTAGAAATGAAAATTTTGCCCTAGATAAATCATTTTTTCCTAGGTTTGAAATATTGGTAGGTAGGAAATTAGGCAGGTTCATAGTGTTATGTGAAATGAAAATAGATTTTATTTAAATCGATGAAGGTTAATAAAAAACATATTTAAGTATCTCATGAAAAATATAAAAACAATCACGAAATACATTCAACATAAACAATCTTATGATAAAACAAATGATATATGGGTTTCCTCTCACAATGTACACACAATTGAACGAATACGCCAAATGGATGGAGAAAAGTATTACACTGTTTTATCCATAAGATCATTGTCTCCTATGTCTTCTACAGCTACTCATGGAACATTCCAGGAGATATCAGGGTTTAATATAGGATTGATGACTTAATTAGAATAGAGATAATGTATTTCATATGGAAGGAAGGGTATCTATTCTCATGGTGGTTGCTGGTGAGTATAAATCTCTTGTGAGAGCTCGTCAAGTCGACTCTCGATCTGGGCAAGGTGTTGAGTCACTTGTAGTACTATAATAGATGGTGTTACATGATCATAAATGACCATAGATAAAATATAGGAGCTACACATGTATACTATAATATTATAAACAATTAAAAAAATAAACCAATTAAATTGTAGAAAAATCAGTTTCCCATATATATTTCTTTTAACAGATCAAAATTATGGAAATCACAGACCAAAATAGAAAAATAAATAATCCCCAATACATATGACTAAAAAATGGGTATGGTTGCCAGGTAAGATAATATAGTAGAGTCAAAAACTTCATCAACCATCCAGTTTCTCTTAGGGAGTGGATATGGTTGTCCTTCCTTGTTAGTGGATGTTATTTCATAAGGATTTGCCTAGTGAGAAACAAGGGGTGGCTTTATATTGCTAGGAAGATGATTTGGGGTAGGTGGTGGAGGGGTTCCAATCCTCAGTTGTCTCATATTTCTGGTATCATGGTAAAAAAATTTCACCTTGGCGGATGTTGTGGTGGATAGTCCCTTGCCCCATCATGGATGATTTACAAGGTACTCCAATTGGGAAGCTTGACCTATGAGCTCCGATTGACGGTTGACCTAGTCTATGAGTGGGGTAGTAAAATAAGAGGGGCAGGGAGGGGGCGGTGGTGACTAACATCCTACAGTAGATGAGGGTGGTGGAGGGGTGGGACATGGGATATCTATGTAAAGGGAATGTACAGATACCTAGAAAAATGTCTCCATTTATTTAGGATGCAAATCTACATGGAAATGAAACCGATCAATGAGGTATGGGTGGGTGTATTAGTAGTCGATGTGGTGGTGGTAGAGGTAGGGATATGGGAGGTAGGGAATGTAGGTGAATTGGTCGGTGGAGCAGGTGTAAGTCATGCTGCATGATCTCCTGGTGCCTCTTCAATTAACTCATGGAATCATGGTTCCCATCGATAAGTGTCATCCTCTCTAACTAGGAGTTGCATCTTTTGTAGTATCACAAAAAATATGGGCTAAATCGTTCCAAGAATTGTGGGTGAAAGAGATCCATCAAAAAATAAAAGATGGTGATCAAGGTGGGTGATGTAGGGACCTTCCATCAACGTACCTCTTGTCCTCTGGGTGTGAACTCAGGTGTAAAATGTTTGATGATCCTCTATATTGATGGGCGGGATGCCCAAGTATGCTACTAAGATGAGGACATCTACAATGCTCACACTATCCTGAGATTGTGCAATCTCATATCATGCATGAATCAACCATTGAGGTTGGATCCTATATTCTAGGCTATATAGATATGTGGATTTTTTTTATCCTAGGATCAGTCACTCTATAATCATCTTGAGAAATAATACACTAATTCCACCCTGAATTAGCCACTGGTGGCTCGATCCAAAGGGTCAAAAATATATCAGGCATATAAAAAACTCTATGTAAATGCCATGGCCTATCCCTAATTTAGAAAATAAAATATCATGAGGCCAAACTCCATGTAAGAAGTGGTGGTTTTCCACTATGACATCTCATGTAGAGATAAACTCCCGAAATAGATCCAGGTACGTCTCCCCATTTACCACAACATTTAAGGAAATATATAGATGATTGAGGAGCAGGAGAATCTCATCGCCAATATGTAGAAGGGAGAGAATGACCATATCGATGGTCTATTCGACATAATTATATTATCTTACATCCGATTGAGGGAGACATTATTCATGGGGTTAGAGAAATGTAATATGGTGTGAGAATGTGGGTTTCCATCACTAGATGATTCAATGGAGTGTGACTAGGAGATTTCCTATGTAGTTGGTTCTGTAAATACTTCAACGTGGGGTGGGGGGATTCTACCTGAGGTGGTGAGGGTGTGGGAGGTATATTACCTTTTGGATTCTTTTCTGGTGGTGGATCATCATTTTATAAATCTGAATATGTAGGTGTAGGGTGCATAATTTTTTTCAATGTCATTTCAAGAGTAGGGTGAAGGGGAACAGATTATTAGGTGTAAGGTAATGGTGGTGTTTGGTTCAGGATTAAAGGGAATAAGAGAGGGGTGCTTGGTTTCATAGTTGTGAGGGGGGTGGGGTGCATGGTCAAGAACAGAGGAGGGGTGTGGTTTTTTGGCCATGAAGGGAGGGGGATTAGGGGAGAATAAGGGAGGAGGGGTTGGGGGTATGTCCAAGATGGATGGGATGTGAGGGGTCATGAGAGGGAGGGGTTCAAGCTACGAAACCTAGTTTCATGGTCTATTTTTTTAAAATAGTTTCATATAATTACATGATGTGTAATGATGTTTCATTTCATATAATGGTTGGTTTTATGAAATTTTGTTATAATAAGTACACATTATGAAACTGGGTTACAAAATGTGTAATTGACTCATTGGATAGTTTTGGTTCAAACCTCAATCGTTATCTCCTGACATGTTTTAATATCTCTTAATGATTATTAAATGCTAATCTAGATGATGGTGAACTATCCTAGGTTTCCTACTATTCCATTCATCTTTTTACATATAGATTATGATTATTTAAGTCTCAGTAGAATTTCAGTCTAATGATATAGCCTTAATGGAAGGGTTCTAGATATATTTTTAATCCTTGACCATTGAATTTAATTGGTGATCCACCATCCTTCTGAATTTGAATGTCCCCAAAGGGGAAAATCTGAATGACTTCAATGTGTATATAACCTATGGATTCCAGCTTCTCATGTAACAATTCCAATATTGAGTAGAATAAAATTGATCTTCTTAATTTCCTAGTACGATCGATTCTGAAATTCAATTAGATGGTGAAACAATTTTTCATAAACTAAATGGAAATATGTGGTACAAATGGGTTATTTTTACATAGTGCATCCTCTAATATTATAAACTAATCACTTTTACTTATACTCATAGTCATATCAAAGATATTTTTGATTTCCCTATTCAAAAATGTAACATTCCCACTTGTTTTTGGGTGGTTGGGAGTTCCTGTTTTATACCAGATTCCTTATTTTTCTCACATTAATTTAAATGATATATTGGTAACATCTTTTCTTCAGTCACTAATGAGTAATATAGGAAATCCAATTAATTATTATCCATTATTTTTCAGAAAATTCATGACCAATTTTGTTGTGTCGTGCATTATAGCATCAACTTCTACCCATTTCAAGATGTAGTAAACAAAAATAAATATATAAGATTTTCCATGTGAATTGGTAAATAATCCCATGAAATCTATTCCACATTCAATGATGATTTCAACTTCCATGATTTGGTTATGAGCCATTTTTTCTTTTTATCCAATGCTTCCAGTTTATTGGAACCAATCAAACATTGGAAATATTCATTTCCATATTAGTGAAGAAAGTGCTAGAAAATTCCACTTTGTAAGATCTTATCTTTAGTGTTCCATGTTCAATGATTCTCTCATGTTGGTGATGCATTACACATGGATATCAAATTTAGGATTTCATCCATGATAATGTTATGCTACAACAATCCATTAGTGTAGCGCTTGAGCAAGAGTTGTTCATCCCTGTTGTAGTGGAAAAAAATAGATAAAAATATTCTATTTTATTGGTTGGAGAGATCCTGGTGTAGATAACTGAAGGAAAGATAATTCAAAAGATTATTATACCACATTTTTACCATTATACTGAAAAGTGTTTCATCAGGAAAATAAAAATTGATGTCGATATAATTTTTATCATTGATGAGAGATAAAGAAAGTTGGGATAGATGATTAGTGATCAAAATATCCTTAACATTGGAATTTTTTAGGAAGATATCAAATTATTGGAGGATGATCCACCATATCACCATGTATTGGCATTATTTTTTCCCAAAATATACTTGAGGGCAGTAATATTGGTGTGAAAAACTAAATTACATAAAAAAATTAGGAACAAAATTTCTCAAAATCATTCACAATAATTAAGAGCCATTTATCTGTATTTGGCACCAGATTCATTAATTGTGTGGCTTGAATTGTAGATAAGACATAACATGTGACCAAATCATTTTCCTAAAATAGTCCCTACTACAAATTAGTTTTTGTCACACATAAATTAAAATTCCTTGTTATAGTCGTCTGAAATAATTACAAGGGATTCTATCAGGCTTTTAATTAAATTATTGGATTCTATGTTACATTATTCAATGAATTAAAATGAATCTTCCATTTAAAACGGTTGCATTAGAGTTTAGAAACCATTTCACGGTTCTTTATAAATTTCCTTTAGAATCTAGAATGGCCTAGAAATAACGTTATGCCCTTAAGTGTTTATGGTTTAAGTAAATATTTTCATAAATTTATCGGAGTGATATTAACTAACATGACCCCTTCAGATGTTTTATTTTTGATTACTTTTCCTCCAAGAACCGTAAAATAAAATTTCTCCCAATTCCTGATTATAAATTTATCTTGACAATGTCAAAGGGCATACTTGATATTTCTTTGGTAGACCTAGAATGATATTCCATAAACTAAAAAGTAATATATGTTGATTTATAATAATTACTCGACAATGTCATGGAATATATATGGCATTCATCTTTTGAATGTTTATGGTGCATTACACATAATGAATGACATGTGCTTATAGGGGAAGGTACCAAATGGGCATGTGAATGTGGTTTTGGACAAATCATCTTGGTTTAATATAATATTATTGTGTCCGGGATATTTTTTGAGAAAAAATAAATAAATTTCATGCCCTTCTAGTCTCCACAGTATTTGATCCCTAAAAGGAAATGGAAAATGTTCTTTTTGGGTCCCCATGTTTATTATTTTGTAATCAATGAAAACTCACAGTATAGTGATATTTTATGTTGAGATCAATTAATTTTGATTATTTTTTCCATTCTGAGGTGATATTTCATGGGAACTACTTATAGTGGTTTCACCCACTCGTTATCATAGATTGAAAAGATTATTCCATCATTTAGATGTGTCATTACTTCCTTTTTAACAACATTCTTCATTGGTGGTGTGAGGAACCTCTATGGTTCATGCATTGGTTTTCACCCTCCCCAAGTAGGATTTTATGGGGGTATTCAATAGGGTTGATTCCATTAATTTTATCAAATCCCTATTAATTTTACTTCCTGTGTATTTTTAAGAAATCAACCACATTTTCATTTTGCAACAGATATAGTTCAGAGTTAATTGTTAATGGTAGAGTGGATAAAGCTCCTAACTAGGAATACATAATAGTAATAGGTATAGGCTTAAACTACAGTGTTAGTGTTGAATTATTGAGGGTGTGAAAGGTGGGAAAGTATCCCTTGTGAGACGTTCATTGAATCTAACTTCCTTAAAATCATACTCTTTTTCTTCATCATGGAGTTACTCCTCACATTCTTCTTCTATGGAGAAATACTAAATTCTCTCTTGTATAAGAGATATAGTGTTGTAATGAAAGTCATCATATAATTGTTTGTAATAATTGATGAGGATGAAGAATATATATTCTTCTTAAACACAAATGATTAAATTATATTTATTTACATATATAAGAGCCTTCCTATTTCTATGAATTTTATTCTATGAATAATGGTGATGTCACCATCTTTTTATATATATAAAACTTGGAACATTGATGGAAATATGAACTTTTCATCTTTAAAAAATACATACGTGAGAATTCCTCAAGGGTATATTAATGACAGTTATACATGTTGTAGTGATACTCGAGTTTTTATGAGTTCTTGATGTCCCAACATTCAAAATAAACACAGCACCATGAGGTTAATGCTTTCTTCGAGATCATACGAAGCTCTTCCAAATTTACACTCTCGAATATACATGGAATTGAAAAATATTGGGGTCCCTCATTTAATGTGGAATTTTCTTTCAAAAAATGTTATACCATTTTTATTCAATGATATGAAACCTAGATCTTCCATCATATTTTATATGAAATCTAATGTTTCTAGAATTATGAATAAACCATAATTTGAGAAATAAACCCTATAAAGGGTATGTTGATAAGTAATTGGTTGAAAATTTCAATGAAATTCTTGTATTGGGAATCCTTTATTACTTGTATTTCACTTTATATAAAAGGAATTGGTGGCTTTTGTGGTGGTGAAGCAACATATTCTGGCAGGTTTGGTTGCTCAATTATTTTGGTGTTTGTGTCTCATGATACCTCTTGGGTTATTACTTGAACTTTCCCATCAATGTTTTCTTCACCTGCTGGTGAATTCTTCTTAGGTTCATCTGTTTTCATACAAATACTGTACATGTTTGCTAAAAATACAATATTTTTCACATATAACCACTATATCTTTCGCTACTTACACGGAGTATATATCTATATTACTAGGTAGAGTACTCAGTAATCAATCAGATAGAGTCTTTGAGATCTGGCCCATCTAAATTCTGAGGTTCAAAGGATAGATCATTGGTTCTTTATCTCCATCACATGAGTTATAATTCACCAGTTTACATTTTTAACAAAATTATCTAGGAGGCTCTCTAAGTTACTCTAGAGAGGAGCAACTTGTTGATGAGGTCATGGTTGAGTTGGTTGAAACTACTTCTGTGCTCTCATAAGGAAATGTTTTGAATATTATTATTTTTGTAGTCTACGAATAGGGTTCATGCGTGGGTACCATTGTTCTCATTAAGTAAGAATTGGTTCTTGATTGTAACACCCCTAGATTTTTCAATTATTTTTTCAAATTCATTAAAACATTGTGACATTTTTCATTTCCCAAAAGAATGAAAATATGTTATATTATATTAAAGAACAATGGTTATATTAGATCATATGAAACACCATGTGAATCATGAACTACACAGAAAATTAATTTTATATTTTTTTATACTGAACACCGAGGTTAGGAGACATTACAAACAATAATTACTTTCCCCAATGGCTTTTGTGACACACATGAACCATTTTTACCGAACAATAGTATATCATTAAAATTGTATTATTTAAAATAAATAGATATAACTTAAACATTAAATTATATGTTATAAATATTATTAAATAATTTATGAAAATATATGGTCTACTCAAATATAATATGAATTCATTGGTTACCAATTAATTTGAAATGAATATAACAACAAATTGAATGAAAATAATATTATATTTATAGTCACAAAGATATTCTAAACTAATAAAAAATATTTCAAAATAGTGAGTGTTATTAAAATAATATATATATTATATATTAAATAATTTTTTTTATATTCTTGTAATATATTTTATATAAAAAAGATAAGAACAAACCCATTTTTATGCATAAAACCCAATATTTTTTTTATAAATGTAGTTTTAACACCATTTAATAGAGAACCCATTTTAGATAAAAATTTGGATATATTGTATACTTAATATGTAAAAACAAACTTTATATTTGAAATTTAAACAAAATAAATTTTTATTATATTTTTTTGGTATTTTTCCATAAGGATTCATTTTTTAAATAAATAGTTAAAAATACAGAATTTTAGTTCAAAATGAATTTTTCATCTAATTTATTTATAAGCTGAAATTATATTTTACATTTTAATAAAATTTTAGTGATAATAAATTTGTATTAATTAATAATATTTATGGCATTGAGATAAATTTCACTTTGTAATTTCCTATAAAACATAGCAAACATTTGATGTTTTTTCTTTAAAAATATGCATTGTCTACCCGACTGTGGGACTAGTTTTAAATTAATTTTTTCCATTTATTTTATTATAATTTAAAAATATGGATTATATATATTTAATTATAATAATTTATAATTTATAATTAGGTGAAATTTGTTTTTACAAAAAAAATTAGTGAAATTAATTAAAATTAATTACATCGAATAAGGAAAATTAAGCTTAAGTAAATACTAAACAATAAATTTAAGACAAAAAATGGCCTAGAAAACCTCCAAAAACCCATTTTATCAACATTATTAATACATTAACCTTAAATTCATGAGTTTAAATGGTTTTTTAGGACATTTATTAGGTATAAACGGTGTAACATAAAACTTGTTTTCAAAAATACTAAGTGAGTTGTTTCCCTTTTTGATAAAAGGCCAACACCTATCCCTTTTCTTCACACCTGGGAAAATATTGATAATTTTACAAAAATAAACAAATAACCATAATAAAATCCATAACTTCTTCCATCTATTATTCCATTGGTATTTAATCGGTCCAATGAATCCTCATGGCACAAACCAAAATGAGTAACCCGATTAAGAGGCAATGTCTTCTCCCTAGATCCCTTATTTTATTTTCATTCTCCACCCCATCCAATATATTTATTATCTAATTGTGAATTATAAACCTTATTATAAATATAATAGGATGTTTTTATTTTAATTTTTTTTCCAACACTTACACATAATTCCTTCTAATGATTAACAAAATTATTGTGTGTGTGTTTGATGAACTACCGCCTCACTAAACGATGATTGTTCACCTTTTCATTATCTCCTCTCAAGGTTGATATTATGAAAGAAAATATGTTTATATGATAAATATATTATATTTATTATGTATTAAATATTATTTATTCGTTTTTACAACATTTGTTTTACATTCCATTCTCCACTAATACGACAATTTCGTTTAACAATGTGTGGACTACAGCCCTTTCAAAGTGATATGATTCATTCAAACAGTAGATGGATTGAATTAAGGAATTTTTTTAGTGAATATTTATTATATATATTACATCATAAATATAAATTAATAATTATTTATATATACATATATATATACATATATATTTCATTACTTTCTTTCTTTCGATGTTACAATTAAGCAGAAAAAACGTTGACCCGTACATACAACCTACTGTCTCCATGAATGGTGTATCTCGTTTAATAAATATATCATCCATAGATTATTATAATAAAAATTTAATGTATATAAGTGATACTTATATCAGGATTTATTTTTTGGAAATCATGATATAAGTATATGGACCAATGATATAATTAATTAAGACTCATACGAAAAAATAAAGAAAATATTAATTGAAGCATAACGTTAACATGATATTGATAATAAGAGGGTAATATAATGTCAAAATAATTCCATAATTAGTAATATATATAATAATATGGGTTTTTAACATATTTATAATAAATTTTTATTTATTGTAGAATTATTTTTAAGGAGTAAGACGAGGGTAACGACACAGGGAAAGGTAATTTCGTCTCACTTTTTCCCGCGAGATACAAGCTATGTTCACCACTATTACATTTTGTGTGGTGTATTTAATGACCATGAATATATTATATGTATATTATATTTCATTTTTGTTATATTAACATATCCACTTTATGATCTATCTTTCATGGAGTTTACATTTCGATAATTACCAAATCAGTGAAATAGTTTTCTCTCAATTTTCCTTCTCTAAGACTCATTTTTTTATACATGTAAATTATCATCAAGGTGTATATAAATACATTTTACATGTTATATAATGAATTTCAATAATTTAATGATATTTTATGTTTCATTTAGTTTTATGTTTTTCATGGAGAGAATGATCCAAAGTTACCATGTTAGAAGAGTTTACTCGGAAAATCTCATTGCTTTTCAATACTCTTTATGTTTATGATTCCTTTGATGAAATAATTTGATACATCACACATTAATGTTAATTAATTTTATTTTAAACTAGTTATTAAATCTTTACTCATATATTGATACAATTACTTCCACTATTTGGTACACAACAAAGTAAAGAATGTGTTTTCAATAAATCCCCACATTACCCTCTCTTCGGTCAGAAATCAATGTTCCTTCAAAACCATGATTTCTACTAAAGGGTTTAGATGAATATTATACCATTATCCTTTAATAAATAAAATAAAATTTATCCCTTTTGTCTTTTACCATGAATTAATAGGAATATTTTGGTCTATTTATAAACAGGGATTTTTTCAAATGATTTTACCTCGAAAGAGTAATGTTCATTTTACCTTGTGCAACCTGTATAGATTTACCCGCCATCATTTTATTGAAGAATCCCTTTCATTTTAAAAAGGTTAATTTTTAGGAAAATTTTTATAAAAGTGGTTTTGATGGAATATTATTTTAATATTATTTCAAATCGTTGTTATATGTTTTGAATGTATTTTTATGAATATTATTTTCAAATGGTTTTATGTATTAAAATGATCATTTCAAAGAAGAATGTATTTTCACCTCAAGAAAAGTTTATGAAATATATTTCAAAACAATTCCAATATAATATAACATAAATTTATTTTACTCATTCCCTTATAGGATAAGATACAAAGGTTCCATTCATATTCTTTCATGAATGTATTATGTTTTGATGGAATGATGCTTAAGAAACCTGTTCCACATCTATGGTTTTTATAATTTTGAAACTTGATTATTTTCACAGGTTGTTCTTTTATGAAGTTATTTTGAAACCTATATCTTTCCATGGGTTATTATGTGATGAAATTTTAATTATTCCCATTTAATTTGATGGGTTATGATTTTATTTTTAAAACCCTATCTCTTTTTATGAGTCATGATATGATGAATGCTTTATTACCATGGGGTACATGTAAGAATTATTTTATTATGAGATTATTGGGACCTATATCTCCCTCAAATTTATTGGGTAAGGATAATTTATACATTATCTATGATGGTATATGGGTTGTAGTAAAATACCAAAAACAAAAATGTACATTGGTTGTATCCCAATCCTTAAAGTAAGTGGGTACACGGGTTATTAGCCCAAAGATGAAGTAGGTAAACAGGTTGTATCCCAAGACTAACAAGTTATAATGGTCTTGGTAGTTATTCTTAACATCAAGTTTTCTATTCTTATATGTATGTCACAAATTTCATGTTTTATTTATATATTGTGCTTTCATTTATTATCTTATTAATTCTATTATGATAGATGAATTATGAGTTTCCAATCATTATTATGATCTCTAATATGTAGTGTCTAATATTCAAATGATATGACCAAGTTCCATCCCATATTTTCATGTTATAATTAAAAATTCCATTTATTTACCCTTACTGAGCATTTGAGATCACAACTTCTTTTGTTCCCTTTCCAAATGTTACAATGAATTGTTTTAGGTAGAAATACTAAAAGTGAGAATATTTATAGAAGATACCTAACATATTTCATTGGGATAGAATATTTTTTTCATGTTTCCAAATACAATAAACTATTAGGGTCCATGAGAATGTATTATTGAAATGTATTGAATATAAATATAAAATGTTGTAATATCCATGGTTGTTAATCTAGGATTTTTATAGTTGGTATCAATGGAATGGTTTATTCACCATTTGGAAAATAGGAATATAAATCCATAGTGGGATATCTATGGTTATTTCTAATAATATGTATTGGTTCACATAATGAATAATTCTATTGATAAGGGAAATTATTGGAAAATCTTCTAGAATTTTTGTAAATGTTAGCATGAGTGGTTACATATAAATACATTACTATCTGGATATAAAAAATTGATGTGGCTCTGGAACCGATGTACCATGGAGTATGAAATCTGACAAGATGTTTTAGGCCTAAATTTGGGTATTCTGTTACACAACAATAGTCTTTACTACACACATAGTTCGACACTCCTATGGGATATGATTTGGAATATCACCAACACTTCACCATGATGAATTATGAAGGATTTGAATAGAAGATGAATGTGAATAACCATGGATAAACATAAGGATTCATAGATTAAGGAATGTGTCACAATTTAGACAATTTATAAGTGACTTTTCATGATTATGTGGTTTCTTTCTATGAATTTATTTTTCGTTCTCTATGTTTCACAGGTTTATTAAATGGCTGGAACCCGAAAGATCGATGTTAATAGTGATTGTGAGGTATAATGAAATGATTCATCTCCTGAGGATCTGAATTATTTGGGTGTTGGAATGAAAAACCTTATTTCAATAATCACACAACATAATCAATATATGTTTTTAATGAAATTAAAAATGATCAATAGAATGAACAACGTTATGTTGAGTGAATCGTGAGGCAACAACCACCTTCTTTTCATGGGTCTGTTAATCCCCTTTTTGCTGAAAACTAAATCAGTACCACTAAAAAGATATTCATGTTCACTAGTGGTCAGATCCTGGGAAATTCATTATTCATATTTATAAGTTTGATGGTGATGTAGAGTATTGGTGGACTCTAATTAAGAATTAGAGGAAGAAAGATGAAATTGAATCCATGTATCAGGATGAATTCAAGAAAAAATTCATTAATTAGTACGTTCATTGTGTTATTCATATAAAGATGGGAAATTATTTCCTTGTGTTTAAGAAAAATTTTAATGAATCGATCAGTGCCTATGAGTGCAATTTCATAAGACCTTTAAGGTATTCTTCTTGAATTATCAACCAACTTGAAATTAAGGTTGTTAGGATCTTTAGTGGCTTAAATCCATGTCTCAGAATGGTGTTGGATATATCGGAATTTGGTAGGTATGAAGAGATTGTGTGTTGTGTAATAAAAATTAAAATGGAGGTTGTATTTATGTATCAATATCATGATTTTAACAATACGAGGAATATGGATTTAAATGGAAATCAATTAAACCTGGATATACGAAGATGATCCTTCCTTTGTGCTATATGTATTGAAATAATAATGGTGGGAATTTTATAAATGGGATTAGTAAATGTATTATGTTTGGGAAGGAGGTTCATAAAGTGGATTACAACTTATGTGATTGTAAAAATTTATATAATTATGGGAATAATTAGAAAACTCCTTAAGATGAAACTCCAAAAATTTAGCATTTCAATTGTAGGGAGTTTGGGAATTTAACCAAAAAGTGACGACATCATAAGGTAAATAAATTTGATCAGTGCCAATAACCTATAAGGACAAGGAAAAAGGGAATGCATATAAAATGAAAATGGATGAACTGAGCCATGATTATAGGGTAACTCCATATTCGGTAATCCCATGTGAGATTTTGATAAAATAATATATATCAAAATGTTATTAAAACATTATTGGGACTTTTATGAGTCTAATAATTGATCATATTTATACATGAATGTTGGATAAATAAAATCACATTTATTTTATATATTTATAAGGATAATCCCATGCTTCTAATAGAAAAATATTTTTAAACTTAAGAGCCTATTTTAGGAATAAAGGATGAATATAATTTTGGAATCATTAATGTTTTCAATAAGGATTTATGGAAATTATGATTTTGAAAAAGGTTTCAAGAGAATATATGATGAAGGTATTCACATGTTTTGTTTGTGATGATACATGGGGGATAAATATTAATCAGATTTTGTGACTTTATTATTTCTGATTTTAATTTTCATCTTTCAAAAGGGTTATGAGGATAACATTTTATGTAATGATTATGAAAAAAGTTGGATGTAGTTTGTGAGAGTAAATAATTATCTTACCACATGTGGTTTTAGGAATAATTGAAAACCATTTAAAAAAAATTGGTTTTTATTATAACTGATGATGGATGGGATGGTATATCATGGATCTAATGATCAGTTATTACTTCGTGAATGAAAAATTAACCTTAATTTTGGAGAAAGTGGTGTAGTTGATCAAGGAACAAAAAGTTTGATGTTGTCCTGAAAACATGAAAGTATATCTTTTAATGAAAAAATATTAAAATTGGAAAAAATTATCATGATTCAAAAAAAATAATCCATATACCTCCATTTCCAATGAATCTAGTGGTCCATTAATTTATCACAGTTGTATGGATTTCTGATTGTTAACCTTCTCTGGATATTTTTCTATATCACCCACATTCAAAGCATAATGGTTTAATTTTTCGTCCATTTTAATGATTTCTTTAGAGACCTGAAGCTTGACGTACATGGACATTACATTACTTTAGTATAATACTTAATACATAACAAAAATAGACACACAAGGACCGTAATAGCTTAGTGTCTTTGGAAACATGGAACGTAATCTTCTAATCGTGGTATAAGATCTTCAACATCTCCCATAATGAACTTCCCATTTTTTTCTTACCTAAAACCTTTATTTATATCCTAGGGAAAAGAAAACATAAAAAGGGTGAGCTCAAATGCTCCTTAAGGGTAATCATGGATAAAATAAAACATACCATATATATTTCAACTTAAAAATATGAACATAATGTTTAAACATCAAAATCTTGAGAAATGACATAAAACATGGAAGTACGTAAGGAATAGATCATAAAGAAACATTATGAATGATAAAATAGCATGAGAATAAAACATGTAATTGTGGAAACCATTAAGCACATGATATGATTTCCATATTAGCCAAGGCAGTGCTGCCAAGACTATCTTAGTGGACAAAGTCCCTTTCTAAATCGAGTTCACTCCTCATTCCAGTCCTGTATTACTGAACCGGTTTAACTTGTCGTTCTAGACATGTCGATCTCATGGGATAAAAATCTTTACCCAATGCATTGGAGGGAGATATAGGTCCCACCCATCTTATAATGAAATCATTCTTACTTATGCCAAAAAATACACTTAAAACATTCATTATAACCCAAAGAATAAAATGGTATTCATAAACATCATTCCATCATAAAATAATCCATATAAAACAAATGGATATCATTTCATCTTAAGAAAATTGAAACCATGTAAATCATAGGGACATTATACTTGAAACATACACATATGAAATAATGTCATCTTAGTTGGAAAATGGTTTTGTTAAAACACTTGAAATGAATTCTTAAGGAAAATAACCTTTCTTATTCAAAATCATTCTCTTTTTACAAAATGTCATGAAATTTTAAAAGAAAAATATTTTTTTGAAAATAGTAATGAAATATTTTGGAGGAAGCTTCATGAAAATAAGGCTTTATAAAATAGTCAAAATCTGTTCGTGCCGTATAAGTTAAAAAAACATTCTTCTCGTACTTTTACCGGAAAAGTCAAAAAGTACCTCGTAACGTAAACAAAAGAACGATTCCATACATACCATATAGTAAAAGTCAAAATGGGTAAAAATGAAATTAAACATACATAAAAATACTTTTAGGAACATGGACATGGATGATAAAAATAACCCCAGTAAATACTTACGTATAAGAAATCTCGGATAAAAAAATGAGATTTGCAAAATTATCCCTTACCTTAGGTCTGATATGATTCGTATGGATCTGAACCTCCCTTATATTGATATAAATAATGTTATTGACTTATTAAAGAATCATATTCATTGTTATGATATCATATATGGTTCACTTATGAATTTATATTACCTGTTCTTTTGTAAATTCCATGTTAAAGAGCGTTTTGGGTAAAATCGTTTCATTTGTCGTCCTTGTTTTGACTTGTAATTATTCATATGATTAGTTAGATCATGATTACTTAATTACAGAATATAAAACATGATTTATATATAATATATATTCATAATATACATATATATATAATAGACCGATAAATGGAAAGAAATACACCGTTCATGGAGACGGTAGGCCATACGTACGCATGAACGCTGTTTTCGTTTCCTTATTGAGTTGATTGGAATTAAGTAGATGACATACATATATATATGTACATAAATCCAGTAGCTTTACAATGTCATATATTTCATTATTATTGCTTATATATACTTTATAATCATTCTTAAATGGTTAACATGGAGAATGAATCTCATCGCGTCTTGGAGACGGTAGTCTGTAAGTACGCACAAGCGATGATATCGTTCCCATAATTATTGAATTAAATTGGAGAGTATGACAAAATATATCATAATAATAATGATGTTATAATAACTATGTATAGTTACTCTTTACACCATTATACCCATCCAAGTAAGGTGGTGTTGGAAAAACAGATTACACCACGGCATGGAGACGGTATTCTGTACGTACGTACGCGCGGGGATTTCGTTTTCCGTAGGATGGATATATGGTGAAATAGGGTTTTTTCATACTTATAATAACATATAAGTATATGAGTGATACTTATGTTATTACTTCATAAAGAAACAACTAAATAAGAAGATGTTGAAGAAGAAATAAGCTTGAAATAATCGGTAGAAGAGATTACCTCTTCTTCGACGCACCTCCTTTAAACTTTTTCTTAGGGCACTAGGGTTGGTCTTTTTAGAAAACCAGTACCTATATAATGTTTCTAGGGAAGTGGGGAAAATAATTTGGCAGGTTTTGGCAAATAATTAACTCTCAATGTTGTGTGAGGAAGAGAGGGAGGAGGTGCCCTTTTATAAGGGAGGAGAGGGGCGCCTTTGGAAATCTTAAAAATATTAATTTATAATAAATATAACCCCAATTAAAAACCTCCAAAAATGACTCATATTCGAATATAAGATGAGATAGGGTTGTAATATCATCAACCAATAAAATTTAGACATGTTAGGAAATTATTTTAAACATCATCAACTTGATTTATCCTTACTTAATCAATTTAATTTTATTTTTGGTAATAACATTCTAAATTTTAAATTATAACAAACAATTACTTATTTGTTGTGAATTGTACATAATTGGATACTTTATAACATTTTAGACCATATAAATTTAAATTTATAACTTTTAAATATTTTTGTGATTTTTAAACAATTTTATAATATGATAGTTTTATAAAATAACAATAGTGTCAATTTTTACCCTATTCATTTATATGAGTTTAAATAATATATACACAAAATATATGTTCGAAATAAAAGCATTAATAGAATCATAAAAGGCAATATGTGTCTAGAAAAATACTGAAGCACATTAAATAGTTCATATAATATTTATTTTTTTATTTTTAAAACCATTTATTTGGTTTATCTTTTAAAACAATAATTACTACAACATTTTTGTATAATTATATAATATACTTATTTGTTGAATAAAAATTAAAAATAAAATCCTATTATGAAGATAAATCTATTACCTTTCACAATAGTACATTTACTCTAATTTATAATTGTAAAATCACAATATTTAAATTGTTATATTTAATACATTATGAAGGTGAAAACTTTGGCATCATTTAAAATAAAATAATATAAGTGTCATAATCACTTTAATAAGACTCCAAATTGATATATATTAGTTCATTAGATTCTTATGGTATATATATACACTAAAAATAAGTTTTGGTCTGGTTTGTGGGACTTTTAATGGGTATTATTATTTCAATAAAAACTATATTACTGATTTTTCCCTTAATAAATAATTTATGCATCATTAATGTATCACCATTAATGATAATTATTTAATCCCTAAAAAATCTAAATAAATTATCATGATGTATATAATTTTATTATCTTTCTGGATACTATTTATGTTCTATGTTTTATGATTTTTATCACTAAATTAAAATTATTATACTTATAAGATTTAAGAGAGTGACATGTTGTCACTTTCTTTGGTTTTAATAATAATTAAATTATTTTCATGTTCAAAAGTCCATAAAATGAATCTAATCCGACCGTTACGTAATATGGGTCTACTTTTAGTCATAAAATAGAATTTTTTCATGTGTTAGGGTAATTTTATAATATAATATTTACCCTTAATTACCTGATTTACCTTTAACTATGGTAAATAAAATTTACCGTAGTTACTATTCATAATTCCCAAAAATAAAAAGTAGCCTATTAACATAATTTGGCCCCACGGATTCCAAATATGGAATCCATTTTTTCAAATTCAATACACAGAAGTTTCAGAAATTAAATTGAATTTAATCCCATTGTCGAATGAAAACAGGTTTTTGATTTAAAACATTGCAAAAGATTGAATTGATTTAACCTACGAATTCAATGTAAAATCAATGATAATGACATAATTTATATTATATGGTATAAATATATTATATTTATACTTTAAAACCATTAAATATTATAATTTAACCACATAAGTTATTACGATGAAAAAAGTTTTTTTAAATTAAAATATAGCGTGTTTTTACTATTCATTAAAATATGAAAGTTATCAGAATAATATGAAAATTTTATCCAAGGTAAAATTTTATATCATGATTCCAAAGAATAATTTTATTTTATAAAATTGAACTTATAAACATGTCAAAAACTAGACTTAAAGTGGGTGTGCCATCAAAAGGTGGCAAAACTGCTTTTTTTTTAAATACTTATTTTACCCAAAAAATATATTTCGTAATTATACCATCTTCTAAAAAAGGTTTAAGATGAATAATAATGTTATAAAATTCAAAATTTTGTTAATACTATTCATAATGGCTAGTCCATAATAATATTATAATAATATATCGTTGTTTAGTAAAACTCGGTATTGCGTACAACACACACTATCGAGGAAGGTCGTGATTGCATGTAATGCAAGCCCAGTCAGGGTTGTGTGTAGTGCACGACTCCTTTTTTTCTGCGTTTAAAAAAATAAATTGAATATATATATATATATACTCAATGTTTCGTAGAATTACTACTATCAAACAAACATGAAATTGTGTGTAACATGATCCAGGATTAGTGTTGCGTATACTACAAGCTAATACGGTGTTGCGTACAGCTCAAGATAATCTTGGTGTATCGTACAACAGAAGATATGAAAGAAGTTAAAAAGAATATATCTTATAAAATCTCGGGTTATTACATTGTACCCCCCTTAAAATGAATTTCACCCTCGAAATTCGTCGGGGTTATAAATGGTTTTCTACTTGAAAGTTTCTTTAATTGAAACCCACATCGTAAAAAGGAATACCAAAACTTATCTTTATAATCCAAGTATGAAATGTAACAGTATCCCAAAAAAACTAATCACTGGGTTTCCAAATAGGATAACATAGGTGAAAATATGGATATAGAAGAGAAATATAATCATCATGTTCTAATAGAGAGTGGAAGAGAACATGGCTATGAAAAATCCAACAATCACAAAGCCATAGATTTGTGATGATCTAAGGTACCATATGATTCATCGGATATAAGGTCACTAAGTCAACATTTTTGGTTTACAAGATCATTTCCCTAAAGTTGATGAATTAAAAGAAATACTTACGTGATTTTGGTACAATCTCACTGTTGTTCGTGAATTGAACAATTTCCACTTCATCCCTTAATGAAATGAATTTGAATTTTTTATTCGTGATGTGTTAGCATATCATGTGATAGAATGGTGGGTCATTCCATCTGTTTCAAACAAAAGGTTAGCAAAAGAAATAAGTCCATCATATGGTTAGATTAATCGTATATGGTTCCAAAAATGAACTTATACTTCATATCTCATACCGGTTAATAAAATAAAACTACTTTCTATTAACCAGGGACTTCCTGTAGGCTAGTGGTAGGCGATAAAGTCCAGTCACACTTCGGTTTTGGGTTCAATTCCCACATCCTTGTCTGACATGATGGGCTGTCTCCAGTCCTGCAGGTTGTCTTTTTCTAAAACTACATTACTATAACATCCAATCAATAATATAGAAAAAAGTTCTATCCTTAAACAATACTAACTTATGTCCAACATAATCCATTCTAATCTTTAGGCTTATCTAAAATACTTCGGTCCAAGCTCATAGTATAAAGAAAATGATTACTTGAAATGTCACATAACAATCACGTGAATGCCATCATTTATCCCCCATATATCATAAGATATATCTTGTTGGTGAAGTTACAAACATGTGAATACCTTAACCACGTATTCTCTTGAGAAATGAATACCCATTTAACCTTAGTGAAAACATGAATGCTGTCAAAAGTTAACACTTTCAACATACCAAAATCATAAAATTTATATATATTCAAACCATAATATCACTTAGTCCTTATAGCGGTCATGAGCTCATGAATACAATCAAACATCTAATTATCTTCTTATACATTCATTATACGCATATCATCTACTTTCCAAAAATATCTCAATCACTTTAAATGGTTACCGGTACCATAAAATTATTGAAAACCACAATAGACCAATACATAAATATTCCAATATTCCACGATACTATATACAACATTATTTTGGAATCCCATTACATAAACACTTAATCCTTCCACCACGTCATTGTCATATTCAACATTTCCAATAATGATCACATGTGACTTCCCTTTGTCCTTTGCCTTAAGTGGTTTCTCATGTCGATCATCACTAACCCTTGGATTATGTCATTTATTAGAATAATTCCCCATTTCCTTGCACTTGAAGCATTGAATTTTTGGTGCTGCGTTCTCTGTAGTCTTTTCTTTATTCACATCACTAGAAAACATTTTTCCATTACTTCGACACTCAGCTACTCGATGACCTTCTTTTCCACACTTAAAACATTTTCTAGTCCATTTAAGACAATCTCCACCATGCTTCTTTCCACACTTTGAGCATAAGGAAACATTCATCTTCATTTCACCATTATTTTGAGATTTCTCCTTGAACTCCATCTTTCGTTTCTTGTCAAAACTATGAGATGGATAAGTAACACCAACTTCCATTTCTAACTTGATAGCACAACACACAATTTCTTCATAGCTACTGAAGTATCTTATAGCTAATTCCCTTCGAAGATTTGGTTTTAAGCCACTGAAGAATTGATCAACATTACTTTCAGGTTGGATGATAAATCCAGATGCATACCTTGCAAAACTTGTAAAATTCGCTTCGTATATACCAACAGATTCATCATCCTTTTGCTTTAGTTCAAGAAACTCCTTCTCCATCTTTGTTTGAAAAATACGAGGGAAGTACTTATTGAAAAATAAGTTCTGGAATTCGTCCCATTCCATGGTCTCAATTTCATCTCCTGGCCTCGTATTCTTGATAAGATTCCACCATTGATCAGCTTCACCTTCCGATCGATATACTACTAATATGACTTCATCATGTTCAGAACATTGAAGAACTGAAAATATCTTTTCAGTGGTACTGATCCATTGTTCAGCAACAAGTGGATCAGAAGACCCATTGAAAGAAGGTGGACGTTTCCTCATGAAGGAATCAATAGAATATTGTTCCCTTTATGCTCATTTGGAAGTCCAAAATGATTCATAGCTTGTGTAAGTTTAGAAATAAGATTTTTCACTCCATCTCCCATAACATTTGTTTGTTCTGGAGGACAATCATTTCATTGTCCATTGCATTGATCAACACGGTTCCTTCGGGTTCCAGCCATCGTCTAAAACCCAAAAATATTAGTGTGAGTGGTAAAAATCATGCTAGGGAAAAAACATAGTAAAGTGGAAGTACCCTCAATATCTAACATCTTAGGTTAAATTATAAGATCATTACCATAGTTCTAGGACTATATCCTATACATATACTTATCCTTAGGGACATCCCTAGACATACCTTAGAAATATCTCTAGGGATCTCACTAACATTTTTTTCATCCTAGTTTCCAAAGGATGACTAAACCATTCCTCTGATACCAACTGTAGAGATCTGAAGCTTGACGTACATGGACATTAGATTACTTTAGCAGAATACTTAATACATAACAAAAACAGACACACAAGGACCGTAATAGTTTAGTGTCTTTGGAAACTTGGAACGTAATCTTCTAATCGTGGTGTAAAATCTTCAACATCTCCCATAAAGATCTTCCCCTTTTTTTTCTTACCTAAAACCTCTACATATATCCTGGGGAAAAGAAAACATAAAAAGGGTGAGCTCAAATGCTCAGTAAGGGTAAGCATGGATAAAATAAAACATAACATATACATTTGAACTTAAAAATATGAACATAATGTTTAAACATCAAAAGCCTAATCAATGACATAAAACATGGAAGTACATAAGGAATAGATCATAAAGAAACATTAAGAATGATAAAATAGCATGGGAATAAATCATGTAATTTTGGAAACCATTAAACACATGATATGATTTCCATATTAGCCAAGGCATTGCTTCCAAGACCATCTTAGTTGACAAAGTCCCTTTCTGAATCGAGTTCACTCCTCGTTCCAGTCATGTATTACTAAACCGGTTTAACTTGTCATTCCAACCATGTCTATCTCATGAGATATAAATCTTTACCCAATGCATTGGAGGGAGATATAGGACCCACCAATCTCATAATGAAATCATTCTTACCTGTTCCACAAAATAAACTTAAAACATTCATCATAACCCAAAGAATAAAATGGGATTCATAAACATCATTCCATCATAACATAATCCATATAGAACAAATGGATATCATTTCATCATAAGAAACGTGAAACCATGTAAATAATAGAGACATTATAATTGAATAATACACATATGAAATAATTTTATCTTAGATGGAAAATGGTTTTGATAAAAAACTTGAAATGAATTCTTGGGGAAAATATCCATTCTTCTTTAAAAACATTCTCTTTTTTACAAAATGTCATGAAATTTTAAAAGAAAATGATTTTTTTGAAAATAGTCATGAAATATTTTTGAGTAATATTCATGAAAATAAGGCTTTATAAAATAGTAAAAATCTGTTCGTGCCGTATAAGTTAAAAACATTCTACTCGTACTTTTACCGGAAAAGTCAAAGTACCTCGTAACATAAAAAAAAGAAAGATTCCTTACATACCATGTAGTAAAAGTAAAAATGGGTAAAAAGGAAATTAAACATACATAAAAACACATTTAGAAACATGTACATGGATGATAACAATAACCCTAGTAAATACTTACGTATAATCAATCTCAGATAAAAAAATGAGATTTGCAAAATTATCCCTTACCTTAGGTCTGATATGCTTCGTATGGATCCGAACCTCCTGTATAATGATTTAAATAATGTTATTGACTTATTAAGGAATTATATTCATTGTTATGATATCATATATGGTTCAATTATGACTTTATATTACCCGTTCTTTTGTAAATTCCATGTTAAAAAGCGTTTTGGGTAAAATCATTTCATTTGTAGTCTGTGTTTTGACTTGTAATTATTCATATGATTTCTTAGATCATTATAACTTAATTATAGAATATAAAACATGATTTATATATAATATATATTCAGAATATACATATATATAATAGATCGATAAATGGAAATAAATACACCGTTCATGGAGACGGTAGGCCGTACGTACGCATGAACACTGTTTCCGTTTCCTTATGGAGTTGAATGGAATTAAGTAGATGACATACATATATATATGTAAATAAATCCAGTAGCTTTATAATATCATATATTTCATTATTATTGCTTATATATACTTTATAATCATTCTTAAATGGTTGACATGGTGAATGAATCTCATCGCGTCGTGGAGACGGTAGTCCGTACGTACGGACGAGCGATGATATCGTTCCCATAATTATTGAATTGAATTGGAAGGGATGAAAAAATATATCAGAATCATAACGAGGTTATAATAACTATGTATAGTTATTCTTTACACCATTATACCTATCCAAGTAAGGTGGTGTTGGAAAAATAGATTACACCACGGCGTGGAGACGGTATTCCGTACGTACACACGGGCAGTGATTTCATTTTACGTAGGATGGATATATGATGAAATAGGGTTGTTTCATACTTATAATAAAATATCAGTATATTAGTGATAATTATGATATTACTTCATAATGAAACAACAAAATAAGAAGAAGTTTAAGAAGAAATAAACTTGAAATAATCGGTAGAAGAGATTACCTATTCTTCGACGCACCTCCTTTAAACTTCTTCTTAGGGCACTAGGGTTGGTCTTTTGAGACGACCAGTACCTCTATAATGTTTCTAGGTAAGTGTGGAAGAGACGTTTTCAGGTTTTTTCCAAGCTTTATGGCTCAAAGTGGCGTGAGGAAGAGAGGGTGGAGGTTCCCTTTTATAAGGGAGGAGAGGGGCACCTTTGGAAATCTTAAACATATTAATTTATAATAAATCTAACACCACATAAAAACCTCAAAAAATGACTCATATTAGAATATAAGATGAGATAGGTTTTTAATATCATCACCAAATAAAATTTATACATGTTAGGAAATTATTTTAAACATTATCAACTTGATTTATCCTTACTTAATCAATTTAATTTTATTTGTGGTAATAACATTCTAAATTTTAAATTATAACAAAAAATTACTTATTTGATGTGAATTTTCCATAATGGGATATTTTATAACATTTTATACCATATAAATTTAAATTTATAATTTTTAAATATTTTTGTGATTTTTAAACAATTTTATAATATGTTATTTTTATAAAATAACAATAGTGTCAATTTTGACACTATTCATTTATATGAATTTAAATAAAATATATACAGAAGATATGATCAAAATAAAAGCTTTAATAGATTCATAAAAGGCCATATTTATCTAGAAAATTAGTGGAGAACATTAAATAGTTCATATAATATTTATTTTATTATTTTTAAAACCATTTATTTGGTTTATCTCTTAATAAAATAATTACTAAAACATTTTTGTATAATTATTTAATATACTTATTTGTTGTATAAAAATTAAAATTAAAATCCTATGATGACGAAAAAGATATTACCTTTCACAATAATACTTTTACTCTAATTTATCATCATAAAATCACAATATATAAATTGTTATATTTATTAAATTATTAAGGTGACAACTTTGGCATCATTTAAAATAAAATAATATAAGTGTCATAATAACTTTTTTAAGACTCAAAACGGTTATAAATTAGGTAATTAGATTCTTATGGTATAGATATAAACTAAAAATAAGTTTTTGTCAGGTTTTTGGGCCTTTTAATGGGTATTATTATTTCAATAAAAACTATATTACTGATTTTTCCCTTAATAAATAATGTATGCATCATTAACGTATCACCATTAAAGATAATTATTTAATCCCTAAAAAAAATAAATAAATTATCATGATGTAAATAATTTTATTATCTTTCTAGATACTATTCATGTTCGATGTTTTATAATGTTTATCACTAAATTAAAATTATTATACTTATAAGATTTAAGATAGTGACATGTTGTCAGTTTCTTTGGTTTTAATAATAATTAAATTATTTTCATGATCAAAATTCCATAAAATGAATATAATCCAACCCTTAGGTAATATGGGTCTACTTTTAGGCATCCAATAGAATTTTGGCACGAGTTAGGGTAGTTTTATAATATTATATTTACCCTTAATTACACGATTTACCTTTAATTGTGGTAAATAAAATTTACCGTAGTTACTATTCATATTTCCCAAAAATAAAAATTATCCTATTAAAATATTTTGGACCCACTAATTCCAAATATGGAATCCATTTTTTCAAATTCAATACACTGAAGTTTCAGAAATTAAATTAAAATTAATCCCGCTGTCGAATGAAAACAGGTTTTTGTTTTAAAACATTGCAAAAGATTGAATTGATTTAACCTACGAATTCAATGTAAAATCAATGATAATGGCATAAATTATATTTAATGGTCAAAATATATTATATTTATACTTTAAAACCATAAAATATTATAATTTAACCACATAAATTATTACGATGAAAAAAGTTGTTTTTAATTAAAATATAGCGTGTTTTTACTATTCATTAAAATATGAAAGTTATCAGAATAATATGAAAATTTTATCCAAGGTAAAATTTTATATCATGATTCCAAAGAATAATTTAATTTTGTAAAATTTAACTTATAAGCATGTCAAAAACTATATTTAATGTAGGTGCACCATTAAAAGGCGGCAAAAATGCATTTTTTTAAAAATAATTATTTTACCCAAAAAATTTATTTTGTTCTTATACCATGTTCTAGAGAATGTGTAAGATGAATAATAATGTTTTAAAATTCAAAATTTATTTAATACTATTCATAACAGCTAGTTTATAATAATATTATAATAATATATCGTTGTTTAGTAAAACTCGGTATTGCGTACAACACACACTATCGAGGAAGGTCGTGATTGCGTGTAATGCAAGCCAAGTCAGGATTGAGTGTAGTGCACGACTCCTTTGTTGTTGCGTATAACAAAATACATTGAATAAATATATATATGTACTCAATGTTTCGTAGAATAACTACTATCAAACAAACCTGAAATTGTGTGTAACACGATCCAGGATTAGTGTTGCGTATACTGCAAGCTAATACGGTGTTGCGTATAGCGCAAGATAATCTTGGTGTATCGTACAAAAGAAGATATGAATGAAATTAAAAAGAATATATCTTATAAAATCTTAGGTTATTATAATTTCACATTCTAGCTATGTTTCACTATTAGGAAATCTAGTTATATTTTACTTTGGGTAACCATTATGGATCTAACATTCCCTTTTTTAAGGGATGTTATAATATTAATTTTGACACTGTGGGTATCTATGAATGAAACTTTCAAGTATTAAAACATTTATAACCCAAAAAAATTTAGAGGGAGAAATTAATTTTATGGGGTTATAATGTAACACATGGAGATTTTGTGAAATATTTTCTTTCAAATTAATTTAATCTTTTGGATATATTTCATTTCATGAAACATTAATTATAGATTATTTTATATTAAATCACTATGTTTGGAATGCGTTATACAAAAAATCATGTTTACCATTCACTATCCACACTATAAATTTTATCTTTCTCTTCATAGAACACCGAGGTTAACTTACATTATAGGCAACAATGACATTCCTCAATGGTTTGCTTAACAAACATGACTGATTTTTACAGAACAATAGTATATCACATAAATGATATTATTTAAAATAATAAGATATAACCTAGCCATTAAATAAGTGGTTATGATTAGTATTAACTAATTTATGAAAATAA
This sequence comes from Viscum album, assembly GCA_963277665.1. NCBI lineage: Eukaryota > Viridiplantae > Streptophyta > Magnoliopsida > Santalales > Viscaceae > Viscum > Viscum album. The sequence continues at coordinate 1,615,911,038 of OY728151.1, forward strand.
TTTTTTTACACAAATATAATTTCAATTCAACGGTTACCAACTAATTTGAAATGGATAAGGGAACCGACTAAAGGAAGATATTATTATTTTTATAGTCACAAAGCTGTTTTAACTTCATAAATTAAATTAATTAAAAATAGTGAGTGGTATTAATGTCTTATATATGTTATATATTCAATATTTTTTTGATATTTAACAAACATATTCGATAGAAAAACGATTAGAAGAAGCCAAAATTTATATATAAAACCTAATAATTTTTTATAAAGGTAGTTTTAGCAACATTTATTGGAGAACCTGTTTTAAATCACAATTTTGGAACATTTATATACTTAATAAGCTAAAAAATTATTAATATTTGTAAGAGTAACATGAGTCATAGGTTTAGATAATTTTACTGTATTTTTATATAAGGTTTGAATTTTTAATTGATAGTTAGAAATACTGAATTTTAGTTCCAAAATACATTTTCATATAATTTACTTTTTATTTAAAATAATATTTTTAATTGGTATAAATTTATAAATCAATAATTATTTTATCAATTAATATAATTTAAGTCGTTGATATCAATTTCCCTTTATGATTCGGTATAAAACATAGAAAACTTTTGAATGTTTTTACTTTGAGAACCCTCATTGTGGACCCAACTGTGAGATTAATTTTAAATTATTTTTGTGGATAGAATTTTGAAAATGTATTACATATTTGAAACCATAATAATTTATAATTTATAATAATGTCTACGTAGTATTATTACATAAAATACTAGTGAAAATAATTAAAATTTATTATATTGATTCCGGAAAAATTAAGCTTAATTTAGGACTAAACCTTAAATTGAAAACCCAAAAACAATTATAAACTTTTCCAAATACAATTTTTTGTCAATTTTTCGGAAATTAACATTCCATTATTTAGTTTGGTTTGTTTTTATGACTTTTTTAGGTAGAAATGTGGGAATACATTATCTGTTTACCAAAATACCAAGTGAGTCATTTTCCATATCCTATAAAGGCCATCACCTCTCCCTTTTAACACCCCAAGATTTCAAAGTACTTTATTTCTTAAAAGTAATTCAATAACAAGCACTGCATGCAACACTGAGATCAAGCACACCATGACTTACCAAACAAGCCATTCAATTGTAGTTATGAATAGTATTAACAGAAATTTGAACATTATATAATATTTCTAATTTTAGAATCCATATTATGAGTTTCTTAGACATAAGGTTAGAACTAATTCATTTTTCAGATAAAAGAAGTATTTTTCAATAAAAAGGAACTTTTAACGAGTTTTAATGGTGATCCCTTGTTAAATACTATAATTGAAACTTTTATATTTTAAATTTGACAAAATAAACTTTTTCTATAGAATGAGGACATAAGAATTCAGTTTCAATAAATTCTTAGTGAATTTCTAATAACTTTCATATTTTGGTGAATAGTAAAAGATAATATATTTTAATTGAATTCAAATTATTTAATAAATATAATTTATAGTGTTAAATTATTCATTTTATGGGTTTGGAAGTTTAAATATATTATATTTGTACCATTTAAGCCAATGCTGGTCATTATAAGTAATTTCACATTGAAACTGGATATAAACAAATGTCAATCTTTTGATAGTTATTATTTATTAAAAATACGCCTTTAGGTTTTGACAACAAAAATTAATTTTAAATTAATAAATGAAAATTCTATGTTTTGAATTTGGTAAAATAGACTTCATTTTTAAATTCGGAATATCAACATTTTCAAAGGGTGATGTTTTGGTATTTTTCTGAAAACATTCATTTTTTGATAAATAGTGGAAAATAAAGACTTTCTCTTTAAAACCATCTTTTTATTTAAATAATAATTTATATTATATAAATTTAGTTTAGGAAAAATATATACAAAATACTTATATATTTTCAATGAAATTAATTGGAGTCATTTTATAATACGTTTAGATATATAAACACATTATTGAACATTTTATCGTCTTTTAACCACCTCCTAAGAGGATTTGAAAATTTTCATAGAAAATAATTTCACCATTTTTGTGAACTTAATTTCAAAAATCTGAGAGACTTGGTTGATATCAGTATGTAAAATGTGGTTCAATAAGATAAAAATAATTTTTAGTGAATAGTAACTTTTGATTTTTATTAACACGGTTAAAAGTAAGTAGTATAATTAAAGGTAAAAATGATATAATTATTACAATAACACATGATCTAATTCTATTGGGTAAGTTTAAATTGACCATAAACAACAAAAGAATTAAAATATTATCCTTTAGCTCATCTTGGACTAGATTAGAAAATTTATTATTATTTAAGTTAAAGAAGAGTTAAAAGTGTTAAATTCAAGTTTTTATAACTAAATTTTTTTTAATATAGGGTTATATATAAAATAAATTAGAATATAAATATTCCTTATAAATATAAATAAAATTTCCCACATAATTTTATTTTATTTATTATTTTTAGACGTTAATTATATAAATTTATTTATGATACAATGATGATGTAGTACTTACCTTATTATAAAAGGTTAATATAATTGATATTATAAATACCCAAATAAATGTAATTTGAGACTTTTGATGAATTAAACAAATTTTATAGGTTAATATTACATGTCAGGGTTGATTCAATCAATTTTTCTCGAAGAAAACATGTTTTTGTGATTTTAACAAAAAAAAATACCAAATTGTGTCAACATTGACATAAAATAGTTTTTAAAACAAATATTATATTATTAATTGATATAATAGTCATAAAAATTTAAGGTTCGGCCAAAATAATTATATTATAATATATATGACATTAATGAACGAATTAAGGTTCTATTGGTATTTTATTGTATGTTTATAACTATATAATATAAAAATACAAAGAGACGTGGTAATGTCAAACTATTTAACGAAGTGTTAAATATAAATGTTAGTGTTAATATTGTGACCTAAGCATCTCTAAAACCTATTTTTTGACAGATATTTGAACCATCCACACCTTATACTCTAAATAAATTATTTAAGTGCCATTAGAAACTGAAAATTATTTTATTATAAAATAATATTTCAAGCTATTTCTAAAGTGACCCTCACCCCTATTATAATAGGTCACTTAACCTTCTCGTAATTTCACACCTCCAATGCCTTTTGTATCAGCCAAACCCTACCCAACTATCCTCAAAACATTATTCCCTTCATCCTAGAGTCCTTCTATTGGTTATAAAACCAACCTACATAGCCCTTTTTATCAAATCAAAAGGAAGAACCCGAAGAAGAGGTAAATATTTCATCACCTCTTTCAAGTTATTTTTTTCCACTTATTCATTCATTGTTGTTTCCATTATAAAATAATATCTCCAGTTTCGTATATATACTGTGATGTTATTATATAAATTGTACAATCATATTCATTATTCTAACCATCCTATAAATGACAAAGTCACTATAGGCACGTATGTACGGATTACAGTCTCCACGTCGTGGTGTAGTTTTTTATTCAAACACTTCATTATTTGGATGTGTATAATAATGAGTATAACTAATTTAAATAATAAATATAACATGTAAATGATTTTTTATATATTATATAAAATCAAATTAAATACTATTTCACCATCGATATAATGATATTGCCGCTCGTGGTACGTACGGATTACCGTCTCCGTGATGCGATGAGATTCATTTCCACCCTCACCATTCCACGATGATTATAAAATATATATCATTAATAAGTTTGTAATATATAACATAATAATGCTACTGGAGATATATATATATATATATGTACTTACATATATCTTATACACTTAGTTCCGTTCAATATGATAAGAAAATGGAAACATCATTTATGCGTACGTACGGTCTACCGTCTCCATAAATAGTGTTTTCCATTTAATATATATGTCTATTATACATATTTATATTCTAATTATATATTATTTTTTATATTATGGAAGTATTTAAATCACGATCTATGTGATACAATCAAGAAAAACATGTTAAAACATGTAAGATAAAGAGAGTTATTATTACCCGAAATGTTAATTTAACATGGAAATTATTAATAAATGGGTAGTATAATTTCATAAATGAATCATGTATGATATCATAAATATTCATATGGTTCTGGAATAATTTAATAACATTATATTATCTTTATACAGGAGGTTAAACTTACCCTCGACTAATGTAATGTACAAGTTAAGGTGTTTCATATCTCACTTTTAATTCCCTGAGATTTCCATTGTTCACCACTTCTTTATTGCATGTGGTGTATTCTGTACTGCCATTTGATATATATTATCATGATTCTATTTATATTCATGATATTCTGTGATACATTTTGTGGTTATTGACTATTTTTCATAATACTCGATTCATTAAAACGAGGTAAGGGTTATTTCCTCCATCTCATTATTATTCTTGATTTTTCATGTGTAAGTATTTTCTGGGACATACATTTCATAGATACCCAAATTTTATAAAAATGATTTCAAAATGAATCTTTTATGGTTTTATAGGTGGGTCTATTTAACTAGATCCCCATATTAAAGATTTTAATGATTTATCTTTCTAAACCCTTTTAATTAATGTCCATTTTTTTCAAAATGATTTTAATGATTTATTTATATGGAAACGAATTTTTTGAAATGATAATTCATTCAAAAAGATTCAATTTGGGGTGGGACACATTGATTCAAAAATCCCTTTTAAATGACTGCCTTTATAAATTGTGATAATTTTAGACGATTTCATGAAAATGGGGTATTTCTCTCAAAGACTTTTACTGATCATTTTCATCTATGTTAACATCATTTTAATGGATTTTAAACTAGTTTGAAGTGGATATATTATGATACAAATCTTCCATATTGCATTGATTTTTTTTTGTGATATGTTTGACTATGGATGAGTCATTTTTCTACCATTAATGGTTTATGAATAAATTATTGAAATTTAGTATGCTAGTTTTAATACGAATGTTTATGTTATATTTCTACCTTTTTTTATAATGAATGTATTGGAATAGAATGTTCCCGGTTGGGGACCAATAAATGTATGTCCTCCAGGTTGGGGTCTAGTTACAGTAGACTCTCAAGGGTGGAGTCTAGTTATAGAGGCCCTCCGGGATGGAGTCCTGTTACAGAGGCTCTCTGTGATGGAGTTTGGTTACATAGGCTATCTGGGTTTGGGTCTAGTTACAGTTGGCTCATAGGTCCTGGCACGAGGACATGATATATAAATTGAAGTTTGGTAGTATACAATCCCTCATTATGAAATTAGTTATTACATGTGATTATTCGGCTAGTAGAATTTCCATGTGAATGTTTATGTAGTAATATTTGATTTATTTTTGTCATATTATGTTCAAGTTTATGTTTAAAAAGGATGTGGTTTCTATTACACATTTTGCCTTAAAATTTTATAGCTTCTGCTAAATTATTTACACAACCTGAGCATCTAATCTCACTCCTTTCTTATGTTTTATTTTCCAAGGATCCCAAGAAGTGTTTTATGTTTGAGATGCAGGGTTATGATAAGGGTACAATCGCATTCTCAAAGGATTTTTTTGTGTTGTATGTTAGATAGTGTAATGTAACGTTAATGTATATAATCTATTTTCTAAAACTAATAAACTGATTGGTCTTTCTGGATTTTATTCCATGTAATCATGACAATGTATTAAAATAATGCACCAACATTGGTAATCTTGGGTCGGGGCGTTATAGTTGGTATTAGAGGATGTTTTGGAATAACCATGGAAACTAGATTTAGATAAACACTAATTTGACCACATTAACCTAGGATAGGAATTGAGGATTTGTATAGAAGAACTTCCTAGAATTTTGGTAATGTAGATATTTTGTGAGTTTTCCAAGAAAATACGTCGATGTTTGGAAATGAACAGGTAGAGGCGGCTCTGACAGAGATGCACCTAGGACAAAAACCTGAAAACACCGCTTGGAGCTGGACTCGAATGGGAACTGGTGCACGAAAATGGTCCATGCTTCACTCTTGGTTAGGACACTCATGAGGGATATGCTTAGTGTAATTATCATTTTCTTTACAAATCATTATGAAGGATTTATGAGTATATACCTCCTCAAATAAAATATTTTTTACTATTACTAATTATATCCATAACTATTCAATTTATGTTGGGTATTTTACAAGTTTAGAATTATTCATTATGATTCATAAACTGACATAGTGTATGTTATTAAATAGAAATAGTTCCCAATATAAGGAATGAGAACTCTTGCAATACGTATGATCCAAAGAGTAAGAAGGATCATATCATTCATGGTATAAAGCAAAAATTTGGAAAAGGAAATAGTCTCCCATGTATTCTCAACATATGATGAAATAATATCATGTGTTAATAATATAAGTAAATAATACTCTAAGTCCTATGGTTTTGAAGGAATGAAAGAAATGAAAAGGATGGTAGAGAGAAAGACGGAAAAATGGAAGAGGGTAAAAAATGATATTCCCATATGTGATAAACGTGGAAAGAATAACCTTGGTAAATTCATGAAGGGAATGTGAATTTTTTATATGTATAGAGAAAAAGGAAGTCATTTACATAATTACAAGGATAATAAAAAGGATTCATATGTAAAATGTTTCATCTGCATGGTATTGGGACACTACGAGAATCAGTGTCCTAGTAATTATAGTGTACTGTAAATGATGCTATAGGATAATAATCATGTCTTGATACAACATCAAATGAAGAGGAAGGACTAGTGTTCTAATGTTGTTATTATATAATTATATCATTTGAGTGCTGTATTAGAAATATACAGGTAATATGAAGTGTGGAGATAAATAAGGATTGTATTGCAGTACTATTTTATTGGTCATTTGAGATTATATGGTTCTAAGAAAAGTGACTTAATAGTATGCTACAATTTTTCAAAAATACATGGTTGAAGGAAATTTAATCCTTAATATGGTCCTGATAATGAGTTTGGGATTTTTGAATAAGAGATGGTTGATTTGGATAAATTATATTGAATATTCTTTACTTCCTTGGAACTGATTAATAGTTTTTTTTATTTCATCATTTTTGGAATATTCAAAAAATTATGATATATCGAATATTTGTAGTATTATATAAAGAAATGGGAGCATGAATGTAATCAATAAGGTTTTATGGTAATTAAGGTTGTTACCATGTTTTAAAATAATAGATGGTGAAGTTGTTCAGATGTTATTACAAGGAAAAAAGGATCTTCATTGTGTTTAACTTCCTTATAAATTTTGGGCTTTGAGTTTGGATTGAAGTATTTTAGATAATTCTAAATGTTGGAATGGATTATGTTTGAAATTGGATTTTATTTTTTAGGTTATTTTTGGATTGTTATAGAAAGGAAAACATGCAAAATCGTGTGACATTTCTTCATGTTGGACAAATTTGTTGGAATCGAACCCATAACCATAGTGCGATTGGGATTTAACGCCTTCCACTGAACTACGTGAAGTCCCTGGATTGTATAATCGAATTTTTTAAATGGTATGATAGGTGAATTATAAATTCATTTTTTTGGAACCCTATATGATTATGATAAATAGAATATTTTATTCAAATCTTTTGGAGTGAAAGATAAGTTTGTGGTAGGAATTAGTTGAAGGATGAAAATCGACTTGTCTAGTATATATATATATATATATATATAATTTTTTCCTCTTATTCTATCAGTAAATTAATTATTAAACTTTAGTGAAGGGTTCTTAAAACCAATTTTTTTATCCTAATACCTTATGTATTTTTTAACCGATGCTATTTTAAATCATCATAGATTGATTGATTTGAGGCCCCCCAATTTTACAACTATTGTGATTGATGAACTCAATCACTCCCTAAAAATATATATGTTTTTCTTGTAATGATTTGTCTGTAATTTCAACAAATATTCTCCTAATCGAGATCATAATTTGGTGGGGACCCTTTCATTTCCCTTTTCTTCTTCTAAAGATTGAATTTTTTTTAACACAATTTCCAATGAGGGATTTCCCACAAAGGTATTTTATATTTTCAACCATTTTTTTTTAAGAAAAATTTCAAATTGTGAGGATTATATTTATTGAATGGGGGAAGAATGTAACACTCCATGATTTCATAGTACTTTATTTCTACAAAGTAATTCAATAACATTCACTACACGCAACACCGAGTTAAAGTACACCACGACATAACAAACTAGCCATTCAAAAGTGGTTATGAATAGTATTAACTGAATTTTGAACTTTATAGAATCGTTATAATTTTAGAATCCATGTTATGAGTTTCTTAGATATAATATATGAACTAATTCATTTTTTCAGATAAAAGAAGTATTTTAAAAAAAATTGCACTTTTATCGCCTTTTAATGGTGAACCCTTGTTAAATCAAATATTTGAAACTTATATATATTCAATATGACAAAATAAACTTCTTGTTTAGAATAGAGACATAATAATTTTGTTTTAATAACTTTTTGGACTTTTTCATAGAACTTTCATATTAGGGTGAATTTTGAAAAATACTCTATTTTAATGAAAAAAAAATTTAATCAAAAAAATTTTACGTATTAAATTAAGCATTTTAATGGGTTGGAAGTTTAAATATAATATATTTTTTCCATTTAATCCAATGAGGGTCATTTTATGTAATTTCACAATGAAATTTGACATAAAAAAGTGTCAATCTTTTGATAGTTATTATTTCTTAAAAATGCCCCTTTTGGTTTTGACAATTGGAATTAATTTTAAATTAATAAACGCAACGTATATGATTTTAATTTGGTAAAATAAACTTCATTTTGTAATTTGTAATATCAAAATTAGCTTCAGGTGTATTATTGATATTTGTTTGAAAACATTCAATTTTGGATGTATAGGGAAAAATACCGAGTTATTGCTTAAAACAGAGTTTTTATTTAAATAATTATTTATTTCATTCAAATTTATTTTAGGTAAAACTAGATACATAATACCTATATAAGTTCAATTAAATTCATTGGAGTCATTTTATTAAAAGTTTAGATATATAAAAATTTTATTGAACTTTTTAACGTTTTTATCCACCTCCATAGTGCATTTGCAAATTTGTATAAAACATAATTTTACCGCTTCTAGGATTTGAATTTCCAAAATCCAAGAGACAGAGTTGATGTTAGTAAATAAGATGTGTAGTATAAATATTTTTGTGGGTATTTGAATATAAATTTTGTTAACTGTCATTCCTGAGGTTTAAGTTACAAAAGATACAAAATCAGTGATATAGTTTTTCCTCAGTTTTCCTTATTTGAGACTCATGTTTTTTTATGGACAGAAAAATTTATTCAAGTTGTATATAGATCCATTTTAAATTTTATTTCATGAATTTAATTATTTTAATGTTATTTAATGTTTTATTTACTTTAATTTTCCTACATGTAGAGTATGATTCAATGTTACCAATTAATATGAGATTGTTGAGACAATATCATCATTTTTGAAGATTGATCATGATTATAATTTCGTTGATTAAATATTTTTTTCCATCTCTGATGAAAAATCAATAATTTTATTCACCTACTTTTATTAATGATTAATTAATTTATTTGTTCAATTTATTCAACTCTTTGGTATATAATATTGTCAATAATGTGTTTCCAATAAATCCTATATTTTCCATCTCTTCGATCAAATATATACATTCCTTCAAAATCATGTCTTTAAAAAATGTTTTCCAAGAATATTGTACTATTAAATTTTACTCATTAAAAGATATGTGTACAATAATTTTCTTTTACTAAAATCATCAAAGTAACAATCTTGTCCCTTTCAAAATAAGGATTGTTTGTATAATTTTTACCATGAAAAAGGAATGATTATTTTACCTCATATGACATGTACGGATTTACTATCATAATTTATTTGTATTGTCATTTTTATTTTAAAAAGTTTAATTTTTTAAAAAATGTTTTTAAAAATAATTTTCCAGGAAATTTTATTTGAAAATGATTTGAAGTCTTCTTTTTATGTTTTCATGATATTTCTTATGAAAATAATTTCCAAATTTTTCTATGTATTAAAATTTCACTTTCAATGTAGAATTGTAATTTTTCGCATGAAACGTTTATAAATGATATTTTTGAATTATTTTCCATCTAATAAAACATCCAGTGATGTTACTCATTCCCTTATCAGAAAAGATGCAAAGGATTCCCTTCATATTCTTTCTTCAGATGTCTATATTTTGATGGAATGATTATTAAGACACCAGTTTGAATTCCTTTATTTTAATGATTCTGAGTCTTAGTTCAGTTCATGGGATATGATTTCATGAAGTGATATTGAAACATATATCTTTTCATAGATAATGATGTAATGAAATATCAATGATACTAGTTTAATTTCATGGGATATGATTTGATGTATATAAAACCAATATGTTAATATGAGTCATGATTTGATGAATCATTTATTAACTTGTGGAATATGTATGAATGATTTTATTATGAGACATGTGGGACCTATATATCCCTTCAATAAATTGGGTAGTGATAAGTTTTATACAAACTCAAGGGGTACATGTGTTGTAGCTTAATCCCAAAAAAGGTACATGGGTTGTAGTCTATTCCTAAAAGTAATAGGGTACATAGGTTATATCTAAATCCCAAAAACAATAATGTCACAACCCATCCTTGGGGTGCATTCCATGAATACCCCAAGCCCTCCTTCCATTGGATAGGGGCTTGCGACTGGCACCAAAGGCGTAATTACCTAAGTTGGGAAGGCATTGCCTTTAAAAAAAGTAAACACACAAAATCAGAGTACACAACTGGAAGTAAAACACTAATCAATACTGAATACAAAAGAGGTGCTAGAATGTGAAAGGGGTCAGAAATACATGCCCACCAGTAAAGTACATGGAAAAGACAAAACATGTACAACTAAAAGACAAATAGCTCAAAGGTGTCTAGAAGCTCCTCGGTCATCTACCACGAATTATACCAGAAAGGTAGGTACAGATATCCTCCTCAGCGCTCCACGTCTGTCCATCTCCTCCAGGTACTAACTCTTCATGAGGTTCACCTCCGGGTACCTTCCAGTCCTGGCTCTCTCAGCCACCGTCAGTGTTGTCCATTGTTTTCATCCAACACAACGAGGTGTGTTCATAGCCAGTGCAGCGGTCTGTATAACGATTCTTAGTAGGGACCCCTAAACCCTCAAGGTCTCACAAAATCCAACAAAGATACAAATAATTGTATGAATCAATGGGTAACCATTACTTATTTATATACCCGTACATATACTTATGTTATCTAGTAACCCATCTCAATCATGAGAAAGCACAAAGGTTATTGACTTAGCTCAAACCAAAATTTTCATTATCGAAACCATGACTGCTGGAGAACTCCTCCACTGTCGAGAACAGTGGGCCTGTCGCGACACAAAGGCACTTCTCACTATCCTTGGACTGTTTAGGTACTTCTCCAGTCAAGTACCGCGGGTCTATAGCCAACTACCAGGTGCCACTCTGATGTGGTTCAGCCGGCAAATATCGGGTGCTCCCCCTAATAGCCTACAAAGGTACTCCTCATGTTGATTACCACGAGTATACTGCCAAATACCTGATGCTCCTTCTCCATGGGTCTACCGCCAAATATATGGCGCTCCTAACTAGGCTAGTTGAAACACTCTTAGTTGAATCGGTCAAGCAGTCATCAGGTCTATCAGCTACTAGGTCTCCAAACTCAGTATGCTCGTCTTCAGGAGGATCCACTCCATGATCTACTGGTAGATACTCCATGTGTCACAATGTCTTAGGAATAATTATCTCAATGTTCTGCCACATCATAGGAGTCTCAACGCAATAGACGAAGCGTCAATTGGATGCCCCGTCTATGAGTTATTAGCCTTTTAGCCTTGTGGGCCTGGTTGGATTCGTATACGAACCAACCTGACCGTATCTCAACTATACCCAGATCTCTAGTGGGGTATTCTGAAAATATCCATATCTCAAGGAGACAACCAGCGCCACTGACAGTTCATCAAACGAACGTCTGGTGCCAAAGATATGGCCAAAGTTAGTAAAGGTTCTGTAGTGGGCCCGGGTCTGGTCCCACCCAATCGGACCTACTCGGCCCAACCAAGTCTGAGTCAACCCAATCTGGGTCCACTCGGATAGACCCGATGGGTCTGACCCAGCCCGTTGGGTGGTTCTGGTCACTATGTTAATCCCGGTCAGGTGGGGCCAGCCGAGCGAACTACAAGAGCGATTCGGCACTGGTGTTTCCACATAGGCGGCTCATCCCAAAGGCCTTGGCCAGTTCGGCTAGCATCGCGTGGGGTGCCACTCAGGGGGTCGGCCACTGGGGGGACAACGGCATGCCGTGTGGGGCGAGGGAAGGTTTGCTGGACACCGGACAGGCTGTGGGTGCACCGGGTAGGGCGCCGGGGTGCTGGGCAGCGCGTCGGGGTAGCTCGATAGGGCAAGGTCAGCGCGCCAGGGGGTGGGGCGTGCAGGCCGCGGGAGGGGTCGTGGGGCGTCGAGTAGGGTGCCAACATGCTGGGAAATGTGCAATGGTGCGGGTAGAATGCCAGGGCGCCGGGTAGGCCATGGAAGGGGGCTTCGAGAAGCCAGGCCGGCCACTGACAGGGTGCGGGGGCGCAGGCAGGGGGCCTGCACGCCGGGCAGTGCATCGGCCGGCGTGCTTGGGCGCGGGCAGCTCTCCTGGGTGTCGGGAAGGCCGCGACAGGGGTCCGCGGGGTGCCGGGCAGGCCGCCGGCATAGTGCAGGGGCCCCGGAGTGTCGGGCAGCGTGCTGGGCACGCTTGCAGGTTGCGTCGGCAGCGCCCCGGGCACGCCGGAAGGCTGCGCGTGTAGCGCACCGGGAACCGTGGGGGTGACATCATTTGCGGAGGCAGTGGGTAGCATGGCCTTTTTTCTGTCTTCATTTCCATCGCCTCTTTGTGATTCTTTCGTCATCTAACGAGGTCAAACAAAGGAGAAGGTTCGGTCGTGTTCGTGCGGTACGAACCCCCCCCCCCCACATTATGTTGATATCATATGGCATAACATACTCTATAAATTTGAATTTTGGAGAATGGGAATAAAACCAACACAAAAATCCCTCTACATCAACTTTAGTGTTCGATGATGGAGTCGAGGGAGGCAGACGTCGTTCTGTTGATGTCAGAGGAAAACAAAGAAGTTGACATCATTGACGTTCTTCATGGGCATCGATTAACATTCTTGCCCCAGTTGATGTTTGATCTTCATTGGAGGAAGAGACGTTCTTTGCCTTCTTCGTGGGAGAGGACGAAGTTTTCCTAATTCTCCCATGGCTCCCCCAAAAGGAAAGATTCCAACAAAAAATAATAGACTAACAATTATATTAAAATGGTCGGAAAAATTCAAAGGATTCAAAAATCAATTAAGTTTCTTCACATAATGAATGGGATAGGTTTTCCCAATAAATTTGGGGGAGGAAGGGGAAGAATTAAAATAATTAAATAAGTGAATTTGCACATTAATGCGGGGAAGGTGGTGAGTTTAAATCCCACATAAATGGTGGGTTTAGAGGGGTTAAAATGGGGTTTAGAACCTGCGTGGGTCCCACCTTAATTATATCCTCCCATGGGAGGTTATGCTCAGGTGGGCCCCACCACTATTACCTCCCATGGGAGGTTTGGGTGTGGTGGTCCCCACCTCCAACCTCCACATGGAGGTTTTAACTACCCCAAATAAAAATAAGTTAAGTCTTATTTTTGTTTAGTTTTATTTAAAAACCTCATAAATTATCTTCCACTCTCGATAAAATGAATCTAAGGTGATGGTCTCACTAAGCAATTACTGACGTTGTGAGCTCAACGGTGCCCTCATATTTCAATTCCAAGTACAGGTTCAAAAGTTATAAAATCACGTACATATGTTTACTGAACGTACACGAACAAAACTTCATAAATAGATTCTGGACACACAAGTCCTCAAAATCAAGCGCCGTCAAAATCTACAGACTCATAAAATTCCCATGTATTTAAAAACAACTCCACGGGAAATCTGGGTCTTCACATTCACCCCACCTCAGGGATTTACGTACCTGTTAGATACAACTCGCTCTAAGGGGAAAATGGGGGTACTGAGCACGCATCTGAGCCTCCTGCTCCCTTATGCTCTCCTGGAGGTTCTCGTGCTGCCAACGAATGAACACCAGAGGTATCGACCATCCACATAGGACCAGCTCCTGTCGAACCTCAATCTCTACCAAAACCTACGTGAATGTCACCCCATCATCGGTGTCCAGCTCCCTGTGGTAGATGATGTGGTATGGGTCGTGCATGTATCTCAACAGTTGAGATACATGGAAGACGTCCTGCACCCCATGCTACTGAGGTGGAAGAGTTAAGAGGAAAGCCACCTCACCTACTCTAATGAGGACATAGAAAGGTCTGATGAATCTTAGAGATTACATTCCACCTCATCCAAATCATCACAGATCTCATCGAGGTGAGACCCATAAGAAGTCGTGGTCGCCATCCTCAAACTCTAGAGGTCTCCCTATTCTATCAGCATATGACTTCTGGATGCTCTATGTAGCCTTCATCCTCTCCTGGATGATATGCACCTTCTCTGTGGTAGCCCGTACCATCTCTGGTCCAACTAAAACTAACTCCCCTGGGTCTGTCCAGCATAGTTGTGATCTGCAAGGCTGACCATAAAAGGCCTCCAAAGGTTCCATACCTATGGTGGAGTGATAGCTGTTGTTATAGGAAAAGTACACCAATAGAAAGTGGTCCTCCCAGCTGCGACCAAATTCGAGGACACAAGAACATAGCATGTCCTCGAGAGTCTGAATGGTCCCCTCAGTCTAACCATCAGTCTGAGAATGGAAGGCAGTGCTCAAGAGAATCTATGTCCTGAAAGCTTCCTACAACCCCTTCCATAACTGGGAAGTAAACCATGTATCATGGTCAGAGACAATAGAAGAAGGTACTCCATGAAAACGCATTATCTCCAGCACATAGAGGCATCCCAAGCTCTCTTCTGAGCCCTGCTCTCTGATCGAAAGGAACTGGGCCAACATGGTGAGTTGGTCGATGATCACCCATATCGAATCATGAATCCTCGATGTATGTGGAAGGCATGTCACGATGTCCATGGATATCCCATCCCACTTCTGATCTAGGACCTCTAAAGGCTGAACCAAGCCTGCTGAAACTTGGTGCTCTACCTTCACTTGTTGACAAGTGAGGCATCATGAGACAAACTCTGCTACCGCCTTTTTCATACCTGGCCACCAGTGCTGTCATTGAAGGTCCAGGTACATCTTCACCACTCCTGGGTGTACAGCTAGAGGGGAAGTTTGTAACTCCTTAAAAACCTTATCTTGAAGAGCTACTAGTACCAAGATATGTCCATTTAAGAGGATGACGTCCTCCCCACCTTCAGAAAATCCATTAGGCGCATGCCCTGTGGATATCTGGGAAAGTCGTGTCTCGCAATCATCATCTCCACACTGCGCCTCCCAAACTCGCTGAAGAAGTGGAGAAGTGACTATAGGAGACTGTAGATAGGCCACTCCATCCCTATCCACAAAGGATACCTCTAAGGAAGCTTGCTGCTTTTTTGCCTCTCCAAGTAGCCGAATGCCTGATCTCTTACTAAGAGTATCCGTAACAACGTTTCTTTTCCCAAGAGTATAGAATATCTCAATGTCCTAGTCCTGGTGGAACTCAATCCAACACCGTTGTCTTAGGTTCAGGTCCTTCTAAGAGAATATATACCTGAGACTATTTTGATCAGATTACATGGTAAGGTGTTCTATCATCAGATAGTGCAGCCACATCTTTAAGGTGAATACCAATGCTTCCAACTTTAGGTCGTAGGTAGCGTAGTTTTGCTCGGGTTGTCTCAACTGCTGAGAACCATAAGCGATCACTGCTCGCTCCTGCATCATGACACACTCGATTCCTGTCTCCGATGCATCATAGTAAAATACAATCCCTACGCCTTCCACTGGAAGCCTCAAGATTGGGGCACTAGTCAGCCTCTGCCTTAGCTCTTGAAAGCTCCGCTGGTATCTCTCCAACCAGAAGAAGGGTCTACCCTTCTTCTTCAAGGATAATAGTTGTTCTGCATCTTTGGAGAAGTCTGGAATGAATCTATGATAGTATCCATCCAATCCCAGAAAACTTCGTATCTCTGTCACACTCCTGGGTGGCTCCCAAGCAAGCACTACCTAAATATTTTCTGGATCCACAACAACTCCAACCTCTGTGATGACGTGTCCCAAGAAGTGAACTTCTCAAATCCAAAACTAGAACTTAGAAAGATTAACATAAAGCTGGTGCACTTGGATTGTATCCAGTACTACCTGCAAATGAAAGGCATGATCATCCTCAGTAGTCTAGTATATCATAATGTCGTCGATGAAGACTATGACAATGCGATCAAGGTGAGGCTGGAAGATCATGTTAATTAGACACATGAACACTGCTAGAGAATTCGTTATGCCAAAGGGAATAACCAAGAACTCATAGTGGTTGTACCGACACCTGAAGGTCGTCTTCTGCACATCCTCGTCTCAAACTCTGAGCTAGTGATAGCTTGATCTGAGATCTGTCTTCTAGAACCATCGTGCTCCCTTGAGTTGATCAAAGTTGTCATCGATCCTCGGAAGTGAGTACATGTTCTTCAGGGACACTTGATTCAGGTGATGTTAGTCGACAAAGATCCTCAAGATCCTATCCACCTTCATGGAGAATAGAATCAGGGCTACCCAGGGTGAAACTCTGGGCCGGATGAATCCCTTCCCCTGGAAGTCCTCAAGATGTACCCTCATCTCCCAAAGCTCAGCGGGAGCCATCCAATATGTTTGAGTATATATCGGTGTCATCCTGAGGTACATGTCAATTTAGAAGTCCACATCTCTGTGAGGAGGTAGTCCTGGGACATCGTCAGAGAAAACATTCACATAATGGTCCACCACTATAGGATATGTTGGACTCTCCGTATCTACTTCTCCGAGGGTTAGGCAAGGAAACAGGTGAGTGATCGACTGCACCCACCCCTGAGTAAGTCTGTCTTGAACTACAAAGGTTCCCTTCTCAACATTGAAGGTGATCCTAGTCCCATTTGTGCGGAAACGCTGCAATTGTTTCCTAATACAGTCAATCTGAGCATTGAATGTAGATAACCAGTCCATAACAAAGATGACGTTGTAAGTCCTCGATGCCACTATGAGGAGATCCTAGGAAAATCTCTAGCCTCATTGAGTATTCTCACACTGCTGGAACTAGTGCGAAATCATCGAGTCTGCTCTAGTAGAAGTATCTAGCCATAAATATCGATCCAACAGCTCCGTCGAAATCTCTGAGCTCCGAACGTGGGCAGTGGAAATGAAGAAATCACTGGAACCTGTGTCTATGAGAACTATGGCTAAGGTGGAATAGACACAGATCATACCTATAATAATCTCTAGAGCGACATGGTCATATGCCTCAGTAGCCTGAAGCTGAGCTCACCCATGTCCACCTGCTCCCTATCGTCGGGGTGGACCTCCTGGTGGTGGTGGCGACAACACCTCAAAACATCGTCCACCGCCAGATACTCACCAGCTCCTATGCCACGTCTACCTACGCCCTGCAGACCACCTCGATCAAATCTCTACCTCTACCTAGGAGGTAACTCAACTGTCTGATGGTCATCAGAACGGCGGGTCAGACAGTCATGAGCCATGTGACCAAGCCCGCCAAATGAGTAAAAATGTCTGTTCCTAGAATGTATGGCACTGTCACCACCCTGGGTGCCCCGAAAAACTGATCTTGAGTCATGCGGTCATCCATATATAGGTCTGGTCATCTTGGACCTCTGCGCCAACTATCTACTGCCAGTTTCAGAAGACTCTGTTGTGTGTTGACGAGTAGTAGGTCTCACTACTGGTGACTGCTCAGTAAAGAAACTCTCATCCATGAGGGTTGTCTCTAACACCCTCGCATGCATCGGGATACTGAGGGAGATCATTGAGGCTCAGATCTCTCTCCTAAGTCACTGCTCGAATTTCTGGGCCCTAAAGAATGGGTCTCGTACCATATCAGTGGAGTAACATGAGAGGTCAGTTAACCTGCTGAGTACATCGCTACCGTCATGCTGCCTTACTGGAGATGATGTATCTCCTATATCTGCACCGCTCATAGGGTTTCTGGAACATACTCTGCCTAGAACAGGCTCTAGAGCTCTGTCTAGAGTAGTGCAGCCTCATCGTGGACCTGGAGCATCATTCTCCACCATCTACCTGTTGCTTCCTGAAGGAGGATGGCAGCAAGGATCGCCATGAATTCTGATGGTGACCCTACTTGCCTGAGGACTCTCTCCACAGCCTCCAACCAATTTTCAGCTTCCTGTGGGTCCATCTCTCACTAGAACATGAGTGCCCTCTGGCACTAGAACTTGTGCAACATGCTAAACTGGTGTTCATCGTCTGTTGCTGGGGATGGTGGCATCAGTGGCCCAACGGGTGGTGGTACCACTGGTTCCTTCACTGGAAAGGGGCCTTGCACCGAGGCCTCATCGCTCGGCGGGCTGTCAATGCATAAAACTCTCAGATATCTAACTATTCATCCATGGGGAGGCATCCTGAATGAAACAGATGTCACACTGTCAAAAAATTTATACCTGCTGAGATGACCTGGTTTGAGATTACTTAAAGAAAATTTTTGAAACACACACACAATCAGTGTATTCCTGCACTAAGTCGGAAATCAGTAGTCAGGGTCCTGGTGTATGGATACATCGGTCGCCACACCAACACTGGACTCCGTAAACTGAATGCCACACTCGATACCCTTAACACAATTTCTTCACAGAAAAGAAATATCAGAGTCCTATGTTCTACGGTAGAACTGAATCCATTGATACCAATTTGTCACGACCCATCCTCGGGGCCCGTGTCGTGACTACCCCATGCCCGCCTTCCATAGGCCAGGCACTGGAGACTAGCACAAAAGGATTAATTCTCTAAGCTGGGAAGGAATTTCCTTTAAAAAAAGTAATGACACAAAATTAGAGTACACAACTAAACGAAAAAGAGTAAGAAATACTGAATATAGAAGTGGTGCTGGGAAAGTAAAAGGGGCCAGAAATAGAAGCCCAACAGTAAAGTACACGGAATAGAAAAAATAGTTACAAATAAAAAAAATAGTAGGAAAGTGTCTAGTAAGTCCTGGATCATCCACCACAGATCCTACATGAAGGGTAGGTACATATAGCCTCTTCAACACCCCACAGATATCTGTCTCCTCTAGGTACCGACTCGTCATGAGGTCCACCTCCATGTACCATCCAGTCCTGGAACACTCAGCCACCGTCAGTGCTGTCCATCTTCTGCATCCAACACAATGAGGTTCAGGCATAGCATGTGAAGTGGTGAGTATAAGGATACTCATTAGGGACAAAATCCAACAAGGATAAACTACAAAGTATGAATCAACGGATAACCATTACTTAGGTATATGTCCATACATATACCTAAGTTATCTAGTAACCCAAAACAATTGTGAGGAAAGCATAAAGTTCATTGACTCAGCACAAAACATGATTTTCATTATTAAAACCATGACTGCTGGAGAACTCCTTCTCTGTCGAGAATTGTGGGCCAGTCGCGACACCGAGGTGCTTCTCACTAACCTTAGACTGCTGAGGTACTCCTCATATTGAGTATCACGGGTCTACTACCAACTACCAGGCGCTAATACATTGTGGTTATTCCATCAAATACTGGGAGCTACTCCACCATGGGTCTGCCGCAAAATACAGGGTGCTCCCCACTGGGCAAGTTGAAACACTCGGAGTCGAATCGGTCAAGAAGTCGTCGGGTCTATAAGGTACTAGGTCTTCACACTCTGTCTTCTCATCTCTAGGAGGATCTGCTCCACGAGCTGCTGGTCAATACTACAGGTGTCACTATGTCTCACGTATAACCAAATCAGTGGTCTTATATGTCATATGGGTTTCAACGCAAAAGACGACACATCAATCAGATGCCCGGTTTGTGAGTTGTTAGCCATTTAGTCCCAGGGGCCCAGTTGGATTCGTATAAGAACCAACCCAACCGTATCATAACTATACCCAGAACTCCAGTGGTGTATTTTCAAAGGGACCATCTCACATCGATATAACCATCACGACTGATGTTTTGTCAAATAGAGGTCCAGTGCTAAAGATATGGACAAAGAAAGCAAAGGGTAGGTAGTGGATCCGGGTTCGGTCCGACCTAGTTGTACTGACTTTTCCCAACACAGTCTGAGTCGACCCATTCTGGGTCAACTTGGATAGAGCCGATGGGTCTGACCTAGCCCATTGGGAAGTTGAGCTCACTATGTTAAGCCCGGTCTGGTGGGCCTGGGCCATCATACTACGAGGGAGATTCGGCCCGGGTGCCACCACGCAGGCGGCTTGGCCCGATGTCTGGGGTCGGTTCAGCCAATTCCACGAGGGGCGCCGGCATGCCGGTTGCACACCGAGTAGGTCACGGGTGCACCATTCCAGGGCATCGGGGTGATAGGCAGTGCACTGGGGCCGTGCGCTGGGGCGCGGGCAGCGCGTTGAGGGGGCCGAGCAGGCCGTGGTTGGGACCGCAGGGAGCTGGGCAGGGAACCGGGGAGGTGGGCAGTGCGCCTGGAAGCATTCCAGGGCACGGGAAGCATGTCAAGGCACTAGGAAGGCCACAGTAGGTGGCTGCGGGGCACCTGGCAGGCTGCTAGCAGGGCGTGGGGGAGCCGGGCAGAGCACCGGAGCGCCGGGCAGCAGGCTTGGGCGCAGGCATTACACCAAGGCTCCTGGAAGGCCATGATAGGGAGACATGGGGCACCGAGTAGGCCACCGGTAGGGGGCGAGGGCACCAGGAAGGGAACCGGAGCACCGGGCAGTGTGCGGGGCACGCGGGAAAGTAGCGCGGGCAGCACGCCTGGGTAGCTTGTGAGGGCGCGGGCAGCGTGTCGAGTGCCGCTGGTGCGGCGAGGTTCACAGTGTCCATAGGTAGCGCAACCTTTGTTCGCCATCTTCATCATTGTCTCCTCTTTTCCATGTCGTCGTCATCAAATGATATCATACAAATGGGAAGGGCCGGCCGTGTTCGTGCGGTCCGAACCACCACCACCCCCTCACGTTATGTGGATATCATATGGCTTAACATACTCCATAAAATCTAACATCGGAGAATGGGAATAAAACCAACACAAAAATACTCCTACCTCGATTTTGGTGTTCGATGATGGAGTCGAGGAGGCGGACATCCTTCCGTTGACATCGAAGGAAAACGAAGAAGTTGACATCACTAACGTTCTTTGTGGGCGTCGCTTCCCTTTCTTGCCCCGGTTGATGTTCAATAATTTTTGGCAGAAGAGACGTTCATCGCATTATTCATGGGAGAGGATGAAGTTCTCATAATTCTCCCAAGGCTCCAGCAAAATGAAAGTTTCCAACCAATAATAATAGACTAACTATTATTTTAAAATTAATGGAAAAAATTCAAAAGGATTCAAAAATTAATTAAGTTACTTCACTTAATTAATGGGTGAAGTTGTCCTAATTAATTTGGGGGAGGTAGGTGAATAATTCATATAATTAAATAAGTGAATTGGAACATTAATGAGGGGAAGGTGGAGAGTTTACATCCCACATAAATAGGGGGTTAGAACCCATGTGGGACCCACTATAATTATATCCTCCTAAGAAAAGTTATGCTCAGGTGGGCCCCACTACCATAACCTCCCAAGGGAGGTTTGGGGTGTGGTGGCCCCCACCTCCATCCTCCCCTTGTAGGTTTTAACTAAATCAAATAAAAATAAGTTAAGTCTTATTTTTATTTAATTTAATTTAAAAATCCCTTAAACTATCTTCCACTCTCGATAAAACGCAACTGTGGTGAAGGTATCACTGAGCAATTACCGATGCTCTGAGTTTGACGGTGCCCTCAAATTTCAATTCCGTGCACCAGTTAAAAAGCTATAAAATCGCATACGTACATTTGCTGAACGTACCCGAACAAAACATCAGAAATTGATTCCGGGACACCGGGCCTTGGAATCATGCGTCGTCAGAAACCGTGCACTCGTAAAATTCACAGGTATTTAAAAATAAATAAATTTAATAGGAAATCTGAGTCATTACAGAGATGGTATATGTGTTTTTTCCCAAGACTAAAATTAAGAGGGTACACAAGTTGTTAGTCCAAGCCCGGAGCATTAACATTGGTTGTAGCCCAAGCCAAACATGTTCTAATTTTCGTGGTAGGTATCTTTGACCTAAATTTTTCTATTCTTATATGTTTTCCCCGAATTTCATGTTTTAATAAAATTTTGTGATTTCATGACTTATGATCTTAATTATATTATGATCCATGTATTATGAAATTCCAATAATTTTTATAATCTTTAATATATTGGGTATGATCTTCAAATGTTATTCTCATGTTATATACCCTATGGTCATTTTATACTTACACATTCCCTTTATTAACCCTTACTGTGTATCGAAGATCATTGTTTCATATGTTACATTTCTACAGGTTATCAATAAATGTTTTAGGTAGAATTACAAATGGTTGATATCCTTATCAGAGATGTTTATAATCATTCATGAGGATGGCAGATTTTTTTACATGTTTCCAAAGAGACAAAACTATTATAGTCATTGGGAATTTGTTATTTAATTGTACTAAATATTCATCTTAAATGGTTTAATATCCTTGTATGATAAGACTAGGTCATTATATTGACAACATCCAAACAAATAATAGAATTTTTTATTTTGAGGTGGTCACAGAGGTGACCTCTACTGATAGTACTATTGCAGCTATTAGAATAGTGGATTTTGCTGATTGTAATTGATGAAATTATAATATTGAGTTTCTTGTTCTTCAACTACTTATTCAATTTTTTTATATGTGTTGGTAATCGAACATCTCTCATGGATAAATCTCCAATACATAAGATAGATTGGGTAGTCAAGTATGAAAATGGAATGATTCTAACTTCATTGTGAGTGATTCGACATGCACTACCAGTATGGAATTTTCATTCACTTAGTCAATTACATGTCGTAATGGTCCATGAACACTATTCTAAAAGTTTTCTTTGTGAGAATCCCCATATTAATGTTATTGGCATCCCTTGGGTATCTTGAAATCCATCCCACCCTCAGTGGTAACATTGACAACAGTGTATGTAGCTGGCTGGAGGCATTGGTAGAATGTATGGAGCTATATGCATGTGTCTAGTCCATGGTACAAGAATTTTATCATCAGTTCCTAGAATGTTTTCCAATATTCTTATGTGGACACTCTATCAATTTGAATGATGTTCTATATATCATTATCAAGCATCCAAGTTCGGATTGGTGGGATGTGTTTGTCTAAAAACATCTTGGCTATATCGTCCCAAGGCGTGAGTAACTTTGGAGCTTGACCCTTAATCCAATACATTTCTTGATCTCAAAGATATAAGGGAATGGAATGAATTATTATAGAAACGTAAGTTGATCCCTTCTTTTAAATGGTATCTAATACTTCTAGGAGGTTAGAAATATGTTCACGAGGGAGTTTGTTTTGAAGCCCGCTAAACTAGCCCATGTCTTGGATCATGGGAATGAGTAGTAGTTTTATTTCAATGATGTGTTCATGAATAGGAGGGAACACAATACTTATCATATCACATTTTATGGGCGGAAATACATAATCCATGATGGTGTATTCTTGATGTACTTCATTCTATCAATGAATTAACTATTGTATGTTTGGAAGGTTGGGCGGGTTGGGTCCTGTTGGATTTTTTTGGTTGACAATGTTTAACCAGTGGCTACAAAATAGATACCTTTTGATTTCAGGATAAATATCTGACTATTCTTGTGATTAAAGGATTCTAAAATGAGTCCAATGGACCAGATGTATTCACTAAGACCCATTATGAAAAAGGACATAGTGGAATCTGAAAGAAAGTGTAAAATAATGGAAAATGGAATTGTGGAAAGGGATAGGTAATCCAAGGTATCAGCCCATAGTTTACCTTGTACAGAATAGATAAATTCTCCCAAGAAACAACACATAAATTTGATGTGCCCACACAGGTCATTTAATTCAAGGGAGATGTTGTTATATTAGATTTTATTTTTCTTCCCAAACTTCACATTCTACGATGATGTAGTATCGAAATATTCTAGGGTTCATCTCATGGGGAATTAATATTGATGTAGGAATGTAAGTTTTACAACCCCATATGTAAGATTCATCATTATTTTGTTCTAGTTTAAAAAAATTGATAAATACATAAGGATTGGAATCAGAGAATGAGAAGGGATCAGAGTCCATTTTTTGGTTTTAGGTAAGGGATAATTTATATGATAAATTTTTATAGTCCCAATGTAACACCCTATTTTTCCATGGTACTCTTCTTTTGGAATAATTCAATTGCTTGCGTTGTACGCAACTTCGAGTTCTAACACACCACAACTAATCAAAAATGCCATTATGAATAGTAATTCCCACATTTTGAAATATTATAAATTTTATTTTTCAAAATGGACATCATTTTTAGATTTGGAATATCAAAATTAGCTTAGGATGAATTTTCCGTATTTTTCTAAAAACATTCAATTATTGATGAATAGTGAAAAACACTACGTAATTGGTTAAAACCAACTTTTTTTAAATAATAATTAATTTTATTGAAATTTATTTTATGTAAAAATAGATACATAATACCTATATATGTTCAATGTAATTCATTGGTGTAATTTTATAAAATGTTTAGATATAAAAACTTTTAATGAACATTTTACCGTCTTTTACCCACCTCCTAGGAGCATTTGCAAATTTGCATTAAACATAATTTTATCACTTCTGTGAGTTGAATTTTAAAAATCCAAGAGACACTATTGATATTAGTAAATAAAATGTGGTTCAATAAGATAAAAATAATTTTTGCGGGATAGTTACTTTTGAATTTTATTTACCATAGTTAAAAGTAAATAGGGTAGTTAAAAGTAAAAATGATATTATAATTACATTAACAAATGTCCTAATTCTATTGGATAATTTTATTTCGACCAAAATCATCCATAGGATTAAAATATGATCTTCTTGGTCCACTTGGATTAGATTTGGACATTTATTATTTTTTAATTTAAAGAAGGCTAAAAAATGTTAAATTCATGTTTTTATAACTAAAACATTTTAAATATTGGGATATACATAAGATAAATTCAACTAAAAATATTCATTAGAAATAAAAAAATATTTCCTATATAATGGTATTTTATTTATAAATTTTATACATTAAAAAAGTAAATATATTTATGACACAATGATGATGCCTTAATTACCTTACTAATGAATGATTAAAATAATTGATATTATAAATATAAAAATAAATGTAATTTGAGACTTTTAATGAATTCCACAAATTTTATAGGTCACTATGACATGTTAGGGTTTATTCAATGAATTTATTTCAATGTAATCATGATTTTATGACTTTAACTAAAAAATTCCATATAGTATCAAAATTGACATAAAAGGGGTTTTAAAACAATTATTATATTCTTAAGTGATATACTATTCCTATAATTCAATGGTTGGGAAAAGGACATATATAATGATATATATATAATTAATGAACAACTTCAGGTTCTATTGGAATTTTATAGCATGTTTATTAACCTTATAATATAAAAATACAAGGAGACATGGTAAATGTAAAACTATTTAACTAAGTGTTAAATAAAAAAGGTAAGGTTATTATAGTGACCTAAACCTATCTAAACCCTATTGTTTGAGGAGTTTTCAGCCCATCCCCACCTTATCTTCCAAATAAATCACTTTGGAGACATAATAAATAGAATATGATGGTATAATAAAATAATATTTCATACTTTTCCTAAAATGACTGTCACTTCTCTTATAAAAGGGCACTACCACTTCTCTCAAAACCACACATCCAAAGCCATTTCTCTCGGTCAACCCCTACCCAAATATCCTCCCAACATCCCTCAATTCATATTATAGGCCTTATTTTTAGTAGAAATCCAACCTATGGAGGCCTTTTGACCAACTCAAAAGGAAGCACCCGAAGAAGAGGTACTAATTTCACCACCCCTTTTTCAAGGTTCATTTCTTCTTCCACATACTATTTATTTGTTGTTTCCATTATAAAAAAATAAATCTAGTAACTTATATATATTGTGATGTTATTAAAATAATTTTACAACCATAATCATTATTCTATCTATCATATGAATAAAAAAGTCACCATACGTGCATACGTACGGCTTACTATCTCCACGCCGTGGTGTAGTTGTTATTCAACACATTATTATTTGGATGGGTATAACAATGATGAATTATTGATGTAAATAAAAAATATAACATGTTCATTAATCTGTATATATGATATACCATTTATTTTCATATGATTTTAATATCAAAAGAATGATATTGTCGCTCGTGTGTATGTATGGATTTCCATCTCCCCAAACGTGATGAGATTCATTTCTACAACGTAACCATTCAAGAATAGTTTTCATTTAATGATTAAAATTATTGTTTAAAATAATTAACATTATTATAGATACGAATCAAATACATCCTACCAATAAAAAACATGGCTTACATAACTGATCATATAAAGGATAATAAATCAGTTAACACCCGAAACAATGATACAACTGAAATATTTTTAACAAAGAAATATTATAAGATCATATATGATATCATATTATGTATATATTTATAGTATAATTTAATAAAAATTATTTAACTGTTATATAGGTTGTTAATGTACCCTCAACCAAGTAAAAGTACAAGGTAATGGGTTTCTAATCTCTCTTTTAATTCTGTGATATTTCCATTGTTCACCACTTATTTATTGCATGTGGTGTATTGTGTACATCCATTTGACATATATTATCATGATTATATTTATATTCCTGGTATTATGTGATTAATTTTTTCATTATTAACTTTTGGTCATATTCCTTGATTGATTACAACGTGGTAAGGGTTTTTCATCTCTTTTCTTATTCCTATTATATTCATGCTATTTTTTTCTATTTTCATTTTGTGGCCTATGTACTTCCCTTGATTTTATTCTTGGTATAATATAATTTATTTTATGGGTATTTACATCTTCATTGTATGATACTTATTTCATGGGGTGTATGTTTTGTATGTCACCAAATCAGTATCATAATTTCAAATTTCAATTACCACTCATTAGGATTTACACAAACATCATTGATTATTTTACTCCAAGATTATGTGTGGAATCCATATTTATTATTTATATAGCAAAATCCTCTCCCCTTTCCGTGGATATAATTTTGATACACATAGTCACTCCATTGATGGATTCTCAATTCATCGATATAAACTTGATTGGAATAATCTTAACTCTATTTCAATTCATTAAGTAAAACATTCAAGTCATTGGTGTTGTTTTTACAATAATATGTGTGAATGTCCTCTGATTTATTTACACTAAATATCCAATCATATTTATTGTATTTATATTTCTCACACATAAATATGTTTTTTATTTATCCATGAACAAAGGATACAGTATTTATAAGGG
Source organism: Viscum album (assembly GCA_963277665.1). NCBI lineage: Eukaryota > Viridiplantae > Streptophyta > Magnoliopsida > Santalales > Viscaceae > Viscum > Viscum album. Next base: position 1,615,938,647 of record OY728151.1, read on the forward strand.
ATTTCATCTCAATTTACATTCCATTGAGACTTCATTGTTGTTATGCGCCAATTTATTTTTATATGGAGTATATAATATACATTGACATAGTATAAAATGAAGCCCTTTATTCTCATCATATTATAATATTTTTTTTACCTTAATTATTTTTATTCATGATTCTCTCATTTGGATAAAAACTCTAACTAATAATCATTTTAAATTATTTAAAGATTTATTATTCTAAATAATTCACATTAATGTCCATGTTTTAAAAATGGTTTTGTAGATTTTTCATATGGACATGAATGTTTTTAAATTGAAATTCCTTCAAAAAGTCTCATTTTTTTATGAGACACATGTTTTTAAAAAACACTTTTAAATGACATCTTTGATAAATAATACAACTTTGAAAAGTTTTCAAGGAATAGGGGATATTTCTCTCAAATCATTTTACTAATTATTTTCATGTAGATCAATATCTTTAGGTGTATTTTATTCTAGATTGAGGTTGATTTATTACAATAAAATCATCCATATCTTATAAAATGAGTTATTTTTAAATGTGGTTGTGCTATTTTTATTCCATTCATGGTTTCTAGTAAAAATATTGACATCTCGTCTGCTAGTTTTAATAAGAATGATTATATTATGTTTCACCCTTGAATATGAGGAATGTATTGGACTTATTATGTGATGGGTTGTTCCCACTATAGATCCTCAATGGATTAATAGGTCTAATGAACAAAACTAGTGTCTTGGCACAAGGCCTTGATAAAATAGTATCTGCAGTCTTGGTATGAGGCCTTGACTATATGGTTATGATGTCCAACATTATGCATTATATCATTATGAAATTGGCTATTGATATTTCATATGATTATTCGACTAGAAGAATATCCATGTAAATAAGTAAATGGAATTACTTTGATTTATATTTTCCATATTATGATGAAGTTTAAGTTTAAATGGATTTTCTTCTATTCTTATAAATTGCCTTAAAATATTATGCTTATTTATGAATGTTTCCTCTATATTTTTATCCTTACTGATCATCTCTGCTCACCACTTTCTGTGATTTATTTTTTCCAGTATGCAAAGAAGTATATTATTACTAACCATTAGGGATAGAATATGGGATATGAGAGTGGTTAATGAAGACATTGTGGTTGTTGTTTTTCATTTTATAATGTAATGTAAAACTTATTAATGTATCTAGTACATCCAAGGATAGTAAACTAATCGGTCATTCGAGACATGGTATTTTGTGATCATGACAATGTTAGGTAATAAGGTATTGACTTTGGGAATCTTGGTTCGGGGAATTACAGTTTGAATCATTGGAAAATCTGTATAATCCTTTGAACCTAGATTTGGAAAAACTCTGATTAGAAAACACTTCCCTAAGATTGGATTTGAGGATTAGAATAGAAGAACATCCAAAAATTTTGTTATTTTAAATAGTATGTGTTTTTTCCAAGAAATAAATCCCTATTTGGGTATGACCAGACATATGCGGCTCTGGCAGAGATGTACCTTGGAGTAAAAACTCTAACAAGTAGTTTTGGGCTTCACTCAGGGTATCCTAGTACACGATAATGGGCCTTGAGGCAATCTTGGTTACGACACTCCCGAGGGATATTATTATTATAATTCAAATTTTCATTACAAATTGATTTGATAGATTTTAATATAAGATGAGAATAAATAACCTTGGTTAATCCTAAGGTGTTTTTGATTGAAAATAACATGTAATGATATTCTCTAAATGATTTTTGAATTTTTTTACTCACACAATGCATTCTAGTTTTAGAAAATGGGTTGATTCCACGAAAGTCATTGTAACATTGAGCATGATGTAAAAGGTGGGAACGTGGGTGGAAATGAGAAAAAAAATGAATTTTGATAGGGGTAATAGATATCATGTTCATGGAAAATCTTTTTTCTACAAACATGATGAAAAACATATATATTAACCAACTCTCAAACACAACAAAGAAGAAAAATGTGATAAATGATAAGAGCTCTAGCAGTAGAGACCATATAAGAAAATAAAGTTCAATTTATATGATGTAGTTAATGTAGAAGTATACACCCAGTAAAGTGTCTCAATGAAACAAAGAAATGTTTTATGTGTTGGAAATAAGGACACAATGTAAAGAATTTACATTGAAAAAATAAGAGTATTATGGAAGAAAATGATCCCAAGAATCCATTTATAGTCATTTTCCATTAATTTAGGGGACATGGTCATTACCTGAGTGAATGAAATATTCTATAGGATAACCACTTGGTCAAGGAAGAACCTATGTGAAAATAAATGGTAGTCAAAATGTTTAAAACTGTTAGTGCCCTTTGTTGATGGGATTACTTTGGAATAATTTTCTCTTATATCTGTAACCCACCAGTTTGATATGTGAAAATTCTATTTTAGGAATAATTATATTTTCTCCTATGTATATAGTAATAAATAACCACTTGGGTTTATATAATACTTTATTTTTATATAATTACAAGTTATTAAATTTTTGGATGAAAATGCAAGGTATGAGATAACATTTTGGGTTAAATTATATTATGGTTATTTTGAGGAATTTATCATTTTTGGAATGTTATAAAATATAGTTTTTGAAAAAGGAAAACCTGAAAATAGTGATAAAACCCATCACGTTAGACAAAGCTACAAGAATCGAACCCACAACAAAAGAGGGACTTAGATTTATCACCTATCACTGGACTACGAGAATTATCTAGTAAGTGTGACTAGATATTTTTAATTAAATTATTTTATTGATCAATAATAAGTTGATTTGGGATCATATGTTTATCAAATGGTTATCCATAGTATAGGAAAATGACTTGGTGATTATGTAATAAATGTTATATCAGAACACATTTTCTTTGTTGGGAACACTATATGCCTAAGGAAAGTAGAATACTATGGGATTTCATTTGAGGAGTAATGATGGATTTTTTTTTTGAAAGAATCTATTTTTATAGAGATTTAGTTTATTTAGATACATTATTAACCTATCACAGAGAATATTTGATTAGGTTAACAAATTGTAAGTATCTAACTCTAATAGTAGTCAGTGTTATTTGGATATACAATTTAACGTTGAAGACTACATAATCAAAATCTTCTCAATTTTGGGATTCAATAATTGTTTGGATTATATTAAAGGATTTTAAGGAAAATTTTATTGAATCATATTTATTGAACTTTGGGTATTGTTGGTTTAATTTGAGAAATTATGATTAGTATGTCTTTCTATAAATTTTTATCCTTTTGGGGATCATCTGATCAGGTACTAACAATTTTGGTTTTGGTTAATCTCTAAAGATAGTGTAAATTTGTTATTTATCCTTTGTGGATTATGTGATTCTCTATAAGTTGATTCTATCACTTCTGGTGTAACCAATTCATCTGGAATACTCATAGTTTGGAGAAAAGATGAGTTCTTGGACGAAATTTTATTAATGGATAAAACTATACTTTTAAAGTAATTATATCTCCATATGATCTTATTCATACTCATATTTAAATTCCTCAACATTATGAAAATGACCTTAAAACAAAAACATTGTCCCTTTACTTTTCCTACTGGGTAATCAGAGACATTTCAAACCATCACATGTTTTTGGATTTCTGATTAATAAATTTTACCTAATAGTATTCTTGGTCACATTCTAATAGAACATGATTATTATTTTTCTCTTCTATATCCATTTTATCCAACATGGAATCCTAGTATGTGTTATTTATGGTAACCTTCATACTTACCCTTCTTTATTTTAGAATAGATGTCGCATTAATCAATTTTTTGATCTGGGATTTCACCAATGATATTTGGAAATGCCAAACTCAATGTTTTCAATACCGATCTTAAATTTAGAGGACACAATTTATTGAAGGATGGAAGAATGTAACACCCCAATATTTCACGGTACGCTTCTCTCTGAATAATACAATAGCTTGTGTTGTATGCAAATTCGAGTTCTAACACACCATATTTAATCAAACAAGCTGCTATGAATTATAATACCCACTTTTTGAAATTTTATGAATTTTAACATTCAAAATGGACTTCATTTTTTTATTCGAAATACCAAAATTATATTAAGTTGAATTTTTGGTACTTTCCTGAAAACATTCAATTTTTTATGAATAGTGAAAAACACTACGTTATTGTTTTAAACTGACTTTTTATTTATATAATTATTTATATTATTTAAATTTATTTTTTGTCAAAAGAGATACATAATACCCATATATTTTCAATGTAAATAATTGGAGTCATTTTATAAGATGTTTATATATATATAAAATTTTATTGAACTTTTTGTCGTCTTTTACCCACCTCCTAGGAGAATTTGCAAATTTGCATAAAACATAAAATTACTACTTTTGCGGGTTGAATTTAGAAAATTGGAGAGACACCATTGATATTATTAAGTAAAATGTGGTTCAATAAGATGAATTTTTATTGCTGAGTATCAACTTTTGACTTTTATTTACCATAGTAAATTGTAAACATGGAAATTATAGGTAAAAATGATATGAAAATTAACCTTACTCATTTTATAAATCTATTGGATGAGTTTATTTCGACCAAAATACCTTTTATGAATAAAATGTGATCCATTTGGTCCACTTGGATTAGATTAGGACATTTAGTATTATTTAATTTAATGAAGAGTTAAAACTATTAAATTCAAGTTTTCATAACTAAAACATTTTTAATATATGGTTATACATAAGATAAAATTGACTATAAATATTCATTATAAATCTAAAACAATTTTATACATAATTATTTATTATTTATAATTTTCATAGATTAAATAATTTTGTTTCATTATGACACAATGATGAAGGAGTAATTACCATTTTAGTGAAAGATTAAAATAATTGATATTATTAATATCCTAATAAATATAATTTTAGCCATTTTATTAATTCCACTAATTTTATAGGTTACTATGAAAAGTTAGGGTGGATTAAATAAATTATTTTTTGATTAATTATAATGTTATTACATTAACAAAAATAAAATACCAAATAGTGTTAAAAATGACATAAAAGATATTTTACGACAAATATTATATTATTAATTGATATAATATTCCAAAGAATCTGAGGATCAAGAAAAGGTCTTATATAATGTTATATATATCCATAATTAAACACTTGAGGTTCTCTTATCATTTTATAGTAATTTTATTAACCATATAATATAAAAATACAAGGAGATAAGGTAAATGTTAAACTATTTAACTAAGAGTTAAATCTAAAAGATAAGTTTATTATAGTTACCTAAACTTGTCTAAAACCTGTTGGTGGAATGTTTTTAGACCCAAAACCACATTAGACTTTAAATAAATTACATTGGATACATTATAAACAAAACATTATTGTATAATATATTAACATTTCAAACTCTTTCTAATGTGACCCTCACCTCTCTTATAAAAGAGTACTTCCCCTTCTATCAAATTCACACCTCCAAAGACACTTTTATCAGACACACCCTACCCAAATATCCCCATTAAATTTATCACCTGAACCTAGAGGCATTATTATGATCATAAATCCAACCAAATAGGCATTTTGATCAATTCAAAATGAAGCTCTCGAAGAAGAGTTATTAATTTCACAACCACTTTTTCAAATAACTTTTCTTCTTCCACATCCTCTTTCTATGTTTATTCTATTCTAAAATAATAAATACAATATCTTATACATATTTCTATGTTATTATAAAAATGGTACAACCATAATCATTATTCAATCCAACATATGAATGATAAAGTCACCATACATGCGTACATACGGCTTACAGTCTCCACGTCGTGGCGTAGTTGTTATTCAATACATTATTATTTTGATGAGAATAATAATTATGTATAATTGATGTAAATAATAAAAATACCATGTTTTTTATTCTTTATATATGATATAGAATCTATTTACATATGATTTTAATATCAAAATAATGATCTTGTCGCTCGTGCGTGTGTACGGATTTCCGTCTCCATGAACGCGATGAGATTCATTTCCCCATCGTAACCATGGAAGATTTATTTTCATTTGGAGGTTAAAAATAATGTATAATGAACTTAATATCATTCTGTATATAAATCAAATACATCATATCCAAAACAAACATGGATTACGTGATTAAGTATATAAATGAAAACAAACCAGTTATCACCCAAAATAATGATACTACTGAAATATTATTAGCAATGTAACATTAAAAGATCGTATATGTTATCATATTTATGTATATAGGTCTATAATAATTTAATAACAATTGTTTAATTATTATACCGGAGTTTAATGTTCTCTTGACCAAGTAAAACTATAAGTTAAGGGGTTTCTTTTCCCACTTTTAATTATGTGAGATTTTCATTGTTCACCACTTATTTATTGCATTTGGTGTATTGTGTACTGCCATTTGAAATATATACTTGTGTTTCTATTTTTATTCATGGTATTATGTAATTAATTTGGTGATTATTAACTTTGGGTCATATGCATCTATTGATTACAACATGGTAAGGTATTTTCATCTCACTATTTATTCCTGTGAGATTCAAGCTATATTGCCACTATTTCCTTTTTTGTTGGGTATGAACTACCCATGATTTTATAATTTATGTAATATAATTTAATATTTTGGTATTAACATCTTCATTTTATGATCCTTATTTCATGGAGAGTATGTTTCGTAAGTTTCCAGATCGGTATGGAAATTTCAAATATGAATTTCCACTCATTGGGCTTTACACATACTCATTGATTATTTTACTCCATGATTTTGTGTGGGATCACTATTTATTATTTATGTAGTAATATCCACGCCTATTTGAGTGGATATTCTTTTTATAAACATAATCAATCCATTTATTCATTCTCATGTCATCGATATAAACATGATAAGAGTAATCTTAACACAAATTCCACTCACTAAGTTAAATATCCAAGTCATTTGTGATGTTTTTACAAGAATATGTCTGAATTTCCTCTGATTGATTGGCATTAAATATCCAATAATATTGAGTGTTTTTATATTTTTCACAGATAAATATGCTGTTGATTTATCCTTAATATAAGGATACGGTCTTTATAAGGTATTTCACCTCAAATTACATTCCATTGAGACTTCTTTGTTGTTATGCACCAATTAAGTTTATAAGGTGTATATGTAGTACATTAACATAGTATATCATGAAACCCTTTATTCTCATGATGTTTTATTGATTTTTCTACCTGAATTATTTGTATTCAAGCATCTCTCATTTGGTTAGGAACCCTAACTAAAATATCATTTTAAAGGATTTAATGATTTATTATTCTAAATCATTCTCATTAATGTCCATGTTTTAAAAATGGTTTTGTTGATTTATTTATATGGACATGAATGTTTTTAAATTAAAATTCCTTTCAAAATAATCGATGTGGTATGGGTCACTATGATTCAATAATCTCTTTTAAATGACTTATTTTATAAATAATGCGGCTTTTAAATGATTTCATGAAAAAGGGGATATTTCGCTAAAATAGTTTTACATATTATTTTCAACTATGTCAATATCCATTAGTGTATTTTATTCTTGATTGAGGTTGACTTTTTTTAATAAAATCGTCCATATTGTATTGAATGAGTTATTTTTGAATTTGGATGTGCTATTTTTATGCAATTTATGGTTTGTGGTTAAATTATTGACATTTCATATTCTAGTTTTAATACAAATGGTTATATTATGTTTCACCCTTTCATATGAGGAATGCATTGGACTTAGTATGTGATGGGTGGAGCTCTCTATAGATCCTCTATGCATTGGTAAGTCTCATGAGACAAACTAGTGTCTTAGAACAAGGCCATGCCAAAATATTATTTGTTTTCTTGACACGAGGCCTTGAATATTTGGTTATGATGTCCGACTTTATGCATTCCATCATTATGAAATTGGCTATTGATATTGCATGTGATTATTAGACTGGTATAATATCAATGTGAATAAGTAAATAGAATAACCTTGATTTATATTTTCCATATTATGATGAATTTTCAAAGTTAAAATTCTTTGGTTCTGGTCTTATACATTTCTGTAAATGTTTGTCCTTATTTATGAAAGTTCCCACCGTATTGTAATCCTAACTGAGAATTTGATCTAACCCCTTTCTATGTTTTCTTTTTCCAAGGATGCGAATAAGTATATTATGACTGACCAAGATTGATAGTCTAATGAATATGAGTGTGGTCAATGGAGACGATTTTGTTGTTATTTTTCATTTTAAAATGTAATGTAAAACTAATGAATGTATCTAGTAATTCCAAGGCTACTAAACTAATTAGTCTTTCAAGACATGATCCTTTTTTATCATGCCAATGTTATGTAATAATTCACCGACTATGAGTAAATATGGTCGTGGTGTTACACCCAAGATCTAGGTTGTGATGTAAGCTGAGTTATCTAGTTGACTAGAGTCAAAAAAAATTTCTACTTATGAGGTGGCTATTCCTCGGTCTGGAAGTAACCAAAGACGAATCTCATTAATCATAGATTTTAAGACAGGTTGTTTGATAGACTATTTGTCCTATATTAATATACACTAATCAGGTTAGGATCATTCATCTGAACATCCCATGGTCATTGTCAATCAAATTAATGGGATAGTCATTTTTGGTATTACCAGATTACAATTCTTATTATTTACAATTTGATAATATATAGATTCATTAAATTCTATCACCCCTACTCTCAACCCATTCCCTAGGTGGTTTAGCCTCTTAGGGTGGAATTGTTTGCCGATAGATGATGAATTGAAATCAAGATTAACTTTCCAACAAAAATTGAGATTAAATGATTGAAAACATTTGATGATTTAGATTAACCAATTAATGAACATGAAACCATGAATAAGAAATATATATCATGAATCAAAACAAAATTTCAATCGATTAATTAATTGAAATAGGAATAAGATAAACAATGAAAATATGAGGTTCATTGATGATCGATGCTCAAGATGATGAATTTATGAAGATTTGTGTCAATGATGCAATACAGTTTGAAGAATATCATCAATATAAATCCACACAACTTGTATTAAAGTAAAAAAATGAAATATATTGAAGAAATTTGAATTTGGGGTATAATGAGTAGAATGAAACCAGAGAAGAATGAGAGAAAAAAATCTGGTCAACACTCCAATCCAGTGAGCAACTACATTATATTTAGACCAGAAATTTACATGATGTGTAATTGGAATTCACATCATGTATTGATGATTGAGGTATTTCTTTATGATTTTTGAATCTACTAGTATCTCATGCAAATCTCATATGAGATTTGGAATCTTGACTCATTTAATGATGTGTAACATGATGTCTTTTCATGAACCATCCTTCGGCTGGATCATTTTGAGAATAAAATATGATTTGAATGCATCACATAATACGTTGGTGATTAATGTCGTGTTTGGAATGTTCACGTCATGTAATGAGATTTCATGTCATGAAATGAGCTTCACAACCAGGAATTTTTCACAAAATGATTCATGGATTGAAAAATGTGGTGAAATGATACTACACATCATGTAATATTATTTCACGACATGTAATAGAAAAAATTTATCCTTTTGAAAACAAAATTCCCTTTGAACCTTGATGGCCTATTTCTTACAATAATAAACACATACTAGGTGAATTGTCATGTAAATCCTTGACAATTAATTAAAAAATTATATAAAAATTCATATATGATTTTTTCTTATCAGGGTCCTATCGACAAGAACTTCCACTTAACATGTCCCATGTAAATAATTTATTCCACATATCCCTCTTGAGGAAGTTCATATCATATCCCTAACATTTACTAAATTGAGAGGTGGTATAATTGTAGTATGTTCTCTATTATGAGGTATAATCAATTAAAAAAATGGACTCTAGAGATAATGTTCTATACCATATCTTCAATGACCTATTCAATGAACTATGGAGGAACCATAAGTATGAAGAGGAAAAAACGGAACCAAAGGAAGTGATGATTGAGAAGTACCCTCACATGTTTCCCATTAGTTTTTGAAAATAAATTTCGAGGGAGAAATTTTATATGTGGGGAAGAATATAATGGCCTAGAATTATATCAACAAAAATTCCATTCTTATAATTATTTATTATAGTAAAAATCACATAAAATCAAATAGATAACACAATATAATCTTTATAAGTGATTAATGAATTAAATAAGTGTTATTTACAGAAATTGAGGAACCTAAACCAATGGAATTGTAACATGAACATTGGAATAGTAATATGATCTTCATGAATAGTATTCAAACCAATAAAATTGTATCCTCACCCATGTATGTATGAATAAAAACTTATCCATTTTATAAATGAAAATTTGATATAATTATATCATAGTACAAGTAAATAAATAACATGAAAATGATAAAATATATGTTGGTATTTTTTTAAAACATATATATTTTTATTTACAATTTTATAATTAATATAATTTTTTAGTATAAAATTTATTTGAATAAAATAGATTATTAAATTAATATATTCTAATATTATGATTAAAATTTTATATTAGGAGTCCAAAATTAATTTTTCAATTTGTTATAAAATCAGTTATAATTTTAAAATGGTTATTTTTCAAAAAATTGATGATTTTGATTAAATATTAAATTTCTCATATGTAGAAAAGTATTTTTTTTAAATCGATTCTATTTTTAAATTCTATTCTTCTAACCCTGGTTACACTAAATTTTTTAGATTTTTCAAAAAGTGTTTTTTGGGATTAGTGAGATATAGTAATTTATGGTATAAGCTAAATACATGAATTATTGAGTTATGAAAGATTTTTTTCTCAATAATGAGCCTTTTATTAATGTAAAATGAACTACTTACTTTAATTTTTCACATGAATTCATAGAACTTTCTATCTTGGGTGAAAATATTAAACAAATGAGTACAATAATAATAAAAACACCCCACGCCTACACTACATGTACCACCCTCACTATCTCCTATCCTCATACCTATTAAACCATGAAGCTTTTATGATTTTTACCCAATACTCATCCAAGACACTCCCCCATTTTCTATGACTCTTTTTTTTAAATCGAAAACCATTTCCCTAATGAGTTTCTAGATGAGGAGAAATTCCAGAAGCAAATTCCTCTTTCACTTTATTTATTTTCTTTCCACTTTATTTTATTTTCTTATAATCTACATTCCTATTATGTCCCAAAATTCAGGATATACACTATATATTATATATATTAGAGTTATATTTTTTTGACACTAAAATCCAACATTATGTCTCTTGTCTTCTGTCTTTTATTCAAAAAATTAAAATATCATCTATGAGGTGTTCATTAATAGCCTTCGAGGATGAATAGTTTTCATTTTCTATTAATGCCTACAAGGAAGGACATAATACCATTGTAATGGTTGGTAAATATCTTAATATATTTTTTATAACCCTTTTATGGTAGGAATATATCTTTTATACACACTAATAAATAATTAAATAAGACTAGTTTATGATTATTTGAAATCTATCAAAATAATCTATCCGATTAACAGTTTCTTATGATATAATGATTCATCCAAACCAAAATTAACCAATTGACGTATATTAACATTTAATCTTCTGTATTTTCATTAAAAAAATATAACTTCATTTATGAAAATATATTCCCATTTTACATGATCATTCATATATTTATACAAATGAAAAATCATGAATACCAAAGAAATGATCACTCATGGGTGAAAAAATTGAATCTTATTACTCATAAAAAAGCCCAAAATAAATGTAATAATATTTTTAGAAATCACAAACATGTATAAAAGGATATGAATAATTAATTAGGGATTTATTTTTATTATCTATGATATTAATATCATGTGAAGATCACTTTTGGAAATAAGGTAAGGGATTCTTTCTAATCCTCTATTTTTTCCTTCGGGTTATGCATTCTATATCATATCCTCAATGAAATTATTCTTTATTTTTATATAATTATTTTAAATTAATTTTATATTTTCCAAAATCATGTATCTAGATCATTTCATCCTTCTGTCTTGGGAATATAAATGTTTTAAAATGTTTCCCTTATCAAATCATCCCGATAAGTAAGCCCGATTACAGGGAACTTCCCGATTTATTACCAATGTTAATGTTTACTCCATATCTTTTTTTAATAATTTTTTTTTAAAATAAATCATTTGATCATGAAAGACAATATTTCTTCAATTATGTTTTTATCAAAACAAATATTATTTTTCCTCTTTAAATTCACTTAAATATTTCCATTAAACCGCAATATAATATTTCATTTATAAATCTTATTAAACATTATTTTTACATGTTTTAAATTTAATTGGACATACTTTATCACGATATATACCTATATTACCATATGTATGTATGTGTATGATTTAAATCCTTTATTTCAGGGAAACTTTTATGATACACTCATTTGTTATGATCTATGATATGATTGTGGTTCCCATTGCATTCAATGTGTAACCCTAATGTTTGTGTTTGATTCCATATGTATTATTATATATGATGCTCACATATTAATTAAAATGTTATGATGTATTTTACCAAATTGTTATCCAATACCTTGGGTAATTATTAGTATCTTGATTCTTCATGTTGGGAAAGGGAGTGAACCTTATTCCTTTATGGGAAATTGTCTTCCATGTGAAGCGGGTTTTCTAGATAACCTTGACTAATGATTATTTCGTATTTTGTGTTGGTAGAACATTCCTAAAATTCCATGATTACATATACCCAATACCTAAATGTTCTTCTACCTTATGTTTAATCATTTTCCATTCCTTTTTTAGACATCATGTTATACCTTCTAACCTGTGTGCTTGTCTTTATTCGTATGATTAAAAACATATTGGGATTTTTAGTGTATCCCATTTGTATTTGTATTATGAAGGATATTAATGAAGATGTAGAATCTCAATGGATGTTAGGATCTCTATTTGGATAATTAAAATTAATATGTTTTATTCTATTTCTATTTTTTGGGTTTTATGTACATAATCTTCCATGTACAGTAGGCTTTATATTCCGTGGACCATAAGTTAATGATTCATTGTGCTTAAAATCATGAAATAATATGTGTAAAATGATAGGTTCTCATGAGGAGGAATGTAAAAAATCATACTTCAATTGTATTCAGATGCATGAAGAAGGATATTCTTCCCTGAAGACTCTTTAATATTCTCTCTAAATATCTTCAACCAATTACCATTGACTGTGAATGTTTTCCACTTGTATTCTTCTTTTACCTTGATTTCATCAAAAGGAAAAAACATGATAAACATTTAAAGGGATGGACTATTTTCAATAAATTTACATGGTAACCACAAAAATATGGAATCAAACATTAACACTTTTTATTTTTACTTGAAGTTCTTACTGAGAAACATTACAACATGAAATGATTTTTTTTCATTAAATGTACAACCTAGATCTTTCATATGCATTATTTATGATCCCATACAACTTTTGAAATCAATTTTTATTACATTTTTCTGAATAAAACATATTTATGTCACATGTTTTAACATCCTAATAACTATTTGTTCTCTAACTCAACCAGTAGATGAAAATCCTTTCCATAGACTAATTTAAATAGTGACATTCCAATTGGGGGTTTGAATGTAGTCTTATAGGCCCAGAGTGAATCATCTAGTCTCAACCTCCAATACATTTTGTTTTGGATAACATTTATTCAATAATTTGATTTATTTCTCTATTGGGAAACTCATCCATTACATTTTCATCAGGTTGATATGGTGTAGAGAATTTATTATGAACACAATATTTATTAAAAAGATATTATAATGTCATATTGCAATATATTTTCTCTTGATTCGTAATCAGAAACTTTTGAAGTCAAAATCATAAAAAACTCTTTTAACTATAATTGTCATAGTTTTGACATCATCAACACTTCTGGGAAGATCCTCCACCCACTAAGAGACATAACCAACTTCATGAAATATATAATTATATGAAAATTAATTTGTAGATGGAACTTTTAAATAAATAACTACATATCAATGACAACAAAAAAAATACGTTGTTGTCGGATCACATCCCGTTTGGAAATGTTTCCTTTAAATTAACAATTTTTATAGGTTATAAAATACTCAATGGAATCTATGAATATTGTGTGCCAATAAAGAATAAAATCAAGTAATTTTATTACTGTTCATTATGTCCCAATCATTCCTCCAAAGATAAATGTGTGACAAAAATGTAAGAAAAATTACAATTTGAAATTTTGAATGAATTTCATAATCAATTGAGAACTACAAACATGACATATGTATGTACCATCCCAAATGTATTTAATTTATCCACTCATAATATTAGAAAAAATTTCTTAGAAAACCAGTGGGGAACATCTTCTGTAAGCATATAATTAATAATATTTGATCACTGTGGTCTTTAACATTGAAAAGTATAAAAATCCTCATCTTGAAAGGTTACCTTTATTGGTGGATGGATCGGAAGTTTCCCATTCAAAATAGTTTCTATCCTGCATAAATTATCAGCAAAATGGTTATCACATCCTTTTTAACCTTTATTTTGTCTTGAAACTTCAATAATTAAAGGATCCATCTTAAACGTTATCATTTGGAATTATGTTTCTTTATCAAGAATATGATTGTAGAATGGTCTCTAAAAAATAACCTTAAACCCAGTAGATATAATATAAATTTTTCTATGCTAGATGTTCCTTATCAATTTTTTTGTAGTTTATTTGGGCCTGATCAAAACTTTTATAGGCATTTTCAATTACATGAGAGTTCTTTTCTAACTGTTGACTCAACACTTCCACAAGATAAAAGTCATAATCAATATTCATGATTTGAAAGGGAATGTCCCATTTGGGTGGTTTAATAATTTTATGGGTTATCATTTTTTGTTTTATCTCTCAATTATATTTTTTACAATTATTATCAAAGAAAAAAGGGGTTTACTTTTACGGTAATCTATATAATGTAAGTTAAACCATACTAAAATCCATTGTGAATATCTGACAAAAAACAGCCTAGTAAATGAAGGATCTCAAAACTCTCAATATTTTTGGGTATGAAAACGAATAAATGACACCATGTCTTGATTGATCAACAAGAATTCCATCTAAATACAAAAAATGACCAAGAACAATCACTATATAAAAATTAATTAGAACTTTTCGTAATTGAGAACATGATTCTAATCAATGCATTTATAAAAAACAAGGGACAATCATTTCAAAAAACATTCAAATCATGATCAATAAACAATAAAATAATCCCTAAAAACATCCACGTATGCCTCTATAAATTTATATAAAATTATCATCATAAACATTTTAAAATTATCAAGAGCATCACACAAACATAAGTTCATACTTCCATATGGAAAGGTTCCAAAGGGCCACATGAAAGAGATTTGATCTTATTGATTTAGTGCAATGTGAATTTTTAAATAACCATGGAGTCTATAAAGAAGAAAATAGTGGGTTTTCTTAAATATTATTTAAAGGACCTAATCATGAAATGGCAATGAGATGTGGAATTTCCTTGTAACAAAATTGAGTTTCCTATAATCAATACATATTCCCTATTAATTTGGAATCCCTACATGGAAAAGATCACCAAATTAATTCATTTAGATTGTAAATACCCCTCTTTTTTAGAAACAAATTGACTGGACTCACACAATAACTATTAGATATGGAAAAATCAATTTGAGCAGCCAACATGTTGGTGACTTCCTTCTTTACAATCTCTAAAAAGTGTTCGGTTGAAACTCTTTTGAAATTGTTTCACTGGTTCATCATTTTAATCCAAAATAATTCTATACTTGAACCATAATGTACTAATTCTAGTTAAATCATATAGAGTCTATCCTATGTCATTATTGTGGGTTTTGAGGACACCTAACTGTTGGTTATCGTGGAACATTGAAAAATCTTTTGAGTTGATGATGGGGAATTGTTCATTCCCACATTGGAAATAATATTTTATGTTTTAGGAAGTGGATTCAACTATAACTCAAGTGGGGTATTTTCATTAGTCATATGAAATTTCTAACATGTGTGTTTGTTTATTAAAGATTCAAATTTTAAAAGAAATTCATTATAATGATCAGTTTCTAGGTTCATTGGATTTGTTTCATGTCAAAACTTGTAATATTCTCCATGTAGACCACTAGTAGGATCATGGTTTTATAGAAAGTTATATTCATCAATTATGATATAAAAATATTCTTGTAATGTTATATAATCGTTCCAAGACACATTACATGCATTTTGTTCACTCCCTTATTGGTCATATTCAACAATAATGTTTATTCCATATTTTAAAATTATAGATGGTTTTCATCACATGAAAAATCAGAATACATATTAGTGGAAGGCCAATCAATCATTTTTACGTTGGGGGATGAGTGATTCTCAATAAGGAGTTTCATGGATTGAAAAATAATTAAAAGAGAAATATCTCCCCCAACCTCCATTGAACGAGTTCTTTTGTGAAAATTGATGATTTCTTTTTCAGTTTTCAAAAATATTCTCTCGATAATGATACGTTAATGAGTACAAAACTAATCATATTCTATATATAGGATATATACATTAAAAGGAGAAATCATATCTCTTACCTAAATGAGAACATCCTCTATAACTCCAATAGTACTCGTCGTATGTTGGTTAGTATGTTGGATGATAATTACAGAGGGTTTCAATTCTCCCTCTTAAAGATATGAGTAAATAAAATGTAATATAACATTTATGAAATATAATAAATAATTTCTAAAATAGTTGAATTAAAATTTCATAATGGTTCATTGAATGGTAAAGGTTCACAGGTCATTACAATTTACAGAAAAAGTATACTGAATCATTAATGAAACATTTCTCCATAAGTTGACTTTTTGACATCCATTGAATTTTCTATTGTGGTTACATATTTCATTCACAAAATTATCATACCTTTGAAATTTATTCAAAAAATCAAGTTGAGATTTTTTGACTTTATCATTATTAATAGTTTTCAAAACAAATATATTTGTAGTATTTTCATCATTTAAATTCAGTAGTGGTTCACTCCATGGATAAGGTAGTGGTTGTTTTAATGTGTCTTAGATATATTGAGTATATCTTTGAGAAACATAAAATCCTGATTTACTATTTAAATCATTCATTTCTATTTCAAACAAAATTTATTCCCCTAACATTGTGTTTCCATTCAATGAAAATACCGAATTTTCATCTTTTCAATTAGTGAGTAGATTCTCATTAACATTTTCAACAATAGATATGTGTTTCTCAGTTTGAGGGTTATTAAATCTTATTCCACTCTTATGTTCAATATAAATCACATTATCCATCCCATTATCTCTAATATTCATTTTTTTAAACCCCACCAATTATATTTTTCATGAAACTATTATAAGAGGCATGTAGACCCATTTGAGTCATGAAGTTATTCTGCAACATCTATTATTGTTTTGAGGAGACATATTGTTTCTTCATTACTTCTTCGTTATTTCTATCTAAATTTTTAGTGGATGGTGTGGTATAAATTTTATTCTATAATTAAAATTTGGTTATTATTGATATATCATAATAAATAATTATATTATTTTACATGGAATAATATTCTGGGTTATTGAGGATGTTAAAATCAGTCATTAGAGTTGTTGTTCCATTTAGGATTGAATTTTTGTTGTTTTGAAATGGTATTTTAGGTATTTATTGAAATTTTTTTCTAGGATAAAAAAATTTAGTTCAATAAAGGGTCTTGAATTTGTTGTAATTAGTCACTAAAATGTTCATTAGAAGAAAAATTTTCACAATGGACTTTCATTTGAAAAGAATATTCAGGTTTTGGTGGTGTTGGTGGGTTTCTGGAAAACATCATCGACCTCACCATGGTGGTATTATCAATAAATTGACTCCAATTCATGTTGTTTTTATAATTAGTATGGGTAATTCATGTATATATTTCACAAGAATATGGCCACTAGATAAAAATATTTGAGCATTGATTTACTAGTATTAAAATAATTCCCAATTAGAAGATAGTTTTTTAACTAAATCCCTCCCACTGTAGCATCAATCATGCATCTATTATTAAGAAACAATCATTCATAACAGTATTGAATCATTATTTGGTATCTAATTTGTTTGTTTTGGAACTAAAAATATATATTTCTAATGGGTCTAAGTACTCGTTCAATGGTTATCATAGATTTTTCCAAATTCAATAAATCTACTTTTGAATTGAAGATGTTCTGTTAGAGGGGAAATTTTTTTCAATTAAAAGTTTTTTTAATTCAATAATATCTATAATCTAATTTTAATGTGAATAGAAAAACCATTCTTTAGTAACTTATTCTAATGAAAACAGAAATCATCTCTATTTATTTTAATTAGCATCAAATCTTTGTGGTTTCAGGTTGATAGAAAGATAACTTATTTGATGAAGGTTTATATTTGTATCTTCACCTATAGACCCATTAAATTTTAAATGTTGGTGTATTAAACCAGTTTTAATATAAAACCTTATTGCTGCATCGATATATTACAGAGTATTTTCACGATTTTATTCATAAGATGAATTCAAATTTTTTGGTTATGTTGTCTTGAATTGGAATTTTATACTAAAACAAATTTCTTATAAGGGTTTTAATGGAAGATTCCCAACTTGTGATAGTATTATTTCTAGTATCTCTAATAGGGGAGTGAATTGTTCTATCAATTACAGAATACAATAGTAATTACTTTAGAAATTGAATTTTTTTTACAGAATCAATTGAATTGACCTCCTCAGAAATGGAGCAAGTTAATTTTAGTGTTTTGTTCATGATATTATCATTAAAAAAATTTATCCCCCAGATAAATGCATTATATATGTCTATGTATTTTCTCTTGAGGATGTCGCAATTTTAGTTTCAAAATAATTAATACAATGGCCCAAATTCCTTCATTTTTTATTGATTATGATAATTATCCTTTCAAGGGGTGAGGTGGAACCCTTACAAGACTCGTAGGAAAAAGTATTACATGGCTCATAGGCCTTAGATGAATTCATTTCCCGTAGGCTTCAAACATTACACACAACCCAGATTAACTACTTCGAACATTTCCTCCTCAACATCTTCATCATGAAATCATCTCTATACCATTGCATGGTAGTTTGGATAAGCTATCCCATGCATGTACATGCTTGTCCCAACGGCAGGTGTCATACACTCTCATTCGTGCAATCCGTGTATCTTCTATTGTGGTGAATGCATCTTGCTCATCCTTTTATAGAGCTGGTTCCTTATAGGTTGTCTGGTTTTCATCTGCACTTAAGGTGGCCCAAAGGCATTGAGGTGGCCTGAAGGCCTTACTGGCCTAATGGCTTGTGTGGCATGATGGCCTTAAAGGACTTGGGGACCAAATCTATTACCCAAAAGCCAAAATGGGGGAAAATTCCGAGATGCTACAGTGCCAAATAGTGCCTACTACATTTCCTGCTATAGTACCTACAACAATACTACACAGTTCACGCTATAGTACCTACTGTAGTACTTGATATTGTACTAGAAACTGTGCCTCTTCTGGGATTTTAATTCAAAACAATCACTTTTGTTTTTATTGTTTTGTCAAGTTGAAAAATTTGGGGATTTGATTAATGATATAATAATGAATATCAATATAAAATAAAGAGTAATAAAATTCAAAAATATATATAAAATTTATAGGAAATAAAATAGGATTGAATTCAGAATCAAAATAGTAGTTTTGGACAAGATTAAACCTCTCGGACACTCCTCTCTTCCATATTGAAATCTATTTCCCAATTTAATTTCATAATTCCCACATAAGGTACCCCAGGTGAAGACCCTATTTTTAATAGATATCATATAAATACCTCAATATGATTCTTTTCACTCTATATATGTGTTTAAATTACTTGAGGATCTACAAAGAATGCAACCTAATTGAAAACACTATGCTCAATGGAAAAACTATGCTAATGAAATTCAAATAGAGAATTCAATTATTTTATTTCATAAATTTAAAACCAACCAAAAAAGGTTGAATATATATTGATTAAAGAAATCAACATCATTATTTAAAATATATAATTTCATGTGAAATTAAAAAGATATTACTGAAGAATATCACAACTCTGAAGGGAGTGTTTATCGGTTGTTTACATCCACCACCACTTGATTCTTAGCCTCACATCAGTTGAGAAACCCCAATATTATCCATTATAGCATGAAGTAAAAAATAAAAAATCAATATATATATCTCATCCTTACCCTTTTCCTATTAATCCAAACCCTAGGGAATGACGTGGATATATAAATATAAATAAAATGATGTTTGGAAATATGTTGTTTAGTTTCTGTCTCTATGATGTTTTACTAGGTTTCTCCACATTACCAGAAAAATATCCCAATATTTTATTCTATAGATTTTTTAAATTAATTAATATTATGAACCTCTAAATTTAAGATGATTTGGAATATTTTTTTCAAAGGATATTTAATAATTACTAAATAAAACTTTTTCGGTATGGATGGACACTTCATCTTACACTAGTTTATCTCTTTCACAAACTGACACAATGATCGAATATTTCCATTAACCTCATCATTAATGTGATAATTTGAATCCCCTTTCCAATATAGTTGAAATTTGCACAATTGGAATCCTATAGCCATAATTATGGCCAATTGAATAGGGCGGGGTCCATCTGATCATCCCAAAAATCTATCCATAATGAATGATTTATTTAGGTGTCTAAATAGTGGAATCAATAGTTGGATCAATTGAAAAATATGAAACCCACTAAAATAGAAAGTCAAAAAAGAGAATTAATATATTTTGATCAATATGGAGTAATATATTCCCAAAGTAAAGAAGTTACTGAAAACAGTTACAAATCAAAAATTGTGAAATTTTTAATTTTCATCTCAAAACATTCATAAAGTAAAAAAACTGGGCAATTTATTTCAAATATTTAAAATTGTGGGGATTAACTAATTAAAATAGACATTAATTATTGTGGAAACATTATCTCTATAAAAAATAAATAATTAAAATTAAATAAACTTTATTCATTCATAAGTTGGACATCACAAAAAATGAACGTTTAACTAAGTACTACACACCAAGGATTATTACTCACCATAGACGAATGACATCAATTATAAGTGCATAATTAAATAAGGGAAAATATATATAAACGTATAATTTTCACCTGATTTGAAAATATCATTGATCATATTGAACTATGAGGATCACTAATTTCCAAGTGAAACCTATAAAGAAGAATATCATCATGAAAGGAGAAAACATTATTAAAAATCATTAATATGAAATAATAAAAATGTCTTGTGAGGTGAGAGCATAATAAAAAAAATTATTTAGTAAGTCTATATGCATATATATTAATGTACTAGGATAAATTAATATATAGTCACTATAAATATTACTATTGAAAATATAGTTGTTCCTTAGATATTAGATAGTTATATTGATGTCATTTATTTTCTAGTGGAACGTCTAAAATAATACAAGTCAAAATTAAATATAAAAATGATATTAAAATATTACAAAAATTTATATATATATTTTTATGTATAAATAATAATATTATTATTAAAATATGAAATTATGTATATATAAATTGTGCTGTAAAACTATATTTTTTACTATATAAAATTAAATTTTAATGATACTTGTTGAAGCATATTTTATATAGAAGTAATATTTATCTTTTTTCATCCAAATATTCATTTTATTATTGGATTTTTTATATGAATATGATAAAATGACACCTTTTAAAACATTATTATATTTTGTAAAATATATTAAATTATTTTAAATTTGAAATTGGTATGAAATAATATTAAGAATACATAATGTTTAAAACCATTATTTTTCAATCATTTTTTATATATTGCATTTTATATTGAAAAATAAATTTTTCAATAATATATTTATGATTTTATGAAAAATCTTTTCAATTCATCATGTAAAAGCAAGATCCGAATTTTTATAATTTTCTAAAATATTGATTTTGGTGATTATTAAAAATTTATGATTTTACTAGTATTGTCACATTGAATACATTATTATAAAAGTATAAGTTGAAATTTTTTTAAAGCTTTTTTATTTTATTTTTTTTTAAAAAAAATCAATTATTTATGTTAAAATTCTATATATAAAACACATGTGTAATATTTTAGATCATTATGGTAACTTTTAACGAAAAAAAATTTTCATCTAATTATTTTAATAAACATTTTACCATAGTGGTATTAGATTTTTGTATCTTTTTTATTTTAAATAAATATTTTTTGACTAATAATAAAATTTAACAATTATTAGAATTAAATACATTGAAAATATTATCCTAAACTTAAATATTATTTTTAAAAATACATTTTTTTTCTAAAAACAAGTTATTGTGCATTAGTTGTGCTATTATTACATATAGTTTTTATTAAAAAGAGAAATTTTATTTCATAAATTTGAATCAATACTTTTAATAATTACACAGAAATTACAAAGAAATTATCTTTTTTACTTTCATGCATAAAATGAAAATTAATTAGTTAAAAATTAGTTACCTCAATAAAAAACAAAATATTTGGGTGAAACTATCTGTGAGTGAACATCATAAAAACTTGATTAATATTTGTGTGTCACATTGTGGATGAGGATTTATATACATTAACCATTCTGAAAATCTATTATTTTCATCTTTGAATTAAAATTCCTTGTGAAACATGTTCTCTCCTTTTATTAAATATTTTTTTGTGTCAAAAATTCCATTCTCATGAATTATGTATTGAACAGTCATCCCACTACCTTTCAACACATAAAAATACACAAATGGTAAATGAAAACACTTCTCTAGTCTATAATAAACCCCATAAACACTTCCTAGAATCTTTTTTCACACAAATAGGAAAATCTAAGGTTCCATAAGGTGGTGACCAAAGGAGAAAACCCAGTGCAGGAGGTAATATTTTCCACACCACCTTTTTAATTAATTTCTAAATATACCACCCAAAAAATATTATATCATTGAGTGTATTAAAAAAATATTAATAATATTATGGTATGTTTATACACTAATGTAACATCCATTTTATAAATTTCTCCAAATCCATTTAAAAGGAGAACATTTCCATTTGTACATGCCGACTACCACCTCTACATAATTATGATGCTATTTTGTATTCTATATCAATTAAAACATGTGGAATTAAACATGTATGTAATTTATATAAGTTCATTTACTACAAAATTAATATCATATAATGATAATAATTTATATTATATAAGATATATTGACAAAAAATGGTAATAGAAAATTTAACAGTTAAAACTGATATATTAATGTACCATTTATAATTTGAGTTCATTCATAGAAAAGTATTTACCAGTATAAATTATATGATAATGGAATAATAAATCAAATAACAATATAAAATTTGGGAACTATGAATATATTTTATAGTAACTTAAAATTGTTAAACATACCATTAATATTTTTGAGAAATAGATCAATATACTCCAAGAAACTGACATAAGGGGTAATGATTTAATAAAATAGTGAAAAGTAAAGATAAATTGGATTATAAATAAATAATGATTAATATGGTTATTTGTTATTTTTTTAATATATTTAATTTATTTATTCATGATGTTAGGTGAAAGTGCAGATCACTTTCAGATATGAGGTATGAGATCTTCCTCCAATCCGTTGTGACTTACCATTTACACGTACTTTTTCATTTTATCCCTTGAATGAATAATTATTCTCCTATAACTATTATTTTTTTATAAGTCCCAAAAATATGTCACTATTTTAATATCCTTCTCATTTATTGGTTATTAGATGTTTTTATTTATCTTTACAAATCCAAATTTTAGGTAAACATGGTTTCAAGGATCATTCATATTTCTTATATCACATTGAGAATAACCCCCATGAAATGTTTTTTAACCATGAATATATTCTAAAAACCACCATTAGTTTATAAATAACCCACTTGGTTCAATTATTTTCTTAAGGAAAAAATATATGTTATTTTATTCTTTAAATCCATCCATCACATATTTCATAAATTGTTTCCCATGTGGTATGTTTTTTTCTTTCTTCTCCAGGATTCTTCTCATGATATATATATATATTAGGAGTAAAAAAATAAATAAATTTGTAACATTTTCAAATATGAATGTCCAAATTATTTAATTCCTCATTCTCTTGCGAATAATTATGATTTATCCTTTAGTAAAGCATTGAATAAGAATTACGAAACCAAATTCCTTCTCATGGATTTGATGTAGATACATTTTTTCCCTTCAAATACATTGAAATGTATCAAGGATTATTTTTGGATGAAAACATGAAGGTGATGCTTTATTCTAAGGCTTGATGATTCAAGAATTTATTTTTTAAAAAAATTAAAATATATTTTTTATCACATGAACATGATTTTTTAGAAAGAAATATATATCACCTAAACAGAGTCATGAAATGAAAATATAAAGCTACAATTGAGACCATAGTTGAATATTTACCCAAGAAAAGGCCAAATATTAGTTGGAACAAGACATTCGAATAAATCACCTATTGGAAGGTATGTTAAGTGAATTAATTAATTCATTCAATCATTAAATGTCCAAAAAATATTATCTCTTTATACACACTATTATAGATAATCACAAGGGTTGGCTGTATAACCCTAAGAGCATTGAGAGTAGGTTAACAACCTTCAATGATAGAGAATCATGATCAGATGATTTTTGAATTCCTAATTTGGATGAATCGAGGAACAACAAACACAATGAGACATCTTATTCATTGAAGACTATGTTATTCACCAGGTATTGACAAAATATTGAAGTAGGTTATGTAAATTATGGTTTCCACCCCTTTGATTATATTTTTATAACATGCTTCGATTTCGATTATTTGATCTGTGAATAATCGAACCTTCTCATGATCACAATAGATTCAATTATATAATTTATTATATTTATTCCACCTTTCTCACCTCGTATATCGGTATTCTATATTATTTGTCAAATATTTATAGACCAAATATTTTGAACCTTTTTTATTATACATTTGCACCATCATTATTTTTTATTCCTTATCATTGGAATACAGGGCCATGGTTTGACATTGCTTTTCTGGATCAAGCATCCTAAAATCCTTGGATTCATGGAAGATTAATGTGTGATTAAAAGATAGGCGATGTGAGGATGGATTAGGATAATTACGAGATGTAGTTGATTTTCCTAATATATTTTTGATTCTCTATTGTGATGCTAGCAATGTGAAAGGTTCCAAGAGTGACCAGATGTGTACAAGATTCTTGTGGGAGTATCATAGCACCGATTTCTAGCCACTATAGGGCCAGACATGATGGCTGGAGGATTTTATACAAAAATTTGTTCTGTCAAAATATGTGATCTGTGATGTTAATGATGTATCATCTATCTATTGAGTATATAGGGGTTTCTATAAGAAAAAAAGACTACATGCTATGTAGTCTAAAAATACATATCATGTAGACCTATGGCTTTAGAGGAAAGGGTTTTTGGTGGAGTTCAATATCAGACTCCATGTGGGATGCTCACACAACATGTTACCTGAGGAAGAAAACCCACCATATACTCCATGAGTACATGAACAAAAAAACAGATCGGATGCATTCCATGTACTCGAACAAGGCCATTATACACGTATATGACTAGTATACACTCGCATGGCCAGGAAAACATGACTCATCCCTGGGTGTTCAAGATAGGCCATATAGTACATTTACATACCATGTATTACTACATGAACAACATTCATTGTGAGGTCAATGAAATGGAAGGGAACTAGAGAAGGACCACATGTTGTTTGTGTACATTACATGGCATGTGATCCATTATAAATATCTCATATGATGTATCTACTTCATTAGGACTTAGATTTGGGCCCTTGAGTATCCTATACGGAGTAATTTCTCTTTGTATAGCATTATGGTGGCAGAAATAGTGGGTTTGGAGATACAATGAATGATGTTTTGAACAAGACTCTTCTTTAGGCAGTGCTCAATGAAAACATTGACAAGACCTGATCATGAAAGTCAAACACTAATATTGCGAAAAGGAAAGGGTCCTAAATCAATAGAGTGGAACCCCAATGATGAATAATGTTCTGTGTCCTCTATTTATCCATAGAGTGTAACCCCCCTTCCAGTACAAGGAAAATATCCTCTATCCACAATTTTAACCCCATAATAGGCTAAGGCGTGGTTCCTCTATCTACCCATAGAGTGGACCCCACTAATGGACTATGACCAGGGTTCTCTATGTATCCATTTATTGGAACCCTCTTATTAGAAAAGGCATGAGTCCTCTGTCCTAGATAGTATCCCCCATGAACCACATTAGTGTGGGTACTCTATACCCCTATTATTTAGAACCACCTATCATAATAGGGAATGGGTCCTCCAACTATTGATTGTAACCCTGCTGTTATACCAAGGTATGATTCCACTATTAGGAGATTTTTATCTCTCGACTGTATGGTATAGTTTTTATGAATGGATTATTCAAATGCCTACTCTTTTGATAGGTACGTGAGATGCAAGGCATTTTTATGGGCCTTTGGAAGTATTGGTAGACTCATTTTCTGAGTTGGGAATTGAGATGGAGATTCTATTTCAATATTCTCTAGGATTATTTTATGAGCATATATGTATACCCACATATTAGATTTCTTATTATGGGTTGAGCTGGTTATTCCGAATGGATCTCTTATTTCTACCCATACTTTTTTTTGGGATTCCTACAATTTATGTAAATGGTCATCACTATATGAGATTTTAGGAATTTTTCATGTCTTATATAAAAGAAAGATAGGTCTAAATTGATTACTACAGAGCATAGGGATACTAAGGATCATTTGAAATAATATGGTGGTTAGAGTGGAGATCTCTCATGATTTTTCTATTCCATTTATTTTCATGTTGGGAAGTCATTCATGATGGGTGTGTATTTGGCTCTATAATTTTGTGACTACACTATCAAACTCTGGTATTCCCTATAAGATTTTACATGTATGGTTATTGCTTTATATTTTACCATTTTTTAATAATTATTCATTTTTATTTATATATGTAGATGGTTGGTGGTGTGTGTAGAGGTACGTTATAAAAACCCTCACGTATTAGTTATGCCTTTTGTTGGTTGTTTCCAGTTTTTATCCTATAGTGCCAGGCTTGGTGTAGTTACGGCTCGATCTTTCACCAAATAGGTGGGACCAAGTGGTTCAAGATGTGATTGATTTTTATTATATGTGGTTTTAAAATTGAATTATGTTGGGAGTTATGTATCCAATGGAGGTATTTCTGGAACATTTGTAAATAATGTTAAATTTCCCTGACTGTGGATTTCAGGCAAGGAAATCTGGTGTTTCTACGATGAATGATGTATCCATTCACTAGGATTGTGACTACCTGCTTAACAACATGACATACCGAGAAATTTGATATTGGAAAAAATGGTAAAGGAATAATATAGTATTTCATATTTGTAATATCCTTCTTGAGTAATCTCCATATATATGTGTGTGTGTGTGTGTAAATGTTCATCTAACCATATTAAATCTTGAAATTTTCTAAGGATACCTCCTCAAAGACAACCAACCAGGCTACAAATTCCAGATCATAACGATAATACAATGAGTGATGAGGCCTCAGTTCAAGGGATGTCAAGAGAGATCCTTCTTCTATGAATATAGTTTGTACCACTGCTACTTATCGACCAACATGTTATACAAGTATAGAATGTTGAGGATTCATGTTGGATTGGAAACTCTGTGACTTCCAGTGCCAGAGGCCAATGATGTTTTTCATCGAGATAGACCAGGATGTAGTAGAGGGTTGTCTAGATTTGCTGATATGAATTTTTACACTTATATAAAAACTGAATGATTATATTGTTTTTTCGAGAATCTATTATTTTCCATGGAGCAGGTGGGAATTGGTGGATTCTATTCACATAGACACATGATAAGTTGGAACTCTCATCGAATGACTTCATGTAGCTATTTTCTGGGGTGTATTACCCATCGTGCTTTCTCTTGGGGTGGATTTATGAGATCATGGGTATTCATTAGGAGGTATGACCACTATTTAGTATTCTAGGTGGTTCAATAAACATGTTTTTTACTCCCTCAACATGATTCAAGATATTTAATTTTGGATGTGGATGATTGAGAGAAGTCTCCGTAGAGACATCCATACTAGTGTGGTACCATTTTTAATTCCCATATATGATGGAGTGTTAGAGAAATCACTGGTGATGAAGATATTATTATCTGAGGGGAACCATGAAACGTGATCTAGAAATGGGTTTCATTATGGTGGGCCATCTCAAACATCTTGATGGCGCCAGTCAGCAGGATCTCAGCAAAAGAGTTCTTATTATGAATAGACATAGAAACCTTGTCTTGTGAAATAGGGAAGGTGTGGATAACCAATGCATCCTAAGGAGTGGTTATGTTGTGTCTGTGACTAGTGAGGACATGTGGAATGAGATTTTAAAAAGTTATGTGCTATTTAGGGAATTAATAAAGTGGATAAAACAGCATTAAAGATGAATCCACATTATAAAGTTTCTCCTTGGTGAGGCTATAGAATCCACCATAATAGAGGGTCTAGAAAAGGAGTAAATGGGGATCCCAAAAAGGATTTGTGTGTGGTGGACAACATTATGATTTCTTTTCTCCACCACCACCAAGAATCCCATGCTAGGATCAAGATACTCATGGATAGGGGCATGGGATACTGTAGGATATGTATATATATGACTTGGAAGCTCACAATATTATTAGATAAATGATATGTGTTGATCATAATCATTAATTAGTATTATTAGACAAAAGTGAGAGTCATTACTTCATATCATTAATCCAATAGGGAGATACGCATCTCCCAATAGAGAGCATTAGATTAATGTTCATTCAAGGACCAGTTGTGTTATATATTTTACCTACTATAATTGTGATCTATCTCTTATAGGAGAGAGTTCCTGGTTAGACCTCTTGGTCTTCCTATGATACATTTTTGCATCAACATAGGCATGGACTGGTTGTACATTGTCTGGGCCAATATTGAATATCACCATAGACGAGGCAAATCCCTTCGACTGATCAGAAGATGTCATACTTTGTGGGAATGATTGATCCCATGGGGGATAAATTTTTCATTGTGATAAATGGGTGGCAACACATCACCCATCAGTTGGTGTGTTTATCCCTTTGTGAAATAAGATCTTCAATAATATTTATTCCTTAACACATGGGAGATTTTATGGAATTCTCCCACAAGGATATTTTGTGATTACCTCGATGGTGGGAAATGATTTTTTTTTCATTTAATCACTCCATGGAACTGCTCAGATATCATTTTTGACATATCAAATTCCATATACCGAGCTCTGGGAGATGAGCATGTAGTTTAGGGACATTATAGAGAATGGTTTTATCATACCTTCTGTGTACCCCTATGAGGATCTGACATTTCTCATGAAGATTATAGATGGGTTCATGTATCATTATGTTTATTATTATCACTTGAACCAAGATAAGATAAAGAAAAAGTATCCATTGGCCTTGATTGATGACCTCTCCAATCAGCTGCGAGGTGTTAGATTGTTATCAAAGATCTATATCAGGTATAACATCCACCAATTAAGATTTTAGAAAGATGGTATTCTGAATCAGGTATTTAGAGGTCACTATGGACAATATGAGTTCATGGGGATTCCATTTGTTGTAACCATTTATCATTCAATATTTATGTCTCAATTAAACTAGATATTTCAACCATATATAGAATGAATTTATTTTTTCATCCTTAATGACTTACTCGTATACTCTACATCAAATACAGGTTATGTATAAAACATGAGGCTGATCCTAGACTTGTTTTTGGAGAACCATCAATATGGTAAGATATAAAAGAATATTTTTTCTATCTAGGATCTTTAATTTTTGGGGTATATCATTTCAATACAAGGATTAGATATGGGTGAAATAATGATTATTGTTGTCATTTCGTGGGTGCCACTGATGACAATGTATGGGGTGAATAGAATTATTTGAATGATGAAGTACTATAAAAGGTTTATATAAGAATTATCCTTGATTGTATCCCCTTTAATCGCTCATAAATGGAAATGGTGGTTTCTTTACCTTGATTGAACAATTCTAGAGAGACATTATGTAGTTGAGGATGAGGCTGATGAGTGATCCTGTATTGAGGCTATCGAAGAATGGCATGTATTTTATAGTGTATTGTGATCCCTATTAATCTAGGAATGATTTCATGTTGATGTAGTGAGAGACAATGATCACATACTGGTCAAGGCATTTGATACCCCATAAGAAGAACTATGTGACATAAAACATAAAGATGGAAGTGGCGGTTTTCTCTTTTAGGATGTGGAGGAATTATCATCTGGGGGAGAAATTTTTTTACGTAGAGCATCTGAGTCTCAGGAATATATTCATATAGAGAGACAGAAAATTGATATAGAGGGACTGGTTGGAATTATTATAGAACTATGACTTCAATATTGTCTATACTATTTTGAAGGGAAGTTTGGTTGTAGATTTACATATCTAGAAGTCCGGTTATCACCTATTAGAGGATTCATTGGAGTAGTTGGACACCCTACTACTAATGGTGGTAGAGGATAACTGTGGAGTATTTCGGTAGTGAATGGTGTTGACGTCAGTACTTCTCCAGCTTGTGAACGTGATTTGGTTTAGAGACATAGACATTGTGGTCCTACATGACTAGATATCCTCACAAGATTCACCAGATGGATATTCTGAGGGAGGGAATCACATCATCATTTTTTAGGGATAAACAGTGGTTCTGTTCATTTTGAAAGAGGAGGTGATGAGGATTTTTCACACTATAACTCTGTCTTTACATCATAGTGTAGAGAATATGTATTGAGACTATAAATTGTAGTTTTTCTTATCATGCATGATGTAGACCATGTCAAAGATCATATCTTGGTGCTTCACTTATCAGTATGTGAAGGATGAGCACTATATTATGAACAGTTTTTTCATTCTAGTGGTGTTCGAGAGAAGAAATGGGATGGTATATGTTTCCGACGCTTTCACCGGGGCGCGCGCATCCGTCCGTCCGCAGAGGAGGACGCGCTGCACTTGTTGCCCCGCATTCCCTCTTTCCAAAGGCAGGCGTCATTCACTCCTTATTCAGGGACGTCTTCTCCTTGATCGAAACGGGATGATGGGATGTCGGTTCTTCCTTCTATGGATTTCTCCTCAGAACTCATCACCTAGTCTGGGTCTCCCTCATAGATTTAATATGTAGTTCGTGAAACTCTTCCCAGTTCCATGTTGCCATAGACGCCGGTTAATTACACTGCTTCTGTCGGGACATTCCAAAGGGTCCAGTCAGGGCAGCAACCTTCAGTTGGGGGAGTAGTCACGTTGAGGCATCAGTAGAGTTTCTGGATGCTGGGGAACCTGGCATGTTTGTCTATTATCCCTGGTCACAGGGCTTCTCGAGGGC
Organism: Viscum album; assembly: GCA_963277665.1. Lineage (NCBI taxonomy): Eukaryota > Viridiplantae > Streptophyta > Magnoliopsida > Santalales > Viscaceae > Viscum > Viscum album. The sequence goes on from OY728151.1 coordinate 1,615,970,321, forward strand.
GTGGAAGCCCAAGGCATCCCACATCGATCGCGGGGAATTATATGCCATAGACACATATCTGAGGTTTTCCTCAGCTTCCCGTGTTTAACACAGGGTACACTGCGGGTTTAACGTCTAGCGGAGACGGATCAACCCGATCAGAGCATTAGCCAGAACAGATTGGGTTGAGGGACTTCTCTGGAAGGGATTCCGATACCGGGGCCAGCCCATGGGCGGATATGAAGAGGAGCGTACTGACATGGTCTCACCGGGATATGATGGTCCGGGTGAGGATCGGGGTGGATGGTGGATGGATGAATGAATTGGAGGGTCGAATGACAATGAACCATCGCAAGGGCAACGGTGAAGTTGGTCTTGAGCCTTAAAGGGGCTTCCTACGTATCCACGTGGCAGGGAATCAAAGTCTGCGTAGTTCGGGATGGTGCCGGTGGACCGGCACGAGGGTGGACCTTGGTCTGATGGGCATCATCAGCGAGATGACGTGAATGGGGAGGACCAGGAGGGTCCTAGTGCTGGTGGGCTTGGACCTCATGGAGGCTTTCTACGTACCTTGCATAGACATGGATCAAAGACCTCGTAGTTCAAAGGGTTTCATCAGTGAACCGACGTGAATGTAGACCCATGGGTCCACAAGTGGTGGGCTTGAACCTTGGGAAGGTTTCCTACGTACCATTCCTTGACATGGATCAATGTCCTCGTAGTTCGGGTTGGTCGCAACAGCTTGCTGTCGGACTGGAATGCAGTTTAAGGTCATGCTGGACGAGGGCGTGCAGTTTATCGTCATGCGGTACGGAATACAGTTTAACGTCATACGGGACGGAATACAGTTTAAAGTCATGCGGGACGCAATACAGTTTAACGTCATGCGGGACGGGATACAGTTTAACGTCATGCGGGACGGGATACAGTTTAACGTCATGCGGGACGGGGGCGAAACTCGACGTGAATGAACGACCGAGTAATGTGGCTTGAACCTCATGGAGGCTTCCTACGTACCATGCCTTGACATGGATCAAAGTCCTCGTGGTTCAAAGGGTGGGGGTCAGGGTCGGTGCTCACTCTAAGCCCACGTGAGTCATGCTCGGTGTGAGAAACAAGAGGTTGCAAGGACCTGACGATCACGTCGCGGAGGATGCATCCATGAGAAGCGAAGAGGGGCTTACGCATTAGACGGACCACAATGCTGGGACTTACTCTAGGATGGAGGCCCGAATGGGGGGTCCCTCATTCCCGATCACGCCCTCCACTGACCTTGGTAGTGGGGAGGTACGGAGATGCAGGGGTGCGGCCATCCGTTGGGGAACTATGGTCGCCCTTCTCCTGAGAACATACACAACTCCAATAAGGAGGATATCATCCCTTGTGGATGGGTGATTCCACTCCTGTGGAGACGAGTGGCGTAAAAAATGTTCGAGCTGGGGGGACCCTTCGTGAGAGGCACGAGGTCGGGTCACAGTTTAACGTCATGTGTTGAGGACGTGATGCTTGGCAGTTTAACGTCCTGCAGCTCGGACGAGGTGGGTTCACTCCGCACCCCTAGGACTTACATAACCGGTACCCTCTGGTCTTTGGGGAAGGGAAGGTACCAGAAAGGCCGTGGTCAAGGGGGGGTGTGGAGCGAACCATCGATGTGTCCACGTTAGCATGGCTATGTGAAAAGCAATAGCCGTTAGCGTGCCTATGCGAAGAAGCATTAGGCGAAGCCATGCTACGATTGGTATTGTCCATGGGACTTTGAAATCACATCGTGCAAACCTGGAGGGTCGCACGAGAAGAGGAATTTCCAAGAAAAGGAGTGTGCTTCGCGAAGAAGAGTGCCTTGGCCATAGCACGGGGCATAGGTGTGAGTGGAGGGTGCTTCACAAAGTGGAACAGTATTCGCGGAGCACTGCCTCGCGAATAAGGGGTGCCTCATGAAGCAGGGTGCTACGAAGCAGTGTGCTTCGCGATGTGTAGATATCCTGCCTTAGCATAGGGATCACTAGTATGGGTTGGGTGTTTCACGAAGCATAAACGCTCCGCGGCTACCCGGGTTCCCTTGGGAATCCCCTTCCTTCGCGAATGCCCTTGAGCTTCACGAAGGGCATCCCTCTCGGAAGAGGGGGTCAAAACGAGACCAAGCAGAGGCGTCTCCCGAAGTAGAAGTACCTCGCAGAGCTCATGATTCCCGGGGGAAAAGGGTGCTTCGCTATTTGGGAGAGGAGAAGTCGAAAGGTCAGATTATCCCTCTCGGGACTCAGCGGGAGTCCAGTATTTATAGGCAAGGGGCGCCGTGATGCAGAACTTGCGCGCCGCCTCAGGAGCTTCGCGACGCGCTCACGAACGTCAAATGTGTTCGCAGAGAGTTACCCCCTCTAGAGCTTCGCGGCGGGCTCATGAACGTCAAATGCATTCGCGGAGAGTTACCGCCTCTAGAGATTCGCGAGACCACGATGCTCGGGGTGCTTCGTGGTGGCACTTCGCGTCGGTGCATCGCGACGGTGCTTCGCGAGGCAGCGTGCCCGCCTTCTTTTTCGTCCCTTCCCGTCGTGCAATATTTTGGCGCCAACAAATGCCCACCCTCGGACTTGGAGCCGCGGAGGGAAAATGGTCGAAGTCTAAGGGAAAATCGCAAAAATTGTCAGCGGTTCGCGGTGCGGCTTCACGAAGGGGGCCCACGGTGCGGACCTGGGCCACGAATCTGGACGCGCCGTGATGTTCTGCATGGGTGAGGCACGCTGCGATGCTCTGGGGTCGCTACCTTTAAATAGGAGGGTCGACCTCATTTGTCTTCACGTGACTTTCTTGTCTTTTTGTGCTCTCGGCTTCGCGAAGCTCCGCGTACTCCACGACAGCCCTCCGCGAATCGAGCTTCGCGGCGAACCGAGGGTCTCTGACTCCGCATCCGCGCCAAGCGAACTTCTGCTTGTCGGCCTGGGCTGGACTTCGCGGCTTGGTCTCGCGACCGACCTTCGCGATCGGGCTTCGCGATCCATCTTCGCGATCCGTTCTGAAAATATTCTTTTCTGAGGGCCGGAATCGAAATGGCCCATCAAGAGGATGTATTGGGGGTGCTTGCAGATGCTTCCCGTCGGGATGAGATGGTCAACCGTCCAGGCCTTGGGGAGATGGTCCGAATAAGGGGCACGCAAAGCGTGGAATATGGAGGGATGGTTTGTCCGAACAGAATCCAGAACATAGGTAGTTACACCACCATGGTGGGAGTACGCCAGATGGGCGCGTTGGCTTAGCCATGGATCCTTCCTTCTATGGGACAGGGCCTCTCTGGCGAGGGGTCCGACCAGGGGGCCGGAAAGGGGAAGGATTGGATTAATGATTTTTATGGGCTGGACCCTAGGCAATATACCAGGGTGTCCCTACGTATACCATGAGGATGGGAATCCATCCATACGTAGTTCTGGAAGCGCAGTGCAGTCATAGACCAACACTGACAGGTGAAATCCTCTCTGATAGAGCAGGATTAACACGTGGCATCCTGAACTTCATTAGGGTAGAACCGTAGTTTAGTGTCATGCGTTGAGGACACATGGAATTCTGTAGTTTAACATCATACGATTGGACGTGGAATAAAAGGGAAGATCCCAGGGAACGTGTGGTGCAATTGATATGAAACCGACGTGAATGAGGACTTGGAGTCCAAATCACACCACGTACTCCCGGAGGAAACTCTTCAGGTCGAGAGACCAAGAGTGAGGAATAATCTAGGCCCGAAGCGGAGTGGTCGGGCGTTCCTACGTACCCCATGAGGATGGGAATCAAGCCATACATAGTTCTGGAAGCGCAGTTTAATGTCATGTGGGACGAGGAGCAGCCTGACCGTGTTGGTACACATCCCGCCAAAACTACTAAGCCCACGTGAGTCGTGATCGGTGTAGGAAATAAGCAGTAGTGGTGGGAATTTCCCGACACAAAAAGGGGCAGGTTAGGGAAAAGGGACGCTCAGTGAATATCGGCCCAATGACACTAACACGATCATTTAGCACACCTAGATTCGCGAAGAGGAAAGAGCCGAGTATGATGGAATTCCACTTGAACATGAGGAAGTGGAAATGTGTGAATCATGGTGCTCGAGATTCAGATCACGATGATGGAGGCATGATGATGGAGGATAACTATTGACTGTGGCAGAAAACCAGCATCCATATCGTGTTAGCCTATAATGGGGACAGATAAATGAGGGTCGACCATTGACCATGTTCGAAACACGGGACCATGTCACAAATGTTGTCAGATACCCGTAGGGACGTTGGCCCGAAACGATTGAGGACCCTTAGGTCCAGCATTCATGGAGAGCCCTTAAGCCTAGTATCCATGTCGTCTGAGGGTCCTTTTGGATGTGGAAGAGGATGAGGATCCAAATAGAGAGCTCATGAAGCTTGGACGTGGGACGAAGGGAATGTCTGTATGAAAGTCCCACACTTTGGGCTATTTGTCGAAACACATCTAAATACGACAACGAGATGTATTAGAGAGAGGGATCAGATTCCTTTCCCATATGGAGATCTTAGTTTAGGGTTGTAGAATTCGGACCGTATATGGGAGGAGACATAAGAGGCACATGGTGGAGTAACTCAAACACCTGGCGTGAATGGGAATAGGGGGTGTGTACGGTGCGATGAACAACCTGACGTGAATGAGGACGCAATCCCATATCACGCCGCCCGACCCCCTTAGGATATGTTTTTGGTCAAGGGACCGAAAGTGAATGTTAGGCTAGGCCTGGGGAGAAGTGCCCGGGCGCTCCTACGTATCTCATAAGGATGATAATCAAGCCTTTCGTAGTTCTTGAGATGGTCTTTAGACCATAAATGGGTAAAGGGAGAAGGGTACGCATGGAAACAAAACCCGACGTAAAGGAGGGCCTAATCTCTACATACCATGCGTTCTCTGGGGAAATGCTCGAGTCGAGGGACCGAACACAAAGGTTAGGGTGGGCATGCGGGGAAGTGCCCGGGCGCTCCTACGTATCTCATAAGGATGAGAATCAATCCATACGTAGTTCTGAAAGGTGGCACGGTAAGGTACCAGTGCCAGGGGAAAATGGGAGTGCCGCCGTGGCCCTTGCACTAAAAGAAGTGAAATTTGATAAGTCTTGTTTGTTCTTTAAGGTGGATGGTTTTTTTTTGTGAAGTGACAGGCCTAGAATAGTAGGTCGTGATGTCGCCACAAGGATCAAGCCGTGATGGGTGTTGACAAATGGCATTGCACATGACCAATACCCAACGTGGTGTCCTCTACAATAAGGTCACCACAATGCAGCGCCGTTTTTCGTCGTGCGGCCAGGACGATAATGTCACAGTTTAGGGTCGTATGATAGGACCAAGTATGCATTTTATCGTCATGCAGCGCAGACGTAGCCGAGACGATGCTAGGTGGGGAACGTGTGTAGTGTTATAAAACACAATTGATGGAGACATAATCCCGCATCACATTGTACGCCATTCAGAGAGGGAGACCTTAGGCCAAGGGGCCTATATATGGGTAAGAGGTGAAACAGGGGGAGAGACTGGCTCCCTAAATGGGATGTACCCGAAGATAGGGCGTTCGGGCGGTCCTACGTATTCCATGAGGATGGGAATCAAGCCACAAATAGTTCTGAAGGGTGACTTTTAATTTCATGCTGGACAAGGAATAGGAGGACTAACCCTCAGAATGGGGGTGTGTGTGGTGTAGCTATTGAAAACCCAACGTGAATGAGGACATAATCCCGCACTACGCCACACGGTCCCGTGGTCGGGGTCCTGAAGGCAGGACCAGAGAGGTGAATTTGCTGAACTCAAGTTGGTCCCAAAGACAATGGGTCTGGGCATTCCTACGTATCCCATTAAGATGGGAATCAAGCTGAACATAGTTCCAGATGAGAATCTTAGTTTATGGTCTTAGAGCTTGGACTGTGGATGGTGACAACTTCCCGAGTAAGCACAAATGTCAACCCAATCCCTAAGCCCACATGAGTTAAACTCGGTGTGGGAAACAAGGGGGGTATCCTTATCGCAATACTAGGGGTGTCCATCAAAGGGAAGTTGGTAGAGATCCTCGAAGGACACCTTTAATGCAGCTTGTTTCCCCAACGCGCAGACGTTCACGGAGGAAATGTACCAAGAGTTCTAAAACTCTACTTGAAAATGATGAAGTGATGAAGGGTGTGAATTTTGTACCCGACATTTTGGGCTAAATGGATTGGCGTGGCGATAGAGGAAAACTGTTAACCATTGTTGAAACGCAGCGTCCATATCGCATTAGCCTGAGGTGGGAACAACAAACGAGCATCGACCGCTGACCATATTCGCAACACGAGATTTTTTCGATTTGTTGTCCGAAACCCTCAAGGGGGTTGGCCCGTAATGGTAGGAGAGCCCTTGGGTGTAGTATCCAGGCCGTTCTTGGGGGTCCCTCTGGGTGTGAAAAATGATGGAAGCCCTGATGCAGGGATACACAAAGCCTGGAAAGTAGGTGCGGATGTGTTCGAGTAAAGATTGGCATTTCAGGTAATAAACCAGAGTACTCTTAGGCACATTGATGAGTCGCCGAAAAGGGATCGACGAAATTGATTTGTAGGGAGTGATACATGGCGTGGTCATTATGAGACCGACGTGAATGAGGACATAATCCCACACCACGCCATATAATCCTCTCATGGAGGAAGGGTAGGCCAAGGGGCCAAGATGGGATGAAGATTCCCAAGAGATGGGGCTGGACCCGAATCCTAGACATTCAGGTGGTCCTACGTATCCCATGAGGATGGGAATCAAGCACGCCACACCATACACTCCTATAATAGAGGACCTGGGCCGGGGCCCGAAAAGGCCAAGGGGCCTGATGGTTAGGCATTGGTCAGGAAAGCCTGGCCTGCTTGCAGTTTATTGTCTTGCAGTAAGGACGAGGGTCGGGGACCCGAGGAGGCGAAGTGGCCTGAGGATAGGCCTCGTATGGGGAGGCGTAAGACATGGTACATTATCCCGACGTGAATGAGGGCATAGTCCCACACCACACTGTACACCCCTATGGGGAATCGGGGCCGTGGGCCCGATCACTAGCACCACCCGGGAAGAAGTTTGTCACCTCGGGATGGGGTAGAATAAATCACTGCACTCAATGTCTGGGATATCTCGGGGTGGACCCGAAGATCCAGGATGATGTTGACCATGTTCGAAACACAGCGTCCCCATGGTGACCCGATATGGGAGCAACAAATGAGCGTCGACTACTGACCAAATTCGCAACGCGGGACTTGTATCGGCCTGTTGCTTGAAAACCATCGGGGGCGTTGGCCCGTATCGGTAGTAGAGACCTTGGGAGTAGTATCCCAGCCGTTCTTGGGGGTCCCTCCAGGTGGGAAAAATGATGGAATCCCAGTCAAGGAGTGGGTGAAGCATAGTTGTATCCATCCACGAAAGAGGCAAACTTCTCCAGGGTGAATGTGCAGCCGGGTCGAGGCTTGCTCGATGTGAGTTGGGGGAAAAGTGTGCACCCTGCCATGTCTTGAATCGAGGGGGAGATTTTGGATTTTGGGCTGGGCCAACGGACGAAATGTCTGGGAATTCCTATGTATCCCATTAGGATGGGAATCAATCCATACGTAGTTCTTGAAGGCCATGTAGTTTAGCGTCGTGCGGTGAGGACGTGGGAGGATAGAAGAACGAGAGTGGGCACATGGTGTGACCCTTACAATCCTTGTGTAAGCGGGGTTGTATGAGAGGGGATAAGGAATCATACCCCCTACTACACAAAGATCCTCTAAGGAAACTATTCCCAGGGGGGATAGTGGAAGAGAAAAGCTTGGGGCTGGGCTCCAGACGAGGCGTCCGAGCATTCTTACTTATCCCATTGAGATGGGAATCAATCCACACGTAGTTCTTGAGATGCAGTTTAACATCATGAGGGACGAGGATACATCTCATTTGGGGATATGTAAGGAATGGCAAGTAATCCGACGTGAATGAGGAAATAACCTCACCCCATACCATACAATCCCGCAAGAGGGTATGTCGGGGAAAACCAAGGGGCCTGAGGCCGGACCGCGGTCATGGAGACCTGACCAGCTTGCGGTTTAACGTCTCGTGATGAAGACGGGGGGTCAGGGCCCAAGGAGGCCAAGGGGCCTGAGGCTGAGCCTCGGCCAGGAAGGCCTGACTGGCTTGCAGTTTAACATCTTGCAGTAAGGACATGGGGAGATCTTAGTTTAAAGTCATAGAGCTCGGACCATTTTGCAGTTTATCGTCTTGCAGGACGAAGATGCAGTTTAAGGTCGTGCAGGACCTTACAGTTTAAGGTCATGTTGGACCATAACGTGTAGTTTAATGTCATGCGGTACCATTTTGCAGTTTATCATCTTGCAGGATGAAGATGCAGTTTAAGGTTGTGCAGGACCATAACGTGCGGTTTAAAGTCATGCGGGACCATAACGTGCAGTTTAAAGTCATGTGGGACCATTTTTCATTTTAGGGTCATGAATGACCCTTTTTCCCTAGGAAAAGTATCGCTTGAGGAATTTGGCATTGGTGGGAGGGGTTATACGCTCTCCATCCATGGTCACCAAAGAGTATGCTCCATTGGGGTAAACCTTATGGATGATATAAGGCCCTTCCCATTTGGGTTCTAATTTGGGCGGTTTCCTACCTGGAATCTTTGGCGCTCGAAGGGCCAGTACCAGGTCACCCTGTAGAAAAGAGCGGAGACAAACCTTCTTGTTGAAGGCCCTCTCTATATTATCCTGATGCCTTTCCAGATTGTGCAGGGCACGAAGCCGGTTCCCGTCTAGTGCTTCTAATTCAGCTAGACGGATTTCGGCTACCTCATCTGGTGTCTGGTGATCATAGACTGCAGTGTGTAACGATGGTAGCTGGATCTCAATGGGTAGGACGACCTCAGCTCCATACACCAGGGAATATGGGGTCACCTGGGTAGAGTTGCGAGTCGTCGTCCGATAAGCCCAGAGGGCGTTGGGGAGCTTGTCCGAACAACTTTTCTTGTTCTGGCCAACTATCTTATGCAGAATGTTAGAGAGGGTTTTGTTGAACGCCTCGATCGGTCTGTTCGCCTGTGCATGGTAGCAGGAGGTATGGTTCGAACGGATGTCGTACTTGGCGTACAATTTCTTCAGTTCAGCCGCTCGGAAGTTGGTGCTGTTATCGGTGAGGATGGCGTGAGGGACTCCAAACCGGTGGATAATATTGGATCTCACAAAGTCAACGATGGAACGGGCCTTGACCACTTTGAGCGGAACTGCTTCTGCCCACTTGGAGAAGAAGTCTATAGAAGCCAGGATGAACCTATACTGGTGGGTTGTTTCCAGTGGATACGGTCCCACTACATCAAGTCCCCATACCGTAAATGGACAAGAGTACTTGGTCGGGTGGAGGGGTTCCGGTAGCTGATGCAGGATGTTGGCGGGAACATGGAATGCGTGGAATCTCTTGGAAAACCCAATGCAATCGTGGATCATAGAGGGCCAGAAGTACCCCAACCTCCGGATTTGATGGGACAGCTTTGGCCCAGCTTGATGGGCGCCACAGGAACTAGCGTGAACCTCTTTCATAACTTGACGTATCTCTACTCCTTGGATGCAACGGAGGATGATACCATCGAAACTTCACTTATAAAGGATATTTTCAAGACTGGGGCCGCTCTGGGGGGTAAATTGCAGCGCGCGGTGTCGAATTCGCTCGCGCTCGGCCCGGTCATCCGGGAGGCGACCATTTTGGAGATACTCGACAAAAGGTGCCTTCCAGTCGGGAGTGGCTTCAACCACTGCGTCTGACGAACCCGGGACCTCTGACGTGGAGGGTCCGGCAGTGAGATGACTCACCTGCAGGCCATCATTGTCCTCTTGGGTAATGGGGGCAATGACTCTCCGGTGTGCCACATGTATGATCAAATCATCTTTCTCGGGTTCTGCGAGTGACACGGCTAAGCCATCCAAGGCGTCTGCTTGACCGTTCTGTGACCGTGGGACATGGGTAACCTCTGGTCGAGAAGAGAACTGGGCCATTAGGCGGAGGGTGTACTCTAGCAATGGTACATGCTTCGGCTTCCTGATGACGAAGTCACCATTAACCTGTTTGATTACCAGCTCGGAATCTCCATTCACATGAATATGGGGAACATGGATCTCAAGGGCCAACTCAAGGCCGGTGATGATAGCCTGGTACTCTGCCTCGTTGTTCGTACAACCTTCTGACAATAGGAACGAGTATGGAAGGACGGCTTGCGCCGGGGTAATGAAGACAATACCCAGGCCCACTCTGTTGAGCTTGGGATCGTTGAGCCGCCTACCGGTGGGGCTCTGGGAGGCGTCATCGAAATGCATTTTCCAACAGGGGACGGCATGGTCGACTGAGAGGATCGTCTCATCAGAAAAATCCAGGTCCAGGGATTGATCCGCGGAGGTGGGATGGGCAGCTAAAAAGTCTGCCAACGCCTGTCCCTTAATGTCCTTCTGAGGTACAAACCTGATATCTAACTGTTGGAGAATCACCGCCCACCATGCTAGTCGGCTAGTCAGTATGGGGCAGTTCAGGATGTACTTTAGTGGGTCTACCCGAGAGACCAATTTCACCTCATGGTGCTGCAGGTAATGTCGCAACTTCTGCACGGCGAATACGAGCGCAAGGCAGCTCTTTTCGATAGGGGAGTATCTGACCTCCGTATCGAGAAGCATGCGACTAAGATAGTAGAGATTGTTCTCAGTACCCTCATTATTCTTCTGGGCGAGCATTGCACCAAGGGATCTTTCCAGGGTAGTCACGTAAAGGACCAGCGGCTTTCCAGAGACGGGAGGCATCAAAACTGGAGGTTGGAGCAGATACTGCTTTATTTCCTCGAAGGCGGTCCGACACTCCTCATCCCATTCGTAGGTAGCACCCTTCTTCATGAGCCGGGAAAAGGGCTTACACTTGCCGACCAGATTCGCAATGAATCGGCGTATATAATCTAAGTGGCCTTGGAGGCCTCGAAGCTCCCGAATGTTGCTCGGGGGAGGCATTTGGCTGATGACCTTGATCTTCTCTGGGTCGATCTCGATACCTCTGTATCTGACACCAATGCCCAGAAACTTCCCAGAGGTGACCTCGAAGGCACACTTCAATGGGTTCATCTTTAGGTGACGGGAACAGAGGAAACCGAACACCTTCTCAAGGTCTTTGAGATGATCCTGGCGCTGACATGATTTGACTACGAGGTCATCCATGTATAATTCCACCAATGTACCGAGAATCATCTTGAATATGCGATGCATGGCCCTCTGATAAGAGGAACCTGCATTTTTCAAACCGAATGGCATAACCTGGTAGCAAAAGGTACCTTGAAGAGCCCTGAAGGCAGTGGACTCCTCGTCTTCAGGGGCCATCCAGATCTGGTTTTACCCGGAATACCCATCCATGAAAGAGAGAGCTTGGAACCCGGCCGTGGCGTCAATCAATAACTCTGTCACCGGGAGTGGGAAGTAATCCTTTGGGCAGTGGCGATTAAGATCGCGGAAGTCGATGCAGAATCTGATCTACCTATTCTTCTTCCAGACTGGCACAATGTTGGCAAGCCACTTGGGGTACTGGACTTCCTTAACGAAGTTTTCTTTGATAATCTTGTCAACTTAGGCCTCAACCATAGCACCATGAGAAGGGTGCATCTTCCTGGGAGGCTGCTTAAACCCACGATGTTTTTCCGGGAGGCCCAGACGGTGAACGGCTACCTGGGGATCTAGTCCTGGTATCTCGTTGTAACTCCAAGAAAACACATCACGGTGTTGTTTGAGGAAGTATACGTACTGCTTCCGCTCCTTGGGGAACATGGCTGCACTGATCAATGTGGGTTTCAGATCTGCCTCGCTACCAAGGTTCAGCTGTACCAGTTCATCGACCGTGGTAGAGACGCATTCTTCAAAGGCGGGGGGATCATCCTCCAGGTCTTCCTCTCCACCCGTGGGGTATTTTCTACGACGGGAGGTACTTCTGGGCTATCAAAGTCTGATAGGTAGTTGGTGCCGGCTCGTGCAGAAGTGGTCATCATATCAGGAGAATCACATTCCATTGAGACCATAGCGATGAAGGCAGTCGACCCAATCCCATCTGGCCTTCGGCCTAAGGGGCCACGTTTGATGATATCAAAGCAGTGGTGACGTGTTGGCCTGAGTTAGTTAATTCCAACCCAGTGGAAGAGACATGTATTTCGCACCGTCATTGTCATAATCTTGAATTCCTAGTACCGTATAGGGGTAGGAGGTTCCGGGATCACCTGAACCTGGTTGATGTAGGAGTACGAGGTGATTTTCCGCCGTCGCTTGGACACGGGAACATGCCTTCCATGTGTACTCGAAACAACAAAACATTGCCCCATGTCGGGGGTCGTGGCCTCCAATCGGTGGATCGGGAGGATGCAGGCGTCATCCATGCTTGCCCAGGGATCACTTGCGACCGGGGCAGGTTCATCCTCACTTACTAGGATTTGCTTATCCTTACTTTTGTAATAACCCACATCCAGATAGCGGGCCTCACAGAAAGCGAAAGGGGACGCATCTCCTTGGAGCACGCCTACTCGACCGTTGAGCGAGTATTTGAGGCACTAGTGATACGAAGAAGGGACCGCTGCATGCAGATGGAGCCATGGCCTACCCATCAACGCGTTGTAGGCGGTGTCTTGAGAGAAAACCATGAACTCGGTGTTGGAAATTAAGCCACCGAACTGAGTCTTCAGGCGGATCTTGACGACTGGGGTTTGCTCGGTCTTGTCGTACCCCTGGATTCTGAGGTCATAGGGAGTTAAATCACATTCAGATAGTCCCAGCTTTCACAACGTCCAAGTCAGAATTAGATTGATTCCGGAACCCGTGTCAACGAGACATCGGCGGACTTCCACGCCATTGAAGTGGCCAGTGATGTACAACTGGTGAATGTGCCCCTGTAGAGGAGGGTCCTCATCTTCACCGGAGAACGATATAATCACCTGAAATTCGGCGTTTTCAATCGTCTCGGGATGGAAGGCTTCTGCAGCTACTACCTCCGTCTCAAACTGGAGGGGGATCCTTAGGGCCTCGGCAATTGCCTCGCGCATTTTGGATGACAGACGAAGGGCCTCAAGGATCGAAAGCCTTGCCAGAATGCCATCCAGGTGCTTCAGGACATCATACATTCATTCCAAACCTGAACCTCTGCCTACAGGAGGTCGTTCGGCATTTGGAGGCATAGCGGATCCTGTTGGTTGAACCGACAATCGGCTAGTACTGGGTATAACTTGCTGTCTACTAGTAGAAGCCTGGAGAGTAGTCGCCGGACTAGGTCGGACAACGTAGGCTGGCCTGTAGCCGGGCAGGACTGACTGTGATACGAACGGGGCAGCTCTCCCTGATCCAGTAGCACAAATGGCAGTGGAGGTAGAGCTGAGGGCGTTAGACGGGGTTGCGCGTGCTGAGCTCTGCGCTGAGCCTACTATGTGGTCTCAGTAGCATGGACGACTTGGCTGGAAGTGTCTACTGACGTACCTCGATGACCTGCACGGTTGCGATTCCGCTGACGTTGACGTCGGTTGGAAACGTTGGGGAGGTTCGCCTTGCGCTCCCCCTCGTCGGGAGTCATATAGGGATTTACCAGCTCCACAGTGTTAATTGAAGCATACCCCTGGCTGTCACTCGGGGAGTCATCCAGTACCGGGCGGATTCTGGGAGGAATCCCCATTTCAGGGGGCATAAAGTTACTGAGAATGTGGGATGACGGCGGCAACAGCAGTGCGCGTTGCTTCTTCTTGTATCGCTGTTGCTTGACCTTTTGGGAAGAGGTCGACTGTGAAGACGATGCAGAGGTACCAGCTTCTTCTTCTGAAGGTTCCGGCTGCTTCAGGCACGCCCGGATGATACCAAGGGCACAGACGATGGTTTTTCGAGCCATCCATTTGTCATATTTCTGGGATCCGCGGTTGGGAACCTGCTGCCACTCGCCTTCGCTGTCGCTAACAATCTCTGACCCTGCAAAGACACCCGCCACTTGCGCTGGTGTTGAGCCCAACTTGATTATGTTGTTGTTGACCTGGTCTTGAAGCCAGTCTTAAAACACATTTCATTGCTTGAGGGTGTGCCTCAGAAAATGATGATAGGGGCAGTAGTTGGGGTGATTGGTGAGATTCGCCTCTGTCGGCCTTCTACACTCGGGCAGACGCACAATCCCTTGCTCTAAAGCACTCCGGAAGTAGTCAGAGACCTGATTTTCGTTGAACGAATAAGTCTGGTGCCTTCTTTTTGAATATGGGGCCCTAGGGGCCTGGCTCTAACGAGGGGCCGGAGGGGCCTGCCGAGGATGCGGCGCCTGATTGTCTCGCCTAGGTGGTGGTGGCGCATTGCGCGGGGGAACCTGCCAGTTATGAGGCGGTCGCTGCTGGGCAGGAGCCTGTGCTTGAGGTGGAGGACCTCTGTGGGGTTGCAGGGATGGTGCCGCTGGCAGTAATTCCAGCTTCCTAGGGGCTCTTATTTGGGCCACCACGGCGCGTTCATCCCTGGCGGTCCTCCTGGCCGGGATCATAGGGGGAAACAAACCTGCTTGACTAGCCTGTTGCAGGGCTTCCTCAAGGCGCTGAGCCTTATCTGAGAAATCTCTGAACCCTCCAGGGTAGTTCTGGATAATTAGGGAGGGTACCAACTCTGTCTTGACGTTCCCCACACACATCGTCAGTAATTTCTCCTGAGTCAGTGGCATATCGAGGGAATACGTATGTCCCTTCCTCCAGGCGATGAAATCTGCGACTCGCTCATCAGGCCTCTGCTTGCACTTGAAGAGGTCCGCAATGCTGGTCTTCCATGTGGTGGAGCTGAACTGGTACAAGAACTGCTGGCGGAGATCCTCCCAACCGGTCACCGTTCCAATAGGGAGCTGGCTGTACCAGAAGAATGTCGGACCTTCCAATGTCTGTACGAAACATCGGAGCTTGGTGGCTTCTTGCTGAGCCGGGGTCCCCAGCATGGGGACACACTTGGAAGAAAAATGAGCCATGTGCTGCGGCGGGTCCCCTATCCCATTGAAGGGCGAGAATGTTTGGTTCCCAAAACCCGGAGGTGCGGGCATATCATCCACCCACGCGGGATACGGCTTACCATCCGGTGGGACCGCCACCTGCCACGTTTCAAACGCTTCTAGGTGGGTTGTGAGCACCGCTATAAGATCATCCGGGTGGGGCACCCTGTCTTGACGGGGATCCCTAACCACAAGTGCATTTCCAGGTTCCTCAACACGGTAGATGGCTTCGGCAGCTCACGGATCAACTGGCGTAACAACCTACGGGGCGACTGGGGGAACCCGGACTGGATTCTTCAGATTTCCCCGTCGCTCGGGAGGGTTTGGAGAGACGTATCACACCCTCTTTCCATAAGTTTCGGCTTCTTCCCTGTCTACAGAAGTAGCATGATCAGGGTTGCCCGTAGGCATATCACCGGGGGAAATTGTTCTTGGCCCTCCTGCCCCAGCCTGGGATTACCATAGTCAGGTCGTCGCTCTGTAGCGCGCTCAACCAAGAGTTCATTAACCAGCCTCTTCTACTCAGCAAGCTGCTGGCATAACATGGCCTTCTCGGGATCTTCATCCGTTTTCTGCGCAGAGGCAGATGGGTCAGAGTGCTTGACAATTCCGACGTGCTCCTTCCCCTTGCCGGTATTTCGACCGAGTACCAGCGACTCAGTGGGTACGGGGAGGCCTAGCAGGTTCCTCTGCTAACGGGTAACCCTCCCTGATGGGTCCAGCAGTGGCGGTACGCCCTCGGGGGGTTAGTCTCCATCAAGGAATCAAGCTCGTCTTCCATGTCCACGACGTCAGCCATGTGGACTGTGACCCCTCTCGAGGGCATGTCATCAATGTCACATAATGAATCGGGCTGCATCCGGATAGGGTCGAAGAGGAGAGCGGGATAGTGTCCCCAACAACGGACTTGCACATGGGGGGTGGCATCCCTAACGATTCTGCGGAGTACTTTGAAACTCTGAACGCATTTCTGTTGAAGGGCGCTCTGGCGGCCTGGCGACTCAGGGTGCTGGGCCACAAGGAGTGCAGCCGAATCGATCAGGTGGCATTGCTAACTGATTTCTTCGAAGTTCTCTCGACTTCTAGGGTACACCACCCGTTCGTAACGAATGCAGAAGTGTGTCGCCCACATGGTTCGACAAAATCACCCCACTTCTTCAGGGGTAAGAGACTCTGGTGCGCGAAAATTCAGCGCCGCCGTTGGCCAGAAATTCTCCGGGAAGTAATCCGCTGCCAGAATACTCCAGAAGCTCCTGGGCTCGGACTCAGGGTCTGGTCCTGTATTTCCCCACTTGTCAACCGGAGGTGGCTGGGGGACCGGTAGCGGTACCGAGGCGGTCCTCTGGGATAGTAAACTCGGCGGTGGAGAATACGGCGAATGAGCTGACTGGCCGCTGAATTCTAGGCCATCCTCTGAAGAGTAAGGTGACCTGGCCACAATGTCACGATACGACGGGCTGATGGCCACAGCTTCCGATACAGGAGTCGCGGCTACCGGCGACAGGCCGTGTCATCGCTCTACTGCCATTGGCCCCCAAAATAGCTCCCCGTGATCTCTTGTAGAGGTAGAGGGCGCTTCTGGTGACGATGTCGGTGATTGCGCGGTCGAGACCTATGAAATTCCCAAGACTTCATCCTCCTGGATGTACCTGCGGAGAGAGATGGGAATCTGGTGGACCTCATATTCTGGGAGAATGAGGCTAATGCGTCTACTTCCTGCCCCAGTCCTTGATACAAAGGAGCGGGGAGAAGGTTCCATTACTGAGTCACATTCAGCTTCCTAGTCAGAGAAGCGGGCATGTTTGATCTCCACCCGAGCCTTCACATGACTCTTCTTTTGGCGGCGACGACCCGCTCTCCTGCCCCGGGGTGGATCTTCAGGACACGGTCTATTTTAATCATGTAGCCTCAGGGCGGCGCTGGCGCCGTGGCAGAGAGGACCCCCACTCGAGATGGCCGAGGTGCGAGGGGCGCCCTGGAAAATGTCTAAGGGTACATGGGGAGGAACCCTATGAACAACACCCATGTGGGCGGAGCCTCTATTGGAACCGGCAGGAGCATGGGGAGGACCTCCATGGTCTATGCGGGTGGGGCGAGGCTGGCCTTCACACCTCATGTTGCAGGGGTGAGTAGGACCGTCGCTCGTTGCAGAGAGGATGTAGGGAGGGCCCCCACGTTGGAGAAGGACTGGATGGACAGTGCCTTCAGATCGGCGGTCGGGGGCAGGAGGATGGACTCCATACCCTGTATAGTGGGCGCGGGAAAGGTTTCCGTGCTGAGCGTCACTGCCGCGGGGCAGGTCATCCTTCTGGATGGGGGTATCACGAGGAATACCTCCATGACGAGCATCAGAGTGGGGAAGGCCCACGTTCTGTGGAGTAGTGGTACAGGGAGGGCCTCCGTACGGGGTGACATCACAGCGGGTTAGTTCGCGGCGATCACCACTCAGGCCTGCCACTAGGAGAGTCAACCCAGCCTGCCCACGGGGTGGTTGGGGTCTCAATCCTGGTTGGGCGAAGGAGTGACCCTGCTCAGCGTATGAAGAGGCCCCATGACGCACGTCGGCGGTTGCTGGGGCCACTGTAGCTGTTGATGTTGACGCACCTAGGCGGGCGTTCTCTGTCCGGGCCCGGTGCTGACGTCGGGTCAGACGAGCTGGTGCAGGTGGTGCAGAAGCATAACCTGACTTCTCTTCCAGCAGAGTCGGACGGCGGCGCTGACGCGTCCGGGCGGGAGCTCTTGCCTGGAGCCCTTGAGTCGGGACCCTGGGCGGGCTGGGCCGGACGGCGCCCGCCTCATCAGCGTAAGGCGAGGAGTCGTCAAGGCGTTCCGAGGACATGCTCTCAAAACGGTTGAACGTTGGGGTGGGGAGCAGGGGCTCCCTGTGCGGCCTGTTAGGGCGGCGTTGACGGTGGGGCCTGGAGGCCTCCAGGTCCAAGCGGGCCATATCCCTAGTTGGGACGACCCCTTCCTCCTCGCACCTGCACACGAGGTTGTTGATCACCCTTCGCTGGATGACCTCTAATGGGGAAAGGGGACGTGGGCGTCCCGTATTCCGCGATGTGGCGGCTGTCGTGACGGTAGCGGCGCCATGCGAGGTGGCTGTGGCGGAGTTTCCCCTGCCCCTGCGTAGGCAGGCGGGCGGTGATCGTGTCTCTGTAACAGCAACCTGGTTCCTGAGAAAGAAGGGATCAACTCATCAGCACTGAGAGGAAAATAATCGACAACCAGTTCCCCAGTGTCCTTCCATTATCCACGTCTGTAAGAAGGATACACGCCAACACACTGCAGAACGGAATGCCCCACGTTCTACTACCCTGACTTCCGGTGAGTTTCACGACAGGCCCGCCATTTTCTTGGCGGGACCAGGCGCCAGATATCTGGATCTGGTGACACGTCAATCTACTGGTTCCTCGAACGCTACTAATCTCCACATTGAGGAGAATAATTTCACATCGGGTTCACCATTTCTATTTCCGACTCTTTCGTCGGGGCGTGCGCATCCATCCGTCCGCGGAGGAGGACGCGCTTCGCTTGTTCCCACACATTCCCGCTTTCCAAAGTCGGGCGGCATTCTCTCCTTATTTAGGGATATCTGCTCCTTGATCGAAACGGGATAATGGGATGTCGGTTCTTCCTTCTATGGATTCCTCCCCAGAACTCATCACCTAGTCCGTGTCTCCCTCATAGATTTAATACGTAGTTCGTGAAACTCTTCCTAGTGCCATGTTTCCATGGACGCCAGTTAATTACACTGCTTCTGTCGGGACATTCCAAAGGGTCCCGTCAGGGCAGCAACCATCCGTCGGGGGAGTAATCACGTTGAGGCATTAGTAGCGTGTCTGGATGCTGGGGAACCTGCCATGTCTGTCTATTATCCCTGGTCACAGGGCTTCTCGAGGATGTGGAAGCCCGAGGCATCCCACATCAAGTGTGGGGAATTATATGCCATATACACATATCTAAGGTTTTCCTCAGCTTCCCATGTTTAACACAGGGTACGCCGCAGGTTTAACGTCCAGCGGGGACGGATCAACCCGGTCAGAGCATTAGCTAGAACAGATTGGGTTGAGGGAATTCTCTTGAAGGGATGCCGATACCGGGGCCAGCCCATGGGCGGCTGTGAAGAGGAGCGTACCGAAATGGTCTCACCGGGATATGACGGTCCGGGCGAGGATCGGGGTGGATGGTGGATGGATTAATGAAGTGGAGGGTGGAATGGAAAGGAACCTTCGCAAGGGAAATGGTGAAGTTGGGCTTGATCCTTAAAGGGGATTCCTACGTATCCCTATGCCAGGGAATCAAAGTCCGCGTAGTTCGGGATGGTGTCGGTGGACCGGCACGAGGGTGGACCTTGGTCCGATGAGCATCATCAGTGAGCTGACGTGAATGGGGAGGACCAGTAGGGTCCTAGTGTTGGTGGGCTTGGACCTCGTGGAGGCTTCCTACGTACCATGCCTTGACATGGATCAAAGGCCTCGTAGTTCAAAGGGTTTCATCAGTGAACCGACGTGAAAGTAGAACCGTGGGACCACTAGTGGTGGGCTTGAACATTGGGAAGGTTTCCTACGTAACATTCCTTGACATGGATCAAAGTCCTCGTAGTTCGGGTTAGTCGCAACGGCTTGCCGTCGGACTAGAATGCAGTTTAAGGTCATGCTGGATGAGGGAGTGCAGTTTATCGTCATGCGGGATGGAATACAGTTTAACGTCATGCGGGACACGATACAGTTTAACGTCATGTAGGACGCGATACAGTTTAAGGTCATGCGGGACGGAATACAGTTTAACGTCATGCCGGACGGAATACAGTTTAATGTCATGCAGAACGCGATACAGTTTAACGTCAAGCGGGATGGGATACAGTTTAACGTCATGCGGGACGGGGGCAAAACTCGACTTGAATGAACGACCGAGTAATGTGGCTTGAACCTCATTGAGGATTCCTACGTACCATTCCTTGACATGGATCAATGTCCTCATAGTTCAAAGGGTGGGGGTCAGGGTCGGTGCTCACTCTAAGCCCACATGAGTCATGCTCGGTGTGAGAAACAAGATGTTGCAAGGACCTGACGATCACGTCGTGAAGGATGCGTCCGTGAGAAGCGAAGAGGGGCATACGCATTAGGCGGCCCACGATGCTGGGACTTACTCCAGGATGGAGGCCCGAATGGGGGGGGTGCCTCGTTCCCTATCATGCCCTCCACTGACCTTGGTAGTGGGGAAGTACGGAGATGCAGGGGTGCAGCCATCCGTTGGGGAACTAGGGTCACCCTTCTCCTGAGAACATATGCCACTCCAATAAGGAGGATATCATCCCTTCTTTATGGGTGATTCCACTCCTATGGAGACGAGTGGCGTAAAAAATGTTCGAGCTGGGGGGACCCTTCGTGAGAGGCACGAGGTCGGGTCATAGTTTAATGTCATGTGTTGAGGACATGATGCTTGGCAGTTTAACGTCCTGCAGCTCGGACGTGGTGGGTTCACTCCACACCCCTAGGACTTACATAACCGGTACCCTCTGGTCCATGGGGAAGGGAAGGTACCAGTAAGGTCGTGGTCAAGTGGGGGGGGGGGGTGTGGAGCGAACCATCAAGGGGTCCATGTTAGCATGGCTATGCGAAGAAGAAATAGCCGTTAGCATACCTATGCGAAGAAGCATTAGGCGAAGCAACGCTACAAGTGGTATTGTTCATGGGACTTTGAAATCACATCATTCAAACCTGGAGTGTCGCAGGGGAAGAGGAATTGCCAAGAAAAGGAGTGTGCTTCGCGAAGCAGAGTGCCTTGGCCTTAGCACGGGGCATAGGTGTGAGAGTAGGGTGCTTCGCGAAGTGGAATAGTATTCGCGGAGCACTGCCTCGTGAAGAAGGGGTGCCTTGCGAAGCAGGGTGCTGCGAAGCAATGTGCTTCGCGATGTGTAGAGATCCTGCCTTAGCATAGGGTTCAATAGTATGGGTTGGGTGTTTCGCAAAGCATAAATGCTCCGCGGCTGCCCGGGTTCCCTTGGGAATCCCCTTCCTTTGCGAATTCCCTTGATCTTCGCGAAGGGTATCCCTCTCGGAAGAGGGGGTCCAAACGAGACCAAGCAGAGGCGTCTCGCGAAGTAGAAGTACCTCGCGGAGCTCATGATTCCTGGGGGCAAAGGGTGCTTCGCGATTCGGGAGAGGAGAAGCCGAAAGGTCGGATTGTCCCTCTCGGGACTCAGGGGGAGTCCAGTATTTATAGGCAAGGGGCGTCGTGAAGCAGAACTCGCGCGCCGCTTCAGGAGCATCGCGGCATGCTCGCGATCGTCAAATGCATTCGCGGAGAGTTACCGCCTCTGGAGCTTCGCGGCGGGCTCGCGAACGTCAAATGTGTTCGCGGAGAGTCACTGCCTTTGGAGCTTTGCGGCGGGCTCGCAAATGTCAAATGCTTTCGCGGAGAGTTACCACCTCTGGAGCTTCGCGAGACCGCGATGCTCGGGGTGCTTCGCAGCGGCACTTCACGTCGGTGCTTCGCGACGGTGCTTCGCGAGGCAGCGTGCCCGCCTTCTTTTTCGTCCCTTCCCTTCGTTAAATATTTTGGCGCCAACAGTATATCTAATGAATTTGTGATAGGGTTTCCCCAGATAGTGACAGAACATGATTCCATCTGAGTTATATTTAAATGAAATCAAAATTCATAGCACTTCCTCGATAATAGGGAGAAACGTTTGATGGAGAGTGCGGGGTAGTTGTACATGTGGGAGACCACATTTCTTCATTAGGGTGACCTCGATGACAGTCTAAAACCATGTTTTTTAGTTTATGTCATTGTTTTGGAGAGGCATGTTGGATGCATTCTGGTCCCGTATAAGGATGTTTACAACTTTTCACCCCCAGATGGATGGGAAGACTTAGAACAGTGTTCGGGTGTTTAAGGATACTATGATGGATCACATTCTAGACATTATCCAATGTTGGTAGGATCACCAAACCCTGATTTACTTTTCTTATAATAATATGTATCACTCTAACCTTGGGGCGAGACCATTATAGTTATTTTATGGGAGACCATAAAGGTCACCAATATACTGGATTGAGATTGGGGAGGCTTCTCTTGTTGGGCCATAGATGGTGTAGGCGAAGATTGAGAATGTTTATGTAATCTATGAGAAGATGAGGATAGATCATAGTAGGTTGAAATCATCTATTCATTGACTATGTAGACACTTAGATTTCACGCAAGGAGACAATGTATTCCTAAGGTTCTACCAGTAAAATTATTAAAGATATTCATTCAGGGTGGAAATCAATTCATGAGGATCTGCGGATCATTTGTGTTCTTGTAGAGGTTTAGTAAGGTCTACTACAACCTCAAGTTACCCCCATAGTTAGAGTAGCTACATTAGGATTTCCATGTGTTTCATCTAAGGAGATATGTTCATTACCCTACACATGTTATTTATTGGGGAATGTTGTAAATCAAGGATGAAGACACCATTGCAGAGCACCCAATGGTGTTCAAGTATTGACATGTGAGGATCTTATGTGGATGTACCATTCCCTTGGTTTGTGGGTTAGGTTAGCCTGAGAGCATGTAGGATATCTCCTCGGAGGATGATATATAGACGTGGGTTTCTATTAAAATATATTTTCATAGTTATTTATTTTTTTGGATGAAAATTTTGAAGGTGAGAATAATGTAAAGGCCCTAATTCATTCCTTAATGGACTTTTATATATATCCAATAATATTTTTGGAGCTATATGCTATGAAAACGTGATATTCTAAGGCTTGGTGTGCCAAAAATTAATTTTATAAAAATATTATATATATTTTATAAAGAACACACATTTTTTAGAAATAATGGGATAACTACTAAAAAGTGTATAAAAAAGGAGTCTATATCCACCATTTAATTAAGATCATGTGATTTACCCTAGTAATTACCTAAAGTCATCTTGCACCATGCATTTGGATAATGCATTCATTTGTGGGCACATTAAGTAAATTAATTATCTAATACATTATATTAATTAATTAAATGAACTGAACCATATTACAAATATATATTATATTATGGTGATTTGTTGGGGTTATTGTCCATACCCTGGGAAGAATTAGAGGAGGATCCCACCCTTCATCATTTGGGAATCATTATTGTACGATGAACAACTTCCTAATCCAAGTGAATCGAGGGAGAGAGAATACATCAGGTCATCTCCCACATTGGGAATGCATTCTTCACCATTTATTAATCAAATCCTGAGTTATGACTCATCAATTTTGTTTTTATACCAATTTGAATAAACCATTGAATTTTTTTTGATCATCCTTATTTTATATGTGAATAATCGATCCTTTTCATGATTTAGATTGATTGAATAATTTTTTTTATTTAATTTATTCTGTTAGAGCCACATTTCTCATCCTAGATATCCCAGGTATATATTTTTTTAGACAAGATCATGTGACCCATTATTTTTTGACCCATTCAAGTGTTCTTTTCCACCATAATTCTTTTCAAATCTTCATCATTTCCATATGGGTCCATGGTTCAAAAATTCTTGGACGAAGCTAGCATGATCAAACCCCAAGATTCATGGAATATTTTCAGGTTACAAATGGAATGGAGATGTGAGGACATAATAATATTCTTATGGGTTTTTCCTGATGTTTCTCTTGAATATGGTATACAGGTTCATGATAAAAATAGTATGGGAGTTTTCACTAGTGATCAGCTACAAACGATCTTCATGATGGAGGATCAAAACACAGATTTCAAGACACAGGAGGGATGGAATCAACATTCGAAGGAGGTTAACACTATATTCTAGTGGTCAATAGTCATGTTTTATTGTTGAAATGATAGATCAATGATCCATGGTGAAAATATGAGTTTCTATAAAAAAACATTAATACAGGACATGTAGCTCGAAGAACACATTTCTTATGGATCCTTGGATGAAATTGTTATGGTTTTTGGGCGAGTTAAATATAACACATCATGTGGGACCTCACATTCCTTATGACCATGAGCTGGATACCCACTATGTACTCCATGAGTACACTAAAATAAACATGAGCAGATGACATGATTTGTACTGGAACATGGACACTGTACATGGACAAGACTTGTGTACATGGACATGGCTAGGAGAACATGGTTTGATTGTGGGAGGATTATACACATCATATGGTACCTTATCATGATGTGTATTACTACATGAACAACCAGACATATACTGGAATGGACTTGGCTGGATAACAGAGTGGGCCACATGCCATGTGGGTCCCCTATACTTCATGTACTCCTTTATGAATTTTCTATCTATTATGAGCTATTCATTTGGAATTATATTTTCGCATGAGAGCAACCTATCCATATAGTTTTATCCAAATAGAGTGTGATGGTGGACTATGTAGTGGCTTATGAGATGCAATGAGTAATTTTCCAAGTGGGATGCTTCTTTTAGCATCACATGATGACGTTAGTAATCAGTTAGTATCATCCAAGAAGATCCCTCCAAATTGGATTGGGAATGGGTACGGTATCCACATAGTGGAACCCCTTGACGGACTAGGGGATGATACATCTATCTATCCATATAGTGGCACCCTCATATTGGGAAAAGACATGGGTTCTATATCCATGGAGAGAAACCCCCACCCCCACACACAAACTAGGTCATGGTTTCTCCATCAATCAATAGAGTGGAACCCTATTGATGAACTAGAACATGTTCCCTATATTTCTCCACAGAGCGGAACCCTCTTCATGGGAAAGTTCATGGGTCATCTATCCTGAATTTCCCTAACAGAATAATGTGTGGTTCCTCATTATACTTATTGAGTGAAACAATCCTCTAATTATAGGGAATTATTCCTCCATCTACTAAGTTGAAACATATTATCCTACGAGGGTATGAGTCATCATTATATAGATTTTACTCACTAGACTGCATGACAATCATACACATGAGAAGATGGTCATCGTTGATAGGGCAATAGATATGTTGGGATAATATTTTCCAATGTAGTAATATGTGATGGATATCCCATTTACCTCTTTACTAGGTTTCTTTTATTTGGATATATATACTTTTTATTGGGTTTCTTGTTATGTGATGAGATAATTATTCAAATCATGTATCTTATTTACCCCTTCTATTTTTTTTCGGGAATCATAATGGGAATGTATATACACACACTAGCATAACCTTCTCGCTCACATATTGTGTCTTATGAAGATGATGGACTTGTTGACAGTATTTACTGAGGAGCATATAGATACTCAGGTGCATTTGATGATATACGGTTGTCATAGCTTGGATGTTTGGAGCAAGGATCTCTCCACATTTTACTTTTACAGTTATTACATGGTTGGAAAATATTTTTGGTTGGTTGGGTATTTTTCCTCATTACTTTATGGATTATTCGATCGAACTCATATATTTCCTAGAGGGTGTTACATGAATGAATGTTACTATTGATGTTACTGTATTTTATATTTATTCCTCTAAATTTATTTAAGGAGAAGTTTGGATGAAATAATACAAGTATATTAGGAAATTTAATTACAAATTAGTTATGAATTATGCTACTTGTCTCCAGGAAATGGATTATAGTGGTAGTATTGAGGTAGTTTTGGCTTGATCATCAACTAGCCAAGTAGTCCCTAGGGGTTAAATTTTTGAAATTTGATCATATTAATGATTTATTTATAGATTATTTTACTATTATAACCCCCAATTGTATGATTCTAATTTAATTGGTGGGTGGTCACAAAATTATATAACCTCTAATGCATTGGTTATATATTAATATCTCATAATAAGTTATGAAACAGATTAGGGAGGTAACCAAGTCCACCATGCGATTTTATCCACGTTATTTTTATATTTATTAGAGTAACCATTGACTTATGCTTATGATATCATGTATTACATTGTTTCCACTTATTTATGGTAATTTAGAAACATTTCCTTATGATATTCCACCATTATTATGATAATCCTCATCATTATATCATGTTATGACCACAAACTCTCAGGTTATGTTTTATTTCCATGTTAATTTCCTTACTGAACATTCTAGCTCAACCATTTCCTTATGTATTTTTTCCAAGGTATAAAATGACATTTTAGAAGAACTGTTGGATTTAGGAGAACTATGTAGCGTTTTACAAAATGTATAGGTATTTTTGTTTATGGTAATGAATTTTTATAACAAATCTTCCAAATACACTAGACCTCTAGATCCTCGACATGTATTTTTATGGAGAAATACATTATAAATCATGAAATAAAATGTTTTTAAGGATTCTATTTCTATTGTTGGAATCAAAATAAGGTCTTGTCATTTTTAGAGATCATGATGATATAAAATTAGTGAAAACCCAAGGTATAAAATTAAGGAATATTCCTATGTAAAGAACCACAACATAAAATTTTGGTTATTTAGAGATTGTGTGCGGTTTTTTCAATGACATCCATATTTCGATATTGGAATGTGAATACAGGATCTATCACAATTTTACCTAGGGGTAATAACCAAAAATATGTCATGTTTGTATTAACACAACTATAACATAGTGAAAGATAAATAGTCCTAACTGGACAGCAGTGTAGACACTCCCTGGGAATATAATTTGGTTAATTAGATACTCATCATAGAACAATAATAAGGATTAATTTTTTTATTACGTTGATGGACTAGGTTGAGAAGCATAATATATCTGAAAATAATGTATCCAAGGTAAAACTATGACTGAAATTGATTGACTTAAGGGTTTTCAAACTAAATTGATGATGTAAAATGTTAAATGGATTAATTAATGAATCCATTTTATTTTATTGATTTTGATATTTTCTCAGTGATGTTTAATGTTAATCACCCATGTTATCCCTTTTTTTTAGGTTAAGGATGGAACCAAAAAGAATAAATTTACCCTTTTTTATAAGAGAAAATGAGATGATTACCCAAATAATCCACCCATTTTAATAGGATATTGAATAAAAAATCTTGTGATAATGCTAAAAAACTATCAAAAAAATGAATAAAAATGTCATAATAGTTTAAATCCCGAGTACAATAAGTAAGGGAAGGATGGAGGGTCATAATAATTCAAGATATAAAGATGATGAAATAACAGATATTCAACCAATTATATGTCAAAAGATGGAAAAGGGAACCATGAAAATTGACTCAAGGGGATATTAAAATAATTTTCTTGTAGAAGAAGGTGTAATAGAGCATCAAAATAGCATAGGAATCTGAAGAGGATAGAAAACATGAATGGAGGGGTAAGAATGCGTCAAAATGAACCACAATCTTTTCAATTACTTAGTTGAAAAAAATATAACATTACTCAATTCAATGTGCTAAATATAAAGATAATAATAATGATATGTGTGAATAAAAACAACAAGAATGGGAGAAAGGTGGAGCTGGTTCGAGTACTATAGATGAGGTTGAATGTGGTAACTAAATCCTCTACTTCAAAATTGTGAATACATGATATTTATTAAAAAGAATATATGTTTCGTTTGTTATTTTCTACATATTCCACCTTGAATTATTTTTTATAAAATAATTCATTTATCTGTAAGTTGGTTGCATTTATAAATTTATGATTATCATGATATAAATCATACATAGGTATTTTAGATATATTTGATTTTATTCTAAATATATATTAACTATTTCAACATAGAATCACTATTCAACGATCGTGATTGGATTACCCACATAACCCCCATATTAAAAAAATGGATTAGAATAAATTTAACAACCATAAAACCTCACATAAATATCATAAATTCACTACAACTATAGAATGAAACAACCGATTGTATTTTTTATCATCCATCAACGCACCATTTCCATGTGTAGGCCCTGATGTTTTTGGATAGGGTGAAAAAATCATGCCAATGGTGGATGTAGAATAAAACCCTCTTCCACCATGACTAGTGCAAGATGACATGGTGTTTTGGTGAAAAGGTGGAGTGTACATAGTGTCATCATGGTTAGGAAATGTTCAATAATGATTTTCAATACTCAAGAACACATGATCCCATGTAGTGTGTGTGGGAGATAGTCCATGTCATGGAACACACGTTTTGGTATCATGAAGTGGAAATTTGAGAGAACATGATATTGCATCTATCCCTCACCAACCTTTAGAAATAAGTTATTCTTAGAGTAGTAAAAAACATGATTAATGGAATAAATATTATAGGAAATGATTTTTATTTATTGGGCTTGGAAACACATGTGTGGGACTAGTTAAAGAGAGTGCATGCCAGTGTGGTTGAGGTGGATACATCAGATAAGCCAGAGATGCATTTGAATTTAGATATCAATGAGCCTAATTAGAATGGTATGCATTCTTCTTCGACTTTATCTTTCATCCTCAACATTGCATTGAAATTTCAATGTTTAAGAACTGCAAAGGTCCATAGATAAGTGTGGGTGGTGTATCTATTATAAAAATAGAGAATCTCATTTCATATCTCAAACCAATTTTTGATAACATATCATTATAATTATGACCATAAACTCATGTAATGAAATAAAATTTCTCTTTACACCGACCCTAGAGAAGTATTTAACTCAAATGTATAGTAATACACCCAATATAGTAATTTTAAGAAAAAAAAATAACCACATTTTTTTTCTCATTAGCAATGTTTTAAAACATTGTTAATGAATTTTTAGTCATTTTTAAAAAATGTTTGAAAATGAGTCATTAGCGAAGTTTATAAATATTTCTATTTACCGAAACTTCATTTACTATTTTTTTTAAAAACATCAGTAAATGAGTCATTAAATAGAATCATTTTCTATAAACAATATTTTTTTAGAAATTCATATTTTTTTAACTACACATCCCACCTTTTTATTACAATAATTTTTTTAATGAAAACATGAAAATACCCACACTCTTCTCTTGTACACGGTCACTCCAAGCCAACACCCCCACCAAACATGATGTCATTGGAGGGCCCGAAAGAAATAGGAATTTACATCATCCAGGATTAGAAGATGGTATCACTAGACTCCCACCAATCAAGCAGACCAACTTAAATAAACCAACTTTATTTAAAAAAAGTTTTATAATATATTTAAACTTATATTGAATGATTTCAATTTTAAAAAGATTAACAATATATATAAAATTATTTATATATATATTTTTAATTTTCCATATTAATATATATATGTTTATATATCTATATTTATATATATGTGTGTGTATTTTTTCTTTGTGTATATATATATAAGTGTGTGTTTGTATATATATATATGTTTATTTCTTTAAATATATAATTATAATTATAATTTCTTATATTTATATATGTAAATTAATAGAATATTAATTATATATATAATCATCCATAATTTAAAATAGTGGTAAATATGTGACTAAAAGAACCCCATTTTCTAAAAAACATGGCAAAATATAAAATATATATGTGTTTTTATATGTAAATATTTGTAATTATTTATATATTTATAAATATTTGTGTGTGTGTTTATATATATACTTGTTAATATATATTTACATATATGTGGAGAAATAAACCAAATTGCAAATAAAAACATGAAACTCAAAAATGCAGGGAAGAACTCAATGAGGATCGAACTCTAGACCTCCCTGAGACATAAATGGTTGATACCATTGAACATCACCCTGAGGGATACTTAAATAAATGTATAAAAAATATATTTGTTTGTTTATATATATATATTCAAATAATATGATATTTACTTATATGTTAATTCATTTTTATATAAATATATATATATATAAATAGAATTATAATTATATTTATTTATACATTTTTATAAATAGTGGTAAAAAATATAACTAAAAAAGACCAATTTTCTTAATAAAATCCATTAATATAAAATTTCTACATTTCTTAAAATTTTTTGATAAATAATGATTTTTTTAAAAATTTTGATAACATTGTTGATAATTTCTCAAAATGTGGAAAAATTAGAGATTTTTTGATGAAAACATTGCTGAATTAGTTAATATATTAGAAACGGTAGTTAAATTAGTGTCATTTTCAGGAAACATGGGAAAATTAGAGACTTTATATGAAAACATTGCTAATTTAGCCACCTTACAAACATAGAAAATAGATCTTAACATAATTAGTATCCATGTTTTTAGGGTGGATAAAAAATTCACTAAACTATCCACGTTTTCTCAAAATAGTGGAAAAAAAGCATCAATAAATTCATTTATCTTTTAGAGTGAGATAAGTTTCTTATTATAAGTGAATTTATAATATTTTTACCTATTCAGAAAAATATAGCTTGAATCACATTATAGATTCCCTTATCTTACATCATTAGTAAAAAATCCCTCAAAATTGTGAAGTAAAAATATATTCAGGGAGATATGGGATGTAACACCATAGTTTTTAGGATCTTTTATTATTATTTTTATTATTGTCTGTAATTTCATTGAAGGTTTATATATTCTTTTAAAAGCATTTAAATATGATTACAAAATTTTCCCTATACGATATGAACCAAACTAAAAACACACCATTCATTCTTATATGGGACATTATACCAAAAGAGGATAAAACTAAGTGCATAATAACGTGAATTATTCATCAAAATGGATGAATTATATCCACTAATTTAGAATAAATAAATATAATTTTTTTTTGAAAATAATAAAATTTAACGAATAGGAAATATCCAAGATCATCTTCAACCTTATTGACCACCAATAGACAAACAAAAACTACAATGGGGAAGAAAACCATGAAATGAGAAATCAATACTTAATATCTATAACAAGAATTAAAATATAATTACATTGATTTCCCATGTATTATTTTTAGATATATAATGGATTTTTTTCGAAACCCAGTGTTGAGGCGTCGTGCGATTAT
The DNA here is from genome assembly GCA_963277665.1 of Viscum album. Taxonomy (NCBI): domain Eukaryota; kingdom Viridiplantae; phylum Streptophyta; class Magnoliopsida; order Santalales; family Viscaceae; genus Viscum; species Viscum album. Next base: position 1,616,001,197 of record OY728151.1, read on the forward strand.
GATTCCTGGTGCGTCCTTAATAAATTTTTGAAATATATTAAAAATATTAAACAGATTTCAAACATTGTTTTCATTAACGTTTTGTATAAATACTAAATGGGGGCTCAAATCATAATTCTGGGGGATCTATTGAATTTAGAGTGATGTTTTTACATAGCGAGCAACTTAACCATGGTCAGTACTCGGAATTTATAGAAACGTGATCGTGAGAATAAAATGAATAAAATGAATAAATAAAATTTATTTATTTATTTATTTATGAGATGATATAGTTTGTTCCATAAAAATATTCTTATATAAATATTTCAGGGTTTTCTACATAACACTTATAAATCCATTGAGATCCATTAGAGCAGTTGGAAGAAATATCATTACTGAAAAAAGGAATGGATCCTAGATCGATGATGAAAACACAACATAATTGAATAATATCACAAAGTAAATGACACCCCATTGTTCTCCATTAGTGATTTATCTAGATTAATGTGAGGTGTTTTGTTATTTTAATTTTTTCCTCATTCAAGATTCCATTGACGAACATAGATCAATTGACTAATTGATTGATCTGTGAATTAAGCATATTGTAGGATGTGTTTATTTAGGGTGGTTTAAGGGAGAATAACATCATGAGTTTTGATTATTAGACTATAATTATAATGGAAATAAATCAATATGGACATAAGAATTGATCAATATTCATTCCTATTATATATTCTTGTTCTTTTATCTCCCTATTGATCCTTCATTGCAGGCATTCATCATTTTCTCATAGTTCAACTTATCCTTATCAGTCGATCATTGCATAATCATTTACTTGAGAAATGATCCTATATCATATATTTAGGAATGAAATGATATGATGGTGGTGTGATGACAGAACCAGTGGTGATATAATGATGGTGGATACCTTAATTTTCGTTATTTGGTGTTCATTATCTATGGTGAATAGTGGAGACTAAATCCATTTTCCATGTGTATTTGATTGTGGGATGTCTTTTTCGATGATGGAATGGCCTAGAAGAGTTGAGATCTTTGATTCCCCTACAAGGTGGTAAAAATATAAATGGTTTAAGGAGCACTCAAAGTCATGTGAACTAGATATTTATTTTTAGAAAAAACCCATGAAACATGGTGTGTAAACCAGATCTACACACTATGTGGGCCCCCCTATGCAGTGACCATGGGTTTGAGAGAATGTAATATATCACATGGCATGTGAACCCTATCATGTTGTCTGTGGTCCCTCCCCATATACCAAGACTATATCTCAGAGAGTAAAAAGACATGGTGTGGAGTACATAGGAAGGCTATATGTCATGTAATCCCCCTTTAGGGACACGACCTGGTACATTGGCTGTTTAGATCGTTGGGACCCGGGGTCAAGGGACACAGTTTATAAACCCTTCTATACACAACGTACTCATTTATAGATTCTGATGTTATTTTTCATCAACGACATGGACATGTTTCATTGGGGTGTGTTCCCCCTATCCTTCCCCATAAGATTAGTACATATTTTCTCATACTCCTAGGACATTGATTCTTTTAGCGGGACTTCTTTGATACAGTCATTGGAACCCCTCTATGAGTATGAGTGTAATGTCCTCTAGTCATCTTCAATCACTGAGTGGAGTTCATTGTACCATCACGACTTAAAATACACGGGATTACATCCTCTACAAAGGGGGTTAATCCAAATTGAGTTTTTTGTATCGCCCCATGGCCTTGGGAGTAATCCTCATAAAGGAATTGTATCCCTTCAAATGTTAGGATGTTATTTTTCAGGATGAGACCCAATGAGTTTTACCTATCATATAGACATCATCAATGTTATCATAATTAAGATTTTATTCCCCCAGAAGAGTGATTTTTGGATCCTTATAGATGGAAATCCTAGGATGGTATACTATGGTTGTGACTTACCATTATATTGTGTGTGTTTGTTGTGTATGTATGGATATTCTTATTATATGTCAAATAGGAATATTCTTTTATAGAGCTGACTATATTTACATTTTTGTATTCATTACTGGTTTGATTTTTCTTATTTAATATTGTTATACTCACCCATACACGTTATTTTTCCACCAATATCATTTCTTGTGAAAATGATCAACCTTTTTACAAAATTCATGTCAGAACAAGACCATAAGGTGCTTTTTCAAACTAGATAGACCCCTGTGTGTTCCTGTGGTATTCAGTTAAAAATATAATTTTTACATTTAGTTTGGGATTATGTTTCAGACTCTTTGTGTTGCGTATGTATTTTTTCATGTTTACATTAAATCATGTCATACTCTGGTTGTGGGATTTAGATGTCTGCATGCATGGTTATTTAGATGTTTTTTCATTTCAACATTGTATGGTATTGGATATGTGGGCATTTATATAGGTACTTAATCATATAACTCTAATGTTAGCGATATGACTTATCGAATCTATTCTATAGACCTTGGACTATTTAAAGAGGTAATAGGGAGTTAAGAAACATGACCCACATTAATAGATCATGAAAATGATGTCTCAAAATAGATGGAGTGGCAGTGGACCTGGACAAGGTCAAGGTACTGTTAGTTTTGGATCCACCAAAGATTGCAATAGATGTGCATAACAACCATGGATTGGTAGGATATTACCAAATACTAATAACTGGTTTGTCCAGTATATCAGCACCCATGATAGCATTGACTAGAAAGTGGTATCATTTCATGTAGACAGAGAGGTTCCATTTAGATTTTCAATCATTGAAGTTGAATTTTAAAACTTATCCCATCATTAGTTTTCTAAAGGTTGTTGTAGAGTATGCAATGTTTTTTGATGCACTAGAAACCATGATTTTTGGTGACCTAATTTAGATGTAGGTGGTGATTTGTTATGTTTCACCCAAATTAAGGCCACATGAGAATAACTACATGACCCATGATTGTATGTTATTAGTTGTATTTTTTCACTAATGATGTGGAGACACTACCTTATGGGTCATATATTTATCATCTATTATGATCAAAATAGCCTCAAGTATATATTCTCTAAGAAGGAGCTTAACTTGAGATATAGGTGGTGCAAGCTGTTCCTCTAGGATTTTGAAATCAATTGATCTATACTCCATGGATGGAAAGCGTGGTAGTATATTCTCTTAATATGAGATCTAATTGAAAGTTTTTAATTGAGGATTTAGAGCAGTTAGATACCTTACAATTATCCATTTTGTATGGAGATAGATCATCTTACCTCTAGTCGATGATTTTCACCCCCCTATTTTGCATCATGTCAGGAAGGCATAGTTAGGGGATATTAACTATGAGACCCTACATACTTGAATATCAAATAGACATGTTCTTAATGGACATTCTATTAGTTGGAGAAAAAATTTATTTTCAAAGGACACATGATGGTACTAGTGACGTTATACAATGAGGTTATGATAGTTTTAATACATCTCTTTTGTTGGTATTTCTAGGTGTGGAATAGAGGTATTGAGACCTCCGACATCAGTTTTGGTTGCTAGGAAGAAAGAAATTATATGCATATGTTTCTCACTTGTTGCCTTAATTTATTGTATGTGGAGGCTGATCACTATATTCTAGCTGGTTTGGCTCAACCCCCTGAGGCTCCAGAGTGTATGTGAGATGAAATATCCCAAGAAATCATGATGGGATTAACATGTACATAAAGGGGAGATGATTCCATATGGGTGATCGTAGACTGACTCACAATGATGACCCACATCTTAGAAATTCAGTTGAAGAGTTAATTTGAGAGATTTTGATACCTCTAAATGTAGGAGATTGTCAGAATCCAGATATTATTGTTGATGATCGTCACTAACCCTAATGCTAGAATGACATCCCAGCTATGGAGGGGATTACATGAGGAATTTGGGAAATAGTTATGCCTGATCACAGCGTTTCAACCCCAAAATGGTAGAAAGGATGATTAGAGTACAAAGGTACGTGAAGACATATTGTAAACTTTCATTTTGGACTTTGTCCATAGTTAAGAGGATCACCAACCACTAGTGGAGTTTGCACACAATAGCTACCATTCGACCATCAGTTTGGAACCATTATTGGATCTATACGTGTGACACATTATGTCACCACATTTCTAGACTGACCCAGAGAATCAACACTTCTGGGTCCAGAGTTGGTTCATGAAACATCAGAAGTGGTTCAGGTCAACCCGGAATAGATGAATACTACACATAGCCATCAGAATACTAATACAGAATGATGATATAGGCCTTTGGAGTTCGATGAAGCATTCCATGTGTTCTAATGGGTATCACCTTGACATGGATTATATATATTTCTTCAGGGTGGAAAGGAATCTTTGAGGTTAATTGTCTCTTTCCAAATACTATATAGAGTTTTTAAGATGTCATACCACATAACTCTACTACTATAGTTACACCGGGTACATGACTTCTTCTATGTGTCACATATGTAGACGTACATGTATGAACAATCATAGGTTATCAACTAAGGAATCTTGGTCCACAGGGATATATCTACATTTTTTGATTACGCGGTGGAGGCAAAGGATCATAAGGAGAATATCTTTCTTGGGTGATCGATTCCTTTTGTGCATTTTCGGTGGCAACATGAGAATCCTCAAGAGAACACAAGGTAATGGTATACTCAAATTCATGCTCAGTACCCACATCAATTTGTGTAACCTTTTTTTTATATTTTTGGATGTAAATCCCAATGTGGGATGAATTTAATAACTTATCTTTTCCATGTATTATATTTTCACATTGCAGGAATTATTTTAAAGACCAAGTGCTGAGATGGTGTGTGATTTCGATACCCATTGTTCCCAGAGTAAAATGTTGAAATGTATTAGATATGTTAAATTTCATGTGTATAAGTTTTCCTACAAAAGTGCAATAACTCATAAATGGGGGCTCATATCAAAATTATGAAGGTACCAATGAATTTAGTGTGAGGGTTTTACCCAAGGCATGACATAACCCTGGCTGGTATGAGGCATGTGCAGACAAGTCATCACAGGTGTAAGATGACTAAAAATAATAAAAAGAATAAAATAAATAAATCAATTTATTTTTTGTTGGAACAACATAGTTCCTTCCATAAATAAATGCTTATGGAAAATTTTCAAGGTTAACCACATAACCCTACTAATCATTTAGTAGCCTTTGGGGGAATCCCCATTGGTAAACAACAACCGTATCCTAGATCGATGATCGTTGAAAAATGGATATTGAAGTATGTGATTACATTGATGGGTATGATGGGAGAATAACTTTTTTATTTTTTATTATTAAATTTTCATTCTAATGTAAATTAATCGATATTGACATGAACATCGATCAAGGTTCATTCATATTATCTTTTCTTATACTTTTCTTACCTTATTATTCATTCATCGGGGCCACACTTCACTGCCCCTCAATTTTACATATTTGAATCAATAAATCATTACAAACCTAAATATTCTCAAAATGATCAGATATATTAGATTTGGGAATTAAATGAAATGATGGAAATGCAAAAATGGAAGTGGAAATGAATAAGATAATGTTGGATACCTGATTTTTCATTCATCATAATTCTTCAATGAAAGGTGAAGAATGATTCCTAGATATATCTTCCAAAATGATTTGATGGAGGAACACATTTTTAGATGATGATATGTGACTAGATGAGTTCTTGGAGGCATGTTCATTAGATCATTATATATTGAAAAAATCCCACAAGACAATGACTGTAAACCAGATCTATTTTCCATGTGGCCCCCCCTATGTAGAGGCTAGAGTTTCAGGAGAAATCTAAATATCATATTTGATGTGACCCATGTCATATGGAATTTAGTACCCCTGGATAAATGGTGTGTACCTCAGAGTGTACAAAGACACTAGGTAGAGTATAAAGGAAGCCTACACGCCGTCTAATCCCCCTACACGAACATGGCTAGAGATGTGGGTCATTTTCACAGGTGGGACCCAAGGTCAAGGGATATGGTGTGTAACATCCTATATATTCCATGTAAAATTTTATTTATGCTTTATAGCTCTTGAACATAGTTAATTGGAATGGTTTCAATAGGGTTCATTCTCAGTATCCATCCTCTAATGGTTGGTATGAAATCATATCTTACTCCTCAGACATCGATCCCTTTAACATGAGTAATTGGATTGACTAAATTTAATCACTTAGTGAGGCCTAGAGTGTGACCCTTTATTCATCTTTGGGCCATGAGTGGAGTTCACAATATCATCCTTACCACCAATATGTAGGCTTCAATCTTCTACATAGAGGGTCAATCTATACTGTTTTTTTCTATAACCCCATGCCTTTGGGAGTGATCCTTATATATGTATCATATCTCTTCGGACATTAGTCAGTTCTATCTTATGAAAAGAACTAACAAGAATTACCTATTATAAGTAAATCATCAGTGTTATCAAACTCATGAGTTTGTTCACACAGATGAGTGCATTTTGGTTACTTCGATCTATAAATACAAGGATGATTTGCAAGGATTGTGACTTACCATTATACTATTTGTCATTGTGGAGTATTTATAGATATTCTTGTTATATTTTCTATGGATAAATACATGTGTATATCCAAATATATTTCCTTTGATTTAGGATTTGTTGTTTTGGGGTGTCATACTGAGTATTGATATTCTCACCCCTTCATAGGATTTTCCCACATGTGTCAGGTCTTATGTAGATGATTGACCTTTTGATAGAGTCTAGGATGGATCGGGACCAAAAGTTGGATAATTAGACCAAACAGACTGAGCTGTGTAATAGTGGTATTCTGAAAACAGTCTCATTTTTTATTTCACATTGAAATTGTGTTTTAAACTCATTATAGTGGGCTTGAATTTATCCATGTTTACTTTCTTTTAATTCATTTCATCCTATAGTTATGGGATTTATATGTATTCATGCATGGTTATTCAATTGTCTTTACATTTCCGCATTGTAAATGATTAGATGTACATGTGTGTGCATGTAATTAGGCTATTGACTCCCTTATTAATGATATAGCTTCATTGTGCTAGTCTCATGCGACTGGAATATTGGAGGCAGGCATGGGGAGTCATGACATGGTCCCCACTAGGATGGTTTCTAAAAAACAATTACTTGTGAAGGGAAAGTGGAATGAAAAAATAATTTTGTATAACTATACATATTGGAATAAAATTTGAAAATTTAAAATATGTTCATTAGAAATATGGTTGATCGAATTTTTTACATTATAAATATGGTCATTGAAAAGGTGATTTTTGGTCATTTATCTGATAGGTATACTGATGTTGTGAAATTTTAATTGGTAAATTTTAAATAATTCAACTCTTAATGAAATAAAAATATGATAAGAATATTATTTATATATATATATATTTATGTATTACATATAAATACTAAAATAAATAATAAAATATGATACAACTTATATATAAAAACAAAACAATTATTTTAATATCAATGTAGTAGTAAAATAAAAATTATTAATATAAATAGTTAAATTTTAAAGGTATTTGTTAATGTGTTTTTAGTATATAAGTAATATATATTATTTAAAATGAACCATTTTAATTATATTATATTTTACCTCACTATATTAAAATGAACACTATTAAAATTTTATATTAAAATAAATAATATCTTAATAAATTTTAATCTATAGATTTATATGAAATAATTTTAATAAAACATGATGTCAAAAAACACCATTTTTTTAATAAATGATGTTATTTATATATATTGATATTTTTTAAAAAAAATTATGAATATTAGTGTTTCTATTTTATAAAATGAATGTAGTTATTTAATCCAAATTTTCAAAATTATCATAAGATAATTTTTTATTATTTTTCTAAAAAAATTTATTTTTAGGTGAATATTGAAAAATAATATTTTTTCTAAATCTAATGATTTTTTTTAACATTATAATAAAATGTGGAATGATTTTTTTGAAACCATTTTTATCATAAAAAAATTAGTTATGTATTTAATAATATAGTTAAAAATACTATATATTAAACCTATGCTTAACATTTTAGAATATTTTGGTAATGTTTTAACAAAAATATACTTGTTTGTCAGTTTATTTTACTAAATTTTTTCACATCATGTAATCAGGTTTTCACATAATTTTAATTTAATTAAATCTTCTTTGAATAATAGTATACATTTTAATTTCAATATAAGAAATGTCATGGATAATTTTATACTAATGATAAAAATTTTCCATAAAAATATACATTCTTACTAAAAATGGGTTTTTTATGTGTTCCATAAACTAATGATAAAATTATGTTTTCATACACAAATAAATTTTATTATAAAATTTAATTTTAATTTCATAATTAGTACGTTGAAATTATCTAATTATTATCATTTTATTTTAAGTAATTAAATATAAATTACAGAGTTAAAAATTAGTAACATTGATTGGAACCAGAAATTGTAAAAGTAATTATATAAGAGTAAATGACTTAATAACATGTTTAAAATAGGTGTATAATAGTTATTTTCAGTATTAATAGTCCATAAACATTCCCTTAATCAATTTTTTTCCACTTTCACTTCACATTCCAAATTAAACATGTTCTCTCTTTTTATTAAATATTTATATGTGACAAAATACCCTTATCTACAATTAAAATAGAAAAAAAACTTTTATACCAATAAAAATACCTATATGATCAAAAATATATATATAATATATTCTATATTTAAAACTATCCCCAAGTCATAGAATTTTTATCTTTCCAAAAGGCCAGGCTAAGGTTCTTTATGATGTTAACTAAATGAGAACATCCAATGGGAGAGGTAATATTTATCACCCCACCTTCTTAATTATTTTCTATATCCCTCACCAAAAGCTATTATATCCATGAGATTATGATAAAGTAAGACATTATTAATATTATTTATTACTAATATTAATTTAAAAAACTTTATACTTCCCACTATTATACTTCAATAATTAAAAATAGTGTCATCTGTATGTGCAGATTATGGCCTCCATGAGGTGATGATTCGATTTAATTTTCTATAAAAACTATAGTGGGTGGAATAATCCATTAATATAATTTAAAAGAATTTTATTTACTAAAGTACTAAAATTTTGGATTAAAAATATCAGAAATAAAAAATTGATATTAACAATAAATAATTATTATAAATTTAACCACTAAAAAAGTTATATCAAAGTCCCTTTTCTAATTTTAGTCCATTCATGGAAAAAATATTTACCAATAATAATGTATATAATAACCTATAAGTATGGATATAAAGAAACTGTTTTACCTAATATCATACATCAGTTACATACCATGAATGTTTTCGAGGAATTTACTGAAGTACTTTAAGAAACAAACATAAGTGGTAATGATGTAATTAATTAGTGAAACATGATGAAAATTAGAATTTATAAAAATAAATATATATGGAAAAGGTTATTATAAATTTTTTTAATTAAATAAATTTTATTATTTAATATGTTATGTGGAAGTTCATATCACATTCAGACATAAGAACCGAGATCTTTCGTACCTACTTCTTGACTTTCCTCTTGAACATTATCTTTTTTTATCTTAATTTTATGAAATAATAATCTCATTTACCTATTATATATTTTTTAAATGTCATTTAAGTATATTAATAGTTATATATACTTTTAATTTTTTGTTTTATACATGTTTTTATTTCAGATTGAAATTCCAACTTTTATGTAAACCTAGTTTAAAGGATATTTCATTTTTATTGTCTCATATCGGTAATTAGACCCATAAAATGTTTTTAAACCATGAATAGATAAAAAACCTAATTATTTTATGAATAAAACTATTGATTAATTTTAGTTTTATATAAACCACCAATTACTTCCCTTTTTTAAAAAACATTTCTTATTTCATAATGACTCACAAAATTCGTATATTTTTATTCTCCCTTCTCCATGTTCATTGTCAGGAAATATCTATATTAGAACAAATTAAAAAAAATATGCATTTTATATTATAATATTTATATAAAACTAGATTAGTCAATACTTACCTTAATAATCAATATGATTTATCTTTTAGGTATAACTTGAATCAGAATTATGAAACCCCATTCTGTTTCAAGGGTTTGATCATGATGGTGATTTATAAATGGTTTATTTTTCTTATGTGAACATCAATGTATTATTTTAAAGCTATATGATGGGTGGTTTTATTATTATATAGACCTTTAATACAATGGTATACTCTTTATATCTCATTATATGTTATGAAAGGGATTAGAGAGTGAACCTAATCCACTATGGGACATTGTTCACCTTATAATGATTGTATTTGAAGTGACCCTTGAATTATGATTATGATTTCATGTTTTATAATGATTCAATATTTTCAATGATCTTATGACAAAATTTCCTTTACCATTTATTCATACATATGATCATCCTCTTTATGATATCATTTTCCTCCTCTTGACTCATATGTCATGATTTATTTCCCTATTTATTTCCCTATTAGGCTTTTGACCTCATTTTTCCTGATGAACATTACCTATGGTATCCAATATTGTTTTAGAGGATCTATATGAGTTTGGATAAATATGTGGAGCTTCATGTAAGGATTATGTATTTATGTATGATATGATATAATTGTATGTCTAATCATTTAATGACTCTAGACCATTAGATTATTGAATGATTTGTATTTGTTAGAAATAAATCAATGAATTATGAAACAAAGTATATTTGAAGCTTCTCTACCTATAGATTCACCATAAAGGTTTTTATAATTATTGATAGAGATATGTATAGATTGAATTTGGTAAAAATTTATTCTTAAAAGTATCTATTTGGAAGAAATATTAGATATTTGGAAATAAGGTGAAGCTGAGGCCCATATATACCAAACCTTATGAGATTATTGATCATATCATGAAGGTATCTTAACGCTTCATTGATTATCCTCACCTCTATCAGTTTCATGATGTATTCTATTGTAGATATTTTGTTGAATTATTTATCATATCCTTAATATGTACTGAACTCTGTGTTTGTACATTTAGAGAATTGTTCTTTCTTATTGGATAAAATTCATAGAGATTCCTAATTGAAGGGAAAATGTTTCATAACAATACCACTTCCAGGGTAAATTTTTTTTCGAAAAAACAAATATTTGAATAAAATAAGTGGATTTCTCGAGGATGTAATGAAACATAAGTATCATAATCTTATTAATAAAAATAATATAGTTTTGTGTGAGAAATTGTTATAAGTGTGTAGAATATGAGAGCTTGATATTTATTAATAATTTCCATTTAATAATTTTTATGTGTTCAATAGTTTATGATCCATGCAACCCCAAACATAAGTGAATATTGTTTTTTTAAAATTTAAAATGAAAGAAATTATTAAATCGTTAAATGAAATTTAAAAAATAAATTTATTTTTTAAATTGGTAGATTATATTAAAAAAAGTCAATTAATTCTTGAGAAATTATTTTGATATGCTATGTTAAATTTTGTATTTATTCTGGATTTAATAATTATGGTGATGGAATTAAAAAATTTATTTAAAGATTTATTTAAAAAAAGACAATCCATGAAATGGTAATGTAATGAAAAGGAATACTAATATAGTATTTCATGGACCAATATAAATTTTAGGTTTATAAAAATTCTTTTAATATATATGTTTTATTTAATGTAAATTTATTTTATTTAGAGTATTAAAATTTTATTAAATTAATTTTTATACATGTTGAAAAATGAATTATCATTCATACATTGATTATCAAGTAGATATAAATGATGATGACATCATTTAAAGGGAAATGTGATATTTTTAAAAAAACCATGTTTATATGTTAATTGTATTTTATTTTAATGAATTAAAATAATCCCTATTAATAATAGATTTTAACGAAATTTGTAAATAATATATGTAGTCAAATAATTTTACATTCATTTAATAATTTTTAATAAGAAAGTGAATAGAAAAAAATAATTTTTATTCTTAAAGGGTAATTTTAATGAAAATGTGTTTTACTTGTTTTATGCACAAGTGTTGTAATTAATTCCTACTATATACTAAAATTGAATCACTTGAAATGGATTTGTACTTATAATCATCATGAACAAGTAGTTTTTTAGATAAATTTCATTTTTATTTTTATATATAAGTTACCACATAAAAAAATTTAAGCCTTTATGGAAAATGATATGTCCTTCGAGATTTAGAGAAGAATAAAATGGACGAAATTAGTTTAACAAAGGGATAATGCTTCTAATATAAAAAAATATTTATCTGATTTTTTTAGTGTCATTTTACTTCAAATTAACTTATCATATTAAATTTTCTTATTTTTTCTACACTTATCTAAAACTTACATTATATAATTTTAAATTTAAGGGTTTTTATAAGTGTGTTACTCACATAACATATAATATTCATCTCCTCTCTACAATTATCCAGAAATGTTGATAACCTTAACTAAAACAAATATATTCCAAAATCACTTCCCAAATCTCTCCTATGTCCTTTATATTATTTTATCATCAAAATACTTATATAATAATTCTTAAAATGTATTCTAAAGGAGTATACCCAAGGAAGAGGTAGTTATATTAAATGAGTTATTTATAGTGGATATGTTTTTCCACATCCTTTTAATATTTTATATTCATCCTAAAATGAAAAAAATTATGATAAATATAATTACATGATATTAATTTAATTTAAAAACAATTATCATCATCTGATTGATCTAATGTAAAATGAAACCATTTTTTACGCATATGTGTGAACAACCACCTTGATAAAATAATGTAGATCATCATTCATTGAAACCTTCTAACATTTATATATATATTGATTTAATATATATAAATGAGATAAATATAATTTTTTAAAGATAAAATTTTATTTAATTGTCTGTATTTACATGAATTGAAAAATTAAAGCGTCACCCATTTGTAACTGTATACTACCTCCTAAATTGATTGATATAATTAATTTTTGATCAATGCTATGGATTAATGGTTTTAAAAGTGTATAAAATGATTAAATAGTATATTTATAAAAATTTCCATATTATGTTTATGATCAAAACATAACCAAGTTTTAGGAACCATAATGACTGAAATAAATCATACAAGAAAAAATAACAACATAAACCTAAATATTTATTTTATTGAAGAATTGTTAATCAATAGGTAATTAGAAATTTTTATGTGAATGAGATATATTTTGAAAAGTATAAATATGGTTAATATATATATTTTTAATATGTATAAATGAATTATATAGGATTTTAGGGTGTTAATAAGATGAATTTTTTTATACTTTTTTTGTCATTAGTTTATATATTTTCATTGATTTATTTGATAATGCATGTGGTATATGTGTCATTTCGATGGAATAAGATTCATGGTATTCAAACGTTGAAGTGAAAAAAATAATATTTTTGAATAGAGCACATCGTGACATTCTAGTACGCGACTTGTACTTGTGATTCACAACCTACAAAAGTTGTGAAGCCAAGTTAGGACCAAGTTGTGAAGCCAACAAAATTATAAGCACTACATGTCATGAAGTATCGGGACACGACATGACTCTAGTCAAAACCATTAGAAAACAATTCCTTAGAAATCATTGCGATGGGATAGTTATATTCCAATACATGCTATGAACTTGCAGTACATGATTTATACTATATCAAACATCACAAATACATGATATAGGAGTGAGGTACGTAGGAGATCCAAAATACAAGGATATATACGCGAATCAATGTTTACAAAACATGTACCTCCAATACATGTCGTGACTATATTTTCCTATAAATACAGTAGTACAGTAGTATATTTTCTAACAGTTTCAGATGGTATTTTCTCATATTTTTCTATCCCTTAAGAGTAACCTTTCCCCTTTTCCCGTTTTACTCTGAATTAATTTTGGTTTTACATTTTTTTTATCAATCCAAGAAAGGTGTATTTATTTTTGTTCATAACATTCGAATTACCGCTCCATAAATTACCTTAGCGCATCCATTCTCATCCCTCATTGTCAATTCCTACAATGTGTTAGATTCATTTACATTTTTTATATAATGTAACCAAATTATTCAAATTTCTTATTCATCTTCTGAAAGATTCATTCCCTTTAAAAATCCAAAACACCTTTCATGATTTCAAATCAATTATAATCAATCAATGTGTCAAACATGATTTATTTTGTTAATTTACTTTCATATCCAACCATTTTGAGTAGAAAAGTAGCTTAGGGTTAGGGATCAAAAGTATATGTATCCTCATGGTTAAATATTCATCAATTATAATCTCGAATAACATAATTGGATTGTTAAATAGTAGAAAAACCAAATGATATACCAATTTTTTTTGGACATCCATGACCATAGGATTTTCAAGAAAACAAACCAATTCTTATTGAATTAGTCTAGGCTACAATCACTAACCTAGGACACTTTCTTCTAATGAATCCAAACATTATGCATCTTGGATGCTACTATCTCCTGCTCATGGAATTGTTACTTCCTAGGTAGAACTAGGTGACTTCTCCAAAGTCAACTAGTGGCCACAGTTTTCATCACATACCAATCCTTAGGACCCCTCCAAGATTTGAATTAAAGATCATATTTTACCTAGATACTTAAATTTTATCATAACCCCACCTAATTAATTAAAGTCATCCTAAACATGATATTAAACAAAATTCCAAAAAACAATGAGGTGTTTAGTAGACTCCCATATGGGAATAAAACCTGTGATCCCCCTGTGAAATAGCTTTTCCACATGGGGTTGACCCTGCAATTCTACAATACTAAACCCTTGTAGTTCATGACATTTGGTATAAATAAATTCCAATTTAACTACCACCCATTCGAAACCAACGAATCATGCATCCATGCATCAAATTATGATGATGTTACCAGGACGAATTGTTGTTTCTATGAAGTACCTTGGTTTTAAGTATTAGAGTTACCTCTCCCTCTCCATCATTATTTTGTAGTCTTTCCTGAAGCCCAGGCGTCATTTTTTTACACCAGTTTATGTTCCAGGTTCCCTTGACATAATTAGGGAACCTTGAATCAAATAAATCATTGCTTTACGATTTCGAGATAAAATGTACTTCTTTTCACATCACCGGTCAGTAATGTCTAAGAAACATCATGTTGCGGGACCCAACCCAACCAACCCCCATCAAATCATTATGGGATAACCCTCGATTTGCCTTAAAAATACAATAATTTATAATGGACTTCCATCGATCCATGGTATGACGCCATGGATCATTCTTCTCCTAATTAAAGAACGCACATTAGAGATCAAGCCTGAAATCATTCATTTGATCCAAAACATGGGACAATTCAGTGGTCTTCAGAGAAAAATACCCATGAACACATTTCCATCTTTATAGTAGTTTGTGACACCATTCACAACTAGGGAGTATCTTATGATGGTATAAGACTCTGTGTTTTCCCATTTTCATTAAGAGATAAAGCAATGGACTGGATAAACAACCATGCTCCTGAGTCGATCAAGTCTGGGGAAGATCTTTCCAAGAAGTTATAAGATTTGTATTTCCCACCAATATAGACATGGATGCACTAGAATGATATTCTCAACATCACTCAATAAGATACAAAATCTTCATGGGAAGCGTGGTATATATTGGAGGAAATTTGGAGGAAGTGTCCCCACTCTATAATCGAAACATGGATTAAGTTTTAGATGTTTTACGATGGAATGAAACATGCGGAAAGAACAATTGTCGATGTTTTTTGTGGTGGGGGTTTTATGTTCATGTCTTATAAAGTAATATGATCAGTTATAGATTATGCCTATCACAATACCATTTTTTGGAAAAGTTATTGTGGACCACCATGACTTGGCATACACTAGTTTGATGAGAATACCTGTTTAAAAGTGAAAGTAGAGGTACTAACAAAGAAATATGGATATTTTCAAATGGAGGCTACAAAACCTCAACCAGATTCCCCTTCTACTTCCTTTATGTATGTTTAGTCATGTGTGATGTGTAGTGTCCCATACATATATCATAACTACAAGGCAGGATATGAATATCAACAGGATTTTAATTATGAAAATTAGAATAAAAAAAACTAGCTATTCCAGCAAGAACACCTATCTTATCAGTAGAGGCGTGCTTTGCCGAAACCTCAAAACAAACAAGGACATTTTCAACTATGAGGTGGTCAATAACAGTTCTACAACAAATGACCACTAGGGTATCCACAAAAGAAACCCTATTACATGACAACATCAACAAATATAGCATCAAATATTGCCACAAAATATCTAAACAAGACCCCATCCACTGAAAAATTCAACCCACCCAGCCATGTTCATCAACCACCCCCATGTATCCTAGAAAACCTTTTGGATAATTTTTTCAAAACTTCTGATTAATGTATTACAACCCAGGAAATAGAAAAGAAATATTATAGAGATTGATTGAGGATCCTGGATCTTAAAATGGGTACAAATTCAAAAATGTGATCTGATATATTTCTAGGTACACTATCTAGAATCATTGATAAATACACAAGAGAAGAATCTATGGAATTATTACTGAAAATAGGAAATGTTTTGGACATTAAACACCAAAAAGAAGTAAGGCGATAGGATTTTCCTAAGAGGAAACCAATAGAAGATGAGGACGATGATGTAGCCTTTCCCACATAACCTCATGAATAATTTCCATCCAAAAATATCCAAACACCTATATAAAAAAATGAACATGACTATGTTTCCCTACATCTATACAATCCACATATTCCCTTTATTGGAGAGCAAGACATTTTTGGTTGGTGGCCCAATACAAGATGTTCCTGAATTTTTTTAGGAAGATACACATCAATATACCTATTATAGAATCCATTGACTAGATTACTATTTAATCTAAATTTCTCAAGGAATTTCTATCAAATAATATAAAAATAGAAGATCTGGGAGTCATTATTTGACCGATTAATTCCCTACTATTTTAAAATTTAATATTTCCCCAAAAAATGAGAGATCCTAAAAGTTTGTTGGTTCCCTGTGCTACAGGAGAGTGCATGATTGGAAGATAACTATGTGATATTGGATCCATCATTAACCATATTCCAATGTGTTTTTTACGCAAGATTAGTCTCCAAGAACATACAACAATAATGGTGGCATTGAAGCTATCTGACCATTTGGTAAAATATCCCAGAGTCATTCTCAAAGATGTATTGGTGGATATGAGAAAATCTATCTTCAAAACAGACATTCCAGTTCTATAATGGAAGGAGAAGGCCAAATCCATATCATTCATGGAAGAAAATTATTTGAAATAAGAAAGTGATTAATAGACATAAATAACAGATGTAAAATCTTTATAGTTGGAGAATAATAGGTAGTGTTCAACCACATTAATGATACCGAACACATAAATGATACTGTGGATTTCAACGCCATGTCTCTCACTCAGAAAGGAGATAAGTACATGAAAATTGAGGAAGAAATTTTGTATATATACTTATAAATAGAGGAGAAATCCAATTTTGAAGATGTACGCTTTATTGAACCATAGACAAGAGACACCTTGCCACGTTTAATTCCAACCTTGACTTAACCACCCCATTTAAAACTGAAACCTCTTTATAGTACAATAAGAAATCGTAATTAGGAAATTAATCCTCTATTACAATAATTATAAACATAGAACTATCTCATGCATAGGAAGAAAAAAATGGTGATGTTAAGAAAATACATAATCAATCAAATGACGGGGGAGTGGTAGACATAAATGGTACCAATCAAACCAAATACACACATAGAATCTAACACAAAGAAGATGAAACGTCACAATGGAAACCTCAAAGCCATATTATGCCACCAATGACAGAGGTATTTATGAAAGAAGTTCTGATTCTCATGGATGATGGAATATGTTTTCCAATTTTAGATAGTGAATCGGTGATCCCCCTTCAAGTTGTTTTGAAGAAAGGATGACTCATGGTAGAAAATAGAGATGAAAATGAATTGATTTCAACAGGAATTATCACTAGATGGAGAGTCTATGATAATTATATATTTCTCATTTGTGCTACCATAAAGGATCATTCTCCCTTACGCTTCATGGAACAAATTCTATAGAGTCTTGTAGGGCATGAATTTTACTATTTTGTGGTTGGATAATCAAGATACAATTAAATTTCAATTGACCATTCCGATTTCCCAAAAAGCTCATTCACATGCCCATTAGATACATTTTCGTATATAAATTTATAATTCAGAATGTGTAATTATCTAGAAAAAACATCATAAATTCCTGACACACATTTTCCATGACATTTTTGAGGAGTTCCTCAATGTATTCCTGGATGATTTCCCTATTTATGGGAGGTCATTTGATGTTTTCTTATGTAATCTAGATTTTGTTTTCAAAGGCAATGAGGAGAAATTCTATGTCCTAAATTAAAATAAATGTTACTTTACGGTTCAAAGATGAATATTCTATGGTCAAAATGTTTCCAAGGATATCATTGATGTAGATAGAACCAAGATCGAAGACATTAAAGATCTACCTGAACCATCAACTGTTAAAGGGATCAGACATTTCTTAGGCCATGTGGGATTCTATTGATATTTTGTGAAGTATTTTTCTAATGTTGCACATCCATCAAGAAAAATTCTATCTAAATATTTTTCCTTTGAATTCAAAGAGTACGTTTAGTCAGATATCAACACAATGAAGAATATTATGGTAGCATCACCAATCATTATCTCACCAAATTTAGAGAATGAATTTGAATAAATACATGATTGCAACCACCATGACGTAGGAGATGTGTAAGGATAGCACATTGAAAACACATTATGTCCAATTTATTATGTGATTTAGTCAAATAATGAAGCTTAGATCAATTACATGAATAAATAGAAAGATCTCTTAGCCATCGTGTATCCCTTCATGATGATCCATTCATACCTTGTCCTATCCAAAGTCACTGTTCACAGGGATCACGCTTCCCTCAGGTACCTGATAAAAAATAAGGAATCCAAACCAATTTTGATATTTTGGATCCTTATACTACAATAATTTGATGTTTTCATCAAAGATAAAAAAGGAATATGGAGTGTAATTGTGTACCGTCTCTCGAGACTCAATCTCCCAATAAATAATGAAGGTTATGAGGATGATATCGATGTAGATTTTTTATATGAGACCTTATCCAGTATCAAGGGTCTACCATGGTTTCTAGGTATGGATAATTATCTCTCCATGGGATTCCATCACAATGACCGCTCGTATCTGTAGAAAATGTTGTTTTTGTCGGATTCCAAGAACTACTATCTTTATAAGCCTCTTTTATTCAATCTTTGGATGATGGACATTTGAGACACTATATTCTTGAATAAAACACATACAATGTAATCGATATGTGCCACACACCACAAACTAGTGGAAACCATGGACCCAAGTTTATAGTGGACAAGATTCATTAAAGTGGACATTTTAGGAATATATTACATCAAGACATAAGGTTCTTTTACCGATGATGTGACTGATTTCATCAGATGGGAAATATAAAAAAACATGATTCCATAAAATCCAATCATGGACATTGAAGTTTTCAATGTTTGGGGAATTGAATTTATGGGACCATTCCTTACATCACATGGAAGAAACTAAATTCTGGTCATAGTTGATTATGTCTCCATGTGGGTAGAATCTGATGATAAAGATCATGACAATTGAAATTTTTTCATGGAGTATATCAGGAAGAATGTTTTCAAATGCATTGGATTTATAAGGTAACTAATCACTGATCGCATGACACTCATAACCAAAAAACCTATGTGAAAAATTATAGAATGGCATGGAATTATATACAACAATGGAACTCCCTACTGCCCAAAAAAAATTGGGCATGTCGAGTTATCAAAAAGGTAAGTGAAGCAAATTTTTGAGAAAATTGTCATCAAAATAAGGAATGATTGGATCCTAAATATGGACGATGAACTATAGTAATATAGAACTACCAACAAAACACCCATAAGAATCCACACCGTTTAGATTGATTTATGTAAAACCATGTCATCATCTAGTAGAGCTGCACCGTTCCTTCAGGGGGATCATGAAAATGAACTTGGATTCAGAAATGGCAATAGAATCATGGTTGTTACAATTAACTATGTTACAATAAATCATGATAGATACATATCATAATGGACGAATTTATAATGAAAATATGAATAAATGGAATGATATGTGAATTAAAATGCATACCTTTGTCTTTGGGAATAAATTATTATTTTTTAATTCAAGGAATATGTATTTCATCGTAAATTGTGTTTACGGTAGTCAGGTCCATACAGAGTCATTAAATTATTTCCATTTTGAACCATCAAAATCGAAGGAGATGGAAGACCACCATTTATGGAAAATTTTCAAAGGATGAATATTTTTTTTTGAACTGTTTTGTGAAGGTTGTTCCATTAGCCTCAAGTTATATTAAGATTAAATAATTTCATGCGCTCGACGTTAAAGGATTCACTGATTAGGAGGAAAAGGGGGTATGAGTTCTTATACGAGGTTTGAATAGTGTTGTATTAGAAGAGTATTGGATATGCGGGAGCTGGAGGTAAGGAAAGAGCACAAAAAGGAGAAAAAATAGGAGGTATACATTGTGTACCAATGATTCACATAGTGTACCCTTTTTCCAAAAAAACATTTTTTTCTCCATGAACATGATGTGACCAATCCGTACACATCATGTAGAGGGAAAGGTTTTTTTTTTGGAAAAATAAGGTCGTGAACTCATAGGTCACAACCTGCCACCCATCCCCCCCACCCTGGCTATCTGAATCATATGACCCCAATTCTCCCGCTCAATTGCACCCCCCTCCTCCTCCCTTGAAACCCAAGCCACTCATCTTTCTATCCTTCCACCTTGAACATGCCCAACCATTCCTCACCTTCACGCCAATGTGACCACCCTCCGATCACTCATGTGCTCCAGCCCAACCTACTCCTCATCCCACAACCTACGTGGCCTGAATTTTTTTTTTCCAATCCCTCATCCTCATCATCCTATCCTCCTCTAGCACCTCTAAATTTGCCTCAAACCTACATCAGCCTGCCGCCAAGCATCCACGTTACTCCACTGATGAGCACATGAAAACCATGCAATATTTTACCAACCCAAAAAATCATGTCAATCTTATCAAGCTAATGGAAAATACCATGTGCACCAACCAGATGTTGGACATGAATGTTCTCACCTAGTTGAATATCAATGATGTTTTCCTAATCCACTTCAAGACTCTTCATATCTATTGCATTATCAATATCTATGTGGAGAACTTTCATGAATTATTCATGGATTTTTTTACACTTTTGAGCAAGAAATGAACGTCATATGTTTCAAACAGGATGAAAGACCCCATGTGCTATATTTTACAGAATTTGGGGGCAGGTAGGGATTTTATATTGTGGAGTTCATCATTTTTGACATCTACCCACACTGAAACTATTTCCATCTTAGGAAGGTGCACCAGATTTTTGGCCATTAATTGCTCGTTACCCTTAGTCGCACTATGTACCTCGAACCATGAATTATATGGGGCTATTGGGTCTGGAATTTCATATCCAACATAGATCCATGGTGCATGGTTGGATTTCCTTTTGGGAGACATATGGAAGCATTAGGTATGTCAAGGTTCTGATTCTTGAAGCTTTAATGGGCGATCCACCTATCAACATGTCCACCCAATTTTTGCAGTACACCAATATTTATATTCATAGGAAACACGAGAAATTTATAGGTGTATCAATTTTTACAGACCTAGATAGATACATCAGAGTCTTCGATTCCATGTAGACGCTCACCTCCATAGGACCCTCAAGATGATTTGACCTGGATGCTTCACATGATAGAAATTCCGGAAAGGGAGGATGAAAACTGTTTGGGAAACAAGAGCCTAGGACCTAGCACCCTAGGAACTACCACCATCATCCACTGCAGCAGTAGACCCACCTATCCAACCACACTCTACACTCGCACCATCAACAACCATTCCTACCCCTACTTCTACCCCTACCACCATTCTGACACCCACCCTACCCACCCTTTCTGGTATCTAGATGAACTAGTTATTAATCCTCACAAACATATCCCAGTTATTCATTCATCACGACCTCACTTTAATAGATCACCCATTATCCCCCCCACCACTCACCCAAGCCAGATCATTATATTCCAACATTACCCCACCCTCGACAGTCCAGCCAGACCTACCTCCATAACTCACTGACCCCACTACTGAACATGACTTCTTAGAAGATAAGGCCTAACAATTTAAGGGGATATCCACTGAGTCCTCCCTTGTGGTACCAATTGTGGAACCAACATCCACACACATGACCTCTAAATGGATTGGTAACTCTCAACCACCCAATCCATCCCATTTGCCTACCACCACCATCCCACCATCCCACCATCCACTATAGCCACTATCCAATGAACTACTATTATTGTAGATGGTTTCCTCACCATAAAACAAGTCTCGCCTCTATGTAGTGGGATGAAACTAGAGAATATTGTTATCTGAGACCCTTGTGCTATAATTTTTCATCAATTTTGGGATTTGTTGACATTTTTTCATAGGGTTGTCTATTCATTTTTTTCATCTATGTATCCCACCATGTATACCGAACATATATATATATACATGGGATTTGGTTTTCAAATTCTTTTGTTTTTTGATTTTCATGTCTTTATCATTGGTCATAGATATTTCTATATCATCAAGAACTTCTGCAATTCTTAATGGTCCAGTTCCACCAATTGTTTTTAAAATATGAGTAATCTAACAAGTAATCGATATTATACAACAAAATCATGACCTTTACCAAGAGATCCACGAGAAGAAAACACGTAGGCCCCTGATTCCATTCTTGGCTCATTTTATTTACACACATGTAGATGCACTATAGGTAATAAAACAACCAATGAGATGATGAGAACTTGAAGATAAAACCCCTAGCAATAGTACGAGACAAAAGTGTGACTGATCTGGAGGACCCACTATAGAAATATTGGTCCAACCCTCTAGCTAAGGATGTCTACCTAGAACTTTATTGAGGAAAACTGTAGGTAATACTGTGATAAGTTTGAGTTATCATTATTTCTTCCTTTTCATTTTTCATTTTGAGTCAATCATGGTCATACATGATAAATATCTCATAATAATTGTAAAAATGATTATCTCTGCTTATTACTCTATGTACCATCCGTTTTACTCTACTATCATAATATTTAAACCTATGGACTGACATTTTATCATGTGCATAAATTTAATTCTAACCCACTTTGTAGGTAACATAGACTCAATGTTAATATAACTCATTTTTTACCAAGGTATACCACTTTCTCCAGGGAGCTCTAGATTCCCCCTTTTCAATTCTGTCAAATATTCCATTTCAAAATCAATTAACATTTCAATATGGCACCACTCCCGCATGAATCTCAAGGAATGTGAGGACACTATCTATTTCTAGGTGTGTGGGGGGGGGGCTCTGATAATTTTAATTTTGATACACTTGAATTAGAGTTTTGTTTTTACTTGTCTAGGATACATTAATCAAAATTATATGCATTCATTAAACTTGAAATTAATTATTCTAAAGTAAATTAAAGATAAATTTATGTGGAAAAATGTTAATAACCATGATTTACTCCTATTTACAATTTCTAGAATGATTTATGAGTTTATGAAATTTTTTAAAATTCCAAATCATTGAAATAATGATAAATTGATTCATTACGTAAGATTTATGCCCATTGAAATTATTATTTTTATATTATTCTTATTACCTGATTGGACTGTAATCCTTGAATTTCATATTCTTTTCTAAGAATATTCCTTGAAAAATAACTCGGCAATGTCAACCTACCTGAAGATTCAGTGAGATACTATCAAAGTGATGAATGAACATGTATGAATATAAAATGATTGAGTCACTCATTGATATCCATGTTTCCAGAGACCCACCTTACATCTATACATTGGATTTCCTATATTTTCCATTAATATCATTTCAGAGAAATATATTCCTAGACCATTTCCCTTCCTACCCAACTCCATGTATAACACAAAAGAATACCTTTGAACATGTTTGTTGAGGCATTCAGATAGAACATGATGCTTCTACTTTTAAGTGATGTATGGTGTGATTTCCCAATGACTTGGTTGCAATCCAAAAAAA
Organism: Viscum album; assembly: GCA_963277665.1. NCBI lineage: Eukaryota > Viridiplantae > Streptophyta > Magnoliopsida > Santalales > Viscaceae > Viscum > Viscum album. The sequence continues at coordinate 1,616,025,470 of OY728151.1, forward strand.
TTTTGTTTTTATTTAATTTTTTTGGTTCATTTTCAAAATAAAATAGAAAAGAAAAAATTATATGGGTTGTGTACTAGGAAGGTTAAAAATAATCATTTTCTTGACCGATGAATACCTTAAAGGATCACACTTCGTTAGAGGATGGATGTGATATCTGACCTAGACATAAATTTAGAAAAATATAAATGAAAAAGATAAAAGTAAAGGAACAGAATCATCATTATATATATACATGATATGTATATGGATGGAACCTGAGCTACAGGAGTATAGATTTCACTAACTAGAAGGAGGAACAATTTTATACTTCTCTTGCCACTTAAGCATTGCACTTTAGAGCATACCTTTATTTTGTGCCTGATTTTCACTTTTGACCCACCGACCCACATCCTCAGTGTCATCAGAACCCTCTTAATGAAGCCCTCAAGATTATTTTTCTATATTTCATTACATAATTGAGATGATAGAACCAGTGATAGTTTATGGTTAGGATAAAGTACTTTGTGTATGATCATACCTCTACTTTCATTTTTCCCTCAGTGATAAGAGAAAATCAATGAGAGTTTAGTTACAATTTTGTATATAATTTAAGGAAATCATACGAGGGTTTAATTAAAAGACTATAATTTTTTTTGAAATGATTTACTAGGATGCATGAATAACTATTTATGAAAGGTTAATTTAAAAGGTTGATTTCTTTTTCTAACACCTAATTTCAATTACTTAGACATAATGAATGTTTCTAGTTTAAGAATTTTCATATTCATTTCTGGGAATTTCATGCTTGAGGACAAGCAATTTTTCAAGAATATAGTGATTTGATAATCCAAATTTTTATATAATTTTTTTCTATCATTTATTTATAGATTTAATTTATTTACTTGATAATGCACGTAGTATATGTTCCATTTTATAGGAATAAGATTCATGGGATTTAAAGGATGAAGGGCAGAAAATTGATGATTTTTTTCCAGAACACGTTGTGACATGATAGTACATTATGTGTACTGGTGATTCACATCATGAATATGTCGGGAATCCATGTTGTGACTATGAAAATAACTTAGAATGAAGATTTGAACTCCATGTTTTGAAGTGTCATGACATGACTAGATTCATGTTAGAACCATTAGTGAAAAATCCATTTGAAATCTACGCTATGGGATAGATGGATAATGATACATGTCATGAACACCCATTACATGATGTGAACTTGGTCAAACTTCATATATCATCCTGATATGTTGATGGAACATGGGAGATACCATGTCTATGGAGATATACTTGGATCAATGGTACATGATCTATACCACCGGTACACGGCGTGTTGATATTTGCCTATAAATACAGTAGTGCAACAGAGAATTTTAGAATTGTTCCAGATGGGTTTTCTCTTATTTTGAAATAACTTATGTGTCCCCTATCCCATTTCCCCCATTTATTCTAATTTTTTTTTTGTTTTTTATATTTTTAAATCAACCCAAGATCTTTGGTTTTATATTTATTTATCAGCATCAAATTTTCACTACATCTATTCCATTTGGGCATCCATTATTGTTGTTAATCATTAATTCCATCTATGTCTTAGATTCATTTCCATGTATTATATCTATTAATTAATTTATTTAAAGTTTTTATTCAAATTTTTCATGTTTAATTCCATTTACAAATCCCTAACCCCTTGCATTATTCTAAATAAATTAAAATCAATCAACTTGTGAAACATTGTTTCTTTTGTTTATTTAATTGCACCTCGAACATTTATGAGTAGATAAATAGATTATTGGTAGGGATCATAAGTATATTTATACACATGATTAAATAATATTCAATTGTAAAATCAACAACCCTAATTGGATTTTTAATTAGGATAAAAACCAAACAGTCTATCCTATTTGTGTGAACATCACTAACCACGATATATTCATGAAAATTACCCAACAATGAATGATGTTGGTGAGGCTAAGATCAATAACATAGGTAAACTTTTACAAATGATTCCATAAAAATAATCATATTTTGTTACTATCTCTCAATCATTGAATAATTACTTTTTAGGTAGATGTATGTGACTTTACCAATGTCAACTTGCAACCTTCATTTGATTCGTAGCCAAAACATTAGGTCCCTGCCAATATTAAAATTAAATAACATATTTTACCTAGATAATCGAACATGATCCTGACTACTCACCAATTAACTGAAGTCACCCTCAGTTGGAGATTATGTAAAATCAGAATCAACAATTATTACTTGAAAGGACACCCATGGGGGTATAAAACCATTTACCCCCCTTTGAAATGGCCTTCCTCTCATGAATTTGACCCCACACATTTACTATAATATGACCTTGTAGTTAGTAATTCATGCGGTCAAGGAGTGTTACCCAAGGGCTCCAGGATTGATTTGAGGTATGGTTTGTGTCCACCACAAGCTATCGTATTAATATACATAGGTACTAATCATTCTTTCATTCCATGAATCTTTTTCAAGACCTATCGTTTTCGGTTAAACCGTTGACATGACCCTTACAAGTGATGATAGCTTTGAGAGGAGAATTGATAATCACACTTATGACGGTGGTGTAATCAGACTATTGAGGTGAGAGTTTTGGTTAGAAGATCTTGGCGGCAGCGTCGAGGAATTGCGACGTTATTTTGGGTTTGGAATGGATATCTATAGTTCATACATAGATTGACTATATTAGATAAAAGTATTGTGGTTTATCTACAACATTGGAATGAGGTTTTCCTTGTTCAGTGAAAAAGGAATCTCTAGAAATACAGTATAAAATAATGCATGGAGGGTGTAGCCGATCACTCTTGAGTTTGCTAACCTTACCCCCACAACAGCAGGAGTTTATGGTTTTCTGTTATCAAAAGGAGTGGCAGAGTGTGGGGACATCTTTTCAAAAGATGTTTCCAGGATTACATCCACAAAGGGAGATGGAGTTCATCTTTGGCTAGGTAGTACTAGTGTTTTGAACCAGATGTCTCCTGGGTAGTGGCACCCTTGTCATTAATGACGAATAAGGGGTTTCTTTCTTGTGGATGGAGAAGTGTCAGCTGAACTATAAGGAGCTGAGACAGAGACTGTCAAGTGACTCCATCTTGAGGCTACCATAAGAGGGTGTTGGGTATGTAGTCTACTGAAATGAATTAGGGACTAGTCTAGGTTGTTTCCTGGTGCATGAGTGGGTAGTGATCGCCTAAGGATCATGGGAGTTGTGGACAGCACAAACAGAACTACGCTTCTCATGACCTAGGGTCAGCAGTAGTGGACTTTCTCTGAAGTTTTGGGGAGACAACATGATGGGTGAACAGTTTACTATTTACTCTGATCATAAGAGTCTGAGGCATATAATCTCATAGAAGGACCTAAACCTAAACCATTGATGATGGCTAGAGTTCATCCAGGACTATGACCTTGAGATAATCTACACTCTTTGAAGGTTAATGTGGTAGCAGACACACTCCACAGGAGGTCTGGTATAAAGATTCTCGGTGAGGCATCATAGTAGCTAGTCGTGTTGTCTGTATCCTTCATGTGTAATGATGGTAAATCTTACCTGTAGTCTATGACTCTCACTCCCCCAATTATTCAGAAAATTTGGGGGGAACAGCTTGGTATGTTGACTATGAGGCCCTACATTCTCAGATATCCTCAGGATGGCCTCTTGAAAATTTTTATGAAGGTGGAGAGTACGTCTTTCTCTCCATAGGATGCACCATGGTACTAGTGACACTTCGAGAGGAGGTTTTCAGAGAGACCCATACATCCCCTTTAACGGTACATCCTCTCGTGGAGAAGATGTATCAGGACCTCCAACATCAGTACCTATGACCTCATATGAAGGAAGAATTGGAAGAGATTTTATCATGTTGCCTCAATTGTCAGTAAGTAAAGACTGCACAGAGCTGATAGAATTCTTATGCCTATAGAAAGTGGGAGACCATGTCTTCCTACAGGTCTCACCATGATGAGGTTTGTGGAGATTTGGCTGGGGTAGCATATTATCTCCGAGGTTCATCAGACCTTTCTAGATTCTCAAAAAAGTGGGTGAGGTGGCATACAATATATCTATTTCCCCACAGATCCACTGGGTGCATAATGTTATCCATGTGTCACAGCTGAGGAGATTCATGCATGATCCATCGCACATTATTAACTTGGGTGAGGTGAACTTTGACGATGAGGTGAATTTTACGGAGTTCCCAAAAGAGATAGAGGATTGACAGCAGTGAGTCCATTATGGAAGGTTTATCCCTCTAGTACATGTTTTGTCTGATCATGGGGACCATTAAGAGAGCACATGGGAGTGGGAGGCTCAGATTCGTGCTAAATACCATCATTTGTATATTTTTCCATTGTTTTGCATTTTGGGGATGTAAATCCCTAAGGTAGAGAGAATGTAATGTATCAAAATTTATGTATATTTTTTTTATTTATATAGAATTATTTCAAGATAGATAAATCTAACGGTGTGTGATTCCATGGCCCCGAGTTCCCAGAATGATCCGTCAATGTTTTGTTAAACATTAAATAGCGTGGTAAGATGTTTTCCTGAAAAAGTGGTATAACTTGTAAACAGTTGTTCAGATCAAAAATCCAAGGGCACTATTTCATTTAGTATGGTGGGTTTACCCTAGGATGAACTTATGTTTATTCGGTGCAGGCCTCCTGTGAGAAAACCCAAAAATGGCATAACCGTAAATAAAATTATTAAATAAAGTTAATTTTTTCCAAATGATTATTACATACGAATGGTGACTCAGATTAAAAATCTGAGACAACCGATAAGATTGTGAGGGTATTCTCTTTTTTGGAAGATAATCACATTGGCCGATGTGGGCCACCAGTTAAAGTTAGTTTTTGGCCATAAATAAAGTAATTAAGTGATAATTATTTTATTCTAAATTCTATAACTCGTATACGGTAACAAGAATTTTAAATATTAGAGTACCGTTGAGTTTTTTGGGGTGTGTTCTACATAGGGATAGCCTAATCATTGTCATCATGGGTCTAGGGTGAACATCATGAATTTATTGAACTTTTTTTAAGGTACGTTCAGTAAACACATGAGAAGCATTTTATAACATTTGAACTAGTGCTCAGATTAAAAATATGAGGGATCTATTGAATCCACTGCACCGAGATTCTCTTAAGGGGTACATTAATTTGACAACAGTAGGTCTGGATAAAAATTTATGTTTCTGGACTTTTTAAAAGAAAATAAAATAAAATAACATTATTATTTTAAATTCATTCTTATCCTCCAATGGACATGCAGAGTATGGGTTCTGTGGTGAGTCAATCCATTAAATGGCGTGAACCATTAATCTGAGCAACAATAACATTGGGAAATTAGGAAGGATCCTAATTAATGATCCCTCATTAATTCCTTGTGTCGTTACTTACCCTCCCCCTCTCCTATTTATATGGATCTTGGGGAGGGGTGTCTGTAACACCCTGACCCCTCCAGACTGGAGGCAATTCATTACATGTTATATTATCATTGTTAGAAGGAATGAACATCTCGAAGGAACAATCAGTTTAGTAGTCTTGAATAAACTAGATAATAAATGTAACTCAAATTACAATGGAAAATTTCACAAAATACAATACATAACAAAAACTAAAGACAGATTCCACCAGAACACAATAAATGATCTCTTCTTCATAACCAATTGAAGTTAAACAAGTGAAATGGGTTAGATCAAATTCTCAGCAAGGGTTACAAATTTTGGAATCGTGAATCAATAAAAACATAATTGTAAAAAAATTTACATAATCAAAATGGCATGGTGAATAAATGAATAACTCACGCCATTAATAAACTGAGAATGAAACTGCATCCATAGATTTTATCATATTTAAAACCTCATGGATGATAATAACTGATAATTAATTAAGGGAATGATTATTATTTGGACATCACGTATCATGATCATGATACCATAATACCATTAAAAATGGTTTAGTTCTATTGGTTGAAACCCGTCTGATTTTTTGGAAACAAACTCGAAGGGTTTGTCCCCAACAGATTTGTCTCATGAGACCTACTGATGCATTGAGTGGATGTAGAGAGCCCCAACCACCTCTGCATCCAAATAATTATTTATACATCTATTCAATATAAGATCAATATGAAATTATTTTATCTTTATATAATAGAGAATACATATTCATCAATATTTCCATAGTTAAAACAAAATTCAAAATAAATACCATATGTAATGTTTTATACAGCTTAGACAACAATCATATCCATGGTATGAGAATATGGATATTTAAATAGAATATAATTTCAATTGAAAATTTATCTCAAATGGGAAGTAGGTACACCACATCAGAATGATTTGGCGCACAATACTTTGCTAGTCACAACGAAGTGAAAATTGTGACCTAGCTCGTTATCACGTTGTATTCAATTGAGTCGTATGAACAAAAGTTAATAAAAAAAATTATAGAATAGCATTAATATAAATAGAATCATGATAACATATATCAAATTGTTGTACACCTATTCAACATATAAAAAATAAGAGCAGAGTAATAGAAATCCCCAAGAATTGAATGTGAGATGAGAAAACCCCTTACAAACATTTTGACATGGTAACAAGTGTTATTGAGAGGGATTAATGAGAGGTAAAGGGGTATTGAATTATTTATATGTCCCAAGGGAAATATGGGGGAGGTGAAAAAACATACCCAATTATTTTTAATTAAAAATATAAGGGCACAACATAGGGGATATTATTGAACAAAATTGAGAGAGATGATCCCTTACCTTATGCTCGAAGGTGTTCTTGATAGTTCTTAATTACCTGAATACTGAAATTTAGCTTCATTAATTAATAATTATTGAACAACATATAGATGTAATTTATATGTTATTACCTTATTTGGTTCATTAATTAACTTTTTATGGGTTTAAGAGATTCAATTTAATTGTTTTGGTAGCATTTTCTTCTACGGTTTTCAGGATATGTTTACTTGTATTCCTGAACGAATATTTGTTGGAAATGAGGTTAAGCATCCAGAATTGTTAGTATACACAAATATTGACATTAAATAGATATAAATGATGTTATAATTATTCTGTTTATATAACATGGGGATGAATCATTCGATGAGTTAAAAATAAATGCTTGGATTTGGCTTGGCTGTTTTGTGAAAAATAAAATTGTTTTGTATTGTTATTCCATATTATGAATTTGTAAAGATTACAAACACTAATCCAGATAAAATATGTATATAATGAACAGGTTCAACCATTGAATATATTTAACGACCAGTATTGAATATAGTAAGGAAAATTGGAAACCTGTCATCCTTGATTGTAATAAATTGACACATCTCAGATGGTGTTTTCATTTATTTTATAAAAGAAGGGGAAAGGGAGATTATGATGAAAAATTATATTAGTAAAACAAAAATACAGTACACGTAATGTATAGAGTTATCATGGAATTTGGATGAGGGGAGGTGAGAATATAGAACAAAAGAATGGAACTTTGTAAAATAAATTGAATGAAAATAAAATAGAGGTTCATCTATTGAGTACTCCTTGAGAATCTTGTTAAGGGATTTGTTTTTGGACTTTTGTGAGTCCATCACTTATTGGACGTGGGGAGAGGGCTTGGGAAGATTATTTATCAGAATTTATGCATGGATTGAAGCTTCAGTGGTGTGGGAGGAAGATGGGGTGAATGATGTGTTGGATCGAATATGTAGATGTATATGTGTATTAGATAGAACAATACAAGAGGGGGTGAATTGTAGGTTTAAAAACATTATGTTTAAACATTTCATAGATTATTATAAAAGATCATAAACTAATATAATTCACAACAAAGACAAACAACCACAATTGTATTGAATATAAAAGTATGATTTGATGTAATACTATAAGAAATGTAAAGTAATTGTATTCAATATGAATATAATAATCAGAGTAATACAACAGTGAAGGATTCTACCATAAATCATATAGAATCAATCGATACAATATGTAACAGTATGATTGTAATTGAAACAATTACAAATGAATATGGAATGAAGAAAGTAAACAATACAATTCAATTTCTAAAACAAACAGTAGCGGAAATGTAAAAGTATTACAATTATTTTGACCCAAAGAGAAGGGTTAACCTTTCACTTAGGATAAGAGGTCTATATTACCACCACCTTGGTAAGCCCTCGATACGAGGATCAGAACGTCTGTCTGCCTATCCCTGGCAGCCCTCTATATGATGATCGGTTGGTCTGTCTACCTATCCCCGGCAGCCCTCGATACGATGATCAGTTCGTCTGTCTGCCTATCCCCGGCAGCCCTCGATTTTGTAGGTAATCGGCACCTCTGTCTTTAAATTACTTGAAATCCCTCGATACGATGATTGGTTGCAAAATCCACAAATAAATCACTTATAGAAATACACAAACTAAGAACGAGCCGTTCACATTTTGTAGTTCCAAGGCTTTCGCACAAAGTAGGAGAGAAGTCACAGTGTCTCTCTCAAGAACTTGATAATAGAAAAGTCTCACACACATGTATGTATTATTGTCTTCAAATGACCTCCTATTTATAGGCCTCATGTTCCAATTGTCATATTTCCTCCAACGGTCATATTTCTCCAGAAAACTCGAAGGGACTTGGACACCTGACATTATAACGGTCATATTGAAACAGAAAACACGACATCGTTTTGGTTAGTTTATAACAAACACCATGACACCATATTGGTTAAATCAAAAGATATATGAAGATGATAAACATGAGTACGATTAATATGAAACGTATTTTTGACTAAGAACCAAAACAATAAAGTAATGAAAGCAATGTATGAGTACTATATGTATTACTGTGTAATGTTTTGAAATGATACAAAGTGAGTAGATTTATAAGACTTAGTATGATTGACAGAGTCAATACAATTTCCAGTCAGTATGAAAATTATAGTTAGTATGATCAGTATGGTCAGTACGATCAGCATGGTCAGTACGATCAGGATGGTCAGCACGATCATCATGGACAATACGATCAACATGGTATGTAAGATCAACATGGTCAGTACGATCAGCATGGTCAGTACGATCAGCATGGTCAGTACGATTAGAATGGTCAGTATGATAAACATGGTAAAAGACATTTGTGATTTCCAAACCAAGATATAAATGTCAAAAGATAACTTTTGACTCCAAAATCTCCCCCTTTTTGGAAAACACAAATCACAAAGTAAAAACAAAAAAGAAATACTTATCTCCCCCTGAGTTATTGGAAACTCTTCTGAATTTAAAATTGAATAAAACTAACTCCCTCTTAGGTATGTATTTTCCTAAGGATTTTATTCATAGATTTTACTTGATTTAGAGTTGTGCTTTAAATCATATCCCTTTTTGAAAAACATTCTCCCCTTTGTGATTTACAAAAGGAATGGGGTAATCTTTTAGTTTCCTGAAAGAGTTAGAGAAAGGAAAAGCAAGACAAAGGATAACATAAATCTCATTACGATAACAAAAGTTTAGAGAGTTTCATGAAAAAAATACAACAGTCATTTGTTTTCTCTTTACTTTTACTTCATTATCAATTCATGAATAAAATATTTCATATTTTTGATTTCCTTCTTGTCTTCAGATATAGAATCACCCTGAGATTTAAGAAGCTCTTGTTGGTCAGCAAAATGCTCATCCTGATTCTTGATGGTCTCCTCCTGGACTCTGATTACATCTTCAAGAGTATCAATTCTATTTTGTAAATTCTTGTTGTCTTTGGATTACACAGAATTGTGTTTCCTCAACAAGACTAATTCATCTTTGGAGGTTGAAACCTTCGAAAACTCATACTGAAAATAATTCATTCTGTCTTGTAACTCTTTCACTGAAGGAATATCAGCTCCATGAGTTTCCTGATTCAGTATTTCAATAGTTTCTTTGTCAAGTTTATTGAATGCAATTGAAAGATCATTTGAAAGTATTCTTAAGTCTTCAATTGACACTTCATGATCATTCACTGAGATTTCTGTTTTGTATGACCATTTGGTCATGTTTTTGCAAGCCTTCTTATGAGCAGCCGGACTTTCATATAGAACATTCAAATCGGCTTCCACTAACAAATGTTTCTTTCTCAATTCCCTTACAGATCCGAACTTCGTTCTCTGATTGTCAGTGAAAAATCAATTTCCCCTTCTAGCATGGGGAAATATGGAATATTATTTTCAACCCTCCTTAATAAATCAACAATGTAATCACTCATCTTGAGAGAGATTGTATGTTCTGAATCAGTATCTTCATCGTACGAATTCAGTTCATTTGATCTGCTTGAATCAACAACAGGTTGTTTTCCTTGTGCTTTTTTTCTCCTTTCTTTCTTCTTTTATTTTATCTCTGATGATAATAACTTTTTCAGTATGAGAATATTGAGCACCTTTCTTTGCTTGAGAAGAAATTTTATCCGGAGTTTCAAAAGATTCAAAAGGTGCTTGATCGTCATGAGGAACTTGTTGAATACTTTCACTCTACTTTTGGTAAGATTCCTCTCTATTATTTTTCGAACATTGAAGGAATTATAAAATAAAATATCCTTCCTCTTCTTCAACATCTTGTATTTATTCCAACATCTGTTTCTCTTTTTCTTTCTCTGGAAGACTCTGTATGATAGGTTCTTGATGTACATTGTCCGTTTGTTGTGCACTAGCATCCTCAACCATTTTCAGGACATTAGAGATATCAAACCCTTGAGCCATTCTTTTCAAAATAGTCTTCTTTTTCTTTTCACCTTGAAGGGTTTCCTCTACCCTTATTCTTTCTGAAAAAGCTTCAGCTGGGTCAAGACCAAACTTCGGTTCACCTTATTTTTTCTGTTCTATATCTTTTCTCCACTTGGCCACAACCTCCTTATTGTACTTCGGATTCTTTTTAGGATTTGAACTGGTTTACGGATCTGACTTTTTAGAAGCACCAACAGAAGGATTGTCTTTGACAGGCATAGGTGCCGATTGATTCTGAGCCGAATCAGCTTTAAAATCCTTTACAAAAAGCATTGAATTCTGATCAAAACAAATATTCAACTTTTTCAATGTGCTCTTACTAATCCAGGATGTCTTCAAGTCTACCAAATTTCCATTCAAAGGAATATTACAAAACTTCAAGCTCTCGAGAATGATCTTTTTAAGAATAGCTGGATACATAATCAATTGGGATTTGATTTCTCCTAACTTGGCATTCTTAATTGATTCAATGATGTATCCCATGAGATTTACTTTTCTCATGTTGACAAGATAATCGAACATGAAAATACTCGAATCCTTCAAAGTCTCTCTATCCCCTTTCCTTGGGATAATAAAACCTTGCATCCACAGCGTCACAAACCTATTATCTGGAGAAAGATGAGCCATGTTCCTCTTTTCTTCATTTATAATAAACAAAGACTTTTCAGAACATTCTTTGTTAAACGTACCAACATCCTCTGGTAGTTTCTAAGATGGACAGAAGGAATCACCTTCTATTTCAACATTTATAAAATGGGATTCTTTCTTAACAGCCATAGATAAATTTCTATCGTACACATCAATTTTGATAGTTATGATCTTATCAAAAGATACGGTTTTGTAGAACTGACTGACTTCATCATTAAGAACAAGATCTTGAGAAACAGTTTTTTCATCCCATAAAAGCTACCAGCCTCGAAACAAAATGATTCATATGATTGTAGAATTATATGAATCGAAAAAGTCCTGATAAAGTAACCTTTCTCTGAAAAATTCTTTGTTGGAAAATGTCTTTGAATACATTTCGGCGGGAGTATTAGTAGAGGACTGAGACATATAGGTGAACCCGCTTGAAAGATCATACGGAGACTTAAATCAATGGTGCAGAGCTTCACCACAAATCCTGAAAAACCGTTGTGGGTTTGGAAATGGGGGTCTATTTATAGGTGAAAAAATAATGACCATTGATCTTCTACCATTGAGATTTAGAAGAAAAGAAATCAATAGATAGGATTAAAATGAGAGAAAAAAAAATTTAAAAAATGGAAAAAAAAATCACCTGCCGGAGATCGTAAGGACATTTTTTGTTTAGATAGTATTAATAGTGAAAGAAAAGACAATCGTATGAAGAAAATGAATACCATAAATCGTCATACTGATGGAAAACAAAGTCGTTACAATGAAATTACATGTATATGAAAAATAAATTCATTACCTTGAATGGATGTGCCTATGGAAAAGAAATTCATTACCATGAACGGACATGCTGATGGAAAAGATATTAATTACCATGAACGGACGTGCGGATGGAAAAGAAATTCATTACCATGAACAGACGTGCTGATGGAAAAGAAATTCATTACCATGAATGGATGTGCCAATGGAAAAGTAATTCAGTATGATGAACAGACGTGTCGATGGAAAAGTAATTCATTACCATGAACAGACGTGCCGATGGAAAAGTACTTCATTACAATGAACGGACGTGATGATGGAAAATAAGTGATTAAAACTATAACTAATCAATCAATATGATAAACAAAAAAGAAAAAATAGTCAATACGATAAACAGAAAAGTAAAAATAGTTAATAGGATAAACAGAAATAGTCAATACGATAAATAGAAAAGTAAAAAATAGTCAATACGATAAACAAAAAAGTGAAAAAATAGTCAATACAATAAATAGAAAAGTAAAACAAATAGTCAATATGACAAACAAGAAATAGTCAATATGATAAACAGAAAAGTAAAAAAACAAAAACCAGGATAATATACAGATAAAAATAATATCATGTAAAAAAAAGTTCTCCCCCTTTTTAAGAGGAGTTTTTTTAATGTAAGGAGAGGTAGAAAACATGAAGTATATATGAATGATTAATTTAAGGTAATCATCCCTAGATTCTGTTTTATAAACTCAAATCTATCGGAAGGTAATGGTTTCTTATAAATGTCAGCAAGTTTTTCTTGCGTTCCGATGAATTGTAAAATAATATCTCTTTTTTGTGTGTGATCCCTAAGAAAGTGATGCCTAATATCTATGTGTTTTTTATGAGATTGATGTGCTGGGTTTTTACTAAGAGCTATAGCACTAGTGTTATCACATAGAATTTGGGTTTGGGAAAAACTCAATCCCTAGTCCGTGAGTGTGTATTTCATCCATAACACTTGAGCACAACAACTTCTAGCGGGTACATATTCAGCTTCAATAATGGAAAGTGCTACTGAGTGTTGTTTCTTGCAGGACCAGGAAACCAGATAATCTCCTAAGAAATGACATGTTCCAGATGTACTTTTTCTATCCATTCTACATCCACCAAAGTAAGAATCTGAAAAACTTTTAAAACAAAATCATTTCCAGAGGATTAAAGGAGTCCTAATTCCATAGTGCCTTTCAAATACCGAAATATTCTCATTATAGCTTTTAAATGATACTATTTTGAATTAGATTGGTATATTGCACATAAGCATACAGAAAACATTAAGTCTGGTCGACTAGCTGTCAAGTATAGTAAACTTCCTATCATACCTATAAAAATTGTTTGATCTGCTGGTTTCTCAGTTTCATCAAGATCAGGTGTATTTGAGGTACTAATTGGAGTGCTAATACATTTAGTATTGTTGTAACCATATTTTTTGAGTAAATCTTTAATATACTTATGTTGAGATATATATGTTCCTTTTGTTTTTTTAGAAATTTGAAAACCTAAGAAGAATGTTAACTCACCCATTATACTCATTTCAAACTCAGATTTCATTAAATTTGAGAAAGAATCAGTTAAATATTGGTGAGTTGATCCAAATATGACTTCATCAGCATAATTTTTAACAATAAAAACATTTTTAAATTCCATTTTTACAAAAAGGGTTGGATCCGCTGTACCTTTTGCATTATTGTTTTGTAAGAGAAATCATGTAAGTCTATCATACCATGCACTAGGGGCTTGTTTAAGACCATAGAGAGCATTGGTAAGTTTAAAAAAATGATTTGGATGTTTTGGGTCTAGAAAACCAGGGGTTTGTTCGAAAAACACTTCTTATTGAACAAAACCATTTAGAAAAGCACATTTCACATCCATTTGAAATAGTTTGAAAATAAAGTATATTGCAGAGGCTAATAGAATACGAATAGATTCAAGTCTAGCTACTGAAGCATATTTTTCTTCATAGTCTATTCCCTCTTGTTGATTATAGCCATTAGTAATAGGTATTTCTTTATTTCTTACAATGGTTCCAATTTCACCACATTTATTTCTGAAAACCCATTTTACACCGATTACAGTTGTTTATTTAGTTCTTTCAACTAAAGTCCAGACATGGTTCCTTTCAAAGTCATTTAGTTCATCTCTCATTTCTTTAATCCAATCTTCATCACCTAAGGCATCACTTGGACTTTTAGGTTCGGATTGTGAAAGAAAGGCAAGATGTTCTATTTTATTTCTTAATGAATTTTTGGACCTTATAGGTTGATTTACATCAAAAATGATATTATCACTGGGATGATTATTAAGAAACAATTTATTAGGGTTTTCTAAAACCTGTTCATAAACATATGGTAGAAATTATTCTGGGGTAAAAGTTTCATGAACATTTTCCTTATCAGAAGAACCTTCTAATAGACGGTGATGGACATTTTTAGAAAACACATCCGAGGATGTAGTTTGGGATTGGTTTAAAACAAAAGGATTAGTTTCATCAAATTTAATGTGCACCGTTTCCTCAATAGTAGAAGTTTTTTTATTGAAAACTCTATATGCCTTAGAAGTTGTAGAATATCCTAGAAAGATTCCTTCGTCGGATTTTGGTGCGAATTTGTGTAGATTATCTTTAGTATTCAAAATGAATACTTTGCACCCAAAAACATTGAATTATGAAACTTTAGGTTTTCGGTCAGTCCATAATTCATAAGGTGTTTTATTAAGAAATGGTTTGGTTAAAACATGAATTATAGTATAACAAGAAGTACTGACAGCTTCAGCCCAAAAGTGCTTAGCAATTGAGTTATTCACTCAACATGGTTCTTGTCATTTCATGAGGAATACGATCTCTTATCTCAACAATTCCAATTTCTAAGGACTTCTTGGAGCTGAGAAATTGTGAGTAATACCTTTCTTACTATAAAAAGATTCAACGTCTGAATTTTGAAATTCACCACCCTAATCACTATGAATAGTTAACAATGGTAGGTTTTTCTGATTTTTATCTTGGGATCTAAAGCTTTTGAAATAATAAAAGGCTTCAGATTTCATTGTTAGAAAATAGACCCATGTAAATCTAGAAAATTCATTAACTAAAAAAAATTCATAGTATTTTCCTCCAATACTTCCAGTTTGTGAAGGACTAAAAAGATCCATATGCACTAGCTATAATGCATTAGAATTTGAAACTTCACTAATTGATTTAAAGCTAGTTTTTTTTCTTACCAAATTGAAAAGGATCACAGACATTTGAAGAATCATATCTAAGGTCCGGTAGTCCCTTCACAAGTCTTTTCATTAAATGTTTACAATGGTTTCTTAGGTTGCAGTGTCCTAATATTCTATGTCGTAGCCATGATTGGTCTTCTATTTCACTTAAGCAGGGTAAATTTTGACTCCTGAGGTCTTCTATGTTAACAGGGTATACATTCTCTTGCCTATGGTTGGACAAAATGAACTCATCCTTGGAATTGTGAACTAGACACTTGTCATTTATAAAATTCACAAGGAAACCTTCATCACATAATTGACTTATGCATATGAGATTGTGCATAAGACCATTAACAAACAAAACATTTTAAATAAGAACTTTTCCAAGAAAAACAATATTACCTATTCCAACAATTTTCCCTTGAGAAATATCTCTGAAGGTAACCTTTCCACCTTTTGTTTTGACAATATTTTCAAATAAATATTTGTTTCCCGTCATGTGTCGAGAAAAACCACTATCTATGTACCAAATGTTGTTGTTGGTACACTTTTTATTTTCCTGAAAAAGAAACAATTATTTTTTCGGAATCCAAACATGTTTGGATCCAGAATGGTTAGATAAAAGAATTTTAGGATTCCACATTTGTTTTGAAAAATGAGCTTTATGAAATCCAAAATAATGAGTTCTATTAAGAGAACAATCTCTTTTCCAGTGTCCTCCACATTGACACTTAGAAAAAAGGGGTATTTTGAGGAAAAAATTAGTTATTACTAAACACTAGTTTAGAATGAGTATATCCAATACCAGAATGATTCCTCAAAGGTCTAATTTTATAATACATTTTATCAAAGTTCACCTTTCCATATGTAAAGTATGATAAAAAAATTTCAAGGAAAAGAACTCTGACTTTAGTCTCAAAACTGAGTTCTTATCCTCCAAAACATTTGATTTTGAAATACTGTTAGGATCTAAAACATTTTTCTTAGAAATTACATTTTCAAGATCCTTAGAAAGTTTATCCTTATCAGATTTGACTTTCTCAAAGGTTTTTAAAATACTTTCAAAATCAGAAGTTTTCATATCAAGATCATTAGAGAGATCTGATACTTCTTTGTAAGAATTGAAATTCTTGAGTTTTCATTATCAATCTTTTTCATGAGTTTAGAATTTTCATTCCAAAGTAACATAGAAAACCTATATAATTCTACAAAAGAAGGTAAAGAATAATCTTCTAATAATGAATACACATATGAAGATTTATAATACGTATTATCAGTATAATTCACATTTAAAGAATCATTTGTAATAGCTTCATCATTGTGTACCTTAGCCATGAGACAATGATCTTCAATTGGTAGTCTGGCTATAAGTCCAATATTTCTTTGTCCTTAGGAATCATATTCAAGAGACTTATCTGATGAATCACTACCGCTTGCACTCCAAGTATCATTTTCCTTCAAGACTTTCTTTGTTTTTGTCTTGTAATACTTTTTCTTATTCCTTTCAGAATGTTTCCACTTTATATATTTTCTCCTCAGTAAAGGAATATCAGGCCTTATATGTCCCACTTTCTTACATTCGTAACAAGTTACCTCTGAATATTTATTGTCCTTCCTATCTGTCTTTATAAATATGTATTGGAAGTCTTTCTTTTCCACAATCTTGTTCATTCTTCGAGCAAGAATGGCTAACTCATCATCTGAAAGATCACAATCACCTGAATCAGACACAACAGCTTTCTTAGCTTTGGATCTTGTTATCCTTTCAGGTATTTTCGCTTTAGATGTAAAAGCTACACTTCCATTCCCATTTTTCTTCTTGTTGAAATCAGCATCTCTCTTCATTCTTGTCTCATGCTGTAGAAGAGTTCCAAAGAGTTCATCAAGAGTAATTTGGGAAACTTTTCTATTTTCATCAATAGATGTCCTTTTTGATTCCCATTCATTTGAAATTATATCAATAATATTATGTACAAGAGCTTCATCATCAAGACCTTTTTCTCCCAGAGATTGTAAGTTGTTGACAATTGTCATAAATTCTTGTTTCACATTACATACCGACTCACCATAATGAAAAAGAAAACCATGATACTTTGCTCGAAGCATTGCTCTTCTTGTTTCTATAACCTTGGATGTACCAAAATGTGTGACTTCCAATTTCTTCTAAATACAGTTGGCGGCTTCACAAGAAGATATCTGGCTGTCTATATTCCAGGTCATAGAACATAGCAAAGTATTTTGTACCTTGTAATTCAGTTGATATTCTTGCTTCTCTTGAATATTGAAAGTACCGACTTCTTTGTCAGGAATTTTTAACATCCAGTAAGCATAATAAAATTTTCTACACCAGTTTTGATAACAAATGTATTCATTTGATCTCTCCAGTACTCATAATAGTTACCATCAACGATAGGTGGTCTAGAAGGATTTAGATTGTCAATTGACCCAATATTAATTCCTTCCATCTAATAAAACAAAATCTTTTCCACTTCCACACGTTTGTCCAGTAAATAGTTTAAATAGTAATATAAAAGAAATAGAGCTAGTAAAACAAATCAGTGGAAACCTAATTTGATACCAATTTTTGGATCAAATATGTAGATGTATATGTATATTAGATGGAACAATACAAGAGGGGGTGAATATTAGGTTTAAATACATTATGTTTAAACACTTAAGAGAATAATTTAAAAGATCTTAAACTAATATAATTCACAACAAACACAAAAAACCACAGTTGTATTGAATATAAAAGTATGATATGATGTAATACTATAAGAAATGTAAAGCAGTTGTATTCAATATGGATACAATAATTAGAGTAATACAATAGTGAAGGATTCTACCATAAATCATATAGATTCAATCGATACAATATGTAACAAAATTATTGTAATTGAAACAATTACAAATGAATTTGGAATGAAGAAAGGAAACAATACAA
Source organism: Viscum album (assembly GCA_963277665.1). Taxonomy (NCBI): domain Eukaryota; kingdom Viridiplantae; phylum Streptophyta; class Magnoliopsida; order Santalales; family Viscaceae; genus Viscum; species Viscum album. The sequence goes on from OY728151.1 coordinate 1,616,043,809, forward strand.
TTCCCTTTATAAAACATACAACAGAAGAAATGTAAAAGTATACCAATTCTTTTGACCCAACGAGAAGGGTTATCCTTTCACCTAGGATAATAGGTCTGTCTTACCACCACATTTGTAAGCCCTCGATACGATGATCGGTACAACTGTCTGCCAATCCCTAGCAGCCCTCGATATGATGATCGGTTCGTCTCTCTGCCTATCCCCGGCAGCCCTCGATACGATGATCGGTTCGTCTGTCTGCCTATCCCCGACAACCCTTGATTTTGTAGGTAATCGGCACCTCTGTCTTTCAATCACTTGAAAGCCCTCGATACGATGATCGGTCGCACAAATCACAATTAAAGGACTTATAGAAATACAAAAAATAAGAACGAGATGTTCACATTTTGTAGTTTCAAGGCTTTCCCACAAAGCAGGAGAGAAGTCACAGTGTCTCTCTCTAGAACATGATAATAGAAAAGTCTCACACATATGTATGAATTATTGTCTTCAAATGACCTCATATTTATAGGCCTCTGGTTCCAATGGTCATATTTCCTCCAACGGTCATATTTCTCCGGAAAACTCGGAGGGACTTGGACACCTGGCATTATAACGGTCATATTGAAACAGAAAACACGACATCGATTTGATTAGTTTATAACTAACTCCACGACATCGTTTTGGTTAAAAAATGATATTTGAAGATGATAAACATGAGTACGATTAATATGAAACGTATTTCTGACTAAGAACCAAAACAAGCATGTAATGAAATCAAAGTATGAGTACTATAAGTATAACCGTGTAATTTTTTGAAATGATACAAAGTGAGTAGATTTATAAGACTTAGTATTATTAACAGATTCAATACAATTTCCAGTCTGTATGAAAATTTTAGTCAGTACGATTAGTATGCTCAGTATGATCAGCATGGTCAGTATGATAAGCATGGTGAGTACGATCAGCAAGGTCAGTATGATCAACATGGTCAGTATGATCAGCATGGTCAGTACGATCAGCATGGTCAGTACGATCAGCATGGTCAGTACGTTCAACATGGTCAGTACGAGCAGCATGGTCAGTACGATCAGCATGGTCAGTACGTTCAACATGGTCAGTTTGATCAGCATGGTCAGTACTGTCATCATGGTCAGTATGATAAACATGGTAAAAGACATTTGTGATTTCCAAAACATGATATAAATGTCAAAAGAGAACATTTGACTCAACATGGTGGTTTATATAATTGAGGGGAGAGGGTATTTCTCTATATTATATTCATTAATTTATAATTTCTCCACAAGACAGGGAATATTGATTCATCCTGGTCAAATAATAGTAACTTTATCTTGTGAATCCGAATCAACTTGGCTTACATCAACATAAAACCACACATGACTCTATAATTAGTGTATTTAGATTATTTTGTACATTATGGCATTTCACTGTTCATAAAAATTCAAGTATTTTAGAAAACATTACAAAAACTCACCATATCCATTTTTCAACATGTTTAATCTAGAAATGAAGTCCATTTTCCAAAAATAATTTTTTAAATATGATTAATTAAATATCTAATTAAAATCATTATTTTATCAAAAAATTTAAACACGTAAAATATTTATCTTTATTTTAATGGTTCCAAAATTTATTTATACATTAATGGGTATGTATACCATTCATAATAGTCATATTACTATTCATAAGGGTAAGTTACTATCCATAACGGTAGGTCAATGTTCATAATAGTTGGTTATTATTCATAAGTGTAGATTACTATTCATTTAATATTATGTTAATTCTATCAGACTCTAAATACCATCGTAAACACAACCGTGTATGTTAAATTTTCTAAATTCAAAACACAGAAGTGGAAAATGTAAGCTTAATGGCTAGGATATGAAAATATCTTAAATAACCTAGTTTTGTTTCAAAAAAACTTAGTTCTTTATGAAATATAGGCTATGAATAAAATATATTTAAGAGAAACATAACATTAAATGTTTTGGGTGCTACATTATTCCCTCCTTCATAAATTTCATCCTCCGAATATTCATTTGTTAAGCCCAAAAAAATGATTTGGGGGGTTATTGTTCATAACATACTCAGGTTCCCATGTTGCCTCCTCCATGTTCTGGTTTCTCTAAAGAACCTTTACTGCACAAGTTGTCTAATTACTCAATACATTCCCCCTTATTTCAATAATCCCAATAGGCTTTTCACAGTATAACAAATCAGGTTCTAGTTCTATTTATTCATTGGTGAGTACATGAGTTGGGTATAGCTTTTATTTATTCAATAACGACACATGGAAGACATCATAAACTGTGGATACACTTGGAGGCATTTCTAAATGGTAAGCTACATCTCTGATTCTTTCCTGGATTTCGAATTGTCAGATGTACCTCAGGCTCAGTTTCCCTTTCTTACTGAACCATAAGTAATATTTACTTGGAGATACTGTAAAAAAGACATGATCTCCCACTTGTAATTCCAAATATTTTCTTTAGATGTTAGCATAACTCTTCTCCCTACTTTGGGATGCATTAAAATGGGCGTGATTTGTCATTACCGTTGTCATGCTCTCTTCAATTTGTTATGGGCCTATAAATTTTCTCTCAGCAAAATTGTCCCAACAAGTTGGTGTTAGACATCTTTTTTCCATATAATGCTTCATATAGATCCATTTTAATACTATAATGGAAACTATTGATGTAGGTAAATTCCAACAATGGAAATTATTGATCCCATATACCATGGAATTCAAGAGAGAATGATCTCAGCATGTCCTCTAGAGATTTAATGATCCTTTCATACTGTCTGTCAGTTTGGGGGTGATAAGTAGTACTCATATGAAGCTCAGTATTTAAAGCCATATGGTGAATTTTCCATAGTTTTGATATAAACTCGGGGTCTTAATCGGGAACAGTCGATATAGGTGCACCATGATGTCTTACAACTTCATTAGTATAAAGCCTTTCCAGGCACCCAATTGGTAAATCCAATCTTATAGGAAGGAAATGTGCTTATTTTGAGAGACGATCTACAATTACCCATATCGCATCATTTCATCTAGGTGTCCTTGGTAGTCCAGTGAAAAAATATATCGTAATCCCATACAACATCCACATAAGAATAGGTAGAGGTGGCATCACTCCTCTAGGATGTTGTCTCTATGCCTTCACGGGTTGACAAACTAGACACCTTGACTCGTAGTCCCCAATTTCACACTTTATATTATCCCACAAAAAAACATTCCTTCAGATATCTATACATTTTTTTGCTACCCATGTGTATAAAGAAATTTAAGCTATGAGCATAGTCTATTATTTTCATTTTTAGATCAGGTACTGATAGGACACATTACCTCTTACAAAACATCTAAACTCCTTCCTCATACACGATGTCTTCCAATCTCCCATCCTTCACAGTAATAATTTTTTTGTTCAGATTCTCATAAAAAAATTAAGAGCTTCTTATCTTCTCTAATAATGATGGTTTAGTAATAATTTGAATGAGTAAAGATGTTTCCCCTTCCTTAATAACTACCATATCCATCTTCAGTAGATCCATGAATATAGTATCTCTTCCAATCCTCATTTGGGTCAGGATTCCATGATCTTTCCTATTTAATGCATCTACCACCTTATTTTCCTTTCCATGGTGGTAGTTTATTGAACAATCATAATATTTGAGTAACTCAATCCATCTCCTTTGCCTCATGTTGAGTTCTTTTTTTGTGAAAATGTATTTCAAACTCTTATGGTCCATATAATCTCACATCAATCTCTGTAGAGAGAATATATCCATATTTTGAGTGCAAAGATTACGACTGATAACTCTAGATCATGATTTGGATAATTTTTCTCATGAGTCTTAAAATGTCTGGATGCATAAGTAATAGCATTATAATTTTGCATAAGGACGCATCACAATCAATTCTTTGATGCATCATTGTAAATTACAAATCCATCACTTCCAAATAGAAGAGTCAAAATTGGTGCATTGACTAATAACCTTTTCAATTATTCAAAGCATTCTATACATTCTTTTTCCTACACAAAATTAACTCTTATACATGTGATCTTTGTTAGCGAGGTAGCTAGTAGAGAAAAAATTCAGAAAGAAACACCAATACTACCCTGTTAAGCCAATAAAACTGTGTACCCAGGTTATGTTTGTTGGCATGGGCTAATCTTGGATTTCCTTTGTCTTTCAAAGATCAACTGGGATTTCATCCTCAGAGACAATATAGCCTAGAAATGAAACTTATTGAAGACATAATTTTCACTTTCTAAACATCACGTATAATTCATTTCTTCTAAAAGTTTTCATAATAATTTCCATGTGATTCTCATTGTCTTCATTGATTTTTTAGTACACTAAGATATCATCTATGAATACCAAAATAATGTTATCAAGATATTACTTTAAAAATCTATTCATTAAATCAATGAAAATAGAGTCTTCATTAGTAAGTCCAAAAAGGATCACTGTAAAATCAAAATTCCCATACCTATTTTGAAATTCGTTCTTAGGAATATCTTCATTCCTTACACGCAGCTGATGATATCAGGACCGAAGGTCAATATTTGAAAAGTACAGAGATCCATGAAGTTGATCAAATAAATCATCAATCATATGTAGATGATACTTATTCATTATTTTAATAGCATTGATTTACCTATAATCAATGCATAGCCTCATTGATCCATATTTCTTCTTGACAAATAGGATCCAGGATCCCCATGGAGAAACACTATGTCAAATATATCATTTTTCACTGAACTCCTCGTATTGTTTCTTTAGCTCCACTAACTCTATAATGGCCATTCTATAAAGGTTATTTGATATAGGTATTTCACCAAGTATAATGTCAATGAAAAACAAAATTTCCCTCTCTAGAGGATGTGCAGGTAAATCCTATTGAAACACATTAATGTATTCTTTAACTATATCCACATCTTCAATTTTAAGATTTTTCCTCACCCATAGATATTGGTTTATCTTCTACTATAAGTATTTTATTTAGTAGAGCCACTGGGGTGGATCTAGATAAGAATCTTGTTGTGAGGTTTTTGCTCTAATTATAAGGGATTATACACCATTTTAAAAAATTGTAACTTCCTTCTTCATGAAGTAAATCTTCACATCATAAATTGGCAGCCAATTCATACAAGGAATTATATCAAAGTCATACCTTGTTATGATGATAAATTTAGAAATTAAGGCACTTTTATGTGTCACGAGGGGGACTAGTTGACATAACTTTTGGTAATGATTCATTCCCAAGGAGTATTTACTGATAAATCCTTTATTCAATCAAATTCGAAATGTCCAATTTTCATGGAAATGTGGGAAGATATAAATTAATGCGATGAACCAAAATCAAATAAAGTGTTGGCTATGTTTGAGGAAACAGTTAAAGAACATTCAACCACATCATTAGGAACTTCAACATCTGAGACTGTAATCTCATAAGCTCTCCCTTTCCCTATTTGATTTTTCTGAGGCATGATTCCTTAGCTCTCAGGACCCTCATTTTCCTAGTGTACGCTTTCTCTATAATTGAAGCATTGAACTTCATCAAATTGTTTCTCCCCCCTATATTCATGAGATAAATGACCCTTTTCTCTACACATATAGAAAACCCCCATGATATTCAAACATTACCTGAGATGATTCTTTCCCCAGTTCTAACTTAATTTTAATTTATTCATTCCCTTGTTCTTATTTGGCTCTTCAACTTTCCTTGGATATCAGAGTACCACTTTATATCTAGGATTCCCTAGAAAAAATTAGATCTATCATATTTCTTCTATATTTTAATGGAAATTGAAACAATTTCATCATATGATGAAAATGTTTGAGAAGCAAGTTCCCATCGAAGAAATGGATTCAGACCTTTAAATAAATGATCAATGTTGTCTTCCATGTCATGTATATAATCTATGGCATACCTGGCAACCCTTTTAAAGGTCGCCTCATACACTAAAACACTATCTTCTTCCCTTAGCTTTAAGCCAAAGAATTTCTTCTTCATTTTGGTTCATTTCTCACGAGGGAAATATTTTTTTGAAGAATATTTCTTTAAAATTCCTCCATTCCATATCTTCTATTTATTCATCCTCTATGGTATTATGAATCAAGGACAACAATTGATCAACGTCTCCCTTGAGATAGTATACTTCCAGTACTACCTTTTCATTTTCGTTGCAACTTAATGCCTTGAATATATTTTCAAGGGACTTGATTCATTTCTTGGAAACAACTATATTAGTAGTCCCTCTGAATGATGGGGGATTCTACTGAATGAAACGATCCAAAAAAGGTGTATAATGTTATTCGTCACAATCTAAGTAAGTTTTCCCGATAAGATCAGGATCATATCTGCTCCGACATTGAATTTTTTGACTTGCTCAGTTGGGATACCCGACATTGGCCCTAAGTATTTATTCACCGTCTTCCATTACACTATTTTTCGAAATAATGGCTCACAATAGATTATTGTTTGAATCATAATTTATAATCAGAACATATCAAAACACCTAGAAAAAATTGAGATCCTATGCATGGCTTATCCCATAATAAGAAAAATGGATTTTTGAGGAATAATTTACATTTCAATCCATCTAATGTCTTGTAAAGAAAATATTAATATTACAAAGAATATCCCCTGGGAGTGTCATAACCAAGAGTGCAGTAATACTCATTGTCGTGTACCTGGATCCACTAGTTCAAGTGTGGAACTCCTTGTCGGAGCATTCACTCCTAGGTACATCGGTGCAAGAGCCACCTCTACCTCCTCGTATCTAGTCTGGGATGTATTTGTTGGAATATTCACATAATAAATTCCATACCAAAATAATATTACTTTCTTGTAAGTTTATCCTCAAATAAAACCTTAAGGATTTGTTCCCTAATCAATATTTTCTGATCTAGTTTCCTAGGTTCCTACTAAACTTCCTCTGATACCAACTGTAACTCCCTAACCCATCTAGACTAGAGCCGGTGCATTAACTATTATATTGTCATGGTTAGAAGGAATGAAAATCCCAAACGAACAATCATTTTAGTAGTCATGAGGAATCTAGATACATATATATAACTCAAATTTCATTAGAAAGGTTAAAAAATAAAATACATACCAAAAACTGAAGACCGCTTCCAAAAGAACTCAATAAATGATATCCTATCCATAAACTGTTGAAGGTAAACATGTGAAAGGAGTGATATAAAATTCCCGGTAAGGGTTAAAAATAGAGAAATCATGAATCAATATTAACTGAAGTGTAAAAAATTTGATATAATCAAAATGGCATGGTGAATAAATCAAAAACTCACACCATTAATAAACTATGAATGAAACTAAATCCATAGATGTTTTCATAGTGTAAGCATAATGGATAGTAATAACATAAAAGAAATAAAGAGTATTCATATTAATTGGAAATCATGTATTTATCACATGATAGCATAATTCCATTAAAAACAGTTTAGTTCTATGGGTAGAAACCAGTCTGATCTTTTGGAAACAAACTCGAATGGTTTGTCACCAACAGATTTGTCTCATGAGACCTACTGATGCATCGAGGGGTTGTAGCGTGCCCCACCAACCTTTGAATCCGATTAATTATTTATACATAGATTAAATATAATACATATATGACTTTAAATTTTTTTTATAGAATAATGGTTACAAATTCATCAATATTTCCACAGTCAAAACAACATTCAAAATAAATACCTTATGTAAAGTGGTATAAAACTTAGACAACAATCATATCCATAGTTTGAGTGTATGGATATTTAAATGGAATATAATTTCAATTTAAAATTGATCTCAAATGGGTATTTGGTACACCACATAAGAAAGAGTTGGTTCACAATAATAAGCAACTCTCAACGAAGTGAAAATTGAGACTAAACTCGTTACAACGTTGTAATCAATTGAGTCTTATGAACAAAATTTAATTACCACCAGAAGAATCACATAATACCATGAATATAAAGAGGTTAATGATAACATATATCAAATGATAGTACACCTATACTACATATAAGAAATAATAGGTGCACAATGGTAATCCCACAGAATTGAATGTTATATGAGAAAACCCCTTACAAACATTTTGGCATGGTAACGACTTTTATTGAGAGGGCATAATGAGAGGTAAAGGGGTCTCCATATATTTATATGTCACAAGGTATGTATGTTGGAGGTGAAAAAACACACCCGATCATTAGGAATTACAAATAAACGTGCACAACATAGGGATGATTCCTGAACAAAATTCAGAGAGAGGATCCCTTACCTTATGCTCGAAGGTGTTCTTGATTGTTCATAACGACCAGAATAATCAAATTTATTTTAATTAATTAATAATTATAGAACATTCTCTACATGTAATTGATATGTTATAACTTTATTAGGTTCATTAATGTAGTTTTTATGGGATTAAGGGATTCCATTTATAGTTTTGGTATCATTTTTTTCTTTGGTTTTCATGATTTGTTTACTTGTATTCATGAATGGTTGTTTTTTTAAATGTGGTTAAACACACAGAATTGTTAAAATATACCATTAGTTAAATTAAATATATAAAAATTACCTTATAATGATTCTGGTTATATACCATGATGATGACTCATTCGATGAGTTAAAAATAAATGCTTGGATTTGGCTTGATGGTTTTATGCAAAATAAACTTGTTTTGTATTATTGTTCCATATTAGGAATGTGTAATGATTAATTAAAATTAATCAAGATAAAATAAATATTGTATGACCCGGTTCAAGCAATGAAAAGGATTCATGACCATTATTGAAGATAGTGATGAAAATTGAAAACTCGTCTGCCTTGAGTGTGATAAATTGAAACATCTCGGTTGACGTTGGCATTAATTGTATAATAGATGGGGGAAAAGGAGATATAATGACGAAATATTCCATTAGAATAATTAATATTTAGTACATGTAAGGTACTAGAGTTATCATGTAATTTGGATGAGTGGAGGTGATAATAGGGAACAAAAGAATGGAACTTTGTAAAAGAATTTGAAGGAAAAGAAAAGATAGCTTCACCTCTTGAGTACTCCTCTTTGAGAATTTCCTTAAGGCCTTTGTTTTTAGCATTTTGATGAGACCATCTAGTCTTGGATGTGGGGATAGGTAATAGAACGATTATTTGGTAGAATTGAGGCAAGGCTTGACGTAGGAGTGGTGTGGGAGGAAGAGGGGGTGAGGGGTGGTATATATAATTGAGGGGAGGGGAAACTTCTCTATATTATATACATTTCATTGTAATTTCTCCCGAATTAAAGGAATAATGAGTCTTCTATGTCCATGAATAGTAATTTTATCATGTGAATCCGAATAAATTGGGCTTACCTCAGTAGAACATCACACATGACTGCATAATTTGTTTATTTAGCTTATTTTGTAAATTATGGAATTTCACTATTCAGAAAAAATTCATTTATTTCAGAAGAATCCCAAAAATTCAACATAACCATTTCTCGATGGCTAGAATCAAAAAATGAAGTCCATTTTTCAAAAATAATTTTCTATGTATGATTAATTAAATATTTAATTAAAATCATTTTTAATAGAAAAATATGAACTCTTAAAATATTCATCTTTATTTTAAAGGTTCCTAAATTTATTTATACATTCATGGGTATGGATACCATTCATAAGAGTAATATTAAAATTCACAAGGGTAAGTTACTATTCATAAGGGTAGGATACTATTCATATAGGTAGGTTACTATTCACTGAAAATTCACTTAATTCTATTAGACTCTAAATATCTTCCTAAACACAACCGTGTATGACAGATTTTCAAAATTCAAAACACAAAAGTGGAAAATTTAAGTTCAATGGCTAAGATATAACTGTATCTTAAATAACAAAGTGTTGTTTCGATGAAACTCAGTGCATTATGAAACATAGGCTACCAATCAAATGTATTTAAGGGAATAATACCATAAAATGATTACAGTGCTACAGTGTCAGCATAGCATTGCCATGCAACAAAGTACTGAAGGAGTGTCGTGATATCAACCCCTTAGAGGACGGAGCTGATCCCATTGGGAGGTGACTGGTGACACCGAACGACGGACCGTAGGACGACGTATGAGTGGCGTCATTGGGAACCTGTTGTAGGAATGAATAACATGATCCGCCTTCAAATGCTGATGCTCTCCAACGGGTTAAAGAGGTATGGTTTTAATTATGGTTTGTTCAATTGAATTTTATTGAACTCATGTATCCTCCCTCTTATTTAGGAGATAACGTGGAGGGCGCGGGCCTAATAAATATGGCTCGGATCCTCTGCTATCTTGTAATCCTTATGCCACTGTGGAAGAACGTATGTGCGATGGCACCAACTGGATACGAAGAAGGCGGGGTGCCGACATACGTCGCCAGAGGAAGTCGTGGCACAAAGCTGCAACAATCATCAAAGTGATTGACATCGGAAACCCATGGAGGGAGTGTAGTGTTCCATCACGTGCCACTAGTGAACAAAGGGTTGCGGCTTGTCAGCTGTGGTGATTGGTGGTGGTGTCTGGAACACCGGTTGGTTGTGGAAAGAGAGGGTAGTGTGACCAGTGCGCCGCCGGAGGAATTGGGCCACAATGGACTAGAAGAAGGCGATAGACACCCCGGATGGCTGTGGGGGGCCGAGCATCACACCGGCGTGTGATCCTGGAGAAGTTATCAGACACACCGACTGGCCGTGACGTAATTGGAAAGGCCCACTATAGCGTGTCCTGCGGTCCACCTGGGAGCGCTACGTGGCGCCGCTGCTATGAAGAAGACCGAACGACCGTAGGCCATTTGAGAAAATCAGGGGTCGAGCCCACGGTGGCAGCTAGGGTGGACCCCCTTACGGTTCGTACCTCATGTTGTTGGGACACCTGACTAGCAGAACACTGCCCTGTGGGCCACGCTTGATGAGGTCGTGCCACTAGCTCAGTTGGGCGCTCCCCCTTGCGGGCCAGACTGGCATGCCAGGCTGCCCCTTTGCAGGCCTCACTATACAGGTCAGGCCGCCCTTTCCTGTCCACCCACCCATGTGGGAAGGACTGGACCTCGGCCTAGTGGGCTGAGCCCACCATGTCCCATCCCAAATCGGGTCGGGTCAGGTCAGGTCGGTCTGACTGGGTCGGCCCAGACCCAGGCACAACCAGGCCCAAAAACACTTGAAGGACCATATCATAAGAACCAGACGTCTGTTTGTATAACTCTCTAGGGCCATGGGATACATGGATCGAGATGGTTATTTTGGTATACTCCACATTATATTTGGAGATATTTGTAGTATGACCAAGTGGGATCAAACCCGAATCCAACCGGGCCCCCAGAGCTAAAACACTTATAAATCACAGACTGGGAGTCTGATTGACACACTGTCTATCGCATTGGAACCCTTAAGAAATGGTCGTACATTGGGTTACTCGTTTGTAGAGAATAGTGGTGGTCTAGGTATGACAGATATCTCAAGGTCCTATTCTACAAAACTCGAGCGCACCAAGTGTGAGGAATCTAGTGGATGACAGTGAGGTGGATGTTAGAGATAGATAATACGGAGGGCAATGCTCATAGATCCTGTGTGGATTAACATATACTGATCATGTGTGGGTCAGTGATCAGCTATCCTATATGGTTCAACACATACTGATCCTGTGTGGGTCAGATCTTGTGTTGGTCAATGCTCAACGATCCTATGTGGGTCAGCGCATACCAGTCCTCTGTGGGATAGATCCCGCGGGTGTCTTTGCAGGGGTTAGTACCTATCGACTCTGGGTGGGTTAGATCCTGTGTGGATCCATGTGGGGGTAATGTACCAATCGATCCTATATGGGTTAAACGTTGTATGGTCATAAGCGACGACTCTTGACAGAATAAGATGATCTAGCTTCGTGACTAATAATCTGTACTTCTATACTTCACTGAAAACCATGTTTGAGCTAGGAATCTGTTTGAACATAGTCTTTTACCTATGTGGTACTATTACCTTTTTGGTACTATCTTTGTGGTGATACATGTGTGGTACTTTTACCTTCGTGGTACTATCTTCATAGTGATACCCGTGTTGCACTTTTACCTTCATGGTACTGTCTTTGTGGGGATACATTTGTGGTACTATTACCTATGTGGTACTTCTATCTTTGTGCTGTCACCTATGGGGTACTTCTACCTTCGTGGTGTTACCTTGTGGTATTCTTCCATCATGTATGATATGACCATATCTCGATAAATTAGGTATACATATGAGAATATACCTATGTAGCAATGATGTCCTGATTTGTGGTTTTTAATTTTGTATAACATTAGGAGAACTAACGGGCCTCGAGGTCCATACTAATTATTGTTATACTCAGCCCTTTACGGGATTCTCCAGCACCTTGTTGTGTCTTGTGTAGATGATGGACACCGTTGATCGAGCCTAAGGGAGACAGGACTGTAGAGTGCTTCGTGGTGGAGCATTTGATGTGAAGTGACGTTGGACTACTGATTGTGAGTTATACCTACCATTCAGGTAGGATCCTCAGAGAACGATCCATGATCTATTTTTCACTTTTTCAGTTGTACATGTACTTTTCTGTTGGGCTTGTATTCTAGCCCTTTACTTTCAACAAAAATTTTACTAAAACAGTTTACTTGGTGGTTTCTTATTTTTTGTTCTCATCTTGTGTGTTTGTATAGGGATAAAGGCAATGCCTTCATGTTAATGGATATGCATTTCCAGTGCTAGACGTCGCCCAAGGCCTATGGAAGATAGGCTTGGGGTAGATAGAAATGGGCCCTGTGGGACAGGTCATGACAAAGCGGTCGTGTATAGATCAATTCCATGACTGATGAAAATTTCATTCTCTCTTGGATAGTGTTCTATGATTTTCTTATGATTCATGACTTATTGACTACCAAATTTTTTTTCATGAATCAATATTGAGTTATTTAATATTCCGGGTATATTTTTAAAATATAATTATTATGTTCTCATGAACTTATATTAATGTTATGATTATATATCTCTTTTGTTTACCCTTACTAAGTATTTGAGATCACTCTTTATAATATTCCCTTTCCCAATGTTATAATGAATGGTTTCAATGGTATATGATTATGAGGAGTACTAAATGAGAAGATATTTATGGGATATGTTGATGATCTTCCACCATGTTAGAATATTGTGTACCTAGTCTTTATAGACGATAAACTATTTTGTTACTCAGGCATGAGTTTTTGAAGGGTATTGGATATTATTCTAAAATTATTTAATATTTATGTATGAACACATGAGGCCACTATAATCCAAGGTGGAGATCCTCTATAAATAGGTTGGCACCCTCCTAACACTCCAAGGTATGGGTCCTATAAAAGAGATTGTACCCCCTCAATAGTGTATCATAATGGAGTGTTGTGGGTTCCCCACTCAGATTTCTGTGTCGTTTCATATGATATGAGGCATTAGATATAGGACATTGGAGCTGAAGGTCGACAAATAATCTTTTTCTATGTAATGGACATAGATATCCTCTTTCACTTTCATTTGGAATTCGTTATGTGAATTGAGCCGACTATGGTTGTATGTTTATATCACTCCATTTATGGTTTTTAGGATGTCTAATTGTGTATGTATATACACAAAACTATATTGTATTTTCCCACACATGTCATGTATCATACAGAATACAAGAATATCAGTAGTTATTTCGGTAGAGTATAGGGGTACATGGGCTCATTGACCGTGTTTGGTGTTCATATTTGGATATCCAGAGTGAAAAACTCTACCTATTTCTCTTTTATCCAATTTTGAATTGTTTTAAAATTTATTTATTTCTGATCAATAATCATGACCCTTTATTATTTTTATTTATATTTTCATTCACTAATGTATTCCCTAGTGGTTATTCCATGCATGGTCATGCTCATTAAATTGCAGACATTTATTTTTCTTTGACCTCCCCTATGAAAATATTTGTTTGAATGTAATAGGTTAATTTAGTTAAGGATTCCCATTTTAGTTTATCCCCTTTTGATTATTATCACCAACCCCTAACCTATTTGATTAATTCTTGTGGTGTTGCACATGACATATCACTATATAGGTGGGCCCTAGTGGGCTGGGTCATGACAATGCCAGCTCTTTACACCTCAATTGTTATTAACTCTCATAGAAACTAGATGATTATGGGATCATCTATGTATTTGGTATGAACATAGAATGTATTATTTATCACCATTACATACACACATTCATTTTTTCCATTTTTCCATGATAATCAATTGATTCATTTGTTGGATGTCTCATATATGATGAATGGCTAGTAGATGTGGTAGCTATTGGCATCGAGATTCACCCTTTTGACAGTAGTGTTTAGGATTTCTTCCATTCAGGGCATGTTGGTTGTATCTTTTGATTTTATTTATATCATATTATACTATATATGGATTTTTATTATAGATTGTAGTGTTATAACAAGTTTTTTTTATTATTTTATATTATTGTGGAACTTATTTCATTGTAATGGGTGAAAAGTAATATCTAGAGGTAATGCTTCCAATCATATTCTACAGATACCAAAACCTTGGACATTATTCCCTCGATAAATGGAGTTGGTGTTGGGGATTTCACATAATGGTATTTTACGATGTGATAAAACACACAGACATACACATAAACAAATATCCGATTCCTTAGGTGTGGTTTAGTAATAGTGACAAATGCATTGGATATGGTATGCATAAGCTTGAGATACCTGATATATATATAACTGAATTCCATAAATATAATTGATCTATTTTGGTTATATCATATATTATGATATCAATATATTTTATATTGTATTAAATAAGTTGAAATAAGGAATATTTTATACTTCTGTTAGGTGTATCGTATTGTGCAATATCATGACATCACACCACTACCATTAGCTATGCCATAGTATATGATATAAAAATATCATAAAACATCTGTTTTTCAATAATAATATCATGATATTATAATGGTATTTATACTATTAAATGTTAAAGTTTGAATCATTATACACATATGTTATAATAAATCATAATTTTTTCATTTAAAATAGTATATAGGAGAATGAAGAATTCATTTAAGATAGAAATTCATGGAAAAGGGGTTATAAATTTTGCAATTATATCCCATTTAATCTTACATTATAATCACACGAGTAAATTAAAAGATGAATTGGGGACAATCCTTGGGAGCTATTTAATTAAATAAAGGTTGTGAAAATGGAATCCAAACTAGGGTATAGTTCCTCTTGGTTCTCCTTAATCTTTCTTCTTCTTTATCATTTTACATTTTAGAGACACTATAATATTATGTCAAAAAGTAGAATCCTACATAAACATTAGGTCATTTATGTAGGATCATGGATAGACCCTAGAGGAAGGATCCCAATAGTTGGTTATTTGGGATATTCATTTGACTAATGATTGAACCCATAAGTTGTATCCAACATTGGTGTACGGAACAAAATTTATTAACAATATATCTTATATGGTTTTGGTTTCATTATATGTTCATTATTTGTTTAATTTTTTGTTAATAATTTTAGTGATTTATTTCCTTTATTCAATCCTTAAAAATACATTCGTAGTATCACGTTGTTTCTATGTAGTGACTGATTCATGAAATCAATATTAAAATGAATAAAATTACTATTACTTTATATTCCATATTTGGGAAAGTTATCAATGAAATATGACATGAAATTTAGATGACATTTTGATGTTGGATTTCATAAGTAGTGGAATGATTTCACGATATGATATAAGTTATCATTTTAAGAAACACAGCATAAATCCCTTGGTTTTGAAATATCATATTATATGATATGTATCAGATGTAAGTCTTAACATGAATTAATTCGATGTTATAACATAAAATATGGTAAATCATTGATTAAAATTGTATAATGATCTACTGTTTCAAGCACTAAAAATTGAACACTATACTGCATTTGGAAAATTGATTCCTATCCTAAATTATGATAGATAGTGATCAAATGGGATATCAGATGTTATGATTATTTAACATAAGATATGATTAATTGTAGTGAAAGTTGATTTCATAAGTAGTTTCAGTCATGTATATATCATGACAATGTTTTTAACTATATCATGGATTATGAGAGATTTTATTTTATCAAATACAACATTGTTAAAAGATGATTTTTTTTAAAAAATTAAATTAATAATTGAATTATA
Organism: Viscum album; assembly: GCA_963277665.1. Lineage (NCBI taxonomy): Eukaryota > Viridiplantae > Streptophyta > Magnoliopsida > Santalales > Viscaceae > Viscum > Viscum album. The sequence continues at coordinate 1,616,060,036 of OY728151.1, forward strand.
TAATATACATAAATTGTATAAACTATTGAAAATATATATTTCGGTATACATATTTAATCAATAATATGTTCATAAATTAAATAAGTATAAAAAATAATATTTTATTAATAAATTTTTATGAAACATAAATTTCTATTGTATAATTTGTAACTTTTTAAATGCAATTTTAATTAATATAGAATGACTTATAATTTTGATGTAATTTATTTTTAAATAAATTATTTTTTAATTTATAATTATTTCATAAATTATATACTATCGAAAAATATAGATGAGTTGAAATTGAATTATAAATATTTCAAAATTGTCTGTTTCAAATATTCAACCTAAAAGGAGTTTTTTTCTAATATTATTTGAACCATATAAAAAGAAGTTTTGATAACTGAAATGTATAAAGTTAAAATAGTATGAAAAGTGGGATAATTTGACAGTATAAAATCATCACATAATAGAAATTAAAATAAAATTTTTATATCTCAAATGTGATATATTAAATTCAATTCCATATATTGTATAATTTGTAGATATTAATTTATTTATTAGTTTTCAACATATTATTCATAGATATAAATTTTTTATATTATAAATGTATGTATGATTTAGTTTACTATGTTAAATTACTTTTATAAAACATCAAAAATGAACCTACAAAGTTATGTTCGATGATTCATAGTTGATTTAGCATTCTTCTATGATAACATCAAATTATACTAGGATATGATTTTGAATTAGTTAGTTAACTCTATATTAATCTTATTATATGATAGAATTATGATGGAATTGAGGAATCTATTGAGTAAAAAACCATGGATAGATGGAATTTTGATGGAACATATCATTTTATTGAGATATTAGGCTATGTCTATAAATTTTCGAGTTGGTTACTAATCAATCCATATATACTATTGTGGGAATTATTTATTTTATGTTATCCTAAGACATTACATGGAATGGTTTTATATGACATATTCATAAGATGAATCTGTATATTTATAAATATATTTGGCATATAATTTGGGTTAATAAAAGATGATAATTTTTTAGAAAAGAGTTATACATCAATATAGTTGGGAAATATTGATTTAATGGAGGGAATAATAATTCCAAACAAAATTATTGGAATATGAATACAGATAAATATAATACATTGGATAATATAGTGATATAATAAAACCCTAAAAACTATTACATGTCATATTTATATACATTAAAACATGTTTTTGGGATTCTATCACTCAATTGGGTAGATCTCACTAATGTAGGCTTCCTATTAATTATCATATATAGGTCATGCGAGTTATTGGAAAACATAGTAGGGTTATGTTATTCTATGTAGAATGAGATTTGGATCCCACCTAGCTGGGAAACCCTAATAGTATTATGATAAAAGAGTAATATATCTTATTTTATCAATATGATAGATTGGGAATGGATTTTTCTACTCAACTATCAAAGATTCATTTATGATATGACTGGAATGATGCCTTATATAATAAAATAGTGTGAGAGAAATTACTAAGTGACCCAAATCAATGTAAAATTTAGATATTAGCCTCAAATGTTTGTTATGGATTTTTAAGGGGTCATAACTTTATAAGGTGGATATTTAATAATATTCAATAATAAATTAGGTAATTGATTACAATAATCTAATAAAACCTTTTTTGTCCTCAAATTTTACTATAATTTAGTCATTTATATTTAGAGGGTTAGTGGAAGAAATTTTCTTGACTAGTATAGAAACATAAAAAAATTTATTCTATGATAAGGAGTATTTTATGTGTGAGAGAGATATTGTAAAATTTTAGAATATATTGTATCCATGGAAATAGTTGATCTAGATGATTTTGAGAACCACAAAGGAATTCAGAAAAGGTTTGAAAGTAATTTTAAAAATTAAACATTACCAAAGTAAATTTAATATTTTATCATGTAATCAATATTATTTGGCATGATAATGACTTGGAGATGCTGATCGTTCCATTTGGTATTTTTTAGGATATGGAACTATTTAGGTAATAAATATCATAAATGTTATGAAAATTTGAATGATTATAAATTTTTCCCTTATGTCCTCAATAATTGGATGATATATGAGTAATACAAGATATCATAAAGAACATGTACTATAAAATTATTATAGATAATTAAAATTATAATCCCAAAGAATAATATTGGAGTATTTAATTGTAATTAATGGTCACTAAGATAGAAAATTGATTTTTTTGAAGGATTGTATGTGATTCTGTTAGATAGAATAATCTAAGATACTTGATGGTGTTTATTAAATTATGTGGTTAATATATGTTAGAAATTAGTATTATAGTATCACCATATTTTTTAAAGGATACATGATACCAAGTGTATACTCTCGAGGTTGTATTAATATAAAATAATTTAGAATAAATGTTATAATTTGTGTAGATTATAATTTTGAGATTTTTTTACAGAAAATGGTTATATTATGAATATTAATAATTTAATGGATTATTTATTAATCAATTGAAATAGAATAAATTATGTATATAGTTATATAATTTATCTTTTGTGATAAGAAAATTTATTTTTGATCAATGAATATTTTGAGTAAAACGATATGATACAAAAGGATTTTGATTCATCAATTTGTGTAATTTGTTTGAGAAGAGGATATGGTAAAAAAATTTAAATATGGTTAAACTAGTTTATATGATATATTTTTTAAAATATGAAAAATCATGATTCAACCACCATCAATTTCATATTGAAAATAATAATGTACTTCTTTCAGGATATTTATATATACATGTAGATTAATGGAAGATGAAAATATTTATAATATTTTACTAATTATTAATTAATTTTTTTCCGAAAATTTATAAATTCATTGAGATTTTTTAAAATTATTAATTAAAGTATATTTCATGTATGTTTAGAAAATGTTGATTAAATATGCACAATTATGGAATTAATTTTTTTAATTAATTATTATAATGAAATGAATGTCAGGGAATTTGTAACACCCCGAGCTTCCACGATACGCCTCTCTTTCAATAATGCAATAGCTTGCATTGTACGCAACTTCGAGTTCTAAAACACCGCGACTAATCAAAGTAGCCGTTATGAATAGTAATAACCACTTTTTAAAATTATAGAAATTTTATATTTCAAAATGGACTTCTTTTTTGTATTCGTAATATCAAAATTAGCCTATGTGAATTTTTGGTATTTTTCTAAGAACTTCTAATTTTTTATGAATTGTGAAAAATACTTAAAATTAACTTTTTTAATCAAAATAATTTATAGTGATAAATTATACTATTTAGTGGTTTTAAAGTATAATTAGAATATATTTTTACTATTTTATCCAATGGTGGTCATTAGAATTAATTTAACATTAAAATTGGACATAAACAATTGTCAATCTTTTGATATAAATTGTTTCTTAAAAACACGCTATTTGTTGTGACAGCGGGAATTAATTATAAAATTAATTAATGCAACTTATATGATTGGAATTTTTTAAAATAGACATCATTTTTGAATTCGGAATATCAATTATAGCTTAGGGTGAAATTTTGGCATTGTTCTGAAAAACTTCAATTTTTGATGAATAATGAAACCACTAAATGGTAGTTAAATAACTGATTTTTCGTTTAAATGAAATATTACCACTTCTGTGATTTGATTTTCAAAAATCCGACATACATGGTTGTCATTAAGAAGTAAAATGTGGTTCAATGAGATTAAAATAATTTTTTGTTGAATAGTAACTTTTAAGTTCTTAATCGCGATTAGAGGTAATTGGTGTAGTTTAAGGTACAAATAATGTTATAATAATATGATATGAGCATGACACTTGTCCTACTCCTATTGTATGAGTCATGGCCGACCAAGACAACCCATGGGTCAACTTGGGGACCCCATAGAGCCACTTTAGTTGGAAAATGACATTAATATATATTTATTTAATGTTAAAATTAAATTGACACAAACATGAGTTGTTTTACTAAAACAGTTTTTAAGTGGGGTTACACAAGTCCAAATTTTGATTATAAGTATTAATTAGAACGCTAAAAAGATTTCCTACATCATAATATTTTTTTTATAATTTTTAGACATTAAATAAATTAAATTATTTATGACATCATGATGATGCAGCGATGACCTCATTATTTAACGATTTAAATAAAATGGGAAGATAATGCAAAATCCAAGGCTTACACTTGTCCAAAGCCAATTGGATGAAGAGATTTCGAACCCTTATCACCTTAGACTCGAATTATATAAGTGTGGGACCTTTATAATCCGAAAAGCATTGTGTAATAATGTAACATTTCAATCTTTCCAAAAGAGCCCCTCCTCTCCACTTATAAAAGGCCCCCACCTCTCCCACCTTATTCACACCTTCAAGCCATTTCTCTCGGCCAAACTCTGCCCAAATACTCTACCAACATCCCTCTATTACTCCTAGAAGCCTCACTTTGGGCAGAACTCTTCCCAAGGAAGCCTTTGGCTCAAATCAAAAAGAGTTACCCGATTTTGAGGTAATGTCTTCTCTAATGTTGTTTTGGTTTATTTTTCTTCTCCAACCCCCTAAACTCTTTTTATTCATTTATTTTGTAACAAAAACAGTATCATCAATATACTAGGATGTTGTTATAAGAAGGATTCGAGCTACACTTACACACACCTACATCTAATGGTTAAAGAACATACGGTTTCTGTGGATGGCGAATTTCTGCCTCACGAAACGATGATTGTTCAACACTCATATAACACCTTCAAAGGTGGCTATTAAGATGTCACTATTTTTATATATGATATATAAAATGTTTATGTTTTACTTATGCTTCTGTATTTCTCATTTATGGCATACTTTATGATTTCCATTATGGGTAAAACGCGATAATTTAATTTTAGGAAGTGCGGACTACCGCCCCCTCAAAATGATGTGAATCATTAATGCCATATGTGGGACGTATAAAGGATGGAGTAAATGATATTATATGTGATATTATACTGGAACTATATTATACCTTTATATAATTATGATTTCATTACATTAAATAAGAAATAGAAATGAAAGTAGCGTTCATGCGTACGTACGGCTTACCGTCTCCATGAACGGTGCATTTCATTTCTTACCTCTAAATATTACGTAATATTATGAATGAATGTATATACTGGATATATATGATATATATGATATCTACATCATGAATATAATTCTGGATATAATGGATATTTCACCAGATGAACAACTTGAAATTATAAGAAGGTTATTGTTGACACAAGTACCAAAGATCGACAAAACGACCGTTATTAACTTAAATAATTAAATAATGTTCATAACATGGTAATAAGGGATATAAAAGGAATAATGAACATGAAAAAGGTTCTTAAGTAAATATAAATTAACTCTAGTTTATTATTCATGAGGTTAAAGAACGGTCGAGTCAGGACAGGACACAAGGTAAGGGAACCTATTAACCCAACTTCCATTCTTTGGGTTAATCTCCTACTTTCAAATTATGTCATGATGTTATTATGTCCTATTTTGTATTTTTACTTTATTTATGTGTAACTATAGTGAATACACATAATAGATCTATTTTATTTTAAAAATGATCTTTTTAAGGACTTCGTCTCAATCTCCTTTGATTAATGTATATTTGGTTTTATACACAACTTTCTTTTATACGGTGTATAAACCCCTTTGACTTTTACGTTTATTCAAGAGGAATCTTTTTTATACGAAGCGTTTTTCTAAACGACAAGAGGGAATCTTTTTCTTTCCGTACTTATGCGGCGACAACGACTTCTCCGCCGCTGTGACCATTATTTGAGTTTCGGCTTCCTCTACAAGCCATCATTTTTTTAATGAAAAATAAATACAAATTTTTAACTTTCTTTTATTTTGGTATTGAAAATGGTTTTGAAAGCGTTTTTATTATATCAATGTGTTGTATTGATATCTTGTGATTGAAATGTGGAAATGTTATGTTTCCTTTATGCATGTTTTATGTGATATGATTATGTTATGGTTTATGATATGTTTAAACCTATTCATATGAGGAATGTATTGGACTTAATAAGTGACGGGTGGAGCCCGCTATAGCTCCTCGATGCATCGGTAGGTCTCATGAGACAACTAGACGTGGAATTGGCCGAGGCCCTTTCCCAATTTGATTTATGGTTTTGGCCGAGGCCTTGACAAAATGTTTCAGAATGTCTGGCATTTTACATTCCCTCATTATGAAAGTAGTTATTGATATTTAATGTGATTATTCGTCTAGTAGAATATCCATGTGAGCAAGTAATGGCATTATTTTATTTTACTTTTTCCATATTATGCTGAAGTTCAAGTTCAATAAGGCTTTTGTTTTAGATATAAATTGCCTTAAATGCTTATGTTTTCTTATAAAAGCTTCAGCAATATTGTTATCCTTACTGATCATCTGAGCTCACCCCTTTCAATGTTTTAATATTTTCCAGGATGTGAAGAAGTATTTTATGAATGACCTGCAGGGATTGTCCGAAGAGGATAGAAGTGTGGACTATGGAGACTATGTTATTGTAGTTTTTCACTTTATGATGTAATGTAACGTTTACGAATGTATCTAGTGTTTCCAAGGCTACTAAACTAATCGGTCTTTCGAGACTTGATCTTTTGTGATCATGCCAATGTTACGAAGTAATGCACCGACTCTGGGTAGCTGGGGTCGGGGCGTTACAGTTGGTATCAGAGGCAGTTTAGTACTAACCTTGGAAGCTAGATTTAGATAAACTCTGATTAGATCACATAGCCCAAAGATAGACTTTAAGGATTAGTATATAAGAACTTCCTATAATTTTGGTATTATAGAGATTTTGTGAGTTTTCCGAGCAATACGTCCCTGTCTGGATACGAGCAAGTAGAGGCGGATCTGGCACAGATGTACCTAGGGGTAAAACCTGAAAACATCGCTTTGAGCTAGACTCGAACGAGAACTGGTGCACGAAAACGGGCCTTGCTGCACTCTTGGTTACGACACTCCCGAGGGATATGCTTTGGATAATTCTCATTTTCATTATAAACCACTATGAAGGGTTATGAGTATATACTTCCTCAAAGAAAACCTTTTTATAATTATGGATTATATCGATAAATAGTTCAATTTTTGTTAAGTATTTTACAAGTATGGAATTATGTATTTTGATTCATAAACTAATATAGTTTATGCCATTGTATAGAAATGGCGCCCAGTAGAAGGAATATGAACTCCAACAATACGTATGATCCAAAGAGTAAGAAGTATCGTATCTTTCACGGTATTAAGCCAACATTTCGAAGGGAAATAGTCTCCCATGTGTTATCAACATACGAAGAAATAGTATCATGTTTTAATAAGATAAGTAAAGAATTCTCTGAGTCATATGGGTTTGAAGCGAAGCAAGAGATGAAAGGGATGGAAGAGAGAATGATGGATAAAGGAATGAGGGGAATGAAGAATCTTCCAATATGTGATAACTGTGGGAAGAAACACCTTGGAATTTGCCTGAAGGGAATGGGGGTTTGTTATAAGTGTGGAGAAAAAGGACACCAAGTGCGTGACTGCAAGGGTAAGAAAAATGTTTCAAATGTACAATGCTTCATCTGCAAGGAGTGGGGACACTACGCAAACCAATGTTCAAATCATCAGAGTATGCCCCAAATGATGTTATTGGATAATAATCAAGTTATGATACTACCACAGATGAGGAGGAATGATTAGTGTTCTTATGTTGTTATTAAAGAATTTTGTAATTTGAGTGTTGGATCAATGATGTACTGGTTATAATAATTATGGAGTATATAAGGATTGTACTGCAGTACTATTTCATCTTGGACTTGAGATTGTGTGGAACCAAGAAAAGTGACTCCACAGTACGTTAAATTTTTGGAAAATATATGGTTGAGAGAAATATAAACCATAATATGGTTCTGATACCGAGATAGTGATTTTGAAATAAGACATGATTGATTCGGATAAATTATGTTGGATATTCTTAATATCCTTGAAACTGATTAATGATTTGTATACATTTTTGGATAGAAGGAGTATATCTAGTTTTCTATAAGGAATAAGGGATCATCAATGTAATCAATAAGGATTTATGGTAATTCAGTATGTTGCAGTGTTTTAAAAGAATACATGATGAAGGTGTTCACATGTTGTTACGCAGAAAAAAAAAGAGCTTCATTATGTTTACCTTCCTCATAAAATCTGGACTGTGAGTTGGACAGAGGTATTTTGGATAACTATAAAGGTTGGAGTGGATTAATTTGATCTTTGGATAGTATTGTTAAAGGTTAAAAAATTTATGAAGATTATTTTTGGAATATTATAATACTATAGTTTTAGGAAAAGGACAACCTGCAGGGTGGGGCATAACCGTCGCGTCGGACAAAGCTGCAGGAATCGAACCCACAATCATAGTGCGACATGCCTTTATTTCCTACCACTAGCCTACAGGAAGTCCCTGATTATTACAAAATAATTTTACTAATCTAAATGGTATGTGTTAACATTTGGAACCTTATACAATTAGGATAAGTATAATATTTTTGAGTTCTATTATCTTTTTGAGTGAAAGATGAGTTGAAGGTTGAAACTCTAATTGTCAAGCATAAATATATATATACCTATCTCTTATTCAATGAATAAATTAATTCTTAAACTTTAGTAAAGGGATATTAAAACAAAAAATGTGTTATCCTAATACCTTATGTCTTGTTGAACTCATGATATTTTAAATCAACATAGATTGAAGGCTTTGAGGCCCTCAATTTGACAGTTGATTGTGATTGATGACCCCAATCGCTCCCTACAAATATTTACGTTTTTCCTCCAATTATATTTCTCTAATTTCCACCAATGTTCTCCTAATCGAGATCATAATTGGGTGGTGACTTTTTCATTTCCCTTTCCCTCTTATTAAGGCTAAATTTTATTAATCTTATTTCCGATGTGGGTTTTCCTCAAAGGTATTTTATATTTTCAACCTTTTATTTTCCAAGAAAAATTTCAAATTTCGAGGACGCAATTTATTGAAGGAGGGGAGAATGTAACACACCGAGCTTCCACGATACGCCTCTCTTTCAATAATACAATAGCTTGCATTGTACGCAACTTCGAGTTCTAAAACACCGCAACTAATCAAAGTAGCCGTTATGAATAGTAATAACCACTTTTTAAAATTATAGAAATTTTATATTTCAAAATGGACTTCATTTTTGTATTCGTAATATCGAAATTAGCCTATGTTGAATTTTTGGTATTTTTCTGAGAACTTCTAATTTTTTATGAATTGTGAAAAATACTTAAAAACAACTTTTTTAATCAAAATAATTTATAGAGATAAATTATAATATTTAGTGGTTTTAAAGTATAATTAGAATAGATTTTTACTATTTTATCCAATGGTGGTCATTAGAATTAATTTAACATTAAAATTGGACATAAACAATTGTCAATCTTTTGATATAAATTGTTTCTTAAAAACACGCTATTTGTTGTGACAGCGGGAATTAATTATAAAATTAATTAATGCAACTTATATGATTGGAATTTTTTAAAATAGACATCATTTTTGAATTCGGAATATCAATTATATCTTAGGGTGAAATTTTGGCATTGTTCTGAAAAACTTCAATTTTTGATGAATAGTGAAACCACTAAGTGGTAGTTAAATAACTGATTTTTCGTTTAAATGAAATATTACCACTTCTGTGATTTGATTTTCAAAAATCCGACATACATGGTTGTCATTAAGAAGTAAAATGTGGTTCAATGAGATTAAAATAATTTTTTGGTGAATAGTAACTTTTAAGTTCTTAATCGCGATTAGAGGTAATTAGTGTAGTTTAAGGTACAAATAATGTTATAATAATATGATATGAGAATGACACTTGTCCTACTCCTATTGGATGAGTCATGGCCGACCAAGACAACCCATGGGTCAACTTGGGGACCCCATGGAGCCACTTTAGTTGGAAAATGACATTAATATATATTTATTTAATGTTAAAATTAAATTGACACAAACATGAGTTGTTTTACTAAAAAAGTTTTTAAGTGGGGTTACACAAGTCCAAATTTTGATTATAAATATTCATTAGAAAGCTAAAAAGATTTCCTACATCATAATATTTTTTTTATAATTTTTAGACATTAAATAAAGTAAATTATTTATGACATCATGATGATGCAGCGATGACCTCATTATTTAACGATTTAAATAAAATGGGAAGATAATGAAAAATCCAAGGCTTAAACTTGTCCAAACCCAATTGTATGAGGAGATTTATAAACCTTATAACCTTATCCTAGAATTATATAAGTTTGGGACCTTTAGAATCCGAAAAGCATTGTGTAATAATGTAACATTTCAATCTTTCCAAAAGAGCCCCTCCTCTCCACTTATAAAAGGCCCCCACCTCTCCCATGTTATTCACACCTTCAAGCCATTTCTCTCGGCCAACCTCTGCCCAAATACTCTCCCAACATCCCTCTCTTACTCTTATAAGCCTCACTTTGGGCAGAACACTTCCCAAGGAAGCCTTTGGCTCAAATCAAAAAGAGTTACCCGATTTTGAGGTAATGTCTTCTCTAATGTTGTTTTGGTTTATTTTTCTCCTCCAACCCCATAAACTCTTTTTATTCATTTATTTTGTAACAACACCAGTATCCTCAATATACTAGGATGTTGTTATAAGAAGTATTCGAGCTACACTTACACAAACCTACATCTAATGGTTAAAGAACATACGGTTTCTGTGGATGGAGAATTTCTGCCTCACGAAACGATGATTGTTCAACACTCATATAACACCTTCAAAGGTGGCCATTAAGATGTCACTATTTTTATATATGATATATAATATGTTTATGTTTTACTTATGCTTCTTTATTTCTCATTTATGGCATACTTTATGATTTCCATTATGGGTAAAACGCGATAATTTCATTTTAGGAAGTGCGGACTACCGCCCCCTCAAAATGATGTGAATCGTTAATGCCATATGTGGGATGTATAAAGTATGGAGTAAATGATATTATATATGATATTATACTGGAACTATATTATACCTTTATATAATAATTATTTAATTACATTAAATATGAAATAGAAATGAAAGTAGCGTTCATGCGTACGTACGGCTTACCGTCTCCATGAACGGTGCATTTCATTTCTTACCTCTAAATATTACGTAATATTATGAATGCATGTATATACTGGATATATATGATATATATGATATCTAAATCATGAATATAATTTTGGATATAATGGATATTTCACCACATGGACAACTTGTAATTATAAGAAGGTTATTGTTGACACAAGTACCAAAGATCGACAAAATGACCGTTATTAACTTAAATAATTAAATAATGTTCATAACATGGTAATAAGGGATATAAAAGGAATAATGAACATGAAAAAGGTTCTTAAGTAAAGATAAATTAACTCTAGTTTATTATTCAAGAGGTTAAAGAATGGTCGAGTCAGGACAGGACGCAAGGTAAAGGAACTTCTTAACCCAACTTCCATTCTTTGGGTTAATCTCCTACTTTCAAATTATGTCATGATGTTATTATGTCCTATTTTGTATTTTTACTTTACTTATGTGTAACTATAGTGAATACACATAATAGATCTATTTTATTTTAAAAATGATCTTTTTAAGGACTTCGTCTCAATCTCCTTTCATTAATGTATATTTGGTTTTATACACAACTTTCTTTTATACGGTGTATAAACCCCTTTGACTTTTACGTTTATTCAAGAGGAATCTTTTTTATACGAAGCGTTTTGCTAAACGACAAGAGGGAATCTTTTTCTTTCCGTACTTATGCGGCGACAATGACTTCTCCGCCGTTGTGACCATTATTTGAGTTTCGGCTTCCTCTACAAGCCATCATTTTTTTAATGAAAAATAAATACAAAGTTTTAACTTTATTTTATTTTGGTATTGAAAATGGTTTTGAAAGCATTTTTAATATATCAATGTGTTGTATTGATATCTTGTGATTGAAATGTGGAAATTTTATGTTTCCTTTATGCATGTTTTATGTGATATGATTATGTTATGGTTTATGATATGTTTAAACCTATTCATATGAGGAATGTATTGGACTTAATAAGTGACGGGTGGAGCCCGCTATAGCTCCTCGATGCATCGGTAGGTCTCATGAGACAACTAGACGTGGAATTGGCCGAGGGCCTTTCCCAATTTGATTTATGGTTTTGGCCGAGGCCTTAATCATTTTAGACGTCTTGGCCGAGGCCTTGACAAAATGTTTCAGAATGTCTGGCATTATACATTCCCTCATTATGAAAGTGGTTATTGATATTTCATGTGATTATTCGTCTAGTAGAATATCCATGTGAGCAAGTAATGGCATTATTTTATTTTACTTTTTCCATATTATGCTGAAGTTCAAGTTCAATAAGGCTTTTGTTTTAGTTATACATTGCCTTAAATGCTTATGTTTTCTTATAAAAGCTTCCGCAATATTGTTATCCTTACTGAGCATCTGAGCTCACCCCTTTCAATGTTTTAATATTTTCTAGGATGTAAAGAAGTATTTTATGAATGACCTGCAGGGATTGTCCGAAGCGGATAGAAGTGTGGACTATGGAGACTATGTTATTGTAGTTTTTCACTTCATGATGTAATGTAACGTTTACGAATGTATCTAGTGTTTCCAAGGCTACTAAACTAATCGGTCTTTCGAGACTTGATCTTTTGTGATCATGCCAATGTTACGAAGTAATGCACCGACTCTAGGTAGCTGGGGTCGGGGCGTTACAGAATTTGTTTTTTATGCTATGATTTTTTGATGGAGAATTATAAATCTTTTAAGAGGTTTGATGTACATTGTAAAATCTTTGAAATTCTCTATGGAGATCACAAAAAGGACAAATAAATGAACTCCAAGTTGTCAACTTAATGTATATTTGAACTAAATTATGTTGATAAAGGAATTAGTTTAGGAAAGGGGATAATATAGTGCATACATGAACTCTATATCTACTAATATAGTGTTCCGAAGAACTCTACATCAACCCACATTGATTTTTCTAGACTCCCAAGTGGGGTATCATATATCATGAAATGATATTAAAAGGGTTTATGTAGAGTTTTTTTGATGAAAACATAGAGTTCATTACCAATATAGATGTTCATTGACCTTAATGAATTTTTCTATAAAGGATGACCCGTGGAGATCACATATACTCCACATAAAAATATTTTTGTGCCACATGAATATCCATGCATTACAACCACTATCTTCCTTATGTAATACATAAAATATTATGAACAAATTCTTTGTTTTTAAAAAAATAAATAAAATTGAATCATTATAAAATGGAATCTTTATATATGTATTTGAAGAAAATGTTCAAAATAGAGGATATTCAAAATTCAAAGGAGTAAGAATATTAGATGATTTTTGGAATGACCTAGAATTTTATCAGTGAAATTTCACATCTTATAATTGGGTCATATGTAGTAAAGTTTTATAAATCACTTTCCAAACATGAATAAACCAAAAAAATATTATATTAATTTAAAAATTACATTTGGTGAATATAAATGGTCATAATGAGTGAAATTAATATAATGGAAAAATATTATACAATAAGATAAGAATAATTGAAAAATTTACATTTTCTCAACTTCCCAGAATAATCATACTTACAAAAACAAATTATATAAATGAATTATAATCTTATTAATATGACATATATTTTTAAACTATATAAATTTTAATGATATGTAAGTGAATGAATAATAAATTATATATGAGGTATTTATAATATCTAGGAAACCCAAATGGAAATTATAAATATGACCTTTGTAAATGTAATTTGACCATTGGAATAGTAATATGATCATTAGGAATAGTAACCTATATTTTTGTGTATTACCCTAATATATGGGAATGTAAAATATTATTTAGGTATCTTATAAAATCAAAATATGTTATATTAATTTTAGGGTTTAGGTAAATATTTTTCTCTTAAATAGTATGTGTTCGACTATTTGTAAAACCATTATGATTTAATTGAAATATCATAATATATATAATTATTTAAAATAAATCTTATTTTTATATAATTTATTTATAATAAATATTATTTTGTGTTAAAATGATTAGACAATTAAATGAGAGTACATGTATTTTTACAACGGGGTAGAAAATTGATCATAACATTAAGATTGTTACTTTTAAAATAAATGTTGTTTTAAGAAATTAATTTTATTATACATAGAATATTAGTTTCCTATAATGGATTTAAATTTTTTATTATACTCATTTAAAAAAATTAGTTTATATTTTGGTATTTTTATAAAATAGTTGTATTTTTTGTGATTTTTGAAATACCGTAAAATAATGTTTTTAACATTATAAGATAAATTCATCACTTTTTTAGTCATGGATAACATAATACACCATTATTGTGAATTCAAAAGATTAATTTTTTTATAAAGTTATTATAATAAATACTATTTGTAGTCTTGAGTGAAAATAATAGACTAATTTATATTATATTAAAAAAACACCCCTCTCCTCCACCTATAAACACCACCCCTCACAATCCATTCTCATCGCAAATTATAACACTTTGTGAATTCCAGATTTTTGTCAAAATATATCTTAACCTCTCTTAAAAATATTCCTATAATTATTTTTCTTCTAAAATTACCAATCATAATGTTCCTTACCAAATATTTTAACAATAACATTCAAGAGATAATATTTCAAACATTATGTTTTAAATGAATTTATTATTACACATTATTCTCTACTCCCTCAACCAACATTAAATAATGACTAAAATAATATAAATATTATAAAATATTATTTTGTTAATGGAATATATATCTTTTGTCATCTTATATTCTCGTATTATTATAAAAAAAATCCTTGATATTATGTTGGTTGATATTCTTCGTTCTTGTTAAAATTTCGTTTCCCATTACTAACATAATGAAAGGATTAAATTAAATAATAATTTAATAAAATGACTTAAATATTTATCTCATATATTTTATTACATTTTGGAATAATTATTTTCTATAAAATCAAATAAAATAAAACTAATTCAAGATGGTTAATAAAACCACAAAAATAAAAGTACCATAACTCATTAATGTTTTTACTCAATGGATCAAACCTATGTTAGAATTGAAATTTAATTTTGGGACTATTTCAGTTTGTAGTTGTACTTTTATATCAATTAATTTCAGTTTTATATTTTATTCCCTTTTGATAAGAAATTCAATAACTAACCACTGGTGATATAACCCTATAATCATGAAATGGGAACCGTTAGAACAGTGAAATTGAACCTTTAAAATCATAGATATGTTTATAAATGAACATTATAAAAGTATATTAAATAAAATATAGATTTAAAAGGTTCCAATTATGTAATTGAGGAATCTAATTTTATTACCTAGTATTTTCAGTGAATGTGGAGAGAGATTCATGTACATATGTTAAGGGATCTATATGAACCACCTTTTTTTGGGTTGTGACCATTCTCTCTATAACTAAAATTCTATTTCTACTTAATGATATTTAGTGATTATATATTTATTATATATTTATCATGAATATATACCTATCTTATTCCCCATATGATGGGGAAAAACATTCCTAATGTTTACTTCTCAAATTCTGTGTTTATGAAATCTTCTTTTGGTTATGATATGATGCAGGATTATGCAACACATTTATATACATTGTTAATTTTATTCGCATGACTATTGATTAATTTACTTTTGTATGAGACATATTTATGTACTTGTTAATATGGGACTTCCATGATATCACTCAAATGAATTGGGCAATGTTTTTTTCTCATGAGACATTTTCTATGGGATTAGGTGGTAAACCATATCCATCATAAGAATATGTCGACCATGTGATGTTGCCTTGAAAGATATCCTTGAATTATGTTTATATCATGTAATTTATTTCTATTAAATTCCAATTAATCCATGATTTTATGATTCTATGTTTTTTATGTAATTCTCCCATGTGAATATCATGATCATTGATTTTTATGATATCATGTTCTGTCTTTTGAATCATGTGTCATGGTTCATTATCATATTTTTTCCATCACTATGATGTATAGCTCCACATTTTCTTTCCAATAATTCTCAAGTATCCTTATGGAGTTTTAGGATGTTAATGGGATTTAGGAGCTCATTAGAGTGGTTAAAATATATATGTTTTAAATTGGATTCAGGTTTTGTTTTTATATTCATAGTATTATAATAGGATAAAGCCTTTTGATCCTTTGGTTATATTTATTATATATTTATGTAGTCAACCATGTACTAATATGTTATAAATTATTAGGTCTCTATAGTTAGTATCAATATCAATTTCTAATTATTTTTATTTATTTTTATTAATGTACTTTAGTTATAACCCAAGGGATAAGCCTAAGTAAGGGAGATTTTTTTAGAATTTTGGTGAGGTACAGTGTGAGTGGATTCCATGATATTACATACATGTCTAGACACTACATGTGGATGCTTATCTAGGAATTTATTACCTAGGGTTAATGACATTGAAATGTGAAAGTTTGTAATTAAATGGATTGCCACATGGTTTATGATAAGGAGGATTTTATACACACTTGGTTTGACACTCCCATTGGATATTATTTGGAAAATCACAAACTCTTTACAATTCATTTTTATGAAAAAGAAAATAATTGTTAGGTAGGAAAACATAATAGTGAAATTACAATGGATATCCTAGATTAAATATAGGATACTCATAAGGTATGAAATAAAATTTATTTATAAATTATTCATTCTATGTTAACTATTTCCAATTTATTAATTTTGTTGAGTAATCATATCCTTTTTTATTTTTTTAGTAAATGGTGGAAAATAGGAGGAATTAGCCAAATAACCACCTTGAAAGGCAACGTGATGATTTCCATAATCATTTTCCTAACCTTATAGTAGAAGATGCAATGAAAAGTTTGGAAGTATTGGATCAACTAACTCATTTTATATATGAATAATAACAGGAATAATATGGAACACCCACCTTATTTTAATAAAGAGTATGTTTCATTTGATTCTTTTATCAAAAAAGGCATCCTAAATTTTATAGATCTTCTAATCCCATCATCATGAAATAAGAGATTAACTCTTTCGAGAAGATATTAACTATCCTACAATGATAAAAATAAGAGAAATTTTTTATTCTTATATATTATCTTAAAGTGGAAGAGGATATTTGTGGAAACCAATAATTTATATGAATTCTAAAGAGGAAATCTGTTCCCTGGCGTGGGAAGGATTCATGAAAATATATTTTTAAAAATATTTTCCTTCAAATCTCTATCATAAAATAGAGAGGGAGTTCAATAAACTGAATACAGGGAAGTTTATTCTATCAGAGTGTTTGAGGAAAACCTCGCATTTCTTGTACGGTATTCCTATAACATCATCATAAAAATAAAATGAATGTTGGATCATTCCTGTATTTGGTTGAAGATATGTTTAAGAAAATACATTATGATATGTTACTTTTTTTCATTGAAGTGGTTGTCTATTCTGGTTTTAATGTTGAGATTAAGATTAGTGAATCTTAGTAGTCTCATGGTGATAAAGAAACAAAGAATATATTTTTTACCATGGTATTATCAATAGATAAATATCATAGAGTAATTGATTCAAAACATCCGACATATAATAAATATGGGAATAATAATCACAAAAACTATCTCAAGGGAAGTGGGAGGTATTTCCAATATAAAAAATGTTTTATTAGGATAATTAGTGCTAATGGTGTAAGAATGTATTTTTAAAGATGAGTTACATACCCCTTATTATAATTTTATATTTCATAAAAGGTTCCATAATTGATTACCCAACATGATCACGTGTTTTTTGAGATTTATACAGGCTTATACGGTTCCCAAAACCTGAGTATGGGGTGGTTTGGGACTAGCGCATGGTTTGACTAAACTGGTTAGGGTAGGATGCATGGATTGACTAAACCATGTGAGGCAAGATAGAGGGTTGGTATAGGTGGGAAGGTAAGCCCAAATTTTACGGAATGGGCCACACTATAGTGAATACATTTTTATAGTTTTTACAGAAGATGAGAGAGGATTAGTGCACAGTTTTCACATTGTTAGTGAAATCGTGCCAGTGCCCCTTGGCCTACATGAACCATGCACGATCGGAACACATTTTGATGAACCATGTTCCTAATCTTTTCAGAAAATTTATTATGAGAATTTTAGTAATTTTTATGTTAAATTACATCTTATATAATCCTAAAATCATAATTTCATCATATGCATGGTAGGGGCCAAATTTTGGGATTCCCATCGATTACTACTCTATTATTTGATCCCGGTTCTCTATTTGATCTCTGTCTAGAGCGTGATTCATCTCCTTGGATCCATAATGGTGGGATCTAAATTCCATTTTATCTGATCTTTTGTCTTCTTGGAATCGATTGTGACATTTAGATTGAACCTCATATTCCTTTTTTTATTGTTCTTCATATGTTCTTCATATTTCACCTAAAATTTTTTAATTTAGGTGTAGATATTGGATAACCACTCGACTACCAAGATATTGTAGGTGGTATATACATTCCATTCATCTTTTGGTTTTTATGGAGCTATCATCCATTATGTTGCCTATCAGACTCTTAGATATGGGCCCATAATTGAAATGTTAGTTTGAAATATATGAAATATGGAATATAAGGGATTAAAATAAGTACTATGAGATGTATTGGTACATGATTCTCCAACCAGAGGCCACCCGTTGTGTGATCCGTGTTTTTTTATTTTGACCATTGATGAACCATCCATGCGGTTTGTAAATGAGTTTTCATCGTTTATGAAAGCTCAATTATAATTAAATGAGATTGAATTACATGTATAGTAGAAGTTATACCACCTTTTATTATGTTATTATAATATTCCAAGCATATTTTGATTATGTTTCATAAATTTATTTGCTAGAAGAGGTAATAAATGTGTAGGTATACCCATGTATCCTATTTCATAGTGAATTGTGATTAATGGGAGGGTATACCCATGTGTTGAGTTTAATGGAAACAGTGATAAATGGGTGGGTTTACCCATGTGACTTAATTTAATAAAGTTGAATATATTAGTGGGTAGAATCATATTGAATTGAATTTCCAAATGGTATGAAAATGTTGAATGGTTTTATAGATTACATGGATGCCTCTAAATGGGTCTTGAAAACGATAGAAGAAACATTCAGTAGTAATTTTAGTTGGTTCGGGATTCTATGGGATACCTCAGGCTTTTCTACACCATGGATTCAGATTTATTGGACTTATGCAGGATATGATGGTATACATTCTCCTAATACTCCAACTAGTGCCCATACTGAATTTCCTTCGAGATTCTCTTAGTTATCGATGAGGATGAAGTGGTCTTATACCCATTTTATGATTATCTTTGTGGTCTAAACTTCATTTTATGACAGAGAAGTGTGATATATGACACTTTGGTTGTTACAGAATGGTTATGGAAATGGGATTTTCTTTATTATACAACAAGGCCCTGTGGAAGGGATATGCATTGGAGTAAGAAGATGGAATGTTTTAATATTATATTTCATAGAACTTATTTATTAGGAGATGAAACTTGTTTTAGAGAGCCTTGTGATTCTGTTTGGTATTACTTGTTTGAAATGGTCATATACCTTGGGAATTCACACATACATGATGGTTTACTTACACTTTTTTAGCATGTAGCAAAATGCATCGTAGAGTTGTATGGGTATCGTGGTGGTTACTTACTCGGATGTTATAAAAAACCCAATTTGGGCCTCCCTTGGGAAAAAATAGATTATATGGATGCAGGTATCGATAGGGGAATGATCCCTAACATGGGCTGTTTATTTCTACCCTAAGGAAGGAGAGAACGGTACCAAGATGAGGCTTGTGATTTTATGGGGATACCTTTTTGTATTTTTTTCCTTTTTGGAATATTATTTTGTATAATACGTCCATGTACAATTTTGGTTGGTTTATAGATACATGTATCATGTAAATCATTATATATATATGATTCATTTGATGTTTTTTTATTTATTCCGGTTTCTATACCTTCCAATTTCCTATTTTTTGTCTGCTTCCTCCATTTTGTATTCCAAATTAAACTATTTATTACTCTAGTAATGAAGGAATAGTCTCTCTGATGAATCACGTTGTCCCACACTGCGAGTCCACCTCCTCTCGTATATGGGGACATGCATGTGAGGCCATGTAGGAAACCTAGCATGGGATATAATTGAGTGGCTTAAGGGTTCAGGATGTTATAATGTGATATCAAATATTTTATTTCTGCGTTTCTTTTCTATTTGGAAAAAATACAAAAGTATAGGAGGGAAATAAAATTAGGTAATACGCTGTGTCTGGGAGTAGCTGCCCTGCGTATAGGGAGACTGCAAATTGCTGCCAAAGGAAGTGTTATTTTTTAGATTTTGACAATTACAATTGATTTTATTCCACTGTTGGGTGAAAAACTTTATTTATTCTATTACTATTGTCAAAATTATGGGATCTATTTCTGTTGCAACCTGATAATTTCATGGTATATGATCTTATGCATCATATAAGAACTTGGTAGAAATAACATTCTCTGAATTTTGACATGCTATTTAGGATGGATGTGTTGTTTCATAACTTTTTGATAGGTGTTGTTGTAACTATATCTATATTTTGGAAAGATTTTGTGTAGTGGATTGGGGAGTGATTCCATATTTCACTTATTTGGGTGTGTGAGAATTTATGGACTGGGAAATGACGTACCTGTAAAATTCAATTAGTTATCGTAAATTTTATACGAATGGATTTAATGGGAGCCATGTTTTGGGTTCATGTGGAGTTATCCACCCTCATAGATTTTGATTTTGTGAACCATTGGTTAACCCTCTTGAATAATAGAATTATAGAAATGAAATTTAAAATGAAAGTGAATTAATGTTGAAAGGAAATGGATGCATGAAATAATAAATAGATACATGGCATAGAACCATGTTTTGGGTGTAAATGAGGATGTTTTTCTTGTATTGTTGTGACTAGTTATTATTAAATTCTTATATTTAGAAGAATATTATGGTATATGAATTATTAAGGAGGGTTTTGACCAAACCTATTCTTTGGAGTTGTGAATCATTAAATCATTCTGTTTTGTGGCATGTGTTTGTAATTTTAGAGAGATTTCACCATGACGGCCTCAAGTTGTATGTTGCGAGAGATGAAATGAAAACACTATAGAGGTGGTGGTACATGGGATATCGGTTGATCATGTGATTCCCCTAACCAATAATATATATTGGAATGAATTGATTTTTCTATTTCAATGTGAATTACTATTTTGGTACAAATAATGAATCTCTAATCAAAAAAAATTAAAGGAAAAAATTAATAAAAATAGAAAATTTTATTTATTTATTAAAACACTGAAATGTTACTTTATAATGATGTTTTCATGTGACCGTTGAATATAGTATGATAGTTGGTTTGGGTGACGGTTATAAAATTGTATAATTGTTATGTTTTTTATGTATTCTATGTATATAATTTTTTTATGTATTTATACTATTTTGTAAATTCATTAAATGTTTTAAAGTTATATCATCAATTAAATAATGACATTAAAGGTATAATTAAATTTTAAAACCGTGAAGTAACATTTAAAATGAACATACGCATATAAAAGTAATTACATGGTTTTAAATTGAGGTTGTATTTTGATTTTTATAATATAATGTTTTAAAACATAAAATTATACATACTTTTGAAAAAAATTATATATAGTGTTTTTTTAATCATGAGAAGGAAAAAATATAAGGAAATTAATATTTTTATGTGATTTTGTAAAAAACATTAATATATATATATATATATATATTATATGTTATTTGTGTCAAATGAGGATTTTTTTTGTAAAACATTGTGTGACTACCCACCCAATATAGGGATGTCTTGAAGGCCTAGCCCTAAATGTATGGTGGGCATATCATAGTGGTAACCACAACTTTGTAGAGCACCCACATAGTGCATGCTGAGCTGCGCTCGGGGCCCGTGCGTTGGGGCTGGTCAGGAGAGAAGATGGAGTGAGGCAAGTCATGCTCCAGTGCAGGTAAGGGTGGTCCAAGGCACACAGGTGGGGGTCCTATGTTTAATGACCTTGTGGTGTTTGTGTTTGTGTCATCAAATTGAAGGCAGATGCGTCAATCCTAATATGGCGGTCCAAGATCTCTCCCTGCATCGACATGGCACACAATTTTTTGAGGAAATATAATCTGATCCATTTCATCTCATTGGGTGAGTTCTCAACCTTTAAATATTATCCAACCTTCAAACTCTACCAACCACTTCCTATTAATATGATTTTCATCAACCATCTGATCAAGATGTGGTTGATCTCAACCATTCATCCCTTTTTAAAACTCTTGGTGTCCCTGCAACTGTCCAATCAAATCCATGATTAATCTCATCAATTAACATGTTTTTAAATTTGTGTAAGCATCCATATCCATATGATTAGGCTCAGTCGTTCCTGTTCATCCATCATTTTCCACATCTTCTCCCTTTCTTCTTCTTCTTCCTTGCACTACACTAGTTGTTGTCTTTCTCCTTCGTTGTCTATTTCTTAACTCTTGAGTCATTAAATCACTCTCCTTAGACCCAGATGGATCGTTTTTCAACAATTCCACTTTAGGTATATTAGGTTATGAGAACCCTTTAGTGTATCATCCAATTTTTAAATAATATTTATATACAATTATTTATATTATCAACGACCGATCCATTTGAGATTTTAGTTGATTATGGTTCTTATTTTGTCTAAATAGTCAGATTCAAATTGATTCAGGACTATTTGTTTATACTTTTATGCTTAACCGTAGTATGTAAAATATTATATATATACAGTTCATATAAACCATTTATATAAACATCCATTTTAACCATAACCATATGGGTGTTCTTCTCCTCAACCTCCCTCTAACACATGCTCAACTCAACCTCACCTTTGAATAAAATGAAGGGTTTTGTTTTGTTCTTGTTTGATTAAACCAAATCTACTTAATTGTGTATATATATTTATATATATACCAATCTTATTCTGTTTATATTTGTCAAATGATTCATATTTGTGTTTTAAATGATCTCCTTTATACACATAATCTACGTAAGGGTTGTTTTATCAATCATTGTTATATACAAAACCCATATATACACTTTGTGTTTATGATTTTATATGTGTATATATATAATTTAACTCTAATCTGAATTAGGTTTTCATATAATTGAATTTAGTAATTAAATAATGTTTTTAATGTTTAGGATACTTATAATGTTTTATCAAACCTTGTTTTGGTTTTGTAAATCTAATGTATACACTTTGTATTTATACAGTTTTATATAATCACCAAACTTAATCTATTATTGGGTTTCAAGTGATAATTATCAATAATTATTTGATGTTTTTATGCATGTATTTATTATCAAAGGATTTACTAAGAGTGGTTTTGAGATGCCAAACTAATACATATATGCATAAGAGTATATATATTTGTATAATTCAAATATTATTTCTTTTTAAGAATGAAAATTATTTTTATTGGTGATCCCTATCCTTATATATATTCCTTTAATTTAAAAACCCACAAGTAAATATATATGTACCACAATTACTTATATTCATGTCATACTTGATTAAATTATCACAAATACAATTTTATATTGGAAAACAATAACAATTTTTTTTGATATTGTGCGCCTAGTTTTTTTACAATGTCATCACATTTATATTACAATTAACATTACCCAATTTATAATTTTTGGATAAAAGGTTGGAATAAAAATTTGATCAATACACATAAATATATAAACATCCACAACCTAATGTAGTGAAATGTGTTTAATTATTTCATTATGCATGAATACCTCACATGAAATAATAGTTTTAAATTAATACATTTGATATTTACATTAATGATGAATATTCCACAATGACTGTTATTAATTATTAAATTTTATGACTTAATCTGTCTGGAAGTACTTTTTATTAGTGTATGTAAAATATGATTGATATATGTCTTGAATTTAAAAATATGTATTTTAGTATATTAAATTTTTTCTTTCATGTAACAAGCCTGTAAATAGTTATTTTTTTGATTTTATACCCCAAATTATCTATTATTAATTTTTCTCTTATGATAACTTATTAATTATGAATTTAATTATTCAAATTGGCATGGGAAACATTGAATAAAATCCATAATTTAATAAATCAAATTGGTATGGGACACAATGATTTAAAGAAAATTAGACATATAAGAAAGTCATTGGACTTAATATGTGACTGGGGAGTCTTGTTATAGCCTACTGATGCATCAATAGATATCATTAGTCAAAATAAGTTCTTGGCATGAGGACTTGACAGAATGACTATGTATGGTATTGGCACAAGTCCTACAAAGAATGTTTATGATTTTCAAACATTATTTATTCCCTTAATATGTATTTAATATTTAACCAACCATGTGATTAATAGACTAGTATAATATCAATGGTTAAGAATGTTATACATATGATGATGGTAATAAATACCAATAGCATAATGATGAATATACTTAGAAATTCATTTATATAGAAAGTGTCACATCTATTTTTAGAACATTTATATCGAATTTCATATTATGTATATCATTTCATGAATTTAATTTTAAGGGGTAAGTAAATCATGATATTGCTATTTATTAAATTATAAGTTATAATTATTTCATGTAAAAATTTATACCTACATCCTTACATGTCACCCTTAAATTAGTTTGATCAACTTACTGATCATATGCATCATTCCATGAATTTTTGTATAGGTATGCATACTGTGATATATTTTTATCCCTTAAATAAATATATAAATTCTTGAGTATGTGATTTTCCAAAACATTATTTCAAGTAACCTTTGAAAAATATTGATGATGTGCTACAAGAAATGTTTTTTCTCCTTTGAATAAAATGTTTCATAATTATTTGAAAAGAATGTGTTGAATATGAATTTCATTAATTGGTTTTATTTCCCCTAACCAGGCATTCATGTTCTCACCCTACATTTTAAATTATTTTTTAGAGTATTGGTTGATTTTTCAACTTTGAGTTGTTATTTTTAGTGGAGGCATTGTGAATATTATCTCATTCAGTGTTGAAGAAATATGCAACATGTATCTGGTTTTCTAGAACCTAGATAGAGAAGATCCTTTATGATGAGAGGTGATCTGTAATTTTATCAGAATGTTTTTATTAAAAAATTAAAATCCTGATTTAAGGAACCAGATCTAGGCTTCTGAGGCTCTATCCTCACAATTTGTATCAAAGGAATAGTTCATACGATTCTAGAAAATTAGAACATCAAAAATATATTTGACTTGCGGAGTATAAATTTTTGTTAAAATTTTCAGATTAAAGGAGAGGGTAAATCAACAAACCTGTTGTCTCTCCCTAATGGTGCCTGAAAAATCATAATTGTAAGGTCATATATTTATGGATTTTATCCCTTTGGAAAGCCTCATTTAACCAGAAGAAACTAGGAAAGTCACCGATAATGATGGTATCAGGGAAGGTATAAATAACATACCATTTTAATTCATTTTTTAAATTCAATAATGATTTAAATTTGTTTTTTAGGGACATAAAGTGTGATTTTTGTGGGATAGTGATGGGAAGTGTTAATGTAAGATCAATTTGTGAGGATGAAAAATATTTTAAAGGCAGAATAATTTGACACTCCAAACCTATAATTTATTTTAGAATGAATAACATTTTAATTTTAATTTCTATTTTGGTGTAAATAATGAAAATTAATTCAAATTAATTATATACAAAAATAATGAAAAGATAAACATCTATTTCTTTATTAGAACACTAAAACATTACTTTGTAATAAGGTTTTTAGGTGAATCTTGTATATAATATGAATATTGGTTTTCGTGATGGTAATAAAATTGTAAAACAAATATGTATGTTAATTATCATTAGTATTCTATGTATATAAGTATTTTATGTATGTAAAATGTTTCAAAATTTGTTAAATGTTTTACTGTTATATTTTTGGTTAAATAATGACATTAAAGATATATTTGGATTTTAAATCCCTGAGGTATCTTTTAAAATTACCACAAACTTATAAAGGTATTGAAATGTTTTTTTAATTCTGGTTTTATTTAGATTTTGAACATATAATTTTTGAAAACTCAAAATGTATAGAAACTTATGAAAAAAATTGTATTTATAATTTTTTTAATCATAGGAAATAATATATATATGGAAATTAATATATATATGTTCTATTTTTTAAAAACATTAATAAATATATTCAAAATTTTATTGGTGTTTAATGAGGATTTTTTTGGTAAAAAATTTGTGTGAGTACCCACCCAAACGAGGGAAGCCTTGAAGGCTAAGCCCACAATGTCTAGTAATCATCTCACAGTGGTAACCGATTCCAGGTAGTGCGACCACATAGTGCATGTTGATTCTTGCTCAGGGCCTATGTGTGGGGCCTGGTCAGGCGCACTCATGGGGTGAGGCATGTCGCGCACCTGTGAGAGTAATGGTTATTAGGGCCCATTTGTGTGGGTCTTTCATGAAAGGCCCCCATGGTGTGTGTGATTGTGTGATAAAAGGGATGGAAGAGTCATCAAACCATTTAAGGTGGTCCAGGATCTCTCCTTGTTTTGATGTGGTACCCGTTTTTTATATGAAATCTAATATGAGACATTCGGTCTTAACATGAAAGATCTCAATAGTTCAATCTAGTATCGATTTTAAACTCCATCGACCACTCCCTATTATTATGATTTTCATTAACCATCTAACATGGACATGGTAGATCTCAGCCGGTCATCCGTTTTTAAAACATACGATTTCCCCACAACTGTCTAATCAAAGCCATGTTTATTCTCATCCATTCACATGATTTTAAAATCACAGAAGCTGCCACATCCATATCATTAGGCTCGGTCAATCGTTTCCATCCACCATTTTCCACATTGTCTCCTTTTATTAGTTTTATTCCCTGTACTGCACAAGTATCTATCATTCTCATCCACAGTTTCCTTCTTAACTTGTGAGCCTTAAAATCGCTCTCTTTGGACCCATCTAGTTTATTTTTCCACAAGGTCGCTCTCAGTGAATTAGTATAATGAATGTTTTCATGATAAAATTATTTATGGAAGATTTTTACTTCCATGTTTTGGGATCATTAATATCACTCCATTAAGAAATATATGAAAACCTTATAAGTAATTCATTTCTAAAAAACTATTATGGGATCATGTATGAAGGTAGTGGAACATTCACAGGGGACTTTTGAAATAAAAGGCTTTATAGGGCCTTTTATGTGTAAAACAAAATTGGATTTTCGAACCACTTCACTCGTAATAAAGGATAATATACTAGGATAAGTCCATATATGGGATGATCTGTAGAATTTGATTTAGAATTTGTTTCCCGCATTTTTGATCTCTTACATCAATAATGAGTTCTATGATACCAATTTATTATTTCCAATGAATATTTATGGGTGTTGGGTGATGATAAAGAAAAAATGTGATAGACTCCCATGTCAAGCCTATCTGGAGCACAAATTTATTAACTTCATATACGAAGTTATAATTTATTATGATAGAAAATTTTTGAATACATCCTCTAAATGAGATTTTATTGGAAAATCAACAACCGAGTCAGAGGGAATTATTCAAAATATTTAAAAAAACTCACAATAGTTTGGAATAAGAGGCACTGGTACCAAATGTATTCATGATATAAGAACTTCCAACTCAACTCTATTTCATATATTTATGTTATAAAAACTAACTAGTCTATGTAGAGAAATTGTCGTGAAAAAAAACCAGTGAAAACCATTATTGGTTAAGGTATACATACTATGTTTATCATTGAATAGTTTTACTGTCCTGGGTGTTGATATATAGGTCCTAGAGATTTGTGAAGCTACTATTTAGGTAAGGAAATTTCCATATAAATATTTAGTATGGATATATAATTCCCAATTCTAATATGAATTTTTAACAAGAAACCTCAACCAAGACCATTATACCATCATAAATACCAGGAAGAACCACCATTTAAATTACTATATTAGTAATATTTTAATCAACAAGCATATAGACAATATTTCTTTAAATAATATAAAACATTTTTATATCCCTTAACCAACCTAAATGGTACAACCTAGTTTTTTTATGTTGTAAATATTCATTAAATATCGTTTTGATTATTTATATCCAGCATAATTTGGAATTATAATGAGGATAAGAAGGTTTCAGAGGTGTTTATGGTATGTTTAGAGTAGGCAACCCCAGCTATTGGAGAAACAGATAAGGCCAGATGAATAGTATAAATAGTGGGATCATATCCATATAGGTTCTCTAAACCCTAAGGGGATGGGAAGAGGGAAGTAGTAGGAAACATGATTTGAGGAAACTGTAATGCCTAGTTTGCACAATCGTACTAAAT
Organism: Viscum album; assembly: GCA_963277665.1. Classification (NCBI taxonomy): domain Eukaryota; kingdom Viridiplantae; phylum Streptophyta; class Magnoliopsida; order Santalales; family Viscaceae; genus Viscum; species Viscum album. The sequence continues at coordinate 1,616,088,640 of OY728151.1, forward strand.
GTATATACTATTTGGTAGAGATTAATTGCATAGATGGTACATGGTTTCCCAAACTGTGTGGCATAATTGTGTGAGGTCCCCCTTGGTGTAGTTCCATGATTACAATTTGTGCACTATTTTTCCAATCGTGCGACCCTATTATTTATTTGGTAAGATGAATTTTTTTATATTAGAACTAATTTAACATCACCCATCAAATTATTTTCACCTATAGTGGATAAGAGGCCTCTCACTGATCATGTTGGAGCTACGAAGCCTTATATTCAATGGATATGATCCCATTACTTCATTCAATTTCAAATTAAATCCATGGTTCACTCTTTGGATGCACATTGGTAAGTAATTTATTCATCTTGAGCAGTACATCTTTTTTCATTCATGCTGGAAACACTATTTTGATATAGGATAATATGCCCTATATTTAGTGATTTTATATTTTATTCCTTTTTCTTCCAATACAGGACAAACTAGGGTTTGTTACAAGATGAGAAGAGTGATATATGTAAATGTTATATGGACCATGACTCTTCCCTCTATTGTAATTATTTTACACTCTTTCATCATTGTTCACACATCAATTTCACCAGGTGCATCCAATTAAATTCATATGACATGATAATAATCATCATGGTCATATTTCATATCCTTATTCATAGTTATTCCTTGCATCAATGTAGGTTGATACCACTTCACATTCCACCCCTTTTTAGGTGTTTCCTATTTAATTCCATAATTGGGTTTTTATGACTATATATGCCATTGTTCGGGTCTGCTACCACATGACCATTATAATGTATGTATGATTATATAATTATCGCATCCTTAATTTATAAATGAAAGTAACATGTAAAATTATAACTTGGCCCTTATATGGAATGTTTCTTTAAATAAAAAAATTAACATTTTGAATATTAAATTGATTTTATATTTTATATAACTTGTCCTATATAATTATAACTACTTTGAATATGGTTTCCTGACATTAGCCTTCATTATTTTTTCCATGATAGGTTATGGAATGAACCTTATAATAAAAAATTGAATAAAATTAACAATATTCAAGTCCAAATTATCCTTTTCACATATAATGAAAGGAAATAGAAGGAAACAAGAGAATTATCAAATAGATGTAGTATTAAAAGTAATAATTGAAATAATGAATTATGAATACGGTGTCTATTTCATATGAAACATTTATTCTTTATCAAAGATTCCATAATTTTGTTATCCAAGTATTCTTAGGGGATTCCATTGAGAGTTATGTGTATTCTATTATGATTTAAGGAAATGGTTTTCATGTTTGAGATCCATTAAGGAACATGGTCCTTGCCTTCTTACTGATTCATTTCATTACACCCTTTGGATCCCATCACATTCTTATGGATATTAGGATTCCCTGGATACACTACATGGATCCAATATCATGTATTCAAACACATGGGACCATAGATTCTTCTCATAATCCCATTCTTTCTTACGCTATTTTACCTTGGATGGGATTCTTATACACCATTAGAATACTTTATATTATATATCTTTAATTGTTTCCCCATCGATTAAACCCATACCCCTTATTTCCAGGCTTCATGTTATTACAGAGTATGAAAACCCCGTGAGATCAAGGATTCATTGGTTATTACCATTACCCTTATTTAAAATTATAATCATTATAGGAATCATGAGTTACTAACATGGAAGCTATAATTTATTATCATCACATTTGAATGCCTTATAATTTCTTGAATCATTTATTACTATTATAATGATATAATGTAAGTGTTTTTTACACCCCGATTGACATATCTATATAATCTAAACCTAAATGAATTGATTAAATAATTACATGTTTAGAGACATTAATTGTTAATATTGAAGCAGGTATTAGTTATAATTATAAAATATAATTACATTTATGTACATTATCTATTTATATTTCCAAAATAGATATTTATAGAGTCCAATGGTGGTGGAATATTGAGATTTATCTCACAACCTATCCAAGATGTCATTGGCACTAAGAAATATTACATGTATGTAGGTGTTGATAAGGGGAAGCGTCCCGCATTGGACACTTGATCTTTCTTATATGGTTTGGATAGAGACTCTTTAGTAGATGATTACTTTTATGCGTAGCATTCTTAGAAAATTTTATGAAGATTTTTAATTCATTTTTAGGAAATGAATTTATTGATTCAATATATATTTATTTTCTAGTATTGTATAATGATGACATACAATTTAATTTTTTATATGATTCTATTTCTAGTAGTATGTTTCAATATTTTCCTTGTTTGTTTATCTCTATTTCAACTACTTAATATTTTAATTACTGCTTCCTCTATTTATTTATTGATTTAATTATTTGTGACCCACTATGGAAAGATAGAATAATTTCCCCAGGGACACACCTAAGTCCCTTGATACTATTCAGTAGTCTCTTGAATGTGGGGGAAGTGTACTTGAGGCCATGGGGCCCATCAGCACAGGGTACCGTAGTGTGGAACATGGTTCAGGACATCATAGAATGGTATCATAGATTTTTATTTAAATGAATTAATATAATGAGAAAATATACATGAGATTATGAATACTTTGAACATGGTTATAAGATATGATTCGTTGTAGTTAACCCACATTTTTGTTAAATGTCGAGTTTCCTAAAATTGGAAATTTCTGTCCTATATTTAATTTGTCACAGTTGATAAGAATTCATTGTTGGGTGAAGAATATGCTATGTGATTGTTATTATTAATATTATTATCGAGTATTTCATTTTACAATTGGACTGATGAGATTAGTTAATGGAATAATCAATCAAGTGTCATTATAGGCACCTAGAAATCACATTTCATGCATATTCCATGCCATAATGGTGCATTTCACTACTTGAAATTTCATGTATTTCCAATGATTGTTGAGTGGGATATTATTGATATATAAACATATATATTATTTACATGGTAATTTAATAGGTTATTTAATGTTTCCTCATCAATATAAATAGTTTCTTCCTATAATGGTTGATGGTTTAATCTAAAATATCTTATTTCTACCCATATCATATATGTACCTATGGTAACATGTGTTTCTCTTTGGCTATTATTGAGTTATTTAAACCTTCAATTCATGAGATTTATGAGACCTAATGAAATTTCTTAGCTAATTTTCTGCGTCATGTCATTGTATATCACCCATTACATTTTGAGAGTGAATGTGGATGGGGTTAAATAAAAATTATATGGGTTTCGATTTCAGTGATAAGGTGCATGGGACCATATTCACTAAGAATAGTGATACATTATAATCAAATAATGATATATATATATATAATAAAATTACTAAATAATATATAAATCTAATCTAATAAAATGTAATGGTTTTTAGAAAAATATGAGGCATAATATGACTTTCCATTCATCTACTAGAACCCCCATAAATTAAACTAGAGAACTTAACAATTCATTAGGATTTAATGTAGGAATTTGGGGTAGTATACCATAGGTAGTGATCCCTTATTATCATGATATACTTTTTCTAGATATTCTATATAGTTCAAATCCAATTAAGAGGTAGGTGCTTGGTATTTTTAGATTTATTCAACCATGTGGTCCTTGTCTCATTCTCTAGTTGGGCTGAGATTAATAAAGTATAGAGATGGTAGGCATAATGACAAGAATATTCCCACCAGGAGAGAAAATTGAGGTTGTGTTTGTTATACCAAATCTTGAAACTTACACTCAGTTTTGTGAGTTTTTCCTATGTATGATGCAGTCCTTGCCGGGTTCCCTATGACCTACAACAACTATGGCTAATCTAACTCTTTACTTCCAACAACAACATCCTCCCATATTCTTGGGGGATTATAGTTATCATGTAGTTTAGTTCTAGATAGTGTTTTCACTATATGTAATTGAGTATCTAGAGACACCTCCAGAATAGATTTAAACATTTCCACCTATATGCTACGAGAATTGGCCAGGTGTTGGTGGGATGTGATTACCAAGGTTGGATGTCATCAGGACAAGGTCTGGGTTGATTTTCAAACTATATTCTATGACTACTACTTTCCCAGGATACTGAGATATGAGTTATCTTGAGAGTTCATGATCCTACAACACGGCGATATGTCTATTATGGACTATTTATGACATTTTACTAAGATATATTTCATTTTACCACTTCTATCCAGTGATGAGCTATCCCATGATAGAAACATTGAGGATGGGATATATTATTCCATCTATACTTATGTGAATGTATTCTACTACCTACTTTTTCAATGTTCATGAATTGGTCCCTTATCACTGGCCACAAACCATGAAGAAGTGATAGTTTTGGGAACATAGGATTACTACCAAGGAAGGGTAGTAGTTTTTCCAATAGTAGGAAGCATACTCTTGACATTTCTCATCAGACTAGTGGCTACTAGAGTATCCAGACTCCAAGGACTGTTAGATTCCATAAGTGTATATGGAATGGTTATCTGAATCCTTAGCATGATAGAGTCCCTCTTGAGTTTCATTCTTGAAACCTTATTGGGAGTCTTCTGAGATTCTATCATACCATTCCACCAACTTGTAATGTAAGATGATACACACTTCCTTTATTTATAGGGGATGGATTATTTTCAGCATGAAAACTCAACGTTTAAGTATAAATTAATGGACTGGTAGAGGGGGTGGTCATGGTCATGATATCCAGACTTCTGATTATTAGCACACAAATAACATACCAATTTACAGGGGTCTAGCTGTAAAAAAGGTTCATGGATCATGTCAGTTGCATGCTTCATAGATAATAAATGAAGACCATAGTGAATACCGATCTAAAATATTCAGTTCTATTATTTTAGCCTTCAAAAAATGGATCTTCTTTATTTGATATAGTTTACTCAAACACCTTTATCTCTCTAGGGATAGTGGAATGTATCGGGATTGTAATTGATTACATTTTGGGCGTGCTGAACCAGGATACACCATCAGGAATTTGTTCAGAGGGAATATTCCAAAGTAGGGACCATCCCCTTGAGGTATATAGTGTTCCCTTCTTATCAGACCATTTCATACTTGATATGATGGGCATAGATATTCTTATTATAATGGATTGAATGGTTCAATATCATTCTTATATGAACATATATCTATATAGGGTACCATTTACATCACTAGAGGGGAGAAATTATCTACATAATGGTGAGTGGAATGTCTATTCTATTAGATTTGGACCAAATTGTCCTGGGTTAGTTTCATTTTGCACCCATAATACTATTCTATTCATGGAATAGTAGGCAATACATTTGAGAGATTTTCCTCCCATAGTAGATCATTTTAGGGATGTCTTTCTAGATGATTTTTCAAGAATACGTCCTACGGGATAGGAATAGATTATGATCAATCACATTTCAATATTAACTATAGAGTTCAATCCTTCTTGTATATTGGATCCTAATGAGCTCAATATGCATGACAGATTGTTTTATAATATAATTTGTAATGGTTTTACCTAACCCAGAACATAATTTAAGGGATCAACCATATTTTTCAACAAGAAGGTAGATGGGACCCTTCATTTATGAATGAATTACCGATAGTTGAACCAGATTATAGTTTGGAATTAGAATCCACTACCATAAATAGATTATTTCTTTGATTTCTCTGATGATCTAGGATATTCATAAAGATCAACATTTGGTTAGACTATCATTTGGATTGGGTCAGGCCAATAGACACACCTCATTCAACTTTTCATAGTAGTTATGTTCTCTATGGGTATCTTGTTATGAGCCTCAGACCTATGAACACTACCATTATTTTCCTAGATTTGATGAATAGGGTTTCCACCCTTATCTGGATTCTTTTTTCATGGTCTATTTTTATGACATATTGGTATGTAATCATATGTGTAGAAAATATAATAGACATAATGATATCGTTTTTAGTAATCTGGTTGAGCATTATATATATATGAAAATATTTCTGAGTTCCCCTTATAGATTGATAAATTTCACTTCATGGGTCACATTATCACAGAATCAGAAGTATATGTTGATCAAGAGAAGGTGAGTGTTGTGGTTTCAATGTGGTATCCCATGAACATGTTTGAAATAATAATTGTCTTGGGGATATATTGATATTATAAGAGTTTCATAAAAGAATTATCACACCTTTTTTCACCTCTTTCTAGTTTTACAAGGAAGGGTGCGAAGATATAGTGGTCAGAATCAAGGGAGAATAAATTTTAGCAGTTTAATAAAAGAATTAACTCATCACCTATTCTAATACATCTGGAGATTAGAAGTGGTTATACAGTGTTCTTTGATGGATCATAAATAAACCAAGGTGTAGTGATGATATAGATGTATTTTTTTTCATTTTTTACGTACGCCAACTGTTAATACCTCATGAGATAAACTACATGACACATGTCCTCGAGCTTGTGGCTCTTTTTCATGACTTATGATACTAAAGACACTATCTATTGGTTGATCACTTTGTGGTATATATAGGCCACATGACCCTAAAATATTACATTTCATACAATGAATTGAATCTCAAACACTGAATATGGGTTTAATATCATTATTCATTTGACTTTGATATTCCTTATACTCATGAAATTTGAAATGATGTTTTCGATGAATTGTGTGGAAAAACATTGGAAAAAGTAGTACATGAAACTAGTGATGAATAGAATTTGATAACACTATTTTCTGTTATTCATAAGGATTTTCGTGAGTCACTTGAAGTCATATTTTTCATCCATTATATTGACCTCTTCCCTCTTTAAGAGGGTAAAGATCACGATGTTTTATGATCCTGAAGGGTTGGTTCTCTAGGAGGGTATTCCTTATGTGGACTCACTTATAGATTTTTTTTGATAGATATGATGTTCTATATGTACATGGATATTTCTAGGTTCCTATAGATATGATATTGTAATAAATGAATGTGTCCCACACATCTATGTGGGAATTTTATCCCAGAATATCCAAGATGTATCGAGATATGATAACCTAGTATTGTTGTCATCATATGGAAAGGAAGATAGAAATATTTACCTCTATTTGTTCCACCTATTAGTAGGTGTAGGTGGAGAACCATTGACCACAAATTCAATTACACAATTTCTAATCGCATAATGAAAATGGGATATTTTCCTATATATTTTTTAGTTATATTACCAAGGTCACCCCATGGTATAAATACCATTTTAGTAGTCATGGGTAAATTGAAAAATGTAGAACACTTTTTTCCTATATAGAATTCATTCTGGGTTAATTAACTGGGAATACAATATGTATGTGATATTGTAAAACTAATTAGGTAACCTCATTCTTTTGTTCTAGATAGGTACTATAAGTTTACATCGAGGTTCTAGTACGGGTTTTAGGGAGATATGGGTATACAATTTCTTCTGACCATAACTTTTCAACCTCAGACCAATAGCCAATCGCAGCTGATGATGCATGTGTTACAGTCCATGGTTCAACTATGCGTCCATGATTTTAGCAGGTCTAGGGTGAACCATATCCCACTCATTTAGTTTTGATATAATAATATCCTTTATGAAATGATTCAGATGGATCCGTATGAGGCACTGTATAGTAGGTCATTCCATACACCATCATTCATGTTATAGGAAGGACATGTGGTGCTACTAGATCCTCATCTCATGAATGAGACTTCATTGGTTGTTCAACTGATTAGAAAGTACATTTCTACTACTCAGTCAAGATAGAAATGTTATGCTAGCCCCCATTGTTGAACTATATAGTTCGAGGTCAGGGATCTTGTTTTCCTATGGGTATCCCCCAGGATTGGGAATATATGGATATGATGGGAAGGGAATATGTCACCTTGTTATGTAGGACCATTTTAGATTCTAGGGAGAGTTTGGATGGTAGCCTATTGGGTTTTATTACCTAAGAGGTATTGTTCCCTGAATGACCACTTCCACATTTCATATCTTTTCCATTATCTTGTTGACCCTCCTCATACTTTTGATCCCATTGTGATTTAGTTGAATTTTAATGCTTCGTTTGAGGAGTATACAATATAAATCATTCAATACAGTATTATAGTTATCTGTGGATATTCATTCCCTTTAGTATGGGTGATATGGAAGCATGACCTGATACATGACGAGACATGGGAGTGGGAGGCCGATGTACACTCTCAGTGGCTCATGTTTTTCTCAGATGAAGTTTTTTCACCTTTGGAAGATAATCATTGGGATGAGTTCATTTAGAGGATATGACTGTTAGAACACAGTTTTTAGAATATGTCATGATTCTTTATGTTTTAATATAACTACATATCTTACACAAAATGGTTTCCTAATTAGGTAAATAATGTTTTAGTGTTGTCCAAGGATGGTTTGAAGCTCAGAATCCTATCTAGAAGAGAAATTTATTATGTTGAACAGTTTGATAAAACCATGGAAGAAAATACCCATGGTTTCATGTAATAATTTGATGATATAAGTAGGGATGTAGGTGGCCACATGGTTTGAGGAATCTGTGTGGCATGGTGTATATAACAATGAAAAATTTCAATTGTTTTTAAATGATATGAATTAAACAATTAGAATAAAATTTACATAATAGTGTGGCATAATCATGTGAGGTCCCCCTTGATGTAGTTCTATGTGCATCATTGGAATAGATATTGGCCAATCATTCATCCAAACAATGTGATCCTATAATTTTTTAGTAGAGAGACCATTTTCCGTTAAATATAATTTAACATCACCCCTACAATAATTTAATCCTCTAGTTGATAGGATTCCTCCCATTCATCACATGTGAGCTCCTAAGACTCCTCATAGTAGTATTTGATCCTATTATAATGTTTGAAGTATTATTCTATCCCCCTTCTTCTCATCTAACGTTCACTGGTAAATCCTTTATGAAACAAGATCTAATGATTGTTTGTAATCCTCTCGATGACAACATTTTAATGCAGGAAGATATGACCTATTTTTTTGGGTATTGATCTGTTATTATATTTGTTTTAATATAATACAAACTGAAGGTCAATTATAATTGATTATAGTGATATAGGAATATGGTATGTGGTATTGGAATCATCCCTCATGAATTAATTTTCTATAAACTGTTATCACTGCACAAAATCCGCTTTCACTAGACATTTCCAATTTAATTCATATTCCAATATAATAATTATCAAACTCGCATTATTGATCCTCAATAATTTTTGTTCCTTGAATCATTAGAGGTTGTGACCTCAATGCCTTCCACCACATGTAGGGTGTTTCCTATTTTATGCATTTAATTGTTTTTATTACTGACTTCACTATTCATCAGTTGTGCTACCACATGAACTATATAAGGTAAGTGTTATTTTATAATTAGTAGATCCTAAATTTATAAATTTTTATCATATGTGTAGTTATCACACAACAATTCTATGGCATGTGTATTGAATTAATCAATGAATATTTTAATTATTATATAGAATTTATATTTTATATATCACTCACCCTATTTAATTATAAAATAATTTTTGTGGATTCATGTCATTCGACCACATTTTCATGTCCATGAATTGTAATGGAATGAAACTAATAATGAAAAATGGTATTAAATTAATTGGTTGGGTATCATAAATAGCAATTTCACATATTATGAAACACAATGGATTGATCCTATAGAATTGTCAAATAAAATGAGTATTACATTTTCTAAATTAAATAATGAATTCTGTACAATGTTCCTATTTAATGTGGAAATTTTATTCTTTTTAGATGTGGATTGACATTATCCTACCTTGGATTACTATGGGAATGACCTGATCACTCAAAGGATTTCGTTCTAATTAAAAAGTCGGTTTCTAAGGGTGGGTATGACCTTGGAACGTGGCCCTTTTATAATAGTGGATTTTCCACAGGACACTATTTGATCCCTACCCTATCTTTAGGTTATTACGATGCTCTTGATACACTATTTATATATTTCATAATTTCATAAATGACAAGTTTCCATGGATTCACCCAATATGGCCCACTCATGCTTTTCCCGTATCAACACAGAGAACATCCTTAGGATCAGTTAAAAACATTCATTGAGAAATTACATGGGAGATTACCCATAGATTACACTTAGAACCTTTATATCAGGTTTTCATGTTACTGTAGAGTTGGATGAACCCATCAGGTCCAAGATCCCTTATTTAGTACCATATATCATCTCATTCTATTATCATCATCATACTATTACTTGGTTAATACCTTGAATTTTATGTTTTATTATCTTCATCATAGGATGCACTGTTATACCACAGATTCTTTATTACTATTATCATTAAACAATGTTATTGTTTTTCACACCTCTTGTGACTTTTTTATATAATCACAACATAAATGCATTGATTAAATGATTACATTTTTAGAGAGATGACCATATGAGGATGAGGAAAGAATCAGTTATCATTATATAATTTCATTAAATTTATATATACCTACACACTATCAGTTAATATTTCACAAACTATATTTTCATATGTTCTATTAGTGGTGGTGGGATAATTTTTATCTCACACCCTATCAATGACATCATTAGTACATAAGCTGATTACATGTATGAAGATTTTGACTAGGGGAAGTATCCTACATTAGACATTTGATTCTTCTGGAATTTTTACGATAGAGACTTGGTAGCAGATTACTTTGTCCATTTTTTGGATGCGTGGATATTTTTCTTATACTTTTCCATTTTTGGTATAGAATATGTTTTTTCCTGCAATTCCCAGTTTTTTGTGACATGATATACAATATCATTTTTTTGTACATGATTCTGTTTTCAAGTATTAGTTATTATACATGGTTTTCTTGATTACATCTATTATCCCAACTTCTTCATTTAACGATAACTTTGTCAATTGATCTATTTATTATATCCAATATTATCCATTCCGACATTATAGATTAGGCTCACCACAGACACACCCTAGGCCCTCATAGTTAGTTGGCATCCTTTGGAACACTGGGAGGCCTACTTGGGGACATGTGGCCCACTTAAATGGTGAAACATTGATTGGAACCTATGTTGGGATGTCACAACTTAATACAAATTATCACAATAGTAAATACTAATGGTTTTGTAATTTTGGAATGAATAAAATGAGATAAATAAACAATACTGTGTTAGATATAATTTAATTGAACACGTGAATGTTTATATCTGATCCAATACCTAATCAAAAGGGAAATGTGATCATAGTTACTAAAATATGTGGAAATTAAATTCAAGGACCATATACACATGACATAGAATAGAATCAAACCTAATTTAAAAAAATAATATTCTATAAAAAATAAAATTATTTATAGAAACCAATTTAGGGATTAAGATACAAAGGGTATAGAAGAGACAACTTTTCAGAGAATGAAGAGGAAAGAGAAAATCTTACATTGGTTGTAAAGGGAGATGAATGAACTTACAATCCAATTTCAATATACTATGATCTATTCAAATAATATCTAGGAAGAGTAATAATATAGTGAAATTCTTGAAAAAATTCAGTATTATGATATCGAAATCCAACTCCATGAAGCTCAGAATAAAAAACCATAGTATTTTATGTTCCTTAGGTAAATTTTCACCATGAAAAGTGTAATTTAAAAGAATTTGAGAATTAGTTTCGGTTTAAATGTGTCAGATTTAATAACCCCATATATAACCATAAAATTTCATGATGTATGAAAATTTTTCATTCATTTCATTAATGGTGAAATGAATTTTTCAGATTCCTTTCATTATATTGGAATTTATATTAACGTAGTTCATTATCATGTGTTCGCTTCTTTTTATATAGGATAACTAATTCCCATAATATTGTAGGTGTAACTTTAGTCCATATCACTTTTATTTATTGTATGAGACTTGGAATATGTGCTACTTATGGTACACAATTTTTCGATCAATAGTGACTTTTATATACTGGATATAGAGAAAGATAATATCCCTTCATAATAACCCATTATATAGTGTAGAACATTCCATGAGATATTATATTACATTATCAATGTGTATGAAAGAAACCACCCTATGGAGTTTCGAGATACAACTATGAATTACAATATCATTGAATTTGTTAAATACCCTTAAAAAGATATATCACTTTTTAAAACAGACACACACTAATGAAATGGATCTCATTTAACATATAGAATTGTTGCAAAAAAATTATCTTTTGGAAAATTCTTAATGACTAAACATCAGTGCAATAAAAATATAATAATTTTAGGAAATATGTCCCTAATTTTGATAAAATAGTTAACCCCAAAATTATTTGATGGATTTGATAATTTAATTTCAGAAGAGAAAGTAAATATATCTAATTGTGAAATTAAAATCTAATATTTTTATGTGATAAGTCCATGTCTCATCTCATCCATAATATTGGCCGAAAATTGTGAATTATAACCCCTTACACACTAATCATAATCATTTACACCACATAGAGGAAGAAACAAACTAATGTAATTATTGATAAAATAATGAACCATTTCCATTAACACCAATTTATTAATCTTTCAAAATAAAATTTTCAATATATAGGATGGAGTTTAGGATATCAATTTTGAATTATTCCAAAAAAAACTCATAAAAATTCTGCATGAGGAAAATGAACAACTATTGTTATATCCAGATATGGATAAATCTATGCATGTTGGATATAGTGAGAATAGGATATGCTAGTTTCTTATTGTAGAGATAATATATCCAATTTCTAACTCATAATATGTAAAACCCATTTACATTTCGTTAAAGAAAACATGATTGTCTATAGAATGGAATGAACATAATGTGTTGATTCCAATTAGAATTAAAAATAGTGGGGGAGTGTTTATAGGTTATCGAATTTTGGATTAACTCATTGGGAATGATCATTTCATTATTACCTTTATTTTCCATATTTTAGATGGATTAATAATATAACCTCAATATTTTTTTTTGTATATGGATTTTCTAGTTATTTCCAGGTTTCAATTTATCTCAAAGATCAACAGAAAACCTTATCTATATATCCATTTTGAATATATCCTTATTGGAGGATTCTATTAGGATTATGTAATACTATAGTTAGGTTTTAGATATTTATGTTAAGTATCATTTTTATCTTATTTTGTAATACTTGGATGTGTTTTGGGTGAATTTAATGTTTTTTCTACTTTGTTTGATACCTATTTGAAAAATATAGGAAATTGATTAATACAATTCATTAAAAAACCAATTATTCTGAATTTTTAAGGTTTCATTATATATTGGAAAGATAAATACCACATTGGACTGTGATTTCGAAAAATTTATCAATGGGTACATGTCCAAGATTAAAGGGTAATATTAATTTCCATATCCATCCATTTTAAAACATGTTTGATATTTCATTGAAAAATAATGTTTCAATAAAATATTGATCAATAATATAAGTAACATATCATAAAAAAATTCCAGGTTACATTTTGAAGATGTGGATTTTATTTTTGAGGATGAATTTGGAGAAGAATTTTTTTAATTAAATTGAAGAATGATCACACCACCTATAATGTAACCACCAAATATAGAACAACCTGTATAGTTTTATTTTGATTCTCTTAATCATGTAGTTGTGGATGATCTATCCTAAAGGATTATTCCTAGGCCTGAATCCATTATCTATGCATCTGAGACACTTTATTACACATATATTCACTACACAACCAATGGCAATGAGTATTTAGTATTATTTTTTCTCCCTAAAAATTCACATCATATCAATTATGAACTAAAGATTTTATTTTTTTGAATCATCATGCTCTTTGGTAATTGATGAATAATAAATAGTCTAAACTCATATTAGAAAAATTAATTCTAATAAATAATTTGTTTAGTTTACAGATTAACAAAAATAATGCTTCTAAGAACATGGTGGAGGATCAACAATGTAGATAACCCATCATATCATAAGTAGATATTCTGAAAAAAATAATCAATTAATGACTACATTCTATGATACAAAATTTACTTGATTGTGGGAGTGGTACCTATGATTAATAAATATTGAATGTCATTGTATAATTTAATTTCCAAAATCATCTTAGCCCCGAACTTGTGGAGAGCCTCAAATCAAATTAAAAATGATAGATTTGGTGACATTATTTTTTTAGAAAATATATAATGATCATGATATTTGAATATGATTTCCCTAAGATGTGACTGAAATTTTTTTTTTAATTTTCGACACACTAGCATGTGGAGGATTCATTAGACATCAACTATCAATATGAAATTTTTTATAATCATGATTTTAAGAGTATCATTGATTAAATCTAATGAGTAATTTTGAATGGGGAGTATGAAATTTCAATTTACTAGTAACTTACCAAAAGGTACGAAATTCATAAAAACCCATAATAATTAGAAATTTTTTAAATTTATAGGCAATGAAAATATTGTCAATATATACATTTTTTGTTAATAAAATTTATATCTTCATTGTAGTAGACAATGTCTCTAAATGGATTGGTGACAAGGCCACTTAAACTAATGGTGACAATGTTGTGTATGGTTTTTTCAAGAATAATATTTTTTATAGGTTAAGAATCTCAGGGAGACATCATTAGTGATCAAGGAACCCATTTTTCAATAGGATCATGGATTTTTTTGATGCAAAGTTATTGTGTGAACCACCAGAAATCAATAACCTATCATCCATTAATGAAAATCAAAACAGATGTATCTAATAGAGAGGTGAATGAAATTTCTAGAATTATGATTAAACCACAAATAAATTATTTGAGACAATGGTTGGAAGATTTTTTTGGGACCATAAAATATCATATAAACCCATCAATAATGTGAGTCTGTATATATTAATTTTTGAAAGAATTATAATCTACCTATGGAACATGAACATAAGGCATAAGGTGCTATGACTGAGATGAATTTGTACTTAGACAGAGATGAAAAAGAGGGAAAACAATAGCTATAAGAGTTATAAAAAATCAAAAGGGAAGAATTTTAAATCTCAAAAATTTACCAATAACTTCTAGTGTGAATCATGGGACTATAATTTAATAATATGAATTCTATACAGGGGAACATGTTTTTATATGAAACTGAAGGCCTAAGGTGATTTTAGGTAAACTATATTCTAGAGGGAATGGTCCATTTATAATCACTCATGTATATAATTTTTGTTTTATATATATTGTGAATAATACAGAATCCCATTAACTATTAATGGGAAGAAGATAAAAATTGTTTTTTGTAAATATTCTATGATAACCCATGGAAGAGATCACACTACTGTAACTTATCTATATGATAGGATCACATGGTGGGTGACACACAATAGAGGTGTTAATGTTGATAATTATTTCACAAATTCTTCAAAAAATTGTTCTTATTCAACATATTTTCTTTCCTAATATTAAATGGTTTATAAATTAAATGAACATTGAAAATTTGTAAACAAGGATTGTCTCAAATAAGGATGTTTTTGTCCATGGTGTTCCATTTTTTTTATCCCTTACACACCACAACAATATTAATATGAATAAAAAATAAGGATTGGGAATAACCTTTTGCCTGTTATAATTAGTTATTTTAAAAATTACAACTTAGTAGAAATGATGCTTAAAATCCATTGAATGCAGGCCCCTTCAAAAGATCTCCAATTGAACATTATTTTATTTTTCCTCAACCAACATTAATAGGTATTTATATGATCAATATTCCATTTCCTATCATTATTCACTGAATTTATATAATACAATTACTACAATGAATTTTTATTGCATGAGTATTTTCTATTTTCATAAATGATGGTGTGCTTCATTGGACAACATTATTTCATCACACATAAAAACATTGTGGTGGCTTAGATATTACATTTCCACCATCTCAGTGTAAATAGTATAGACGCAACCTATATGGTTCCTCATTTAACATAATTAGTTCATGAGTTTCTTCCTCATGTGAATAAGTAACCAAAATCTACATTCATTTCCTATTTATGGTAGCCTCATATGTTATCCTTTTTTCACATAACCCCAAATGACTTGTGAGATTATGTACATTGAATGAACAAAAACACATTTTCCCTATATTGGTAGAAAAACCAGAAATCAAATATCTTCCACATCTCATCCAAGTACCTTAGTAATTATTGATGAGGAGCTATTCCCCTCCCCTAGAAATAATTCAACACCTTGTACACTTTTTATGCTGTGTGAAGAACCATTCAATGACTCACAATTATATTTGTATCTTACTTATGTAAAAATTCGGACACCCTCGATCTAGTAATAAACTAGTGATTCTATAGTGAATATAAGATCACTTGTTGGAATTATCTTAATCATATTAATCCTCAATGGACAAATGATTAAAAACTGAAAATTAATTTTTTCTGATTGAGGTTTTCCATGACATATCTTTCAAGCATACAATCTTTTTCATGCACGTCAGGTAGATTGTCTCCCTTGATCATAAACTTCACATACCATGCAATAGAGGCTATCTAATATGGGATCGTTAGTCTTATTCTATTCTTCATGTGGATACTTTTCATGAATGATAATATTAATTCATTACATGATCCTTCTTATTTTTGTTGATCCTATTCTATAACTCATCACTTGTATAAAATAATTTTTTTGCATGCAAATAAATGAGTTAATCGAGTTTGTATTAATTTTTCAACTTGATCATTAAAATGACTAATACATAGATGTTTCATGTATGAATTATTATCCTTTTTAGAGTGGTAATAGATGATGAATATGTGTTTTAATTTCAATAGCAATACAAAAACGTGTGGATGATGTTCTACCCATAAAATTTTATTGGGTGAACAATGTCTAAACATAGAATGTATTGTATTGGTCTAATGATCTATGATATTATAAATAGTAGTACTCACCACAACATCAAATTGTATTGATGGAATTTGGTTAAGCACCCAATTACACTATAGATGATTCATGTAAAGGATGCCCCACACCCTGCTGTAATCCCCAAGGAACCATACTGCATGAATTGTAAACATTCCATGAATTCCCTCCTGCACTCTACCAACAGGTGATATGAAAGCCCAATACCTTCCTCCAATGTTGGGTGAGCTAGATAGATCTCTCACATGGCTGATCTTTCCCACACATTCATTGGATTGATTTGGTATAGTTAGGTTGTCTATGGATATCATTTTTCTATGAAAAGTCCCCGTGATGACTTACCTAATAAAATCTATGGAATGCAACCAAGAAACCACACACTAATTCATTCACGAGACTAGAGGAATTCTACACATTTATGATAATAATAAATTACATTTCTATGCCTAAAAATTACTTTAAACTAATCATCATGAAAAAAATATATAAATATTTGAAACACAGATTGATTGATCTACTTCAACCATCTTCATTACTATAGACAATGTGATACCTAGTAGCACGTGATCTCTAAACAGATAGAATTGTTCATAAAATATTAAAGTAGTTCTGGAATTGAAAACAAATAAAACATCTATAAAATAATCCTCATGGACAATCAAAAATATAACACACTAGATATTTTATCAATATATCATTCATTTCCCATATTCCGAAATAGTTTAAGAATAATGAATGGAGTAAACAAATATTTATGATAAAATAGATATGAATTAATCATATATAAGTCTTTGTGATCTTGATCGGTTCAAAAAACAAGTTCGAATAATACTGATATCATTGTTTACCTTAAAGAAAATCATCTTAATATTTAATTTTTTTCACACTCAACATGAAGAGTAACATTAAATATATTCAAATACATATTTCCTTACACATAAAAAAATAGAAATGTTTATTATCCAAAGGGAACATGTTTATTCCCTTTAATTTCTATCTCCCCATAAATATACACGTTAATAGATAAAGAAGGAAACTCAATAAATAACATACCACAGTGATGATAGTTGGTTTACACTCCCATTTGTGGATATAACATTTTAAAGGACTACGTTGTATGTGTTTTGGTGAGAATTTCAACATTATATTATATAGAAGGATAAAATTATAGTTTGATGATACCTTCAACCCATTTTTCTTTTATGAAATGAAATGTGATATTAATATGTTTGGATATATATTTATGAACTATATTCTTAGATGGATTGAAAGCATACAGATTAACACATTAAATGATTAGAGGATATTAACTTAAACACTAATATGATAAAGTTGTATCTTCATCCACTACAATTGAGTATCTTATTGTGATAAATTAAGATATTCATCCCCAGAAGGGACTAATGTAACTATTGTTTATTTGAGTGTAATGATACACAACTTCTTCCAAAAAATAATTTTCCAACAGATATAGATTTCCTATCATCATCAACCCCTTCCCAGTCAAAATTAATATATCATTTTAAATATATTTCTTCCTCACTATTAAACATAAATTCATGATTTAATGTATTTGAGGTTTATTTAATAATTCAATTTATTCAAGGGCTTCGATTAGACTGATATCTTGCACATGAAGTTACATTAAAGAAAATATCTTTCTTGGATACTCTTAAATTAGTTGGCTTCCAATCAAAATTCTAAATTATTTTTCTTCAATTGTTTTTACTTAATCATCCATGATATGTGTTATGCATACCTAAATAGGATTGAAAAGACCTATGTTTCAATATGTAAACTTTCTTCAATGAATCCTTTATATATTTCTCTTATGAAAAATTGATTCAATCAGATTCATGGGTAATTTTTATACCCAAAAAAATTTCATATCACGAATCATTGACATTTCAAATTACTCCTTCACATGCATTAAAAATAATCAACTAAAATTTCTTCTTAGAGATAAAAAAATATTTCATCAATATATAAAATCATAGAAAGTGCTGTGGTGTTGTACTTATTTATATAAAAAATTCTATCAAATTTCTACTTCTTTAATTCCACAATTCTCATATATTTATGAATATGAAATTATAAATCTCATGGAGCATGATTTAGACTATAATGATAATTTTTTAAATTAAAATACTTAACATCAGTCTAAATATATAATTAATCCATATTACTATTCCATATATACATTTTTTATTAATATCATCACATAGAAAAGATGTATTAACATATATATTAAACTGTTCTGAACTTATATATGTTGTAATACCTAAGAAAATACTAATGGATGAATTTTTTTGTGAAAAAATAAATGGTTTCTAGAAGGTTAATTCCCTTAATTTGGGATAACCATTTACAAACCAATATTCATGTATTTATGGCCACTTCACCCTTTTAATCATATTTATTAATGAAAACACACTTATTTACAATTATATTATCTTATTTGGGACTGTAAAAAAGTTACCATGTTTTTTTTTCACAATATGATATTGTTCTATATTTTTTGGCTGAACCCACTCATTTTTCATAAAATATTCCTCAACCTTTTTAGTTAAATCATTTATATTAAATTGGTATGGATGAGTTTGTTAATATTATATTTTTTTCACTCCACGATTTTAGTTAGTTATAGTATCCTAAAAATTAGATTGTGTCATTAATCCTATATTTGTTCCTTTAAATCTATGAATTTTATCATTATCATTGTAGTAATATGGAACAAAATTATCAATTTAAACTGGTGTGATTTCCCCAATTTCATTTATATGTTCAATACTGATAACATCATCTTCATCAAAAATACTGGTAGAAGATTGTATTTCTTCTTCACTTAAAAAAGTCATTTACAGTATAACTATAAAAAATTATCTTATATACCTGGTTTTAAATTTTATAGAATCTTCCATTTAGGGTATAACCATGGAATACTCTATCTTCAGCTTTGTGGTCAAAATTTCACAAACCTTTATCATTTTTCATTATCAACCATAGACACCCAAACAAACTAAATTTTTTAGCATATTGATTTTTCATGAATCAATTTTCAAAGGGAGTCAAGTCTAAATTTATCATGAAGGGTCACATATTCTAAATTATTCTAGCTATTGTAAAAGCATACTGCCAGTAATATTTTGAGGAGTCATGCCCTAACAGAATATTCAATTCCATAAAATCAAGAATCTTTTTCCTATATTTAGAGACTCGAAAATTTTGATGTCGGTATGGAGAACTGAACTCATGTTTCTTTCGAAGATTTTTAATATATTCAATTAATTATCTACTGGAAAAATTAATACGATTATTTTTTCATATAATATTTAAGGATAATATAACATTCTTCTCTACATGTCTTTTGAAACTGTAGATCCTATCTAGGTCCCATTACATTTCAAAAATTAACACAATATACATAATCATATGAAATCATCTATAAATGTAATAAAATTTTTTCCTCCACTTATATATATTTATATCCAAGTTTTAAAAATAACTGAATGGATCAGCTCAAGAGGTCTCGACTGTTTAATTTCAATCCCATAGTGATTTTTTCAACAATATTGAAAATTTCATATGTTAAATAGTTAGTGGAAATATCTTTTATTTAAATATAGAAATTTCATACATATTCTTCTTTGATATTTTTAATTATGTTATTTTTGGAAATTTATAATATTTATTCAATAACATACATTATTATATTATAGTGGGCTTTAATAATAGTCTATCATATATTCTCCAACATAAAATAATTTTTTGGAGTTATTATCCTCATGTGGATAACTACTTAAACATCATGTATCTTGAATAGAAAACAATTTCCTTAAGATAACATAATATCTAGATTCAAATATTTGTGATAAACTCGACACATTGTGTGGTGAATGATTGAAGATGCCACTGCACTCCTCTAGAGAACGGAGTTTTTAGGGTTACGAGTTTTTATGGTCCCCCCATCCAGGAGTTTGCATCAATCTATACTCAGCTTCACACTCTGGCAGTACCTTTATTCGTCTCCCCACTCTTGATGTTTCGGTCTTCATCTTCACACTTCATTATCCCACTTCACTCAAATCTTGATCATCCCTTGACCGACATGGTCATGCCTTTCTTCTCCCATCTAACTCTGGGTCTGGCAAGTTTCGGCGTGCATTTTTCTCCTCTGAGAACATGTAAGTAGTGGATCACTTTTTCAGTGGTTTCAGTTCTTCTCTATATTTAGATGTTCTTTATATTTCATAAAACATTGCTAGATTTTTGGTTATATTCTCTCAATGGTTGTCCTCAAATCCCCTTAGCATGAAGGTGAAGGACCCTGATTGGCTTGAGATCATTCAAGTGTTGGTCCCTTTTGATTAATGGATGTATGTGGTTGTCAATTTCATCATGTCTTCATAAATGATTTGGTTTCAACCTACTTGAGTTGTGCTTTGGTCTCTGGTTGTGTATGGTGACCTCGATTCCTCAGTATGGTTTCTAAGGATGTTTTTCATTGGTAATGCTAGGGATTTTCTTCAGTTGGTGATTGAATTTCTCATAATTTCTACTGCCCCTCTTGTTTGACATCAGATCTGTACCCCCACGACACTACCTCATTCATTCATGTGGTAACGCATGGTTGTCATTTCATCTGCATGTTTCCTCATCCAGATGATGCTTCTTTAAGATCCATGAATGCAGGGAGTTTTGATTGAATTTGGATGGCCGACCTATAAAGATATTGGATGCAATTTGCAAGAATTTTTTTTGACCGGATTCCCATAGTTATTTCTGCTGATGATATTTGGGTTGTCGATTTGGGTTTTGATTGTTTGGGAGGAGGATGTGGGTTATGCATTTCTCAATACATTGGGATTTTTGTCATCTACTGTTTCCTTTAATAAATTGGTTTTTAATGCATATTTTTCCTCATCTATTTATCTTCATCATTTTTCTTTGATTCTGAAGGCTGGAGGAGATACAGATGTTGTGACAATTGGCCAATGTCTTTTTTCATTTGGAACGTGTGTCTATTTCTTGCAGATGGCATCTGATGGGTATCCCCAAAAAGGGGTTGGATGTGATAATGTATATCATTCAGATATCGGTCCTCATTGGACAGATGGTTACTCTATTTGTTTAATCACATTTTTTTTGTTTGGTATGTGCTACATCTGGTTGATAATAATGTGATTTCCTCACTTGCAACGTTTGGTGGTTAGATTGCATGAGAGATAGGTGTGTTGGCATCTATCATTCAATCCTCTCTTATATATCGGTGTTTGGGTGAGGAGTTCCTAGACATGAGTGTGTTACCAGCGAGACACATTTCTTTAGAAGGGGGGATGCACATCATCCAAGACTGATTTCATGGTTTCATGTTCTGACAGGGGAGGGGGAAGACTCTTGGTTGGTTTTTATTTGATCTTTTTCCATTTTTTTCATTTTGGTCCATGTAACTTTTTTATGCCCATATAATTTTTCATGTTCTCATTTTGTCATTTTAAGGGGTGCCTCCTTTTCCTAGTCTTCAAAAGGTGATTTTCCATTTAAATTTCAGGGGTTCTACAACTCAACTTTTTTAAAAAAACATATTTTTATTTGGTCCATCAACAAAGAAGACATTTACAAGACTAATTCGATTCATCCCAATAATTATTAGCTCATGTCCAATTTATTTTAGAGAAATTTTGTTCCAAAATTTATTATCTCCTACTTCATATTTATCAATATTTTTCATATGTTTCATATCTAATATCATGTGTGTTTAAAAACCACTATCCATGATCTAGGTACTTTTAGATTTAAATGATTTAAAATCAACTTCCATAATATTGGCTTAATGATGGATCTTATTATGATTTTGATTTTTTACAAGGCTTTGAAATAATTTCAAATAATCTATTATAATATAAACACATATATATGATGTATTTACTTCACGATCACTTAATCCACAAACCCCTTGTTGGATTTCAAAATTTTTTCTCTCTTCAAGGTTATCCTCATGTTGTTTATGCTTCTATGATGTAATTAACATATATTTTATCATCCCCATGAATTATAATACATTAAAAATATTGGGTATGACATGTTGTGCCAATATTTGTATGATTTATGTCCAAATATACCACAAAATAACCATAATCATGAATCTTCCTTCCATGAAATTTTTGTCTCTATTGATCAAGTTATCATTATTCTATATTTTTAAGTCTCTATTTTTTGTCACATTATGTTCCCTTGTGGAGATTATCTTTGAACATCAAAGAAAAAATTTGACCAATTTTATGAATCCGTATTATTTTATCCTTAATCTAATTTACACATTCATCATTCATTCTCATTTGATCATCATTTTCACTTTTTCTAGATGATTTTTCAACTATATCTTTCTTCTAAGGTTGAATGTGAAAAATATTTTCATTTAAGATTCTATCCTATTTAATAATATTATATTTTTTAATATTATGTTTAGAACATTCTCCTTCTTCAATTATATTCACTCTCACCTCACGTGTCACATTTTTCTTATGTTTTTAGTTTCAGCTATCCCTTACCTAACAAAATGATTTCATCATTACCAATAACAATATTGTAAGTAATGTATTAAATAATTTTTTATCCCTTTTCAATTAAAATATTAAAATTCTCAATTATGACAAAAAAATTTCTTTCTCAAAATGGAATTCCATTATCCTTATTCCACTATATTTTAGTTGAGCATTGCCTTTTCTTGTATTTTTAGTTCATTAATGAAATGTATTCATTATATTCTCATAGTGTATTCTTTATAAGTATCACCATCCTCATTATCATATTCACTTTTTTATTGTGAATCATCATATAATGATTTATTTTCTTTATAATATTCAATATTAATTCCCTGTGAGGCTTATAATAATGTGTTATTGTCTTCCCTACTTTCATCATGCTTTAGAACACCCTCTTCTACTAATGAAATATTTCTTCAAAATTTAATGTGTAAAAATGTATTCTTATATTTGAATAATTTTTATTTATAGTGAACCTCATAATTTAAATATTTATTGATGTTTTATACTCATCATTTTATTTCTTGAACTTCATCGAATAGTTTATAGAAAAATGGACAAGCTTTCCACTATTAATCCATTTTAATGGAAGTTGACCTTCATACATACCTCTAAAATCTTAAAACATTCCAATTATTAGAGAAGGTAATTTATTAAATATATCCAAATACCTATCTCCATTAAGAATACTTTTATACTCCTCTTTTTTGAAAATTTTAGAATTTTTTATAACAATACCTATTTCATTTTTATTTTCTTTCATTTCAACTCATCTTTTTTATATCATAGTTGATCAGAGTTTAAAGAAGTTCATCCATAGTAAATTCTTATATATTCACTTCTTCATGATTTGCGATTTTATAATAGAATTTATTTGGAATTATTCACATCATCTTCATTATAACCATTGATTCTGAATGATTTTGTATGAATCATATGATAGTGTTAACATTAAAATAAACCCTTATGAAGAAATAATCAACTGATTTATCCACTAGAATTATGAAATCAAAAAATTGTTGTACACTGATATAAAGCACTTATTATTTCAAATTTTTGATTCCTTAATATATAATATGATGTTTCTTCAAAATAGGAATAGCGGCTCTCTAGACCATAAATTTTGTTAGATCCTTTTCTGATAGAGACGAAATAATTATGTATCATGTTTTCCATCACTTTGAATATTTTCTACTCTTAGTAAATGACTAATATTATGTATTACATTGTACTATAAAAACATATTGGGAAGAATAAGTTCATCAATCCTATGAAAAAAGTGGTAAGGTTCCATTATCTCTTTACATATATGAAATCATTCTCTATAGACTATTGGTATAATCTTATTAGAAACCAAATTGTGTTGATCCATATGATCCACTAGAGAGAAATGCAAGGGAGTATACATGCTTTGATACCAATTCACAGGATAACATGAAGGGTGATAAAAATTGGGGGTGAATCTCTGTGTATAAATTTTTCAATGTTCCAATAAACTCTCATTCCTGTTCAAATTATTTTATTTCAATTTATTAACAAGTTTATAAAATAAATTTAAACTACAAATTTGTTTATGAGATTTTCCTCTTTTATGGACTACTACATTACTTATGTGATGTGGTTTTTATCCAATACACGTATCTCCCATTTTATTGTCACAAATAACTTGAAAATGGAATATTAGTAGAACAATCACAATTTCTTTATCAAGAATTTACAACTTAGGTAAAATGTTACATAATATCAATTGAATGCATGGGTCTCCATGAGAGCTCCAAATTAACAAAATTTCATTCTCCCTCAACCATCCTTAACATGTCTTTATTTGATCAATATTTCAACAAAATCTCACACATTATTAATCAATGATTTTATATAACACATTTAAAGAACTAATTGTTAAAATGTGTTCGTTGTTTCTCCTTTTATGGATGTTTTTCTTCTTCATTTGACCAAAATAGTACCTCACATATAAATATAAAATGGTATATCGGTTCATACAAATTATTCTTCATAGAATTATAAGTATACCTGGATCCCCTATTGTTATTTACTCATCCAAGGAGGATTGTGATATTATTACACATATAAAATAGTAACGAGACTCACATTACCTCAAATAAGGAGTGTAGTCTCATGAGTTACCCTTTCCATCATACTGCCAGGGAAGTCTCACAAGATCTTTTAATTCATGGTAAAATTTAATGAAACTAAAATATTTAAGAAGAAACCGACTAAATAAAATAGCAACCACAACTTTCCCTGGTCACTTTGTATATATTGATTGGGATCCATGCCTCTCCTATAGAAATAATACATTATCTTATACACTTTTCTTTTCATATCAAAAACCATTCAAGGACTCTAAAATATATCAAAATATAATTAATTTCAATATTTCAAAACTATTAGCCTCTTCATAATTAAGTGATACTAGAGGTGATAAATAATCTTGTGACCAACATCACTTAAGCATGAAATGACTCGATCAACAAAAAATTAGTAGAATCAAATGTCTTTATGTGTTGAAGGTTTTCTATAATATACATTCA
Organism: Viscum album; assembly: GCA_963277665.1. Classification (NCBI taxonomy): domain Eukaryota; kingdom Viridiplantae; phylum Streptophyta; class Magnoliopsida; order Santalales; family Viscaceae; genus Viscum; species Viscum album. The sequence goes on from OY728151.1 coordinate 1,616,114,636, forward strand.
TGCATATTCTCTTTTTCAATCAATGTCATGTGGATTTTCCAACTTGAATAGAGTTTCTATTAGATTGATCAGTGGATATTTGATCATAATTTGAGGGTAGTACATGATGTCAAGATTACACATATTTTCTTCTTTATATGATGAATTCATGTGAATGAGATTATTCATATGGATCATTTCCCTTCTTATAACTATTTATAGAAATATTTCACTAATCCTATGAATTTAAGACATTGACATCATACAAAGCCTTTGGTGCATTGAGAATGTCTCAATATATCCCCTTGATTTCAAGAGATGGAAAATATGAAATTTTCACAAGCACTCATGAATATCCATCAATAGGAGTTAAAAGATAATGAATAGGTTTGATTGGGTGTCGAAGACCAAATGAATTAATAGGATGTTGTTCCATGTGTAACATTTTAAAGAGTGAATAAAACCCATGCTTAGTGTGACCCAAATCAGTCTAGACCATTTTGTTACACTCTTTCATAATACTCATCATACCTTCTACTTATTAATCATGCATTGGGTTCATCACCTAGACACTCTACCCACATACATTTCATGAGCCATTCCACACCCCTTCATAGTCCCCCATGCACCATCTTGATGTTTTTATGCACACACCATCTTCACTCATGTGTGTAATTCCTTTAAGTTCTATGAAATACCTCTAATTACTACCATAGTTGGCTAGCATAAATATCTCTCCCATGTTGTTGATCTTACTCCCACATGTGTGGGATTCATCTATCCTATTTTCGGTTTCTATGGTTGATACATTCCATGTGACACTATTTAATTAAAACATCATAAAATACAAAAAAAAAACAATAACACCTTCATGCATGCATGAGACTCCTCAACATCCACTACCTCTTCAAATTAATAAATTATTTTACACATCATTCAATTAAACATCATATTTGGTTCATCTAAATATATATTTTCCTTCTAAACACAATTGGTTACATCTTATACATAATATTCATTGGTGTAATAAATTGTACCTATAAGAAAATGATATTTAAATATATAGACTAGTTCATCAACCATCACATTTGAAATATTATTGATATCAAATACAACATCTTCAATATCCTCCTCACATTTATTTAACACTAATAATGACGAGTATAAATTAGTTCCCCACCTTTAATCATTATTGATTTCTGTGAGTATATTTAAATTATTTTACATGATAAATTTTTCAGAATGCATTGGGGATGTTTCATCATCTATGTTCAGTAGTGTGAACAATGTTTTTTAGTGATTTATATGTTTTATTCTAATTTTATACTGTAAAATTTTTTATATTCCCTTTTTAATTTTTTGGTGTTTTTAATATTTTTTATCTCAATTTTAATTCCCTTACAACATCTAAGCCGATACCAATTAGGAGAAACACAATCAACCCCTCAACTCACCTAAAATATGTGTTTAAATGAACTTTTATCGAATTCTATGTGAAGGAAATTCTTTAAGAAACCACTAAATTTTGAATCTTAATCCATGAAATGCTGTCATACATTTGAAACTGCTTACCTAAGAGGCTTCTAAACCAAATTGTACATATTCTAAATTTTTCAAATTTATTTAGTGAAACTTTTAATTATATTTTACCATAAATTTATGAATAATCTATTAATTACCATAAAATATTTAAAGACTTATGTTATACATGATTGATAAATTATATTGATTTTAAAATAACCTCCTATAATTATCTCTATTTTACAAAATACCAATAATTGTTTTCCTTTTAGGGCTTAGACAGCATGAATGTCCTTTTTACATTTCCAAAATATTACCTAAAAATTACAATATACTTTTATCAAGAATATTCCTTATGATATTGGTTCGAGTATGGGGTAAGGGGATATGTGATCTAGAATAACCTATTTTGACAATTTTTATTTACCTAACATGATGAGGATATGAATCATTTTTGTTGGTGTATTATATGTAAGATCATTATTGGAAGAATGAGAAGATTTATTTGATATCATTCAATACTAGGAAATAAAGTCCAGAACACTTTTATGTAATGTTCCATTATTTATCTATAAAACTCAATATCATCACAAAATTTCTAGATCTAGAATGAAGCTTAAAAATTCATCATAAATGTGTGGAAGAAAAGAAATTTATTTTTTTCTATTTACAAATTCTAACAGTGGATTACCGAAAAATAAAATGGGGAGTTTGGAGGACAACAGATGTTGTTTGGAGCAAAAATATACTAAAAAAATAATGAAACATATTAAGATGTTTTGTAGGATTTTTCTTGAATAATTTATAAAAATTACTGAATAATGTTACTAAAGGAAGAAATGGGGTTAAATATCATAATTTGGGGCATGGAAGGTTACATACAAACCCATGAATTAAATACCCCTCCCATCTTTCAATAGAAGAGCAGAAAAAATCTGATAAAGGGGATAGAAATAGGATATATAGATTCATATAAAATACCTATGTTATGGAATATATTTATGATATTCCAAGAGGATTAAGTTAAATCAATGAAAAATAGAGAAAATTAAGGAAACCATTATGGATGAAAGCTAAAAAACATTTACTGCGCTTTAAAAAAGTACAAAACCATCAAATCTTCTTCATAATTTTGTCATTATAAACCATAGAACCACAATAATTATAAAAACCATGTAAATTACTCATGATAAAAAATACTTGAATCATTTGGTGGAAGTTTAGAAATTCATGAGGACACTAGTGAACCATGCATATATTTGGTATGATAAAAACATTTTGATAAAATTTATACTTGAGTGTTGAGAAAAATGTTTTATGGAAGGTAAGTATAATGTTTAATTAGAGGATAAAAGAGATAGAATGGAATACAATGTACATAATGAAGTAAGAATAATTGTTAATTGTGAAAGAGATTTGATAGAATCGACAAATTCATAATATTTTTCTAATATTCATTTTATTTTATTTCCCATATTTACAAATAAAGTGACTTTTGGGTTTTTTTGGAATTAAAGTGTCAATTCAACATGTTTGGAAAATATTTTGTAAACACATAAAATTTTGGAATTTATTGTCTTAATTACTTTTTGGATCAAGATGAATAGTTAAAACTTTATTTCTTTTATTATAATTCTTTAAAATTGAATTTTTATGTTTTAAGCAGTTTACAGTACTTTAATGATTCTTTGAAATTCATAGGGGAATGAGAAAATAAAAATTTAAATGAAATATACATTGTTAAAATATAGTAAAATTGGCCAACATATATTAATAGATATGATAACTCTAGAAAAAGGAATTATGTAGAGTTGACATGAACAATACAGTACCCAAGGTAGAGTTCTCATGAACTCTATATCAACCCCTGAAGAGTTTTCTGGATACCTATTTAGAGTTCCATAATTTGGAAAATATGATGACCGGGTCATTCATAAAGTTATTTTTTGGTTGTCTATAGTTCATTCTGAATGTAGAGTATAATATATTTTTTACAAATTTCTTGTTGAATGATAATTAGAGGATAATGTTTAACGTTACACCTGAGGCATGAGGTGACACATTAGTATCTATGCATGCCAGCCATATTTTACCATGTAGAATATATTATCAAATATAACTAAATTCCATGATTAATATTTTCTTACAAAAATAAGGAACTACTATCATTGAAAAAAATGAATCCATGTATTTAAATGTGATTCGAGGACTACAATGAAAGGTGAGAATATTCAATATTTGAAGGAGACAGAATCATGAAGGATGTAACCAGTCATGGGTGAAGGTAAGGTAGAATATTTTAATAGATGATATGTTACAGTGGAGAAAGGAATCCTTCCAATGTGTATTGTTTCTAATATTTGTAATTTTCATCATTTTATAATTTTTATTATTCATTCCTTCAATGTATTCTTCTTCTTCCTCATCTTTCATCTCCATTATATATTGTATGGAGGAGTAAAAATTTTATTTAATGGGGAATAGAAGTTAGTCAATATATAATTATTGATTCTTGGATTTCTGTGGAATAAAATTCTTTCATACTTTTTAACATGTTCTAATATTTGGTAAAAGTTTATTATATTGAATATTATAATGTTTAATTTTTTTATACTTAATATTTAATTCCATGTTTAAGGATAATTAATGTACCAACATTAAACTCAATATATATATGATTACATATTGAATTTTTATTAGATAAATGCTTATTGATTATTGGTTTTTATGTGATGGCAACAGAACATTCTTGGGTGATTTGGGAAACAAAAAATGCCATTTGGTCATTCCTGAGTAAACTGAGAGTGTGTTACTATATCAATACATCAATAATAAATGATAATAGACTAGGTAAGTATTTAAATGTAGTTTATTCATACCTAATCATTCAGCTAGGGGAGGTAGGTTAATTTAATACACCCTATGCTTCGAGACTATATTTTTCATTCAAATAAAACATTTTCCAATAACATTCCATACTTGAAACACGGATCCAAATGAGCCACAATATATTAGATGAACATTATTAAGAAATTATAACATTAATTAAACCACTATTATATAAAATTAGAGTAATCAATTTATATTCTTCATATTTAAAGGACAAAAATTTAATATTTTTTACTATTAAAAAGGGATTATTATTTTTTAAATAATTGACTAATGTGTTAATAAATTAAATCTTCCAATGTTAAATAAAATAATATCAATATATTATATTGAAATTTATTAAAAAAATATATTAAATATATTTATATTAAAAAAATTGGGTATAATTTCCAGAATAGATAATGTTCAAAAATGATATTTTCTAATAAAAGTAGTTTTATTTGTATTTTTATTTTTAATTATAAAAATAATTTTTATAATTTTAATAATTTTAATAACATAAGTAGAATATAATTTTTGAATTAAAATTTTTAAAATTATATTTTTATGATTTTATTTAATTTTCATTGGAATAATTGATTTTTAGTGAATAATTTAAAATACAGCCTTTACAAAAACCACAGAGTTTATGAGTCTCTCGAGAAATGGGTATAACATAAAAACATATAAACTATTTTTCATGATTATATGTAGAAAAAAAGATTAAAAATATAAATTTTTAAAAGAAATTATATATTTATAAAACCAATGATTATATTTTTTGGAAAATAGGTAATATTTTCCAATAATTTTTGGCCTTTTTAAAATTATACACTATTATGATAAAAACATAGTTTTGAGTTATTTTTAAATCCAAAAAAATTATATCATTTATAATATAAAAATTTATATTCTAAAAATAAATGAAAATTTTTATTTTACCATACACATAAATTTTAAGCACAAATATAAACCTTTTCTAAAAAAATGTTCTTAAACATTACAAACTCTAATTTTAAAATTTATTTTTCATACACAAAGAAATTATATAAAAAAATGAATTTATTATTTTTAAATATTAATACTGAAATTTTTTAAATGATTCATTTTATATTTATCATTTATAATAAATTACATTGGTAAAAATTTGTAGCACAGTAAAATCTAAAAAGGTAAGCATGGAAATTCATAGATTAAAATAATTAAAAAAAAGTATAAACATGTGAATAAAAGAATTATTTGGTTATTATTGACCATTTATCAACCAAAACTCTATTATTATCTATTTTTGAGCTTTCATAACATTTTTAACAAGTACTTTTTTTATATATAGTTAAAATAATTACAAAAATGTCATTCTCACCACTTTTAAAAGGGGCCTATCACCACCACTTCAAGACTACTAAAAATTTAGATTTTTCATGAAACTATAAACATTTTCTTCACCCTATAATTATATTTATTTTTTTAATATTTTCTATCCATATTTTCCTAATATTTTCATTTTGAAAGAGTCGTACAAGGGATACATCATGTCGTCTACATGAGTAGTCATTTTCCCGTAACACAATGAATCTATATATTATATTAAAAGTATAATTATTATAATATTATATAATTAAATAATTATTAGTTATATAATAAATTGTTTTACATTTTGGAAATAAAAATTACCACATTAATATTTTACCTTTAGGAAGAACTGACATCATTAATCACTAGTTGTATGGAATGCTTTCTTCACAAAGTGGCATATTCCATTTTTCACAACCTCCTTTATTAATTAGTTATATTTATATAATTTATGAGTAAATGTGACTTAAATAATATAAATATAACTTCATATAGATAAAATACAGTCCAGTGTATCCCCCTCTCATTTGTCAAGAAATGATATCGTTAAACATGTGTTGTGAGGATTATTACGTCTAGGAATTAATATATCTCAATCATCAACTAGTTTCTATTTTATTTGTGTATTTTAAAATTTGACTTACCACATTAAAATTATCTATATAATATTATTATACTACTATAATGATGATATTATTCAAAAATAAATAACATCCATTATTACAACCATCCATTAATTATGGTATATTCATGATTGGGTTTGTAATGGCCCGGGTTTTTTGGGTCCATTACTTTGTGAAAATCTCGTTTTGGGTTTTCTGGTCTGGGAATCACAGAGGTGTAGGCCTAACGGTAGCCTAAGCCTACCGGTAGCCTAAGCCTACCGGTAGCAGGCCTACCGGTAGCTCGGTCTACCGGTGGCCGCAGCCTACCGGTAGCTCTGTCTACCGGTAGCTCGGTCTACCGGTACTTGCAGCTACCGATAGTTTTGTCTACCGGTAGCTCAGCCTACCGGAAGCTTCAGCCTACTGGTAGCTACAGCCTAACGGTAGCTCGGCCTACCGGTAGCTACAGCCTACCTGTAGCTCGACCTACCGGTAGTTGTCACCCACCGGTAGCTCTCAACAACTGGTGGCTCTGGCCTACCCCACGGGTTATTTCCAGTAGCGCTCTCTTTTGCACAAATAGGGTTTTAAACCCTATTTTGACCTGTTTGAGTGTGTTTTAAAGACCCATAATGCGCATATGATTTTTAATTAAATACTTAATCAATTAATGAGTCAGTTTAAACCACCTGACCCCCTTTAATGACCAGTGGAGCCGCGTGGTCAACCCACGACCCCCGCGCCTTACGCGGTTTCGCGTTCTCACCTAAACCATCCACGGATCTTATAAACTAAGGGTTATCCATGGTTTCTCCTTTCCTCGATCGCGGCTTTTCACAAATAGCTTTGGTTTCATTGTGCGCGCTGCATCATTATCCGTAAAGTTACGCGCTCGACCTAAACATCGATCATCTATTGACAAGTATGGAATTTCTCCTTCGCCTCTCTATTTTGTGTATCATGTTGGGTGGGTGTATTTCTGTTATGTAGAATCGGATAAACCAGACCTAAATGAAGATAATGATGTGGATTCTATAAAGAAATAGGGGGGATGTGATCGTTGATGTTGTTTATATTATGACCATCTTGTTGACTTGTGATGGCTTATGCCTTCTGAAAATCGAGGCCGTTGGTGGTCGTTGTTTGTGAAATAATGAACCCCTGCTGATGTTTTAAATGGCTTGTTTGTGGTTGTAAACTCCTGCTGTGAAAAAAAACTGGTTAATCTCGTATATCCGGCCAAATAAATTGAGGCACCAGGATCAATCCTTCTGTGATAACCCCTGTTAAAACACACGAAAATTGAAATCATTGAGTGTGTTAAGTCGCTTAAATCTGAAAATACCAGCATGTCCCTGACTTGTGATGGTGGTGGTAGTTGGTTGTTTTCTTTTACTGGTCGATTGCTAGATATGTGGGAGGGGATGGGATCCTTTATCTTTATACTCTCGGTTATTGTGTGAAATTGGGGATGGGATCCCCTGTTGGTATGGATTCGGTGGTTGTGAGTTTTACGACTGGGTGGGTACTTGTTTATATCACGAATTGGGGTGGGACCCTCTGTTGTTGAGAACTGGGTGTGGGTGTTACAGTTGATTCTTGACTGTTTACTTTTCTGGAATTGTGCCTATGCGTACTAGTTGCCTAGTAGTGCTTAAACTTAATTTAGACATTATTACTGAACATGAAACAAGAATGGGACAAATGGGTTTTGTTGGCGAGAGTTGTGAATTGTGACATGGACGTAGTGGTGTTGTGTTCTGTAGGCTGGCTAGGAAAACCTAAGCTTTGGGTGAGTGTTTGTTACCAATATCTATACTTGTAGCTTTGTGTTTCTTATTCACGCCCCACCCAATTTGAGCACTTAGTGCCAAACACCCCCATTTCATGGGGGAGGGTGTTTTTCCCAACACTATTCTTAGTGGTTGGTTATTATCTCCTTTTCTTCTCCCTTTCTCGGATAGCCCAAGTATCTTCTGGTAGACTGTGATGGCCTGAGGTCTATTATTAGCCCAAGAACCTTCGGGCGGGGTAGTGTGATGGTTGGCCAGGTGTGCGCGGCAGGTGGTTTCCCAAGCGTCTTCAGGATGAGGCCCAAGTGTCTTCGGACGTGGAAGTGGATCTTTTGGACCATGTTTATTTGGGCGTGGTGGTGGTTGTTATGGCCTATGTGTTTGCAGGCATGGTTATGTGTGACAGTTGTGGCCTAGGTGTGTGCGGGCAGGATTTCGGTAGTGGGACTCCGTGTCGTTGTGGACCAGGTGTGTGCGGGCGGGTGTGGCAGTGGGACTGCGGTGACAGAATGGCGGGATTAGTCCAATGCTTAGGATGTCTCAATAACCAGTGGGAAAGTGGTGCGGTGTACCCAAACATCGATTTTCTCTGATTATATATATATTACTTGACTATCGTTATTTGGGGAGTGTTCCTTGGTGAGGCCTGGGGTGGATAGTTTACCTTGATAGGTGTTTGGTTTACTCCTTTTTCTCACGGGACTTTAGCACGTTCCCCCACTTGTCCACGAGAGTCTTTGGTTTTCCCTACTGAGTGTACTTGTATGCTCACCCTATGTATATAAAAACTGCTTTCAGGTTTCCAGGAGGACTTCGGGGATCGCGCAAAAACCATACTAGCTCGGACCTTTGGGGCAGTTGTAGTTGCTGTTTTTCTTCCTTGGTACTTACCCTTGTAGTCACCTTTTTGTACTTTATGGATTTACTTTTGGAACATGCATGTGGGAATGGTTTATTTTTTGTTTTACTTTTCTTTTACCTTGGTGTTGTTGATTTTCATCATCTCATATCTCGATCTTATAAATCAAAAAAGGGTAATGCCTTCAATTTGTGAGAAATTTCTATACCCTTGGTGAAAGTCGCCACTCCGGGACCTATTGAAGGTAGGTCTCATGGGTCATTTTCTATCCTTCAACTTAAGAAAGGAAGGGCCTGGCAATCTGCTAACCATTTCCTCCTTTTGGTGAAGGCGGGTCATGACAGGATGGTATCAGAGGTGATGGTTGAGAGATAGGATGGAGTCTGGAGTTAGGCACAATGAGGATTTCATGGGATGGTAAGGCAGTAGTGTTGGGTGACCTTGGCCCATGAATTAGGCCAGGGAAGACCGGCTAGGACATGGGATTTTAGGGCCCCCTGTGATCTGATGCAAGGACTCTGGACCTACCGAACGACCAAGTGAGGCCACACTGATTGCAGGGTAGAGACCCTAGGAAAGGTACATGCATCATAATGACTTGTGTTATTTTGTTTCTGGGATGTCTTGGGAATTAAAAATAAATTAAAATTTTATGAATTTTTAAGGACGATATTCTGCACTACATGGGCTTAGGCATTCCTTGTTTACCATGCAGCTATGGCACCTAGAAGGAGACCACGGGTGGTACAGGCGATCGAGGCCCCAGAGACTACTTTGGCCAATCGGTAGAGAGCTGATCGAGAGGAAGAGGACGACCAGTGGAAAAATAATCTTCGGTCCTTCCAGCGACAGGCCCTCGAGAAGTATGAGGGAAGCACCTCAGACATGAAGATGGAAGGCTAGCTAGAGGAGCTAGTTATAGCTTTCGGCCTGATTCGGGCCCCGGCTGAGTACTGGGTTCCTCTGGCCGTCAGCCAAATGCGGGGAGCGGCACGTCAGTGGTGGACACTTTACCTGGGGGAGAGGAGAGAGTCTGAGGTGGCTTGGGCGTATTTCGAGAGGGAGTTCCTGGCAGAATTCCTCTCCTCGACGATGAAGGCAGAAAATAGGAAGGAACTACTCACCCTCCAGTAGGGGAGTATGTCCGTGAGTGAGCTAGGGATCATGTTCAAGGACCTCCTACGTTTTGCTCCGGACCTCTTTCCCGACAAGGAGTCTCGGGCAAGACGTTTAGAGGAGGTGCTCTGACCATCCCTCCAGTATGTTGTTACCCCCATTACCCTGCCAACGTAATTAGAGGTCCAGAAGAAGGCCCAAGTGGTGGAGAGGATTCATGCTCTAGGAGAAGTGTCACGAGAGGGGATCCAGCTGGGACCATCGAAGGGAAAGGCTGTCAGCACCAGGCCTCCAGCGTCAGGACCCTCCAGGCTCCGACCAGCAGGGAGCAGACCGTAGTAGTTTCAGTTTCGATCCCCCAACCCTCGCCCTTTTCCTTCAGGCCCGGGACCACGGTGCTTCGTCTGTGGGAGCCCTGGACATCTCCGGAGTCAGTGCCCGGACCGGCTGAAGTACGGTGGTGGCAGACATCTCCCGTACCCGCCCCAGCAGCAGCTTGCAGCCAGACCGTTCCAACAGCAGCAGGGACAGTGAGCTCCCGCTCCTCCGAGGGCAGACGTAGGAGGAGGAGGCCGACCTCGGGGCGCACCTTAGGGACCTTTACCGGGGCGTGGTCGGAAAGGTGGCCGATAGCCGAGGGGCAGAGGAGATGGGCGTGGACAGTTACACACCATAAAGGCAGCAGTTCCATTAGGGCCAGAGGTTTTTCGAGGTACGATCAGTCTGTTTAGCACTCTTGCCTATGCCTTGTTTGATACCGGAGCTTCGCACTCCTTTGTTGCACCCAGTCTAGCATGTGCCTTGGGTTTATATGCATAGATACTTCCAGTGCCCCTGGGGTTGAGCACATCAGTTGGAAGTCAGACCAACTTGTTGTTTGTTTTTCGGGGATGTAGACTGATGATAGGGCCACATCATTCGGTTAGGGATCTTCTTCTGCTACAGATTCAGCCATACGATGTCATCCTAGGCATCGACTGGCTATTTTCTGTGTGTGACATCATCGACTGTTTCCAAAGAAGGGTGGTGTTCTCAGAATTGGACGGTCGGCATGTTACCTTCACCGGCGAGCAGAGCAGTCCGAAGGGAAACAGGCGAGAGGAACCTCTCCTCTCCTTGTTGACCGAGCTGACAGTGGAATCAGTAGATGCTGAAATGGTGGAAGTGCCAGAGATCGTCTATGAGTTATGGATGTCTTCCCTGAGGAGGTAACAACTCTACACCCTTGGCGTGATATCGAGTTTGGGATAGACCTACAGCCCGGTGCTCAACCGATCTCGATGGCTCCTTACCGGATGGCACCTTCAGAGCTACGGGAGTTGCGGATCCAGATTGACGATATAATGAATAGGGGTTATGTTCACCCGAGTGCGTCACCGTGGGGTGCTCTATTCTTGTTCTCAAAGAAGGCAGATGGTGGTCTTAGGTTTTGCATAGACTACAGGAGGCTGAATCAGGTGACGATCAAGAATCACTACCCTCTTCCGAGGATAGACGATCTTTTCGACCAGCTGAAAGGGGAAGGATGGTTCTCGAAGATCGACCTGCGGTCTGGGTACCACCAGCTGAGAGTAAAGGAGAGTGACATCCCGAAGACGACCTTCAGGTGCAGGTATGGACACTTCGAGTTCGTAGTCATGCCCTTCGGTGTTACGAACGCCCCGGCTGTGTTCATAGGGCTTATGAACTCCATCTTTTGGGAGTACTTGGATCGGTTCGTGGTTGTGTTCATCAACGATATCCTGATATATTCGAGGTCAGAAGAGGACCATGCAGAGAACCTGAGGACAGTTTTGGAGGTCCTCCGAAAGCACCAGCTCTATGGGAAGTTGTCGAAATGCATGTTCTGGACACGGGAAGTGCACTTCCTCAGACACGTGGTGTCCGAGCAAGGGGTAGCGGTGGACCCATCAAAAGTTGAGGTGGTTGTTTCTTGGGTAGCACCCAAGAATGTGGCAGAAGTCCGTATTTTCCTTGGGTTGGAAGGTTACTATCGGAGGTTCATATCCAACTTCTCCCGAGTTGCGGCCCCTTTGACAGCCCTGACCAAGAAAACCTGGTTTTCGTGTGGAGTGAGCAGAGCGAGTCAGCCTTCAGCTATCTGAAAGAGAATTTGGTTAGTACCCCAGTGCTGAGATTACCAGAAGAAGGGGTGGCCTATGAGGTGTTCTGTGATGCTTCAGGATAGGGCCTAAGATGCGTGTTGATGCAGTGACATGGGGTAATCTATTATGGGTCCAGGAAGCTACGCCCCCATGATCGTAATTACGCCACCCACGACCTGGAGCTTGCAGCCGTCGTTTTTGCGCAATAGTTATGGCGGCACTACCTCATCGGGGAACGCTTTGTGGTCTTCACAGATCACAAAAGCATGAGGTATATCTTCTCCCATCGAGACTTAAACTTGCGACAACGGAGATGGGTGGAGTTCCTCCAGGATTACGACTTTGAGATATCTTATTCTGAGGGCAAGGGAAATGTGGTGGCTGATGCCTTGAGCAAGAGGATGCATAAGGATGCGGTCCGAGAGTCGGCGGATGCCCGGAAGGCAATGGAGGAGTTGGATTCCTTACACCTGGATGTGAAGATGGATAGCGGCAGAGGATGCCTATATCAGATGATAGTGCAGTCATCTCTGTTTCGACAAGTGGAGGAGTCTCAGTAGGGAGACCCGAAGTGCGAAGTGATGCGTGACCGAGTTGACCAGGGCAATGCTTCGGAATCATGGACAGAGGATGGTCAGAACCAGAAGCTTTTCCATAAAAGTTGGTTTGTTCCAGGAGTGATGTGCGGCAAGGTTCTCAGTGAGTTCCACAACTCACCCCTAGCGGTACACCCAGGACTTTCCAGGATGTACCAAAGACTGAAGAGGCAGTTTTGGTGGCCCGGTGTTAAGCGAGCGGTGGCAGAGATTGTGGCCAAGTTCTTAGTGTGTCAGCAAGTGAAGGCTGAACACCGAGTTCCAGGCGGCCTACTGCAGCCCCTAGATGTACTTGAGTGGAAGTGGGATGACATCTCGATGGATTTCGTCAAGGGACTACCCAAGGTCCAAGGGGGATACGACGCCATCTGGGTGGTAGTGGACAGGTTGATGAAATCGGGTCACTTTCTGGCAATCAGGGAGTCGAGTAATGTGGATGATATGGCATGAAAGTACGTGGATGAGGTGGTGCAGTTGCATGGACTTCCGAGGCCTATAGTCTCGGATAGGGATACACGGTTTACCTCGCTTGTATGGAGAGGATTGCAACATGCGTTTAGCACCTAGGTATGCCTTAGCACTACTTTCCATCCCCAGACAGATTGAAAAACAGAGCGCACCATCCAGACCTTGGAGGATATGCTATGGTCATGTGTTCTGGACTCAGGAGGATCATGGGTGCGACAATTTCCCCTGGTAGAGTTCGCCAAAAATAAAAAATATCACTCTAACATAGGTATGGCCCCGTTTTAAGCCTTGTATAGGAGGATATGTCGTTCACCTATGTGTTGGGCCGAAGTAGGAGAGGAAGGCATCCTTGGCCCGAATGTGGTGCAGGGCACGACAAAAAAGGTTCAACTCATACTGGAAAGGATGAAGGTGGCTCAGGACCGACAGAAGTCGTATGCTGATACTAGGAGAAGGCCCTTGGAGTTTGAGGTTGGGGACCACGTGTTCTTGAAGGTCTCCCCTCGGCATGGGAAGCGGAGGTTCAGCAAGGGGAGTAAGCTTTCTCCCAGGTTCATCGGACCCTTCGAAGTGTTGCGGCGGGTCGGCGAGGTGGCTTATCAGCTGGAATTGCCACCACCGCTACTGGGGATACATGGTGTCTTCCATGTGTCCCAGCTCTGTCGGTATCAACACAATGATTTACACGTCCTTGATTGTGGTGAGCTGGACATCAAGGACGACGTGACCTTTGTGGAGAGACCAGTGATGATCGAGGATCACAAGGAGAAGGTGCTTCGTGGGTGAACCATCCCCATGGTTCGTGTGTTGTGGAGACATGGTGGGCTTGAGGAGAGTACGTGGGAGAGGGAAGCACAGATGCGTACCCAGTACCCAGAGTTGTTTTGAGTTTTGTTCCTTGTTGTACCTGTTGTGGTAGAACATTTTGTCTTTTGGCTATGAAATGTACTGGTTTTCTTTCCTCTGTTTGTGTGTGAAAAGACCTGGCTATGGGGGAGGAGAGAACCCGACCCCTAATCAATACGCATTAAGGTGGATGCGATTAAACCCTTGCGGGTGAGTCAATTCCGCCCAAAGCAGATAATATCTTGACATGGGGAGGAGAATCCCCAACCCACATGCCCGGGCAGTTTAGAATGGTATGTTGCTTGGTTCTTGGCAGGGAAATGTTTTAGTTAGCATGGGTTCGATCCTAAGAGGTATCTTTCAAGGTGGTTGTTCAGACCCTCTCTTCCCTTCTGTTTTGTTTTGATTCTCGAGGACGAGAATTGTTTAAGAGGTATCTAATGTAATGGCCCGGGTTTTTGGGGTCCATTACTTTGTGAAAATCTCATTTTGGGTTTTCTGGTCTGGGAATCACGGTGGTGTAGGCCTACTGGTAGACTTATCCTACTGGTATCAGGCCTACCGGTAGCTCGGTCTACCGGTGGTCACAGCCTACCGGTAGCTCAGTCTACTGGTAGCTATCACTACCGGTAGCTCTGTCTACCGGTTGCTGCTGCTACCGGTAGCTTTGTCTACCTGTAGCTCGGCCTACCGGAAAGTGCAGCCTACCAGTAGCTGCAACATACCGGTAGCTCATCCTAACAGTAGCTTCATCCTACCAGTAGATCGGCCTACCGGTGGCTGCAAGCTACAGGTAGCTCAGCTACCGGTAGCTGTCACCCATCGGTAGCTCTTAGCTACAGGTGGCTCTGGCCTACCCTACGGGTTATTTTCAGTAGCGCTCCCTTTTGCACAAATTGGGTTTTAAACCCTATTTTTACATGTTTGAGCATGTTTTAAAGACCTGTAACGTGCATAAAAGTTTTAATTAAATACTTAATCAATTAATGAGACAGTTTAAACCACACGACCCCCTTTAATGACGAGTGGAGTCGCGTGGTCAACCCACGACCCCCGTGCCTTACGCGGTTTCGTGTTCTCTCCTCAACCGTCTCTAGCTCTAATAAACTAAGGGTTAGTCATGGTTTCTCCTTTCCTCAATCGCGGCTTTTCACAAACAGCTTCTGGTGCATCGGGCACGCCACATCGTTATCCGTAAAGTTCCGCACCCAACCTAAATGTCGATCATAAATCAACAAGTATGTAATTTCCCCTTCACCTCTCTCTTTTGTGTATCATGTGGGGTGGGCGGGTTTCTGTTATGTAGAATTGGATAAACCAGACCTAAATGAAGATAATGAACTGGATTCTATAAATAAATAGGGGGGTTGTGATCGTTGATGTTTTTTATATTATTACCATCTTGTTGAGTTGTGTTGGCTTATTCCTTTTGAAAATCAAGGCCGTTGGTGGTCATTTTTTGTGCACTAATGAACCCCTGCTGATGTTTTAAATGGCTTGTTTGTGGTTGTAAACTCCTACTGTGAAAAGTAAATTGGTTAATCACATATTTCCGGCCAAATAAATTGAGGCACCAGGATCAATCCTTCTGTGATAACCCCGGTTAAAACACACGAAAATTGAAATCATGTAGTGTGTTAAGTCATTTAAATCTGAAAATACCGGCATGGAACTGACTTGTGTTGGTGGTGGTAGTTGGTTGTTTTCTTTTACAGGCCGATTTCTGGAGATGTGGGAGGGGATGGGATCCCCTGTCTTAACACTCTCGGTGGTTGTGTGAAATTGGTGATGGGATCCCCTATTGGTATGGATTCGGTGGTTGTGAGTTTTAAGACCGGGTGGGTACTTGTTTATATCACGAATTGGGGTGGGATCCTTTGTTGTTGAGAACCGGGTGTGGGCGTTATGGTTGATGCTTGACTGTTTAATTTCTTGGACTTGTGCCTATGCCTACTAGTTTCCCAGTAGTGCTTAAACATAATTTAAACATTATTACTGAACATGAAACAAGAATGGGACAAATGGGTTTTGTTGGCGAGAGTCGTGACTTGTGACTTGGACGCAACGGTGTTGTGTTCTGTAGGCTGGTTAGGAAATCCTAAGATTTCGGAGATTGTTTGTTACCTATATCTATACTTGTAGCTTTGTGTTTATTATTCGTGCCCCACTCATGTTGAGCACTTAGTGCCGAACACCCCCATTTCATGGGGGAGGGTGTTTTTCCCAACACTATTCTTAGTTGTTGCTTATTAGCTCTTTTCTGGTCCCTTTCTTGGATAGCCCAATTATCTTCGGGCAAGCTATGATGGCCTGAGGTCCATTATTATCCCAAGAACCTTCGGGCGGGGCAGTGTGATGGTTGGCCAGGTGTGTGCAGCAGGTGGTTTCCCAAGCGTCTTTGGGATGAGGCCCAGGTGTCTTTGGGCGTGGCAGTGGATCTTCTGGCCCAGGTGCCTTCGGGCGTGGTGGTGGTTGTTATGGCCTAGGTCTTTATAGGCGTGGTTACATGTGACAGTTGTGGACTAGGTGTGTGTGGGCGGGATTTTAGTAGTGGGACTGCGTGTGGTTGTGGCCCGAGTGTGTACGGGCGGGTGTGGTAGTGGGACTGTGGTGACAGAATGACGGGATTGGTCCGATGCGTAGGATATCTTAATAACCAGTGGGAAAGTGGCGCGGGGTACCCAAACATCGATGTGCTCTGATTATATATATATTACTTGACTTGCATTATTTGGGGAGTGTGCCTTGGTTAGGCCTGGGGTGGATATTTTACCTTGATTGGTGTTTGGATTACTCCTTTTTCTCACGGGACTTTAGCATGTTCCCCCACTTGTGCACGAGAGTCTTTGGTTTTCCCTACTGAGTGTACTTGTATGGTCACCCTACGTATATAAAAACTGCTTTCAGGTTTCCAGGAGGACATCAGGGATCGCGTAAGACCATACTAGCTCGAACCTTTGGGGCAGTTGCAGTTACTATATTTCTTCCTTGGTACTTACCCTTGAAGTCACCTTCTGTACTTTGTGGCTTTACTTTTGTAACATGCATGTGGGAATGGTTTATTTTTGGTTTTACTTTTCTTTTACCTTGGTGTTGTTGAGTTTCATCATCTCATCTCTCAATCTTATAAAACAAAAAGGGGTAATGCCTTCCATTTGGGAGAAATTTCTATACCCTTGGTGCTAGTCGCCACTCCGGGACCTATTGAAGGCGGGTCTCAGTGGTCATTATCTCTCCTTCAACTTAAGGAAGGAAGGTCCTGGAAATCTGCTGACCCTTCCCTCCTTTTGGTGAAGGCGGGTCGTGACAGGGTTAGTCCAAGTATAAACTTCAAAAATGATATAAATTAATATCATGGATGAATATGATAAAAATATTTTTTTTATAGTATATGATATAAAGAAATAATTAATTATTTTATTTGTGTTTAAGGGAAAACATAATATTAAATTCATTAATTATGATTCCAGTGTTTGTACGTTAAAAATAATTAAAAAAATTCCCCTCATTAATTAAATCTTATTGAATCATAAGAAAAAACTCCCATAGATATAAATTGAAAATTTTTAAATAATTTTCAATAATAAATTTTAATGTATTTTTTATCAATGAATGGTGTAATTTTTCATCACAATGATGAAAAACAATGTTATATTAAAACCACTTCAAAATTATCAAGTCTACTCACATTCGATATTGAAAATATATAATTACTAGCTAATTTATGCGAATAAAATAATTATATTTTTTTATAAAACATAATATATATTCAAAGGGTTATGAAATATCATATTAATATATTTATGAATGTTATTTAGGACATTCATGTGCATTAGTGGATTTCAATAACTATGGTAAGGGGATTTAGGCCTCAAATTTGATTTCATGAGAAATATTTTTTAATATATACTATGATATATTTAATGTGGTGTGACGACTACCTAATGAATGCATTGTAAGATATTAATTTAATTCATGGGGTTTTATTATCCATGTTAGTTTATACATTGTAATTACATTATTTTGAAAAATACCAATTTTGTGAGGTTCTTTATAAAATCAACTCCTTTTGTTTAGTTATAATGTATCATCTTTATATCCTTTATTAAATGAATAATCACTTCCATAATAAGATTTAATTTCATTATAAATTCTATTCTTCTCTTGGAGGGAAGACATTTTAATTCAATAATTTTTTTATAATTAATTTTTTACCTCAATAATAATAACATTTAAAGAATAATTCTAATCATATTTAAGTACATTTATAATCATTATCAATATTTTCCTTCTGGATAATGTTATCCATTATAATTGTAATCCTAATTAGGTTTACAAAAACATCCCACATACACTAGAACTGAAGTAACTAATCTAGTCCTTATATAGCTGAATTTTAATTCCTAATCCCAATGGATTGGTGGTTAACTCTTGAAATCATTTAAAAATCAAAAGGGGACAGTTTTCTATCATATAGAAGCATCAAAAGAATAGTGTGGATGATAGAACACTGCAAAGTTACTATGCTAATCACTCATCTAGGATATAATTATTACCTCAGTCAAATGAACATTCTAGTGTAATACATAATCCAAAAGTTGAAACAAAAAAATAGATAAGAACTGGAAAATCTCAATGTAACAAGTGGATCATAGTTCTACCTGTTACCAACATCCACCAATTCCTTGTGAATCAAGAAAAACATCTACCTCCAAGTGGTGCTATCCCTTTTCTTTGACCCAGAATTACATAATTTATAAATTTCACTAGTAAAAGTTAGAATGGGAGGTAAAATCTCTAATAGTATTGAAATAATAATTCCATAATCATTTTTTAAACAATTAAGTAGTTAGATAATTAAATTTAAACTAATCAAATTAAATTTAAATAATTTTATATTTTCAATAAAAAAATGCTTTTAAAAAGGGTTGTTTCTAGATATATTAAGATAGAACTAAATGAATAGTTTATATAAAATAGAAGGAAATATATAAAATAGTTTTATAATCTCTATAATATAATAATCATGTCATTACAAAGGAACAGGTTCAAAAAATTTGGCTGATGTTAAATTTTGGAGATAGTATAATCACACTAATTACTCAATCATAACGACTTACAATTTGTTCACACATCCATAATACTAAGACATTGGTATAATCAATCAACATCACATTAGGGAAAATATTGTTGACCTTGTTTTAGTTTAAGTTTTCATCCCCAATACTTTTATTGTGTGGTAGAGTCCTAGGGCGCTTATCCAAATGAACCACTAATTACCCAGTCTCATATGTAATTTATATCAATCAGTCAGTCAATCATGGAAAATATATTCATTCCAAATAATTTCACCATTCAAATGGTTAATTTATGTTTGAATGTCCCATTTCTAATTAAAAACCAAAATCACAGTTTTCAACCATTTCATACCATGTAAACTCTTTTTACATTTAAATACTTTTTATAATAATCAATATCATGTAATTTCATCAAATCCATTTTCATTTCAATCTATATTTCTAAAAAAACTAAACGAATTTGTCAAGGCCTTTGAAAATTGTTTTATTTAAAAAATCGATGATCATTTAAAATTAACAATATATTTTACTCAATTTCAAAGAAATAAATTCAAATTGAATCTCAAATCAAACTATAAAACAATGGTTACAAATGTGGATAGAATTTTTACATACCTATCAATCTTTTATAACCATACCAATCAATAAATCCTCAAAAAAGTAATCAAAAATGGAGAATTAATGGTAAATAAGATCATATTGGAATCCCAAGAATCAAAATATATTTTATAAAATATCCAATCTATAAAAATGGTGATTAATTACTCTCAGAAGAGGTGAAAAGAGTGATTTATGGAATTTCAAATCATAGAAAAATCAATTACCATTGAGAGATAGAATTCATTGAATTATTCTTCAATATGATGGGAATTGAGTTTAGATGATTTGATAATCATTATGGGAGGCTCTAAAAGAAAATAAATTGGATTATGTCTATTTCAGACTGATTTATGATTTATAATTGTTAGTTAAGGATTTTAGTAATAATTTTCAGGGGTTAGTAACCCATCTATATAGTTTTTAGTGTTAGGCCAATGTTTTTTACTAACGTTTCACCTAACAGTGTTCCCTCATTAGGATTATATAAAGGGGAGCATTTGGATTCACCATCATTCTATCATTGAGACAACCACAAAACCCCCATTTCCCATGTCCATGTAGTTTTCAGATGTGTCTATATGGCTTGGACCAACCATGCACCAACAATACATTAGTCTCTAGAAAACCTATATAGGGTTCACATATTTCTAGTCCAAACTTCATGGTCCTCTGTAATCATGTGCCAACCGTGGAAAACACCAAAACATCCAAAAACTTCTGAATGTCTCGAGAAAAAACAAAGAATAAGGTGGGAAAAAAAGGATGAAGAAATAGTTAAAATGTAACTGAATGAATGTGACATCAGTTTATAAAAATAGAAAAATAAATGATATCTCTCCCTGAAAATTATGTCATCTAGACTCCATATCAACGAGTAATTTACAGCACTCTCTCGCCTATTCCTCAACCCCCCCCAAGTATCATGTAAATTGTAACCATGTTTCAATACAACCAAACCAAGGTTATTCAATTTCCCTAAATAACCTTTATCTCAGAATCAACACTCTGTACTAGATGATGAATCAATGATAATTATGTATCTATATTAATGACCTCCTAGCTCAATACATGATTTGTGGAAGAGAGATACATTGATTGGTGGAAAATGAGAAATACATTATGAATAAACATCAACTAATGAGGAAAATACTCGTGGAAAGACATATTCCCAATAACTCAAGATCCTTATATTGGGTAATGTATCTGGATGAAGGTATTCTATATTTTCAAAGATATCAGTGACCCAACCAAGGATAAAATCTAAAAAAATTGTCCACAAACCAAATACTAGAAAGGGAAATGAGGAAGACCAATATAATATTTACCCTATCTCGTTTCTGTTACCAGTACTCATGAATCAACTGAATCAAGATTATTATATCATATACCAAACTAGGTTCAACCAAGGAATTCTCCATAACATCAATATACTACAATAGATATTTTCATGTATGACCATGAGATTCCTTATAGGGTTCCATTCTAATGGATGAATGGTAAATATTGTTATAGAAAAACTCAATCAACAAAACATGGCTTTCTTGATCTCCCCTATAATCAAGACCATAAGAAAACAGAATATATTTAGGTTTTTATGGCACTCATTCTACATTTCCTAACTTCATAAGGTTATATACATTTCAAAAACTAACTGAGAACACTATTTCCTCCTTGTGGGATCTCTAAAAATGATATTTAAAATGAGTATATATATTAGAAAATGCAATATGTGTAACTCCATTCAAACTAAAAAGACACTATTAATATAGTCTCCTAGTTTTTCACCATTAGTTGCATCTTAAACAGGGATTAATTGAGACAATTTTTTCAGAATATCGAT
Organism: Viscum album; assembly: GCA_963277665.1. Classification (NCBI taxonomy): domain Eukaryota; kingdom Viridiplantae; phylum Streptophyta; class Magnoliopsida; order Santalales; family Viscaceae; genus Viscum; species Viscum album. The sequence goes on from OY728151.1 coordinate 1,616,136,263, forward strand.
CACTACCCATACCACATTCATCCATCGAGTGATAAACGGTAATGTAACCATGGAATATTCCAAATATTATCCCACATCCCTGTTGGAATAGAAATCGGTAGGTGAAAACTGAATGTTCTTGGGTGCTTGGCCTTGAACTTCTAATAGGTATAATAGTGGGAAAAATCAGTAATATCTCTCCTCAAACCATCCCATATGAGTCATTTTTGAATTACATAGAACAAATTTATGGTACTCGGGAGGTCCTCCCACTAAAAACTATGGAAGTCCCCCATCACCACTCTCCTCACCCAAAAAGTCATGACATAGTAATTCCTGAAATATATGATACCATTAGAGGATAAAGGCCACAAATCAACGGTCTCTGTACCTTAAAAAGAGTCCCAACATATAAAGAAACCATAACTATGTTTCTAGTCTTTATGAATAATCATGAGATAAGAGGAGTTCAACTAAATGCTTTCCCAAATAGTCTCAATCTCATACTCCTAAACTCCAAAGAGAATATGATTAAAGATACCCATAAAGATGAAATCTTTTTATGACTCTTTCATAACCATGGTTGCAATTTCCCTTTCCAATGTATCAATGTTGACATTCCCCTACTAGGGGTATAGAAAATGTAGATATCAATGAATAATAGGTAATCCATCCATCACCTCTAATATAGTTTCAATAAATTTTTAGAGAAGATGTAACTTAGGATTTGGTGATAAGAATAAATTTTAAAAAATTCTCAAAAAAGTAATATCATCCAAATATTGAGAGAAATAATAAAAATATTGAGTTTTATTTAATTAGTGAGATAGATTTATATTATTTTCCTAGGATTACAGGAACCATATTCCACCACATGATCACCCTGTATGAGAAATAATCCAAAACTATAACCTGGTTCATCATAAATGTCAACATAGCCCTACCCAACCGTTGGAAGAGTGTACACATGAATTGTAGTCAATATTTTATTAACTCATTAAAATAAATTTATAATTTTATATCCCATAATAACATTAATCATTTTTGACTGAGAGATTTCATTTGAGTAGCTAAATTTAAGAAATACTCTACAAACTCCTATTAATAGAATTATAATCAGAAGATACACCTAATATCAAAAGAATAAATGGGTTTTCTCATTTAAAAAAATCCATCCCCTTCTTAATATCGACTGATTACCATGCTTCGAGAATATGTTTCCTAGGAACAAATATTCATGAATCTAGAAGTAACATTTATAGACACCCGGCCATTTCATACATTACTATTACATCATTTAGAAGATAAACAACATAATAGTGTTACACATGGAGGATCCAGAGGTTTAGTGTCTTGGGAAAACTAGGACCACACATAACAAGTACAACATCAACCATAAACATTTATTTAATTTCTTCTTCGCTAGCTTCTTAGTGGTACTTGTCCTCTCCTTAGTATATGTAGCCTCCTGAGGATATACATCAATATGGGTGAGCTAAAAGCCCAGTAATAGGATAGATAAGAACAATATAGCATGGGGTGAGCATAATCATGACATAGGAAGAAGATCATGAACATGAGAGGAGCATAAATAATAAACTTGAAATGTGGAAATGCATAAAAATGAAACATCATGTCTTAGTGGTTAACTACCACAAATACTTGTGAAAAAGTCTACCATAATTTTCACACAACATTTCACATTTACTCATGAGATTCATTACTTTACCCAATTCATTGGAGCGCTATATAATTCCTGGTGCACCCGTCACATTTAAACATTCATATTGCGCTATATAATTCCGGGCGCACCCGTCACATCATAACATTACCATTATCATGATTTCCACATAGAACACATATAAAACATGTACATAAATAACCCATGGAAAGGAATGGGTTTCATCTCATAATAACACATTCATAAGCTTTGGGTTCCCAAAATAATGAGGGAACAACATACTTGATACAAGAACCATTAACCTTGAATGAGAGGTAAAATGTGAGATCTTGAAAGAAGAGTTATTTTGAAAAAAATTATGATGGACATAAAAACCAGTGAAAACATGTATATCCCAGAAAAGTAATGGAAATGATGAAAAAATGATCTTTGAGTAGTAACCATATCAAAAATGCAGTGAAAGAGGGAGAACCTAACAGAAGAAAATTCGGTTCAAGATTTCCCCTTACCGTGTACTCGAATGCCTCCTTCTCTTTAATGTCATGTATAATGACATTATATTCATTAATTATAAATTCCAGAACCTTTTATACATTAATAGGGTTCATTATGGTTTCATTGTTTCATATTATGTTCCTTTGGATGACTTATAGAGTTTAAAAACATTGTTCAGGGATGTTCGTTTTTATGGTTTTCTTGAGCGGTCCACCTGTATTCTTAAATTGATGTTTGGGTAGATCATGGGTAAACATCCAAAACTGATATTACAGGTCATTAATGATATTACAGAAGAATTAATGATTTTATAATGAGTTATATTATATCCATGTGGACGAATCATTAGATAAGAATTAAATGAAGATTATTTGGGTTAATATGAGCGGTTTTTGGATCACAACGAACTCGTTTTAACTTTTCACTTAGTAATATGGCCATAGGTTATTTCCAGAACTTAAAATAGAACATAATACATATAAAATATTCTGGTTCAACCATAAAAATGGTTTCATGACCAGATTGAAGGTAGAAATGGAAGAAGAGAGCATGTTGTTTTTGAAGGTGATAAATTATCACCACATGAACACTGTTCTCTTTAATAAAATAAAAGGAAGAGGTAAAGGGTGTGGGTGATATAATATAACATTATAATCATAATATTACAGTATATATATATAATACTAGATTTACAGAACAATTTGGATGATGATAGATAGAGATAGATCAAAAAAGGAACTTGAACTTGAAAGGAAGTTAAAGGAGAAGAGAGAGAGAAATTACCTTTAGAATCCTGCTCTTGAGATCCTCTTTAAGGAAGCTAGTCTTGGTCTTTTGATGAGACCAGTAGCTTTTGGACGTGGGGTATGAGCTAGGGAAGGTGTTTGGGCCGAATTTAGAGAAGTCTTGGAGCTTGAGAGGTGTCAGGAAAAGAGGGAGTGAAGGGTGGCTTTTACAGTGGAGGGGAGAGGGGTTTCCTTAATATAAAATTGATTAGTTTATTAATTTCACCAAAGTCAAGGAATAGTGAATCTTGGATTACCAATATTAGTAATTTTATAATTTAATCCCGAACCAAGTGGGATTACATCAGCAGAACATCATCGATGACTCAAATAATACATTATTTAGCTTTTATTGTGAATTATCGGATTCCACTTTTCATAAAAAATTCATGTATCTCAGAAAATTCCCAAAAATTTACCCCAACCATTTTTCGACGTGTAGAATCCAAAAATGAAGTCCATTTTTCAAAAATAATTTTCTAATTATTATTAATTTAATATTTAATTAAAATCATAATTTACATAAAAAACCGTTTTAAGATTAAAACTGATTTTATAGTTCTTTCAAAAATTATGTAGGTTCTTATAAAATTATCTAAAAACTATTAGACATTGATTAAATAATTTAAGAAAATTATTCAGGAAAATAAATATTCATCTAAATTAATTATTTAATTATAATTAATTATTTATGACTTATAAAATACCAAAAACGTTTACTAAGGTCAAATTATCACTTTCTATGACGTCTAAATTTTATTTTATTATTCATAGGTAATGTTACTCTTATTTACTATTCATAAGGGTCATATAACTATTCATAAGGGTAGGTTACTATTCATAAGGGTAGGTTATTATTCACCAATTTTTTTTTGTTTCATTAGACTCCAAAAACCATCTTGAACACAACAATGTATGTCAGATTTTTAAAATTCCAACCATAGGGGTGACAAAATTATATTTAAAGGTCACTTATCACTTAGTAGTTCATTATTTTGTGTTTTTATGACATAAGTATAAGAAGGGAATTTTACATTGAAAAACTTTGGGTCGTTACATTCTTCCCCCCTTAAGAAATTTCGCCCTGGAAATTTCACTTTACACAAACAGGTGAGGATACTTCTCCTTCATTTCCTCTTCCGGTTCCCAAGTTTCTTCCTCAAACTTATGGTTCCTCCACAACACTTTGAAAAGGTGGGTAGTCTTGTTGCGTAGAACCTTATCACTTCGGTCAAAAAATTTTACCGGCTGCTCCTCATAGGAGAGATCATCATCCAGCTGTACCACCTCTGAGTTTAGTACATGTGAGGGGTCTAGTATGTACTTCCTCAGTAGTGATACATGAAACACATCATGAACTTGAGTCATATTCGGTGGAAGTGCCAGAAGATAGGCCACAGCTCCTATACGATCAAGGATCTCAAAGGGGCCAATGTACCTTGGGCTTAGCTTCCCTTTATTCCCAAATCTCATGACTCTCTTCCATGGAGATATTTGAAAGAAGACTTTATCTCCAACATCGAACTCCAAGTCCCTTCGACGATTGTCAACATAGCTCTTTTGCCGACTTTGAGCAGCTTTGATGTGTTTCTAGATGACTTGAACCTTCTCAGTCATCTCCTACACAAGATCGGGTCCAAGTAGCTTTCTTTCTCCAACTTCATCCCAACAGGTTGGAGTTCTACATCGCTTCCCATAAAGAGCTTCATACGGAGCCATCTGAATACTCAAGTGGAATATATTGTTGTATGAGAACTCAACCAATAGAAGGTGCTGATCCCATCCACCTTTGAATTCTAGAGAGCATGCTCTTAGAATACCTTCGAGCGTCTGAATAGTCTTTTCAGACGGGCCATCGATTTGGGGGTGATAGGCCATGCTGAAATTTAATTCAGTACTCAAAGCATGTTGAAAGCTCCTCCAGAATTTAAATGTGAACCTTGGATCACGGTCAGAGACAATCGAGAGTGGAACATCGTGCAATCTCACTACTTCCTTCACATATGTCCTTGCAAGCTGTTCAAGTGAGAGGTCTTCCCAAATAGCGATAAAATGGGTAGTCTTGGTGAGTCGATCAACCACAACCCATATCACATTATTTCCTCTTGTTGTTTTCGGGAGACCCGTGACAAAGTCCATAGTAACATTTTCCCATTTCCTCATGGGTATAGGCAATGGCTGCATCATACCTTTGGACTTTTGCCACTCAGCTTTATCTTTATGACATACCAAGCACCTTGATATATATTCTGCAATCTCCTTCTTCATGTTATCCCACCAGAAGTGTTCTCAGAGATCACGATACATCTTGGTACTTCCAGGATGAATAGGGAATGTTGAGCTATGTGCATTATCAAATAGCTCCTTCTTTATCCCTAGTGATGAAGGCACACAAAGTCGTGTTCCAAACCGAATCACACCATCATTGTCGATATGGAACTCTTGCAGCTTCCCTTCCTTTACTACATTCACCCTCATTGGTATCTCCACATCATCCCTTTGTGCTTCCTTAATCTTCTGTTTGATGGATGGTTGCACAATCATTTGGGAAAGGTAGGATGCATCCCCTGCCCTTACGATTCCCAAATCCATCCTTTGCATATCCAAGAAGATAGGGTCTTTCTCAATCCTCAACATGGAGAGAGTAGCAGGTTCTTTTCTACTTAGAGCATCAACTACCTTGTTCACCTTTCCAGGATGATAGTGAATAGAGCAATCGTAATCCTTGATTAGATCTAACCATCTCCTTTGACGCGTGTTGAGCTCCTTTTGTGTGAATATATACTTTAGGCTCTTGTGGTCAGTGTATATGTCACACTTCTCACCATAAAGGTAATGCCGCCAGATTTTCAAGGAAAAAATCATGGCTGCCAACTCTAGATCATGCGTCGGGTAGTTCTTCTCATGGATCTTCAACTATCGTGAGGCATATGCTATCACATTATCATTTTGCATGAGTACACAACCCAAGACTTTCTTTGAAGCATCACTTTATATCACAAAACTTTCTCCACTTTTCGGTAGTGTGAGTACAGGTGCAGTGATCAGCCTTCTCTTTAGCTCCTTGAAGCTTCCCTCACATTCTTCAGTCCATACATACTTCACCCCTTTCCTTATTAACTTAGTTAGCGGGCTTGACAATGGTGAGAAGTTTCTCAGAAAATGTCGATAGTACCCAGTTAATCCAAGAAAACTACGGGTTTTTGTAACACTAGAGGGCCTGGGCCATTCCTCAATCGCCTTTGTCTTTGAAGGGTCCACAGAAATTCCCTCGCTCGTGATCACATGTCCCCAGAACGTGACTTGATTCATCCAAAAGTCACACTTTCTGAACTTGGTGTACAACTTCTCCTTTCTCAATGTTGCCAAAACAAGTCTTAGATGTTCTTCATGTTCCTCCTTGCTCTTGGAGTAGATGAGAATATCATTGATAAACACTACCACAAATTTTTCGAGGTAATGTCTAAAGACTCTATTCATCAAATCCATGAAGATTGCAGGGGCATTAGTAAGTCCGAAGGGCATCACCAAAAACTCATAGTGCCCATACCTTGTATGGAAGGCAGTCTTCTGAATATCTTCCTTCATCTCCTTTACTTGATGATATCCAGAACGAAGATCCACCTTTGAGAAATATTGTGCTCCTCTTAACTGGTCGAACAAGTCGTCAATCCTTGGGAGAGGATACTTGTTCTTTATGGTGATCTTGTTGAGTTCCTGATAATCGATACACCGCCGCATGGTACCATCCTTCTTCTTCACAAAGAGCACTGGTGCACCCCAAGGTGATGCACTAGGGCATATTAACCCTTTTTCCAGATGCTCTTACAGCTACTTCTTTAACTCCTCCAGTTCTATAGGAGCCATCCTATAGGGGAAATTCGAGATAGGAGTAGCTCCGGGTATGAGTTCAATTGAGAACTCTACCTCATGATACGGGGGAATTCCAGGTAACTCTTTGGGAAATACATCGTCGTATTCCCTTACGATGGGAATTTCCTCAAGGTTGGAACTTTCCTTTGAATCAAACATTTGGGTGAGGTATGCTTCTTCATAGGGAATCAACACCCACACCATTGAAGGAATTTTCAAAGGATATTCATGATCTTCCTTGCATTTGTAGAGGAGCATGGGATGGTTCAGAATATGAAAATATATTTCCTTTTACCGACAGTTGATATGTGCTCTATATAACGAGAGACAATCCATTCCCATTATAGCATCGAATTCCACCAAGGGAAGTATTACGAGATTTTCCAGAAGAATCTTCCCACATACGTCAACAGGAGAAGAGTCAAACACTTGGGTTGCAATGATTGAACCACTTGGTGTTTTTACAGATATCTCTACTTCAAGGTTTCGGGGCATCGATTCTATAGTTCTAGCAAACATGAAAGATATAAAGGAATGCGTAGAACCAGAATCAAATAAGACTTTTTCCATTCTTGAGTGAATAATAATTGTACCTTGTATGACTTCATTAACATGTTCAACCTTCGCAGTAGTGATGGAATAAGCCTTCCCTTGTTACTTTGGCTTTGGTGGTTGTTGGCGCTGATTACCCTCGAGAGCTCGAGGTTTAGTGCACTAGTTTTAATAGTTCCCTAGTTACCTACAGTTGTAGCATTGAACCACGAGTGGTTCTCTCCTTTAATTGGCTACATTATCCTTCCTTTTCATGTCTTTTCGACACTCATGAGCTTGGTGTCCTTCCATCCCACACTTAAAGCATTTCGCCGTACCTTTGAGGCAGTTCCCATGGTGCAACATCCCACATTTTTGTCATGTGGGTCGTTGTGTTTTCTTCCCATCTTTATCACTAGATCCACCAGCTTGAAACTCTATCTTTCTTTTCTTATCACCATAGCCATGGGACCATTCTCCAAACTCTATCTCCACTTTGAGAGCACACCGAACAACTTCTTCATAACTCCCAAAGTCTCAAATTGCAAGAGCCTTTCGAAGATGTGGTTTTAATCCACTGAATAATCTATCAATTTTGATATCATTGTTGATAACAAAACCCGAAGCATACCTTGCGAGCCTTGTGAAATTTGCTTCATAGGTTGTGATAGATTTTCATTATTTTTTCTTAAGATCTATGAATTCTCTCTCCATATTCGTGTGAAGAGTTCTTGGGAAGTACTTTTTAAGAAACATTATCTTAAAGTCTTCCCATTCCATCTCTTCAATTTCCTCCCTTGGCTTGGTGTTCTTAATCAAAGCCCACCATTGATCAGCTTCTCCATCTAGGCGATAAATGGCTAGAGTCACCTTCTCCATCTCGGAATAGTAAAGAACTGAAAATATCTTCTCCATGGAGTTGACCCATTGTTCCGCAACTAGTGGATCAGAAGATCCACAAAACGTCGGTGGTCGTTGCCGCATAAAACATTTGATAGCTAGTTGCACCCTCTTTGGTGAAGGAGGACGTTCCCCATTATTATGGTTATTATTCATAACCCGAGATATTTGGGTAAGCATCTCCATGATGTTTTGAACTCCACCTCCCAAATCATTGGGGATGTTGTTCAGGCAATCGTTGCATTGGTCCTCGCAAGAGTTGTTGGCCTGATTTCTCCTGGTTCCCACCATTTTCTAAAATAGAAAAGGTTAGAACAAAACATAAGTAACAATTCCGGAATAACATATCCATTTAAACAATTATACCAAAAACATAACATATGGGATCCCTAGGTAAATATCCTTGTGTGCATACTTGTACTTAGTCTCATGTTGTAGGTTTTCTCTAGGGGTCACTAATCCTAATCCCCAAATTAACTGAACCTTTCCTCTGATACCAAATATAGAGACCCGTCCTTTTCTTACATAACTATTACCTCATTGCAAAGATAAACAACATATTAGTATTAAACATGGAGGATCTAGAGGTTTAGTGTCTTGGGAAAACTAGGACCACACATAACAAGTACAACATCAACCATAAACATTTATTTAATTTCTTCTTCTCTAGCTTCTTAGTGGCACTTATCCTCTCCTTAGTACATGTAGCCACATGAGGATATACATCAAAAGGGGTGAGATAAAAGCCCAGTAAGAGGATAGATAAGAACAATATAGCATGGGTTGAGAATAATCATGACATGGGAAGAAGATCATGAACATGAGAGGAGAAAAAATAGTAAACTTGAAATGTGGCAATGCATAATAATGAAACATCATGTCTTAGTGGTTAACTACCACACATACTTGTGAAAAAATCTAGCATCATGTTCACAAGTCATTTAACTTTTACTAATGAGATTCATCACTTTAACCAATGCATTGGAGCGCTATATTATTCTGGGCGCACCCGTCACATTTAAACATTCATATTGCGCTATATAATTCTGGGTGCACCCGTCACATCATAACATTATCATTATCATGATTGCCACAAAGAACACATATCAAACATGTACATAAATAACCCATGGAAAGGAATGAGTTTCATCTCATAATAACACATTCATAAGCTTTGGGTTCCCAAAATAAAGAGGGAACAACATACTTGATACAAGAACCATCAACCTTGAATGAGAGGTCAAATGTGAGATATTGAAAGAAGAGTTCTTTTGGAAAACATTCTGATGGACATAAAAACCAGTGACAAACATTTATATCCCAAAATATTTAAGGAAATGATGAAAAATGATCTTTGAGGAGTAACCATATCAAAAATGTAGTGAAATAGGGAGAACCTGAAGGAAGAAAATTGGGTTCGAGATTTCCCCTTACCTTGTACTCGAATGCCTCCTTCTCTTTAATGTCATGTATAATGATATTATATTCATTAATTATAAATTCCAGAACCTTTTATACATTAATAGGGTTCATTATGGTTTCATTATTTCATATTATGTTCCTTTGGATGACTTATATAGTTTAAAAACATTGTTCGGGGATGTTCGTTTTTATGGTTTTCTTGAGCGGTCCACTTGTATTCTTAAATTGATGTTTGGGTAGATCATGGGTAAAAATCCAGAACTGATATTACATGTTATTAATGATATTACAAAATCTCGAATGATTTTATAATGAGTTATATTAGATCCATGTGGACGAATCATTAGATAAGAATTAAATGAAGACTATTTGGGTTAATTTGAGCGGTTTTTTGATCACAACGAACTCGTTTTAACTTTTCACTTAGTAATATGGCCATAGGTTATTTCCAGAACTTAAAATAGAACATAATACATATAAAATATTCTGGTTCAACCATAAAAATGGTTTCATGACCAGATTGAAGGTAGAAATGGAAGAAGAGAGCATGTTGTTTTTGAAGGTGATAAATTATCACCACATGAACAACGTTCTCTTTAATAAAATAAAAGCAAGAGGTAAAGGGTGTGGGGTGATATAATATAACATTAGAATCATAATATTACCATATATATATAATACTGGATTTAATGAACAATTTGGATGAATATAGATAGAGAGAGGTCAAGAAAGGAACTTGAACTTGAAAGGAAATTTAAGGAGACGAGAGAGATAAATTACCTTTAGAATCCTCCTCTTGAGATCCTCTTTAAGGAAGCTAGGCCTGGTCTTTTGATGAGACCAACAGCTTTTGGATGTGGGGGATGAGCTAGGGAAGTTCTTTGGGAAGAATTTAGAGAAGGCTTGGAGCTTGAGAGGTGTGAGGAAAAGAGGGAGTGAAGGGTGGCTTTTATAGTGGAGGGGAGAGGGGTTTCCTTAATATAAAATTGATTAATTTATTAATTTCACCAAAGTCAAGGAATAGTGAGTCTTGGATGACCAATAATAGTAATTTTATAATTTAATCCCGAAACATGTGGTCTTACATCAGCAGAACATCATCGATGACTCAATTAATACATTATTTAGCTTTTATTGTGAATTATCGGATTCCACTATTCATCAAAAATTCAAGTATCTCAGAAAATTCCAAAAAATTTACCCCTACCATTTTTAATGTGTAGAATCCAAAAATGAAGTCTATTTTTCAAAAATAATTTTCTGAATATTATTAATTTAATATTTAATTAAAATCATAATTTACATAAAAAATAGTTTTATGATTAAAAATGATTTTATAGTTCATTAAAAAATTACATAGGGTCTTATAAAATTATCTAAAAACTATTAGACATTGATTCAATAATTTAACAATATTATTCAGGAAAATAAATATTCATATAAATTAATTAATTAATTATAATTAATTATTTATGACTTATAAAATACCAAAAACGTTTACTAAGGTCAAATTATCACTTTCTATGATGTCTAAATTTTATTTTATTATTCATAGGTAATGTTACTCTTATTTACTATTCATAAGGGTCATATTACTATTCATAAGGATAGGTTACTATTCACCAAAAATTATTTTTGTTTCATTAGACTCCAAAGACCATCTTGAACACAATCGTGTATGTCGGAGTTTTAAAATTCCAACCATTGGGGTGACAAAATTATATTTAAAGGTCACTTATCACTTAGTAGTTCATTATTTTGTGTTTTTATGACAAGTATAAGAAGGTAATACTCCATTGAAAAACTTTGGGTCGTGACAACATTTTTATATATTAGCATAAATTTGGTCATCTCTTAAAATTTCTAGAACTACTATTAGATGACAGGCATAATCCTCCTCTACATTAGAGTAAAAAAAAATCATCCACAAACACCACCACAAAAGAATGAAGATACTCATGGAATATCATATGCATCAGTTATTATAAAAACTATAGGAGATTTGGTTAATCCAAAATGACTAACATGGTAATTTTAGTTGTAATAACTACTCTTAAAATGATTATTTGGAATACCAGATTCCTTAATTATCAAATATTGATGACAATAAAATTGATTAGTCTTTGAGAACCACTTTGACCCTCTCAATTTGTGAAATTGATAATTAATCCGGGGAAATGGATACTTTTTATTTACTATAACGTGATTGATATTTCATTAATAAAATCAAAAGAAAAGGGTCCCACCAGCTTCATTTTCAAAAATAATGGGCACTTCCCAAGGAGAAACACATAGGAATATAATGAATTTATTTAAAAAAACTTCCCACGTAGTATCCAACTCTTTTACATGTGATGGATAGATATGGTTGGAATTTATAGAGATTTTTTGGATACTTATTAGCAATAAAATAGATAATTTTACCACTATCACTATTTTCAAGCTAAAAATATCATATGGAATCTTGTCAAGAAACCTGATGACCACTAGATGAGTATCATAACTCAATGAATCTTTCAATATAATAGAATAAAATACATATATCACTACTCCCAATTTAGGAAAAGGCTTTCTAGCTCTACTCGATCTATGGTCCCATTCTCTCTAAAAATAATCGAACACTCCATTGGGGGAAGTAAAGGAGAGTCATCAACTATAATTGTCAATTTGAGATTAACTAGAAAATATCCACCCATAAAAAGAATTAAATATAAAGGATTCATTTCATGAACTAAAAAATTATAGGTGAGCACAATTTTTGAATAAAGCGGCAATACATGAAGGGAATCAGACATCATAATCTATATTTATTCTATGTTGTGTATCAATATCCATGAAAACGTTCATAATCTTCATAGAAAGGTTATTCAAAATCAAAAAAAAAATTATAAGAATTATTGAGATACACTATTATCAAATAAACCATTAAATAAAGAAAAATATATATTGATGGCACATCTCACTATCACCAGAACCACATCAGTTTCCTTCGGATACTCTTACCCATCACGAAGAAGCTTCATTATGGATATATGAGGAAGGAAAACCATAGTAATTGAAGATTATTTTTAAAACCCAGTACCCTTATGTGATGATAAGCCTATTCAAATGTATGCTAAAAAAAGATAATATATAACATAAACATCTGGTCTGAGCTATTGCACGATCTATAGATCATTAGTACCTCATTAAAAATTTGTTTTGAATTCCCTACAATTCTATACTGGAAGCATGTCAAAGGGAATCTGTTATGCATCGATGTAGGAATAGATGATCTCACCTATTTTGATCCACTATAGGACTCTCAATGCATCCTATTTACATTAAATGAACTAACAATACTACCATTGGGAGTATTTGAATCTCTCATCAAACCCGACAGACCATTCAGGTCATTCTATGCCATTATAGCCCTATCTAGAACATCCAAATAAAATGTGAGATTCGTCATGAAAATACAGAACATGAAATTAGATCATGGAACCACATGAAGTATTCCAGCAATTGGATTCTAATTAATTAGTACCTTATGATAAAAATAAACTAGTTTACCCAAGTGGTTGGCATGCTGAGTCACTTTCCTGTAAACTTTTTAAGGCAATGAAACTAAATATTATTGAATAAAACCATAAATTCTAGAAATTAATGATTTAAGAAATGTTATATAATTTCCTTACACTATAATTCCCAATGTATTTTCATCATATTCATCGAATCCCACCACCATCTTCTAGGCCCATTAATAATGATGTTAACAAAATTCACTTTTATTGAGTCTACTATTTACTAGAACTCAAAAATAACTTCAATAATTTTCATCCAACATCATATTTTTGGGGATTATTAGATTTGTATATAGATTGTAATGTTTATTCAATAAAATCAATATCATTATTTGATGTTTCATCCCTTTGAAGTTACACTACTTGATCATGAACAAGAATGGGTGTGAGGATAAATCCCTTGTTTGGGAGAGTACACACCATTATCTTATGGATATTACGGTAAAATAGAGGGTTAACATGCTGGTGTTAATCTAAAGTTCATTCCCAAGGTCTATTAAAATTTCTTATTAGGGGAATTGTACGACAATAAATCAATATTCAACAAGAAAAAATTGATAATGATATTCAGATAATCAACACAATCAAAAGATTCAATAATATCAATTCCATTAAAAAAATCAAAATAATAGGATATTAAAATAATAAAATAATTTTTGGGGAAAATACTAGAAAAAAATCAATTAATTACTTAAAGGAACATTTCCAAAAAAAACCATGGTAATATAATCATCACTATGATGATAGATTTTATTTAAGTCACTCATAATTACCCAGTAATTCATGAATATCTTACCTCCTATCTAACATGCTAACCTAGACTGCATACCAAAATCATGGAAAGACAATAATCATACCAAGGATACCATTATTTCAACAACCATCCCACCTAACCATGTACTATAGTACCTGACCCAAGACTAAAATATCTTGAAGGATGTTCATGATCCCTATAGGTGGGTGACTATAACGTGACATTATTTAGAATAAAAATGGAATATTTATTATATTATAAAAAACCATCAAAAATAAATCAAAGATAAAGAGATACATTAATTGTATGTAAGACACTAATATTGGGGAAATATACCACTTTTAGAAAGATAAGAATCCCATGGTAATACATCATCCAAAAATGAAACCATATCCATTCAGAGGAAACATAGAGTCTTCATGTCACAAGTATATCATAGCTCCACCAATCACCACTGTCACCTAAGGTCATTTTGATAAAATAAACCTGCCACCTCTAATTGGGGTTTTACCTTTAACTATACCCATCATTAGATAATCCACTAATACCAAATGAAAAAGGTAGAGATTGATGTAAACAACCCAGTATGATTCCAAAAAACATTCTATAATAAATTATAATACAAATCAAATATTTAATGGTTCAATTTAAATAAAAACAAGATTATGTAAATAATTTTATATTATTAATAAAAAATATTTTAAAATTGATAGATAGAAGATAGAACAAATAATTCTTAATTGAAATTTTTTTATAAAATAGAAGATCATGAATAAAACGATTCTATAAATTTTAGTATGTAATAATGAATTAAAAACCACGTAACATGTTTTCATGTCCTGAGATATACTAGTTTATAGATATAGGATAATCACACTACCAAAAAATATAATGGCTCAAAATGTGTGAATGAATCCATAGGGATCATCCCATCGGGACAATCAATCAACACCACATCAGGGAACACCATGATAAACTCGATTTTGTTAAAGTTATCTTATTTAATCCATTACTTGTGAGAATGAGTTCAGTAACGATTTTCCCAAAGACCATATAACTACATAGGAACACATTTACATTAAATATATCAATCATGGGTAATTAAATCATTTGAAATCAATTCATGGTTAAAATTCTATATTAAAGATTCAATATGTGATTTCAATTTCTAAACCAAAATAATGGGTTTTCATCAAATTCATGCCTTTCAAAATCATCTTTACCTTTTCTCAAAAATTAAAATCAATTCAGTAAAATACATAAAATATCATTTCAATCCATCCATCTAAAACATTCTCTATGTTTATCAAATTATTTGAAAAAGTGTTATATTTCAAAAATATGTTCCATATTGGAATGGAAAATATATTTTAGTCAATTTCAGGGAATCAAATTGAAATTCAATTTAAAATAACGCAATACTATAATGGATTAAAATGTGGGGAAATGCTTATGGAACCATCTACCCATTATCTAGATATCAGTCAATAAATCACCTGAAACATGAATAAATAATTGAGAATAAAAGGTGAGGAAGATCATAGTGGAATCCTTCGAATATAAATAAATAAAATAAATTATCTAATTTATAAATAATGTCAGTATTTATTATACTAATAGTTAGAGATTATAGAGAAATTTTTAAGTCCAAATCAGGGAAAAATAATTTACCAGTGTGTGATTTGATGTTTCCATTGTTGGTTTTGTTTGATAAGAAGAGAGGTTATATGATCTAATTCTCTTATTGAGATCCTCCAAAATACATGTATTCATATTAAGGTCAATTATGAATGATATTTGATTTATAATAGAAATGGGATTTATATTTTGAATATATGTTTCAGTGGGATAAATACAAATCCATTATGTTTGTTGTGATAGGTCACATGTTTACTAATAGTTGTATACCCACATCATGCTTTTGAAAAGAGTGCATGGATTGACCAAATTATATGTCTATCCACATAAAAACTATGAAAATACCCCACTACCCAAGGCCTATAGACATGAAGGGTTCTTATAAAGGTTGTAATAACATTGAACCAACTGGGCACTAACCTCCATACCCTATATACATGTACTTTAGTTTTCTAGGAAAAACTGCCTGGTTTTGACTAATCATGTTATAATCATGCATGGCCCAAAAAAATCAAAAAATTTAAAACATTCCCCAGAAGTAAACCAAAAAAGGGTACAAAAAATGGATCGTAAAAAAGTAAAAAAAATAGTTTAAATAGGATAATGAGATATTACAACATTTTTATCCCACTTTTCATCAATATTCCCCTTCTACACTTTCAATAATGTATTATTTATTATCTTTTTATGATGTGGGTTTTTACACAACATATTTCAAAATTGTAGAAATTTTTTCTATCCTTTCAAATTTTAATGGTTTATCTTCGACCCAAAATTTATTTAACCACCATAATCTCTTTATAATGATTTATTATTTTTTTCCTTTTAAAAAGTAAACCATTTTCATATATTTCAATTAAAATTTTGGGACCATTATCTATTTTTTATTAATCCAATATTAAATAATATTTTTTAAAAGTAAAATATTTTAAAAAAATTTCACTTCACATTTTAGAAAATATTATGTTTTTATGAAGGATATATTATAATTGATGATTTCTAGATGAAAATGTTTTCAATGTGTTTCACTTATCGTTTTTAAAACCATTATGTCTTTTACAAGACTTGTTTATTGTTATTATTATTTGTTAAATAATGATTTTTAATAGTCGTTCTTTCCAATTTCTCTAAATAGGCCTTTTGAACAATTAATTTTGAAAGTAAACAATAACATCTTTACACTATTAAAATGTAAAATTATTTTTATAAATACAATTTTACCATTTCACTTATACTTAATTATTTATCTCCAATTTCTATAATTCTGTAAATGTTATTTTTCATAAACAACCCACTAAATTTTCTCATGAAATAATTTTTTGATGGGATTTTATTTTTTGTATCAATAATTCTGATGAATGTGGTCATTTTTTGGGATTAAATCTTGAAGTATAGGGAAACTCATTTTCCTTTCCACGGTTTATTTATGATATGATGAATTAAATCCATTTTATTTTCAAGGGTCGTTTATGCTATAATGAATTATTGATTTCATGAAAAAATAATATTTATGGATTATTGATGGATAATTTCATATATCATCCGCTAAATAATTTTTTAATATTTGATATCACTTTTAGTAATGTTATTGATATGCTAAATTTTATTTCTTCAAAATATGAATAATTTATATTTTTGTTTATTATATCATAAATAATGGACATTTAAATAGTTAAAAATGTAAATCATGGATACTTTGTTTTTTCACAACATGAAGCTACTGGATTTTTGTTGCTCAAAATATAAATAATGGGAATTTTGATTTTTTATGACTTATATGTTGGTAATTTTGATTTTCCATAAGATGAAGCATGGATATATTTTTCGTTTACAACATAATGTGTGTTCATTTTCCTTATAATTTTATAATTTTATTTATTCTTATGGTTATGAAAAAAATCTCATTTTATTCCATGTTTATATTATATGATACATTTTAATGATTTATTATTATGTTATTATATTCCTTATTACATGATTTCTTATTTATGTTTTTTTGTTACTCCATATGTGTCCTGACTATACCCATATGATCATCTTATGATCACATATGACATTTGATTATTATAACAAATGATTAAAGATACCATGAATCTAAGCTCCCCACAATATTAAGTTTCCATGACCTATGTTATGAATATTTTTATGAATTATGAGAAGTAAATATGTTTGTGTAGTTTGGTTATATTACAAAGTAATATGAAAAAATATGATATGTTTCTTATTTGGATTGACTTTAAGACACAAATACATCCGTTTTTGGGATTTTTTGATTATTGGATATTTAATTTTTATCTCATAGTAATTATTTAAAATAAATATAATTCATCTAACATTTAATCGATGACAGTGTTAAAACAATTATCACAAGATCATGGAATGTGGTTTTGGGTCAATTTAGTTGGTATTATAGTAAGTTTTTGTTATTTTTATGGATAGTATTAGTTATATTTGTTGAATAGGATTTTTTAAATTTATTGAAAAACATTTGAATAATTATAATTTATAATTATATTTATAGGATGAGAACATGATGTTTTGTGAACATAGAGATCTCTGACTCTCCAAGAAATTACATCTATTAGGAGATACTAGAAAGTGGATAGAGTTGTTACAAAGATTAACCTATGATTAATCATCCCAAAAATGTATGTTTTAGTATTAACTAAATCTTGACTTTGGTTCATGATGAGTTGGATTGTGTATTCACAAATAAATAGACACTAATATGGTATATTATTTTTTTAATCACATTATATCCACAGTCTATTATTAATGATCTATTTAATTAATTTTTGAGAGAACAACCAATATAAAAATGATTAAAAAATGTTATTTAGGTTATACTAATAGCTTATTTTATGATTCAATGAATAATAAAATTCAATGTTCTTTTTTCATGAACTTATTAATGATAATTACCCTGTGATATTAATAATTATCAATCATGTTTATCAATATTTGTTTTAGATACATCTGATGCAAGTAAGAACAAAGTTAATAATGAAATAAATTGATAATACCATAATTTTCATAATGAACATCCATGTGGGGTAAAATTCATTGCTCAAAATATTGTGGTTATTCTCAACTTAATATATTATGATATTATTTATAACAAGATTATTTCTAAACATGAACATACACTAAAGAATAAATGGATGAGGTTTAAAATAATATCTTGATACGAAGATGGTAAAGGAATAAAAATTCATCTTCCAACATGTCAAACATTTGGGATTAATCACCCAACATAATTTATAAAAGGAATAATAAAATTTTTCAAGTGTGTGAGGATTGACTATAGAACTCATGATTTTTAAATAGATATTGAAATTTGCACCAACATAATGGATTGAATTGGAGACCCAGCTGATACATCATCCAAAATTTGACTCTACAAATAAAAGGAGTTTCAAAATTATGAAAATAACTAACCCAATACAAGGTTTAAAATGTATTATTTGTATCAAAAACCTTTGAAATAGAGGGAACTGTGGAAATAATATAAAATCAAAACTACTAATTTGTATCATGATAATTAAAAAAACACATTTCATTCACTCAATATTTATGGATAACTTATTATATTCTAGTCTTCGGTTTATAGGATGTTTGATAAATGTATCGATGATTATAATATTGAATAATTTATTTTGTTATATTGTATCTCATGTTGAAGTTTATGAGAACAAGAATTTATAAAATATTGTTATCATTATTTAAATTAATTCAAAATTATTTTGGGAATACATTGGATCCCTCTACATAGAGGAAAAATATTTTGGAGTAATGAAATGAAATTTAATATCAACCTGTGGTAGTATGTAAATGTATGGATTAGTATTAGAAAACATTTAGAAGAAACATATATAATGTGACCCTTGATTTAGAATAAAGATGGACACTTAACTCAAATGATCGAAAACAACGAATTATAGGGATAATAATATTCCATGAATGAAATAATTGTTCTATATGTCTTAATGGATAAAATATCTCTAGATATTCTATATTTAATAAAATTTATGATATATATACCCCAATATATCTTTATAAGTTTTTAATCATTAAAATTTTGAGTGTTTAATTCATTTAAGGGGATTAAATGTTTCAAATTGATGATCTATAATATATTTTCATTAAATAAATAATTTATTCAAAATATTTATTTACATGAAACACATAACCAATATTGTCGCTACATATTAGATAAAAATTATTAAAATATTATATGATGAATACAACCTCATGTAATTAAAATTAGAGTAATAAATTATAATTTCTCATGTTTAGAGGATTGATAATAAATATGATTTAATAATGGGGATTGTTCATTCATAAATATTTTTTAAATATATAATAAATAAATTGAGAAACTTTTATATGATTATTATTACAATATTTTACATTAAAATATAATAACTAATACATTGAAAGTATTTAAATTATAAATTTTTATGGAATAATATAAAGAACACATAAATTAAAAATTTATATTTTTCATAAAATAAATATTCATTATAATTATTATATTCATAAAAAAAATAAATTCAAATTATTTAAAATTTTAACTAGATAAAGAGATTATATTTTTTAATTTCCAATTTTAAAATTTTATTATTGGGATTTTTTAATTTCTCAAAAATAATTTTTATATTTAATATTAAGAAAAAATGGTTTTCAACAAAACCATATTGTTTATAGAAATAGATACAAAGATATAATATGAAAATTTAAAAAAAATGGTGGTCATATATTTGAATAAAAAATAAAAAATGAATCCTTTTTAAAAACATTTATAAATCAATAAAACTTTACCTTATCATTTTAGGAAAATATGTATGTTTTTGAAATAAAAAGTGGTTTTTGTCATTTCATTAAACATAACATTATGTTCATAAAATTTGGATATGTATTTTCTTCAAAAAATTATTTATTTTAAAATAATCTAATATATATAATGAAAATTACATTTATATATTATTTTACCCTACATGTAAATTTTATGCATAAAAATATTTTTTCCCAAAACAAATTCTTATGATGTACATGCACATTGGTTAAAATTGATTTTTATTACACATAAAAATTTTATTAGATAAAATGGATAAAATGTTTTTAATATGTAGATAAAAATTATTTAACATGGTCCATTTTATTTTTATTCATTAAAATAAAAATACTTTGGTAAAAATATGTTACCATATTAAAACAAAAGATTGATACAGTGAAATATCTAAGACTAAAGAAATTCAGAACATTTTTAAAAAATATTGAAAATTTAATGGTTGAGGGATAATCAACCATATATTTTCTCCCAATATAGTATTATCTATTTTGAGTCTTGTTGAAAAGTAATCGTGTTTTTTCATTATATAATGTAAATATATTTACAAAAATTCAATTCCCACAAATTATTAAAGGGGAGTCTAACTAACCCTTAAAACCCTCTCAATGAATTTTATTTCCATTGGAATATATGAAAGTTACCATTCCACTACAATCATATAAATATTAATTTTTCCTATGTTAATATTTTATTTTCCAATGACCTCCATTTCTAAGGAGTCATCAGAAATAATCCTTGAGTCACCAATAAATGTACTCATTTCTCCTAAAATTTCATTTATTTTGTAATTTCATCAATGTATAATTTTCATATTATTATTATATGAAATAAATAATAATGATATAATAATTTTTTTATGGAATTGGAATAAAATTTATCCATAGCTCTCTTTCAACTTTATAAAAAATGAAAAACATCAATCATGTGTTGTGTGGACTACCACATACAGGAAGTGACATCCTCTGTTTTTCACCACTGCCCCTCTTCATTGGTCATAAATAAGTAACAAATTAATAAATGTGAATTATATAATATAATATATTTATTTAGTGATAAATTATAGTCATCATTTTTCCATCTTATTCATTGAGAATTGAAACTTCAAACCATGCGTTATGTAAACTAGTGCTTCCATGATGTAACATATATTATTATTCATCATGGGTATTTATAATTTAGATGAATTAAAATGTAATTGACTACCTTAATGATAAAAACGTATTATCATTATAATTTTTTTAATTCCATTAGTCCAAAATAAACTACTTTCAAAATCATAACCATGCATTAATTATGGTATGTTCAGATTAGAGTTGGTTTTACCACCTTCTTGATCAATGCCGTAAAATATTATCATGAATGACTATGAGAATCTAATTAACAATAAAATATGATTTAAATAAGTATGGATTTTATTTTTGATCAATAATGGTAATAATAATATTAAACTTGTTAATAAAGATATCATTATCTATTATTTAATATCTAATGAATCAGAAAAATCGTCAATTATTTTTATTATTATGATAACCAAAACCCCTATATATTGATATTATAACATTTTAAATACTTATAAATAATAAATTACCAAAATTTGATTTAACTGGGAATGTTGAAAATTTGGATATGAATGAATAATCTCCATGACTTTGTGAATTTAGTTCAAAAAGTTCAAGATTACCCACACATGATATTGAACATTAACAATATGTTACTACCATACATATATAGAATAATTAAAAATGAGCTATATAAATGGTTATAAGTGTGATTAATATTCTGAAATATGTGAATAAGATATTTTTTTATATATAATATATTCCATTGGTGTAGTGGAAATGAAGAACTTTGATAAGGTTTTCAATATCTCAATTTTTATTATTATGTCATATTTCATATTATGAAAAAGGGTATCATTAATATTGTGTTACTAGTTCACAATGAATGTATTTTAATAAATTAACTTTATTAGTAGGGTTTTAAGAGCTATATCAAGTTCTATTTTTATATTCCATTAATTTAAAAACATACCAATTTTGTTTGGGTCTTTCTTAACTCAACTCCCTTTTTTGAGTTATAATGATTATTCTTGAACTTATTTTTTCAAAAGCATGGTTTCATTAACCCATTGGTTTCAATTCATGGTATAGTATATAAGAATATTTTGATAATTAATTTTTAATTTAGACATTATACCATAATGAAATTATTCTAAAAAATTATAACATTTTTAACAATAACTTTAATTAACATTTAGTATGGTATCTCCATATGGTCTATATTTTCATTCCAAGATAATTTTCCCTTTTATAATTGGAAACCTATTTTTGTGCCTTATTATGTGACAATATTATTTCCATTCCCTTATTTTAAAAGATATTTTTTTAATCTTATTATGATGTGGATATTCAACAAATATATTTGAAAATATTAATAGGCCTTCAATACATTCCAAATAAAATGTTTTATCATCCATACCACAACAAATTGTTGACATTTATTTCTTATTAAGGAAATATTAGTGATGTGTAATTTTTAAAAGTAAATGTTTTAAATTTTTTTTCTTCACCTTTTGAAACATTACACCATTATCTAGGAACCATTTTCATAAAATCTTGGAAAAAATTATTTTTTTCATAATTTTTTGACAACACCTATTTTGAATAATTATTTATTTTAATTTATTCATTATTAGGGATTATTTTTTAAATTGTTTTTTTACTTATTACTAACTATCCTTTTTATAACCTTTATTTCATTTCTACGGTTTTATTATTTATATTTCTATCAATATATTTATTTAGAAAATTATTTCATTTAAATTTATCAAATTAGACCATTCTAGAAATGTTATTCTAAGTGAAATAAAACTTCATCACTTCAATTAATGTTAAAATAATTTAGTACAAAACTATTTTTAAGTTTCACTTAATTTTTCCCAATTTTTTCTCTAATGTGATTAATTCCTTGGAAGTTATTTTTCAAAAACCACCATTTAATTTTTCTTTTGAAATATACTCTCGGTATATTTAATTTTGGGTATTCACCATTTACATGATTGAGGAAATTTTTGGTGATACCTTCTAATATTTTTGAAAAAACCATTTTTCTTTCTCTTGGGTTAATTATTATTTTATCAATGAAATCCATTTTCATTATGTGGGTTCTTTATGATTTAATGAATGAACGATTTCAATTTTAACTCATATTTATGGATTAATAAAGGGTTGCTCCTAAATCTCCCTCAAATTCATGGGTTAAAGTTCTGTATCAAATTTGATATTCATGTTGATAATGTACATTTATTATTTTCACAACATGAATCATAGACATTATGTTTGTCTTCAACATGAAGTTTGAGTAATTTTTTTATAACAAGAAGAATATCTATTTATTAATAATGATATGAAATGTAGGAATTTTTATTATACATAACATATATCATTTGAACTTTTTTTTCAGAATATGAATCATGATTTTTTTTTTCACAACATGAAGCATGTGAATTTTTTTCGTTTGCAATGATATAAATTCCTTATTTTTGTGATTGTGATACAATTCTCTTAGTCTTCATTGTTTCCATGATATAAATTTTTTCATAATTTATTATTATGTCATTAAATACCTTATTATATGCTTTTTTATCTATTATATGATGGAAATATCTTTCTTAGGCATCTTAACAATACCCATATTTTCATTTTATTATCACATATGATCATTTATTGTGACCACTTATGATTAATCTTACTAAGATTATGTGATATCCTCTTTATTTTATTTCTTGTCACTATGGTATGAAGTTCAATATAACTTATGATATGACTACAAGGGATCTAGTGTGGTTTTATTAAAAAGGAATGTTTACAAGTGTTATCGAATATGTTTTTTATATGGGTACCCATAAATGTATTAAACCTTCCATTATTTGGATCTTAGGGTTATTATGAGATATAATGTTTATCTAATTTTAATATTGTATGATAAAGAAAATCCAGCTCATTTTTTATTGAACAAAATGTTTATAGAATGTGTTTTTATCACCAGAAAATAGAGTGTAGAATTGGGGTATTTTAAAATTAACTGAGGAACCCTACACTCTTCAGTAAATTAAATTTATAGTAAAATCCTTGAAAAATATTAAAAAAATTTGAGTGGATGACCAAACCTATACAAAATCACATTTTCCTCATCTTGATTCTATTTTCATGTTTTCAAAACCATTACATTGTTTCTAAAAAAACCAAAAATGTGAAATCATTTTTTATTCACTATGATAATTAGTTTTTAAACTCAGGTATTGATAAAACCATAGGATACCACTACAATATATTTAACTTAGAAAAATAAATATCTTCTGAAAACCCCTTGACCAGTTCTTGTTGAATATTATATGAGATAGAGTTTATAATTGATTGTTTGTTAAATATTACTAGTAATGGAAATTAAAGTTATTTCAAGAATACAATGTTGTTTCTATAAATTAGTATTATAATATATACTGAATATAGTTTCCAATTTGATATTGGGAGTTTGTTTTGAATTAAATATTATCAAATGTTACAAATAAAGTATTATACGATCCAAAATCCTAAATAAATTTCACTTATTGTCATAAAATGTTATGAGTATATTATTAAATAAGGATATTTTAAAGAGTACATTTAGTTAATTTGAAAATATAAAATGATTATTATGAATGAAAAAATTCTAAATATTATTTTTTTGAACATATAATGATTTTGTATTAAGAAAAAATTGTTATTAACCTCAAAATGGTAGATATTTTGAGGTAGAGTATAGTTCCCATGTCAATAGGAGGAACCCAAGGAGATAGAGAGGGGTGAATTAATGGTTTTTACTTTAAATAATCATTTAAAAATATTAACTTGTGACTGTATATGGTATATATTTATTTGGTATAAAAACTCACTCATACATTTTAAAACTACAATAAGACAATGCATTGAAAATAGGGGTTTTAAATGATCAGGTATTAATGAGAGATCCTACTCCATTCCACATCTGAGCATTGATAGGAAACCATTCTTATGATCGCCATTAGATTATAATTATTAAATATGAATTTAAAATTACATTAAATGGTTTGGTTAGTTATCATATACTTCCTATGGTAGGTATGATCCACATCCCAAATATGTGGGCCATTATATATACATGAATAAAAATTCATCAAGATTTAAATATTTCCTCTTGATGGTGATTAATATCGTTAGTTATTAACTATATAAAAATTAATAAATTGAATATTATTATTTTTACAGGTCCTAAACATAACAATTATTATTAATTTACCAACATGCATGTCCACCATCCTCAATAGTTCTTTATAATAGTCAGCCTATGTCTTAGAGCATGCTTGAAAAATATGACATTATTTATTTATTTGAATGAAACACACATATGAGAAACAATGAAAATCATATTTTATTTTAAAAAAATGATAAATGAAGTATCATAGACAAGTATATATTTTCATTTTATTCTCTCTTTGATTCAATGTTCCTTTATTTAACAAGATTATCATATTTTTTCACAACTATAAAATAATTAGTTAACATTTTCAACACCTTTTATACTGCATTAATAAGTTGAAAATTTATTCCCAAAAGAATATATAGAAACTACCTTTCTTTCTTGGTCGTAATATATTCTCGAGTCATTAACTTCAGAGAAAAAAACTAATTTGATTACAAATAATAATTTCATATATTTTAATTTGAAGTCTCCAAGTTTTTTTACCATTATCCACTTATATAATAACTATTCAAATATTCATGAAACTAGTCTTGGATATTGGATTTTATCAACAGTTTTGAAATTTTATAATTTTAATATAGTGTAATATAATATTATTTAATTCCCATTTTCCTGGTAGTTTTCACAATGTAATTCTCCTTTAAATTTTTTTGTATACCTTATGATATTCTATGGATATCCATACAATGATTATAAACCACATAAATGTTTGTTAAAAACTGTATTAAATCCCTATTCTAAACCATAATAGATCACGAACCATATAATGTCAAGGAAGAAATAAACATATAAACTTTACACCTTAGAAACACTAAACCTTATGAACTAAAAAATTTATGAAATCAATTTTTCATTGAAATAAATTTTGAAGAGACTACAATGAACCTTACAAAGTGACATTATATACATTTGGAATTTTTTTCACAAATTAAGTAACCCATTGATGATAAAAAAACATGTGGTGATCTAAAACTATCCTTATGAAGTCCTTTGGAGAACCTTACATGTCCATTATTATTATTTACTCTATCTAATTTATAATAAATTTATATTCAACAATTAATCCATATTTTTTCAAAAAAAAAGAGACTTATCATGAATAATAAAAAACACCAAATCAATTTAAATCATTATAAAATAATTTATCTTTATAGTTGAAAAAAATAAAACATTAACCAACAAGTCTAATTGGTATATAAATCAATAATTTTGGATTTTTTGTTAATTTCATTTTCAACTCTATTAAAACATAGAAAGTAAATAAATAAACAAAAAATCACATCCTATATCACCTGATATATATCTTGAAATAATACCACAGAATAATTTAATATTTTAATAAAATTATACCTATCAGTGAGGAACTAATTTTTTTCCATGTAATTTGAATTCCCTCCCCATAAAATGATATACTCAACACATATGATTTTTCACCTATTAGGAAAACCATAGATAAAAATTAAAAATAAATAATATATAGAGTTTTTAAGGATTGAATCCTTTGAAACGACATCTGAATAATTACTATGGGATAACCAAAATCATACTAATAAAGAGGGTTCTTTTTAACATTTTGATTCAGCCTTAATGTCTTAGCCATTTTGTTAGGTCATAACCTAATTTAATATTTAAAAACTATGATATTAGTTATTAATTAATTAAATCATTAAATTAGCATTAGAAAACCTCTTTTTTTAGGTAAAATATTATGAAAATTTTCTTTGATATAGATTTTTATACCAAACATTTAGAATGATTTATATAATAGTGATTGTCATTAGAAATTCAAAGATTCCATTCATTCTTCACCATAAAATCTTTCATTGTATCCTCTATTTATATAATATTAGTGAATCAAATGGTTGTATACATATAATCATCTTATGTGGTTCTTAATTGTATATAATTATTTATTATGAATCATAATCCTATATCCTTTCCAACATAGAGAATATTAAACAGGAGTTATATCTTCATTCATCACAATAAACTTCTCAATAAGTATCAATATATCAAGATGGATTCATTTTCTTATGTCTATCTCTCACATCAATCCATAATTCCGGGTTTATTTAATATATTTCCTAACCATTTTTGCTTCATTTAAAAGTTATTCCTTAGGACCACTTTTATACCTTTCACATAAGCACAAAACATAGGATATATTGGGTTTGAATGTAGTATGATAGCATAAAATACTAATAAATATTCTAAAATCATTATTATTTACAGTTTTCCCTTAATTATATTTTATATTTTCAAAACGTTAATATATAGGTGTTGATAATAACTTTGTGTCTTCCATGCATAACATCATAAACAATTCATTTTCATATTTTTCTTGAGAAATAAATTAAATATTTTTTTCTTGCATCACATGGGATCTCATGAATTATCTCATGCCCCCAAACATAGAAATCTTATCATTGATCATTATTTTTAATGAAAAATATTTTGATGAACTATCTTCATTACTTTTAAAAATTGGTATCATATATATATTTAGTTAATATAAAAGTACCTATTTTCATCTCTTTTACATATAATTTTACTACTATATTTATTTATAATAATTATATTTTATTAAAGAACTTAAACATCAAGGAATACAAGGTCCTGAGGGATTACTTTAATCATTATAAATATTTATTTTGTTTTCCTCACATGATGAAATAATTTTCGTGCACAAAACCATCTGGCTTCTCATTATACACTTATTTTTATAGATAACTATTCTAGACAGAATATTTGACATCTATTTGATTAATTTTATACATCCAAAAAGTTACAACTACTATGCATATTCTAAAATCCCTTAATAGTTCAATAGGATCTATGGGATTTTCAATATCAATTCAAGTTACTTTTTAGTAACTATAAATATAATGTCTTATTTTTTCCATTTAACTTCTCCCAAATAATTATATGTATTCATAAATTCCCACTATGTAATAATAACATATTTTTCATTATGTCTAAGGACAACATCCACACTGGAATTATAATATATTTTTTATATCTCTTCATTTATATCTCTTCACAATTATTTTTTATTGATATTATAAACCATATAATATAGTTGTATTTATTGGTTGTATTAATTTGATTCTCAAATGTTATTTTCCCCTAGTTTTAATAGGTGGACACTAACTCCCAAATCTGTTTTCTGCTTCGACATATTTCTTTAATATCTAGATCTTTTTTATTTCATTTTTAGTAGTTTCCTCCTCATCAATAGTCTGATTTGATCCAAATTGTTTTATATGTGGTTCAATATTAACCTATTATTAACTATCTTTCATAGAATCATTCTCACTATATTCAATATAATCATTAAAATATATATAATATAAAACACTAATAATGTATTTAATTTCAATGTTTTTAACATTATAATTGTCCAAAACACTATGACACTTATTTTTAGAGAATCTATATCCCTGTATATTAGAAGGATTTTGATTAAATATTCCTTCGTTAACAATCTAATTAATTTTTCATATATTTATATATTTATTTTATATTATATAAGGGATACTAAAAACATTATAGTAGCTTACAACTATTAAGTTATTTAAGAATATCTTATATATGGTCCTGTTTTAGTCTGACTAATATATATAATGTTTTTTTATAGAAATAGCTATCCTTATTTCTTCTCTATAATAAAATGGAACATTTAGGTTTTGTAGGAATTATTTTAACCATTTCAATAATGCATCCCTACATTCTTTGAAAAACTCGATTTTTCTGATTACTGAAAGAAGTAATGAATTGGTTTTCAATCACATATTTATTTGGGTATGATTTATATTAATTTAATGTTCAATATTTTCAACTATTAGTATTCAAAATCTATTTTATGAGCATTTTGTTGTCTCTCAGCCTCTCTTAGGAAAATTAAAAACATTTCCACTACTTATGAATTGCGTTTAATGAAAAATAATACATTCATTCTTTATTATTCACCAATGAATGTGACTAAATAGAAGTAAAATCTTGTGGACTGGTGTCTCAAAGATATATATAAATAAAAGTGGATTAAAGAATGTGGTATTGTTGAAATTATATTCACTCTTTTATGATTCCTATAGACCATCCTCCCTGTTTTATAAGTTGTATAAAAAAACATCATCTCCTCACAAGTGGGATAAATTTCTCACACTATTTTATTTAGAAATTTTTTTCAAACCATTTTTCCCATGTTTGTGCAAATTTATATTGAATTTATTATTTAATTATATAGTATTAATTTGGTATAAATTATTGGGAAACTGTTTTGAAATTGATTCATATGAGTTCTTATACTTATGTGATGATTCCTGCATATTGTAATCCTATATTAAGTTATGTATTCTATTTCAAAATAATATTTGTACCCTCGTTACATATATACATCTAACACTCAATACGTTATGTGTATGTCTATTAAGAAATATCCCATATTTTTTCTCACACCTGTCTAGAACAATTTCAATTGAAGTTGTCCCATATATCTTAAAGAATTATTTTATTGCTAAATATCAATACCCCACTATTATTATCATGAATATTTTACAAAATACTAAGATATAAAATCATATATGATGAGTAGCCACTATAAAGTATCAAATTCATTATCATTTTTTATCTTTGGGATACATTTAAATAATCAGTGACCTTTTATGTTGGTTATATTTTGAGTCTTGAATTTCTTAAACATTTTTTGGATATTGACCAAGAATCATGGAAAAAATTTATTACACATCGATAATTTTTTGGTAACATATTCCAAAAAACTAATCATGGAAATTAAATCTATTTTGAAATATTATCAATGATTTTTTTACTTACATTCTAATTCATAATAGGTTTGTTTATCCTTTTCTCTAGATACATCCCAATAAAATATGACCTTTTCTAGTTCCTTGTGAGGAACATATTATACCGTAAATAATATTTTTTATGTCAAAAAATATGATAAATCCAATAGTACCCATTATGTATACTTCTTCATTAAATTGTTTAAGTCGTCCTTCAAATTCAATAAAGGTTTTTATTATATAACTCTAGCCTTTCATTTTTAGGTTTTGAAGAACCTTCCCTTTTCAGACAATATTAAAATTTATTTGTTATAGGTTTCATCATTATAGGGTTCTTTTCATCCCATTATTTCCCAAATTGTATTTTAGATCCTAAATTATTATCAAAAACATTATTTTTTTTATTTTGAAGTATCACATGTCAATATTTTACCAGACCATATGTAGAATTTGTTTTTTAGTTTTTTGTGACGAATCTTCCATTACATACATATATTTTTCAATGTGATCCATATTTTTTATTAGAATCTATGTATCCTTATCACACCATGATTGGGTCATATTTATCTCTTCATATTTAGCTGTAACATTCTTTTGAAGATTCTACACTGTCCTATATTATTGATCCAACTTCACCTTTAGAATCTTTATTTCAACATGATAATCATTAATTCAATATTGGAATCCATATTTATCTTTTTATGACTCCCCAACCACCATTAATGAATATTATTCCATTTTTGTACTAAGTGATTATTTTCAAGCACAAGTAAATCCAAATTATCAACATATGTTCCATGTAGGACTCTTTTACTTATACTTCACTACAATAGATTTATTCTCCCATTTAAACATGCACCATCATGCTTCTATATTTTCCATCTTACTATTATTTAATATTATTATTCAAATAATTTAAATAATATTAATATTTACAGAAATATAAAACTTTTATTTGGTATTTTATTTCACTTTCTATATTAATTTTCCTTTTTTATTTATAACCTCTTACTATAAACATTAATTTTTTCTTATATTTATTCAATAAATATTCATTTGAAAGACATATTTTCCTCAGATAATATATAGTAATATCTAAAATCCTCGCATAACTAAAGCACATGAGTGGGATTTTTCCATTTTATTATTGTTTTCCTTGTCTTTGATTTTTATAAATATTAACCATACATTTTTGTGATTTTCATCACGTTTATCATCTTCATATGAATAATTTGAATATTCAACTTCCACCTCCATTATCTAAATTTTTTTCAAGGATTTGAAATCCAAATATTCATTTAAGATTTTCTAAAAAACTAGAGTTGTTCTAATGTCATAATTATGAATATTTGTTTTCTAACTCATCATCGAAAATGTCATTCTTTTCTCATATGGAAAAAATATTTAGATTTAATTTTTCTATGAAGTTCATCATTAATTTTTTAATAAAAATTGATCCATATGTATTTCCTCTAAATCCTCTGACATTATTGAATATTTCACTTACCCAAGTAAAATAGTCATAAATAATATCAACTTATATTATTAACATGTCTTCATTAATAGAAATCCAAATATATAATCTGGACTCTATGATAAAGAATTTTAATCATTAATATTCTATATCTTTTGAAACATATCATTATTATATTTTCCTCATAACATTAGTATACATATTTTATAGAAAATAAGTTAAAATTGATTTACTAGGTATCAATTCTACCTCAATTTTTTAGTATGTGATGTTCATGGGAGAATCCATCCCAAATGGTGGAGGATCAATGACCACAATATAACTGACCTCAAAAAATTATGATAGTAGATCCTGAAATATTATTTTCTTCTAGACACAGAATTTATTATAAAAAATTAGAATCCCTTATTATTTTCCAAATTTAGACTCTCTATTCTTTATGAAGGTAATATCTTATAGGGAACATAATTTTCTCTAATATCACGTATTATTCCATGGTCAATTAGAGTACCAATAGTAGTATTAGTGATACTTTTATTAAAAAAATATTTTCTAATTAACCCTTTTTGTCCATTTATGATCTAGATCCCCTCATTATGATCACTCTTGAAGAAATTATGCAATTGTAATAAAATAATTCAAATATTTTGTTCCAGGGTTAAACATTAAGGTTTGAGCATATTCATTCTAATGTTTTCCTCTTTTTACGACCTATATTTTATTCTCATGTATGGATTCATTTTTTTGAAAAATATTTTTAACTGTATAAAATTGTATGGGTAGGTATCATTCACTTCTGGAATATATTGGGGGATATTTATACTAGATCCCCTATTGTTTAGGAATAATAATTTTTCATTGGATATTGAAAAACATATTTATTTCTTCTGGATATTCAATTCGAATTATAGCTAATATCTTCGTCTAAAAGTTCCTAAACTACAAAAATAGTATCAATTTAATAGCATGAATATTATAAATAATCCTTAGTTATTTAGAATAACATGGTTATTACCAATATAATTCATGTATAAAATGTTTTACATTATAATGAAACACATTTACTTAGATGCTAAAAATTAAAAAAAATCTTGTCTCGATACAGATTATGAATGAAATAGTGAGCACTAGAAGATCATTTCTTTGTATTCACACTATAACACATTAGATCTTTACTGAAGAATAATATCATATTCCCCTAAAATTCTCTAGTAATTAATTTCTTCATAATTCATCCTATTATATTCCCATAATAATTTTGGGTATTTTGTTGGTAAATGAATATGAAAACGTCTTTTATTCTTTGTATATTAGATATTCAAAGGTCAATGACCTCTTGAACAAATAAATTTGAACACAAATAATTGGTTCAAATATTTAAATTTTAAATGTCGAATAATTTTCCCATGATTCAGTAATTTAATAAAAAATAAAATCTCCTCAAAACATTAGTCTTATAATATCTTTGACCAACAACTAAGTTATTAGAGAATTTCATTATAATGAATAATTGTCTAATTTAATTCATAGCATTATAATTTTTCATATTGTAATAAACCATAAAATGTTTGTTTGTAATTTATAAAATTATGTGGATAACATTATGAAGTACATGAACCATAGTGGGATATGTTAAAAACCTAATTTAGTAACTTTTCTCACCCTCACATGATCCTATATATTAAAATTATTAGGTTGAAACAATGTTATAAACCATGTTCCTTTCAAAAACTGAACCTTATGGCGTCTTGTTTTCAATAAAATTATAATTAAAAATATGGTAATCTACCTTGTGAGGTTTTCATATCAACCTTACCCAGATTTATTTTAATAATTTAAGGAAAATTATATATATTCACAAAACTAATATGGCTTGTATCCTGCCTTAAAATTAACTTCTTAAAACTTTATAAACTCCATAATTACAAATTATTTTTTGAAATTCATACTAACCTATAAATTATAGAATTCATCACTCTAAAAATTAAATAATACTAGTTATTTATAAAAAATATTTAAATAAATAAAAATAATTTTAATTCATCCTCAAATTATTTTTCTTAATGTTTCTCAAAAATTAATCTTTCTTCATCATTTTGAATGGGTGATTCACATAAAAGTATAAATACTATTTTCAAGTTGTTTAAATTTAGGAGTATTAGTCTAATGTCTAACCACTATGCACATTATATTTATTTTTAAATGTTTCCCTTAATGAAGATTAGTGAGTGGTTTTCATCGTATTGTTATATAGAGATGTGTCCAGAGTAACATTGAGATATAACGAGTTTAATAAAACCATAAAATTGAAACAAACATAAGGATTATATGGTGAACTATCTTGTATGATATGACTAGATTATGATTAATCAATGGTTTTTTAATTATTCAAAAAAATTAAATAATACCAAATATATCATGTTATAAAAAAGACAGTCTTGATGTTATTGGTATTTTATCTTGGATACATTTATCTTATGATGTGAAAAGATCATTAGTATCACAAATTATTACTTTTTTATCCCATGTATTTTTACTTAATGGAAAATTATAGGTGGTAAAATTATTTGAAAATATTTTACTTAATAATTTTAATTTGGATATATAATTTACTCAAGAGGAAAAAAATTAGTTATGTGTACTTGATGACTAAATAATTATATCACAAGGAGTTTCATAAACTAATAATTTGGTACACTAGGGGTGAAAGTAGAACATTTTATTTCCTAAATACCTGAGGTTATAAAAGATAGACATTGTCATAAAATATATATTTGGATACCATTATTAAACCATCCTTGAGGCTAAACAATAAAGGGGTAGTAATGTTTTTTATTGATTATGTTGTTGATCATACATGACTAAAATGATAATTTTCCTCTCATATGATGAGTACAAAATAATTTTAAAAAAATGAGTAGGAATAAAATAGTGTAAAATCATACCTTAATATGATTTATGGAAAATTATAATATATTGGATGTGGGTAATTTTATGTGGTCAACCATCATGATGAATTACAACTCACTTTTTTATCTATATGGTTAATCTATAATATGATAATCAAGAACATATAAGTAGGTTATGTAATTTTAACATATCCATTGTACTTGTGTCAGTTGATGTCATGGTCAAAGGTTTTATATGAAATTTTATTCCGAAAAAGATATTGTTTTTGGAAAAAAGTATCATGATTCATTTTATTGATATAAATCACACCAGATCAATTTAATACTATAATCATAGTTATGATTTTATAGAGGTTAGTTTTTTCATAAATTTATTAATTTTCGAATTAATATTTATTTTCAATTCCCCTAAGTACATATATATCATATATAATGGTTAAATGAATGAGGATTATATTTTATAAATATCTAGAGATGTAATCAAATATTTTTTTGTGTACATCTAAAATGATTTTTGGATGGATATTGAAGGTATTTTAAATGATGTGTTACCTTGTGATGTCAATGATAGATTGAAAAAATGTTTTTTGAGTATATCTAATTTTTTTGATATTTTTTTCATAAATTATTATATATGGTATATTATATATTGACGTGGTGTGACATTTATATAGCTTTAATCCAAGTGGGAGATTGGTGGATATATGACCAAAATATGTAAATACATATGATTTATTTTGGTTTTATCATATGTAATGAATTATATATATATATATATATCATAGTGTATGACATATGTAGAACAAAAAATTATCATAGGCCTTGGTGGGGGTATCATGTGGTGAGATATCAAATATCACACCACTACATTTATGTCGATCATAGTATATGATATAATAATAACAGAAAACATAACATATTGATTGATCATATCAATAAATTATATTCAGAAATAGAGAATGAAATTTTACCATTAATATCATCATACACGTATTTTGTTATTAGTCAATAATGTTTTATTTGATTAGATATATGGTAGAATAATTTATGTATTGATGTGTGGAATTTAGGATTGAAGGGTTAGAAATGTTGTAAATAGACAACATTTACTCATACATTATAAATTATTGAGTAAATTATTTAAATTCAAGGAGATAATTTCATGTTATATATAAAGAGTCCTAAGACATGGAAATTGAATACTTAGTCATGTGTACATCATACTTATTCTCTAAAATTACTCTTATATTGTTTCCATTTCCTTTTAAGAGTTATTTTCATATAAGGGTAACAAAAACAATCCCACCAAAGTGTTCAGTGATTCCGGTAAACCCATTTTCCTCTATAAATGAATGATTGTAGTATTTTATTTCTATATATGATCATGTACCTCATAATTTTTGATATAATATGATTATTACTTCATTTTAAGGTAGAGGGGTTCTTAATTTTCAATTATACATGTTTTTTGTTTCATAGAATCAGGATCTAGGGTGTATTTTTTTCTTATTACATACATAAATTGAATAATTGTTGTTATATCTGTTAAAAACATCAATTATTTTATAAGATATAAATACTAGTGTCGGTGGAGTTTTCAAGTATATATCATTAGGATAGATAAAAATATGAAACTAGATATAAAATTATTAGTTTTTAGTAAGGTAAGGTTATAAATTATTTCTATTTAGGAAGGTGGTTCTAACATCATTGGAGTCTAGGTCATGCTGTTAAAATTTTTTATAAGGGAATGTGAGTGAAAATTGTGAATTTTATAATATATGTATAAACAAGCAACTTCATTTTCTCATATTAAACCATGATAAATGGTTATCCGCATGGAATGATTTTGATCTTGATTAGTGATAGTGGAACTAAATTGTATTCTTATATTATATTAATGAATAATTTTTTCGTGTTTTTTAATCATGTAATATAAATTATAATTGGATAATTATTTAGATGGTGGTTGTGTTTGATCAATACTCATCATGGACAATTGTCTATAGATGATGGGGTAATCTCTTAATCTCGGTATTCAGGTAAATAAAAAATTGGTAAACATATGACGTGGATTTTTTTTAAGAATTATTATAATGGATTATGGAAGGGGAATAAATTGATTTCCAATCCATTCATGAGTTCCTTGTATAAGGATTCCTATTTCTTGGATAATTCTATGGGTCCCAAAATGATAAAAATTAGTTGGAAAAAGATTTCTTTCATATATGAAAAAATCATTTATTAGAGGGAGTTGTAGGTATATTTTTCTATAACTAAATTTAGGATAGAGGTATATTAATGGAGGAATAACCTTGAGAATAAAATTTAGATTGATGGGATTCCATGTGTTATGTTCTATTCTATCTTTTATAATTAGTTATTCCCTATGATAGTCAATAGTGAAATATGAAAAAAATTCCTTGATATAGAATAACATGGTATGCTTATGATAGATGATGACAACAAATTCAACAGCATACGTCTTTTGGAAGTTCCCCATAATTACATAATTTCCTTAAAAGGATAACCAAATAAAAATGGATAGATTTTGGTTACACCATTTTTTCAATACCCTACCTTTAAAAACATATTCCAAATAAAATATGAGAGATGTGACATATTCACATACGATATCCTTAAAGAGATGAAGTCCTTACACCCATGTTCAACAAAATATTATGAAATATTTCCTTAAAAACGGGTTGGGTATAATATCATTAATATTATCTATTATAGTTATAAACTTGAGATTTGGTTCATTATTATCTATAATCTTTTAGATTTTAAGATAATTTAGATAAATTTACTTGAAATGATAATATTAAACTAGATATTTTGTGAGTTTTATATTAAATTAATTATCAAAACACCAGATAAGGGGATAATTCTCATCAATGAATTAATCATCCAACTGAATCTTCATCTACACAAGTTGTGTTGTAGCTTGATTGGTAGCATCATACTCAGATTATTCTATATTTACAGTAATGAAGCATTGATTATTTTTATTTCATTTAATAAATGTTCCTCCTAATTAAAAATATCCACTACAAGTGGATTTTTATCATCAACACTTACTACCCAATCCTCATCTAAATAACCAAATACATCAATATATCATGTGCTATCATATTTCATCCAAAATAATTTTTTCATTAATAAATCTAAGAACTAAATTTTCATCCATGTGATGTGATTCCTTTGGTATACCCAGATAACTAAACGAAGTTTAATTGAATTAAATATGTATGAACTTGAATTTTCTATATATAAAAATCTTATAACCAGCATTATAATCTATTTGGGAACCACTTCGTATCCATCACCTGTTTTACAAAATGATCCCACTGATGTTGGTGAGAAAGATGGTTCCGAGTCTTCCTTGACATGATTCATAAATGTTCCTTACAATACATCTATTGATATAGGAAAATATATTTCTTCTTTTTTGATATTTATAATCCATTATAATATTATATTTCTCATTGTGTGGACATATAAGATATCATCATCATATCCACAAAAAACTTCTCACAATTTTCTTCAAATTTTGATATTAACATTATATAATCATAATAAATTATTACTAAGAGAGAATCCTCTAGAATTTATTTTATATTATGTTTAATATAAGCTCCTCCTTTATGTAGTTTAGAATCATCAACATAGAACCAAATTTAGAATGTCGAGCTCTTGGGTCTTTCTTTATCCCATAAAATCATTTTTACACAATGAAACATAAAATTCATAATTTCCTAGCATAAATCCACAATTTTTTTTCAATATAAACATATTTATATAGATACTAATTAGTATAACCTTAAATTACATTCATCTAAATTATTTTATATATTGATTATAATGAAATGGTAAGGAATATTCTTATAGATTCTAATCATTCCACTAGAGAAATGGTCTCATAAATATCAATGCCTTAAATTTTTTAGTATCCTTGAAAACTATTTGAACCTTGTTTCTTGTCACTTCACCTTTCTCATTCAACATTTTTTATAACATTAACATTGTAAAAATCCCATTCTTATTTATTTTTTTATTATATGTTACCATATATCATTCCTCTCGATATGATCCAACTATTCATTTAAGTAATCAATTCAATAATGATGTGATGTAGTTTTATCAACATATATTGGAAAAAACTGTGAGTATTGTGAAATATTTTATATTATCATATATATTATTATATTTTTAACCTATCTTTTTGAAATCCAATTATATTTTGGACATCAACAAGATTCCCTAGCCAAGGATGAGTTGAATGATATTGTTCCTCATAACTTGAGATACAAGAGAAAAAATATTTATCTCATGAAGCATCAAAAATATTACTATCATTAAAAAAAGTTCATTATTTTCTACTACATCCACCACATCATAATTTTCTTCCAAATATGAAACTCTTTGGGAACCATTCTTATCATACATTTTAGGAACATTCACATCTACGATGTCTACAATATTTCCCATACCTTTTATTTCTACACCTATATCCTCTTTTATTAATAGGGTAGACAATAAATATTACATTATCACCTCTATGTTCATAATTAAAATATTCTATCCTCTTAATATTATAATTTAAGGAATTAAAATACTTAGTTGATTAAAATAAGAGGTTTTATTTAAATGCATCCCATAAGAATTCATATCAATGTTTTTCTGAAAAGAACATTTATTCAAAAAATAAAAAACTTCACTGATAGTATTCCACTAAAAATATTGAGAATTATCATGGACAAAAAAAATTATTCATTCCATATTTATCAAAATTATATTTCTTCTTTGGGAAACAACGTTCCACTATGGTGTGTAAGGGGCACTAAACACTTGGTGATTCCATAATTTCAAGATAATATTTGAACATCCCACATGTATATATACCTCCAATATCATTTCATATTTTCATCATAGAATACATAAACTATTTTTCTATTCTCATATAGAAACTCATAAAAAAATTTGTGTGTAATTACTTTGAATCATTTAATGGGAATTTCAATTCTGAATATGTATTTATGCTATATTTATAAATATAATACTATATAATTCTTACACACCACATTATAAAACCAAGAATATTTTATAATAATTTGAACATTAGATTTAGTAATTAAAAATGGAAATATTAATTGAAATTATTATAATGGAATAAAAAAGAAAATGATATAATAATAATTGGAAAATTCACATATACTTGATCCCCTACAATAATCACACTCACTAACAACACTGTTGAAATGAAGTAGAATGTTAGTAATACAATATGAATTTTGGGAATTAAAATATATATTATTGTGTGAAAAAATAATATTAATGGAATAATAATTGAAATATGTGGTATTTATAGGATTTAGGGATCCCATATGAGCATTAAAAATATTACTTTTGGAATAGTAAGTTGACCACTGGAATAGTAATATAACCATTAGTAAAATAGAATTTAAATTTTTAATAATATGCTAACCTATGGAGGTGTAAATTAAAATTTAGTTGACTTATATAATGAAAATACGTTATATTTATATCATGGTACTTGTAAATCATTATTTTAAAAATTAAAATTATTTTTTTGTGAGTTTATGAGACACACCCATTTTAATTTAATTTTTAAAAAAATATATTTCATTAAAAGAAAATATATTTTCATCAAAT
Organism: Viscum album; assembly: GCA_963277665.1. Lineage (NCBI taxonomy): Eukaryota > Viridiplantae > Streptophyta > Magnoliopsida > Santalales > Viscaceae > Viscum > Viscum album. The sequence goes on from OY728151.1 coordinate 1,616,176,877, forward strand.
GGATGTATACATTATTTTAATGTTTATAATAATTTTATGATAATAGTAAAAGAGAATATGTAATTTTTTAAAGGGTTATAAAATTTATCATAATTATAAATTTATGGTTTTTTAAATTAAATGAGGATGTTATTAAAACAGTTAATTTTCTAATATTTACAGACCAATTTTCATAATATTGATTTCATTTTTGGATTTTACATGTCTCAATATATTTTGGGTGGAGTTTTGGAATTTTTCTAAAATAGTCAATTTTTTGGGAATAATAAAATTCGATAATATATGGTAAAATGAATTATTAGTTAAATAATTTAATATTGGAGTCGTGTATAAATTAATGAACCAATATTTAAAACTAACATGCACTATTTACTATATATATTCATAATAACTAATATAATTTGTAATCACGATCAAAAATAATAAACTAAATATTATAATATTAAACAAATCATCTCCCCTATAAATACTACTCTGTCACCTCCCCTTTCGTCAAAACTGTTAATCCATGGGAATTTAAAATTTTCAACCCAATTAACTTCCTAATACTCTTCCCCATTCCATAGTTTTTATTTTCTCATCCAAATACCATTTCATTGATCTTTAATGGGTATCCTAAGAGGATACATTTAAAAGAAGTGTTAAAATTCTCGACTCATTTCGTTCAATTTTTTAACAACCCCTTATGATTACCGTAATACCAAAAATATTCGCGAAAATATCCTAAATATTCTAATATGTAATTTTTATAGTGTAATATTAGTCTTACAACCTCCCCTCTTTTATTCCTAAAATGAAAACTCTTTATATGATATGGTCGGTTTAATGCTTCCACGAACAATGTACTATGTTCTTATCCACTACCTTCAAATGTATTTATAGAAACAATATAATGATTAAATTTATTTTTATTAATTATATTATAATTTATTTCTTGCCTTTGAATGAATATATAGATATAATAGAAAATAAAATGAAACTAGTTTGGGATGGTCGGTAAAACCATGTAACTGAAGTAACTGAAAAAAGCTAAAAGTTTTTCTAAAATAATAATTCATATGTGGAGAAATAGGATATTTAGGACCATTTAAATTTATTTATGTAAATGAATTCATGTTCATATCACTATTGGAGTTGTATCCCCATTTGATAAGGACATAAATAATTATCCAAAAGTGATATGAATATGGTACAATGAAACAAACTCCCTCAAAAGAGTAAAATTAATCCTCATATCACATTAAAATGGTTATAAATGAAAATAATACAAATATAATAAATTAAATATTGATGGAAAACTTTCTTAATTAGATAAATAATTAATTAAATTTGATTACTTTGGACATTAATATCATGTGCAGAATGAATTTGGAATATAAGTGAAGGGATCTCTCTAAATTCCAACTTTTAATTTGGTTATTTCCTTTCTCACTGTATCTCACTTTATTTATTTCTTTTAAGATATTTAATTCTTTTAAATTCCTTATATTTTTCTCTGAAAAATTTACCGAGCATACTCTCCCTTAATTTTATGGGGTAATTCAATTCATATGTTCATTTCTAAAATTACATATGTTTATGACTTATGATTGATTCTCTTTTTGAGACATGTAATCATGTAAATGTTATGACAAGTTCCCCCATACATTTTTCAAATGCATTTGGTAATATTTATATCTCATGAGAAATAATTTATGGGATTGTAGAGTGAACATAATCCATTATGGGACTCTATCCATAATGTGATGTTGTCTTGGAAGTTATTATTGACTTATAATTATGTCATGTTATATGTTTCAACCAAATTCCTATATTTCCAAGGTCATTTGATTCCATGTTCTAATTTTATGCTCCCATATGATTAACCATGATCCCTATATTTATGATATCATGATATTCTGTCTGATTGATGTGTTATGATATACCATCAAGTTTTTTATCTTACTAGTACTTATTTCTTAGACCATTATTTTATGTATTTCCAAATGTTATCCTCAATAGTTTTAGGTTCTCAAAGGGATTTAGGTGATCATTAAGGAGATTAAATTAAAGAAATTTTATTTTATTTTCTTATTTTTTTTGTGCAACTATTATGACAATTATTATAGTCCTTGTGGAACTTTTGTCTTATTTAATGTATATATATATATTAAAAACCATGTAATAATATGTGTAAAAGGATTGGGTATCTATATTTAGAGACAATGATTTTTGTTTTATAAATTTATAACATGTAATATGATTATAATCATAAATAAAATAAATAAATAACTTATCTCTCTTTTTTATTTTTAACTCATGGGACCACAAATATCAGAATGTATTAGCTCCATAGGACATGTTGAATGTATCAAAACTCTCTTATTAAATGAGAATTTAATATTCACTTTCTCATACATAAAACAATAGAAATTTATTATTCTTTTCAGGTTTATAATTTAATGAATATTTTATCTCCATTCTATCATTCTAATATTCCTCTAACATGTACTATCGATCATTATATTTTATAGCTAATTTTATTTCAATGTACTTAGTTATCAATATTTTTTTGAATCACTTAATTGAAACAGGTTTCCCTTTGTTCATTAGGTGGCCATTTAAATTTTACCATATTTTATTCTTTTTAAAACGAAGCAATATTTTTAGAAAAATTACTTTGATACATTCATTAATGAGTTTTGAAACTTGCAATACTTTTTTCATACCTTAAAAGAATAATAATCCTTTTTATTTTACCTTTTCCTCTCCAAGATTCTAAATCTAATGAAATTGATTATGAGGGGTTCTTCATTACCAAAATTCATTATAATATCATTATAAAATTTTATATTCCTCAAAAACAATAAATAATCTTTCATATGTGAAGAAAAACTAATATCCAATATCTAGGGACATTCGACATAAGTATCTTTAATAGAATATTCGACAACTTAAGACTTTTATTTTCCATTATCTTTTTTCTCTTATGAAATTTGATATTTTTGAATAATATTTTCCCAGGTTCCGTCAAAAGAATTCATTTTGAAGGATTTCAAAATAGATCTCATCATTCAAAAATTGCTTCTAATAGTGGGAATTTATTTTTAATATTTATAATGACATTATCTGGTTGTATACATTGAATATAATTACTCACACTAAAACATTTCTTCATGTTCCTCTTAGATTCGTAAAAACATTTGTGATTAAATCAACACAAATATTTTTGTTCCAAATCCTCCAAAACCAGAACAGTAACCACTGAAATAATAATTCCTTTCATAACATGTATTCTATTAGATATTTTGTTCATAATATTATTCAACATTATTAGCATTGTATTTGCTCATTTTTTAGAGAAATGTTTTTATTACCTTCAATGACATTATTCATTAGATTAAATTTCTTCTCAACCTCAAGAAAATTTCATGTAGTAGTAGATTTTGGATAAGATATCTTAACCCTAGAAATATTTGGTTTTTTAACTCTCCGGGATTTATCTACAAACATGTTCTTTGTTTCATTGTTTTTATTTTAATCATCATCACACTTCTTATAAAAAATTTAGGATAACTTTCTTTATCCTTTTTTATGTTTATAGCTCTCAAAAAATTCACAAGATTTAAAAACTATGTTCTGGAAATTTATAACTTGTCACCAAGTTTTAGTAATTTTTTATTGAATAAGATTAAATTATTCTAGCTTCACTTTAATAAAATCTCCAACATTGACGCTCATTATATTATATTAATAAAGAGACTTACTCAAAACCACAATATCTTCATAAATATTGGATATTAATTTAGGAATATATTCGTGATTTTTTGCTAAAATTATAACATTGATTAATATATTGTTATCCATTTAAATTCATAAAATACTTTAACAAAATTAATTCAATTCACATCTGAGTATAAAATAAAATTTAGTTTCTTCTTTTACATCATCTTCTAAAATATTTTGTTTTTTTATTGGGAAATTTTTCATCATTCATTTTTGAAATAAAATGTTTTTTAGAAGCATCGTCACTGAAGTTATCTACTTTTTATTCACTATCATCCTCATCCTCATACATTGAAAAGTAGTTTCTACATTAGTATTTAGAGAATTTTTTATCATATCCCTATCAATATGAATTGGATTTCTCTAAATTATACTTGTGGGATCCTCTTTATTTTCTTAACATCGTCGTCATCTTCTTCATCTTTAATTGATTGAAGAAAATCTGTAGTAAAATTTATAATATATTCATTTCCATGATTCCATTGTAATTTATTTTCCACATTTCACCATTTTATTAGGATATACGTAAATTAATGAAAAAAAATTTACAAGCATCATAGTCAGTTTTAGATTCACTAACTCCATCCTAGAAATATTTCTTAGAATTTCCATTATTTTACACTTTGAAATTAATTTCTCAATGAACCTTATTTTCATCATATCTTTTTTTCATAACATTTTATCTGTGAGTATTTTTCCATATAGATCATCTAGGGAAAATTTTTGATGACCTATATCTTCTAAGGATGAATATTTGTAATTAAAATTATTAAAATTAATTCATCAAAATTATAATATAATTTTGGAATATTTTTACTTCTCATCATGACATATTATCATGTTTATAATGTAAATAAATCTTATAATAAAGTCACTAATATATTGACAATTAGCCTTATTAATATCTTCAAACATTAGTCTCTATATTTGAAACTTTACTTTAATTGAGTTTTTATTTCATTTATATATTATTTTCAACTTTTACAAAATGTATTTCGTTATTACATCTACATTAAATCTATGAAAATAACCTTTTGAGATTGTAGAAAGTGTTGATTTCTATATTTCCCATATTTACTAAAATATTCTTGTTAATAGATAATATGTGATCTCCCATGACACTTGGGGGGAAACCACCTATAGTAGCCTCAATAACATTATATACAATATACATATGATAATATAACATTATATGTTTCCAAAATCTATAGTTATTATCAAAAACATTAATCCTATAACTATTAATAGAACTCTGAACATCAATGAAAACAAATCTTTTATTAAATTTGATAAAATTGTCAATAAATTGAACATTCTCCTTGATACCAATTGAAAGGAACAAACTAGTTTTATGAGATCAATAAGAGGTGGAGGGTGAGAGTAAATAATTTTAACATTTTATATTTTTTCCATTGAAACATAATTTTCTCCGATTAAGGATATACAACATTGAAGAAATGTATAAAAAAGAACAACGATATAAATAAGATTATTTAAAAAATTAAATACTCAATTAGAGTAGATAGTACATATAATGGATTTGAAATTATCCAAAACCACACAATACACTAGATAAAAATCATCATTATTTGGCTATAGTAATAAATATTTGTCCATAAAACATAATTTCAAGATTATTAAATAATAATGTGTTTTCTCTTTTCATTGATAAAATTTGTAACAACTATTTTTTTGTAATAATTATTATAATAATTCAAAAATATGATTTCTAATATTTTTAATGGGATGCCTGAACATCATTAGACATACACTTCATATAAATACTTCATCTACACATTATTTTTTCATAATTATGGAAGAAATTTCATCAGTCCATTGGATATCCACCCAATAGGTTTATCTAGAATACTCAAATCATTGATTATCTAGTAAATACCATTCATTTAATTTTTGTATAATAAACCAGTTTGACTAAATTTCTATCCACTCAACAAAACATTTTTTCTCACTAATACCGATGGATAATAAAACTATATCTGATATCTGTTGACCGATGCAATTACTAAACACTCAACTACTACCTCTTCCACTAAATATTTATATGCATCCTCTGGAAAAGAATAGTTAATAGTTAATATATATTTATTGTAATTCAATAAAATTAATCTCAATGATAGATGTTAGATAAAATTTCCACTTTTACAGTGTTTATTCTCCCTTCATCATATGTGAATATTGATACATTAGGCATGTATTAAGAAATTTTATATTTAGTATTGATTCAATGAGAAAATATAGGAACTTATTTTTATTTTTTTCACTCAATGAAAACTAAAAACATGAATCTATCACTCATATAAATTTAATTGGACCCTACATAGAACATCTAGATTATTAATGAAATGACATAAGAAATATACACCGGTGTCTTTACTCAAACATTCGTAACCTCATAATTAAGAAATATCATTAATATTTCATAACACCTGGAATGATCCTTGATCTTACTTTGCAATTTTAACCATATTGAATGATCATCTCAACATTTTCACCTTTATAATATCACTAGGAATGTTATTCAATCACCATATAACCCTTAAAACATCATACCACTCATATTTAAAGTAAAAAATTATAGAATAAATTAAATGTGAAGGGACTTCACCCAATTTTCCAAATAACATATTAGGCAAATTTCTGAATTAATCCCCCAAACACTTATATCTCCCAACGAATTGAAAAATAATACTCCTCCCATTAAATTATCATGATATAATTTATCAGAAGAAAATTATAGATAAATATCCATCTAATTTCTCAAACCAAAAGCTAATTTCTGTTTAATCAGAGCCTTCAATTTGATTTTCTTATAAAATTCCCACTTTTGAAGAATTTAAATTTTTGTGTGATATACATGGTATGAAAGGATTTTCTAATAGAATCTGACCAATAATAATTAAAGTGTTTTTCTGATGGATTTTGTCCAAATACATTCCTCACCCTATTCTCTATTCACTTTATAACGGTTTTCTATGATTGAAAATTATAACAAAAATTAAATGAAAAACATCAAAGTTAATAATGAAGCCATATGATGTCTGAATTTTTTACCATGACACATCGTACCAAGCTTCCACTAAAAATAATAAAAAATGAAAAAATATTCTATATAGATAACTTCCCAGTGTAAACTTTTTACATAAAAAAATTTCTATTCATTTCATATTTTTCGTAGATCCTAAATTCATTTAATGAACATTATTCTCAAAAAATTAATAAGAAAAATAAATCCATATATATAATTTACCAAAACCCCTAAGAAATTATGGATATAAATTTGTTAAATTTATCTTGATAATAATTATTTATTTAGTATCCTTATTTTTTAGAACACATTCAGGAAAATATTCAAACCATCTTCATTTTATATTCTCCTTCTGTTTTCCCAAGTTTCAAGCCATCACAATGTAATGAAATTTTCCATTTGCAAAAGAAAAGACAATACCTTCTAATTGATTTTCAGAAATAATATTAAACTTCAAAAAAACATTAATAAAATCGCCTAGTCCAAACATAATCATCATCATAATATCTTTATCATAGTGTCATAAATGTAAAAAAGAGGAAATAATTTTAAGAAGATATGGAATGTAGAATATTTACAAAAACAAAATAATGGTTATTTTAGAAAATTACATTACATAGAATTTTATAAAATATATAATAATATTGATTAATAATAATATCATTCATTAAATAACATTTCCTAATCCATTGAAGTGATATATACTTCTTGGTGTACTCATCACATCATAAACTGATCATAATCATGTATGACACGTAGAAAAAAATATTTTCAAATTAATGACTTTCATAATGGTTTGGTAATGAATATATAAATTTATTACAAATTTTATTTCCCAAAAAAATGGGATGAAATAATTTTTTATATTGAATGTTAATGTAAACAAATAAAAGATCATATATCATGGAGAGTAGAATAATTAAAGAAAAATAATATAAATTCATTTTCATATAAAAACTAGTTTAAATAACATTAATTCATCTATAATTCACCCCATATGGGTTATTAAAATAGATATTCCTAGATTAAGAAAGGTAAATAATAAAAGAATGCATTTAAAAGAGGTTTTATAAGAATTGTAACAAAAACATAAAGGAATATATGATAAAGACAAAATTAATAGTCTACATCAAGAGCCCCATTACCATCAATATTTGTAAATAATTTCAATTTTAGACTTACTATATAATAAAATTGTGTTCAATAAAAACTGAATCCAATAGATATTTATATTCATTTTTCTATTAATAACTATTTCTATCCACTAGGTCACATCCAAATGGATCATGTTTTTTTGTACTGGAATTCATTTGGGTTGTTTATGAAACATTTGATGTGACACCACCACTATGTTTTGAGTTGGTATGGAACTAATTATAAAAGATAATAAATCATTGTGACTGTATGAAAGAAAACCTTGGAATGTATATAGGTTAAGATGATTTTTGTTTGAGATCCTCCATACCTTTAGAAGTTAATGTTTCCTCGTACTATGGAACCCTCATATACATTTAATGGTTATTACATGAATCACTCACAAATCACAATATATGACAACTTATCCATTTTATAATGATTTATTAGTGATATATTTATTTGTAAACGTCTATATGAATTAGGGTTTCTCTATACATTTCTTTACTAATTAAGGATAGTTAATTTTAGGGCATTTTGGATTAAATCAATATATCAAGAAACGTTGTATTATATTACTATCCAAGTAGGTTTAATGCAATTATGATGTTCAAATAACACCCATGAGAAAGGATACCTATGTATACTTGTAAAAGAAATCAGAACCCATGTAATTCAATGTAAATAAGTAGGTATCATTTTTCATTTTATTGTTATGTGACAAGTGTCAATTGAAGTATCATAAAATAATATGGCACCTAATATTAGTAGAAACATGCAAACCAATGGAAGGTGTGGGAAATATTAATAAGAATATATTTTTTCTTGGCCATGAATAGAATATGTTTCCAGGAAGATAGATTAGTTTCTAAATAATTATAGAATTTAAAGGTAAGAGTTTTATTCCTTTAGTATAAATATATCCCACTAAGCATAATATGTTTTTAAGAAAATATTAAAATAAATTAAATATTTATGCACCTATATAAAATTTGGTGCTCTGATGGGGGAATTATTTTCTTGGGGATATTTTATGAAATGGATAGTTCCCTGTGTTTCTTCCCCTTGAAAAAGTGATGTTGAGGTTCATAGGTGGTATAGTATGGTGAGGAAGGATATAAATAAGTTCATGATATTATGGATATGTGAGGATGGATATGGAAAATCTATGATAGTAGGGTTGAACCTGTTGGATGACACCTTTAAATCCTGATTGATCATAATCAAATTAATTTTAATTCTATTGAAAAAATTTATTTCCATTTTATTGGGTTATACCATTCAATTTGACATCATACGATAATGATATTTATGTCATGAAAGGTGTGAAAATAGTAAATCAAGTGAATATTATGATTATAGGGGATAGCAAACCATATATTACTACATAATGAGGATAAGAATTATATATAGATCATGAAGTCAGCACATGAACCCTAGGGAAATCTATGTGATGAATTTTCTCCCTACCCACTGATGTACAAGGAAGGGGGTACAAAAATAATTTCAGACATGACATTCTATATGAAATGTTAGGGGATTACTCAAGAAGGAATTATATACCACCTAGTTCATTGATTATAGTGGTGTGGTTCCTATGGATAACCAGATATATAAGATGGATTTTATAGTGTAGAAAACATTGTCTGTTTGAGGCTCATTGTGTGTCTTCTAAATGAATACCCTAATTATCAATGGAATACAAGATAATTATTACCAAAACATTATATTAGTATTAGATAAAAACAAGGGAGATGACTTCTATAAGTGAAATACAATATATATGTGGAACACACCAATATTCATGATCAGAATTTGCATTCTAGGTGACCTTAGAGGAGGATTTATGTTTTTCCACTATGGTTTTTTCTCTTGGTAGTAAAATACAAGAAGTAATTTCATTATTTTTTGTACAGGAATTCATCTTAGATGAGGGTGGGGACACAATAGAATTTTTATATCCCATTTTAGCAGTAGTTGGCCGAGCATATACAGATAGATTAGTCTCCTATAAGTGTATGAGGTTGATAAGAAACATACCATGTTGATATCATTATATCCCAATTCCATCTATGTAACCGAGTCAAATGAGTCAATTATGAAAATTTTGGACACTATAATTAGCAAGGGTATATGGAGTCACGTGAGTTGAACATGCAGTGGATATTCTATATGGTGCATTTCAGTTAATATAGTTTTACAAATATAGTTCTCTTAGTGTAGTCCAATTAATCGAATTAACATAATAGAATTATCCCTATAGAGAATACCATAAAATCTCTAATGATGGATCAAATGGGATACTCTACAGTTTCTACGTCTCTTCATTTCCCTACCTCACAATGTGTTCCCAAAAGAGTAACCTAAGTATTTATAGGAATGTATGGTGTAGCTATACCGAGATGTTGGAGGACTTACTAAGAATCATATAAAATCTATTTGGTGAAATGTCTAGGTCATTCCTAATATGAGTCCCATATTTCATTTCCTGGGTGATTATTTAAGTGAGAGATTTCATCATCCATGGTTTTTGTTAGCAATATATAAGATTCTTACCTTTAGCCAGGAATTCCCTCCTATTAAGAATTCATTGTTGATCAAGATAAAATTCCAAGGAGATTCTCATAGTATTGCATATAAATGGATCTAATAATGAATATAGACTAATGAAACCTCCATTACAGTTGAACATATGGCGTTAAAACTGATGAGGATGGTGAGGTTGTGGCAGGAAAGAGGTCAACTATGGAGTTATATCAATTTTTTGGTCACCTTATAATGACTACATACCTCAACAGACATTCTTTTGTGGTGAATCCATCAATCTCCATAGTCATTTATTCTAGGATATTATTCTTTTGGGATATACTTTGATAACAAATTATACTATGTCTTAATACAAAATATTGATATTAGAATTGTAATTCCCCAGTTATAATTGATTCAAATTGACATGAAGATGGGTTGGATATGAGGTACTCATAACCTCCAACATTTCCACCATGCCACCCCTATGGAAAAATATGAAATTGCCATAGGACTATAAATATGATAGGGAACCTGAAACTTTTTTTACCTTTATACATTCATAAAGACATTAGTTTTTACAAAAAATTATTCTCTTGCCATTTTTTATGTTGTAGAGATCTCATATCCCATCCCATATATAAGAGTTTTTGTTCTCTGATTATTGTGTGAAGAAAACATCATGCACCTGAAAATCACAATGTTAAATTCAAGAGATTTGATAAACATTAATGTAACCAAATAACTATTTTTGTTTCTTCTAGTGATAAGGTGATGATTGTGTGAATATTACATTGTAATTAAATTTTGGGAATATGACATCCATTTTTTCCATTGATATACTCATTTCATTCATTTTTATAAAGGTAATGACATTGGAATAATATCAATTTACACTATCATTGTATGAGAGGTGGACAGAAATGGTTGAAATCAATGATCCATCCCACAATCAGTGAATCATCATGAAGAATGAAATACATCAAATTTAAATGTAATTTATTCTACAACACAATCTTTTATTATACATGATTCCACTATATTGGATTAGGTTTCTAAGATATTATCTTTTTCCAATATCATGAAAAGCGAAGAAACTACCTTGGGTTATCAACATGAATTGGAATGTGGGACATGATAATATCTCAACATATGGAAACATTATCAAAGAATATGGTCTTCCTGTTGTCATTGTCCTATGATACACTTAACTGTACCTATAAGAGGATTGTATGATAAAAGATATATATATATATATATATATATGCATCAATGGATCAAAAATGAGATGGTCAACAATCAACCATTGAATTGGTTAGGATAAAATATGGTATCTCATACCAATGGTTTCTGTCAACATAGATAGTGGTTTCTTATATAGTGATGAATAATTTTTAATAAATTTGATGTAAAGAAAATGATGGTGGATATGTAGGAAGCCATATGTGTTTTTAAAATCCTTTCTCAAAGGTGTATGTTTCTTATTCTAGATACAGTTATCATATAGACTGTACATAAAAACAAATACAATTTTGATGATGTAGAGTTTAGAATAATTTTTAAAATTGAAAAGTTGATGAGTAGTGCTACGATTCATGGGGATATATATGATTAATTTCATCCCCATATATCGTCCTAGGATAATGCTTAATGGTTTTCCCCAACCAACAAATAAATTTATTAAAATTGAAATCAATTTGAAGGGGGGTTATCATTATCTTATTATTGATGGTACTTTGGGGTTATGGTCCATCTAGTTCATTATGATAACTTCTAAAGAGACTAAAACTAAAAGGACTAGAGAATAAACTATTCATAATAAGAATTGGATTCATAATGTTTACCAACATAACATAAATGATTTATAATTTCTTGAATTAGGCCAAAAATTATTCTATATGGAAGATTAATTGGTTTAGGTGGTGAAATTTTTAATGACATATATTTATGGATTCCTTATCCATGTATAGAAACATTAAATGGTGAGGGTCGAAACCTTTTAATGGATTCAAGGTTTTAAATTTGTAATAAAATTTACAGGATTTGGCCATATTTATAAAAGTTATATAGATAATTGGGAATAGTAAATGACATGTTATAGGTTGTTGGTAATTTTTTGATATTATATGGTTGAATATCAGCACACATGGGAGACTATGAGTTCATAAATTCTTTGAAATTAAATTTTTCCAATTTTAGGCCCTAACCTCATTTTATTAATGGAATTATGCAACACACATTATGTAAAGGTGAAATCATTAATCAACTAAATTGACACAGTATGTTTCTATATATAAATATCATAAATTCCAAATTCACCATCACCGACAATGATTTTGGGAGCCTTGATGCACATTGTTATTTGATATCCCTTCAAATTGGAATCCTAAATGCTAAAATATGTTGGAGATAATATAAAATGTGTATAGACCCTGCCAATTAATATTATAGAGTAGCTGAAAAAAAAAATCCCTTCACTCCATTCATTTGTACATGTAATTAAGCACCAAATGGTTGTGGGAATGTTTTGGTCGAACTAGGGATGATAGTAGACTGGAATAAAATTGGACTTATCCCAAATCAATTAAGTCATTAGTGTGAAAATTGACTCTGATGAGGTTTGGTGTAATTTATATCGTACTGGGTAGTTGGCACATTTTGTGTCTCAAATTGATGTTTTGACACATTTTGGAGGAAAAGATGATCTAAATAATCCATTATAAGAAACACGATTTAGAAATACGGTTGTTGAATATCCTCTATAAGTAGAGAGGTCTGAAGAAAGTGTTTCTTCAAAGGGGGATCACCATATAATATGTATTAAATGAAAGTGACGCACATTGATGTTCCACATTCTTGGAGTGTAATAAAATCTCATTCCTTAGTTCCTATTAACACTATGTATCATGAATATTGTATGGAATGAGACTCATGGAAAGAAAAATTATCAATGAACTATTTCTAGAGGGAACTCCATTTTGAATAGCTTTTTATATTTTTTTGTAAGTGAAAGTCCCTTTAACATCTCTGCAGAAAATGACGCTAACAAATTGGAGTCTTACATCAGTTCCCTAGATTCCTCCATCAATTTAATGATGGATCTGACCATATAATTGAATTCTGTTTCAAAATTAATGGTATTGGAATCAGGTATCTAATGTGATGAAAAATACTAACACTATTATATGGAAAAGTTAAATAGAATGTGAAAATTGGAAAAATATATTAGATTATTTATTTACATAAATTAATTAACCATTTCATTGATGTATTTAGGGTCTTGGTGGTATTCCATGACCTATCATGTCCCTAGAATATATTGTTAAAGGTATGACCATAACCCAAAATGCCCATTCAAATATCAAGAATAAAAATGAAGATCAATCCCCATAATTGATGGGTCACATGGCGGGGATATTTCTAATACAACTAGACTGATTATAGCGCTTTAAATAATAATTTGTCTAGGGTTATTTCCTTAAGATGAATTCTAAATATGTGAATAAATAGGGTTCTTTACACAATAACTTTATTTAGGACCTAAAGGAATTTGTTCTCTGAATTTAACTAACATTTTTTGTTCAATTTTATATTAATGTGATAATTCTTATAGGTGTTGGTTTACCTTCTTTAGTTAGAGGTGAATAAGACCCCCAAGGGAAAATTATTTATAAACTCCTCAAAGTGACATTCATAGAAGATATAATCGGTGAAGCCCAACGGGGACTCGATTTGATCATAGATCAGAATATTTTCCCTACCTCTCCAATAGTTTCAATGTCAATAGACAATATTATAAATTCTAATTATATTTCTCACTATCATGTCTCTAAAGTGGATGATTGTAATGAATCACTGAAATAATTTACTTGATTTGATTACATGCATTACTTCATCTTCATCGAAACTATATAATAATACTTTATGTGGAAATATTTTCATGGAGACAACTAATATGTGTTAAGGTTGGAGACTATCTGAGCTAATTATTATAGAAGTGGTATTATGAGAAGATTCGAATTTATTTCGAGTTCCACCACCTGAAATCAAATCTTTTTTAAAGCATGACATGGAGTCCATGGTTGTTTCTTTTCCACCAAAATGATATTAATGTCCCAAACATTTTGTTCATTAGGATAAATTATTTTTAATCCTTGAATGAAATATTTTATGTGGCCAATGTAAGGGAACATATAATTTTCCTTGGTAGTTTTAAATAACATATTATTAAAAACATAACAGGAGGAAGCTATGGGTAAAAATGTTATCATCATTCCACTCTCAACAAGAGTTAATGGGACCAGATTTTCATTAGCATGTTTTGTCTTGGAATTTTTATTAGCCCCAAAAATTGCACCCCACGTAGAAATGGATCAAACATCATTCAAATAATCTAAGTGGTAAATCGTTTTGAGAAATATTTCAAATATCATTTTTGAAACTCCCTTTAATGAACTGAGTGATCATATAGGTCTCCTAACTCATATATTCATCAACCATGTATTAAAATAATATTATTACCACCTAGAGCACTGCATTTCTAAGAAGATTGTTCAATTTTGACAACAAAGGAATGAATCCCATAAACTCATCTTATAAGAGAGGCCATAAGTAATGTATTTTTTTCTTGGAGTTAAATACCTTCAAAATGAATCTTGATTCCTATATATTAAAATAAAATAAAATTTTGACATGATGAAAATGTAATTTAAGTGGAGAACCTTAATTGGGTCATGAATATCCGTACAGAGAAACTAGAGTAGAACTGGAGACTACTTGAATAAGCTAGATGTGAAATGAAGAATGTGGTATGTTTTATATTTGAAAATATAAGTTTTTGAGGTGGGTGAATATTCCAAATTAAAATTTTCAAAATATGCATTAATTTTCTGAGTTGATTATTATCAAATTCAATTAAGATTGTTAATTCGAAGGAGAAAAAATAAGGAAATATTAAAATTATTTTTTATACATGTTTGATTAAATGTGGATATATTATGATTGTATAACTATGTTCTAGGATAGATATATATTTCTCATAACCTAATATTTAAAGGGGGTTCAAAACCTGAATGGAAAATAATTTTTCTTATGAAAGAATAACCAGAAACTATACATTTTTATTGGGAGTCGCAACCAAATTTCAACCATGAATAAATATTCCTAGAGTCATGACCGGAATAGTCTTGAAATTATAATATTTGATTCAAAATTGAAATATAGAAAGTTCGGTTTTATTTAAAATCATAGAGAGAAATAAAAATAATTGGAAATATCATAATAAGTGTTTCAAAATCATGAAAATAAAACGGAATAGATACATGGATAATAAAACATATGTACTTGTTCTCATGTGTTTGAACATCATGATCATATAATTATGGTTGTAAAATATGTCATAAAATTTTACTTTATACCTTTATATATCATCCAATAGTAGTGGTAATTATTTTTTATTGGAAGAATGTAGAACCCTTCTTAGTATAATAACGAACACACTATTTTTACTGTCTTACATTAAAATATGAAGGCACTCTCCAGAAATTTATCATATCATAATTATTCCACATATACACTTATACACAGTAGTAAATTTTGATTTATTTTTTAAACAAATAAAGTTATCATAGCTGGGTAGTTTTTATGAAACATTAAATTTGAATAGTATAATAGTATAATATCGGAGATGTATATATATATATATTAATGTTTCATATTAAACGCTTAAATCATGACTAACATTTAATACAATTAAAACTAATTAAAATAAATTTTAAACCACATATTAAATAATTAAAATGTTATCCATAATAACATTACAATAAAGGATATAATGAAAATAGAATGTTTTAATTTGAAATATTCTATTCAAAAATATCTCGTTCAAAACAAGTTATAATTATGAGAGGAGATTCAAAACATAATAAAAAGTAATTAATTTTTTTGAATGAGTATAATATCCACTAATATTAATTTATAAATAATATAATTGAAGAAACAACATATTATAATTAAAATGTTTTTTTATTTCAATCTTTATGTTTCATGAGTGATGATTGAACACACGTAGATTATCGAAACAACATTTTTAAACAATTAAAAATAATTTTCATAGGTTTTAAATAATTAATTAGAATTTATAAATTCATTTAAACAATATAAATTTAATAAATAAACTATAAAATTCATTATATTTGAAACATAATGAAAAATAGTGTATAATTTTCTTTAGTATTTTACTTAAGTTTAAACAAAACACACATATGTGAATTTAATTATAGAATTTAGTTGTATATAAGATATTTTTCAATGTAGGTGAATCACATATACAAATTGAATTAATAAAATCTACATTGTCTTCCACGTAAGGGATTTCTGTAAAAGAATCCACCACAAAGGTGATTCACATATACAAATTCCTACGATCTGAGAATTAATTGTGTTATCTAATTACAGACCTAAAACCAAACTTGATAATGTTTGAATCATATCTGGGACCATTGTTATTATGTTTATAACATTTCATTAAATTTTAAAATAATCATGAATTACACTAATCCTATATATATAACCAAATTTATTATAAAAAATTGAATCTAAATAGTTCAAGAGAACATTATAATTACAATTGAATACAAGTAGGGACTTTAGGATTAATTAAATACATTATGCAGATCGATTAAGAATCTTATAATTTAAAATAATATATCGATATTATTCCTAGGGTTACAAAAAATAAAAAATCATTCAATTTTAAATTATGTGTCTTATTGTAATTTAAAAATATATTTGGTATCTAATTTTGGAAAATCTGTTATGTGGTTTGCAATTTGGATATATGAAGTTCAAATTGGCTTCTGGGATTATGAATTGGATACATGTTATACTTTAGTTTTATTGTATTTGAATAATAAAAAACATCTCTAAATGATATTTTATGAACCAAAATAACATAATTGGCCTTGGAAGTCATAATAAAACTTATAGAACATGTTATAGAATATCAAAAAATGAAAATTGAATATATTTTATGTAATGAATAAAATGGTATTTCCATGATTAAAATTGCATTTATCAATTAAAAATATAATGTATTAAAACATAAAAATTTGATATAAAATCATTTTTATTTATCAGAACGTAATGTTGAATAATGTTCCACTTAAAATGCTCCATATATTTCAAAATAAAAAAAAGTAGAATTTCAAAAAGCATCATAACCGTATAGAAATTATATAAATGACAGGGTTTAAAATAAAAATAGATTTTACGTTAGAAGGTAATTATATATGTTCTTTGATAAATTCTGTATAAATTTTTACAGAAGAATGAAATTATTTTAAAACATGTATCAATGATCAAATTTAAAGACATACACATTGGAAACATATAAGTTAATGTAGTGGGAATAATTTTTAATAGACAATTCTAGAAAAAAATATTGTGAAATATTTTACAAAATATGATTTTATGGAAAAAAAATTTAAACATTATGTTAAAATCATATAGGTTGTATATGATGTTTTAAAATTATTATGCAGTGATAAAATATGTATTGAAATTAAACAAAAATATTCTAAAAAATAGATTATGTATTTTAACTTTTACTTGTAAATATGATAATATAAAAATATAAATCAATTCAAACACCCCATAAACAAATGAAATGATAAATACATTATTATCTCAAATTGAAAAGCTCAAATTAAATATTTTCAAATAGAAAAAAGCCTAAGACTTAATAAATAAATCAATAAGTTAATTTTTAGTAGGGAAAAACTCCAAAACATTATCCACCTTATTCACATGATCTCTAATAAAATGAAATATAATATAAATATACTTTGTTCATGAATTATGTAATGGTTTTTTGAAAATATGAATTTTGTATCTTTTATCAGATATAATTGCTAATTTATTGAGTTAAATACCAAAATCACATAATGTTTTCTTATTATGGAATGACCCCTACAAATTAAATGATATTTGATTCTTGGATAAATGTGGGTAATATATTATATAATTTTTTAAACAAAAAAACATAGAGAAACAAATAAAACCTTACCTCATTAAGAAATATAATTACATTAGTCAGATAAAAATCCAATGAAAATGTGAAACATTACAAATAGACTAAATCTATAAAATAGAACAGTTAATATGGTAAAATATGGTTTACCATAATATTCTAAAATCATCAACCCCATGTCAATCACTACAAAAATAAAAAAAATATTTGTAAACCAATCAAAATCTTATGATATGAAAATATAATCATAGTACGAATTGTAGTGAATGTTGAATAAATGAATGAATTAGTATTTATAGGGTATAAGGAGTTTTTTGACCATTGAGATTCTAACAATATATAACCATTTGTTAAATATTACCACTGGTGAATATAACTTTTTGTTAATTTGAAATTTGGAAACAATACCCCTGGGTGATAATTGTATTATTATAATTAATGATTATTAGTAAAAATGAACAAGGATAATTGATAAATTATGGAGAAAAATTGAATAAACATGTAGAGTCATTCCATTTGATTCATATTTAGTAGAACGTAATGGTGGGAGGTAGTTTCATTGGGGTTCTACCTTATCAGAGCCCAAGCCTAGATTCAACATCTCATGATTGAATGGCATTACCTATGGGGGGAAGTTAATGTTAGTTGAGATTACCATACAGTCAATACTAGTCAAACCACCACATGAAACTACACAAATAAAAATCTAGATGTTAAAAACACTAGGAAAAGAGATCTATCAACGATATAGAAGCATTTATAATGAGAGCGCTAAAGAAAGATCTATTAAAAGGGATATTTTTTCCTAGCCCGCCTTTTTATCAGTGCTCCCCCTCTTTATTAGAACGTCCCCTTTTAATTTTTCTTTACATAATTACACTCTTTCGTGCACGCCCCTGTATCAATCAAATATTAAACTATAGACATCCAACTTATATGTCAACAACTTTTCCACTCATCTATATTATTTTTTTTTAATTTATGGAATATCAATATATTTATATATATATTGTTAAAAAATATCTATATAATTATATATATGTGTATCCATATGTATATTTAAATTTATATATATATAGATATAATATGTTTTTGTTTTTGTATGTGTATGATTATAAATAAATATTTAATTAATTATATATATATACACAAATCTATAAACATAATTATACATAATTATATTTATTTACATATATTATATATTAATATCTATATAAATTTATTAGATTATATAGATAAATATTGTTTTGTTTTTCAATACAAAAGCAAATATTTATATGGCCATTCTTTATACACTAATTTTATAGTTAGATAAATATTCCTACATTTTTATTTTAAATAAAAGAAATATTATGTTTCATTTAGATAAGGATTATATGTTGAGAAATATATTTTATATGTAAATATGTTTAAATATTTATTTATAAATTAAATTTTTATGTGTGAATATCTTAAATATATATATATATAATTTATTCAAAATAATAGTAAAATATGAAAATCAATAAAAATTAAAAAACAATAATATCATTATGAATGAAATCCCTAGGAATAAATTCAGTCTCCCCTAAAAGTGGAAATAAGACCACCTTAAATGAGGTTAATAACCCATTGAATGTTAAAACATTATGGTACCCTGATTAATACTCAGTTTTGGAGGACTTTTGGGTCTTTTGGCCTCAATAAGTGTGACTGGGTGTTTCTCTGATCAACAAGGTGTAGATATAGTTGCAAGATATGTTTTTTAAATGGGTAGACCCCAAATGTACACAATATTCAAATATTATGACTGTTTTATGATCTGGTTTTTTTATCATCATATTTTAGTTCATTTATTAATTTTTTTATTTTTTGTCTTAAAATTGCTATTTAATTTCTATCACTTGAATATAATTAGAAAATTATTAATTAATGATCTTTATTTTATTATTTTAAAATCCATTGTCATTAAATATCATATATATTATGTGTAATTTCTTCTATATCCATATCTAAAATATATTGAAAAATTAAATATTATATTTATATCACAGAAAATATATTTACATATTTATATATATTTTTTACTAAAATATATTTTTTAACTATAAATTTTTCAGACCTAGTAAAAATTGCCAAATAAATGAGGGTCTTTATCAGTGCCTCTAAAAAATTGCTAATGAAGGCCCCCTTCAATAACACTTTTTTAGACACGATTATAAATTCCCCCATTCAACAGCACATTTTTACTGGAGCTGATAAACGTAACAACATTATGAGTGCATTTTTAATAGCACTGATAATGTGGGGACCTTTATCGGAACTTTTTCTAAGAACTTATAATTGTCCCCATTTAAAATCACTGTTTAGAAAAGTTAATGACCCCATTTAACAGGTCTTTTAATGTTTGTTGTTATGGATGTAGTGATAGAAAAACCCAGTATTGTACTAGTGCTACTAGCATCACACAACATACCCTTAGGGCGTACATCAGTGTTATAAGGTGTGACAAGTATAGTCCATAGTTACATAAATCATAATTCCATTCTATAAATTAAATTTTTATTCCATCAATTCAATTTTTAGTATAATATTTATTTAACAAAATAATTGATTAATTGTTATGAATTTATTTTATTTATTTTCCAAGAAAAATAAAACAAAATTTTATTTTTTAGAAAAATATTATTTTTTACAATAATCTAAGGTATTCTGCAAAAAAAATATTATAAAACACTCTTATTTAAATATAAAAGATAAAAAAATAATAATATCCTATATAATTTTTATATGTGAAATCATTTTGATTGTGACTTAAAAACCACTATTTTCCACTAAATATCGAATTTAATATTTAAAAGTAAAAATTATCAGATTTAATGAATTATTAGGATTAAATAAATATTCTATTTGAAGTATTCACATTGAAATTATGTTAGGGTTAGTTTATCATAATTGCCCAAAATATAATTTTTTTGTGAATTGAAAAAACACCACTGTTTCTTTTCGATATGTTTTATGACATAATATTGATTTAACAATGATAAATAAATTAATTAACCATAATACACAACCTAAAATATTTTATTTTATTAATATGGAGTATTTCAATAGATATTAATCACTTTCCAATCTTATAAGTGACTTTCCAATTGTTAAAAAGGAATTTTTGATTTTAAAAAAATTAATTTGATAAAAATATAGTTTTACATTCCCAAAGAAATATGAAAATTTTGTTTTAAGTTATAATTGATTTAAATGTTATTATATGTTACTAGAATTTTAAAAACATTAGAAAAACCATGGGTAATCAAATGATTTTCTTTTTCTACTTCCTTGATTTCCCAGATCTATATATATAGAAATTATAATACAAAATCTCCACTTCCTATATAAATACCCACTAATTTCACGCATACCAGTAACTCAAAATCCATACTCCATGATGTTCTACTCATCCTCCCTTCCCAAGAGTCCCTAAAGGTGTCTTTAATCCCCATTTTTACAATCCTCAATGATTTAGGATCAGCGCTTCAAGGTACATGAATTCCCTTCATCATCTTTTACAATCAATATTTTTTCGGTAAATATTCTAATGGTATTGTTAAATTAATATATTATGATTTTGATCAAACCAATACTAAAAAATTATTTTTATCAATGAGAGACTCTTATTCTCTCTCAATTTATCCTTATATAATCCCTGTTTTAAAACCATCTATTGCCGAATTTATTTCACAAATTTCTCTCTTTAACTTGTGAAATTAAGTTTTTATAATTATTTGAATATCCAAAACAATTTTCATTTCAATGGATATTCAAATAGATGTAAAATTATTTATTTACTATAGGACATAATTATATTTAACCCCTATTACACTTTTTTTGTTTATAAATGACATAATTACTTTTCCACTATGTGATTTTAAATTCCATGATATAAATAATAAACCTATTCTTTATATCTCGCAAGATATTATTGAAATTATTTATTAAGAACTATGTGGATCACATGAAAATAATAAATATTAAGGGTTCCCCTATATAGAGATCTAATGAGTTGTTTGATGAATTTAATCACCAGATATGACCTGACTTTTGATAACTTGGTGAATAAAGATGCGAAATTTCTTTTATAACACATTGCTGATATGATTATGACTGCATCATTTTTATATTGTAGTCACATTTCCACATTAGGTATCATTTTCATTTTATTATGGAATGGCTCATGTTATCTTCATCTTGTTATATTGTTATAACTCATGTTCTTATTGTTTTACCTCATGTTCTCATGGATATGATTCATGCTCAAATGATATATATCTACCATTGTTATAACATTACTGGGATTCATGCTGTAAGAACCCGGATCTTTAATTCAGGTGCGTATCATGATTTTGGGTTGTTGGGTGGAAAAAAAATAAATTGGGATTTTTCTATGTACACGCAGTGTACTTCTGTGTACACACTATGTTCCCAATTGTCATGTACAACCGCCTACATGCCATGTAACGGTCGTGTTTATGGACATATGGTGTCATGTAATTCCCGTTACATCCTGGGGTGTTTAAGGCTACTACACGGTGTGTTGTTTTAATTAACATGTTCTGTATTTTTCTTTTTATTTGATATAATGTAGCGTGGTCAATTCTCATGTCCGGAAACACCACATTCTCCACGTGTTTCATACATGAGTGTTGTAGAATGACTGACAAACCCTAAACGCCTCCTGATTCTTCATCTTAGCACCGATTAAAACATCATCAAGTGTGTTAGAATCCCACCAGTGAGTTCTCAAAACACTTAAAGTATTTATTCAAGATTCCTTATCTCGTTTGATTTATTTATCGTAGGGAATTTTTCAGCTATATATATATATATATATATATATATACGCCTCTCAAGGCTGATTCAAGGGCCGAAGTTCAAGTATATGAATTGTAAGACATCAAGATATGTTGTTTGTGTATTTTATTGGTTTTAATTGGATTATATATGCTAAAAGTGATGCATACCCACTTTTTGTTTATTGCGCGATTCGTAATTTAACGTTGTTTGTTACCTGCTATGGTTTGATAGATTGATAAAGGGTTTTTGCTTATGCGTAAGGTGGGATACCTTATTTATGGGACACCCCATGTGTGGTTTTCCCTTTATTTGTTGTTTATGGTTGTTTGGTATGGAATTACTATCATGATTTCCATGTTTTCCATTCCTTGTTTTGTAAGAATGATGTTGTGATTATATGAAATGCATGTGATATGCATTGTGAATGTTCAACCAAGGGGGATTGGACTGTGAGAACTTCCCAAAGGGGATAGACCATGAGAGCTTCCAATGTAGACATTTATAACTAATTGGGTTAGACCAGGAGATCATCCATGGAGATCCTCATTATTTGACTAAATTAATGATTGGTATAAAGGGTTTAGAAAGTGGGAGCCTTCCCAAGTGGTTATTTATAAATGATTGATGGTATGTTGGTCCTCTGGGGATAGATTGTGAGAGCATACAATAGGGTGGCTCTTTAATGAATTGATGTTATGTTAGACCAGAGGGGATAAACTATGAGATATTTCCAAGGGGTTGTTTATGAATAATTGAGTCATTGTGAATAGTCTTCCAATCAAATGAAAAATCATGGGCTCAATCATATTTATTGTTTAGATGCTCTTCTGAGACATCTGTTTCCTTATAAAGATGGTGGGAAAAAAGATGAGGTCAGATTCTGGGGTTACATGATTCAATGATTTGAATAATTTCTAAATTTAAATAAATTTAATTGAATATTGTAGGATTGTTAACTTTTTAGTAGTTCTTAGATTATTTTGTCATTTTGCCTACTCATTTTTATATATATTCTATGATAATTCGGCATAGATAATTGGGTGGTTGATGACTAGCATTCATTTCACACTCTATTTGGGATATACATTTGGACCCAAACATATTATATGATTGCAGGTATAGATAAAGGTAATCATACTTCTTCATCAGGTACTTGATTGTTTTTAGAGGTAGAGAGCATGGAACCAATCTCAGGCTTGCATTGCTATTGAGTTTTATTGTCTTTTTTTATTGGATTGTATTATATCTCCATCACTATAACCTGTTTTGTTACTTCATTTGATATATAAGCCATGTATCATATATATAAAGATATATATAAATTATGGAAAATGTTCGGTTTACTTTCAATATTCTATTGTTCACTTTGGTTTGTGTTACCACTTCCTATAATGTTTACTATTAGTTTTTCTTCTATGTATACTCTTCAATGATGGAATAGTTTCCACCAATAACACACCTTATCCCTCACCTCTAGCTGAAAACCTATGGTGTTTGGGGAAATTCACTTGTAGTAATGTGACCAACTGATTTTAGGGCAACATTGGGTGGCACCTGCATCTGGGATGTTTCAAAGTGGATTCAGAGGAGGTTTCATTTCTGTTTTTCTTTATGATTTGAGAAATAATAGAGGGATAAGAAAGAAATGGAATTTGATAATTAGTTGTTCCTGGGAGTAGTTTACCCGTGTATAGGTAAAATCCAAATTTCCTCGAATTGAATTGTAATTTTTTATATTTTTAACAATTATAGTTAATTTCATTTCATCATTCAGTGACACACTAGTTTTGTGCTATTGGTATTTATATCATTGTGGTTCTATTTTTTTGAAACCTAATGATATTAGGGATTTTCATCGCATGAATCATATAGGTTGTTTCCATA
Organism: Viscum album; assembly: GCA_963277665.1. NCBI lineage: Eukaryota > Viridiplantae > Streptophyta > Magnoliopsida > Santalales > Viscaceae > Viscum > Viscum album. The sequence continues at coordinate 1,616,202,091 of OY728151.1, forward strand.
GATCACATGTCATGCATTCTGTACATGCCATATAATGTGCATTATCGATTGCATGCTATTGTAATAGATGTTGTGCAAGATATCCATGTTGTTGTGATAGATTCCATGAAATAAATACATGCTACTTGGATAAGGTTTTGGTATATTTAATTTTTTATTGGGTGAATGCCAAGATTCGGTCCCTTAGATGGTATGGGATCTATTGGATTGGAATTTGGTTGATCATGTTTGAACTTTTATTGGATTTTGTAAGGATTTGATATGAATAAAGTTTCCAAACATTGATTCATGGGGAGTATGGGCTCTCACAGTTCGGAATATGGAATTATTTGGCTAAATTTATGAATTTGGGGGTTCCAGAGATGTTTTAGAGGATTACTATCTAGAAAACCAAATAAACACAGCATGTGATGTTATGAACATATGCCATGTGTACATCTATTTTGGAATAAATTAATTTTCTTATGTACATGTCCTTAACCATATGTAAATGCCATGTATTTGATTAACATGTGAATTACTATCTACGAAGAGACACTAGGTTGGTAAACACCTTGTAGAACATGATATGTACATGGAGTACATCCCTTATTGTAATTAACATTGTATTTAGTCGTTTGACTAATGAAATCGTGGATGGAACATTAGTCGTACACATTGTGTCTAGAGTATTCCTACCATGTAGTGTTATACAAGAAGCAGCATGAAGTTTCAGCCCAATAAAAGTACATGGGAAGGAGGGAATATTCAAGTACATGATGTGTCACAAGAGTACCATGTCCTGTGTACGGGGTGTTACACGACCAGGTTGGCAGAGGTACATGCCCAGGGCATGGCATAAGGGAACCCGTCGTGTAGTGGTTCTACATTTCGTGTAACCTCCATTTATAAAACATTAATTTTTTTCTTCTCATATTCCATTCATGCACTTCTATGTTCCAGTACATAATTATATTAAACTGAGGTGCACACATGACCAGGTAGAGTCGTGCCACCATATTTTCCTCTATTTGTATGAAAGGTAAAAGGCGTTGAAGAGACACCAAAAATGGTAGATCAGGGGCCACCAGCAGATCATCCCATTATTATCATCATGGAACAAGCTATTATACCCGATGATTATGCTGATTCACAGTTCTATGATGGATTTATGATGATGATGCCAAATTTTCAGGGTGAACTACATCCTACCCTGATTATGGAAGTGTTGACACATGTATTCCAAGAGTACCATCCTCCCAATTTTTCAGAGTGTGGAGGACCACATGATGTTGATTCATGGTTGGAGTCCATGCATTCTAGCTTAAAGAATATGAAGACGCCTTCTAAGAGGAGATTTAATCTCATGACTTACATGCTACGTAATTCTTCCAAAAGGTGGTGGGATGTCATCTCACAGGTGGGACATCATTGGGATATGACTTAGGAAGTGTTTCAGAGGAAATTATATAAATACTTATACTATGAGAAATTAATGGTCGCCCAAGCCTGGTAGATCAAGAATTTTGGAGTAGGGTTCCCTTTCAGTGATGGATTATTATTCACCCTTTACAGAGCTTTACCGCTTTACACCAGTGTTTTGAGGTTATGAGTTATCACTGGTTAGGAGATTTGAGGATGGTCTGATGTATGACATTTGTATGTAGGAGAATGTTTTTTCGATTGAATTTGGTGACTATTATACTATGCTTGACACTAATTACCATGTGCAATCTAATGGAGTTTATTGTCGTGACCAAGGGGAGGTACTCCATCCCCTGATTGTAGGAAGCGCCACAGAGATATTTCTTCAAGTAGTCAAGTGGCATACTACCAGTGTAGAAAGAGTGATAATACAAGACCACATTTCTTGAGGGACCCCGTCGAGTGATGATCTTATAGAAATATGGTCCATATTCAGCGTTTTTTCAAGACTTTCTCACCAACAGTGAGTGAGAGGGGATTTTTAATGACTCCATGTTCAGGAGAAGGACCACCAGTTTCTCATCAGTAAGGGAATTGGGGTTCGTTCGGCCAATGAGGTGGTCATAATTGTGGTAGCCTAACAACAGGTTGTCAACAACAATAGTGTGCACCAGCTTAGGTTAGATAGGTAGGGTCACAAGGCCACTGTATAGGCCTGGAAATTTCTGTGGAACAAACCCAGTAAGAGTAGGATACCAAACCCTCTATGGTTAGGGAATGAAATTAATTGCCTCGGTGTCAGCATATACCATTTTTGATATAGGGGATTCCTTTATTTTTATATAAGTAGATGTTATGGAGAGCCTTGGTCTCTGTATCATTACATTTTAAGATGTTATGAAACTAGAATCTTCATTGGGGATTAGGATGGAAAATGAAAATTAGTGAAAGGAGTTCCCTCTTGATATTTGTGGGTGTTAGTTCTTATGTGACCTCTATTTATTAAATATGACAAGCTTCGATTCCATTATTGTAATGGACTAGTTGGTCTCATTTCACAAAATTGTTGACATCTGTCATCGCAAGGAGTGTTTCACATCACCAGAGGGATAACGTTTCCTACCCAAGGGTTAATGGGATGTCCAAGTGAGCAGATATGGACCCGAGCTTCATGGGTTGGAAGGAATTATAACCCAAATTACTAGTTTTTATCTGGATGTCTAGGGGAATTCACATATATACGTTCCTTCAGCAGTGGATCATTTCAGGGATGTCTTTCCATACAACGTTTTATGTTTACCTCCATAGTGAGAGGTGTATTTCTCTTTTTAGCAAGTGCCAGGAGTGGAATAAGTGTTTATTCCTCTATATAGGATGACTACACCAAAGGTATCTAATTTCAAGAAGAAGATAGAGTAGTATCCGGAAAATGGTTTTTTCTGACCCTTTACATATCCTTGGGGTTCACCTATCCTTTTTTCAAAGAAGGATGACAATACAATTAGAATTCATGTGGACAATCGGAAGTTGACCCAGTTGACGGTCAAGAACCAATACCTTTTTAGAAAATTGATTCTATTCTTGATCATATTAAAGGATATCATGTGTTATCCATGGTTAACTTGAGATCCAGTTATCCTCATTTGTGCGTTAGACCCTTAGATATACCACTTATAACCATTCACAGAAGGTATGGTCTACACAAGTATTTTTTATATCATTCGGTCTCAAAATCACACCAGCAGTTTTCAGGGCACTGATGAACTGAGTGTTCCATCCTTACTTGGATTCTTTTGTGGTAGTCTTCATGTATGATATCTTAGGGTACTCTCAAACACTACACGACCATGAAATCCATCTTGAGATCATGTTGAGTACACTGAGATAGCATCATATATATGATATGCTCACCAAATTTCACATTTGGATGGATCTGATTCACTTCATAGGTGTTTTATTCTTAGAGTCAGTCGTATCAGCAAACCCAGAGATGGTGAGAACAGTGGTTTACTGGGAGAATATGAAGAATTTATTTGAGATACAGAGTTATTTATGGATGGCTAGTTACTACTAACTCTTTATTACATACTTTTCATGCTTATAAGCACCTATAACGGGCCTATATAAGAATGGTGTGAAGTACATGTGGAAAGATTCCTGCAATTTAGCCTTTCAAAAGATGAAAAGGAGATTTACATCACCACTGATCTAGATTTTGATGGATCGAAGAAATAGATACACCATTAACTATGATGTACTAGGTATCAGGCTAGGATCATTGCTTAAATAGGGGGAGGAGTCGTTGTGTATGGGTATCATCATTTCAGTCCACATGAGAGGAATTACCCAATGCACAATATTGAGTTAGTTGCGGTTGTTCATGTATTGCACTATTGGAGACATTATCTTCAGGGGGAGTGTTTTGTGGTATACACAGGCCAATAAATCCTCATGTTTATCTTTACTCAGCATGTTCCTAATTTGAGATAGTAAAGGTGGGTTGAATACATTTAGTCCATTGATTTTTAGCATGCATATATGCCTTGTAAAGGCAATGAAGTAGCTGATGCACTGAGTCAGATTACTCGGTTATAGGCTGTGTAGTAGGACAGTGGTGATTGGTAGGTTATGGAACTATTTTCATAGATTCACATCAAGGGGCACGAAAATTATGGGAATGTGTGTCTTTATTCTATAAATATGAACTCTACTTTATGGGATCAAGTGAGAATCATGGAACTATCAGATCGTGATGGCCTAGTCCTATGGGATAGTTTGTTTGGTGAGGGACCTACTCCTAAGTGGACTGTATTGTTGGATGAGGTTTTTAATTTTCATTGGAATGAAAGGATGTCAATAGACATACATGTGGAGCTGTTAAAATATTTACATGCCTCAGTATGGGAATTTCATCTTAGTGTAACCAAGATGTATTTAAATTTACATCACCGGTATTGGTGGCTAAGTATTAACGAGGATATAGTGTGTTTGGTTATGAGGTGTTCTACTTCTGAGCAAGTGATGGAGTTGAAACAGTAAGCGACAGGGCTATTATTGAAGTTACCAATTCCTGAATTGAATTGGAATGATGTTGCGATATATTTCGTGACATGTTTACCAAGGTCTCCTTAACAGAATGATTCGGTTTGAGTTGTTATGGAGAGGCTCACCACAGTTTCACATTTCCTTAAGATTAACGAAACCTCCAGTGTTGTTGATCTTGGAAATTTGTACATCCGAGAGATAGTACGTTTTCTTGTGTCCCCGCACACTATTTTTGTATAAAGTGGTTCTCAGTTTACTTTTCATGTCTAGTAGGGACTACAGAGGGATTTGGATACATAGGTACTTATAAGTGTAGCTTACTATCCCCAGACAGATATCTGGTCCGAGCACATGATTCATGTTTTAGAGGACATGCTTCATGCACGCATCCATGATTTATGTGGATCACGGGAGAGACACATACCCCAAATGGAGTTTTCATAAAATTACATTTTTCAGGTAATGATTCAAATGAAACCTTATGAGGCTTTATATGGTAGGCCATGCCAATCACCCATATGTTAGATAGAAGAAGTAGAGGCTGATATGTTGGGACGTCGTCTTGTCGAATAGACTGATGAGTATGTGGAGTTTATTTGGACGAGGATGGACACCGTATAGTCCTTATATAAATCTTATGCTGAAGGAAAAAGATGATCTCTGGAGTTTGAGATCGGGGATTAGTTTTTCCTGCATGTCAAACCATGGTTGGGACATAGGAGGATTAGAAGACAGGGGAAGATATCACCGAGATGCATCCAGCTGTTTGAGCTATTATAGAGATTTGGACCGGTTGCCTAATGGTTTCAGTTACCTTATAGGTTCTGGCATACGCACGATGAAAATCATGTCTATTAGCTACGACGTTACTTTTCAAAATCATCTCACCTTTTCAACCAGTGGAGGTTGAGTTGAATGTCGATCCATATTTCTAGAAGCAAAATATTCAGATTGTGGATTGCAACATGATGGTTCTTCATGGTTGGTCTATTCCTATGGTATGGGTTATATGGTATCACGAGAAAGTGTAGGATGATACATGGGGGAGGGAGGCCGATGTGTGGTCACAGTGGCTGGAGTTTTTTGCATATTATTTTTCACCACCCAAGGAAGGTCAATTCCGGGAAACTTTACGATAAGGGGAGAAGTTTTTAAGAACCCATATCATCATTTTAGGTTTGTATTTTTATTTCAAGTTGTTTTGAGGAAAAAGGAAGATATAGGGAATTTTTTATGTACACTTCATGTACTTATGTGTACACACCATGCACTAGGTTTCTACGTACTGGCCATGTAATAGTCGAGTACATGGCTATGTGGTGACCAAGAAGACAACTTAATTCAGGGGTCGATTAGGGATACTCTATGAAATGTAGTTTTAAAGAACACACTATGCTGTTTTCTTTTTATTTGATATAATAGTGCAGGGTCTTGCCTCATGTCTGAAAACACATCCTTCTCCCTGTGTTTTATACAAGAGAACTGGGGAATGGCTGATGAACTCCAAAACGCTTCCAATTCTCTATCAGAGCATCGATTAAAACACCTTTGAGTGCATTGGAATCCCATCGGTGAGTTCTCAAAACCCATAGAGTGTTCCTTTTCGATTCCATCTCTTTCATGGTTGGTATTTTTTACCTTTTGTAGATATACACCGATCTAGGTAGATTCAATGGTCGATGATCAATTATATTTATTGTACGACATTGAGGTAGGTGGTTTATCCCTTTTATTGGTTGTATTTGGATTATATATGCTAAAAGTTCCACATGCACACTTTTTGGGTATCGCATGCTATGGAATTTAACCTCGTTTATTACATACTATTTTTGGATTTATTGATAAAGGTTTGTTTCTTTTGAGTAAGTTTGGATACCTTTTTTCTGTGATACCCCATTGGTGTGTTTCGCTAGATTGATTGTTTTTAACGTTTGTTCTAGAATTCCTATTAGGATTTCCTTTTTTCCATGCTGTGTTTTTTTCGGACGGAGCTTCTAATTATATGAAATACCTGTGATATGAATTGTTAATGTTAGTCCAAAGGGTATTGGATAATGTGAGATTCTCCAATGGTTTATAATATGAGATTTGTCCCACTGTTCATTTATAATTGATTGGGTTTGACCATGATATATTCCGAGGTGATCATTATTATTTTATTAATGTCATTTTTGACCCAAAAGGTTTAGACCATGAGAAATTCCCTAGGTGGTTGTTTATAACTGATTGATGGTATGTTGTACCTAAGGGGATATACTGTGTGAGCTTCCCATATGGCCACTCATTAATGAATTGATGAAAATTTAGACTAAAGCGAATAGAGTTTGAGAACTTCCGAAGGGATCATATTTGAATATCTGAATGATTGTGATGAGTCTCCCAAGTCAAAGCACAGTATTGGAATGGGTAATCATGATTTTTTTATGGTATTATAAGACATTTTTTTTGTTAATTAGACAAGGGATATACTGATTTGGCTAGATCACATGGTTACATGATTCAAAAAATTGAATAATTAATAAATGTAAATGAATGTAATTGAAAACAGTGGGATTGTTTACATTTGATTACTTTTTAGTTTATTGTTCTATTTTACCTATTACCTGCAATATATATTCACTGATAGTTAGGAATAGATATTTTTAAGGTTTCCTACTGGGATTCATCTCACACCCTATTTGAATAATGATTTTGGACCCAAAAAAAATATTTTATTGCATGTATAGATAAGGGCAAGGTCCCTTCTTCATTAGGTACACGATTACTGTTGGAGATAGAGAACATCAGATCATGTTGAGGCCTGAGATGATGTTAGAGTTACTTGTTTTTATTTGGTATTGGATTCTACTGTATTTATGTCATTGTGACTTGTTTTTATGCTTTATTAGATACATATTCCATTCATCATATATATATATATGCCTATGATGGATTTACATTCAGTGTTTTTCTGTTTAATTTTGTTGGTATTAATGCTTCCACTATTGTTTACGATTTGTTTTTATGCCATGTATACTCTTACAATGAGGGCATAGTTTCCCCAATATCACCCCTTGGCCCACATAGTAAGTAGACAGCCTCTACAATTTGGGTAAATGAGCTTTAGGTTATATTATCAACTGGGTTCGGGGCACCTTTGAGCGGCACCCGGATTTGGGACGTTACACATGCTCACCACTTTTCATTGATTTGTGTCCCCAAGATATGAGATGTTATAAAATTAAACTTGGGTCAATCCGTGAAGAGATATTTTAAGTTTAATAAGAAGTATGTTTTAGTTTTTATTGTATTATGTATCTAATTTTCATGAAAATAATCATTAAATGATCATGAATTCTTTCCATGTAGTTATTATATAGATAATAAATATTTGGGAACCCATAGTGGGTAACATGTCACTGTCTAGTTATTTATGAATTTTAGGAATTGAAATCATCAATATGAACCCTAAGGATAAGTATAAATTTTGGAAATCATCCTTGTGTTTTGGTAAGTACTATGTTTGTCGATTCCAAGAAAATCGATCATTTTCTAGTTACAAAATGTGAGTGTGGATTTCGCACAATTGTACCTAATGTTAATAGTCAAAAATAACATATCGAGATAGAATAAATTGAGAAATAGAGCATGATAATGGGCTATATACACAAATAGTTTAACACAACTAGGTTATATATTTAGTAAATCACTAGCCTTTTATAAACCATTATGAAAAATATATTAAAATTTTAATTAGATATGTTTAATGAATAAAAAAATTAATAATTATGTTTTACGACTTGAACACCCTCTAGAATTAGAAGATTCCAAAAAGAAACAAATTTTTAACTAAGGTTTTGTTTTGTTAGAAAAAGGTGGAAATAGGAGGAACTATGTAAATGATGAATGCAATGGATGATGAACTGATGGCCATCTTCTAGAAGATGGGATTTAAAAAATCCCAAGGATGATGAATCAATTATATATTGTTATGAATAATAACATGAATCATGTTGAACAACTAGAATCACCTTGTAGAGAAAAATTGTTGTTGAATCCTCCATGCATCAATAACTACCCCCATTTAGCTGATGCATTGAACCTTTCATTTATGAACAATTAATTACCATGATAGATAATATATTTTATTTACACCATTATTCAAAGATACAAAATGTTACCATGGAAGTATACTTCTATGAAAGAGAAGCTGATTAATGGTGGAAACTAATTAAAAAATGAATCTAATAAGGGTGTTTCATTTTATAGAGTGAGATAAGTTCATGGGAATATTTTTCACTAAATATTCTCCCCACTTAATGAAAAAAAAATGGAATATTAGTTCCTCAATATGAATTAGATGGAAACTTAATATGTGGGATGATATGAAATTATATTAAAAACACTTTCTTGATACACCTCAAATTTTGTTATGGAGCATAAGGGAATTAATGATAGATTATTGACTGGACTGAGATCTTTTTTTTAGCGTAATTTAGAAATTCAGACTATTAAGGCTATGTGGAGATAGTAAAATGTTATACAGTGCTTGGTTTGGTTTTTGGAGATATATAGTAGTCACAATGTTTGAATGAGATGAAGAGATTAATGGAGCCAAACTCATGGAATAATTTTGATCAAAAAATTTGTGGAGAAGAAGGTGAAATATCCTGTGTGCAACAAATGCGGGAAGAAGCATTCAAGGATCTTATTGCAAGGGAGTGGAAAATTTAACATGTATGGAAGATATTGGAAAATATATTAAAGATAACTGGGTGAGGTAAATCCTAAAATTATCAACAATAATTAAAATGGAGTTATTTTGCAATCCTTGTAACACCCTGACCCCAAAAACTCAATACCATTGCAATAAATTATTACACTGTAATGATTACAATGAATCAAATCCTAAAGTACTGATTAGGTTAGAAATTTTGGAAGGCTATATTATATAAATGATAATAATATATCTTTAGGAAATATATAATAAAATATAATACAAAACAAATTACAATAAAATTCATCCTTGAAAATTAATTCAAAGATTTCTTCTTCAAAACATGGGGAATGGAAAAAAAATTAAGGGTCAGCTCAAATTCTTAGTAAGGGTTTTTTATAGTGGAAGATATCAGGAATAAAAAAAATTTAAAAAAATGTAATTATATATAATTGAAAAAAATAAAATTTAAATAATTGATATGTCAAAAAAATAAGGAAACATGTATAACTCAAACAAATTCCATTTAATAAATAGTATGAAAACAAAATAAATCTATAGATTTTTCATTGTGAAAATAAAAAGATAATAATAACATAATTCTAAATGATTTAAATGATTTAATATTGTAAATCATGTTTCTATAACATGAACCACTATAACTTCAATATATTTTCTCAAGACAATTTAAAGTACATTTATTTGGCCAACTAATTCGCCCCATGAGACTACTATTGCATAGAGGTTCTATCTATAACCCAACCACAATAGTTTCTTCTACTACAGTGAATTAATAATATATAAAATTATTTATTTAATTAACAAACAACATTCCTTATCGTTAAATATAAGTATTGAATAAAATATGCATATTTATAAATATTTCCCTTGTAAGTAAAATAATATTCAAATAAAAAAATATTTAAAAATTCAATATAGTTTGTGATGAAATCTTATAAATCATACATGATTATAGATATCACTATGAATTATAATTTCCTATGAAAAATGATTATGATAATGGCATTTTTTATATAATGTTAATAATCACAAAAGAATGTGATTTTGCAAGATAAAATTTTCATGTTTCAAATTTTCATTTTGAAACACCTTGGATGAGATATTTCAAAGTAGAAAACCATAAATAACATAAATAAAACATTATTATTGATTTAATTTATCAAATTTGGTAGTAGATATAATCGAAAAAAATATTTAAGTGGTGAATATGAAATTTATCTCATGGATTTATATTGTGGGATGAGAATCTCTTATCTTACACTCTATTTAAGTAGAATAATCTTTAAAATCATGTATAATGGTTTTAAAATGTTATTAACTAATAAAAGAAAAATATTAATTCTTATGATATCATATATTTTCCTTTAATATCATATTATAACCCACTCAATGATGATCAACCATCATCTTTATCCTTTTGGGTGTTAATTGCCTTGTTTTCTTAGTATGTTTGTACTTGTAGTTATTTGTTCCTATTACTTATATCATTATATACTCATATCCAAATTATTAATAGTTATTTAAATATCATATAAATTAGTAATATGGGTATATATATTAAACCATATTGTTTTTAGAGTGGAAAATAGAATACAACATTCATTCATATAGTATGTCGTATGTACATTTGAACACTATTTCCATTTTCTAGTCAAATTAAATGAATAAAATATAAATTATATATATGTAATTTATAATAATAATATCATATTTATTTCATATTTTTAAGATAGGTTTTTAAATAAATCCTAAAAACATTTCCTGTATATCATGAATGAAACATATCGCATTGAATAAGAGGTAGTCCATATGTCCACAAACGATGTTGTCGTTTTCCAAAAAAAATGGAAAGTGAGAAGGTATGTGTTATATAGAAAATTAAATAAGAATAAAGTAATTATACTTATAATATATATCATATATATACTATAAATATAAAATTATTTCCATCTTTGAAATGTGGTAATGGAAAAATTAATGACATCATTTCCTCTTGCGATAGTCTGGCTTACACACGAACAGTGATTGTGTATCCGATTTGATGGAAGTGTGTGCATGTTTTGGTCATAAAATTACCATTAATAAAAATATTTATATTTATTATATTGATTATTCTATATAATGATGATATCAAAATAATTTAATGGGTGTAGAATTAAATAAAAAAAATCTCATTCAAGAACTATATCTCTTTTTCAGGAAACCCCAATGAGTTTATACGTAAAATCATATTTGTATTGAATTATTCATAACATCGAGCTTATAGGAATTTGGGAATGATTTTGGGATATTATTTGAGTGTGGATATGAAGAGAACAATTAATATTTTGGTGTGCAGAAGCCGTGTTAGTGAATCTCTTTTTATAGTGGAGGGGGATTGCCATGCTTGTAAATATAAAAAGGTAAACACTATTGTGAGGAATCCATTACCTCAAGCACCCCAAATATTAGAAAATAATTGATTAATGTTATATTATCATCAATCCAAACTTCCAAAATAAATAAAAAAAATTATTTTTATAATTTTTTCCTTACCTTTATAATTTCACCACATTTTTCCTTTTTCCTTTTATTAAGGTAACAAATTTTTTACCCTAAGTAATTTTACCATTAAACATAAATTAAATTGAGATTTATTATAAAATATTTACCACTAAATTATAATTATGATAACTAATTTACAAAATATAAGTCCCATTTGTTTTGGATGTAAATTATAAAACAAGTTCATACAACACGAAAAAACACTACTTTAACCCGAAGCATTCTAACAACATTTTCACTATTTAATTAAAAATATGATTAATATAAATGATCAATTGTTCCCTGAATATACCATATTTTATATTTGTTAACAATTAAAAATAATTTTATTGAAGAAATATTTTTTTATTATCTTTAAATCTGTTTATAAATTTTTATTTAATTTAAATTAACATTAATGTCAATATTGAAATTATTTACATAATTAAAATATAAAAATACCAATAAAATTATTGAACTAAAATATATTAATTTCATATCTATTTGATTTCAATATTCATATACAAAAATATGTTAACACAATTTTTAATTTTATTTTTTTAACTTTTAATATTTTTATATCATTTATTTTATATTATTATTAACTAAATAATCATTGCATTGTTAATTCATAATAATTTTATTTAAATAATTCATCTATAAAATTTAATGGTAAATTATTATGATAAAAATAACAATTATATCTTACAAAATGATATGTACAACCTAAAATATGATGTTTTTTCATATCTGAAGGTATTTAAAATATTAATGGTAACGAAGGTTACTTTTTTGTCTTTGTATTTACATAATGTATTATATAGGTAATATTCCCAGAATAATATCCCAAAAGAGAATAAATTTTTATGATAGAGGGCATGTAATTGAAATATAGACTAAAAATGGATTTTTCAAATGTGTTTAGTTCATTTTCCCAAAAATTTTAAATCTTGTCCATCATGTATACTACTTTTTACCTTAATCTTTTTCATTATTTTTAATTACATTCATTAAATTTTTTTTCAAAAAAAATAAAGTGATATTATTAGTCTATAAATATCATACATATTTCAACAAGTTTTACCCATTTTCCAAAATCATTTCACAGATGTAGAATGTAATGACCCCGACCCCAGTACCCTAGAGTCGGTGCCATAGATTATCAATTTTGAATAGATACAACACTTGAATTAAAAAAGAGAAATCAATATAGAATTTATAGAATTAAAATTACAAACATGAACCTTACATTACATTTTAAAACATATAGTAAAAAATTGAAAATCATTTGAGAATTCTATTATTCCCCTATCTTAACCCTGCATATCATTCATTATATATATCTTAGAATATTGGGAGTAATAAAACATAAGAAATTTTTGAGATCAGATTCTCAATAAGGGTAATTATAAAATGATATCTATTAAGAATAAATAGTCATAAATATTATAGAAATGTGCATAACTAAAAAACAATCCATTTTGAAATAATATTTGGTAAAATATAAAAATAATAAATAAACTAATTACATATCAATAATCACACAGATATTATAATAATAAAATATTTACAATTAATATCAATAAAAATTTCTTAATGATGATATGCATATTTACAAACATCAAAATCATACAACCAGGGCTTTAGCCCGTACATTATACATAAATAGGTAAGGCTTCAACCAATACCCAAACGTGATTGTCTCATTAGATGTATAGATTCCTGGAAAGTATTTTTTCGGCCCCACACATCACTTACTATGTCCAATGACTTCATATTATGAAAATTGTGAAACATAAACAACATAAACCTTCGTATTGATAAACTGGTTTAAAGAATTTGAATAATTCAACCGTAAATGTTGAATGATTTAAAAATTGAAAATCCACAATAAAACTGATCATAAACACTTCAATTAAATATTGTATAAGCTATCATAAGATATCATACTCAATAAAGCATAATAATCAATAATGGATGTTAACAAAAATGAATACATTGAAATAAAATCATTATTATTTATTGAGAGAAATACCCATTAGACTTCGAAATCATTTATTTTAAAATCCATTAAATTATAAATGATTTTTAAAAAAATAAACATGTAAAAATTCAATGTAATTATAAAAATGTAAAATTATTGTGAAGGTAGAAAAATATTCTCTTGTTGTATAAGTAAAAATCATTACTTCCGTCGAAAAATCACAAAGTGCATTGTATGGAAAACGAAAAAATATTCCTTTCAAAATATTTGATAAAAATAAATACATGGGTAAAAATAATTTAAACATTCATAAGATGATAGTACAAAATATTTTGAATGTATTCTTATAGAACAATTTCATGGATGATAAATAATTCACATTAGATATATATAAACAATCCCGAATAATAACAAGATTGTGAAATAAACTCTAACATTGTACATCACTTAAGTTAAATGTTCTTTAAACTCTTGTATAATGGTATAAAACATGCTATTAATTTATAAGAGAATCATATCCACATTTACGTAATCATATTTGATATTATTATATCATTTTATTAATAATATTATATTATTACCCTTTTTTGATTGATAACTTCTTCATTTTCCTATGCATTTTTTCCATGTAAGTATTATTTCATATGACTAGGATATATATATTTATTCCATATAATGATATTAATTTCATAGATATAATACTAATTAATTATATATATATAATCCTTTTTGAAAAGTTGACATGGAAAATAGATCTCATCACGTTGTGGATTTGGTAGGCCATACGTACACATGATTGATAGTATCATTCACTTAATAGAGAAATGGTAATGAATTTGATTGTATGCTAATTATAAATAATCAATATCATGTAATATTTAATATTCTTTTTCCATTATATAAATAATTATACTAATTTAAACAATTTAGTGATGAAAGATATATTACACTGTTGTTTGGAGATGGTAGGTCATAAGTACACATAGATAGTGATTTCTTTTTACATAGGATGGATGAAATGTGAAATATTGTTCTCCCATATTCATAATAAAATCCTAGAATTTATATGATACTTTTTTAATTCATTATAATGAAAAAACACATCAATAGAATGTAGAAGAATAAATAATCTTGAAGGAGTCGTTAAATACAATTACATATTTTTTAGAGAACATCCTTTGGATATCCTCTTAGAGAAACTATGGTTGGCCTTTTTATAATATCAGAATATAATTTATGTGTCTATGAAAGTTGAGAATGTATGTTTTTTAGGGATAATTAATATAAATTTATCAAAGTTGTGAAATGAGAAGAAGGAGAAGGTGACTTTTTATAAATTTGGTGAGGGGCTCTTTTAAAAATTCAAACAATATTAATTTATAATCAATTTAATCTCAATAATAATACAATAAAATTTCCATTAATTAGAATTTAATAAGATATATGGTTTTAATATAATAATTTTTTATTTTATATAAGTTTTTGTATTGTTTTAAACCTTATAACTTTTATTAGCCCTCAGTAAACCAATATGAATTTTAACATATATAATAAATTTTTCAATATGAAAAGGATATTGTTTTTTATTTATTGATGTTTAGTGGACCATTAATTAATAGTTTCTAATATTTTATACCATATATAATTTTTTTATTTAATTTTTTATGATTTTTAAATAATGTAATAATATATTATTTTGACCAAATCTCATTAGTATCAATTTTAACATTATTCATTGATTGCATTTTAAAATATATCATAGGAACAAGATATATTCAAACCTAATCTATCAAACTATTCTAAACAACTCAAATTAATCCATAAATTTTTTTATGAAATAAATTATATCAAATTATATTTATTTTAATATTTAGAATATCATTTATATCATATTTCAATTAATTAATCAATTTATGTATCATCATTTTACAAGACTATAATGTAATTATTTATTTCTTCAAAATTTAAGAGAAATTACAAAGATAAAAAAATTAGTTTTTCTTTCAAATATCTTTTAAAATTCAAATTTATCATCAATAAATCAATATATTAGACATTTAATAATAATTATAATATGAGTTTGACATCTTTCACTCTTCTTTTAATAGAATACAATAAATGGCATGATGTCAAAAATGATGCTTAAAAAGGTTATAATTTTCTTCCAAGATTTATTTTATTTAAAATCCACCCATACAATGAAATTAGGATAAGTTTTAGGTTATTATATAATTTTTATAACATTATTTTTACCCTAAATTACCGGATTTACCTTTTACCATGTTAAAAAATCTATGTTAACAATGGTAATGGAAAAATATAAATTAAAAAAATTAAATAATTTGGAA
This sequence comes from Viscum album, assembly GCA_963277665.1. NCBI lineage: Eukaryota > Viridiplantae > Streptophyta > Magnoliopsida > Santalales > Viscaceae > Viscum > Viscum album. The sequence goes on from OY728151.1 coordinate 1,616,218,112, forward strand.
GTATTGATTAAAAATATGGTATCCACATTTCAAAAATTAATAAATCAAAAGTTTCAGTAATTAATTTAATATTATTCTTTTCGACGGGGTGAGAAAATGGGTTATTAACTATTAAAAATACCATAGATTGCACCATTTTTATATCTAAATTAAATTCAAAATTAATGAAAATTACATACATTTGATTACAAATTGAATAAATATTAAAGTTCCAGTTTTTTAAAAATATATATATAAATTTATACAATTGATTAGTTTGAAGAAAAAAGTTATTTCCAATTAGATTATAGTATTTTTACTATTCATCAAAACAAAAAGCCATATTTGAAAAAAAACCAAAATATTAAACCAAAGTAAATTTTTGTATTGAAATTTAATGTAATAAGTTTATATCTTTAAATAAAATATTTAAATGTTTAAAAAATTGGATTTAGAGTAGTTTCTCCATTGAAAGGTGGCAAAACTGCCTTAAAATACAGGTTTTTATGACTAAAATTGGGGTTTTTCTTCAATTAGGATTATAAAATCTGTTGGATGAATATAAAAAATATTTTATTGAATATATACCATACATATATAATTAATATCATATACTAATTGTAATTAATATAATATATTAAGCAAAAACCCATTTGGGAGACTAAAAATAAAAATATTTCCTTTGTATTTAATTGGTTTATATATTCATTTATAATTAATTATTAACCAAAGAATTCATATTATACTTTTATTTTTTAATAATTTATTTTATACTATTCATAATTATATATTTATCATCTAGGTTATATATAATTATATTGGGATATATTATTTTAATAATATATTTTTGTTTAGTAAAACTCATTCTTGTTATAACACAAGATATTGAAGAAAGTAAATCTTGTGTATAACACAAGATAATTTAGGGTTGTATTCATTACAAGCGATAGAATATAATAAATTTATTTTAAAAGAAAAATACAATAAATTAAGGTAATGTTACATTCTCACCACATTATATAAATTTTGTCCTTGTAATTTAAACATTATATCCATAATAATGAGATTTATATTTGAAAATTCGATTATTGAAGATCCCAAATCCTAAATTGGGTTAATAACACATATTTTTAATAAGTATTAAAGGAAATGTGATGATCACCACAAAACACATATTACTAATAGGACAACATTAGTGGAATGTTGAGATAAGATCATGGAGGAAAAGCATAAATATTTTTTTGGAGTGATAGAGGCCATGAGTCAAAAACAAGTGAACGATAAATGGAAAATTGAGGTACTCTAAGCCAAAAATATAAAATGATATAAAATAAAAAAATTTCAATAAAAATTATTTTTCTATTTAGATAATTATCCTAGAGTAAATTAATTATTTCACTCTAAAATTTTGTATGGAATATGATTACCAGATATATCGTTATAAACACAATATAATCCGTTAGTTGTCCCTTAAACTATTTATAATTCATTTCATAGAAAAAGTTGCATCATAGGGTGAAGTAATACAATAAAATCAAAAACATTTTCCATATATAATCTTAATCCATTTCATTAGTGGATAAATTTTCTAAAATGAACAAATGATTAATCATTCTACAACATGATTAATATCTTATTTTTCACCATAAAATTTTGTGAATATGATCATCATGTATATCCTTGAATCGTAAAACCATATTGAAAACAGGTATGATTCCTCATTCCTATAATATAACATAAATTATTGGATATACAAATCAAATAAAACATTTTAAACAAAATCAGTGATGGAATAAACAACTTTTTTAACAATCTATTAATCAGTTCTAAGGTATTTAGTACTATACAATTTAATTTATCCAAATAAATTATATATTTATTCAAACATTATTATTTCATTATTAGGAACATATTAAGGGTTATCATTCTTACAACCATATGTTTTTTGAAAAAATTAACTTTCTACTCAGTTAATTTACTCAGTACCATTCAATATACACTATCAACAACTTAATAAAATAGTATATAATTAAAATAAATATATAATCTATAATTCTTATAATCAGTACAACACTGATAAAATATATAAATGAAATAATTTTTGAATACCAATATATGGATTTACTGACTGACCTTTTTTATTTCAAAATGAAAACCGTACAATGTACAGGTATTCAAAGAAGTCTAAATTGATGAATCACTAAGGCATCCCCCATAACAATACTAATACATTCCTATAGTAAAGTTATCATCCTAGATAACACCACCAAGGGGTCATCATGACTACTCCCCTGAGAAAGAGCTTCCACAGAGATATTGGCCTCCCAAGGAAAATGTCAAACCACATATTCATTAGAAATCTCCATGGCATAGCCACAGAAGAGGTTTGTCAAACACTACAGCACCTCACCTTTCCCTTGAAGGGCCCAAATCAGTACCTCTGACTTCGATCCCACTTCCAATATCACCAACGATATCCCTTTTCATAGCATAACACCAGGGTGTAACACCCATACCTCCTCAGCCAAAGAAATTCCCCAACCCATGGATGCTTCTAAAGGACGCTATAATCGAGCCACTACTATCCTGAACCAACCCTACCACATGGATCATCCCATTCATAAACAAACCATCCATATTACGTTTTAGCCCATTAACTGGACGATTCCATCTTACCCAGCCTCCCTATATCCTAAGAAGATCCATAGGTATGTTAAACCCCCCCTCAATATAAAACCTAACTAATAGAGTATCCCATTAATTCTCACCAAAAGAAGAAAATATGAGTGCCAAACCTCCCATATTTATTTATTCCTCACCTCCCATGTAGTCAAAAAATTGAAATTACAATGAATCTACGAACTATGATCTTCATCCCATTCTTCTCTGCTCCCAAAAACGACCCCTCAAAAAACATCTGTAGGGAGTTACAAGAAACATTGTAATTACCACATCTATCCAAGTTAGACTAGATACATCACACCCATTCCCTCCTAATGAACAAATGGAATATTGATTCTGCCTATGAATTAAAGCAACAGAAACACTAAGACACCAACTCTATTCTATTTTTCTTAATGTTTTCCTACAAATGAAAAGCCTGGCTTCACACTCTCTAAACTAGAAAAATAATCTTTGATGGGACTTCCTTAAACCACAGATGATCACCCCATTCATATCATCTCTCTATCTACTAGATCTGGCCACAATAGTTGTGAATATTGAAGGATCCAAAGTGAGATTCAGTAAAGAATAAACTATCTTCATCTATAGAGAAAATAATTTCTTTGAATAATTTTTTCTCCTCTGAATTGGTAATGGCCTCCAAAATCCTTGGATGCCGACATGTTCTCTCATCGACATATTCACACAGGGAAACCCCAGAAAAAACAACTTTTATCCAACCCAATTATCCCTCATTATGTTTAAGTCCTCGTGACCAACCACCCATCAAGAAGATTCCAAGAAGATTCCCAAATGACACACCACGTTTTTCCCCATTATTGATAGATTTATTATATCCCAATCCTCCCAATGCTTTCCATATTTATTTCTCATTGTTTTATCCCACATCAATTTCCCCATAATGAAAATCCAAATACAACTGAGCCTGCATGGATTGCATAGCTACATTAAATTCCCTAAGACCCACCCATTCTTCATTAACCACTTTATCCAACCGAGTCAACATCGCCAAATGAACTCTTACGTTATCATTGAAATCCCAAAGAAACCTATTCGTAAGCATCTCCATGGAAGAAATAATCCCCAAAGGTATAGTGCTGATAGACAAAACATGCATCGGGATCGAAGAGGCCACACTATTTATCAATTCCACCCAACCCCCAAAGGAAAGAAACCTATTTTCTAGTTATGAATTATCTCCATCATTATTTTAATTAGAACCTCGAAGAATGATTTTTTCCCTACCATTAAAATGGGAGCCGTGAGATACAATATTGGATGTTGTTTCTGTTAAACCCCTAAAATATCGTGGATGCTCTAGGCCCTCATCCTTGATCATTTTTTAGATATATAGATGTTACTCTTCCTATCATTAATATTTTGACCACTCAGACTACCATAGATCCCCATGATCCGCAAAAATATTATCAAAGAACACATTCTTACATTTAGAAAAATAATAATGTCATAAGAAAACATAAGGCGGGAATATGATTCATTTGGATCCTATAAGATATAAGTCAATATTTTTTGATCGAAATATGATGTAGATTCTCAATACAAGAGAGGGGGTGAATTTTATACTTTAAAAATTCATTTGGAACCATTAAAGTTAGTATAAATTTTTGTTTTTAACCATCATGAAAATTATGTTTAACATGGTTAAACAAGGTAAATTGACAAGACCAAATAGTTCTAAAAACATTTATATGTTCTAGAAATATGGTTCCAGAAATGAAACATAAGAAAAATTTACAAGGAAAATATTCTACCATAAAGCATATAGAATCTTACTAATTAGATTATTCAAATACAAGGAAGTATGTGATAGTTATACTTTCCTTATAAATCAAAATGTAGTGGAAAATAGACTTGAGATAAAAAAAGAAACAAGTCTGAAATATTTTAACCCAAAGAGTAGGGTATCCGACAGCCTTGGATAAAGGACCCTTTATTTATACTTTCTAGAAAGTCTATCTTACCCACACCAGGGTAATCCCTTGATAGGAATATTAGAATCTATCATGATATCCTCACAAGCCCTATAACTTCAAGGTAGTTGTCTCCACTATCTTATTAACTAAGGAAGTCCTTGAAAATTAAGGTAGTCAGGACCTCTTTATTCATATCTCTAGAATCCCTTGACTGTACACATCAACAATAGTAGTCACCCGAAGCAATCTGAACAAGGTTTTCAGTATGCACAAGGTATGAGATTATCTATCTCTATAAATCACTTTAATATCATATGATCTCTAGATTTCATGAACATTCATCATGTTTTTGAGCTCGTTCGAAAGATCTCCTATTTATTGGCACTTATCTAATGGTCGACTCCCTCCTCCAATGGTCATATTTTTCCTTGAATTTCGGATGAACCTATACACATGTCACTCAAACAAAAGTTAGTTAGAAACAGAATGTCTAGAATTATTTCAAAATAATAGCAATGGTCGGAAAAATATGGTTGCTTAACCAAATATTTTTTTCAGAGTCTAAGGAAAAATAAATGTTTGAATTCTAACCAAAAAATAATTCAATGTCTAAAATACATGGATATTAATATTATATTTTCCAATGAATTCGGAGTTATAATTCTATAATCATTGGAGTTTGAATTATAATAAAATTGGAGTCTTAAGTCTATGGAATTCATAGTCTGAATTCTGAGGCGTTTGGAGTCTGAATTCTGAGGAATTTGATGTCTGAGTTTTGAGGAATTTGGAGTTAGAATTATGAGGAATTCGTAGTTGGAATTCTATGGAATTCGTAGTCGGAATTCTAAGGAATTCGGAGTCAAAATTTCAGATAATCCAGAGTCTGAATTTCTAAGAATTCAGAGTCTGAATTTTTGAGAATTCATAGTCTAAATTTTAGAGATTTTAAAGTCTAAATTTTAAAGAATTATGCGTCTTAATTTTAGAGAATTCGAAAACTGAATTTGGAGGAATTCAGAACCTGAATTCAGATCCTGAAAACAGAATAGTCTATATCTATGTATTTATAGAATTCCGAGGATTAAGATGTGAAACTAAATTTTTCACTAAGGAATAAAAAGAGTTATATTTAGGGAAACTATAACATGAACAACAAAAATAATGTTAAGGAGAAAATTTCCTTAGGGATGGAAAATTTTCCTTTTTGAGATAACTCTTAGGGAAATAAATTTTTCCTTGAGATTTAGTGTTTAGGATATTCAAAACATGGTGGTTAGGAAAAGTCATAAGGAATCCTTATTGACTCAACAATCTCCCCCTTTTTGGAAAGCACAAACATCTTTACAAAAAAATATAAGGACATAGAATTTTTATGATCTTGAAAAATAGAAACTTTTCTCCCTTTACTTATGGATCAAAGTGAATATGACTAACTACCCCTTAGGCTATGAAATCCATAAGGATCATATTCTTGATTTCCTAAATAATATTTTTCATTTTCATGCATAAGAAAGTCTTCATTGATAAGAACTCTCCCTTAGATGAACTCCACCTTGTTTAGGGAAATTTCTTCTTTTCTTAGTGTTATTTTTATCATTCCTTTCTCCCCCTATGTGATTTAAAAAAACGAATATAAGGAATGTAAAAATTTAGTACTTGAAATATTAGTACTAAAAAACCAAATATATGGACTGCAATGAAAATTTCATTAACATTCAAAGAATTTGTACAATAATAAAATACAACAAAAGAACTGATTTAGAAAATATTGTCTTTCTTTCTCCTTCGGCATCACCTTCTTCACAATGGTTTTCAACTTATTTTTCCACTTATGATCCTCCTATGCATGCTTCAGTAGCTGATCTTGATATTTAATTTTCTTCTCTATGAATTTTATCTTTTCTTCTTGAGCCTTAAGAATTTATTCATGAGCATTCATGACTTCTTCTTTCTTAACAAGCATTTATTGAAACTCAATTCTGAGATCTCTTTCTATCTTCTAATTCAAGGCCACAAAATTAATCTTCCCATTCATATCTTAATCTTATTACTTCTGAGAATTCTATTCGAGACTTAGCATCTCCTCAAAATTCATAGTATGATCATTAAACTTGCAATCATCGGTGTCAATGGCATCCTTTACATTATCATGAAATTCATTGAAGATTCTCATTTAGTCAATTGTCTTATTTGACCATTTTGTAATTTTCTTACCGGATATTTTATGATCCTCATAACCAATGAGAAAATATTTGAAATTTTCCTCGAGTCTAACACATTTATCCATTACCATGGAAACCAAATCTGATTTTTGATTCAACGAATGTTGAAGAATTTGACACCTTGAATCAATACTTGGGAATAGGAGAATAATACCAATCAACTTTTTCAAAGACTGAATGACAAAATCATGTCAAGGATTGGATGATTCTGAATCCAAGAGTTTGGTTGGTGGCGATTATTTTTCTATCTGAACAGCCTTCCTCTACAATGAAGCACTAACTTTTTTCTTCTTCACTACAGATTTACTAGGTGTATCATATACCACCTTTTTCCCTTATCATCTCTCGGAGTGATTTTTTCTTGTTTAGGTGATACATGTTCTTTATTAGATAATTGAATGATTTTTTGAACTTAAAAACTTCTTTCTCAGTACAAGCCACATGATCTTCTAGACGAATGAAATCATGAATGCTACATTCATCATCTGTTGTCTTATTCACTTCTTCATGACCCATATATTCATTCACTAGAGAAGAAAGTTTTAAAGATTCATCTTCAGATGTTCATATAGAGAGCTTATTAAATGGACTATCTTTCTCATGATAGTCCTCTACTATCTTTATCTCATCGATGGTGTCACCACTTCCTTATTCTACTTCTTCTTCCACTTCTTCTTCTTTCTCTATTTATTCTTTTAGATCTCAATCAAGAATTGCCAACTTCTTTCCCAGAATCTCTTTGAGTGATTCTATTAAAAAATATTATGGCACCAATATTTTCTCAAAAGGTTTCTCAGCATCCTTAAGAAGAGACTGCAAAATATGAGCCTCAGACATCTTCTTCCTTTTATTCTTTTCTTTTTGTTTATTCTCAAGCTCTTTAGCAGCCATTATTTTCATGGATTTTTCCTTAGTAGGATATATACCAAACTAGGATCCCCTACCTTTTTTTCCTTCTTATTATCTCTCCATTTAGTATCCACTTCATCAGTGTAAGTATTTTAGTTCTTAGGTTTTGGGGGTGCAGATTGAGTTTCCTTTTCAGTAGGGGGGTTTTCTTTCTCTTTAGGTTCATTGGACTTCCTTTTCTTTCCAACTTTCTTATAATTTTCTGCAACTTCTGTTTTCTTTGCTAGATCTTGTATTTCAACTTTCCACAATTCCTAAAACGTTCATATATTACTGGAAAAACCAATAATCATTCTTTTTATCATGTCATCATTCAGTAACATCACCTTGTAATTTCTTGGCTTGGAACTACAAGGAATTTTGAAATATTCCAAAAAAAAGAACTATTATCTTTGAGAGAATGGTTGGATACATGATAATTTGATACATCAAATTTCCATTCTTGATATTCTCAATCGTAAGCAAGATATACTTGACCAAATTTATCCTTCTGAGGTTCAATAGAAATTAAAATACCTATATGTCAATCTTTCTTAGAGTATCGTTATCTCCACTCCTTGGAATTATAAATCCCTAAACCCATAGAAGAAGAATCTAAATATTTTTAGAGAGATGAATAATTTTTAGTGGATTGACTTCTTTAATTCCAATATAGTTTATAGCCTTTTCCGTTTCAAATGATCTTACTACATCAGGTATCTTGTGTGAGTAGAAATCTGCTTCACCTTCATATGAAATCCCTATTAGATTTGTAGCCATGTTATTAGGAATAGAGTAGGTCTTTCCATAACTCTTGAATGACAATTTATCTCTCCCTCCATCAATGAAAAAACTAACTATTTCATAGAATTCCACAAAAAATTCTAGATATAATGGATCCTATGCCCTTCGTTTTGAAATGCAAAGGCTCTCCCAGCCATTAAAATTGATGTTCTTTGAAATGATAGATTCATACTTGGCATAAAACATTGGATCAACTAACCTCTCTTGATATATTTTACATTCATAGATTTCCTTAACAGTTGACATTTCTTTCCGAGGAGATGCTTCAATGGACATTTGGAACATAGGAAACACTGAATATATAGGATAAACTTAATTACAAAGGCAGAGCTTCAGCATACGAAGGCTTGAGAAACGATGTGTGGACAGCATCAGGGTGTCTTTATAAAGGCATTTGAGGCAACAATTCAACTTCAATACTTGATCCAATGGTTGAAAACCTTCTAAGCAGATCTGACAGTTGAGGTGATAGCCAATGAATGAATTTGAATGGTTCCAATATTTGGAGGTTTTTAACAAAAACATTCATATTTAAGGAAAAAATTGAATCGTAACATTTAAAAAAAAAGAAGATTCCAACAATTAAAAAGATGATTACAAAAACATACGAAAGGAAACATACCTTTTGAAGTGTATATAGAAATTATGAGTACTGATGATATTTCTTCTTGATAAAATTTAGATTATGAAAAAATTTAGAATACGAAAAAAAATTAGACTCTAAAAAATTTTATAGTACAAAAAAAATTTGACTTCAAAAAATATTAGACTATGAAACATTTTAAACTATGAAAAATTTTAGACGACCAAGAATTTTACACTATGGAAAATTTTAGACAACATAAAATTTAAATTTGCATGAAAATGTAAACCCCCTGTGAAAAGGGGTTTCTTATAGTAAGGATATAGGTTTGAACATGAGGTAAATAAGGAATATTACCTTATGGTTATCATTCTTAACTTTTATTTAATGTATTAAAATATATCAGAGGGTAATGATTTTGTGAAAATATCATCACGTTGATCTTGCATTCCGATAAATTGAAGAATGATATCTCCTTTGGTGTGTGTGATCCCTAAGAAAGAGATGCCAAATATATATGTGTTTTCCATGGGAGTGAAGTGTAGTGTTATTTCATAGGGAAATGGAACTTGTATTATCACACGAAATATTTGTTTTGGTAAAACTAATTCCATATTCTATGAGTGTGTGTTTCATTCACAGCACTTGAGTGCAACAACATTCAGCTACTAAATATTTAGCTTGAGCAGTGGAAAGTGCTACTGAGTGTTTCTTTTTAGATGAACAAAAAACTAATGAATCTTCAAATAAATCACCAGTTCTGGATATAATTTTTCTATCCATTCTATATCCACCAATGTCAACATCCAAAAAACCTTTTAAAACAAAATCATTTCAATAAATATAAAAGAATCCTAAATCCATGGTTCCCTTTAAGTACTGAAAAATTATTTTCACTGACTTCAAATGATATTCCTTATGATTTATTTGATATCTTGTACATAAGCATATTAAATACATTATGCATGGATGACTAGGTGTCAAGTAATGTAGACTACCTATCATACCTCTAAATGATGTTTAATCCACTAGTTTCCTAGCCTCATCAAGATCAAGAGTATTTGAGGTACCGATGGGAGTACATATACTCTTAGTGTTTTCATATCAATAATTTTAAAGAATATCTCTAATTTACTTATGTTTAGATATATACATTTCTTCTAGTTTTTGAGAGATTTGAAAACCATGGAAAAAGGATAACTCACCCATCACTCTTATTTCAAACACATATTTCATTAGATCTACAAATTAATTATTAAATATTACTATGTTAAACCAAATATAATGTCATCAACAAAAATTTGAACAATCATAACATTTTTTTAATATTTATTTATAAATGGTATTGATCTAAATTTCCCTAAATATAATTGTTTTGAATCAAAAATCTCGTTAGTCTATCATACCATGCTCTAGGGGCTTGTTTAAGTCAAAATAAAGCTTTGAAATGTTTGAAAACATGTTCACAATGTATTGTGTCTTCAAAACCAGGAGGTTGTTCAACAAAAACATCATCTTGAACATAAATATTAAGGAAATCACATTTAACATCCATATGAGAAGTAATAAAATTAAAAATGCTTCAAAGGAAAGTAGAATAAGAATTGATTCAAATCTAGATATTGGAGCACAGGTTTCTTCATAGTCTATTCCTTCTCTCTGATTATAGCCTTTAGCAACTAATCTATCTCTATATCTTACAATGAATCCATTTTCCTCATACATAATTCTGAAAACTCATTTTACTCAAATAACAATTTGTTTCCTAAGGAATTTCAACCAAGGTCCAGAAATTATTCCTTTCGAATTCATTTAGCTCATCTTGCATGGATTTTATCCAATTATCACCACCTAAAGCTTCATCAGTGCTTTTAGGTTTTAATAGATAAAGGATTTCTAGATGTTCCACTTCATTTCTTATAGAACATCTAGTCCTTACTGATTGATTTACATCTCTATTCATACTATCATTGGGATGATTATTTAGAAACAACTGGTTTTGGTTATGTAAAACATGTTCATGAATATATGGTAGGAAATATTTTTGGGTAAATGCTGCCAAAACATTTTCCTATACATTTTCCTTATCAGAAGGATCATCAATCGGCTGTTGATAATTAGTTTTCGAAATCAAATCCAAGGATATAAGCTGGGGTTGTTTAAAAACAAAAGGATCAGTTTCATCAAATTTCACATGTACTATTTCTTCAACAGTACAGGTCTTTTTATTAAAAACTCTATAGGCCTTATATGTTGTGGAGTAGCCTAAGAAAATTCCTTTATCAGATTTGGGTGTGAATTTTTTTGGATTATCTTTAGTATTCAAAATGAATACTTTGCATTCAAATACCTTCACGTAGGAAAGTCTAGGATTTTTACCATTCCATAACTCATAAAGGGTTTTGTTAAGATATTGTCTAATAAAAACCCAATTTATAGTATAACAAGTAGTAATTACAGCTTCAACCCAAAGATATTTGGCTATGGAATATTAACTCAACAGGGTTCAATTTATATCCTGAAAAATTATATTTCTTCATTCAACAACACCATCTTATTGAGGAGTTCTTGGTGTAGGGAATTTATAAACAATACCTTTTCTACTATAAAAATTTTTAAAATCAGAATTTTGAAACTTTCCTCTATGATCACTATGAATCGTTATCAAGGAAATGTTTTTCTCATTTTTAACTTGGTCTCTAAAAATTTTGAAATAAGAAAAAGCTTCATTTTTCATTACAAGAAAATCGACCCATTTAAATCTTCTGTAATCATCAACTAAAACAAATACACAGTATTTTCCTCCAGTGCTACTAGTTTGTGTGGGACCAAAAAGAAACATACGCACCAACTGTAATGCATCAATAGTTGAGACTTCACCAATATATTTAAAACATTATTTATGTTTCTTTCTATATTGAAAAAGATAAAAGAAAAATTTGAAGAATCAAATCAAATCTTCGACAGATCTTTAACATGTATCTTCTTAGAGAGTTTACATAGGATCCTAAGGTTACAGTGTCCAAATTTTTTATGCCATAACCAGGAATGATCTTCCATTGCACCAAGACTTGTATGATCTTCTCTCCAATGGTCTTCTATGTTTAGTCTGTATACATTTTCGTGCCTATGTGTAGAAAGAATGATCTCTTCCTTGGAAATGTGTGCTAAGCACTTGTCTTTTATAAAATCCAAAAGGCATCCATCATCACATAATTGACTCATTCTAATGAGATTGTGCTTAAGAACCTTACCAAATAAAACATTTGAAATAAACATTTTTCCAAGAATAACAATGTTTCCTATACCAACAATTTCTCTCTGAGCATTATCTCCGAAATTTACTTTTCCTCCTTTCATCTTGATAATCTTTCCAAAGAAGTTTTTGTTACCAGTCAAATGTCGGGAACATCCACTATCCATGTTCCATTTATTCTTTTGGTACTATATTTATTTTTTTGAAAATAATATTGTTATATATTCCGAACCTAATCTTTCTTGGATCATGAAACTTCAAAAAGCACAATTTTAGGTATCCACATTTTCTTAGAAAAAAAAGATTTACGAAAACCTAAAGACTGAGTTTTATTTAAGGAAAAAAAATTCACCCAATATCCACCACACTAACATTTAGTGCATAATGGTGCACTTTGAGAAACAAAATATTTATTACTAAAAACAGGATTTTAACTGGTATAACCAAAACCAGAATGATTCCATAGAATTTGTGTTCAAAAATACATCTTATCAAAATTTTCCTAACTTGAGGTAAAGTTCGACAAACAATTCCTCAAGGAAAATATTTCTAATTTTTGTTTAATAAACAAGTTTTTATCCTGAAAACATTAGTTTTAGTAATAGTGTTAGTATCTAAATTATTTTTCTTAGAAATTACATTTTCGAGATCCTTCGAAAGTTTATCCTTCATGTAATTATGTTCCTAATGGTTTTTGGAAATACTTTCAAAATAAAATGTTTCCTTATCAAAATATTTAGAAAGATATTATATTTATTTATTAAAAATAGTATATTTATAATTTTCATTATCAAGATTTTTCTTGAGTTTAGAATTTTCATTCTCAAGAAGATAAGAAATCCTATAAACTTATTCATAAGTAGGTAGTGTATTATCTTCATCATAAGATGATTCTTTATTTGAATATTCATAATATTTATTATAACTATAATTTTCATTTAAATAAACAATAGTAATAGATTTAGTGTTGTGTATCATAGCCATTAGAAAATGATTTTCAATGGGTATTCTAGCTATTAGACCAAGATTCTTCTAATCAGAAGATTCATACATCGAGGATTCATCGGAAGAGTCACCACCATTAGCACTCCAGGTATAATTGGCTGTCCAAATAGTCTTTTATTTAGCCTTATAGTACTTCATTATATTCCACTTAGAATTATTTTCCTTTCAATCCTTTTTCTTATGCATATGAATATCTGACCTTATATGCCCTGCTGTTTTTCATTCATAATAATTGACTTCTGTGTCTTTATTTTCTTTTATATTCATTATTATTGTATCTAGAATGAATGTTCTTCTGTCCAAAAATCATTTCCATCCTACAAGTAAGATTGGATAACTTATTTTCTTACAACTCACTTCTACTAGAATCGGATTTAATAACTGTCTTCTTAGACTATGATCTAGTAACCCACTCATGAGTCCTGGCATTCATATGATTTGAAGTTGTTGTAAAAGCAACACATCCATTCGCATTCTTCTTCTTAATATTATCAGCATATCTCTTCATTCTAATCTCATTTTGAAGAAGAGTTCCAAAAATTTTATCAAGAGAAATATGAGTAACTTTACTATTTTCATCTATAGATATCCTCTTGGATTCCCATTCATTAAGAATGATGTCTTTGATCTTATCTAAAAGAATATTAACATCTAAACCTTTCTCATTCATATATTGTAAGATATTGATGATATTCATGGATCCTTGTTGAACCTTACATATGTGTGCTCCATAATGAATGTAGAAACCAAGGTATTCAGCTCTGAGCATTGATCTACAAGTTTCAATAACTTTTGATGTAGAAAATTGAGTTACTTAGAGGTTCTTTAAAATGCTATTTTATGCTTCACAAGATGAAATATGTCTATATATATTACTAGTCATTTAATAAAGAATTGTATTACATACCTTTTAATTTAGTTGATATTCAGGCTTTTCTTGGTTATTGAAAGTACTAACTTCCATGTCAGGGATTTTATATCCGCCAGTAATCATGACAAAGTTGTCTACTCCATTGTTAATAACAAAAAACTTCATACGATCTCTAAAATATTCATAATCATTCACATCAAATATAGGTTGTCTATTTGTATTTATATTTTCTATCGAACCAAAATTTATCCCTTCCATCAGAAGGAAAATATCTTTCCACAAAAACATTTTAATATTAAATGATTGTAAACAAGGTTAAAAATCCTAAGCATGGAAAAATGAGAACAATGAAAATGGGAGCAAGAAAACGTATATGTAAATATATGTATCTTAGAGACCTACTCTGATAATAATTATAGGATCTAAATAAGATGTATATTCACAACACACAATAGGGGGTTTGAATTGGATACATTAAAAATTCTTTTGGAACCTTTAATGTTGGTATAAAACATTCGTTTTTAACCTTAATGAAAAGTATGTTTAACAAGGTCAAAAATGGTAAATTCACAAGACCTCTTAGTTATAAAAACATTGTTAGGTTCCAAAATTATCGTTCTAGAAATGAAACTTAAGAAAATATTACAAGGAAAAGATTCCACCTTAATGCATATAGAATATTTCTAACCAGAGTATACAAATAAAAGGAAGTAAAATATGGTTATACATTCCTTATTAATCAAAATGTAGTGGAAAAAACATGAAACTAAACAAGTAACAAGTATGAAATATTTTATCTCAAAGAGTAGGGTATCCAACAACCTTGGATAAAGGATGCATGATTTATACATTCAAAAATATATGTCTTACCCACACCAGGGTAAGCCCTCAATAAGAATATCAGAATCTGTCTTGCTGTCACCGTAAGCCCTCGAACATCAAGTTAGTCGGCACCTCTATCATCCTAACCAAGGAAATACCCAATCGTTAAGGTATACGACACCTTTATCTTCCTATCTCTGGAATCCCTCAATTGTACACAACAAAAATCGGAGTGGAACAGAGCAATATGAACAAGGTTTTCAGTATGCAAAATGTGTGATAGTATCTTTTTATATAAATCACTTCAACAGCATGTGGCCTTTGTAATTCTGGAGATCTCATCACGTTTCTGAGCTCGTTCGAATGTGGTCCAATTTATAGGAACTTCTCCAACAGTCAGCTCCCTTCTCCAATGGTCATATTATTCCTTGAATTTCGGAGGGACCAGTAAACATGTCACTCAAACAACAGTTATTTTGAAACAGAATGTACGGCATCGTTTCATAACATAAAAATGGTTAGAAAAATAAACTTCTTTAACCAAATCTAATTCTAGAATTCTAAAAAAATAAATGATTTGGTGTCTAAAATATATGTATATTCAAATTATTTTTTCTGAATATTTCAATGTCAATGTTATGTAGACATCGGAGTATGAATTATAATGAATTCAAAGTCTGAATTCCATGGAATTTGGTGTATGAATTTCAGGGAATTGAGATTCTGAATTTTGAGTAATTAGAATTATGAATTATAAGGGAATTCTATGACTAAATTATAAGGAATTCAGAGTCGGAATTATGAGGAAATTGGATTCTCAATTTTTAAAAATTCAGAGTCTGAATTCTGAGGAATTAGGAGTCGCAATTCTGAGGAATTCGGAGTCGTAATTCTGAGGAATTCAGAGTTGGAATTTTAAGGAAATCATAGTCATAATTTTAGAGAATTATGAGTCTGAATTTCATATAATTTAAAGTATAAATTTATGAGAATTTGGAGTATAAATTTTAGAGAATTTCGAGTATGAATTTCAGCGAATTTGGAGTATGAATTTTACAGAATTCAGAGTCTGAATTTTAGAGAATTTGGTTTCTATGTTTCAGAGAATTTAGAACCTAAATTCTGAGAAATTCAGAACCAGATTTCATATTCTCATGATAGAATACACTATATCTAACTATTTATAGAATTCAAGGTTTTAAATGTGAAACCAAATTGTCACATAGGCATAAAAAATTTAGATTTAGAGAAACTATAACAGAAACAATAAAAAGAGAGTTGAGGAGAAAGTTTCCATGGGGAAGGAAAATTTTCATTAATAAGATAAATATTATGAAAATAAAATTTTCCTTGAGATACTGTGTTTGAGATTTTCAAAATATAAGGGAATGGAAAATTCATTATGAAACCATATTGACTAAACAAATATCTTTCGTTCCAACCACCCTCTATGATGGTGTTGTGACCAAGACTCCTGAGCAGTGAGAAACATGGTGGGGGAAAGGGGGTCCCCTTTTCGCACACCTTGCACATTCCTGAAAAGTCCAAATGCCTTCCCATGAAGATAAATAGTGATCAATAGAGAAGAGAATCAATGGAAGAATCATGGAACCCAGCCTCCCTCATGACCCGAATTATAAAACATCATTCAGGATTTTCATATGCCTTTTCCATATCCACCAGAATAATAACATTGGATCCCACTACCTACTTGTTCAAATCCTCTAATAACTATTGATCCACTCCCACCAGCCCTGGATACCTCTTCCTTGAATAACCCATGTGGTTCTTGGGAAATGATACTCGAGATTACCTTATTTGGTCTCATATATGGTAGACAATCAAATATAGTATATGATATGTTTCATTGAACAAGATCCATTAGCCTCTTTTGGGGTATATTCCATTCATACATGAGACATTCACTTTCATAGTTTCCCATCACCTTGATGTTGTAGTGTAGAGACCCAAATCTTGACGTACATGGATATTACATTACTTTAGCAGAATACTTAATACATAACAAAAATAGACACACAAGGACCGTAATAGTTTAGTGTCTTTGGAAACATGGAATGTAATATTCTAATCATGGGGAAAGATCTTCAACATCTCCCATAAAGATCTTTCCTTTTTTTCTTACCTAAAACCTTCCTTTATATCTTGGGGAAAATAAAACATAAAAAGGGTGAGCTCAAATGCTCAGTAAGGGTAAGCATGGATAAAATAAAACATACCATATACATTTGAACTTAAAAACATGAACATAATGTTTAAACATCAAAAGCTTCAAAAATGACATAAAACATGGAAGTACGTAAGGCATAGATCATAAAGAAACATTAAGAATGACAAAATAGCATGGGAATAAAACATGTAATCGTGTCATCTATTAAGCACATGTAATGATTTCCACATTATCTAAGGCATTTCTTCCAAGACTATCTTAGTGGACAAAGTCCCTTTCTGAATCGAGTTCACTTCTCGTTTCAGTCCTGTTTTACTGAACCGGTTTAACCTGCCGTTCCAGCCATGTCTATCTCTTGAGATTTAAATATTTACCCAATGCATTGGAGGGAGATATAGGTCCCACCCATCTCATAATGAAATAATTCTTACTTGTGCCACAAAATAAACATAAAACATTCATCATAACCCAAAGAATAAAATGGGTTTTATAAACATCATCCCATCATTTCATAATCCATATAAAACAAATGGACATTTCATCATAAGAAAAGTGAACCATGTAAATTGTAGAGACATTAAACTTGAAACATACTAATATCAAATAATGTCATCATATATGGAAAATGGTTTTGATAAAACGTTTGAAATAAAATCTTGAGGAAAATATCCTTTCTTCTTCAAAATCATTTTCTTTTCAAAAAATTTTATAAAATTTTAAAAGAAAAGGATTTTTTTGAAAATAGTCATGAAATATTTTGGAGGAAGCTTCATGAAAATAAGGCTTTATAAAACCATAAAAATCTGTTCACGCCGTATAAGTTAAAAATAACATTATCTTCGTACTTTTGTCGGAAAAGTCAAAAAAGTACCTTGTAATGTAAAAAAAAGAAATATTCCTTACATAACATGTAGTAAAAGTCATAAATGGGTAAAAAGGACATTAAACATACATGAAAACAATTTTATAAAACATGGACATGGTTGATAGAAATAACCCCAGTAAATACTTACGAATAAGCAATCTCGGATAAAAATGAGATTTGAAAAATTATCCCTTACCTTATGTCTGATATGCCTCGTATGTATTCAAACCTCCTGTATAATGATTTAAATAATGTCATTGACACATTAAATAATCATATTCATTGTTATGATATCATATATGGTTCACTTAGGACTTTATATTACCCGTTTTTTTCTAAATTCCATGTTAAAGAGTGTTTTCGGTAAAATCGTTTCATTTGTCGTCCGTGTTTTGACTTGTAATTATTCATATGATTACTTAGATCACGATTACATAATTCCAGAATATAAAACATGATTTATATATAATATATATTCAGAATATAAATATATATAATAGTTCGATAAATGTAAAGAAATACACTGTTCATGGAGACGGTAGGTCGTACGTACGCATGAACGATGTTTTCATTTCCTTATTGAGTTGAATGTAATTAAGTAGATGAAATACATATATACATAAATCCAGTAGAATTATAATGTCATATATTTCATTATTATTTCTTATATACAATTTATTATCATTCTTAAATGGTTAACATGGAGAATGAATCTCATCGCGTCGTGGAGACGGTAGTCCGTACGTACGCACGAGCGATGATATCGTTTCCATAATTATTGAATTTAATTGGAGTGGATGATAAAATATATAAGAATAATTATGATGTTATTATAACTATGTATAGTTATTCTTTACACCATTATACCCATCCATGTAAGGTGATGGTGGAAAAAACAGATTACACCACAGTGTGGAGACGGTATTCCGTACATACGTACGCGCGGTGATTTTGTTTTCCGTAGGATGGATAGAAGGTGAAATGGGGTTGTTTCATATTTATAATAACAAATCAGTATATTAGTGATACTTATGTTATTACTTTATAATGAAACAACTGAAGAAGAAGAAGTTGAAGAAGAAAGAAGCTTGAAAGAATCGGGAGAAGAAATTACCTCTTCTTCGATACGCCTCTTTGAAACCTCCTCTTAGGGAACTAAGATTGATCTTTAAAGTAGACCAGAACCTCTAGGATGTTTCTAGGGAAGTGGAGAAGATAATTTTTCAGGGTTTGGCCGAGCTTGAAGGCTCAAATTGGTGTGAGGAGGAGAGGGAGGAGGTGCCCTTTTATAAGGGAGGAGAGGGGCACCTTTGGAATTCTCAAAAATATTAATTTATAATAAATCTAACCCCACTTAAAAACCTCCCGAAATGACTCATATTCGAATATTAGATGAGATAGGGTTTTAATCTCATCATCCAATCAAATTTAGACAGGTTTTGGGCTTATTTTAAACCTTATCATTTTGATTTATCCTTAATTAATCTATTTAGGTTTATTTGTGGTAATAAAATTCTAAATTTTAAATTATAACAAATAATTACTTATTTGTTGTGAATTTTACATAATTGTTTACTTTATAACATTATAGACCATATAAATTTAAATTTATAATTTTTAAATATTTTTTTGTGATTTTTAAACAATTTTATAAGATGTTATTTTTATAAAAGAACAATATTGTCAATTTTGATACTATTCATTTATTTGAATTTAAATAAAATATATACAGAAGATATGTTCGAAAAAAAATCTTTAATAGATTCATAAAAGGTCATATTATTCCATAAAATTATTGGAGAACATTAAATAGTTCATATAATATTTATTTTATTATTTGTAAAACCATTTATTTGGTTTATCTCTTAATAAAACAATTACTACAACATTTTTGTATAATTATCTAATGTACTTATATGTTGCATAAAAACTAAAAATAAAATTCTATGATGAAGATAAATCGATTAACTTTCACAATAATACTTTTACTCGAATTTATAATCTTAAAATCACAATAGTTAAATTGTTATATTTATTAAATTACGAAGGTGACAACTTTGGCATCATTTGAAATAAAATAATATAAGTGTCATAATTGATTGTATAAGACTCAAAATGGTCAAATATTCGACCATTGGATGATTATAGTTTAAATTTACATGACCAATAAGTTTTTGTCAGGGTTTTTTTCCTTTTATGGTAACTACTAGTTTAATAAAAACTATATTCTTGATTTTTCACTAGATAAATAATTTCTGCATCACTATTGTGTCACAATTAATGATAATTATTTAATCCCAAAAAATACTAAATAAATTCTCATGATGTAGATAATTTTGTTATATTTCTGTATACTATTAATGTTTGAAGTTTCATGAAGTTTATCACTAACTTAAAATTATTATACTTATAGTATTAAAGAGAGTGACATGTTGTCACTTTCTTTGGTTTTAATAATAATTAAATTATTTTCATGGAAAAAGTCCATTAAATGAATCTAATCCGACCCTTAGGTGATATGGGTCGACTTTTAGTCATCCAATAAAATTTTACCAAGTTTTAGGGTAATTTTATAATCTTATATTTAACCTTAATTACCTGATTTACCTTTAACTATAGTAAATAAAATTTACCGTAGTTACTATTCACAATGCCCAAAAATAAAAAGTAGCTTATTAACATAATTTGGACCCACTTATTCCAAATATGGAATCCCTTTTTCCAAATTCAATACACAAAAGTTGCAGAAATTAAATTAAAATTAATCCCGTTGTCGAATGAAAACAGGTTTTTGTTTAAAACATTGCAAAAGATTGAATTGATTTAACCTAAGAATTCAATGTAAAATCAATGCTAATGGAATAAATTATATTAAATGGAAAAAATATATTCTATTTATACTTTGAAATAATTAAATATTATAATTTACCATATAAATTATTACGATGAGAAAAGTTGTTTTTCATTAAAATATAGCGTGTTTTTACTATTCATCAAAATATGAAAGTTACCAGAATAATACAAAAAATTTATCAAAAGTAAATGTTTATTTCTTGATTTCAAATAAGAATTTTATTTTGTCAAATTGAACTTATAAACATGTCAAAAACTAGATTTAAAGTGGGTGCGCCATCAAAAGGCGGCAAAAATGCATTTTTGAAAAATACTTATTTTACCCGAATAATTTATTTTGTTCTTATACCATGTTCTAGAAAATGTGTAAGATGAATAATAATGTTATATAATTAAAAATTTAGTTAACACTATTCATAACATCTAGTTGATAATAATATTATAATAATATATCATTGTTAAGTAATACCCGGTATTGCATACAACACACGCTATCGAGGAAGGTCGCGATTGCGTGTAATACAAGCCAAGTCAGGGTTGCGTGTTGTGAAAGAATCCTGCGTTGTTTCGTATAATAGAATCTAACCATATTTCATTTATACATTGAATATATATATATATATATACTCAATGTTGCGTAGAATAACTATTATCAAAATTCTGTGTAACACGATCCAAGAATAGTGTTGTGTATACTGCAAGCGAATACAATGTTGCGTATAGTGAAAGGCAATCTTGGTGTAGCGTACAACACAAGACATTAATGAAATTAAAATAATATTTTTCATAAAATCTCGGGGTGTTACATTCTACCCCCCTTAAAATGAATTTCACCCTCGAAATTTGTCGGGGTTATAAATGGTTTACTACTCGAAAGATTGTTTAATAGAAACCCAAATCGTAAAAAGGAATACCAAAATATGGCTTTAAAAAATAAAGTATGAAATATAACAGTTACCCTAATTAACCCATCACTGGGTTTCCACGTAGGAGAACATAGGTGAAAATATTGATATGGAAGAAAAATCTAACCATCATGTTCTGATGCAGAGTGGTAGAGAACATGGCTATGAATAGGCCAACAATCACAAAGCTGTTGATTTGTGATGATCTAAGGTACCATCTGATTAGTCGGATATAAGGGAACTAGGACAACATTTTTGGTTTTCAAGATCATTTCCCTAAAGTTGATGAATTAAAAGAAATACATACATGATTTTGGTACAATTTCACTGTTTTTCGTGCTTTGAACAATTTCCACTTCATCTCTTAAAGAAATGAAGTTGAATTTGTTATTCATGAAGTGTTAATAGATCATGTGATAGAATGATGGGTCATTCCATCTGTTTCAAACAAAAGGTTAGAAAAAGTTATCAAATATACATAAGTCCATCTATAGTGAGGTTAATCGTATACGATTCCAAAAATTAACTTATACTTCATATATCATACCGCGTAAAAAAATAAAACTAGTTTCTACTAACCAAGGACTTCCTATAGGCCAGTGGTAGGCGACAAAGGCCAATCGCACTTCGGTTGTGGGTTCGATTCCTACAGCCTTGACCGACACGATGGGATGTCTCCCATCCTGCAGGTTTCCCTTTTTCTAAAACTACATTACTATAACATCCCATAAATAATATCGAAAAAAAACTTCTATCCTTATACAATACTAACTTATGGCCAAAATAATTCATTCCAATATTTAGTCTTATCTAAAATACTTCGGTCCAAGATCATAGTATAATGAAAATGATTACTTGAAATGTCACATAACAATCACATGAATTCCATCATTTATCCCCCATATATCATAAGATATATCTTGTTGGTAAAATTACAAACATGTGAATACCTTAATCTTGTATTCTCTTGAAAAATGAATACCCATTTAACCTTAGTGAAAACATGAATGCTGTTAAAAGTTATACCAAAATCCTCAAATTCTATATACTCAAACAATGATATCACTTAGTCCTTATATCAATCATGAGCTCATGAATACAATCAAACATATCATTATCTTCTTATCCCTTCATTATGCGCATATCATTTGTTTACCCAAAAATATTTCAATCACTTTTAATGGTTACCGGTGCCATATTCTAGAAAACCACAATGGACCAATACATAGATATTCCAATATACCATAAAAGTATCTCAATAAAGTTATTCTTGAATACCAATACATAAACACTTCAAATCATCATCTTCAATGATTGTCCTGGAATACGTCCTTCCTTAATTTAGAAGTAACTTTGTAGGTTAGGGCATTGAGTTGGGTAATGCCCATGTTCTCCAAAAATAATACATTGAACTCCATAACAGTCTTTCACTCTATGTCCCTTTTCTCCACACAGATAACATTTGTCCCTCCATTTGAGGTATTCCTCAAGGTTATTCTTCCCTTCTTTAGAAATCTCAATCTTCCTTTCTTTATGCTCCTCATCATGCGAACATGCATACAAGTCTATCTTCCTCTTATTTGATGAATTAGGCATACCACTAAATTTCACCTTGTTAATCATATATCACGATGACTGATTTGGTATAATCACAATATCGTTCTCTCTAGGCATTACGAAATTTTGTTGCTCATAGTCACCAATTTGTCCATTGGATTCAATGCTAACCGAATTCTTTCTAGTTCCCTCCATTGACTAAAACACAAAAAGAATTCTGTGAGAGGAAAAATCATACAAGGAAAATAACATAATCAAGGGGGAGTACCTTCAACATCTAACATCCTAGATTTAATTCTAATATCGTTACCGTAATTCTAGGACTATAACCTATACTTATACTTAACCTTAGGGACATCCCTAGACATACCTTAGAAGTATCTATAGGGATCTCACTAAAGTTCTCGCATCCTAGTTTCCAAGGGTTGACTAAACCTTTCCTCTGATACCAACTGTATAGACCCAAAGCTTGACGTACATGGACATTACATTACTTTAGCGGAATACTTAATACATAACAAAAACATACACACAAGGACCATAATAGTTTAGTGTCTTTAGAAACTTGGAATGTAATCTTATAATCGTGGTGAAAGATCTTCAACATCTCCCATAAAGATCTTTCCTTTTTTTCTTACCTAAAACCTTTCTTTATATCCTAGGGAAAAGAAAACATAAAAATGGTGAGCTCAAATGCACGGTAAGGGTAAGCATAGATAAAATAAAACATACCATATACATTTGAACTTAAAAACGTGAACATAAGGTTTAAACGTCAAAATCTTGAGAAATGACATAAAACATGGAAGTATGTAAGGCATAGATCATAAAGAAACATTAAGAATGAAAAAATAGCATTGGAATAAAACATGTAATTGTGGAATCCATTAAGCACATGTAATTATTTCCATAGTAACCAAGGAATTGCTTCCAAGACCATCTTAGTGGACAAAGTCCCTTTCTGAATCGAGTTCACTTCTCGTTTCAGTCCTGTTTTACTGAACCGGTTTAACCTGCCGTTCCAGCCATGTCTATCTCATGAGATATAAATATTTACCCAATGAATTGGAGGGAGATATAGGTCCCACCCATCTCATAATGGAATCATTCTTACTTTTTCCACAAAATAAACTTAAAACATTCATCATAACCCAAAGAATAAAATGGGTTTTATAAACATCATCCCATCATTTCATAATCCATATAAAACAAATGGACATTTCATCATAAGAAAAGTGAACCATGTAAATCGAAGAGACATTCAACTTGAAACATACACATATCAAATAATGTCATCTTTGATGGAAAATGGTTTTGATAAAACATTTGAAATAAATTCTTGAGGAAAATATCCTTTCTTCTTCAAAATCATCTTCTTTTCACAAAATGTCATAAAATTTTAAAAGAAAAGGATTTTTTTTTAAAATAGTCATGAAATATTTTGAGGAAGCTTCAAGAAAATAAGGCTTTATAAAACCATAAAAATCCGTTCATGCCGTATAAGTTAAAAATAACATTCTCTTCGTACTTTTGTCGGAAAAGTCAAAAAAGTACCTCGTAACGTAAAAAAAGAAAGATTACTTACATACCATGTAGTAAAAGTCAAAAATGGGTAAAAAGGACTTTCAAAATACATGAAAACACTTTTATAAAACATGGACATGGATGATAGAAATAACCCCAGTAAATACTTACGAATAACCAATCTCGGATAAAAATGAGATTTGCAAAATTATCCCCTACCTTATGTCTGATATGCTTCGTATGTATCCGAACCTCCTGTATAATGATATAAATAATGTCATTGACTTATTACAGAATCATATTCATTTTTATGATATCATATATGGTTCACTTATGACTTTATATTACCCGTTCTTTTGTAAATTCAATGTTAAAGAGTGTTTTGGGTAAAATCGTTTCATTTGTCGTCTGTGTTTTGACTTGTATTTATTCATATGATTACTTAGATCACGATTACATAATTCCAGAATATAAAACATGATTTATATATAATATGTATTCAGAATATACATATATATAATAGATTGATAAATGGAAAGAAATACACCGTTCATGGAGACGGTAGGCCGTACGTACGCATGAACGTTGTTTTCGTTTCCTTATTGAGTTGAATGGAATTAAGTAGATGACATACATATATACATAAATACAGTAGCTTTATAATTTCATATATTTAGTTATTATTACTTATATTCACTTTATAATCATTCTTAAATGGTTAACATGGAGAATGAATCTCATCGCGTCGTGGAGACGGTAGTCCGTACGTACGCACGAGCAATGATAACGTTTCCATAATTATTGAATTGAATTGGAGTGGATGATACAATATATCATAATCAGTATGATGTTATAATAACTATGTATAGTTATTCTTTACACCATTATACCCATCCATGTAAGGTGATGGTGGAAATAACAGATTACACTACGGCGTGGAGACGGTATTCCGTACGTACGCATGCGCGGTGATTTTGTCTTCTGTAGGATGGATAGAAGGTGAAATGGAGTTGTTTAATATTTATAATAACAAATCAGTATATTAGTGATACTTATGTTATTACTTTATAATGAAACAACTGAAGAAGAAGAAGTTGAAGAAGAAAGAAGCTTCCAAGAATCAGGAGAATAAATTATCTCTTCTTCGATACTCCTCTTTGAAACCTCATCTTAGGGCACTAAGATTGGTCTTTAAAGTATACCAGAACCTATAGGATGTTTCTAGGGGAGTGTAGAAGATAATTTGTCAGGGTTTGGCCGAGCATGAAGGCTCAAATTGGTGTGAGGAGGAGAGGGAGGAGGTTTCCTTTTATAAGGGAGGAGAGGGGCACCTTTGGAATTCTCAAAAATATTAATTTATAATAAATCTAACCCTACTTAAAAACCTCCAAAAATGACTCATATTCGAATATTAGATGAGATAGTATTGTAATATCATCAACCAATCAAATTTAGACAGTTTTGGATCTTATTTTAAACCTTATCATTTTGATTTATCGTTATTTAATCTATTTAGGTTTATTTGTGGTAATAAAATTCTAGATTTTAAATTATAACAAATAATTACTTATTTGTTGTGAATTTTCCATAATTGTTTACTTGATAACATTATAGAACATAGAAATTTAAATTTATAATTTTTAAATATTTTTGTGATTTTTAAACAATTTTATAATATGTTATGTTTATAAAATAACAATAGTGTCAATTTTGACACTATTCATTTATTTGAATTTAAATAAAATATATACAAAAGATATGTTCGAAATAAAATCTTTAATAGATTCTTAAAAGGTCATATGTTTCCATAAAATTAGTGGAGAACATTAAATAGTTCATATAATATATATTTTATTATTTTTAAAACCATTTATTTGGTTAATCTCTTAATAAAATAATTACTACAACATTTTTGTATAATTATTTAATATACGTATATGGTGCATAAAAATTAAAAATAAAATCCTATGATGAAGAAAAATCTATTAAATTTCAAAATAATACTTTTACTCGAATTTATCATCTTAAAATCACAATAGTTAAATTTTTATATTTATTAAATTATGAAGGTGACAACTTTGGCATCATTTAAAATAAATTAATATAAGTGTCATAATTGCTTGTATAAGACTCCAAATGGTAAAATATTAGACCATTTCATGATTATAGTTTAAATTTACATGACCAATAAGTTTTGGTCAGGGTTTTGTGCCTTTTATTGTCACTACTAGTTTAATAAAAACTATATTCTTGATTTTTCACTAGATAAATAATTTCTACATCACTATTGTGTCTCAATTAATGATAATTATTAAATCCCAAAAATTCTAAATAAATTCTCATGATGTAGATAATTTTTTTATATTTATGTAGACTTTTAATGTTCTAAGTTTCATGAAGTTTATCACTAACTTAAAATTATTATACTTGTAGTATTTAAGAGAGTGACATGTTGTCACTTTCTTTGGTTTTAATAATAATTAAATTATTTCCATGGAGAAAAGTCCATTAAATGAATCTAATCCGACCCTTGGGTGATATGGGTCGACTTTTAGTCATCCAATAGGATTTTTACAAGTGTTAGGGTAATTTTATAATCTTATATTTACCCTTAATTACCCGATTTACCTTTAACTATAGTAAATAAAATTTACCGTAGTTACTATTCACAATGCCCAAAAATAAAAAGTAGCTTATTAACATAATTTGGACCCACTGGTTCCAAATATGGAATCCATTTTTCCAAATTCAATACACAAAAGTAGTATAAATTAAATTAAAATTAATACCGTTGTCGAATGAAAACGGGTTTTTGTTTAAAACATTGCAAAAGATTGAATTGATTTAACGTACGAATTCAATGTAAAATAAATAATAATGGAATAAATTATATTAAATGGTAAAAATATATTCTATATATACTTTAAAACCATTCAATATTATAATTTAACCATATAAATTATTACGATGAAAAAAGTTGTTTTTCATTAAAATATAGCGTGTTTTTACTATTCATCAAAATAGGAAAGTTACCAGAATAATACGAAAAAAATATCCAAAGTAAATTTTTATTAATTGATTCCAAAGAAGAATTTTATTTTGTCGAATTGAACTTATAAACATGTCAAAAACTATATTTAAAGTGGGTGCGCCATCAAAAGGCGGCAAAACTGCATTTTTAAAAAATACTTATTTTTCCCAAAAATTTTATTTTTTTCTTATACCATGTTCTAGAAAATGTGTAAGATGAATAATAATGTTATAAAATTCAAAATTTAGTTAATACTATTCATAACGGAAAGTTCATAATAATATTATAATAATATATCGTTGTTTAGTAAAACCCGGTATTGCGTACAACACACGATATCGAGGAAGGTCGCGATTGCGTGTAATGCAAGACAAGTCAGGGTTGCGTGTAGTGAAAGAATCCTTTGTTGTTTCGTATAACAGAATCCAACCATATTTCATTTATACATCGAATATATATATATATACTCAATGTTGTGTAGAATAACTATTATCAACATTGTGTGTAACACGATCCAAGAACAGTGTTGCGTATACTGCAAGCTAATACGGTGTTGCGTATAGCGCAAGGTAATCTTGGTGTAGCATACAACACAAGACATTAATGAAATTAAAAGAATATTTTTCATAAAATCTCGGGGTGTTACATGTAGCATTTTACATTAGAATCATTTTTTATATCCTTTAATTCCCATGAAATGTGACCCTTCAATCAACAGATGCAGTAAAATCCCAATCGATTTAAGTATGTACATGGTTGATTATTTCCACTATTATTAAATGTCAAAAAAATACTTCATTCTCGTCTTCCTTTTATCAAATTTTTTTAGTATTAAATTTATTCTCATGATTCCCTAAAAAGATATAATACATAGATTACTTTTTAAATTCCTTTTTATCAAATGATATTATGTAATCATATGATGATAATTCCTATGATATTTTTTCTCTTTGAAATATTAGACTATTACCATTAGAGATATAATCCTTCTTACTATTTGGATCAAGTGCAATATTGAGTTTCTCATTCCTTATACCAGGCGCCAATTCTAAATCAAGACATACAATTAGATAGATCATATGAAAATGTATAATCCAATAACCATCAAAATACATAACATAAATTAAAAAATTAAATTATATCTACTCTCATAATTATAAACATCCTTTATTTGGGGGATATTTTCTTTTAAATAGTTAAAAATTATTTTTATAGAAAATGATAATAATCATACGAATATCCCTAGGGAGTGTCAAACTGGGTGGGTAATAAGGCTCGTTGTCATCTATTAGCTTATGCCATGTTAGGATCAATGCACCGTTCTAGAGTTCATACCCCAAGGTGCATCGCTTCCAAAAAAATGTCCTCTTGTAGTATCCATATAGGGATTTATTTATACAATGACCCACATATTCTTGACCATGAAAATATTATATTATATTATTCTATCCTTACCCTCAAAATCTCTCTTAGTTTTATATTCCCTAATTTATGTTATCTAAATATAGTTTCCAAGGTTTGTACTAAGCATGCTTTGATACGAACTCTAATGACCCAGACCCGAGTATCTCAGATTCAATTCCTTAATTTATTACATTGTAATAGATAAAATAGTAAAATCCAAAATAATTTATTGGTTTAGTAGTATTGGTTTCCAGATTACATACATGAAACTTACATTACATTTTGAAACATAAAGTAAAATAAAAAATTCATTTTATAATTTCATTATTATGTTATCTTAACCAAATAATAAATTCATAATACACATCCTGGAATCCCACGGAAAATAAAACATATGAAATGGGTGACATCCGGTGCTCAGTAAGGGTAAGTGTACAACAGAATCTATTATGATTAAAGAAGCATAAACATTATGGAAACGTTTATAACTGAAGAAGAAGCCATTTAGAAATAAAATTAAGCCGATTATTTGAAGAATAAATCAAATAATCCCATATATAAAATCATATTGATATTCTACTAATTGAATAATCACTTGGAATATCAATATATATTTTGATATTGTGTAATTTTATAACTCTAGTTATCATAAACATATCATGAAGGATTTGTCCTATACACCATAAAAATAGGTAAGTCATTAGTCAAAACCCAATCTTGTATTCCTTTTGAGACTAATCAATGGATCAAGGGGATATATTGGGACCCACACATCATATACTATGTCCAATTCATTCCATTCTAGAAAAGTGTCATACATAAACAAAAAAACCCTTCGTATAGAGAAACACACATATGAAATGTGAATACATCATATATAGACGATGGATTGTATCAAAATAAGATATCCACAATCAAATTGATCATAACCCCTTAAATAAAATATGGTAGAAGGTATCATAAGAGATCAATCTAAATCAACTATAATTTCCACTAATGCATGTTGACATAGATGAAAATACTCTAACAAAATCATTATTGAAAATTTGAGAGAAATAACACTTTTATATTGAAATTATTTATTTAACAAATTTCATAATTATATATCAAAATAATTTATTATTCATTTTCATTATATCCATCATTTTTTCAATCCAAATAAATTAATGATGAAAAAAAATTAAACCATGACATGGAGATAGTATATTGTACGTACACACGTGTGGTTATTTCGTTTTCAAAGGATGGATAAGAGATGGAATATGGTTTTCAAGTCTGTTTCAGCAAGGAAGAAAAAGAGTCGAGCTGAAATTGATAGGCATAATATCATTGGTGATTAGACAGCTCCAGTTCAAAATCGAAGAATGAAATCATTACAGAAAACATCATTTTTATCTCAGGTGGAGACGAAATGTTTTTCCGATGCAGCTGAAGATGAAAACTGGGTTCAGGCTATGAATGAACAGATTGAGAAGAACCATACATGGGAGATTGTTTCAAGGCTAGCAGACAAGAATGTCATCAGGACTAAATGGGTTTATCACAACAAGATGAATGATGATGGCACAGTGATTTGGTACAAATCACGACTAGTGTGCAAGGGATACTCCCAGATAGAGGGAATAGATGTTGATGAGACATTTTCACCGGTTGCAAGGCTAGAAACGATCAGACTATTTTTGGCTATAGTAGTGCAATGAATGTTTAAAGTGTTCCAGATGGATGTCAAATCTACACTCTTAAATTGATTTCTGGAAGAGGATGTGTATATTGAGTAGCCAGATGGTTTTCTCATTCATGAAGATGAGAACAATGTTTGCAGGCTAAAGAGGGCATTGTATGGGCAGAAACAAACACCAAGGTCATGGTACTCAAGGATTGATCAGTACTTGAAGAAGATTTGTTTCAAGAATAGAGTAGTTGATTACAATCACTATTTCGGTAATGACAGTAATCAAAGGATGATGGTGCTAGTGTATATCGATGACATAATTTTTGGCAGATCAGATGAAGCTCAGTGCAGACTGTTTTCCTAATTCATGAAAAATGAGTATGAAATGTCAATGATTGGTGAACTAACATTTTTCCTTGGTCTACACGTGACACAAGGAAGGAATGGAACATTCATTTCTCAATCTAAATATTCCAAGGAGGTTCTGAGATGGTTTGGAATGGATAATTCCAAGGAGATGAATACTCCGGTTGCTACTCGGATGAAATTATCAAAAGATGAGGATGGAAAGGAAGTTAATATTATAGAATACAGGAAAAATATTGGACGTTTGTTGTACTTAACTCCAACAAGGCCAGATATTGTTTTCACCACATGCCAAGCAGCGAGATATTAGAGTAATCCCAAGGAAAGACACATGCTTGCAGTGAAAGGAATAATTCAGTATATCCAGTGAAAAGTGGATTTCATCTTGACATATACTGACACATCTCAGACAGAGTTATTGGGTTATACAGATGCAGACTCGGCCGGTTCAGCGGATGACAGAAAATCAACATCAGGTGGTGCATTCTATCTTGGTGGATTGTGTATTTCTTGGCTTAGCAAGAGACAATATTGCATTTCATTGAGCACCATGGAAGCTGAGTATATTGCGGCCACTCAAGCATGTACACAGTTATTGTGGATGAAGCAGCAGCTTGAAGATATGGGAGTAGAAGTGAAGTCTCTGATCAGAATCCAGTGTGATAACTCAAGTGCTATCAATCCTAGAAAAAATCCCATCCATCACTCAAGGATCAAGCACATTGAGATAAAGTATCATTTTATCAAGGAGAAATTTGAGCAGGGAATCGTGATGTTGGAGTATGTGCCTACATAGCTACAGGTTGCATACATTCTGACAAAGGCCTTACCCAAGTATGCATTTGAAAGGCATCGACTGGCTCTGGGAGTTCAGTCGACTACCTGCACTTGAAATAGTGTGGATGTGGAACTCCCACTCTCCCTGAGGTATGATGCGTTTTCCGTAATGTGATGCTATGTGTTCTCTACTCTGTTACAGACTGAAAAAGAGTAACTTTTGGGTTCGTTGACAAAGGGGGAGAAAATAGTGATTGTTCAAGGGAAAGATAGTGTGGCTATTTGAGAAATATTGACAGATAATGGGATAAGCTGACAGGTGGCGCATCCAGATAGGGGGAGTTGAAGCTAGTTGAACGTGATAAGCCAGAACTTAGCTTGGACAACACAGGAAATAGGGCTAAAGAGGTTTTGAAGCTGACAAGAGTTGAAGCTGTGAGAAGAAAGGGGGAGAGTATTAAATCTGATGATGCTAGATGTGATCGATCAAAGAATAGATATCATGACAGCTGAGGATTGTGATAAAAGCAAAATAGAGATGTTGGAATGTGGTAAGAAGAGTTCCAACAATTGGTATCAGTCTGGTAAAAATTGGTATTAGTTTGGTGTCAATAGTGGATTTCAGAGATGAAGTGATTCAGTGATGAACTTTTCATTTACTCTTTTCTATCACGCCGAGCATTGCTCATGTGGGCTTAGAGTATGTGTTGAGTAAATCCTTGATCACTTTCAAAATCGTAATGAGGCAAACCGTGGCTGAAGAATCAACGATGTATCTTTTTATAGAAGAGTTGTCAACAAACCTAAAGGGGGAGATTGTTGGGAAAAACTCCCTCAAGGTATTATTGAAGCATTTTTGAGGTGATTATGTTTGTTGACAAAGTGGAAAATTGTGCTGTGATTGTTGACAAAGAAAACCATGACATACAAATTTTTTGACAAAGGGGATTTCATGGTGGAATGCCGAGTTCAAGAGCTGTGGTCAACGATACATGTTTTATTCAAGAACGTCGATAAAGGAATGAATGACATGGAGGTGGGATAAAAAGAACAGATACAAGGTGGCGCCGTTTTCCAGTGTCTGCCAAATTTTTGGGCCTGAAAATCGACAAATGAAGAAAAGTGTTTTTTGGAAAAGGGACTTTAACGTCGTATACATGAAGGCTCAGAAACTTGGGTGCCATATGTTTTTCAAGATCATAACATCATAATATGGCAAAGGGATAAGTGTCGCGCAAGTATTGGTGGTGTCGCGCAGGTGACATGCGCGCCGTGAAGAGACTTGCACGTCGATGCCTTTGAAGCTTCAGAACTCGCATGCCTATGGTTTTTCAATATTAGAAGATAAAAATATGGCAAAGGAAAGAGGTTCGTGAAAGTTTGGAATTAGGTCACGCAAGTGACTTGCAGGGGAAGAGACCTACGCGTTGAGACTTGTGCACCGATGGTTGAATTGCATGCCGTCATGTAGTGTGGTCAAATTGCCTATAAATATTGGACCACCCCTCCTCATTCATCACCGGAGTTAAACACTTTGAAGATTCAGAGCTCCCGTCGCGTAGGTGTGGTAGTCGCGCAAGTGGTTGTGTGTCGCGCAAGTGGGACATGGGCACCCGTCTTGGAAGTTGCACGTCGGTTGGCAGTGACACGCCAATATTGGATTGGGAGTAAAAGGAAGAGAGTCACGCAAGTTTGGAATTTGGGAAGCGTGTGTTGGGCAATTATCTGAGTAGGACTTGCGCGCCCGTTGTGACTTGCGATCCAATACTTGCGTGCCGAGATAGGCTTGCGCGCCAAGTAGGGTTTATTTCCAGCAATTATTTTCATGCTGCGTGGAATCTAGATGTTTTCCGGATACCTTCAGTGCAAAGAGATATTCATCTAAAGGTGAAAGTTTTACTTCAACAGAGCATCCATATGCAATAGAGGATGCATTTATTCATGAAAATGAAGAGACATAAAGGTCTATAAACTGTGAGTGGATACCTTCCAAGAGCAGTGAGCAAAGGAAGAGAAAGAAGTTGATCCTCTCCACCGGCAATGAGCCAGAGAGAGAGAGAGAAATAGGGATTGACCCCTGGGAAAGTGGTGAGCTGACCCTAAACATTGTAAAGGCAGAGTTCCTGGGCATAGAAGTGATCTAGCCTGAACCTTTAATCCATAGCTAGTAATGTTTAGTGGAATTTGGTACGACCGACAACCTGTCGGCGTATGCTCCTTGGACATAGCCCTTAGCGGCGAACCAAGTAAAATTGTTGTGTCATGTTCATTCTTTACTTTCTGTTGATATTGTGAAACATGAAAGATAGAGAAGAGTATATTTTTTTAACAGCGAAACAAGATCAGAACGGGCTTTAATTTTTAATTAGTCATAGCCTCATTCACCCCCCCCCCCTCTCACGGTATTCAGCCTTATGGACCTAACAATATTTCAAGGTACATTTATATGGTAAATGAATAGGTTATGGTTAATCTAAATTGATTAACGTGAATAAATGAGATGAGGGATGTGGAGCCATTTTAAAAATGGGGTGGGGGTTCTTTTGGAATTTCTAGAAATATTAATTCACAATAAATTTAATCTCAATCCAAATACACCAAAAATGTTATTTATTCAAATATAAGATAATATAATGTTTTAATATAATAATCCAATATATTTTAAACATGTATTTATATAGGTTCAAACCTTACTATTTTGTTTAACCATTTGGTTTCATATTTTAATTGCAACTGTGGTAACAAGCTTCTAAATATTAAAATGTTGTAATTTTTACTTATTTAATGTCAATAAAACATTAAATGAAAAATTTATAATATATAACGCCGTATAATAATTATTTTTTATTTTTTATTATTTTAATGTTTTTAGATAATTTAATAATATATTATTTTGATAAAATATCATTATAATCAATTTTTAAACTGTTCATTATTTTTCTTTTTTATAATACCATAAAAATATACAAACATGTTTCATCTTAAGAAATTATAAAAATAAATTTTGATGAATGGAATTAATGAAATTAATATATTATATTTTTAATATAAATTTTAACAATCATCTTAGGTGTTCTCTAGGAATGAGATGAGAATAAATCTAATTTTATGCATAAAAATTCATTTTTGTCTAAAAAATCTATTATTTCACGTTGTTAACATTTTTTAAAATTATATTATCTAAAAATTTATAGAATTAATTTTAACAAATAATTTTCAATTTTGAATTCATATTTTTCAAGAAAAAATTATGCTCAATGTTTTGTAATTTTATGAATATATTATTTTTTCAATGAATAGTGAAAAATGAATTTTTTTTAAAATGTCTTTTTATTTAGTGACATTAAAATGTTACGGTTTTTTAAAAGTAGTTTTAAAAAATAAATTAATGAAATTATATATTTATTTAATCCATTTTCATTCACTGGTATCATTTTCAAATTGAATTTTGATATAAAACTTTTTAAACATTAAAATATTTATCTATTTGGAAATCTGCTTTCCAATCCCTTCTGTGGGTATAATTTTAAAATAAATATTATCAATTTTATGATTGGAATATAGAATATGGATTTCATATTTGAAATCAGCATAATTAATATTACTAAATTTCAAAAACATATATTTTTTAACACAATCAATTAAGAAAATAGAAAATATTTATTATCAAAATTAAGGGTAAAACAAGATTAAAAAAGGACTAGAATAAAGTGATAAGAGTTAAAATGATCTATAAACCTGTCAAAAATTCAATTAATGGCCATATTAAGATAATATAATCTTTGAGGATCACTAATTTACCAAATTGGTTCTGCTTCACACGTTAAAATCAAAGGTATACGTTATTCATTTCAAATATTTCATGTTAGTCCTCTCTCCCACGTTTAAAATGGAAACCCCTATCATATCATCTTCAATGAAAATAAAATTTATTCGAAAAAACTGAAAAAATTGATTCCTTACATCTTTACCCACATCATAGATTCATTTTTTTGGATCTGAATGAAAATCTAGGAGGGATTTAGTTTAAACATAAAGTGGTTTTCTGAAGAAGAGGTCATTTATTAAACTATACATTTCTGTTTTACTTATTTTTATAACTCATTAAAATTTTTTATAAATATTATAAAATAATGGAATAATTGTATCCTATATACATAGATGTTATTATTTTATTTTAATAACCTATATTCCAATCCAATTCCATAAAATGGGATACGAAACTGTGGATCATTTCTACAGAGGATTACCTCCTTGTGAGACGATATTATTAATTTTTCTATCACCACCTCTTATGAAGGTATATAATGATTAATTTAATATTAATATATGAAGTTTCTGATATTATTATAACTCTTTAATTATAATAAAACATATACCTTCTTACATCCCAACCCATTAGAAAATAATTACTTCGGTCATGTCTATGGTGCACTACAGCCTCACAAATCGATTTGATGTGTTTTTCATTTTATTTCAACATGGATAGTAAAAAGTATATATTAAATTAATATATATCATATTTTTTACATAATTATACTTTTGGAATTATTATATCATATATAACTTCTTACATTACATTCTTTTGGGAATATGATAACACCATTCGTTTGTACAACGCACTACCGCCTAGGGAAGCAATGTGATTAATTTTCACTAATGAATATAATGGATGGAAATAAGGATAAAATTATTTAATATATGTGATATAAGAAATTATAATGATTATATGATGTTTGATTATAATTTAACTTCCTTTCATTCATATCATCCATAAAATTGAAATAATGTTCATGGGTATGTACACCTGACCATTTCCATGAACGATGTATTTAATTTTATTTCCATTTATTTTAAATATTGATATAAATATATGTATACTGAATATATATGTTATTTATATCATTTTTAATATTCTTATGTTTATGGAATCATGATAAATGTATGATGATAAAAAACTTAATACACATACGAAAAATGTTGTTTCTTCTCGAAGCGTGAATTGTTAAGAAAAATGTTATAAAATTTAATAACAAAATAATATATGGATTTATATAAATATTTATTGTTCTATAATATGTTTATAATAAAATTATATTTATAATCCACAATTCCAAGACATATATGATGGATTTCATCACTTATGGTAAGACATTCTCATTTCACATTTATTTTCTTTGAGACACGTGCCAAATTCAACATGTTATTATATTATGGGGTCTATATAATAACAATTTATTTATTTTAATAATGGGTATCTATAAAATTTTGGTATTTTACATTGCTATTTTTATATCTCACATTCATTTTGTTTATAGGTGTAAATGTTACAAAATTTGTAATGTATTATCTCTCAATTTGTATTCATTGGGACATATGTTATGTTATTCACATATCTTCTTTTATTATGTTTATATACATACCATTTTAAAATTAATATAAAGAATTTATTTATTACCATTATATTTTATGTTTCATTTAATTTTCATTAATTTGTGGGGATTATTATTCATTTGATACCACTGTAGTTAATTTTTAAGGTTTTAATCTCATATTTTTTCAATATAGTTTATCAAACTATTTCAATGATGATATATTATGATATACATCTCACAAAACTCATTATTTTATTCACTTAATGTTATTTCTAGAAAAAAAAATTATCCCTTTACTTTTTTTCTTTTCAAGGATTAAATAGGCCAAAATAATCACTTAAATAAAAACCTTGATTATTTCCCTCTTCAGTAAATAACCATTTTGCATCCATATCTACGTTGACTAATACAATTTTAATTTTTTTAACATCATCCAAAATATTAATTAATTAAATTTTGTCCATTTTTTTAAATTCTTTTTATAAATAATATTATTTTCATTTTACAACTAAGGCTTATTTTGATTTTACCAAAAATTTGAAAGGATTATTTTTTTCACATGTGCAGCAAAGATATAATATTCAACCATAATGAAAATTATTTTCGTTGATTTTCTTTATAATTTCTAAATGTTATTTTCAAGGAAAATTATTTCCAAAAAATGTTACGAATTTTTAATTTTAAAATGTGATTATAAATGATAGATTACATTCCTTAAAAAATGTTCCCAATTATATTCTTTCAAACTCATTTACCATATATGATGACAATATTTGATGTTACCTATTATTTAATGGGGATATAATCCAAATGAACCAATTTAATTTTTTCTTTTGATGGTTAATTAGTATGATTAAATGATGTCTATGAATCGTATTTCATTCCACAGATTATAATAATATGATGTTTTTAAGATTACAATTTCCTTTTCATGGATTATTATATGATGAATGTTTTATGATATTGTGTCACAAAATGGATTAATTATGTGATGGGTGGGAAAAATAACTTCATCCATTTCATTTGTTAATAAAGGATAATAGATGAATTAATTATATTTTATGTGATCCAAATTTTTTCCCCACAATGTTATGTATGGACCTGCTTTCATGTCAATAAGGTTATGCAGGGACCTTCTATCATGTCTATAATCTGATGCACATACCTAGTTTCTTGTTCATATGGTTTTTTGTAGACCGTCCTGCATTTCCATATTATCATTCATGGACTAATCTTGAGTGTAGAATGTCATGTGTGGACCATCATTCATGTCCATACGGTTATGTATGAACCAAAATTCATGTTCATATGGTTATGTGTGGAAATTGTTTCATGTCCATAATGTCTTCCATGTACCTGATTTTTTGTCTGTAAGTTTATGCGAGGGACATATTTCATGTTTTTAATGTAATGAGTGAACCCAAGTCTATTTGTATATGTTCACAATGTTTTAACATTTTATTTATTCCACAAATCAATGTCTTATACCAGTGTTATGATCTCATGACTTATGTAATTTTATTCCTTTTTTATTCATGTATCATGTACTGCCATGATTTATTCCATGACTCATGTTTTTGATCTATAGTATCTAGGGTATGGTTTTTAAATGAAATGTTCGTGTTATTATTATGTAAACATTGATATCCCCCTTTTTTACCATTACATGGCATCTATTATAACCCTTTCATATGTTTCATTTGACCTATTTTAGGAATAAATTTTTTATTATGGTATGTTTATAATGATAAATAAATGTGGAGATCTTTAAGGGATATGTTTAACATATTTCATGGTAAAATATGTTTTTCAATAAAGTCTCCAAGGACACTAAACCATTATTGTCACCAGTTGTGTATTTTTTAAATTTATTGAATACTCATCAATGTAGAAGTAATAACTATGTATGAAAATAAAGGGTCGTTATTGTAATGTCCCGGACCTCTCCGGCCCATTCCTTTGTCAAAAAGAAGGTCACGAAATGTTCTGGAGGGTAAAATGGACTTTTCCCACTATTTCCAAAATTGTGAAACTACACGCCATGTAGTGTGAGTACAGGCCATGTACCCCCTCGCCGGGTATACCCTGTGTTGAAGGTCGTGTCCTTGCCATGTGAAATAAATGGGTACACGCTGTGTGTCCTAAACTACACGTAGTGTAGTCCCTCCCCGCGAACGCGTTACCAGTCAACGGTTGTGTGCCGTGTTGGAGCCATGTCATTGCCATGTGGAATAAATGGGTACACGCCGTGTGTCTAAACTACACGCCATGTAGTCCCTCCCCGCGTATGCATTACCCTCAAACCGTGTGTTGACCAGTCAACGGCTGCGGAGCCGTGTTGGATGCCACGTGGAGACCTTGTAAAATAACAGAGTACAAGCCGTGTACCATAAAGTACATGCCATGTACTTTTTCTTTTTTCGCCTATAAAAGGAGGGGGCCCCTCCTCCTTTTCAACTCACTCCTCTCCTCCCCATTCCTCTGAGTAGAGCTCCCCCAAGTGACTTGAAGGCTCCTTTTCATCCATAACTTCTTCGTCCGAGCACCAATTTACGATCCGTCAGCGGCCACATGATCGTAACGATGAGGTAGAACATATGAGCTTGGATCCATTGTCTCTCCTTCGACCTTTACCTTCCAACTTCCACCTGAGGAGTTTTTTCTGGGACTCGACAGAAGTGACGGACGCCGACGGACGTCTTCTAAAGTTGATTTGGGGGAGCGTTATGATCAGAACCTATTGAGGTAGGGATCTTACCTTCGTCTCTCTAATTTTTTCATCATGCGTGGTGGGTATCCTTTTGTTTTCATGAGAAACAGTTGAACCATTAAATAAAGATAATAACTGGTTAAAGAACAGGGATGGGGAAGTTGTTATGTTTATCATTGTTTATCCTATTGATATATTATGAATTGAATATGATTATGCCTACTAAAAAT
Organism: Viscum album; assembly: GCA_963277665.1. Lineage (NCBI taxonomy): Eukaryota > Viridiplantae > Streptophyta > Magnoliopsida > Santalales > Viscaceae > Viscum > Viscum album. The sequence continues at coordinate 1,616,258,621 of OY728151.1, forward strand.
CACGGTCTTTTGGGGCCTTTTCTTGTGCAATTAAATGTTTTCCTATCTTTTTTGACCGTTTTTGTGGATGGATCCTTGTGGAATGTGGAATTTGGTTAATCACGTAAAGTAGGATGATTTAAAATCTGGAACCCTTGTGTGATTACCTCGGTGGAAAAGAATGTAATAATGAACATGTGGGTGTTAGCTTGGATACGTGGAATGTGATGGGGGTGTTTTGTGGGTTGTTGTGGTTTGGGTGAGCAGCGGGACTACAGTTGTCTTGGTTGTTGGTTGGTGTGAATGCTATGTTAGTGATGGGCAGTGGGGCTGCAATAAATGGTATTAAAGGGATAATAATGTATGGGTTGGGTGTGATTGTGGTTATGTTGGTTGGCAGCGGGGCTACAGGGATGGGTTGGAATGTGTACGGACTATGGGTTGTAAATAATAAAATTTAATGAATGGTGGGGCTTGGTAACGGAATGGAAATAATAATCACGGGGCTGTTTGGCTAATAAGAGGGACTTGGTTGTGTTTCTTGTGTTTTCCTAACATGATTTGTGGATGGCAGGGATATGTTTTTACGAACGATCGATGTGGTTGGTTGTGGATGGTTTCCCAGTAGTTAAAAAACTAAATAAAATAATTCTACTGAAACGTGAAGACCAAAATGGTGTTGGGGTTTTTTGTGGTATGCATGCTTCGTAGTAGCAGTGCTCAGGCACGAGCTCATTTCTATGATTAGAATCCATAGGTTGGGATGAGTTTTTAGTATATATATATATATCTGTATCTTTTGTGTTTTAATGAACCCCACCCATGTCGAGCACTTAGTGCCGAACACTCCCATTTCATGGGAGAGGGTGTTTTCCCCTTAGTTACTAGCTCCTTCCTGCTCCTTCTTCCCTAGGCTGTGATGGCTTGAGGCGAACTTACACCTAAAATTCTTCGGGTAGGTTTCCATTGGGGTGGCTTTATCCCAATACTCTTCGAGAAGTTTTTACTGTTTCCAAATAATCATCAAGATGAGGCCAATGTGTGTGCGGGTGGGATACGTGGTTGTGAGGCCCAGGTGTGTGCGGGCAGGATACGTGGTTGTGAGGCCCAGGTGTGTGCTGGAAGGATACGTGGTTTTGAGGCCTAGGTGTGTGCGGGCGGGATACGTGGTTGTGAGGCCCAGGTGTGTGTGGGCGGGATACCTGGTTGTGAGGCCCGGGTGTGTGCTGGCGGGATACGTGGTTGTGAGGCACAGGTGTGTGCGGGCGGGGAGAGTGTGGTAGCGTCAGGACGTTCGTCGTTAGGAAGAGAAGCTAACTAATGGGGAATGGTGTAGGGTACCCAATACTCTTGTTCTTATATACTATTACTACCTATTGTGGTTGTGTTTTTGGTGAGTGTGGTTGGTGAGGTTGGGTGGATAGAATTCCTTGATAGGTTTCTTCTGTTGTTCTCACGGGACATTAGGATGTCTCCCCACTTGTGTATGAGAGTATTAGGTTTCCCTACTGAGTATACTTGTATGACCACCCTACGTTTACTTTCAGGTTTCCAGGTGGACTACCAGGGTCGTGCAGGACCCTACTAGTCTGATAGTTGGAGTTGATGCTGTTGTTGTACACTTGTTTCTTTTGGTATTGTACTTTTGAGCTTTCTTTTACTTATACCTTGTTTCAGAACTATTTAAACATGCATGTGGGATTGGTTTGGGTTTATTTCTATACACTTGTTCTTTTCCTTTTTGTTGGTTGACTTGTCCAATTTCCTGATTTTAAAAATATAAAATTTAATGCCTCCCATATTTGTGAAAACTCATAACCTTGGTTCTAGTCGCCACCCCGGGTCTTACTGAAGGTGGGACTTGGGGGTAATTATCTCCCATTCACCATTGCTAGCTCAGGAGGGGAATCTTTGGTGGGAGGGGGTCATGGCAGAATGGTATCAGAGGTGATGGTTGAGAGATAGGATGGAGTCTGGAGTTAGGCACAGTGAGGATTGCATGGGATGGTAGGGCAATAGTGTTAGTTAATCTTGGTGCGTTACATAGGCCAGGGAAAACTGGCTAGGACATGGGATTTTAGGTCTCCCCATGATCCGATGTAAGGACTCTAAGCCTACCGAACGACCAAGTGAGACTAAATTTATTGAAGGGTAGAGACCCTAGGGATGGTACATGCATCATCATGATTGTTTTTACTTGATTTGGGTGTTCTGGGAATGAAATTGAAAAGAAAATGATAAAATAAATCCTTGAGAAATTTCCTTACTACTTGGGCTTAGGCGATATTTGTTTACCGTACAGCTATGGCACCTGGAGGTCATCACCGGGTGGATCAGACGGCCGAGGCCTAGCAGATTCAGGTGGTCGATTAGTTGAGGATTGACCGAGAGGAGGAAGATAACCAGTGGCAGAAGAATCTCCGTTATTTCCAACGACAAACCCTCAAGAAGTACGAGGGTAGTACTTTGGATATGGAGATGGAGGGGTGGCTTGAGGATCTAGGGATTGTTTTTACCTTGATCCATGATTCGAGGGAGTATTGGGTTCCCCTAGAAGTCAGTTAGTTGAGAGGTGCGGCGCGACAATGGTGGATGCTCTACCTCGGAGAGAGGATAGAGGCAGAGGATCCATGGGCTGACTTTGAGAAGGAATTCTGAGAGGAATTCCTTTCTTCCATGATCAAGGCGGAGAAGAGTCAGGAGTTACTCTCCCTTCAGCAAGGGAGTATGTCGGTATGAGAGTTGGGGATCATGTTCAAGGATCTCCTGTGCTTTTCTTCGGATCTCTTTCCGGATGAGGAGTCTCGGGAGAGACGTTTGGAGGAGGCGCTTTGTCCTTCGCTCCAGTATGTTGTTACCCCCTTCACCCTTACGACGTACATGGTAGTACAAAAGAAGGAAGAGGTTGTATAGAGGATGCACTCGCTGGGAGGTGCACCACGAGAGGGGATCCTGCTGAGCTCGTCGAATGGGAAGGCAGTCATCAGCAGGTCTCCTGCGAGAGGACCTTCTAGGTTCAAGATAGTGGGGAGAAGGCCCCAGTAGTTCCAGTTCAGATCTTCAGGTCCTCGTCCATTTTTCACGAGCCCAGGACCAAAGTGTTTTTCTTGTGGAGGCTGCGGGAACATTCAGATTCAGTGCCCGACCCGAGCTCAGTACGGTGGAGGTGGGCAGGTTCAACGCCCTCCTCAGCAGCACCAGTTGCCGACGAGGCCCTTCTAGCAGAAGCAGTACCATGCTCCTCCGAGGGAAGACTTTGAGGGAGGAGGCCGAACTTAGGGTGCTCCTCAGGGACCGCGACCAGGGCGTGGTCGGAGAGGTGGATGACATCAGAGAGGCAGAGGAGCTAGGTGTGGACAGTTGCACGCAGTAGACTTGACAGCTTTGACAGGACCAGAGGTGGTAAGAGGAAAGATTTGTTTTTTCAGCACTCTTGTTTCTGTTTTGTTCGATTCGGGACCTTCTCACTCCTTTGATTCACCTGGTCTATCACATGTTTTGGACTATACGTATAGAGACTTTCCGTACCACTAGTGCTGAGTACACTAGTTGGAGGCCAGACCAGCGTATCATGTGTTTTCCGGGGATGTGGACTGATGTTGGGACCACATCGATCTAGTGGGAATGTTCTTCTGTTATAGATGAAGCAATACAATGTCATCCTAGGCATCGACTGGTTGTTTTCCGTTAGTGCTGTTATCGACTACTTCCGGAGAAGAGTCGTGTTCTCCGAAATGGATGGGCAGTGCGTATCTTTTGTTGGCGAGAGGAGCTATCAGGTAGGAAGACGACATGTGAAGCCTCTCCTTTCCTTGTTAGGTGGGTTATCAGTGGTTCCAGCTGATACATAGATGATGGATGTTTCGGGGGTTGTTGGGATTTTCCACAATTTTTTTCCTGAGGAGGTTGTGACTCTACCCCCCTGACGTGATGTTGAGTTCGGGATAGACTTACAGCCTGGTGCCTTTCTAATTTCGATGGCCCCTTATCGGATGGAACCTTCAGAGTTGCAGGAGTTGCGAAATCAGATTGATGATCTGATGGAGAAGGGTTTTGTTTGACCCAGCATATCAACGTGGGGTGCTCCAGTTTTGTTCGTGAAGAAGGAAGATGGTGGTCTCAGCCTATGAATAGACTATCGAAGGTTGAACCATGTAACAGTCAAGAACTGCTACCCCCTTCCAAGGATAGATGATCTCTTCCACCAACTTAGGGGAGAAGTTTGGTTTTCCAAGATTGATCTACGATCTGGATATCATCCACTGATGGTAAAGGACAGTGACATCTCGAAGATGGCTTTCAGGTGCAGGTATGGGCACTTCGAGTTTGTAGTGATGCCGTTTGGAGTTACAAATGCACCGGCTGTGTTAATGGGTCTTATGAACATTGTCTTCCGAGAGTTTCTGGACCAGTTTGTCGTTGTGTTCATCGATGACAACCTGATCAACTCAAGATCAGAGGAGGATCACGTTGAGCATCTCAGGGCAGTCTTGGAAGTCCTTTGACACCACCAGCTTTATGGGAAATTGTCGAAGAGTAAGTTCATGACGCAAGAAGTACACTTCCTTGGGCACATGGTGTCTCAGCATGGAGTGTCGGTGGACCCGTTGAAGGTGGAGGCAGCTGTTTCATGGACAGCACCCAAGGGCGTCGCAGAAGTTCGTAGTTTCCTGGGGTTAGCAGGTTACTATCAGAGGTTCGTTTCAGACTTCTCTAGAGTTTCTGCTCCATTGACATCTTTGAATAGGAAGAACCAGATCTTCCTATGGAGCGAACAGTTCCAGAAAGCTTTCGACTACCTGAAGGAGAATTTGGTCAGTGCTCCCGTACTCAGGTTTCCAGAGGAAGGGTTGCTGTATGAGGTGATTTTTTATTCTTTTGGCCTTGGTATGGGGTGCACGCTGATGCAGAAGAAGGGAGTGATCTCTTATTGGTATAGACAGTTACGCCCTCACGAGCGTAACTATGCCACCCATAACCTAGAGCTTGCAGCAGTAGTGTTCACACTGAAGTTGTGGAGACATTACATATTTGGGGAGCGCTTTGTGGTCTTCTCAGATCACAAGAGCCCGTGTTATATCTTCTCCCAGCATGTCCTGAACTTACGGTAGTAGAGATGGGTCGAGTTTCTCCAAGTCTATGACTTTGAGATCTCTTACACTGAAGGTAAGGGAAACATTTTAGCTGATTCCCTGAGCAGGAAGTCACATAAGGAAGTGGTTCGGGAATCCACTGATGCTTGGAAAGCGATGGGAGAGTTGGCCGCCTTGCACTTTGGTGCAAGGGTAGAAGGTGTTAGAGGCTGTTTGTTTTAGATGACGGTGCAATCCTCCTTGTTGCAGCAGGTGGAAGAGTCTCAGTGGGGGGGGACTCCGAGGTGGAAGTGATGCGGGATCATGTCGATCAGGTAAACGCTCTAGAGGGATGGTCAGAGGACAGCAGACATCGGCTGCTTTTCCATGGAAGGTTTTTTGTTCCGGAGACAATGCGTTAGGGAGTTCTCCATGAGTTCCATATCTCAGCCTTGGAGGTACATCCAAGAGTTTCAAAAATGTACTATGGCATGAGGGAACAGTTTTGGTGGCCCGGGGTGAAACGGGTAGTGGCGGAGTTTGTGGCTAAATGCCTAGTGTGTCAGCAAGTGAAGGTTGAACACCGTGTTCCCAGTGGGTTTTTGCATCCTTTAGATGTCCCTGAGTAAAAGTGGGATGACATCTCAATGGACTTTATCACAGGACTACCCAGAGCTCAGGGTTGTTATGATGCTATCTGGGTAGTGGTGGATCGGCTGACAAAATTAGCTCACTTCTTAGGAATTAAGGAATCGGGCCTGGTGAGTACCTTAGCACATAGGTACGTAGACGAGGTGGTGCGTTTTCATGGTGTTCCAATAACCATCATCTCATCTCGGGATACTCGGTTTACCTCATGAGTCTGGAGGAGGTTACATCATGCTTTTGGCACCAAGATACGCCTTTTCACTGCTTTCCACCCCCAAATCGATGGGTAGACATAGAGGACGATCCAAACGTTGGAGGACATGCTGCGAGCATGCGTTCTAGATTTCAGAGGATCATGGGTACGAAACTTTCCTTTATTAGAGTTTTCCTACAACAACAGCATCCACTCTACTATTGGCATGGTACCGTTTGAGGCTTTGTATGGGAGACCATGTCGTTCACCCATTTGTTGGGCAGAGGTTGGTGAGACGGGTGCTTTTGGGCCAGAGGTAGTGCAGAGCACCACGAAGAAAGTCCAGCTTGTATGTGAGAGGTTGAAAGCGGCTAAGGACCGACAGAAGTCTTATGATGATTGTCAGAGGAGGCCCGTGCAGTTCGAGGTGGGAGATCATGTGTTCTTGAAGGTTTCCCCTCGACATGAGCAGTGGAATTTTGGGAAAGGGCGCAAGCTCTCACCTAGGTTCAGCGGACCTTTTGAGGTGCTGAGGTGAGTCAGCGAGGTAGCATATCAGCTAGCCCTACCACCTCATTTGGAGAAGGTTCTATGTGGATGAACCATTCAGTTGGTTCGTGTGTTGTGGAGGCATGGCGGCCTTGAGGAGAGCACTTGGGAGCGGGAGGCCCAGATGCACACGTAGTACCCGAAGTTGTTTTGACTTCTGTTTTTCCTTGTTCTTCTTAGCTTTGTGTTGATGTTGTACTATGTACCTTTGATATATGGAAAGCATGGCTTGTTAGTTGTGATACCTTTTGTTTCCTTGTTCTATGGAAGTGTGTTGCATGTTCAGATGAGTGGGAAAAAGGAAAAAACACGATCCTTAATCGAGACGCATTAATGCGGGTGTGATTGAACCCATGCGGGCGAGTCAGTGCCGCCTAAAGCGGATAATATCTCCACATAGGAGATGTAATTTCCCCAAACCACATGTTCCGGAAGTGTGTTGTTTGTGTGGTGTTGGGGGTAGTGCGTGTTGAAAAATCCTAATGTATGAAAGTGGGAAGACCCAATTCTTAATTGAGACGCATTAATGATGATTCGATTAAACCCGTGCAGGCGAGTCTCTGCCACCTAAAGCAGATAATATCTCAACATAGGAGAAGTAATTCCTTACACATATGATTAGGGTTGTTGGTTGGGTTCCTGTTATAACGAGAACCCTAAGAGGTATCTTGTTGGGTTCCTCGGGGATGGTTTTTGAATTCTCGGGGACGAGAATTTTTTAAGAGGTATCTGATGTAATGGCTCGGACCTCTCCGGCCCATTCCTTTGTCAAAAAGAAGGTCACGAAATGTTCTGGAGGGTAAAATGGACTTTTCCCACACTTTCGAGAATTTTGAAACTACACGTCGTGTACTGTGAGTACACACCCTGTACCCCCTCGCTGGGTATACCTCGTGGTTAGGGTCGTGTCCTTGCCGTGTGAAATAAATGGGTACACGTTGTGTGTCCTAAACTACACGTCGTGTAGTCCCTCCCCGCGTACGTGTTACCAGTCAACTGTCGTGTGTCGTATTGGAGCTGTGTCTTTGACAAGTGAAATAAATGGGTACACGCCGTGTGTCTAAACTACATGACGTGTTGTCCCTCCCCACGTATGTGTTACCCTCAAACCGTGTGTTGACTAGTCAACGGCCGCGTAGCCGTGTTGGAAGCCGCGTGGAGACTGTGTAAAATAACAGAGTACACGCCGTGTACCATAAAGTACACGCCGTGTACTTTGGATTTTCTTGCCTATAAAAGGAGGGGTCCCCTCCTTTTCAACTCACTCCACTCCTCCCCATTCCTTTGAGTAGAGCTCTCCCAAGAGACTCGAAGGCTCCTTTTCTTCCATAACTTCCTCGTCCAAACTCCGATTTACGATTCGTCAGTGGCCACGAGATCGTAACAACGAGGTGGAACTTCTGAGATTGGATTTTTTGTCTCTCCTTTGACCTTTACCTTCCAACATCCACCTGAGGAGGTTTTTTTGGGACTCAACAGAAGTGACTGACGCCGAAGGACGTCTTTTAAAGTTGATCCGGGGGAGCGTTGTGATCAGAACCTGTTGAGGAAGGGATCTTACCTTCATCTCTCTAATTTGAGCATCATGTGGGGTGGGTATCCTTCTGTTTTCATGAGAAACAGTTGAACCATTAAATAAAGATAAAAATTTGTTAAAGAATCGGGATGGGGAAGTTGTTATATTTATCTTTTTTTATCCTATTGATATGTTATGAATTGAATATGACTATGCCTACTGAAAATCACGGTTGTTGGGGGCCTTTTCATGTGCAATTAAATGTTTCCCTATCTTTTTAGACCATTTTTTTTATGAAACCTTGTGGAATGTGGAATTTGGTTAATCACGTAAAGTTGGATGATTTAAAATCTGGAACCCTTGTATGATCACCCCAGTTGAACAAAATGGAATAATGAACATGTGGGTGTTGGCTTGGATACATGTAATGTGATGGGGGTGTTTTGTGGGTTGTTGTGGTTTGGGTGAGCAGCAGGACTACGGTTGGCTTGGTTGTGGGTTGGTGTGAATGCTATGTTATTGATGGGCAACGGGGCTGCAATAAATGGTATTAAAGGGATAATAATGTACGGTTTTAGTGTGATTGTGGTTATGGTGGTTGGCTGCGGGGATGAAGGGATGGGTTAGAATGTGTACGGACTATGGGTAGGAAATAATAAAATTTAATGAATGGTGGGGCTAGGTAACAGAATGGAAATAATAATCATGGGGCTGTTTGGCTAATAAGAGGGACTTGGATGTGTTTCTTATGATTTCCTAACATGATTTGTGGATGGCAGGGATACATTTTTACGAACGATTGATGTGGTTGGTTGTGGATGGTTTCCCAGTAGTTAAGGAACTAAACAAACTAATTGTGTTGAAACATGAAATCCTAAATGGGGTTGGAGTTGTTGGTGGTATGCATGCTTCGTAGTAGCAGTGCCGAGGCATGTTCTTAGTTCTCTGATTAGAACCCATAGGTTGGGCTGAGTGTTTGGTATATATATATGTATATATATATGTATATTTTGTGTTTTAATGCACCCCACCCATGTCGACCACTTAGTGCTAAACACTCCCATTTCATGGGAGAGGGTGTTTTCCCATTAGATGCTAGCTCTTTCCTGCTCCTTATTCCCTAGGCTGTGATGACTTGACACGACCTTACACCTAAGACTCTTCAGGTAGGTTTTTATTGGGGTGGCTTTAGCCAAATTCTCTTCAGGAAGGTTTTACTTTTTCCCAAGAATCATCGTGATGAGGCCCAGGTGTGTGCGGGTGGGATACGTGGTTGTGAGGCCCAGGTTTGTGGGGGTGGGATACGTGGTGGTGTGGCCCAGGTGTGTGCGGGCGGGATACGTGGGTTTGAGGCCCAGGTGTGTGCGGACGAGATACGTGGTTGTGAGGCCCAGGTGTGTGCGGGCGGGATACGTGGTTTTGAGGCCCAGGTGTGTGCGGGCAGGATACGTGGTTGTGTAGCCCAGGTGTGTGCGGGTGGGGAGAGTGTGGAAGCCTCAGGTCATTCGCCATTAGAAAGATCAGCTAACTAATGTGGAATGGTGCGGTGTACCCAATACTCATGTTCTTATATACTACTACTACCTATTGTGATTGTGTTTTTGTTGAGTGTGGCTAGTGAGGTTGGGTGGATAGAATTCCTTTCTAGGTTTCTTCTATTGTTCTCACGGGACATTAGGATATCTCCCCCACTTGAGCATGAGAGAATTAGGTTTCCCTAATGAGTATACTTGTATGTTCACCCAACGTGTACTTTCAGGTTTCCAGGAGGACTACCATGGCCGTGCGGGACCCTACTAGTCAGATAGTTGGAGTTGTTGTTGTTGTTGTACACTTGTTACTTTTGGTATTGTACTTTTTAGCTTTCTTTTACCTATAACTTGTTTCATAGCTATTTAATCATGCATCTGGGATTGGTTTGGGTTTATTTCTATACACTTGTTCTTTTCCTTTTTGGTGGTTGAATTTTTCTATTTCCCGATCTTAAAAATATAAAGGGTAATGCCTCCCATATTTGTGAAAACTCATACCCTTGGTGCTAGTCGCCACCCCGGGGCCTACTGGAGGTGGGACTCGGGGGGTCATTATCTCCCTTTCACCATTTCCAACTCAGGAGAGGCATCTTTGGTGGGAGGGGGTCTGACAGTTATAGGCTAGTGGATGATAACTAAATTTAATAAAAAAACATTTATCATTGTTCATATATTCTTGGTGTTTCATGTAAACAATTTATCAAACACCAAATAGTTATTAGAGAGAAATATATGTTCTAATGTCTTGGGTTGTTATATATCTATGTGTCACATTGTATGAAGTAATAATTTTAATTAAGAAACAATTTGTTCTTAAATAAATTCCTAAATATCTCAAGCTCATACATAAAGAAAGGGGAGATTTTTATCCTATTCCAGGAAAACCATGACATCTGGGAGGGTTATTATTTTCATATCCATTGAATCCCTTAGGTATGGAGAAATAACCCATTTGGTGATTAATTACTTATATAGGGGAGGGAAATTTTTTGGCATATATTCAATTTTGAAGAACCCCCTGATGAACTTTCCTATATAGATCATTCTCATACTCATGAGATGGGGTATTTTCATTAATAGATCTCTATGGTATATATAATGGTTGTATCAATGTAAATATTTCATAATTGTAGGTAACATATTTTTTGTTGATATATAAAATATTTTTTTGAGTCCCCTTAAGTTTAGATGGTATTCATTTAAAGGGTATTAAAATCTTGCTTCACCTCAGTGGAGTACCATCAAAAACATAAATTTTATAAGAGAGGCACAAATAATGTGGTGAAAGAGGGAACTTTTGTTGCTGTAATTCATCACTAGGACTAATATAAGAGTTTTAGGAATTGGTATGTATCACTTATTAATAATTATAATGACACATATAATCCTAAAAGGACTCATATTTGAATCATATATAGAGTAGCATGATTATTTGGCCTTAATATGGGGTCAGATTGTAACACCCCGAGATTTTATGAAAAATATTCTTTTAATTTCATTAATGTCTTCTGTTGTATGCTACACCAAAAGGAGCTTGCACAACACGCATCCTTGACATTCCTTTCATTACACGCAATCACGACCTTCCTCGATAGCATGTGTAGTACGCAATAACGAGTTTCACTAAACAACAACATGCTATTAAAATATTATTAAAACTAGCTGTTATGAATAGTAATAACAACTTTTTGAAATTTTTTAAATTTTATTTTTAAAAATGGACTTCATTTTTGGATTCGGAATATCGAAATTATCTTAGGGTGAAATTTTGGTACTTTTCGGATCACATTCATTTTCTGATGAATAGTGAAAATTACTAAATTTTAATTAAAAAACAACCTTTTTAATCAAAATAATTAATAGTGATAAATTATTAATTTGAGTGGTTTTAATTTATATTTATAATATATTTTTACAATTTAATACAATGTTTGTCATTGGATTTAATTTCACATTTAAACCAGACATAAACAAGTGTCAATCTTTTGATAGTTATTTTCTCTTAAGAACACGCTATTTGTTTTGATGACGAGAATTAATTTTTAATTTAATTAATGCAACTGATATGTTTTGAATTTGGTAAAATAGACATCATTTTTGAGTTCATAATATCAAATATAGCATAGGCCTAATTTTTGGTGTATTTATGGAAACTTTCATTATTTTGATGAATAGTGAAACCACTAAGTGATAGTTAAAAAAAATTAATTTTTCATAAAACATAAATTTACCGCTTCTGTGAGTGGAATTTCAAAACTTCGAGAGACACGGTTCATGTTAGTAAGTAAAATTTGGTTCAATGAGATGAAAATAATTTTTGGTGAATAGTAACTTTTTACTTTTTTTCACCACAGTTAAAAGTAAATAAGGTAATTAAGGGTAAAAATGATATTATTATTACCCTAACGCAAGTCCTAATTTTATTGGATAAGTTTAATTCGACCAAAAACAACCTTAGGAATAAAATATGACCATTTAGGCCCACTTGGATTAGATTAGGACATTTATTATTAATTTATTTAAAGAAGCGTTAAAATAGTTAAAATCAAAGTTTAATAAGTAGATAATTTTCAATATAGGGTTATACATAAGATAAATTCGACTATAAATATTCATTAGAAAGATAAAAAGATTTCCTATATAAGGTTATTTTATTTTTAATTTTTAGACATTCAATAATTTAATTTATTTATGACACAACGATGATGCAGTAATTATCTTATTAATGAAATATTGACATAATTGATGTTATAAAAACCCAAATAAATGTAATTTGAGACTTTTTATGAATTACAATAACTTTCGTGGTTAATATAACATGTTAGTATTGATTTATGTAACTTTTTCGAACAAATAATTCTGTTATGATTTTCACAAAAATCAATTACTAAATAGTGTCAAAATTGACATAAAATAGATTTTAAAACAAATATTATATTATTAATTGTTATTTTATTCCTAAAAATATATGGTTCGGCCAAATGAATTATATAAGGTTATATATATTAATAATAAAAAACTTGGGGTTCGTTTGGCTTGTAATAGTAAATTTAATAACCTTATAGTGTAAGAACACAAAAAGACACACTAAAAGTAAAATTATCTAACTTAAAGTTAAAACTAAATGATAAGTTTAAAATAGTAAACTAAACTTGTCCAAATTGTTTTGTATGAGAGGATTTAGACCCATCCCCACCTTAGCTTCGAAATAAATCAATTTGGAGCTATTTAAAACTGAATTTGGCTTTATAATAAAATAATATTTTTAGTTATTCCAAAGGTGCCCTTCTCCTCCCTTATAAAAGGGCACCTCCTCCCTCTCTTACTCACATCACTTTGAGACTTCAATCTCGGACAACCCCTGAAAACTTTTCTTCTCCACTTCCCTAGAAACATCCTAGAGGTCCTGGTCTTCTTCAATGACCAATTTTAGTGCCCTAAGAGGAGGACTCAAAGAGGCACTTCAAAGAAGAGGTAATGTCCGTTACCGATTCTATCAACTTTATTTCTTCTTCAACTTCTTCTTCTTGAGTTGTTTCATTATGAAGTAATAACATCAGTATCACTCATATACTGATATGTTATTATATGTATGAAACAACCCTATTTCACCATCTATCCATCCTACGAAAAACGAAATCACCGCGCGTGCGTACGTATGGAATACCGTCTCCACGCCGTGGTGTAATCTATTTTCCACCACCACCATACTTGGATGGGTATAATTATGTACATAATAACTATATATGATTATTGTAAAGTGATATTGATTCTAAAATAGTATACATACACTCCAATACAATTCCACGATCATGAGAACGATATCATCGCTCGTGCGTACGTACGGACTACCGTCTCCACGACGCGATGAGATTCATTCTCCATGTTAACCATTCATGAATGATTATAAAGTATATATAATAAGTAATCATGAAATATATGACATAATAATGATACTTGATTTATGTGTATATATATGTATGTCATCTACTTAATTCCACTCAACTCAATAAGGAAACGAAAACAACATTCATGCATACGTACGACCTACCGTCTCCATGAACGGTGTATTTCTTTCCATTTATTGATCTATTATATATATGTATATTATGAATATATATATTGTATATAAATCATGTTTTATATTCTGGAATTATGTAATCATGATCTAAGTAATCATATGAATAATTACAAGTCAAAACACGGACGACAAATGAAACAATTTTACCCAAAACGCTCTTTAACATTGAATTTACAAAAGAACGGGTAATATAAAGTCATAAGTGAACCATATATGATATCATAACAATGAGTATGATTCTGGAAAAAGTCAATGACATTATATAAATCATTATACAGGAGGTTCGGACACTTATGAAGCAAATTGGACCTAAGGTAAGGGAAAATATCACAATCTCATTTTTTATCTGAGATTGTTTATACTTTTCTATTTACTGGGGTGTATTTTATCATCCACATCCATGTTTCCTCAATATGTAATATTTATATCCTTCTACAATAGTTGATATCCAATTTTACCCTTCGGTAGGTTTTAGTAAAAGATATGAAAGGAATATTTTTTCGTTTTTCATACGAGGTACTTTTTGACTTTTCTAAAAAAAGTACGAGAAGAATGTTTTTTTAACTTATACGGCATGAATGGATTTTTAAAAAATTACTTCCAAGAATTTTCCTTTACAAGTTTTAAAGTTTATTTTTATTAAACTTCTTTTAGTTTAAAATTGTATGACATGTTAAGAAAGGAAAAATGTTTTTAATGTAGAAAGGATATTTTCATCAAGAATGGAGTTCAAGTATTTTATCAAAATTATTTTCCATATAAGATAATATAGGGTTTTTTTTCTATACCTATTATTACATTGATTTGATTATGTTGTGATGGAAATATTTTTATGAATTCATTTATCTTATATGAATTGTTTTATGATGTCATGATGTTTAAGATTCCCATTTTTATTACATGGGTTATGTTATGATGTATGGTTTATGATTTTGTGGCACACATAAGAATGGTATCATTATGAGATGGGTGGGACCTATATCTCCCTCAAATGCATTGGGTAAAGATTTATATCTCATGAGATAGACATGGCTGGAAGGGCAAGTTAAACCGGTTCAGTAATACAAGACTGGAACAAGGAGTGAACTCGATTCAGAAAGGGACTTTTTCCACTAAGATGGTCTTGTCATAAATGCTTTGGCTACTATTGAAATCATATCCTGTACTTAATGGTTGCCACAATTACATGTTTTATTCCCATGCTATTTTATCATTCATAATGTTTCATTATGATCTATGACTTGCGTACTTTCATGTTTTATGTCATTGCTCAAGATTTTGATGTTTAAACATTATGTTCATGTTTTTAGGTTCAAATGTATATGGTATGTTTTATTTTATCCATGCTTACCCTTACTGAGCATTTAATCTCACCCTTTTTATGTTTTCTTTTCCCCAGGATATAAAGAAGGGTTTTAGGTAAGAAAAATAAGGGGAAGATCTTTATGGGAGATGTTGAAGATCATTCACCATGATTAGAAGATTACGTTCCAAGTTTCCAAATACACTAAACTATTACGGTCCTTGTGTGTCTGTTTTTGTTATGTATTAAGTTTTCCTCTAAAGTAATGTCATGTCCATGTACGTCAAGCTTTGGGTCTCTACAGTTTGTATCAGAGGAATGGTTTAGTTAAACTTTGGAAACTAGGATGCGAGAACTTTAGTGAGATCCTTAGAGATATTTCTAAGGTTTGTCTAGGGATGTCCCTAAGGTTAAGTATAATTATAGGTTAGAGTACTAGAATTACGGTAACCCAAGATGTTAGATATTTAAGGTACTCCCCCTTTATTATATTGTTTTCCCTAGCGTGATTTTTTCCTCTCACACTATTCTTTTTGTGTTTTAGACGATGACTGGAACCCGAAGGAACCGTGTTGATCAATGTAATGGATGATGCAATGATTTTCCTCCTGAACAAACCAACGATATGGGAGATGGAGTGAAAAATATTATTGATATACTTACACAAGCTATGAATCATTCTGGACTTCCAAATGAGCAGAGAAGGGCACAATATTCTATTTATTCTTTCATGAGGCATCGCCCACCTTCGTTCAATGGGTCTTCTGATCCACTTGTTGCTGAACAATGGATCAGTACCACTGAAAATATATTTTCAGTTCTTCAATGTTCTGAACATGATAAATTCATCTTAGAAGTATATCGTTTTGAAGGTGATGCTGATCAATGGTGGAATCTTATCAAGAATATGAAGCCAAGAGATGAAATTGAGTCCATGTAATGGGATGAGTTCAAGAACTTATTTTTCAATAAGTACTTCCCTCGTATTCTTTGAACAAAGTTGGAGAAGGAGTTTCTTGAACTAAAGCAAAAGGATGATGAATCTGTTGGTATATACGAAGCAAATTTTACAAGGCTTGCAAGGTATACATCTGGATTTATCATCCAACTTGAAAGTAAAGTTGATCGATTCATCAGTGGCTTAAAACCAAATCTTCAAAGGAAATTAGCTATAAGAGACTTCAGTAGCTATGAAGAAATTGTGCATTGTGCTATCAAGGTATAAATGGAAGTTTTTTTTACTTATCTATCTCATAGTTTTGATAAGAAACGAAAGATGGAGTTCAAGGAGAAATCTCAGAATAATGGTGAATAGAAGATGAATGTTTCCTTATGCTCAAAGTGTGGAAAGAAGCATGGTAGAGATTGTCTTAAAGGGACTAGAAAATGATTTAAGTGTGGAAAAGAAGGTCATCGAGCAGCTGAGTGTCGATGTAATGGAAAAAGGGTTTCTAATTATGTGAATAAAGAAAATACTGCCGAGAATGCACCACCAACACTTCAATGTTTCAAGTGCAAGGAAATGGGGAATTATGCTAATTAATGCCCTAATCCAAGGGTTAGTGATGATCAACATGAGAAACCACTTATGAAAAAGGACAAAGGGAAGTCACATGTGATCACCATTGGCGATGTTGAATATGAAAACGATGTGGTGGAATTATTAAGTGTTTATGTAATGGGATTCCAAAATAATGTTTTATATAGTATCATGGAATATTGGAATATTTATGTACTGTTCTATTGTGGTTTTCAATAATTTTATGGTACCGGTAACCATGGAAAGTGATTGAGATATTTTTGGAAATAAAATGATATGCTCATAATGAAGGGAAAACGAGAAAATGAAATGTTTGACAGTATTCATGAGCTCGTTATTTATATAAGGACTAAGTGATATCATGGTTTGAGTATAAAGAATTTTGAGGATTTTGGTTTGTGGAAAGTGTTAACTTTTAACTGCATTCATTTTTTAACTAAAGTTTAATGGGTATTCATTCTTCAAGAGAATACATGATTAAGGTATTCACATGTTTGTAATTTGACCAACAAGATATATCTTATGATATATGGGGGATAAATGATGGAATTCACGTGATTGTTATGTGACATTTCAAGTAATCATTTTCTTTATACTATGAGCTTGGACCGAAGTATTTTAGATAAGCCTAAAGATTTGAATGGATTATGATGGACATAAGTTAGTATTGTTTAAGGATAGAAATTTTTTCGATATTATTGATGGGATGTTATAGTAATATAGCTTTAAAAAAAGGACAACCTACAGGATGGGCGATAGCCCATCGCGTCGGACAAGGCTGTGGGAATCGAACCCACAACCGAAGTGCGACTGGCCTTTATCACCTACCACTGGCCTACAGGAAGTCCCTGTTTAGTATAAACTAGTTTTATTATATTAAGCATTATGATATATGAAGTATAAGTCCATTTTAGGAACCATATATGATTAATCTCACTATAGATGGACTTATGTAAGTTTTGATAACTTTTCTAACCTTTTGATTGAGACAGATGGAATGACCCATCATTCCATCACATGATCTGCTAACACATCACAAATAGCAAATTCAACTTCATTTATTTATGAGATGAAGTGGAAATTTTCCAATGAACGACCAACGGAGAGACTATACCAAAATCATGAAAGTATTTCTTGTAATTCCAATTTCATCAACTTTAGGGAAATGATCTTGAAAACCAAAAATGTTGTCCTAGTGCTCTTATATCTAATGAATCAGATGGTACCTTATATCGTCACAAAGTTATGGCTTTGTGATTTCTGGCTTTTCCATATCCATGTTCTCTACCACACTCTATCAGAACATGATGGTTAGATTTATCTTCCATATCCATATTTTCACCTACGTGGAAACCCAGTGATTAGTTTATTTGGGTAACCATTACATTTCATACTTTTGTTTTTAAAGATTGGTTTTGGTATTCCTTTTTACGATGTGGGTTTCTATTAAAGAAACTTTCGAGTAGTTAACCATTTATAACCCAGACAAATTTTGAGGGCGAAATTCATTTTAAGGGGGGTAGAATGTAACACCCCGAGATTTTATGAAAAATATTCATTTAATTTCATTAATGTCTTGTGTTGTACGCTACACCAAAAGGATCTTGCACAACATGCATTCTTGACTTGCCTTGCATTACACGCAATCACGACCTTCCTCGATAGCGTGTGTAGTACGCAATAACGTGTTTCACTAAACAATAACATGCTATTAAAATATTATTGAAACTAGCCATTATGAATAGTAATAACCAATTTTTGAAATTTTTTAGATTTTATTTTTCAAAATGGACTTCATTTTTGGATTCGGAATATCGAAATTAGCTTAGGGTTAAATTTTGGTACTTTTAGGATAACTTTCATTTTTTGATGAATAGTGAAAATTACTATATTGTAATTAAAAACAACCTTTTTAATCGAAATAATTAATAGTGATAAATTATTAATTTGAGTGGTTTTAATGTATATTTAAAATATATTTTTACAATTTAATACAATGTTGGTCATTGGATGTAATTTCATATTTAAACCAGATATAAACAAGTGTCAATCTTTTGATAGTTATTTTCTCGTAAGAACACGCTATTTGTTTTGACGACGAGAATTAATTTTTAAATTAATTAATGCAACTGATATGTTTTGAATTTGGTAAAATAGACATCATTTTTGAGTTCATAATATCAAATATACAATAGGCCTAATTTTTGGTATTTTTCTGGAAACTTTCATTTTTTTTGATGAATAGTGAAACCACTAAGTGATAGTAAAAAAAAATTTTCATAAAACTTAATTTTACCGCTTCTGTGAGTGGAATTTCAAAAATCCGAGAGACACGGTTGTTGTCAGTAAGTAAAATTTTGTTCAATGAGATGAAAATAATTTTTTTGGTGAATAGTAACTTTTTACTATTTTTTACCACGGTTAAAAGTAAATAGGGTAATTAAGGGTAAAAATGATATTATTATTACCCTAACACATGTCCTGACTCGATTGGATAAGTGTAATTCGACCAAATACAACCTTAGGAATAAAATATGCCCATTTAGGCCCACTTGGATTAGATTAGGACATTTATTATTAATTTATTTAAAGAAGCGTTAAAATAGTTAAAATCAACGTTTAATAAGTAGATAACTTTCAATATAGGGTTATACATAAGATAAATTAGACTATAAATATTCATTAGAAAGATCAAAAGATTTCATATATAATGGTATTTTATTTTTAATTTTTAGACATTAAATAATTTAATTTATTTATGACACAACGATGATGCAGTAATTATCTTATTAATGAAATATTGACATAATTGATGTTATAAAAACCCAAATAAATGTAATTTGAGACTTTCTATGAATTCCAATAACTTGGTTAATATCACATGTTTTTATTGATTTATGTTACTTTTTTCGAACTAATCATTCTGTTATGATTTTCAAAAAAATCAATTACTAAATAGTGTCAAAATTGACATAAAATAGTTTTTAAAAAAAATATTATATTATTAAATGTTATTTTTTTCATAAAAATCTATGGTTCGGCCAAATGACTTAGATAAGGTTATATATATTAATAATAAAAATCTTGGGGTTCGTTTGGCTTGTTATAGTATGTTTATTAACCTTATAGTGTAAGAACACAAAAAGACACGGTAAAAGTAAAACTATCTAACTTAAAGTTAAAACTAAATGATAAGGTTAAAATAGTAAACTAATCTTGTCCAAATTCTATTGGATGAGAGGATTTCGACCCATCCCCACCTTATCTTCGAAATAAATCAATTTGGAGCTATTTAAAACAGAATTTGGCATTATAATAAAATAATATTTTTAGTTATTCCAAAGGTGCCCCTCTCCTCCCTTATAAAAGGGCACCTCCTCCCTCTCTTCCTCACACCACTTTGAACCTTCAAGCTCGTCCAAAACCTGAAAAATTTTCTTCTCCACTTCTCTATAAACAGCCTAGAGGTCCTGGTCTTCTTCAAAGGCCAATTTTAGTGCCCTAAGTGGAGGACTCAAAGAGGCGCTTCAAAGAAGAGGTAATGTCCGTTACCGATTCTTTCAACTTTATTTCTTCTTCCACTTCTTCTTCTTTAGTTGTTTCATTATGAAGTAATAACATTAGTATCACTAATATACTTATATGTTATCATAAGTATGAAACAACCCTATTTCACCATCTATCCATCCTACGAAAAACGAAATCACCGCGCGTGCGTACGTACGAAATACCGTCTCCACGTCGTGGTGTAATCTATTTTCCACCACCACCTTACATGGATGGGTATAATGGTGTACATAATAACTATATATGATTATTGTAAAGTGATATTGATTCTGAAATAGTATACATACACTCCAATTCAATTCCACGATCATGAGAACGATATCAGCGCTCGTGCGTACGTACGGACTACCGTCTCCACGACGCGATGAGATTCATTCTCCACTTTAACCATTCATGAATGATTATAATGTATATATAATAAGTAATCATGAAATTTATGACAAAATAATGATACTGGATTTATGTGTATATATATGTATGTCATCTACTTAATTCCATTCACCTCAATAAGGAAACGAAAACAGCATTAATGCGTACGTACGACCTACCATCTCCATGAACGGTGTATTTCTTTCCATTTACTGATCTATTATATATAAATATTCTGAATATATATATTATATATAAATCATGTTTTATATTCTGGAATTATGTAATCATGATCTAAGTAATCATATGAATAATTACGAGTCAAAACACGGACGACAAATCAAACAATTTTACCCAAAACGCTCTTTAACATGGAATTTACAAAAGAACGGGTAATATAAAGTCATAAGTGAACCATATATGATATCATAACAATGATTATGATTCTGGAATAAGTAAATGAAATTATTTAAATCATTATACAGGAGGTTCAGACACTTAAAAAGCAAATCCGACCTAAGGTAAGGGAAAATATCACAATCTCATTTTTTATCCGAGAGTGTTTATACTTTGGTATTTCCTGGGGTGTATTTTATCATCCACATCCATGTTTCCTCAATATGTAATATTTATATCCTTCTACAATAGTTGATATCCAATTTTACCCTTCGGTGATTTTTTAGTAAAAGATATGAAAGGAATCTTTTGTCATTTTTCGTACGAGGTACTTTTTGACTTTTCTGACAAAAGTACGAGAAGAATGTTTTTTTAACTTATACGATATGAATAGATTTTTAAAACATTATTTCCAAGAATTTTCCTTTACGAGTTTTCATGTTTATTTTTATTCAACTTCTTTTAGTTTAAAATTGTATGACATGTTATGAAAGGAAAAATGTTTTTGAAGTAGAAAGGATATTTTCCTCAAGAATGGAGTTTAAGTCTTTTATCAAAATTATTTTCCATCTAAGATAATATAGGGTTATATTTCTATCCCTATTATTACATTGATTTGATTATGTTGTGATGGAAATATTTTTATGAATTCCGTTATCTTATATGAATTGTTTTATGATGTCATGATGTTTATGATTCCCATTTTTATTACATGGGTTATGCTATGATGTATGGTTTATGATTTTGTGGAACACATAAGAATGGTATCATTATGATATGGGTGTTACCTATATCTCCCTCCAATGCATTGGGTAAAGATTTATATCTCATGATATAGACATGGATGGAACGGTAAGTTAAACCGGTTCAGTAATACAGGACTGGAACGAGGAGTGAACTCGATTCAGAAAGGGACTTTTTCCACTAAGATGGTCTTGGCAGAAATGCCTTGGCTACTATGAAAATCATATCATGTACTTAATGGTTGCCACAATTACATGTTTTATTCCCAAGATATTTTATCATTCTTAATGTTTCATTATGATTTATTCCTTGCATACATTCATGTTTTATGTCATTTCTCAATATTTTTATGTTTAAACATTATGTTCATGTTTTTAAGTTCAAATGTATATGGTATGTTTTATTTTATCCATGCTTACCCTTACTAAGCATTTAAGATCACCCTTTTTATGTTTTCTTTTCCCCAGGATATAAAGAAATGTTTTAGGTAAGAAAAAAAGGGAAGATCTTTATGGGTGATGTTAAAGATCTTTCACCACGATTAGAAGATTACATTCCATGTTTCCAAAGACACTAAACTATTACAGTCCTTTTGTGTCTGTTTTTGTTATGTATTAGGTTTTCCGCTAAAGTAATGAAATTTCCATGTACGTCAAGCTTTGTGTCTCTACAAAGATGATATAAAGGGACCTAATGTGAATGAGGTGAGACCTGATTATCATTAGTAAAACTTGTGGGGTGTGCAGATAGACCAAAGAATATATATCTATGTTTATATATAGATCCCTTAATAATGGGAATCAAGACACATGTATTTCTTATAAGGGGTACCAATATCATAGACCCGTAGGTAAGAAATTATATATTAATGGTACCTACATATATCTGGTTCATATGTAGGAAACAAAATATTTCAATTGATATAAATAATGCACGGTCTGAACATAGAGGATTTGGACAACATGACATATCCCATTGGAGTATAAATCAATCCACACAATGTTCTAGAATGAAAAATTATACATTGATCATCATCATGTGTCAAACAACAGAATTTGGATTTACATTATCACCATGCCAACATGCATGATTAGATTGGATGGGAAAAATTGAGAATTTAGTTTAAATGATGAATTATTTCTTAATTAAATTTGAAAGGGGGACTAGAAAAGTCGAAACAGTCATCATTATGTATCATAACGGTGTAGGTGTCAAGACACGCATGGTTCTTGATAAATGGGTCACCCCATAGATCTAAATTATATACATGGATAGGGATGGATCCCATTTTGATAGAGAGTTTAAATGATTATAGGGATCCATTGTGTCGTCTTGGACCAATGTATTTTATCTGTATTTAGATAAATGATGAAAAAAATTCATTCATTAATTTGGTGCGAACCATTATCAGGATTTTCATCCAATAAATTATTATATATGGATCTCCTAGAATATTTTTTCAATATTATTGTAAGTATTTTAAAATGACCACCTATCTGGACTCTATTTTTCTATATGTGAATATTACCTAAGCTATTTTCTGAATGATCTTAATCATGATGGTCTCTATAATAAACTAAATCTAGAAGGGAACTCATTTACACCCTCATATCTCTTGTTCACTAATGACATCGTCTTATTTGGTAAAGATGAAAAAATAATAGCATCTTACATTAAATTCTTTTTTTAATTTCAAGTGGAGTTTCTAATCCAGATAATTGGCTTGAAAAAATCATTTTTGGTATTTTACGATGGCGTCCCTATCAACTAAAAAAATAGTATGCTCATAGAACATTAAGTTTGGAGATGATGTTTTCCCTTCGCCTATATTGGTGTTCCTCTCTTCTATGGTAAATTCAAAAGGTACTAATATTTAGAGAACATTTTTTAGTGAAAATTTTCATAGATGGAATCTAAGAATGGGAAAATATGTCTCTAACTAGGATAATCTATCTTGTCAACTCTATGGTGTCCTTAATGATGGTTTATGCCTTCCCAATGTACATGTGGCCTATGATTCAGATTAGCGTGCTTTAAATAAGGATTAGAAACATTGTATGGAATGGTTCCATTTGCAGAAGGAAGTATGAAACTACAACCTAGAAAGAATGAATCAAGCTAATTGATATGATAGGCTTGGGGATAAAGGATGTCAATATTTTTAAAGGGACTCTTCTCAACAAAATATCATTGAATATTATTATTAAAAATGATTTCTCCATGGAATTCCTTTCCAACATGTTTTTCGACAAATTAAATAATGGGTACTCATTTTACATTCCCTAATTTATTTGGATAGCTATTAAATATTTATATCATGATATCAGGTAATGTTTGAAATAGATTTGTTTGAAAATAATTATATATGAACTATTGGTGTATACGATGGAAATAGTATCAAATTATTTTTCATTTTACTATTAAATGGGACATAAAGGATGTCTCACATTGTAATATCTAGTGCAAAAAAATATCCCATAATTCTACATCTCATTAGAATGTATTTCAAGAATTATGATCACGTTGGTAGGGAATCTCTCATCTGGTTCCCATTAATACCTCGATACCTCACTATTCTGGAATCCTATAAGAGCATGTGTGACTATATGACAATAATAACATAATAGGATGATTATTTTAAAAATCCATTCATTCCACCGTCTTTAATGATGCTGTTAAGTGATATATGGAAGGGAAGGATGCCACATTAGAGCATGATTCAAGAAACATGGATTAATATGGATTGTTTCTACTACGTGGGTCTTAGCTTAGATGGAAATATAAATAATATATTTGTTTCTTTTTTATTTCACATGAAGGTTATGGGAGTTCCTTCCAATTATATATGGTATAAGGATGTTTCATAACAATTATGATGAGTTGACATCATCCATTAATCGAACAGGTTGTAGTGATTAGGTCCTGCTAGTTATGTTCAATAAAATAGTGGTCGTTGTTTCTTACACCTGTAAGGAATGAAATAATATTTTCTTCCAAAACCAATCTCTATCCATGAAATACATTATTAAGTAAGTACATAGGGAGTTCATCACTTCTACAATGATTCAAACAGGGACAATGAATAATGAATTTTCAGAACGTTTTATTAAACATTTGTTATTCCTGGAAGTTGTTATGAAAATGCGGATAGTGAAGTCCATTTTATGGAACCCTCTAATCCCATGTTATATTGATGTTATTGTGGATGAGGGGGATTTGGGTTCTCCTAGACCCTCAGGATGTTGTGGTTTCTTCCACACCTATCTAGATATCGTTAATGTATTCCTCCACAATTTCAAAGGTAATGGACGTCTGATTGATGTATAATTGTGGGTGATGGACAATGAAATAGAATATAAATTTCATCATAGATGGAGATTTATTTAGATGGAATCTGATTCATTATTAGCCATGATAATTTGGAAATCCATCTCCACGATTTTCCAATGGATAATTCCTCATGTGTAGATCGATTTCTTTTGGCATATTGACCATAGTTTTCTAAATGTGACACAAATCTATTAGGAATCCAATCTGGTTTCTGACGCTCTATCAAATATGAAAAGTATGGAGGCTAGAATGATGTGATTCTTTGTGACCCATGTCCTTTCCTTTTTTTGATGTGGATTCCTGCGCTGGATTTCATACTCTTATGTATAACCCCCGCCCCCGAATGATGTCATGTTATCTACATTTTTATCAAATTTTATTTGAACAAGGACACCAGATTCCTATACATTTTTATTAAAAGTGAATATCTCACATGGATCAGTCTCTCATGTAATAAAAAATGTCTCACCATAATTCAACCCACATGATTTTTTGGGCCGTATACATAATTCTATTTTTCTCCTAGTCTAAAATCATGTGACTAAGACTGGATTCCCTCCCATTGAATATGTTTCGTCTACATATTTCTTATCAAAGTTATTTTCCAATACCTCTATGCTTAGTAGAGTAAGAGTCAGATTTGTAAATATGAGATAGATAATATATTTGTTGAATATAATGGGAGTTCATGCTGGGGGGACTTTTGATTGGGTATTTTCAACCTAGTATAAACAAAACCATCATATATAAATTTGGATCTAGTTCATGGAGGGTAGGTTTAGAATGATTAAAATTAATTTATACCCCTAGGATAGATGATCCATGTGTCACTGGGTATGTAGTGAGGACAGAAATCAAGCCATAGGTTGTTCTTATGTGAGAAATCCACTATATATCCATTAATCATATACTTGAAAAACATGGAATTTTCTTTAGTTCACAAAAAAATGGTGGAATGATACTTCCATATTTTTTAGAATATTAAATTCTTATGAAATTAACCTTTACTATATAACATTTAATGTAATTATAAATTGAGTAATGTGCCATTGATTTTATTGTTATATAATGTGAAACATAACCAATTATTTTAACTTATTATATTGAAGATAAATACCGTAATATATAACATGAGATGATAGGTAAATTTCATGCCCTTTATCATAAAATGATAAATTTGATGCTATAAATTTTATTATCATGTGATAAGGATGAGTGTATTAATTTTACTATGATATGAAAAGGATGAAATGGAACACAATTAATATTATTTTTTCCACTACTAGGGTGTTCGTGAATGGAGTGATCAGTGCATGAGTCAGCATTTCACTATCTTAGGCTACACATGGAAGGTTCATCTTAACCTTTTTCCAATAAAAAATATATGTGGAATCCATGAAATCCAATGGCCACATGAACAATTGTTGACCTCAAACATCACCACATACCTCAAAAAAGAAGGGATCAATCAACACATAGTTTTTAAGAATCTATACAGAGATCATGCTCATATGTAGGGTAAAATGGAACTTCTCTAGGTGTAGGTTGATGAGAAAAGTATCATATATATAAGTCTCTTATGTAGATCTAATTTGCACATAGGAGGGGGTCATTACCAAATTTTGGGAACACACACCCAAATGGATCAAGAACATAATGTGTTTCCTAGGTATCAGAATAGATTTAAAAGTAGTGAAATTATAGTTGGGCCCGAGGTATAGAGACTGAGAAAAACTACATATCTTGTAGAAGTGGGAATAAATCCAAAACAATTATTATAATATTCATGGAATTATTCCAATGCCAATGGTTGTATATCCTCATAAATGAGAATGATACTCATACCGTTTAATGTTATGGGGTGGATTATTGGGTTAATGCTATGAAATTTATAACATTTTACCTCATATTATAAATTTCATTTCAACATATTATGTCAAAGATGATGGCCAAATAGTTTATCATTATCATATGGGAATGTTTTCATGTAGTTTAATATTATATGACTAGGATTATGTCCCTCAATTTAAGGTAATTTGATATGACTACACATAGAGTTTATCATTATAAAACAAGAATGGTGTTCTATAGTTTTATATTTTGTGACTTGGATTGTGTGAATAGATATGAAGGCATTGAAAAGAATTTGTTAATAAACCATTAACATGTTGTATCTATGAAGTGATCCCCATATATTGTTCCCAATAAGTAAGATTAATTATAGTATACCTTATTTATAATATAATAACCCTCCCACTATGGTTCATGATTCATGGTATTCTTCTTTTGAATAATCAGAGCTCTATCAACATGTATCATATATCCCAAAATGAATGATATCCCATAAATCATTCCTTGTTTTTTATATCCATTACATCATATACTTATCCACCATCTTCTATAGAAAATTTAACCTGGAATTTTTATAGACCTATATCTACCCATTTGCAGAATCATAGTACCAAAAAATGTGGTGTCGCTATATATTATATTCCATATATAGTTTTTTCAACTCAAAAATACAAAAATTGTTTCCATTTTCCATCATTATTATATGAGGGACCAAAATTGTGTAATGATATTATCCTTCATGAAGTTGATAATAGACTTCATGGCGACTTCCTTGAAGAGTTTTTCCTCAATAAAATTTCAAAAGAGTATGTGGCCATATGTATGTACATAAACATCCAGGATATTCATTGGGGATAAGTTATAATGACATTTTCCTCCATGGTAGTGAACCACAGTTAATAATTAGTGGTATGCAGTGAATGTAGAGGCTAATGTATGATGTTAGCATATATATGGATTGTGTGATAATTTTTTATAAACTCTATGTAGTCTTTAATAATTTTAAACCATAAATTACTAAAGTATTATAATCTTGTGATATATTTGGGATCCTATATAGAGGGTCTCTCAAGACCTAGAATAGACCACATGCATTACATTGAGGATATCCTTCACTTATGAGAATCTATTAACTCTATCAAATACTCATTTGGAGGGGACCTGTGGGGAGTCGAGATCACACTGGACAGTGAATTTTACCACCTGATGATGAATGTTCTCCCTATTAAGACACTATAATGGAAGAAAATGGATGCATAGGAAGTATAGAATTGATGAAATCTTTTCATTAGTGGTGAAAGTTGACAAATATATGGGCTTATCTAGATTAGCGGAAGTATTTATTTCATTGATCACTTTCATGCCATCAGAAAATATAGTTGAATCCATTGTGTGATTTACATTTCATATAATTATTTTATCCTAGTCTTGGTCTTCTAGTGTTGTGGCTACAGTAGCTTTAGAATATACATATCTATTTTTAGAATATAATACATGAGTGAGATATGGATCAAAGAGGAATTATTCCATTATATATTGAGCAAAATCACATAGATATATTAATTATTCCTTCTTGATGGAATATTCACAATTGGGTTGTTTGATCACAAGTACAATATTGCCTTTAATGTTGTGTTAATCCTCTCGTATATATAAGTGTATCTCAAAACTAGTTATGAGGTAATGATATTCCACCTCATTGTCGATGAATCCTTCCCACAAAAGGAAGGAATAGGTCTTGAGTACCTTATCAAAGGAACAAAAAAATTAATAATGCAATGTAGTTAAATTTTTATCATTCCATTATCATACCTGTTATACTTTTAGAAGAAGTGTATCTGTACAATTCCCATGCCTGGGATCAAATTTGTATGAATAAGAATTCCATATCAGGGATATCTACAAGTAATATCCCTCTCTCAGGTTGCAATTGTTCCATAAAAAAGCATCAAATCATTTCCCCTAGAATAAATTTTATGTCAAGATTTACATATAATATTATTATCGTATTTAATCTAATTATAAAAAATATTTAGATAGAATTGGGATAATAGGGATATATTTGAGTAAGATAACAGTAGATACTTATTTAATTTCATTATGATATATATATAGTGAATCCTCTTTTTTGCTACAAATTCCAAATTCAAATAGTTC
The DNA here is from genome assembly GCA_963277665.1 of Viscum album. NCBI lineage: Eukaryota > Viridiplantae > Streptophyta > Magnoliopsida > Santalales > Viscaceae > Viscum > Viscum album. Next base: position 1,616,287,448 of record OY728151.1, read on the forward strand.
TTTTTATTATTAGAATAACAAGTCGTCATATGAAACATGGTGTGAATGAGACAACACATACTATATTCCTTTATCATCATTGTTCATCTAGGCTAAGGGCACAATGAGTGTAAACTATAGAGTTTCCACTTATAAGAATATTATAATTCCATAAAATAGTTTCATCAAGACTGTAAGGTTGAGTTGGTAATACTAGAGGTTTTTGAATACGTTTTGGCAGTCCTCATCCAACATGAGGGCAATTCATTTCTTCATTAGTATGGTGAAGGGAAAGTATTAACAATATGGTTTGTTATTAAGTTGGTGATGTAGGAAATATTCTCGTAGAGTTATCTTAATTAATTATGTTTACATAGTGTAGAAATGTGTTAACATTCATTATACCTTATGGTGTCACCATCGATCCCTTGATAGTGTACTGAAAAGATGAGAAATTTCTTTGATGTAACCCCAAAGGTACATGTCATGGGAATAATTTTTTAGGTGGTGTTTATAGATCATTATTAAAATATTTTGAAGGAAAAATTTGGATATAAAAGTTTTATAAATTTTCATTGATTCCATCCATATATTTTTCCTTGGCTCTTCCCAAGATTTATTTACAAATGTCATGCATAGTGTGTTAATATGTATCACTAATTTTATTTAAGATAAGTGGAATTAATTTGTTACAATATGACCCATATAATTCCCAAAAATATGTTCATTAAACCCCATAAAAGGCCACAAAAAATATATTAAATCCAAAATACCCATCCACGAAGGATAGGGATTCAAATATGGTTGTTCTATCAATCAATAATTCTATAATTGGGACTAAGAAGTTATCATTTAGGAACATCCTATTGAGGTCTCAGAGGATAATATAGATTTAGCTATAACTATTCATCTTCTTGATAGAAATTATTTTCACTAACTAATTAATATATTTATATTCTAATATAAATTTGGATTTGATGTGTTTTTCAAAAATGGATATAGATTTGGATGAATGAGTAATATTCATTCTTCTCAGTTTCTAATTTTACAAATAGAGATCACTGGTAAATTCTAGATACTGGGTATCCACCTTAGGATTAAATCCTATAATTCCATTTTAGTTCCATGAAAATAAATACTAACACAGTTTGAGGAAGAAAATACATTCAAAAAACTTCTCTAGGGTCATGACTTCAACGGCTAGCATGGGTTTTGGATCATCCTTTTTACTAAGATTCACCTGCTTGAGATAATCTATAATTGTAGAAACACCATTCTAAAATTATAGAGGGGTGACTATAAGGCCATCCTCCAAATATTACACTACCAAAATACATTCATGGATGGACGATAAAGAGATAATTTTAGGAATGGATGACAATGTGATATAATTTCTCTCTTATAAGCATTAATAGATGGTTTTTCTGCATCCTGAGTGTGGTGGTGAAGTTTAAACACTATAATGGGAATTTGGGACAACCAATTATTTTTTCCTATAATCCATAAAAACATAATAGGTACTTCCCTCCAAGATTTCATAACATTTCTAGAGGAAATATCCATCGTATACCAGAATTGAAGTTGTATCCATTAATTTGGACAACGATGTGAGGATCTCCATGGGTGTCATAGATGAAGAGCGAGAAATGTTGATAAGAATATCCTCATCTATAGTGTTTTTCAGGAATAAACCATTATTGCTTTCATTCATTCACACATTATCTGAGACTACATTGATAGTTAAATAGGGGGAAATAATTCGGGTGTCTCTCTAGGGATTGGATTGTTCCATCAATAAGTTTGATGGGGAATACATAATCCACTGTATATATAAGGTAGGGGATTTATAGGGTAGTTCCCAAATCCTCCAGGTCCACAATCTGAATACTTATTCCCATAATTGGTTATTTTAGTAATCTCTTGCCAAATACATATTGGACATGATATGATTAAATGTATTTATTGTGGTAATTGTGAGCATATATAACTCTATGTTTTCCATCAATAGTGTATTTTGAGCACTGAATCTATGATCACACCACAGTTTTTTGTTTAGGAAGCCATGGGCATCCCAGTGAGATGTTAAATGTTGTGTCCTACAAGGTTACCTTGAACTCAAAGATAGACATTATATCATGAAATTAGTTTGGGATTTTGATTCAATTGAGGGGATTTTATCACTTTTCTCATACCCTAGTATGGTTTAATTCAAGAGAGGTATATTTTCAAGGCCATTTCTATGGGGTCAGAGATTAAAAACCAGGGTGATACAAACCGTAGAGATGTAATCAACAAAATCTTGATGAATATCATTATTATAAAGCATTCCAAAGGATAAAAGGTTTCCTATCATAATCCTACTTCATGAATGAGATAATGTAATGGAATTTTACAGGTGTAGTCTTTTCATTGTACACCTTGGTCGCAACTACCTGGACCTCATACTACAAGTGGTTGTAATGTTCTTTGAAATGTTATTCATGGAGTTATTTATAAAAGTGAAGTGCATCTTAGTTCGGAATTTTGGCTGGGATATAAAACCAATACGTTAAAAAACGTACATTTCACCACGTTATGATTCTACGAAACATGTGGTTATTCCTTGGCCTGATGATTTTTTTTTTCAAAAACATGGTGATGATGAATGTAGTGATTAGTCCTAAAAAGGTGGAATGTTTGTTATTGGAGAACTAAGTCATGAGGTAATTCCTATAGGCTTGGAATGGTAATTTACTGTATGCTAGTTTGAAGACCTAGAAATCCTGTGGAATTTTTTTTATATACATGGTAATTTTATGAGTCTACAAAACCTGAAGTTGCATGATTCCAAGGCCCGGTGTGCCCGGAATCAATTTCTGAAGTTTTGTTCGGGTACGTTCAGTAAACGTACGAGCGAGATTTTATAACTTCTGAACTGGTGCTTGGAACTGAAATCTAAGGGCACTTTTGAACTCGCAGCATCGGTATTCGCTTATGACGACTTTCACCTCAACGGTAGATGGTCGGGAATGAAAGTTAGTTTTTTGTTTTTTATGATTTAATTAAATAAAAATAAATTTGTAGCTTAATTTTTATTTTTAGTTGGTTGAAACCTTCAAGAGGAGGTTGGAGGTAGGGGCCACCACACCATAACCTCCCAAGAAAGGTTATAGTGGTGGGGCCCATCCTGAGGACAAAAATCCCTCTTCGTGTGGTGTTAATGTGTTGGGGACCACCCAGGACCACTTAAACAATCAAACTCCCCATTAAGTAGGGAGAAACCTCTTGAGCTCCCCGCTTAATTGTGCCACTATCCTCCATATTGATTAAGTGGGGCTAGCCAAATTAATTATTAATTTGAATCTTTTTAAAATGTTTTCCAACAACTAAATAATAAGATAAATATATTATTGTGTTGAGGGACTGATTTTCTATTTGGTGGAGCTTAGGAAGAGGGGATAATTTGGGAGAAACATGTTCTCTCAAACGAAGAATGCACCTCCCAACGAAGTACTTCTTCTACCAGCAACGAAAAACTTCTCCTTTGATCTCCAACTGCAACAAGGGAGGAAGTGTCGTCCTTGTAGAACGCTGACGACGTTGTCCACGACTTCTTTATCTTCTTTCCCGACGTCAATGAATCTGAGGTAGGGGTTCACGATTTCTAATTTTTGTGTGCTCTTCATTTTCCATCGTGGATTAGAATTCAAAGCCGCTTGATATCACCCTAATGTGGAGGGTGTAGGCCAAACAAACACAGCCCGACCCATCCTCATTTTTGTGGATTTTGGAACTAATCGTTGCATGAGACCGGATTGTGCGACTCTCGATAACGATGACTATGGATCGAAGGCAACGACCCAAGGAGAGCGCTACTTCTTCCAAAATGTGAATCGGTCCACCTGAGCTCGTCTGGTGCCCCATGGAAAGAAAAATGATGGATTGAACCGATGTGAATCAACATTTGGCAGTGGCGGCACAACCGCGCCGCTAGAGGTGAAGTCGCAGCTCTTTCCTACAGTGGTGCAGTAGCGGACGGCGCAAGGTTGGACAGAAATGAAGTAGGTGGATCAAGTCGTCAGGTCTACCAGGAAGGTGCGACACAACTGGCGCCGCGCGGTGGTTCGAGGGAGGGCCGCACCCTCAGGCCGCTGCGGTGCAGCAGCGGCCGGCTCGTGCCCGGAAAATAAGAGGTCTAGCGGCCCAAGCCGCCAGGTCGACGGAAGAGGCACGACAAAACCGGCGTTGTGCGAGGAGTCGGCTGGCCGCTCGGCCAGTTGGAAATAGCAGGACCCCGCTGGGTCCGTCATGACACACCAGTGCTAGGCTAGCACTCGTTCAACCTACACGAATGGCTTAGTCGTTCAGGAACAATGGGGCACGACCTCCCACTTGAACGCGGCCCCCGTGGGCAGCCAGGCCAGACCCGGTGTGGGCCGGACCCAGCGTGGGCCTGACCCAGTGCAGGTCTTTCCGCCAGCGTGGGACGGGCCGCCCCCACGGGTCGGGTTGGACCCATAGATTGGATCAGACTCATAGACCAGGTCAGACCCCATTCTGAACTCGGGTCTGGCCAGATCGGTCTGACTAGGTCGGACCAGACCCAGACCCGATTGACCTAATTTCACCTTTTCGCCCATAACATTGGCTACGAGTGTCCGATTGATGAACCGTCTGTGAATATGGAAATTTGGGAGAAAAGAGGTTCTTTTGGTATACCCTACATGATGTTTTCATATAGTTGAGGTATGGACAGGTTGGATTAAACGTAAATCCAATCGGGCCCTCAGAACGAAAATGCTAATAACTCACAGACTAGGCGTCTGATGGACGCGCTGTCTGTTTAGTTGAGACCCTTATGATGATATAGACCTTTGAGATACATCTTAGTGGGACTTGGTGGCAGTTGTTATGTTGAAACTTGTCTTGAGGAGCAGACCCTCCCGTAATCAAGTGTGTTTTTGGAAACCATGTGGCTGACTATGCACTGATGACTATTCCTAGATCATGTGTCAGTCCGACAGTTCTGACTTCTATTCCTGGATCATGTGTTGGTCTGACAGAATAACTGGTCCAAGATCATGTGTTGGTCTGAAAGATCTGACGACTATTCCTAGATTATGTGTTGGTCGGACAGTTCTGACTTCTGTTCCTGGATCATGTGTTGGTCTGACAGAATATCTGGTCCGGGATCATGTGTTGGTCTGACAGCTCTGAGGATTCAGTGGCTATATCTTATCATCTCTGTCACCCTACATAAGTTTTATACATGTGAGAGTTGTGTCAAAAAATCATGTGTTTCCTCATTATTGAGATGGATTACTAGATAACTTAGGCATATGTATGGACAACTACCTATGTGGGTTATGTGCTGATTTCATAATCTGTGGATTATCCTGGTTGGATTTTGTGAGACCTTATGGGCCTCAGGGTCCCTACATATTATCTTTATACACACCCCTGCATGGACATTGCATGCACCTTGTTGTGTTTGTTGTAGATGATATATATCACTGATCGAGGCTGAGTGGATAGGACCGGATGGTACCCAGAGGTGGACCACACAGCATGACAGAACTATGAGGATAAAGACAGATGTTGAATGATGTGGAGCTCTTCTATACGTACCTTTTCTGTAGGACTTACCATTGGACGACATAACAACTATTTTCCCTTCTTCAGTTGTACTTGTATTTCAGTTTCCTTGTACTTTACAGTTGGTCTTGTGTTTCCAGCCACCTTTACTTTTCAGCACTCAATTTGTATACAGTTTTTACTTAGTGTTGGCCTCTAGTTTGTACTCTGATTTGGTGTGTTTATTGTTTTCTAAGGAAATTCCTTCCCAGTTTTAGGGATTTACACCTTTGGTGCTAGTCGCCAGCCCCTGGCCTATGGAAGGTGAGCGTGGGGTGGTCACAGCACGGGCCCCGGGGGACGGGTCGTGAAAAATTGGTATCAGAGGAGTTGGTTCTACTGTAGAACATCGGACTCTGATCATTATTTTCTAAGAAGCAATAGTGTTAGGGGTACTGAGTGAGGTTTTCAGTTTAAGTAGTCCAGTATTGGTGCAGTGACGGACGTATCCATACACCAGGACCCTGACTTCTAATTTCCAACTTAGTGCATGAAAACACTGATTGCGTGTATGTTTTTAATATTTTTCATTGTGATATCATGAGTCATCTCACTAGGTATAACTTATTGACCGTGCCGCACCTGTTTATTGTCAGGATGCCTCTATGTAGAAAACCAGCCAGGGTTTCGAGAGTTGTGTGTATAGATATCCCACGGAGCAATGAGGCCTCAGTGCAGGGCCCTATCACAGTGGAGGCTCTAGCGTTACCACTACCCGTTGGGCCACCGATGCCTCCATCCCCAGCTGCAGAGAGTGCACGACGCCTGAGCGCATTGCATGATTTCTAGTGCCAGAGGCCACTCTGGATTAGGGGTGAGATGGACCCGCAGGCAGCTGAGGATTGGCATGAGGCTATGGTGTGAGTCTTCATAATTGTAGGGACACCATCCGACCTTATGGTATTCCTTGTTGTGAGTCTCCTTCAGGCAGCAGTATGTAGAATGTGGATTATAAAGCTCCAGGTGCATGACTAGGAAACCCTACTCTGGGAAGACTTCGAGAGACTGTTTTGGGAGGAGTTTTTCCCAGCCACCCTACGTGCGGTGCAGATACAGGATATACTACATCTATAGTAGGGTAGCATGATGGTGGAACAATACTCATCGAGGTTCACCGACCTCTCACGTAACTCCACAGATATGGTGCAGGAGCCATTCTTCTGGTCCCAGACCATCGATCAGGGGCTCAGGCAAGAGATCACAACTTCGATGATCTCCCCCAGCATCCCGACGTAGGAAAAGGTGTTAGAGAGATCCCTCTATGTTGAGATTTTCCATACTGAGTAGTCACTAGCAGTGAGACCCATCACTAGTCGAGATGCAGTGGAATCTTCTATATCTAGCAGTAGATAGATGTCACAGAGGTCCAAGTGGACCAGACCATCAGGTGGACGACCTCAGGATACAGGTTCAGTTGTGTGGGGCACATGAGACATAGCAATTCATTCCAGGAGTGGTCAATGATACCATTATGGCGAGCAGGGTCACATGGCTCGTGACAGTCCAACAAGCTGTACTAATGATCGAAAGACTGTTGAGGGACCTCCCAGGCAGATGCAGAGGTTCGATCGAGGCAGACCGCAGGGAGTAGGCAGATGTGGCAGAGGGCTTGACCGTGCAGCTGTTGGTGTATGATGATTCGAGGTGTTACCGCCATCCCGACTAGGAGGTCCAACCCGACTGCAGCGAGTAGGTGGACAGGGGAGATCTCAGCTCCAGGAAGCTGAGGAATATGACCGTGCCACTCTGTAGATGATTTGAGGTACGATCTGTGTCTACTCCACCTTAGCTACAGTTCTTATAGACATAAGTACCAGTCAATATTTCATTCCCACTACCCTCGTTCGGAGCTCGGATATTCCGACGGAGCCGTTGGATCAATCCATACAGCTAGAGACTCCTACAGGAGAAGACTCGATGATTACGCACGGGTGCCGACAGTATGAGCTTACTCTAGGAGGCAAGAGCTTTGGCTTGGATCTTCTCATAGCAGTGTCGAGGCCTTACAACTTCATCTTGGGTATGGACTCGTTATCAACAGTCCATGCTCAGTTCAACCGTGTTATGAACAAAGTGTTGTGTGTCCACATTAATTGGACTTGGTTAACCTTCACCAGTGATAAAGGAGACTTTGCAGTGCAGGACAAACTTACTCGGAGGAGGGTGCAACCGATCACTCATTATTTGGCATGCATTACCCTCAGAGCAGTAGATGTAGAGAGTCTGAGCTATCCTATAGTGGTGGACCAGTATGAGGATGTTTTCCCGGACGATGTTCCAGAACTACCTCCTCACAGATAGGTTGACATCTACAATGACTATTACCCTGGGAAGACACTGATATCTACACTAGCCTATCAGATGGCACCCACTGATCTTTGTGAGCTGTAGGTATAGCTGGAGGACATGTAGGGGAAGGGATTCATTTGGCCCAATGTTTCTCCTATTTCATCCCCAATTCTGTTCGCCATGAAGGCGGATGGGAGCATGAGACTTTGTGTCGACTACCGTCACTTGAACCAGGTGACTGTTAAGAACAAGTACCAAATCCCGAGGATTGACGTCCTCTTTGATCTGCTGAAGGGAGTACGGTGGTTCAAGAAGATAGAACTCAGATCAGGCTATCACCAGCTCATATTTTGAGATGAGGATGTGCAGAAGATAGCCTTTAGATGTCGGCACATACATTATGAGTTTTTGGTTATGCCATTTGGTGTATCCAATGCTCTAGCATGATTCATGGGACTCATTATTAGGATCATTAAGAAATACCTCGATCACTTTGTTGTAGACTTCAATGATGACATTCTGATCCACTCGACATCTAAGGAGGATCATGCCTACCATTTCCAGGTAATATTGGACACACTCCGAGAGCACCATATTTATGGTAATCTCTCGAAGTTCCAGTTCTGGATATGGGAGGTTCACTTTTTAGGTCATGTCATCTCAGAGGATGAAGTTGTTGTGGATCCAGCGAAGATAGAAGCGATACATTCTTGGGAGCCACCCAGGAGTGTGATGGTGGTATGAAAATTCATGGGTTTGGCTGGTTACTGCCGAAGGTTCTTACAATACTTATCCAGAGTTGCAGCAAAACTATCAGCTTTTAGGAAGAAGGGGAAACCCTTCGTGCGGTCGGAGATATGCCAGTAGAGCTTTTAGGAGCTGAGGCATAGGCTGACTAGTGCCCCCATTGTGATACTTCCAGAGGAAGGCGTAGGGTACGTAGTTTACAATGACACATTAGGGACCATAATCGAGTGTGTCCTGATGTAGGAGAAATAAGTGATCAAGTATGGTTCTCGACAGCTGAGACAACATTAGAAAAACTACGCTACCCATGACCTGGAGTTAGCAGAAGTGGTCTTTTCCTTGGAGATGTAGTGACACAATCTTATGGGTGAACGTTTTACCGTGTACTCTGACCACAAGAGTTATAGTTATATCATCTCTCAAAAGGACCTTAACTTGAGATAGAAACATTGGCTTGAGTTCCTCTAAGACTAAGACTTTGAGATAGTCTATAATCCTGGGAAGGGGGACGTTGTTGTAGATCCACTCAGCAGGAGGTCGAGTATAAAGCTACTAGGAGAGGCGACGGAGTAGCTAGCTACTTTTAAGATATCTTTTGTTGATAGATACAGAGAAGCCTTCCTACAGTCTCTTATGGTCACTCCCCCACCCTTTTAGCGAGTCAGGGAAGCACAACATGGGGACGCTGACTACGAGACTGAACGTGCTCAGATATCCATAGGGCAGGCGCCTGATGGATTTTATGACGGTGGGGAGCACGTCATCCTCTTCAGAGGACATACTATGGAGCCAAAGTAACTTCATGAGGAAGTGTTTATGGAGGTTCACATTTCCCCTCTAGAGGTACATCCAGGAGTGGCGATTATGTACTAGGACCTTCGACGACAACACTGGTGGCCAGGTATGAAGAAGGCAGTGGAAGAGTTTGTCTCTCGATGCCTCACTTGTCAGTAAGTAAAGGGGGAGAAACAGGTACCAGCGGGCATGGTTCAGCATTTAGAGGTCCTAGAGTTGAAGTGGTATGGTATATCCATAGACTTTGTGATGGTTCTTCCATGTACATCCATGGGTCACGACTTGATTTAGGTGATCATTGTCCAACTCACCAAGTCGGCCCACATCCTACCAATCAGAGAGAAGGGATCAGTAGAGAGAATGGGATGCCTTTATGTGCAGGAGATTATGTGGATACATGGAGAACCTACTTCTATTATCATCGATTGTGATGCATGGTTTACGTCCCTACTATAGAAGGGGTTTCCGGAGGCTTTCGGGACGCAGCTACATATGAGAACTGCCTTCCATCCTCATACGGATGGAAAGACTGAGAGTACCATTTAGACCCTTGAAGACATGAAACTTTCTTGTGTCCTTAACTTCGGTCATAGATGGGAGGATCACTTACCCTTGGTTGAATTTTCCTACAACAACAGTTATCACTCCACCATAGGGATGGAACCTTTTGAGGTGTTGTACGAACGACCTTGAAGATCACCCTTTCACTAGACTAACACAGGGGAGTCAGCACTTGTGGGACCTAAGATGGTACATGCTACCATAGAGAAGGTGAAGATCATCCAGGAGTGGATGAAGACTGCATAGAGTAGATAGAAGTCATATGCTGACATGAGACTTAGACCTCTGGAGTTCGAGGATGGTGACCACGTTTTCCTACGGGTCTCCCCCCGATGAGGTCTATGGAGATTTGGTCTAGGATTCTAGTTATTTCTGAGATTCATCGGACCTTTCCAGGTCCTCAGTAACTTATTCGAGGTGGCTTACTGCCTGGATATTCCACCTCAGTTGCACCGGGTGCACGACATCTTCCACATATCTCAGTTGAGGGGATACGTGCATGACACTTCCCATATCATCAACCATGGAGAGATGGAAATCGATGATGGGGGGATTTTCACATATTTTCCAGTGGATATTGAGGATCGATGGGGGTAGGTCCAATATCGATGGTCGATACCTCTGGTTCCCATTCGCTAGTAGCACGAGAACCTCCAGGAGAGAACATGGGAGTAGGAGGCACATATGCATGCTCAGTACACCAATTTGTTCCTTTAGTTTGAGTTGTAGCTTACGGAGACATAAATACCCGAGGTGGAGAGAATGTAATGACACGAAAATCTCATGTAATGTTTTTTTATATACATGGTAATTATACAATCTTGTGAAACCTGACGGTGCATGATTCCGAGGCCCGATGTGCCCAGAATCAATTTCTGATGTTTTGTTCAGGTATGTTCAGTAAACGTACGAGTGATATTTTATAACATTTGAACCAGTTCCCAGAACTGAAATCCAAGGGCGCATTTGACCTTGCAGCACCGGTATTCGCTTACGAATACTTTCACCTTGATGGCAGATGGTTGGTAATGAAAGTTAGTTTTTGGTTTTTTATGAATTAATAAAATAAAAATAAAGTTGTAGCTTTATTTTTATTTTTAGTTGGTTGAAACCACCAAGAGGAGGATGGAGGTGGGGGCCACCACACCATAACCACACATGAGAGGTTACGGTGGTGGGACCCATCCAAGGTCTAAAACCCCTCTTCATGTGGATTTAATGTGGTGGGAGCCACCTGAGACCACTTAAACACTTGAACTCCCCATCAGGTGGGGAGAAACCTCTTGGACACCCCACATAATGGTGCCCCTATCCTCCACATTGATTACGTGGGGCTAGCCTAATTAATTATTAATTTGAATCTTTTTTTAATGTTTTCCAACAACTAAATAATAAGATAAATCTATAATTTTGTTGAGGGGATGATTTTCTTTTTGGTGGAGCTTGGGAAGAGGGGAGAATTTTGGAGAAATATGTTCTCTACAACGAAGAACGCTCCTCCCAATGATGGACTTGTTCCGCCAATTAAGAAAACATCTCCATTGATCTTTAACCGGAACAAGGGAGGAAGAACCATCCTTGTAGAATACTGATGATGTCATCCATGACTTCTTCATCTTCTTTGCAGACATCGACGAATCCGATGTAGTGGTTCAAGCTTGCTAATTGTTTTGTGTTCTTTATTTTCCATCATGGTTTAGAATTCAAAGCTTCTTGATATCACCGTAATGAGGAGGGAGCGGGGTGAACAAACACGACCTGACCCCTCTTCATTCTTTGTGTATTTTGGTGCTAATAACGGCATGGGACCGGATTGTGAGACTCTCATCAACGATGACTGCGGATTGAAGGCAACGACCCGAGGAGAGCGCGCCTTCTTCCAGAATGAGAATCGGGACGCCAGAGCATGTCTGTCGACCCACGGAAAGAACCTTGGTAGATGGAACTGACGTGCGTCAACGTGTGGCAGCAGCAAAGCAACTGCACCACCGGAGGAGAAGTCTCAGCCCCTGGCCATGGCGGTGCAGCGACGACCGTCACAAGGCCGACCGTGAAAGAAACCAACAGCTCAAGTTGTCGGGTCGACTGGGAAGGTGCAACGTAATCGGAACCACATGGTTGATCGAAAGATGGCCGCATCCATTAGCCGCGGTGGTTCAGTAGTAGCTGGCTCGAGCCCGACCGCGAATTGGTCCGGTGACCTGAGCCACTGGTTCACCAGAAGAGGTGCGGCACAACTAGCGCCGACCGAGGAGTCAGATGGCTACTCAGCTAGCCGGAAATAGTGGGAGCCTGCTGGGTCCCACGTGACACACTGGCGCCAGCCTGACGCCGGTTCCACATGACCGAATGGCTTAGCCATTCGGGAACCAGGGGGCGCGGCCTCCCCCATAGACGCGACCCCCGCGGGCCGCCGGGCCAGACCCAGCGAGAGCCAGGCCACCCCACGTAGGTTGGGTCAGACCTGTAGACCATGTCAGACCTACAGACCGGGTTGGACCATAGTCCAGACCCGGGTCGGGACGGATCGGTCCAACTGGCCCGGACCGAACCTAGACCTGTTTGACCTGATTTCACCTTTTCACCCATAACATTGGCTATGGGTGTCCGATTGACGAACCATATGCGGTGACGAAAATATTGGAGCAAGAAGGTTCTTTTGGTATACCCCCTTTAGGTTTGGACATAGTTAGGGAATGGTCAGGTTGGATCAAACATAAATCCAATCGGGCCATCGTAACGAAAATTCTAATAACTCGCATACCGATCATCCGACTAACGCGCCGTCTGTAGCGTTGAGACCCCTATGACGAGACGGATCTTTCATATACTTCTTCATGGGACTTGGTGGTAGTTGAAGTGTCGACACTTGGATTGGGGAGAAGACCCTGGAAGAATCAAGCATGCTTTGTAGAAACCTAGTGGCTGGGTGTGCACTAATGATTGTTCCTGGACCATGTGTTCGTCCGACATTTCTGACTTCTATTCCTAGATCATGTGTTGGTCCGACAGAATAGCGGGTCATGGATCATGTGTTGGTTTGACAGCTCTAATGACTATTCTTGTATCATGTGTTGGACGAACAGTTCTAACATCTGATCCTGGATCATGTTTTGGTCCGACAGAATAGCTGGTCATGGATCATGTGTTGGTCTGATAGCTCTGATGATTCAGTGGCTAGATATGATCATCTCTATCTCTCTACATAATTTGTATGCTTGTGTGAGCTCAGTCAGTAACTCTTATGTTTCCTCGTGATTGAGATGGATGACAAGATAACTTACGAACATGTATGGGCATATACCTAAGTGGGGTTCTCTGCTGATTTTAAACTTTTTGGTTTATCCTGGTTGGATTTTGTGAGACCTTGTATGTCTCGGGGTCCCTACTGAGTACTGTTATACTCACCCATGCATGGGCTTTTCCCGAACCTCATTATGTTTGTTGTAGGCAGCAAACAGCACTGACCAAGGCTGAGTGGACTGGACTGGACGTTACCCGGAGGTGGACCACACGACGTGATGGTACTCGGAGGAGACAGACATATGTGGAGTGTTGTGGAGGTCTTCTATACCGACCCTTCAGGTTGGACTTCCTGGTGGATGATCTGGCTGCTATTTACCCTTCTTTAGTTGTACTTGTATTTCAGTTTCCTTGTACTTTACATTTGGTCTTGTATTTCCAGTCCATTTACATTTCAGCACACCGTTTTTATACAGTTTTTACTTAGAGTTTGCTTCTAGTTTGTACTCTGATTTTGTGTGTTTACTATTTATTAAGACATTGCCTTCCCAATTTTTTGGATTTACACCTTTGGTGCAAGTCAACATCCCATGGCCTATGAAAGGCGGGCTTGGGGTAGTCACGACATGGGCCCCGAGGGACGGGTCGTTACAGCTAGAAAACCAATCTTCCATGGAAATTATATTTGAATGACCCAAAGAGGATTTAGAAGTGTACACTTCTAAGAAAAAGACCTTTTACATCATTTTCCATTATTTTTTCTTGAAAAAAGAAATAATAAAGGGGGACTTTATCAGTACTAAAACATAAACTAATAATGGTTTCTTTTATAAATGATTTTTAGCGATGATAAATGATACCCTTAATCATTTCATTTTTCTGCATTAATAAGGGGTACAATTTATTAGTGGTTCATTTTTAGCATAGCTATAGGGTAACATTATCAGTAATTGATTATTAATGCTGATAAAGGATACCCTTTATCAATGGGTTTTTAGTGCTCATATAGTCTCATTTATCAATTATTTTCATAGAATAGTAAAATGTTTGAAAAATAGATGTTTGTTAATAAATAAGAAAGAACAATATGTTTGACATAAAATATATTAAATATTTTATTAATTATATATTTTTGGATAAAAATGAACAAAATTATTATAATATATATAAACTATGAATATTAATAAAATGTATATAATAATTTTATAAATATATGTGTACTGAAAATTAGTTAAAATAAAAAATAATTTTTATTAAATTTTAAAAATTATTAAATATTTTATTTATTAAATAACTATTAATAATGATAATAAATAGTATATATTAAATATATAGATATATATGAATGTATATAAATATGATTTATATAATACAATATATATATTATTTTATTTATAGTTAATTAATATACATAGTGAATGATGACTTTTAATTAAAAATTAATATTAATTAAAAATATTAACTAATTTCATCGAGAAATGGACATAATTGAATGTTGTTATATTTTTCAATTTAAATTACATATAAAATGTGTGTTATATTGATTTCTCATACATATAATTAATTAATGCATTTTTATTACAACAAAAACATAGAAAAATTATTGCAATTAATGAAATTTTATATATAATCACATACACCTAATATTTATGTAACTTATTCAAATTTTAGTAATCATTTTAGAATTTAATTATAACACGAATCATTTAATATATTATGTTTTAAATCGGTAAATTTTATTTATTTATTGTTAATATTGTTAACCTTAGGTATTATTTAATCTTTTTAATATGTCTTTTTAGAATTTTATCAAATTTAATTATTTATTATATATATAAGCTAGGATTAAATAATTTCAACATGTATTCTTCTTTAATTGAATATTTTTTAGAAATTTTCTTTATAATTTATATTTAATGAACAAAACATATCCATTTTTTCAATATTTTAATAGTCTACCAATTATTAATTAATCAATTCCACTCATTTTTAACATGAATATACTTAATATTGAGTATTAATTAATAATGTTAATGATATATTTATCAATGTTTATTATATTTATTTAAAAATGTATAATTATTAAAAATACAAAAATATTTATTGTTTGAAAAGTATTAATATAATTAATTATAATTAATTATATATTTGTATAATGAAATTATTATTATAAATATATTTAAATAAAAAATATATATAATTATATAATTAAAATGATTTTTTCTATTTATAATTATAATTATAAATAATTTATCAACACTGATAAAAGAGAAATGTATCAGCGGTTTATTGGAAACACTTGTAATAATGTCCCGATCTATTTTAAGAACCCTATCTATTGCGAACTAGGTTGCAATATTCGAAACTCTCAATAGAATCCACCTATGTCCAATGCTCCTCATTGTCAAATTGAAGCTCAAATCCAGGACAGAACCAAGGATCCAACTATTCCAAGGCTCGATTATAAGGCTTGAATTATTGGAGGGTTGAACCAAACCAAGGATCAAATGATGTCCATGGTTTTTGATATCTATACATTCCCTTGACTATCCACTCAACCTTCACCACCCAAATCCATGTATCCCAACAACTCCAATTTTACTATATTATAATAAATAAACAAAAATTCAATGTTTTTTAATATATTGAATTATCATCTTCCCCGAGAGAATTTGGATCTTATTAAGACAAAATTTGTACTGTACGACTTGAAATATATTATAACCACTATTGGGACATGTTTTTCAAAGGTATATAGAATCCCATAACCTATAATCCATGTCATGTACATCTTTTGAATCGTCCACTTTTGAAAATTTAATCCGTATAGCATACAATATTGTCATTAGTTTGGAATATTCTATTGAAAATTACTGGGGTACCCCATTTCATATATTGATTGGAAATTAATTTTCTATTAATTACTTGATTCACCTATATACCAAGGGAAATTTTTAGTTGACCAATCATAGAAATATCAATATCATACCTCATATGTTTCCCAAAAAAATTGTATTCGTCTTTATCCAATCCTCAAATTTTCTGTCTTAAAAATATATGAGTACCAAAATCCATTGATAATTCCCCATAATGAGTTAGAGGTTGTGATCAAATGTACCTCACATAATAAAAAATTTTCATAGGTACTGATCCAACCATAAATACAAGGTCATCTTTTATTTATTAATCTTATACAAATAATTATTTTAATAGAAAAACATTCTCTCATTTTCAGACATAATAAATGCATCAATAATCTTAATTTATACACCCCCATAAGAACTTCATTGAGGGAGAATTATTTTACTTCTATTTGGAACACTTTTAACTACATTTTCACTGAAATAACTAAGAAAATTAAAATACTTTCAAACCAGTAAAGGGGAGTAAATTTATCATGAATATAAATACCTTTGATCATGGAATTTCATGGGCACATCTTCAATAACTTATTTTTATCCCATTTTCCATATTGAATGTAATTATTATTAAACATCTAGTTGGTTATGATAACAATTTTTTCCTCCATACATGGAGCAATTTACCATGTCACATTTTTCTTATTCAGATCAAGCTCATCATGCATAGATTTTATCCAATTATCATCTGTGTCATCCTCTCTAAATTATTTATACTATCTGTGGAAAAAATGATGTTTTTATAGAGTCTTACTCCTTTGAGTTTCCACCAAAACTCTCTGATCACCAATGACATTTTATTCATTGATTTCATCCCTTCTAATATTCATTGAAGTAAAACTATCATCCCATCATCTTAAATTCCGAAATAGTTATTATTGAAATTTGATAATCGATAATCATCCCCCATCTCTTTTATTTTTTTTATATTACTATCTGCATTACACATCAATTGAATGACTAATTATTTGACTATATCAAGAAAAAAAGGCTCATGTCCACAAATGATCATTGGAATGTTTCAATGTAATCATCAAAATGTTATAGAGACTAACCCACATTTTTCAGTACGAAATAATGCTACATAAATTTATTGTTCTATGAATTAAATCCAAATAGTTAGATAATATGGAGTTTATTTCCGTTATGGTTGGTGGAATCTGTTTATATTGTAAGGATCCAACTTATTAGAAGGGGTATCTATGTATTCCTATAAAAGGTATCATAACTCATTTAGTTCATGGAAACCTAGTAGAAAAAATTAGGCATTTTATGTTCAAATGACAGGGACTCTTCGATATAGTTTAGCATCATGAACTACAAATTATTAGTTGAAAGATTTCTTAGAAAGGTTCGTGTGGGACTAGAGCATGAGTAACCCTTACTTGTAGAGATTTAAGGAAATGTGGGCTCATCGGGATAGGTTGATTTTACTAGGAGCATTGATGTATAATGGATGAGGTTTATTTGGTCAGCTGGTTAGCCGCCCCACACCTGCACATCTTGATTTGGTTCTAAAAATATGTACATTACACATAGGATTTAATTCAAATTTAGATTACCCAGTATAAACATGTCACTATTTTATATCATTTACATAATTTCGACATTAAATATCACAAATAAACTCTCATCATAAGGATTGTATGTTTTAGTATCATTGAGGGTATGTAATATAATAACGCTATTTTATAATACTTGTGATCATTTGTCTATAATTGAGCCACACTATACTCCCTCATAGACATCACAGAATATATACTCACCTTCATAACCTTGTTAATGGAAATATAAAAAATCGCTATGTTCATATCATAGCAAGGGAAATCATGCCACTATTTCATCATGATTTTGATCGTAATAATATAATAAAACATGGTCATATGTGATGTATCTTATTAAAATTAACATGGAACAATAATATATGTTGATAAGTAAGGATAGAAATATATATTTCAAATGTACATATATATATTTATCATGGAAAGAGAGTGTGGAATAATGAGACAATAAACATGTCCATGGATCATAATCATATGCATATGGCATTAATATTTATCATTTCCATTAAACATAGATATAATAATAACATTTCCACAAATATAATCACATTATATGAATTTATTGGGAGTATATATTTAAGGTCTCATCAATTATATTGTGAGCATGTTTTATAGAGGATCTCCCTTTAATTTTCAATCATATTATAAAACTTCCACAATACATAATCTCATGAGATATAATACATTAAAAATTTCAATGGGGGGAGATATATAAACCCTACCACTAATTATCCATACATTTTTTCCCACCTCAAGTCAATAATTAATCATATCATAAAGAACCGATGGAAATAAAATGGATTTTAGGAAATTTCAATGTTGTATCCCACAAAATGAATGTATGAAATAGATATATTGACACCAAAAATATAATTACCAAAAATTAGTATTTCATAACGAAATTTATAATGTAATGTAGCAATAAAAACTCTCTAGGAGGTAAAATCTATTGACATAATGTGGAAAATTTATGTAAAACATAATAGTCTTTCGAAAAAAATTTATAACATTTTCATAAAAATAAGTTATGAATTAATTTTAAAAATATCACTTTTGAAAAATTTAAATGAAATATTTTTCAATGTAATTATTTAGTAATAATTTTTAATAATAATTCATGGAAAATTACAATAAGTTTATATTAATGAATGTAGAGTTTAAGTTCAAACAATCGATCATGAGTGGAAAGTACTTTTAAAAACTTCAAAATACCTTAGTAATACCCGAACTATAAAAATGGATGATGAAGCTTGCTATTGAAAAATGGATAAGTAAATCATTATGTTTAAAAGAGACAACAAATGAAAAGTTTTTCAAATATACAGGATAACATTGCAGGGAAGATAAAATATATTCAATAATGTTAAATATCTTTATAGGGGGTGATGAGATTTATGCATAACATTACAAACAATTATTAAGGGATTAGTTAATAAATGCAATTCCCTATAATAGAAGGAATAAATGAAAATAAAATATCATCATATTTCAGGATAAAACAATCTTGTAAGATCAGAGTAAAATATTAATCATTACGAATGAAAAAAATAAGTTGAGTTAAAATCATATTATGTTAATGGTAATATAATAATCAAAATAACATAATAGGGATAACATAAAATAGACCTTCTAATAATACGAAATTAAATATTTTACGTATAATTAAAAACAATATAGAATTTAACAAATCATATAAATGAAATCATGGTGAATAATTTCATACGCATCTCTTCGAATTGAAAAAGGGAAAAATATCCCTTTCATTAAATACTGCTTAGAAAAATATCATTTAACATCATGTATAACCAAAAATATATTTCAAAATAACCTATACATGAATGAGATTAATACCCAAAAAAATTTATAAACATGACATATTAAAATTTATTTCAAATATATTGGTTAGTTATATTATATTTTCATCATCTGACATTATTAAATTCAAATTTTTATTTAGTCTTATTTTCATATTAGTGATGTTTATTCTTGTTTATATATTCAAATAACTTAATTTTGATATAATCATAGGTACTATAATATATTTTTAATAATTTTTTTAATGATTTATTTTCATTTCATTTGTATTTTGGTTTTGATTACAGATGATGAAGTCGGTGAATGGCATGTTTTAGTAATTTTAACAAACAAAAAGTTGACCAATGACAATAAGATTAATGAGAGTATAAAATTGCTAGAACCATAATCTGAAAACTATTTTCTCATTAATTTAATATAAAACTAGTAGTTAAGTCTCCATTATAAAAACCCATGCATGACCTACATGAATATTACATATTTGTATATGAATATTCATTACATTTTACAAATGCACACCTAAGGACAATAATTTTTTAGAGCATTTAGAATCTTGGAATACATTCTTTTAACTTGTGAAAGATCTTCATTGTCTCTCATAATGAACTTCACTTATAGTACTCCTACTTAATTAATTTCTTTATAATATAAGGAATCAAAACATTAAAAAGGGTTACCGTATATTCTTAGTAAGTTTAATAAAACAATAGATGATCATATGAATGTAGAAACATGAAAATAACTTTTTTCGTAACAAAATATTAGGTCATGAAATAAATATTAGATGTTTGTAAGGAATAAATCATAATGGAACAAGAAGCATGATAAAATAGTATTGGTATAAAACATGTAATTATGGTAGAAACATAATCATATAGAATAATTTCTATATTATATGAGGCTCATAGCCAAAAATATTACAATGGACAAAGTCTATTACAGAACTGAGTTCACACCTCATTCTGTCACTGTATTACTGAACTGGATATACATGTTGTTTTAACCTAGTATTAATGAACCACAATTAATTTTTATTCCAATCATATTTATCTAAAGAGATATAGAAATTTACCGAATACAATGGATGGAGATATAGGTCCCACCCACCTCATAATGAAATCATTTTTTTGTGTGCAATAAGTAAAACATAAATCAATCATCATAACATAACCCAAGGAATAAAATGGGTTTCTTAGACATCATTCCATCATAACATAATCCATATAAAACAAATTATTTTATTAAATAGAATATAATCTTAAAAAAATAAAACTATAGGAATAATAGGGTTAGTAAACATGAAACAAAACCCTCTTAATTAATTCTATATAAGATGGAAAATAATTTTTATAGATCGCATGAAATTAATTCTTGAGGAAAATATCATTTCTTCATCAATTTTTTTTTCTCAAAATTACACGAAATTTCAAAAGTCAATAATTTAGTTGAAATTAAACATGAAATAGTGGGGAAGAAGATTCATTGAAATAAGGTGAAAAAATCCATCCATGCTGTATAAGTTAAAAAACATTCTCCTCGTAATTTTGTAGGAATGGAAAAAAAAGTACCATATACGATAAATGAAAAAAATATTCTTTCCAAACCATTGATTAAATGTCACAAAACGGTTAAAATTGACTTTATACGTACATAGAGGAAGAGTAAACATTTTATGAAAACATTTTTAGAAAAAATTTTCATGGATGATAGATATACCCCTAATAATACTTATGTATAAACAATCTTGGATAAAAAGAGATTGCAAAATTATCCCATAACTTAAGTCTGATATCCATTATATGTATCTGGTCCAACTATATAATGATTCAAATAACTTCATTGATTTATTCTAAAATCATAGTCATTTTTATAATATTATATATAATCATATTATCATCTGCTCAATAGTAATAATTCATTATTACATGTTATTTGGGTATTAACTGCTTTATTTTATCATCCTTGTTTTTTCAAATAAGTTATGGTTCTTTTTATTAGGTTATATTTATATCATTAAAAAATGATATTAATACAAAATATATAATATTTATTTTTTATTTATATTTTTATATTCATGATATAATGTATATCATTTTGAATAAATAGCGTCGTTTCTTAGAGGTGGTAGGTTGTACGTACACATGAGCCATGATATCATTCCTTTAATTATGAAATGGTATCTATTTGGATGGTCTATAGTATTTTATTAAAAATATAATGTTTTAATAATCACATATAATTATTAATTCCACACTTATACCCATCAAAGTAAGGACGTGGTGAAAAACATAATACACCACATCATGGAGACGTTAAGCCGTATGTTAGAACATGTGGTGATTTCATTTTTTATAGGATGTATTCAATGTGGAATGTGGTTGTTTAATAATTATAATAACATCTCAGTATATATTTTATACTAGAATATTTACTTTATAATGAAACAACTAATAATTTGGATGTAGAAGAAGAAATAATTTGAAATAATCAGTAGAGGATATTACCTCTTCTTCGACAAGATCCCTCTAGATATTATATTTTATACATTAGAGTTTGTATTTAGAGAAAACCAAAACCTCTAGAATATTAATAATCATGTTTATAATTTAAATGGAATGGGTTTGTTCCCTATTTAACACTCAATGTGAATTGAAATTGGGAGGAAAGATGTGCCATTTTATAATTGAGGTGACAACATTTTTTGAATTTCTGAAACTATTAACTTCTAATAATTTTAAAATCATTCCAAATACCTCCAAAATAATACATATTATAAGATAAGATTTGATAATATTGTAATATCTTCAAATAATAAAATTTATTGAAGTATTGATGTCAATTTAAACCTTATCTTTTTAATTAACACATAGTTATTCTATTTAATTTTGATTAAGATAATAAAACTTTCAATATTACAATGGTGCAGTATTTATTTTATTTTAGGTCACATAAGAAATAAATATGTACCTTAGAGTATTTTAGACAATTTAGTAATTATTACATAAATTTTAAATTTTTTATTATATTTAAATAATTTATTAAAACATTGATTTGATAAAACAACAATAATGTCAATTTTGACAGTATTCATTTGAAGGATTTTTAAAATATAATGATATGATGTTATGTAATACCCAAACCACAGTTAGCCCAAGTTGGTGCATTATTATATAACATTGGCCTGATACAAGAAATCATGTCTGTAAAAAATGATTAGTTTAGAAGCCTTGGAAGTACTAGAGTTATAAATATGTTTTATATTATGAAAAAAAAAATTGTGTATCCATAGAACACACTCATATCTCATATCTTATCCCTGAAGTTCAGTCATAATATACTTCCTCACATCCTGGGAAGAAAACATAAGAAACGGTTGTGATGAGATTCTCAGTAAAGATAACAATATAGTAGGAACTATAATAAACAAGAATAAACATTTAAGGCAATGTATAATACTAAACCTAAATCATTTTAAAACTAAAACCCACCGTAATATAGAAAAGATAATCCAAATAATTCCATTTACTTATTCACATGGATATTCAACTAGTCAAATAATCACATGTAATATCAATAGTTAATTTCACAATGATGGAATGAATAATGTTGGAAATCATGACCATATATTCAAGGCCTCATTCTAAGACTACAAATAAGATTTTTCATGGCCTTGTTCCAAGACACTAGTTTGTCTCATGAGAACTACCGATGTATCGAGTAGCTATAGTAGGCTTCACCAGTCACTTACTTAGTCCAATTCATTCCTCATATGAAAAAATTGTAACATAACATAAATATTAGTATTAAAACTAGCTTACAAAATTTTAAAAATACAACCATAAACCATGAATGGTATAAAAATAACACATCCACAGTCAAACATATCACAAAACATTAAATAAAACCTGGATTATTGTATCATAATAAATCAACATCAAACAAGTGTGAAATCCATCAAAAGATGTTGACATAGATGAAATTAAATCTACTTGAGAGAAATTTTGAAATCATTTAAATGACATTTAATTATTAAATAAAACATTTATTTTGAAAATATTATTATAATCTTGTAAGGAAAGATTCTATGGTTTTATAATGGTGGAAAATAGCCTCACCTCCTGTATAAGAAAATAACATTCTTACCTTAATTTGTTGAAAAGGTCATAATGTACCATATTTGGTAAACGAAGGAATGTTTCCATTCAAATTTTTTATATAGAAAGTCATAAAATGGTATAAATGACTTTAACACATATTCTAGGAAATAGTAAAAATGTTTTGAAATTCATTTTTAAGAATCACCGATGTTGATGATAAAGAAGTCCCAGTAGATACTAACGTATAAACAACCTCAGATAAATAAATAGATTGTAGAATTAACCCTTACCTTTTCTTTTTCCTTGATAATGGTTAGGTTAACCACTTTTATAATTGTTTAATAACTTTTTATTAAATTATTAACGAACCACATACATAAATAATTTATGATATATGATCTACTATTATTTCTTGGTTAATAATATTTCAGTAGTATAATTGTTTCGGGTGTTAACTGATTTGATTTCCATTATATGTTTTGTTACAAAAGTCATGTATTTTTGGATATGATGTATTTTATTTATACTCGTAATTATATTAAGTTAGTAAATATTATTTTTAATCATAAAAGGACATTTATTTTTTAATGATTACGATGGGGAATGAATCTCATTGTGTTCATGGAGACCGTAATCCGTACGTACGCACGACAGACCATATCATTCTATTTATGGGTAAATTGTATTTAATATGATGTTATATCATATATAAATAATCATTAACATGTTATATTTATTATTTAAACAATTATACTCATTATTATACCCATCTTAATAATGATGTGTTGAATAAAAAACCACACCACGACGTGGAGATGGTAATCTATACGTACGCATGTATGATGACTTTGTCAATCATTGGATAGATAGAATAATGAATATGGTTGTAAAATATTTAATATAACATCACAGTAATTATAAGGTAATGGAGTTGTTATTTTTTTGTGGAAACAACCCAGAAATACGATGTGGAAGAAGAAAATAACTTTAAAAGAGGTGATGAAATTATTTCCTCTACTTCGAGTGGTTCCTTTTGATTTGATCAAAATGGATCCTTAGGTTGGATGCTGATAAAAGTAAGGACTCAATGTTGAAGTGAGCGCTGTTGGTTGGATATTTTAGTAGATTTTTTATGATCCAAATGGAATTGGAGGTGTAATTTTGACAGAAGGGTAAGTACCCTTCTATAATTGAGGTTAGGTTTACTTTAGGAAAAGATTGAAATATTATTTTATTATACAATCATATTCAGTTTATAATGGCTCCAAAAGAATTTATTTAGAGGATAATGTGGGTCTGGATCTAAAAACTCTCAAACAATAGGTTTTAGTTAGGTTTATGTCAATATATTAACCTTATCTTTTGGATTTGACTCTTAATTGAATAGTTTAACTTTTACCATGTATTCTTCTATTATTATAAAAAATTGTTAATAAACATACTATAAGAATCTATGAGAATCCTCAGGTGGTTAATTATTTATATATCTAACCTTATCTATGTCCTTTGGATGATCATTATATTTTAGGAATATTATATAAATTAATAATATAGTATTTGTTTATAAAACTTATTTATGTCAATTTTGAGACTATTTAGAATTTTGTTTCTGTGAAACTAATAACAAATTTATAACTTAAAAAATATTTATTTAGACCTAAAATTCCATATTATCCATGAAAATTCATGGAATACATCACAAGTCTCAATTAACAATTAAATTAGTATTTATAATATCAATTATTTTTATCATTAAATATAAGGTAATAACTGCACCATCATTATGTCATAAAGAAATTTATTTATTTAAGATAAAAATTTCTAAATAAAATACCATTATGTATGAAATATTTTTATCATTCTAATTAATAATTATAGTTGAATTTATCTTATGTATAACCCTCTATGAAAAATGGTTTAGTGATTAAACGTTTATTTTAACACTTTTAACTGTTTTTTAAATTAAATAACAATAAATATCCTAATCTAATCCAAGTGAACCAAAAGTATCATATTTTTTTCCTAAGGTTGATTTTGGTCAAAATACACCTATCCAATATAATTAGGACATGGTTTAGGGTAATTATAATATAAATTTTACCCTTAATTTCCCTATTTACTTTTAACCATTGGAAATAAAATTCAAAAGTTACTATTCAACGAAAAATTATTTGTATCTTATTGAACCACATTATTCATACTGATGTCAACTTTCTCTCTTTAATTTTTGAAATTCAATTCGTAGAAGTGGTAAAATTACATTTCATGCAAATATTAAAATTTCCTAGAAGTTGTGTAAAAGACGTTAAAAAATTAATTAAAGTTTTATACATCTAATCTTATTATAAAATGACTCCTATGAATTACATTGAACTAATATAGGTATTATGTATATATTTTGACTTTAAAATAAATTTAAATAAAAATAATAATTATTAAAATAAATGTTGGTTTTAAACAATAATGGAGTGATTTTCACTATTCATCAAAAATTGAATTTTTTCATACAATACAAAAAATTACCCTTTACTAATTTTGATATTCTGAATCCAAAAATGAAGTCCATTTTGAAATATAAAATTTATAAAATTTAAAAAAATTCGTATTACTATTCATAACTACATGTTTGATAGGTCATGGTGTGCTAGAACTCGAAGTTACGTACAACTCAAGGTATTGTATTATTCAAACAATAAAAATATAGTGGAATCTTGGGGTGTTACATTATCCCCTCCTTTAAAAAAAATTCCTCGAATTTTATAGAATACTACTGAAAAAAAATATTTGGGTGGTTCTTCATTATAAGTTCCTCAAGTTCCCCCATTTCCTCTTCCATTTTATGGGTCCTCCAATGAAATTTTACCAGATGAGTCATCCGATTTCTCAAAACATGTTCTCTGGTGTCAAGAATCTTGAAAGGATCTTCACAATATGACATATTCTTTTCCAATTATATTTCTTCATAGGTGAGTACATGCATAGGGGGAGGCATGCATTTTCTCAACAGTGATACGCGGAACACATCATGAACTTTGGATAGACTTGGCAGCATTCACAAACAATAAGCTACAACTCTATTTCATTCTAGAATTTCAAATTGTCTGATGTACCTAGGACTTAGTTTACCACTCTTATCGAATCATAAAAAAAACCCTTACAGGGATATACCTTCTAGAAAACATGATCTCCTACTTGAAATTCAAAATCCTTCCTTCGGTTATCCACATAGATCATTTGCCAAATTTTAGATTCTTCGATGTGGGTTTAGATAATCTTAACCATTTCCATTATTTCCTCAACATGTTATGGGCCTACGAGTTTTCTTTCACCAACATCATCCCAACAAGTTGGTGTGCGACATCTCTTTCCTTATAATGCTTCATATGGTGTCATTTGAATACTTTAATGGAAGCTATTATTATAAGAAACTTCTACCATAGGTAAATAATGATCCCACAAACCATGAATGTAATGTGAGAAGGATCTCAACATGTTTTCTAAGGATTGAATATTCTATTCATATTGTCCATTAGATTGAGGCTGGTAGGCAGTGCTCAAACAAAGATTGGTATCAAGGTATTTATGAAGAATTTTCCAGAATCTTGTTGTGAAATGGGGTTCACAATAAGAAAAAATCAATAAGGGTATACCATTAAGTCTTTCAACATCATTAATAAATAGTCATGCTAAACATTAAAGTTTTAAATATTCTCTTATAGCAAGAAAATGTGCTTACATGGTATGATGATCACCAATAACCCATGTTTCATCATTCCATTTATGATTATTTGGTAGTACCATGGAAAATTCTATTGTAATATCATCCCATTTCCACTAAGGTATGGGAAGAGGTTGCAAGGATCGTCCAGGATGTGGTATTTACACCTTAATCTATTGACAAACCATACATCGTGACACATAATCAACAATCTCCCTTTTCATGTTTTCCCACAAAAAATGTTCTTTTAAAGCTATACACATCTTAGTGCTACTATTTTGTATATAGAAATTGGATCCAAGAGCATTATCCATCAATTCCCTTTTTAGATCAAGCATATCAGGAACACATTTTCACTTCCCAAATTTTAAAATCCCATTTTCATATACTAAGTCGATCAATCACCCACCATTCACTAATTTAATTTTATTTTGTAACTCCTCATCATCATTCTTTGAACATTTTCTAAATTGTAAAAAAGATAGTTTGGAAACCAATTTAAAAAAGAATTGATGTTTCACCAATCCTGATTATTCCTATATCCATCTTTACTAGATCCATGAACATAAGATCCCTTTCAACCCTCAACTTGTTCAAAACTCCATGATCCTTTCTTCTCAAATAATATGCCACATTAATTTCCTTCCTCGGGTGGTAGTGTATAGTGAAATCATAATCCTTGAGTAGTTCAAGACATTTCCTTTACCTCATGTTGAGTTCTTTCTATGAGAAAATACACTTCAAACTCTTGTGATCAGTATATATCCCACATTATTCACAATAGAGATATTGTCTCCATATCTTCAAAGAAAATATTACAGCTTCTAACTCAATATCAAGAGTAGGATAGTTTGTTTCATGAATTTTTAGCTCTCTTGATGAATAGGAAACAACTCTATCATTATTCATAAAGACACAACCATTTTTTTTGAAGCATCACTATAAATAACAAACCCATAATTCCTAGATGGTAGAGTCCAGATAGGATCATTGAAAGATATTCTCATATATTATTAAACACATTATTCACACTCTTTTTTCCAAACAAATTTAACCCCTTTACATGTGAGCCTGAATAATGGGTTATCCAATCTGAAAAAATCATAGACAAAACGACCATAATAACTTGCTAAACTAATAAAACATCGTACCTCAGTTATTATCATCAGTGCTTCCCATTCTTGTATTTCTCTTTTCATAGAAGGTTTAATAGAGATTCCATCCTTCGAGGCAATATAGCCAAGAAAAAGAAGTCTCCTGAAGCCAGAATTTTCACTTTATAAACTTCCCATATAATTCATTTTTTCTAAGAGTCATTAGAATAGTGCACAAGTGATTTTCATGATATTAATAGCTTTTGGAGTAAACCAAGATATCATAAATAAATAACACTATAAATTATTATGACTTTCCTTGAATATAGTATTCATTTTATCTCTGATGATAGAGGGTTCATTAGTTATTCCAAAGGGAACTACTATAAACTCGTAATGAACATAACTAGTATGAAATGTTGTCTTCATATTGTCTTCCTTTTTCAAACACATCCTCATAGACCCATCATTCTTATTAACAAAAAGAATAGGGGATCCTCATAGAGAACCAGTAGGGTGATGAAATCCCTTATGACTCAATTCCTCTAGTAGTTTCTTTAGTTCCACTACTTCCATAGTGTATATTCTATAAGAGGTCTTAGATATAGGCCTTGAACTAGGAATTAAGTCAATGGAAATCTCAATTTCTCTTTCTAGAGGATGTCCAGGTATATCCTATTTGAACACATAAACATATTATTGCACAATAGGTACATCTTATATTTGAAAAATATTTTCCTCACCCATAGTTATTTCATTCTCTTTATCCATAATAATTGAATTTAGTAAAGCTACTGGGGGTGGATCTTGATAAGAATCTGTTCATGAAGTTTCTTCTCTAATGATAAGGTAATCTTTATCATCATCAAAAATTATAGCCTCTTTCTTCTTACAAAAAAGTTTTGCATCATGGTCCTAAATACAATCCATACTGAGGATTGTATTGAATTCAATCATGGGTATGACGATGATATCAGTAGATAAAGCATGTTTATATGACCTAATGAGAACAGATTCACAAAACATTGTTGCAATTATACATCCCTTAGATGTTTCCACTGAAAAATCCCTTGTTAAATCAAATTGGAAATATCTTTTTTTCTTAGAAAACATTGAAGATATGAAAAAATTAGATGATCAGGAATCAAATAGATCATAACCTAAATTTTTGGAAACCATTAAATTACCTACCTCCATGTCATTCGAAGCTTCAACCTCAGCATTAGTGATCATATAATCTTGGACTTGCACCATTGGCCTTTTCTTAGGTAAGTTTCCTTGGATCTTAGGACATTAATTTCCACAATGCACCATTTTTCTACAATTGTAGAATTCAACATTGACAACCACTTTTTTCCCTTACAATCATGATATTGGTGGCCCTTTTCTCCACACTTTTAATGGACTTCCATTCATTTTAGTCAAGTAATGTGGAATTTTATCCCACTTTTACTGTAGGATGGAAATTAAACTTTTCCATTCTTCCCCTTATTTCAAATTCCGGAGTGTTCAGAAGATCTCTTCTTCTCTTTCTTTGCTTTAAAGTCGTAAGACATAGAGAATTAATTTTATCTCTTGGTAGCTTGTGATACAATATCATCGTATGATTAGATGGATTGTGAAACTAATTCTCGGTGGAGAAATGGTTTTAACCCATCAAAGAATCAATAAATCATAATCCATGGGTTACATATATAATTTGTTGCAGTCCTTTCTAACTTTGTAAAGTTAGCCTCATACATTGCAACATTCTCATCCTCCTATTGCCTCAAACATAGAAATTGTATTTCCATAACTTCTCGATGATCATGAGGAAATTATTTTTCATAGAAAATTTATTTAAACTCCCTCCATTCCATATATGATACTTTCATCATCCTCATTTGTGTTTTGAAATAAAGACCATCATTGATCTGAATCTTCTATGAGGTGATAAACTGCAATAAAAACTTTTTCCCTTTTACCACTACCCAAATAATGAGATATTGTCTCTAAGGATTTTATCCATTTCTTAGCAAAAAAGGGATTTTTATTCCAATTTATTGTTGGTGGTTGTTTCCTCATGAACCGGTCTAACATTGATCATCGACATTGCGGGTGAGGGTGCTCCATACTGGTAAGGTTTTTATTCATAACCTGAGTGAGTTTTCCGAGTATGGTTATAAGTTGTTTAGCACTGGTTGCATCACCAACTCCACCATAATTATCTTGAGTAAGAGGGAAATCCCTACATGGATTAAGTGCGTTGATATGGTTTCCATTCATTCCGCTAGGAAGCAATTTTAAATAGTGGAACGCACTAGATTAGTTTATAAATCCCAATACATAATTTCAAAATAGTAAAATAGCTGACATAAATTGAATAGTTTATGCATATATTATATAATTATAAAAAATGTTTTATTTGAGGAGGAATTTACACATAAATCCTTAGTAAATGTTTTTAAATAAAATGTGACTTATCATAAGCATATCCCCCGACAGTGTCATAACCAAGAGTGCAGCAAGGACCATTTTCATGTACCAGGATACCCCGGGTCAAGCCGAAAACTCTTTGTCAATGTTTTCAATACTAGGTATATATTTTAAAGATCCACCTCTACCTACTCCTATACAGACAGGGTTGTATTTCATGGAAAATTCACAAAATCTCTACATTACCGAAATCCTAGGAAGTTCTTATATATTAATCCACAATGTCTATCTTAACGTAATGTTCTATAATCAGAGTTTTTCTAAATCCAGTTTCAATGGTTTGTATTAAAATTTCTTTGATACCAAGTACAATGCCCTAACTAAAGTTACCCTGAGTCGGAGCATTATTACATAACATTCTTATGATACAATGAACCATATCCCAAAAGACAAATTAATTTAGTATCTTTCGAAGTAATAGATACATACATAAGTTTTGCATTACATTATGAATTGAAAAAAACAACATTGTCTCTCCATAGAACACACTCATATCCCTTATCCTATCCTTTCAGGTCTGTCATAATATACTTATTCACATCCTCAGAAAAAACATAATAAAGGGTTGAGCTCAGATTCATAGTAAGGATAACAATATAGCTGGAACTATCATAAATAAAAATAAAAAATTAATGCAATATATAAGACTAAAACAAAAGCCTTAAAAACTTAAACTTCAATATAATATGGAAAATATCAGTCAAATAATTCCATTTACATATTCACATTGATATTATACTAGTCGAATAATAACATGTAATATCAATAGAAAATTTCATAATGATGGAATACATACTGCTGGACATCATAACCACATAGTCAAGACCTCGTGCCAAGACAACAAATATGATTTTCCAAGGCCTTATGCCAAGGCACTTGTTTGTCTAGTGAGACCTACTGATGCATTGAGTAGCTATAGCGAGCTCCACCAATCACATTCTAAGTCCAATGCATTCCCCATATGAAAATATTGAAACATAACATAAGCATTCGTAATAAAAATAGCTTATGAAATGTTAATAATATAACCATAAACCATGAATGGAATAAAAATAACACTTCCATGGTCAAAAATATTACAAAACCTTCAATAAAATATGGAAGATTTTATCATAATAAATCAACTTAGAACAAGTTTAAAATCCATCAATGGATGTTTCCATAGATGAAATCAAAACTATTTCAGAGAAATTAATAAATCATTCAAAAGTCACATAATTATAAAAGAATAAATTTATTTTGAAAAGATTCTTATAAGATTTAAAGGGTAGCTTCAAAGTAGTTGTAAGGGAAAAAATATCTACACATTCCTTATTAGTTAAGAAATCATTCTTACCTTAATTTGTCGAAAATGTCATACAGTACCTTGTTTGGAAAAAAACTGAAAGATTCTTTTCAAAAAAATTATATAAAGTAAAAAAAATGATATAAATGAAATTAAACCATATTCTAGTAAATACTAAAATGTTTTGAAATTAATTTTTAATAAACACTAATGTGGATGATAAAGATGTCATAGTAGATACTTACATATAATCAACCTCTGATAAATAAATAGGTTGTAAAATTTTCCCTTACCTTGTTCATTTCCTTGATCGAGGGTACATTAAAATCATATATAATAGTTAAATCATTGTTATTAAATTATATAATGACCACATACACAGATATTATATAGTATTTGATCTTCTAATATTTCATTGATAATAATATTTCAACAGTATCATTGTTTCAGGTGTTAAGTGATTCGTTTTCCATTGTATTTTTCATTACATAAGTCAGGTTTGTTATGGATAAGATTTATTTTATTCAAATATAGAATGATATTAGGTTCTTAAACATTATTTTTAATCATAAAAGGAAAATTATTCTTTAATGATTACGATGGGGAATGAATCTCATCTCGTTCATGGGGACTGTAATCTGTACAAACACACAAGCAAAAATATCATTCTATTGATGGTGAAATAGTATGTAATTGGATTTTAAATAAAATATACAGAATGATTAACAAGTTATATTTATTATTTACCTCAATTATAATCATCATTATACCCATCCAAATAATGAAGTGAGGAATAACAAACTACACCACAACATGGAGATGGTAAGTCGTGTGTACACACGTATGGTGACTTTGTCATTCATAGGATGGATAAAATAATGAATAAGGTTGTACCATATTTATAATAACATCATAGTAATTATAAGGTATTGGAGTTTTTATTTTGGTATGGAAACAAAAATGAAAGTGGAAGTGGATGAAGAAAATAACATAGAATGAGGTGATAAAATTATTACCTCTTCTTCGGGTGCTTCCTTCTGATTGGATCAAAAGGGCTCCATAGGGTGGATTCTAATCAATGTAAGGACTCTAGGTTGAAGTGATGGTAGTTGGGAGGATATTTGAGAAGGGTTTGGATGATCCAAATGGATTTGTACATGTGATTTTGAGTGAAGGGGAAGTCCCCTTTTATAAGAGTGGTGAAGGTCACTTGGGGAAAATCATGAAATATTATTTTATTATAAAATCATATTCGTTTTATGATTCCTCCAAGAAGATTTATTTCTTGTATAAAGTGGGTATAGGTCAAAAATCTCACAACCAATAGGTTTTATATAGGTTTAATTCACCATATTAACCTTATTTTTTAAATTTAAGTCTTAGATAAATAGTTTAACTTTGACACATTATTCTTTTATTATTATAATAAATGGTTAATAAACATACTATAAAAATCCAAGAGAACCCCAAGTGGTTAATTATTGATATATATACACTTATGTATGTTATTTTTCCAAACCATAGATTTTTAAGAATGTCATATCAATTAATAATATAGTATTTGTTTTAAAAACTCATTTATGAAAATTTTGACACTATTTAGTATTTGTTTTTTGTGAAAGTCATAAAAACATTTTCACTTCTAAAGAAATTTATTTGATCAACCATGAAATGCCATATTAACCTATAAAGTTGGTTTAACACAAAAAATATATCAATTTACAATTATATTAAACTTTATAATATCAATTATTTTAATCATTCAATAATAAATTAATTACCGCATCATCATCGTGTCATAATTAAATTTAATTATTTAATGTATAAAAATTATAAATAAAAAACCATAATATAGGAAATATTTTTATATTAATATTGAATATATATAGTTGAATTTATCTTATGTATAACATGATGTTAAAAATTGTTTAGTTGTTAATCATAGAATTTAACAATTTTAAATCTTCATTAAATAAAATAATAATAAGTGTCCTAATCTAATACAAGGGGACCAAAAGGTTCAAATTTTATTCTTAAGGTTGATTCTGGTCGAAATACACTTATCCAATAGAATTAGGACATGTGTTAGTGTAATTATAATATCATTTCTACCTTTAATTACCCTATTTACTTTTAACCATGGTAAATAAAATTTAAAAGTTACTATTCACCAAATATTATTTTTATCCTATTGAACCACATTTTAATTATAGATACCAACTGTGATTCTTAGGTTTTTGAAATTCAATTCACAGAAGTAGTATAATTTAACAAGATAAGTCCAGCCAGAAGCAAAGCTTCTGACCATTTATTAAAATAAATAAAAAAGTACAGAGGAGGCGAGTGGGGAAAACCAAGGAAATTTCCCCCACTCGTCAAGAAAAAAGTTACATATCATAATAGGACATATCATTCCCATAATTAGAGTCATTAGCAGATTCCCACTCATATTGGGGCTTACCCTAGTTCAAGATCTTAAGAATGTCAGAATTGACCTTACCCGACAACATGGAAGAGGATCGGGTAGACATGGTCCGATGTGTAATAGTATAGTCTATACTTGACCTTATCTTCAGAGGAGGAAGAGTGAGTCTCTCACTGTCAGCCACCTTCCCTTTTCCAATTAAAAGTTCATCCTTAAAAGATGTGTGGCCATAGCTTGTCATTGCCTTCAGGGGTGTGCAATCCATCCCTTCTGAATCAGGAATGTTACCCCACTTCTCATATGTTTTAGAAGAAAACAACATTTTCTGAATCTCTGGATGACCATCACCCTGTTGAGATGCTTCAGAGTTAGGGATTTCATCACCCTCCAACACCTCATGGTTGGTTGGAGCATGTTGTAAGACAAAACACCCCTAAATTAGAAGTAGATGTACCCACCTGCACATTCACATCCAGAATGGGAGTCAGACCACCAGTTCTACCTCGTAGTGAGCCCTCACTAGGACAATCACTCATTTGAGGAACAGGCAACCCAGGACCCTGCCTCTACAACGAGGAAGAGTTTTTTCCTTTCTAAGCATCTGCTACAACATCGACCACATCAGAATTCTTCAAATCTGCACATCCATCACCATTCGGGATGTTCTACACCCACTGTCTCGTCAATTTCATCCTGAAATGTGTCACAGAATGACCTTTTAAACCATAGAAGGAATAAATAAATTTTTTACAACATGTGTCTATAGTGTGACCAAGTGTCTGATAGGTAGAAAAAATGAGGAAGTCTCTCCTACTCCACCTTTAAAGGGATGTCATCATCTAAAGCTGATAGAATTATATTATGAATTAAGCCCATGCTTAAGTCCACTTCCAGCAGCACTCTAGAAAAATGTCCAGACCTGGCTGTCTCAGTGGCACGATCCATCTTAATTAGAATACCAATAGAGGAGGCAATATCAAAGAGAATTTTTGGATGCCAGAGTATCCAGTTGAGTCCAATAATTTTAATCCACACCTGAGCCCTAGTATTGTTTACAACAAATGGGTTGAAACGAAAGTCCCACTATTTGTAGAAAATCATACCTAGTTTTAACGAAATTGAACTAATCGCCCAAGCCTTACGCTTCATTTCCTCAGATGAAAAAATTATGTGAAAAAACCTTTGCCTATAGTTATTCACCTCCGGTTAGAAAAATTCCAAACAATAGATAACTTTTGAATCAAATCATCAAACTTCCAAAGCATACTGCAAGTGGGAAGAACCAACCTGGCAATAATAGAAAATTTTCAGATCTTGAATCTAACATAGATTGCTTCTTTATTTGTGATCAGACAGGCAATGTCCCCCTTTCGGACAATACGCTTAGGAATCACACCCTTCAACTCAACAAAATGTCTGCTGCTTGAGTCCCTCACATGAGAAGTATTCATCATAGTATTCAGAAAAACTGAATTTCTAGCATTAATTTGAACCGCCCTGGTAGCGCTGGAACTACAGATCATCATAGAATCATCAGCCGGAGGCAACCCTGCAGCACGAGTTGCCACACCCACCCGACCAGAATCCTTCATCTATTTCAAATCGGAAGAAACATCCTTCTGTCTCACCGTATCACCATGCTCGCTCGGAGCTTTAACCCGCTTCAAGGCATGAAACCCGACAGCATCCCTATCAAGAGTATTACCACTTGATATTATCATCAGAGGACAACACTCATCCACCCTCCATGTGCAACGCCGATCAATACCTGAAACAACCATAGGCCCAAAGATCTCAGATCTAACCGGCTCCGGATGAGATCTGTGGGATCCCGCATTACCCGAATGAAAACCACCAACACCAGCCACATCGCCGTTCAGAAGAACACCGCCAAGATAATGCAGGAGCGACATCCCGTCCAGATCTACGTTGTCGAGGGGGCGAAAACGCCATTGAACTGCTCAGAAACCCTCACCCACACCCGTTGTGCCAAAAATCCAAATGTGTTGTTGGGTAATGAGGTATTGGGCTGGCCTGCCCACCTACGCGCCAAATGTCCTCGGCAAGGCCCAAGGTGGCCAACCCTTGGGCTTGGGCCAGTTCTCGGAGAGTCGAGGGGATGACAGGATCACTGGAGTATGGTGCATGTTGCCTTTGAAAGGACTTGAACCCGAAACCTCGACGACGGGATGCCACTGCCTTGAACCAACTCACCCAATCCACGTGAAAAAATGTGTTGTTGGGTAATGATGTATTGGGATGGCCTGGCCACCTGCACGCCGAACGTCCCCAGCTAGGCCCAAGGTGGCCAACCCTTGGGCTTGGGACAGTTCTCGCAGAGTCAAGGGGACGAGAGGATCATTGGCATATGGTACACATTGCCTTTGTGAGGACATGAACCCAGAACCTCGACGACAGGATGCCAACGCCTTGAACCAACTGACCCAGCCCCCACGGGCAAACGTGTTATTGGGTAATGAGGTATTGGGCAGGCCTGCCCACCTGCGCGCTGCACGTCCCCAGCTAGGCCCAAGGTGGCCAACCATTGGGATTTTTCCAGTTCCCGCTGAGTCGATGGGATGAGAGGATTCCTGGAATATGGTGCACATTTCCTTTACGAGGATCGCTGGCATATAATTAAGTTTGATGTAAATTTTCAAAAGTGCCTAAAAGCTGGGTAAAAGACGTTAAAAAATTCAATAAAATTTTATACATCTAATATTATTATAAAATGACTCCAATGAATTATGTTGAACTAATATACATATAATGTATCTATATTGACTGTAAAATTTATTTAATAAAAAATAATTATTATTTAAATAAAAGTCGGTTTAAAACAATAACACATGTTTTTTCACTGTTCATAAAAAATGAATGTTTTCAGAAAAATACCAAAAATTCACTCTAAGATAATTTTTTATTCAGAATCCAAAAATGAAGATCATTTTGAAAAATAAAATTTCAAAAATTTCAAAAATTGGGGTTTACTATTCATACCCGCTAATTTGATTGGTAATGATGTGCTAAAACTAAAATCTGTGTACAACACAAGTTATTGTATTACTCAATGAGAAACATATAACGAAAGCTAGGGGTGTTACATGTTACAATAGAACCAATTTTTTGTTATATCCCATCAGGGTAATGAAAATCTTTAAAAAAATCAGTAGACATATTAATTAGCTCAAATTATATGCATTTTAATATTTTTAATAACAGTAATTTTATATTTCCATTAATAAAATATTTACTACATTAGTTTTGTGTAATAATTTAATAAGAATAGTTTGTGGATAAATTTTTTAAAAAAATATGATGAAGATAAATCTAATATATTTCCTAATAATATTTGTAGTTGAATTAACTTCTAGAAAATATAATATTTAAAATGTTATACATATAAAATTATGAAGGTGGAAACATATAGATCACTTTAAATAAAGTAATATAATTCGCATAATACCATCTATAATACTGTAAATAGTCCATTACTGGATCCATGGATGATTATGGTTGATATATACTCTAAAAATAACATATTTTTAGGTTTCAGGATCTTTTAATGGGTATTATTACTTTAATAAAACTATATTATTTATTTTTCATCAATTAAATAATTTCTACATCATTAATGATAAGATATTAAGGTAATTATTTATTTCTTGAAAATTAAAAATAAATTAACATGATAAAAGAAAGAAAATTATATTTAAAATGATTATTTAAAATAACAATTTCTTTTTTATAACCTTATATATAAAATGATTTAGTTTTTAAAATTTATTATAAAGATATTTAACTTTTCATTAAATAAAATAATTTAAATGTCCTAATCGCATCCATGTGGATAAAAATGGATTCCATTTTGACCCATGGATGTTTTAGGTCGAAACACACTCATCTAATGATATTAAGAAAAGTTTTAGGGTAATTTTATAATAGTAAAGTGACCCTTAATTACCTGGTTTAACCTTTTACCATATTATTAAAAATTAAATTTGTTTTCATAATGCCAAAAATTAAAATTAGCCTATTTACATAATTTTGACCTACTAATTCCAAATATTTAATCTATTATTCAAATTAAAAACACAAATGTTCCAGTACTTAAATCATAATTATTCCCATTGTCCGATGAAAGAATGGGTTTTTAAAAGTCAAAACATTGAAAAAGATTGAAATGTTTTAACTTCCGAATTCAATGAAAATTAATTCTAATGATATAAATTATATTTAATGATAAAAATATATTCTATTAATAATTTAAAACCATTAAATATTATAATTTATTTACATAAAAATTTTCAATGAAAAAAAATTCTATTAAAATTTCGAATAATTTTTCAATTCATCAAAATTTATGACTTGTTTGAAGATATCCAAAATTTACCCAAAGAAAAATTATTTATCCCTCTTCTAAAGAACATTTTTATATTGTTAAAAATAATATATAAAATTTTCATAAACTAGATTCAAAATGGGTGCACCATCAAAAGGCGGAAAAACTGCATTTTTTATATAATACGTATATCTGAAAAATTTAATTTTCTATTATATCATTTCTTGAAAACAAGTAATTTTATTGTTAAAAATTATATTGAATATATTACATATATATTTAATTATTAAAAAGAATTTATAATGGTTTAATTATTTTATAAATGTACTTATTTTAATTTAAATATTTTTTCAGAGGAACGTTAATAACATTCATACCCACCATTATAATGATACGATTTTAAGGTAACATAAAAATATTTAGTCATTCACTAATAATATATCTCTATAAAATTAATTATATAAAGACAACTTGAAATATTAGGCAATTCAATCCTTGCATATCCTTGAATATAATGTATGATAAGCTGGTGTTGTGTATTATGCAGGTTTATCTTGGTGTTGTTTTCAACACCAGACATCAATTAAAAAATAATGTATCTCACAAAAATATCAGGGAATTACATTCTACCCCCTATAAAATGAATTTCTCCCTTGAAATTATTCAAGGTTATAAAATGTTTACTACTTGAATGTTTCTTTCAAAGAAACCCACATCGTAAAAAGGAATACTAAGACATCATTTTAGAAGGGAATTCTAGAAACATAATTTTTTCCAATGTAACTCATCATTGGGTTTCCACATATGAGAACATAATAGGGAAGTGAAAACGTGGATATGTAAGAATAAACTAACCAACATGTTCTTATGGATAGTGATAGAGTATAATATTTGGATAAAGTTGAAAATTAGAAAGGCATA
This sequence comes from Viscum album, assembly GCA_963277665.1. Classification (NCBI taxonomy): domain Eukaryota; kingdom Viridiplantae; phylum Streptophyta; class Magnoliopsida; order Santalales; family Viscaceae; genus Viscum; species Viscum album. Next base: position 1,616,327,327 of record OY728151.1, read on the forward strand.
AATCTGTGATTATTTAAGGGACCATCAGATTTACCAGATAAGATGGTACTAGGATAACATTTTAGGTTTCAATATCCATTTCCTAAAGATGATTATTTTTTCATTACAATAAATTATTACATGATTTCTATATAGTCTCTCCATTATTTATTCCTTGAACAATTTGTACATGATCTCTTCTTCAAAGAAATGAAGATGAATTTGTTATTCATGAAGTGTTAGTTAATCGTGTGATCCATAGATAGAATGATAGTTCATTCCATATATCTCAAAAAGAATGATAGAGTAGTTTATAATATATTAATAAGACACCTTTAGTTAGGTATTAAATTAATCTAAAAAACATCACACAGATTATAACTTATATGATCAATGGATGCATAACAATACAATCCTTCCAAAAACTAAAAATATAAAACTTTATAAAAATGTGAACCAAATCTTGTTAGAATATTTCTACCATACCCCATAGTTATGTTCTTTGTTGTAACATTCCAAAAATAATTAATACCTTCATCATGTGTTCTCTTGAACAATGGTAATAACTTGAATTACCATAGAACCTTAGTGAAAACAAGCAAGCTGTAAAAAATTTACCCATTCCAAAAATCCCAAAAATATTCATATACTCAAACCATGATATTAGTTTGTCCTTATATCCGTCATGAGTTAATTAATACTATAAAACACCTCATTTTCTCTTTATCCAATCATTATACACATATCATGTGTTTTCCAAAATTATCTAAATAACATTTCATGGTTACTAATACCATTTAAAATATATTTTCAAATACATAAGAAAAGAATCAGTTTAATAATCCTTATATGTTTCTTTATTCCATAGTTCCATAAAATTACTTATACAACATTATTATATATAAACATTAAATCACTCCACTGCATTCTTAATAGATTGACCAAACATCATCGTTTTATTCCTTAACACTTATTTCATATCATATATCATTTGAATTCTCCTCATTTTTATTAACATAAATACAACCCATACAACTATGT